>CM061154.1:1160000-2615458 GCA_030710495.1 Labroides dimidiatus | reverse complement strand
TTTTGCGTTTTTTGTAATGATAAAATGACTTTGTTAAAATAAAACCTGTGACGCTTCATATTTTGAAAGCTGTCAAAATGAGTGCCTTGGTAGTTGGAGTGTTAAGGTCTGTTCTGCATCATCTTTTTAGAATCAGAAGAGATGGTGTTGAGCAGCTCCAGCAGACCTGGGCAGTGCCAGTTGTGGGTATAGATGGCCAAGAAGTGTCAGGGGAGCAGACTGTTATTATCTGCGATGAAAATCCATGCTATCCTGACGGCTACAATTAGTGTCAGCTGGGGTATTGAGTCTTTAAAAAGGACTCCTGGCCTTTTGGCTCCCAGCCTGTCTGGCTATAGATGTCTCTAATGAGTCATTAGCCGCATGGCCTCTCCTCTCATGAGTCCACCCCATAATGGCACACCTTTCATCTATTTTACAGAGAGGATGTCGTTGGTCATTAGTACAGCTCTGAAGTCCTATTACCTTTACGTCAATGATGAATGAATAGAATGCGGCTGCCAAGAACAATATCTCTTCGTATCCTGTGGTCAGCCGTGACTCTTTTTAATTCAATTTCTCCTCCAGCATTTAGTGTAATTGATAATTGATGTGGCCTAACTTCATCGTCAGAAGATGTTGAATTTTTTAAATGAAACCACAGCACGGCTTG
The DNA here is from genome assembly GCA_030710495.1 of Labroides dimidiatus. NCBI lineage: Eukaryota > Metazoa > Chordata > Actinopteri > Labriformes > Labridae > Labroides > Labroides dimidiatus. The sequence continues at coordinate 2,614,806 of CM061154.1, read as the reverse complement.
TCATTGCAGTTCGTTGGTTGAAGGTGTGTTTTGCTGTGTTCAGCAGCAGTGGCGGCGGCAGTGGCGGTTTGCTGTCACAGATGAGGACTTGACACTGATGTGATCCGCAGGGAGCTGCAGCTCTTGGGAGGAAAACCTTCCAAAATAATGAAGCTGCTCGGGTTCTCTGAAACGCTGCACGGTGCCCAAGCACGGTGCCGTCTTGCTTGTGCCACTCATTTCACCGTTGTCCCTTTGTGCAACTTTGCAGCTTGGGTTTTCTATTTTCTGTCTGTGTCTTTGTTTTTTGACACAGGGCTAGAATGTAAGTGTGTGCTGCAGACTGGCAACCCTGTGCGAGCTTGGAGTCTTCAGTTCAAAACTGAGGGCAGTATCGATAGCGTTTAGAGACTTGTTTAGCATAACTCTGCCTGAGGAAAAATCCAAACAAGCACTTTTTTTGCTGCATCAATTGAATGCAGTTCCTTACCAAGAGTGTCAGTTAATCCAGACTCCAGCACACTCACACAGTGTATTAATTAACGCTGCGCTGTAAAGGCTCATGCACGCCTTTCCTGTGGGCAGGTGTGTGGGAGGTAAAGTTGATATCGGAGGAGAGAACTTCTTCACTGAGTCCTTTTCTTCTTTTTAATTACAATCATTAAAGCTCCAATGTTTGCCTTTAAAAATATTTCTGTCTTCTCTCTCTTACTAATTAAACAATGCAATTGAATTTTTCAACAGCACATAAACATGATACAGCTCGAGGCCTCACCCAGAGTGGTGGAGTAATTGCTTTAGGCTTTGTGTTAATTATTTAATCAGCTGATTCATTCTTAATCAATGCTCTTGGCTGACAAACCTGGATCTTTGACTGAATAGTCGTTGAGCGTTTTGCATAAATTATCTGCAGATGAAACTGCAGCAGCCACAGACATTTTATACATAAATGAAAATCACATTCAGGGTTGATTTTGGGATCTTTTTTTATTTGTTTGTTTTGTTACTTATGGACGACTCTACAAATAAAAAAGTGTGGATTTGTTAACTTTTCTTTTTTTCTTTTTTTTTTAGTAAATTGTCAGATGGGTTGTTGGGTTAGTTGGATGATTTAGTCTCAAAAGCTTCATAAACTTTCTGATGGGAGCATGGAAAGTTTCCAACCTGTGCAACCTTAGTCCCAGTGCATACTGTAATAACATAAATGTGCACACACTACAACTGTGCAGTGAAGAAAGAGCAGGAAAGCATTCACACTCTGGCATAAATAATGAATCCTGTTAATAGCTGTTTAGCTCGTTTTCCTTACAAAGCTCGACTTGAAGAGTTTTTTTATTTTTATTTTTTTTTATTAAGAAAATGTACAGCTCCAGTATCAGCCATGACTATGAGAAAGAAAATAAACTGGAAAAAAAAATATATATATATATCGCTTCCTTACCTACTTCTCACTGATAATTTAACCCAACAGAGTTTTAAGCATAGAAAACTCCTGGTTCAAGTGCTGAATATTGACTCGCTAAAGTGTACACTAAAGCTCATCAGAAAGATTTGCTGATAATCTGACTTTTCTGTGTAAGTCTTTAAGATAATCTTTTATTGATCCCCAGAGGGGAAATTCAGGTATTGCAGCAGTACAGGGCAAAGAACAAGGGTAGTAGCATGCATTGGGGTCAAAGAAAAAAAAAAAAAAAAGAGAGAGAAAAGAAAAAAACATATATTAGGACAAAGCAAGGGTGACGTATAGTAAACAAAACAAAAATGAGAAACAATGTCCATCCAGTAGCAGCAACAGTATGAGCTATTTACAGGTGTGAGGCCATTTTAACATCAGTTAAAAGCCCCTGACTGTGCCTTTAATAAAAATAATATGAATAAATTCCATCAGCACCTGTATCAGCTCTGCTTTTTGCTTTCCCCACTATAAGTCGTCTACAGCAGCTGCACAGTAGATCTCTGACTGCTCTCAGATGCTATTGCTTTGACCTCTATAGGCTTCTTACACTTAAATAAGTAAAGTATATGAGGTGTATTTGTGACAGCTGCTGCAGATACTCAGTCTCTATGCGTTCATGTGTAACTTGGTTTAAGTTCTGACCTTGGTCACAGCTCGACTTCCTGTTGCACATTCATGGCTTGGAGCTCTTTGTGAAGCTGGAAACAATCTTTGCACTTAACCCTGCTCAAGGCTGGAAAATTAAAGTCTGTCCTTCTTGTCTTGTTGTTTCATGAAGGCCACATAACAACAGCCGGCGAGCTGCTCTGTCAAGTGATGTCAACAGTAAAAACATGGCTTGAAGCAGTGAAATGAGCGCTGACGCACAGCGATAACTTATAAGAAATGTACAGTGAGTCCTTCCTGGCTGTGTCCATGTCTCATTATTTCAGGGTAAATAAAACATGACACTCTTTCTTGTTCTACAGATGTTTTTTCATGGCTTTTAAGCAGCCAATGCTAATTCTGTTGGTGAGGAAGTGTCCGTCTCCTGTGGAGGGAGGCCCGCTCAGGTGGACAACCTTGAACTCCTCCTAACCATTGACCCAGCGATGCGTTCTGACTGGTTATCAGCATCAGTCTAGACAGTGTGCGATGGCCTCTCGTCTCCCAGGCTTTGTGTGGGCTGAGAGAAAAGAAGCCGGTCTGCGGGAGTCGATCTTTGTCCTGCTCTATCGGCTGTCACTGCTCTGCCAATTTATAAAAAAAAGAGAGAAGAGAAAAGCAGCAGTTGAGCACCTGAGGTCCACAGTTCATAAAAAGGAGCTGTTTAATAATGAAGCCAGATCAGCCACTGGGTACCAGGCTACCTCGACCCTGATGGTCCCCGTACTTCAAAACTAACGGCAATGTCAGTGTCATGTCCTTGTAAGAGTGTGTTACCTCCTGTTCACAGGCCTGTTAACTCAGTATTTTACACTTTCTTTTAACCCTCGCATTCAAACAATTTAATTACTCCTTTCAGACTCCTTTCATAGAAGAGTACAGAGATACAAAGATTATTTACCAGTGTTGTAATGCAGAGCAGGTGGTTTTGAATTGTGGCCACTTTTACAAACAGGTTAAATATAATGATGACAACAGAGAGAAAAACTTGACAGAATTTTTCTATACAGAGATACTTTCAACCTTTTGAGGATCAGCCCATTATAAATCCAAAAATGATCTACATTAATGGTTTTATTAAACAGCTAATGTCCTGTTTCTAACAAGTGATAAAGGCCAACATGCAACGATGTTCCAATCACAGACAAAAGTTGATGCAAGCTGTTGTCATTACCGTAAATCTTCAACCATTTGGGCAAGAGATTAAATAAAACAGCTCCTAAAAAAGGAGATGAGCTTTCCTGCTGTGACCTTTGTAATGAGACAAAAAAATTTGGATGGCCTGTTTCATACTTGGGTGTATAAAAGGGCTAAGAAAGGATGAGCTTCATGGCAGCATGAAGTTTATCACTTTGACTGACACCTACCCCCCACCAGTGATTTTAGTCTCAAATAAGAAACAGTCGGTCTAAATGAGGATGGTTTACTTTGCTTTTGTAGCTCATATAGAGACTTTAACTTCAGTCTGTTTTGCAACTAGCTAAAAAAAATCCCCACAGGAGCTTTAAAGAGGGGGTATTCTGCCTTCTCATATTTTATTTAACATGGATGAGGAGTAAAAATCCTGGATGTCTGTACTAAAAGTTGGCAGATTTTCAAACAGCTACATATTCATATGTTGTAAAAAAAAAATTCCATAAATTAGTAGGAATCTGAAAAAACAAACAAAAAAAAAAAAAGTTTTTCAGACAGAGGCTGAAGTTTTCTAAAACATCAATGTGAGAAAAAGAGAGATGTAACTCATCTCGTAACTCATAATCTTAAGAGAAAATCAACAAAGACAGAAAGACATGTTGGATATATTGAAAGTTCCTCTGAGGTTTTTCTAAGTGATCTTGAAAAAGTCTCTTTTCCAGATATCTGCCTGATCCAAATCCACAACACAACACCAAGCCGGTTGATGAAGTTTAGTCGTGAGAAGAGAGATCTGTGTTTTTCTCTGCTGAAAATGATTTCTGTGATTAATTTAGTAGTGATGGTGGAGACTGGAGCTGAACTGACAGACAGAAAAATGACAGAAGAGAAGAAGAAAGATAAACAGGAGAGTGATAGAGCATAGTCTAAAGGCTAAAACACAAGATAAAGGCTAAAACACAAGCTAAAGGCTAAACCATGAGCTAAAGGCTAAACCACGAGCTAAAGGCTAACAGTTTGTGATAATGTTGATACCAACCCACATGCAGCAGTTATTGTGCAGTGATCTGATCAAACTTGAGAGTCTGTCAATAAAATGAAGAGTGAGGTTACGTTAGCTCTGATTGGTAGATGAGCAGGACATGAGGATTCACTACTGTTACACGTAAGTCTAGGGGTAAGTCTCACAGCACTCGGCTGCAAGCAGCACTAAATATATATCCGTCTACTAAACCACAGAACAAACTGACAAAGTTTACTTGTCACATTTCAACCAGCAGAACTGTGTAACTGTTGATAAATACCTTACCTTGTCACATTGTATCCAGTAAAAAGTTGTCTTGAACAAAGAAAAGTAGTGTTAAAAAGAAGATCTGATCTCCATTAATTTCCAAAATGAACACACACCTTGTTAAGAGTCATGACATCACCACAGTGTGCGCACGATTCCAGTCAAAAGGTGTTGCTGTGATCCACTTCAAACAGAGAGTCCTCACAGAACCTTCTAATGTGAAACATTACAAACCAAAACTGTTTCATCCAAACAAAAAAGTTTATCATCAAAGATACTTAAAAAAGCAAATAAAACTGTGTACATATTAAACAAAATGCATACCCTCATTGTTTTTTGCGTCAGTTACCAAACTGAAGTTAAACAATCAAATCATTTAGATTTAGGACTTTTGATGTTATTGTCTTTAATGATCCAGAAAGAGAAAATTCATAAGCCACCCATCAGACCACAGTGTAATTAAAATCAGCTTCACTGTCATCAGCAGGAACATTAAATTGATGTACACATTAATGATCAACAAAAACGATGCAAGTGTAATGGAATGAGTCTCTCTGCATGAAAAGAACTTTGATTTTAAATATTTGTCTTCTGCTTTTACTGTTTCACTCGGAGCTGAATATTGCTTTCACTTGAACTGGATATCCGATAGGACTTACCACCAGAGTTAAAAGCACATTTACGATGGAACGTTCTAAAGCTTTGAAGCTCTCTCTGTAAAATATGTGAAAAACAGCATCTTGATGATGTCATACATGTGTTAAATAGTTGTAATTATCATGTCACAGCTCTTGTGGTGTTTATACATGTTAAATATGATTGATTAAAATCCTCTCATGTTTATGTAAGGGATAATTCACAGCTTCAGGCGGTCAGATCCTCTTCATTGTTGTCAGTAGAGCATAAAAAGCACTTGTGCTTTCTTAGTTTGTTTTCTCTTCGCTGCAGTATGTCAACAGCAGCTACTTGATTGATCAAGATCCCATTCAGTGAAGTCCTCCACACATGAGCTGCCTCTCCACTCATTTTCTCTCAGTAGTCGGGCAGCATCCTTCCTCCTATTGTTCATTAAGCTTGTTTGTGTAGCTGCTGCGGCTTGGCGGTGGGGTTGTGAGGTGCCTGGACTTAAATGGGTACAAATAGGCAGAGAAATGGATAAGAGAGTGTGAAGAATCAAGCTGTGTGATGTAACATCCGGCACTGGAAGACATCCTTGTCTTTTGATCGGGCCGGGTGAAAAACACTTCACACAGAGCTGTGAACTGAATGCAGGGCTCAAACCCTCTCAGGCTGGAGCACAGATCTGCTATTTTCATGTCCATCTTTCCGTTTTACTTCTTCTCTGTGAATATTCAGACTAAATACGTCTCTACAGTCTTTTCAGTGTTATTTTTTTTTTTATTAATTATTTTGAACTTAAGTGTTCCCTCTGCTCTAATTGTCTCCATATTTGCTTCCATCTCTCTAACTCCCCTGTATTTAAACACATTAGAAAATGCTGAGCTCTTAAAAATAAGGGATAATCTCCCCTCTCACCATTTCAATTGAAGCTAGAGAGGGTTAAAACTCTGTGCCAGCACACTGTGCAGAGGAGAGATTGGCTAATCTGTGAAAGCGAGTCCGCTGCTCGCTGGAATATTATGCTCACTGATTTAATGTCCTCTCTGTCTTTTTCTCCTAGGTAAGCACTTTCTTGCTGCTGTGTCGGGGATGGGGGTCGGGTCGCTAGTCGTGGCGGCTGCCTACGAGGGCTGGGATGACTGATTGAGGTGATGTACTGCAGTGTGTCCGTTCAACACAGAATAGCTGGTGGCATTGATTCTTCAACACACTGACAAGCCGGGGCTTGGGACTCTGGAAATGTAAAGCTCTGAGAAGAACTGCAGAGCCTCTACCGGGCACTGTAGTTTATCCAGTTATGGGGGGATTCCTTTTCTTCATTGTTGCTATTTTAAAACTTGATCATGTTGGTACGAATTACTCATCAAGGTGACAGGAGAGGTCTAAGAATGCAGCACTTAAATGAGTTCTCAAATGAGGTGGGGTATATAAGACATTGGCTTCATAAACAGAGAAAAGGAGCCATGATGATGACCTTTCTTTCAAGATGGTGAAAAAATATGACTTCAAAAGACTTACAATAAATGAAACATATCACAAGGAGTATAGAAATAATAAAGCCTAACACCTACCTTAGATGAGTTAAGTTAGCACAATATTTTCTTGGGCAAACCAGAGACTGAAGAGCCCCATAGAGACCAGAGGTAGTTAAATGCTGCTAAAAAGCCAATCCAAAACCATCATACTTTGTTCCACTTTATAAAAGGCCAGAGGCTGCGTGATTTTTTTTTTTTGTTTGTTTTATTTGTTGTTGTTTGTTTGTTTGGCGCATTTGTCTGGTAAGTCCAGATTTTTTTCAAAGGTATTTCAAGGAAGTTGAAAAGGCCTGACTGATTTGTAGTTCATTTAACAGACATTACAAGCAATTTATTAAAGTATTTTTTTTTTTTTTTTTTTGCTTACAATATGTTAAAGCTCCCATGAGGAACTTTCAGTCAAACTGAATCTGGCGTCCTCTTGTGGATGAAGAGATTCCTCGTCTTCTGCTGTTTTTTTTTTTTTTTTTTTTTTTTTTTCTAATCCTGTCATACTTCTTTATTTTATCACTCAGATCTCTGACTGACTGAAACCTTTGCTATGTAAATGGAACCAAAGACTGTTGTTTATCACGCTGACTGACACCTACCCCTACCAGTAGTTTCAGACCCTCAAAATAACTGTAAATACATAGTCAGCCTTTATGTGAATGGTTTAGTTTAGTTTGTAGCTCATGTAGACATCTTTGATAACTTCAGTACATTTCACATCCAGCAAAAAATTCCAAAGGAGCTTCAAAGTAAGATCATAAATTGGACATACCAGTTGAATGGAGCTGGTATTTGGTATAATGACAAGTTTTAAGTAGAATTTAAGTAAATACACTGCTTTGACTAACCGTCATGGAGCTCATCAAGACAGCGAGACCTTTTCCTCTGGAGGTGATGCATGAAGGTAAAAAGGGAGCTAACCTTTGCTACTGTTTTGAATGAATGAATGAATGAATGAATGAATGAATGAATGAATGAATGAATGAAATTTATTTGGTTCACTTGCAACAACTGAAACAATTTACAAGCTTAAAGAAATTTTCTAAATTTTCAAGGAAATGGAAAGGGTGACGGTTGAAGCTAAAGCTTATTTAAAACCTACAAAACATAAAATGTCCCAAAAGACGTGCATAACAAGAGATAAGTGCACAATAACATAATCTTATTAATTAACATTTCTCATGGTGTATTTCAAAACCAAGCCATTCTTATACAGTCTTTTGAGCCTTACCAATGTACGTCATGCTTTCACTTCCTTAGAAAAATCCCATAAATTCACCCCTCTCAACCACAGACAATGAGATTTAATATTTCTTCATATCTTTGATTTTTGAAAAATGAATGCTCTCCTCATATTGTACTGTCTCTCATTAGAACCACCTTCTGGATACTTTGTGTTAATTGACTGGTTTTTAGCTTTATACACCGTTACCAATGTGTTGTTTTTGACCAAGTCTGCAAATTTAAGAATATTTAGTTGCAAAAATAGAGGATGGGTTGATTCAGGATATGTTTTTTCTTTTTACTAAGAAGTTGTGTGGCTTTTTTCCAGCAGAAAAACAGAGTGTGTATTTGTTTTATTAGTGTTTCTCCAAACCTCTACTCAGTACACCATGTATGGAGCAATGAGTGAATAATAAAGTATGTACAGAGATTCCTGGTTTAAGAAATCTTGAACTTTTATACAGAAGTGAGATCAATTCAGAAATTTTGGCTGAGACATAATTTAAATGAGATTTCCAGTTTAGTTTATTCTCAATTTTTACACCTAAAAATTTATTTTCACACAGCGTTTCAGTTTAAGTTCATTCATTCTAAAGTTATAGCCTGATACCTGGTTTGCAAAAATCATGCATTTTGTTTTCCCAAGCTGAAGTGATAATCTGTTAGCATCAAAACATTTTTAAGCATCTGAAGTTCACTCTACACTGAGTTTTATCAGAATGATACAAAAACATCTCAGACTGAAAGATAATGTTGCTCTGTAGTGTGTGGACCTGTAGATATGACAGTTGGCTACAACGTGTAATCTGTTATAAAGCCCTATTTTAAACATCCTTCTCCTCTTCTTGCCGGAGAATGTGCAGTAAGGGACTCCGTAAGGCCTGGTCTAGATTAGCTGGGTGAACTATTAGACATTTGAACACCCTAACTGCATGCTCATGTATCTTGCTGAGCTTGCAGAGATGTCACAGTGTTTAAAGACTTAAGTTGTTACTTAGCAGAGTAGTTCAAGTTCACAGTAACCTATAGGTAATTATTGGAAAAACGATTAAAAATAAGTTAATTTTTTAAAAGGATTTTTTTGATTAAACTTGAATCAAATGGCAAAGACAGCTGTACTCACAATGCTGTGTTGGCTTTAACCACTGTGTAAATCAAAGCCATGTTTAAGTCAGCGTCTAAGGCCTCAGACAGCTGTTAATATTCCAGTTTCCCTGCAGTTTTGACACTGAGATGGTACTACTTCCACATCAGTGCAGCAGTCAGGTTGTGGTGGGGTCTGCTCAGCCTCCATTATGCATGAGGCCTGACCAACCTTCACCAGCTGTCACCGAGCTGACCACTGAATCCCATCTGGACCCTGGGGGACGTCACTGTGGTCCATCAGGGAGGCTGTAAGATGAGTCCACTGACACGGAAACTCCCAACCCGCATCCCACTTACTGCAGTCCTGCCTCTCCCTTTGGTCAACAGCCCCCCCTCCTCCTCCCTCTGAGGCTGGGTTTCTCTTGTTCAGAGGTTCAAAGGTTGGCCTGCTGCTCTGATCTGGTAGCTCCAATGCCATTTTTCTCTCTCCAGGCACTGGTTGTTTTTATCCTCAGTTCAAATGTACTGAAGCTTACAGCACGTCCTGGCTATTAGATTCTTCATAGTACATTAACATGGAAACAGCAGGTTGGCCTTAGATATCTATACTGAAAACTCAATGTGTTTTCACAAGTGTGTGTGTGTGTGTGTGTGTGTGTGTGTGTGTGTGTGTGTGTGTGTGTGTGTGTGTGTGTGTGTGTGTGTGTGTGTGTGTGAGAGAGAGAGAGAGAGAGACAGAGAATTTTGTCTTCATTTATGTTTTTAAAATACTTTTCATATTTTAAAAAACTTTGGATTTAATATCTTAAAAGATGGATGGTACAGCAGCTCCGAAAAGTTAACTCCAAGAAGCTGCTGCTACTCCTGAGGCCTGTACTACCAAGCTGCATTTACTCTTACCAAGCTAACTTCAGGCTGAACCCTTAATAAGTATAAGAGTACAAGTGGGCCGTGTACTAAACCCTGTGGAACACCGTTTCGGATAGATTTAGTATTTGCTGCATGCTACTTTAAAAGTTAAAATAAAAAATTAAAAGTATATATATATATATATATATATATATATATATATATATATATATATATATATATATATATATATATATATATATATATATATATATATATATATGTGTGTGTGTGTGTGTGTGTGTGTGTGTGTGTATATATATATATATATATATATATATATATATATATATATATATATATATATATAGGCTTAGAAGGCTATAGAAATATTGATATAACTGTTCAGTCTAGTATATATAAACACAAGATAAAGTCTTCATTTATTTAACAGCTGTTTTATGATGATACACAGCATTCTGCTGACAGAGGAAAGATTTCAAACAAGTCTATCTTTATTCAAGATTAAAAGATTAAAAAAATACCTTTTCAAATAGTGGGTAGTATGTCAGTGTTGATACTGAAGCTTATTTAAGTGCCAGTTGTGTCCGAAACAGTTAACAGTCCCTCTGCCCTGTCTGTGTCTGTGATGTCATGACTCTTTATAATCAGCGTCTGTGTTTGCAAACACTGTGCTGTCTACTCAGCATGTCTAAAAGTGGCCCTTTGGAGCAGATGGTGCTGGAGGCAGGAGACCAACCCTTCTCTCACCTCAATCTGGATAGCAGGGCTCATCACTCCCAGCTTGGATAGGGATGGAAAAGAGTTAGCTCAAGGCAAAACACTATGCGGCAATCTTAGATGAGAGAAATGTTGAATCTTGTATCTGTAAAAGATTACCTTACACTACAGGCTGCAGTGATTCAGGCAGATATTTGAAAAGCTGTTTCCCAGGGTGACACACTAAACCTGTCTCATGACTTCAGTCTATAGATTAGTGTTAATAAGTACATGGCATACTGAATATACACATTACACACAGGCTGTCATCGCTGAAAGGCCTTAGGAATAATCCTTATCGAGCAGCTTTTGTGTTCTTACATCTGATTAAGGAAAATTGAAGGGACTCCTTTATCTCTGCAGCACTGCAGCGGTGCAGCTAATTAGAAATGTGACCAGTTCCTCAAAAAAAAAAAAAAAAAAAAAAAAAAAACTCAATTACACCATCGCTCCATAGAAATCTTTTTGTTGGGAATGCAAGCATGTGTGTCAGTGAGTGTGTGTGCAGAATGAGGTATTTATAAAGAACTTTACCTCAGAAGCATTTAAAGCTTCTTATTAGCTGTAGATTGTTTTGGCTACAAGACTCATGTGGTTGTATCTTTCCATTTGCAGACTAATTGCTGATTTCACAATTTTAAATATCTATGTTAATTTTAAAGGTAGGATCATTGTTTTGTTAAAATTTATCTACACATACTTAAAAAGGCATCGACATCATTTAAATATGTCTGTCATTATCCACCTTATTCCTGACTTCCTATAGTTCATAGTGGTTGTCAGTTTTGCTCCTCAGGTTGACTGCTCTGTTTATGTGCCCATGGAGACCACAAAGCTGATGATGTTAGCCTAGCTGTCATACTCGCTCTAATAACCGGCTTTTAACAGCAAGAAAGCGACAAAATGAACAAAACTCAGAGGTGGAGTCAAAGTGCGGATGTTTTCCACATGAGTTGTTTTGAGCTAGCCATATTGTTTCAAGGCAAAGTCAATAACCACCGGCGGAATTCAACACCCATAGGCTTCTGAAGCAACAGGTGGATAATGACACCCAACACTGAAAGGCAGGGTTGGTGGTCATGGAAAACCAGCATGAATTTGAATGTAGCATCTCCTCAGGACTCTGTTTAGCCCCGCCCTCCCACACTCAGAGCTCCTCCAAAAAGACACCCCTTTTCACATACATGAGCACTGCTGATTTGCAATCATATGATGGTGACTGATTCAAAACCACAGACTCAAACTGGTCCTCAGCTCATTGTTTTTGTTTGCCCTACGTTAGCAGTAATCAGGGTATAGGTAGTTTTTCTGCCATTCTCCAGAGGACTTGGATCCCTCTTGGTTATGAGCATTGAATCAGGGCTAGTGCATGTCAGCCAAATGTACGCACAGGAGGCGGGCAGAACGGCAGGACGGGATTTGATTGGTTTAACAAATTGGATCCTGATCGTTAGGATTGGTTGGTGTTTTCCCAGGTTTACTCCTGCTGTAGACAGCAGATATTTTTCACTCTACTTTAAAAACACATCATGATTGATTGACATCAGGACATAAAGATAATTTTAACCAGGATAACAAAAAGTCTTTCTAAATCTGATTAAAAACCCTGACTTTAAGTGACCTACAGAGTTATGTACAAATATTTGAAGTTCTTCAAAATGTTTTTTTTTTTTGTTTTGTTTTGTAAAATCAAACATGAAGACATTTAGAAAGGGCCAAGTTTAAATTGTAATGTATACTTAGTAAACTTGCAACATTCTGAAAATAAAAAAAAAACAAAAAAGGCCAAATTATCTCAGTATCTGTTACCCATAATTTTTCTCCAAATCAGTTGTTTTTAGATATTCTGCTAAATAAACCATGAAGAAACACAAAGGTGAGAGCTCACTTGTCTTCAAGCAGGTATCCAGCAAACTTAACCTTCTGCATGGTGCTGATAAGTCTCTGCTGCCATGAAATGTGAAATCGTCACTCTGTGCCAAACACATAACACTATGAAGCTCTCAGTGCCAGTGCTGTTTGTGTTTCCACTAGCTGTAATCAAAAATACCAGTCTGTGAAACAATTCATTCTCATTCTGCTATTGGATGCCCTAAATGCTGCTGTTACTCCTGTTCAGGGCTACTGGTGCTCTACTACCCAGATGTAAACAAGCACCTTGCATAACCATAACAGCACAGTTTGCAGATGAGAGAAAATGTTGTTTTTAAACTGTCTCTAATTGGGCTGATATTTAACCATTTGACCGGATCAATTTGTAAACTAAGCACGTTACCTACAAAGGGACCCAAAGACTGGTGGTTCTAGCTTTGCTATCATAAATGGACTAGGTGACCCTTTTTCCAGCTTTCTCAGTTTTTTTTCTTCAGTTTAGTTACTCAGCAGAAATAACCGGAAATCAGTCCGTGCACTTTGCAGCTTGATATATCTGCTACATTTGGCTTAATGAAGCAACACATCTGAGCATGTACTTCCTTTACATTTCTCCCTCTGTGAATCCAGCAGCGCGTCTGTGTTTATCAAACAGACTAACTCCGATTAACCTACACCGCTCACACAGTGAGAGCTGTACCCTCTCATCAAGTGAGGGAATATGTTTCGTGTCTGCCAGCTATTGAATTTGAATCTCATTCATAGTTTTGTTTCTCGTATTAAAGGTCACATTAGCATTTGTGTTGATAAGTGGTTGGTATTCAGGACCTATAGTACAGGCATCTGCTGTTGGTGCTGTGTAGATCAAAGCAGGATTTGTAGCTGAGATTTCAGGAAAAATGTAGAATGTGTACTTGCTTAATGGGTAAATACAAAATTTTACTGTTTTAAATTTCAATCAAGGAGAGACTTATACACCAGTTCAAATTTGTGAAAAGATTTAATGCAACAATTTTTAACATTACAGATTTGGCGGTTAGACCCCATCAAGCCTAAAATAATAATAGGGGGTATCAGCTGAAGAATAAAGTATGAAGCACATGCAGACATTTCATATACATCAAACATTCAGCTTTACAGAAACTTTAATGAGCAAAGTTATGAAGTTTGATCCAGGATGATTCTCAATAAATCAAAACGCTGACCCAACCTTTTTTTTTTCTTTACCTCAAAGTCAGAAGTTTTTTCGAAGTCTTTTTTCAGACTAATGCTTCAAACCGTTTTTCTGGTATCTGGTAATGAGTGGTAAGTTAAAGCACTGGGATGAAAACCTCCAACCCTCCATCCATTCATCCATTTTCTTGCCACATCCTGTGCAGGGCTACAAAAGGCCACAAAGCTTCTCCACAAAGTCAACTGCAGGGTCAAAAAACATGTGGGATTCATCTGTAAGGGATGACGTACACTGTTATGCACTGATGCTACTGTTTGATGCACATTTTCACATAAAGAATTTTTTTTCAACCTGCTGCCTTTGAGAGGTCAGGTCACAGTACAAATATGCCATATATTAAAGAGGGGGGGTATTATGTTTAAGCCTTGAAAGCCTGACCCATCAAAATAAAGCCTGAAAATTCAAATTTTTCTGAAACTGAGATGTTTATTGACTCTTAAAAAAATACACAAAAATATTTGTATTTCATTTTGTTTATGATATATATATATATATATATATATAATCATATTTGATATATTGAACAGTTTTGGCAACTTTTTTAGTAGAAAAATAAAAGTAAATATGCTCTTATTCAATGCAGAAAATACTTATTTAAAAACTATGTAACAATTTAGATGATATCCTCACCACAACTTTTTGAAAATTATCAGAGATTAGCCTGAAAACAACGTGGATGATTTCATGAGAGCAGCTGTTTAAAAAAAAAAACCACAATATAACTTCAGCTGCCTGTAGTGGAATGATAATCCTCAAGGGGCCAGAAAACATGTTTTGTTTTGTTTTTTAAAAACAGGTTTTTAATGAAAAATATTTATCATGTTGACAAGATAAAGCTCTCGGAAACTCATCTATCAAATTTGATACATTTGGCTCTTAAAGGTTAACTAATAAATATGAAGTAATTATGCTGGATATTCATACTAAATGGGCAGATTTTCAGACCTCTAGCTCTGAAAATAACATGAGACCTACATGAGATCTCAACAAGCTCTTCATGAGACTTGGTGAAATGGTGAGGTCATCACATAAGGACCCCCTGACTGATTCATTGACTGTTAGAGAGGTTGGCCTTAAACACTAAGGTCTGCTCATATCTCTTCCTCAAACCAATCAGAGAGAAGATGTTCTGTGGAGCTGGAAGCCTTTAAGAGACTTGTCCAGCCTGTCCACAGGGGGGCGCCAAAATCAGTGCACAAAGTGACACTTTAATGTACCTGTGTTGATTTCCAACATTTTCAGATTACAGATAAGGAGCACTAACATTCAGATGTAGGTCTTTTGGGTGTTTAACATGAGACTATGTTGTTTTTCATAAGGAATAAACAGTACAGCAATGGGATATTCAATGACTGATAAATAGAGCACTACATAACTCACCATGTAACCAAGACATGTGGGTTAGACAAATTAAAATCAAGAAAAGCTTTGGGCTATTCAACGTCTCTGATTTCAATAACCTGCCTGTCTTTGGATGTCAGAAAAAGCCAGACATTAAGTGCCACCCACAATGAAATAAAAACCATTACATTAACAAAAAAGTCCTGTGGACTGACAGCTTAAAGAGGTCTTTCACGTCCTTCTCCCTGCTCCATGCCTTTCACTCTGCCTGTTAGCATTTTATTGAAGCAAGTGTATTGTGCAGATTTAGTTTTACTGCAATAATGTCTTCATGTCTGTTATTGAACGTGGGCGTTTGCACTCACTCAAGACCGATGTTCCTGTGTGTGTGTGTGTGTGTGTGAGAGAGAGAGATAGAGAGACACAGAGCTCTCTCACTATTTTGTGTCAGTGCATAGTGTTTTCTGTTGTTCTTTTTCATAAATCCATTTGGTTTGGTTGTCAGAACTAACGCAGCAGTCAGCAGCAGTTGATGGAGCTTCGCTCTGCCGTAGGACTCTGTGATCTGTCAGCTGTGACGTAATGCTCCCCTCAATCAGCAGCCCTGGGAACAGTAAATCAGTGCTGCTGCTCTGCATACTGCTAATGTGGGTATCCCAGCACCCAGTTCTACAAATGATCTCATCTACAGCCAGAAAATACTGAGATGATTCTCAAGATTTTAATACCAACTAATGAGCTCACTTATCAAGATCATATTACAGCATTGGTTGTCAAAAACTGATAAAAACAGAATCAGCATAATGCAGAAAATCCATTAAATAGGTGTTTTTTTTATTACTATTTCTTAGGCTGAGTTCAAATTGCAAAAGAACAAAATATGAAATGCAGCTTAAATCTGTTCAGCCACTTTGGAGACATCGTTTTAGTGATGGTCTCCAAATTCTAGGTGAGGTAGAACATCAGTAAGCTGTAGGTGGTTTCTCTTGAAATATCGACCCACGAAACACAAACTGAACGTTTGACACTTGGGAAAAACATGGCTGAGGACATAAAAGGCTTTGAAAGGTCTCCTTTGTGTGTCATATTTGGAGAACACCGGCTTAGTGAGCATAAATTCCCAAGAGCTTGGAAACCTGTGGAAACAGGTTGGCTCACTTTACGAAGAGGAGACCATCAAGAGTTTTCAGATCTGATGCTTTCAATGGCAGGAATCTTTTGTGTTCCTTTTAATCCTGTTTGAAATAATAATAATAATAATAATAATAATAATAATAACAATAATAATAATAATAATAATAATAATAATAATAATAATAATAATAATAATAATAATAATTTTATTTGCTGAGCTCTTTTCAAAAACCAAATTACAATGTGCTTCTTAGGGGCAGCAAAATAAAACAGGCAGAAAAACACACAAGGAATAAAGAAATATAATGTATTTTAAAAGACATTAAATTACCCCAGAAGAACTAAAGGAATAAAAATCTTCTAAATTATATTTATTAAGATGGTTAAAGCAGAACAAAGTAGTCGAGAGTGTTGGACCTCTTACTGCAAACGCCCAGTCTCCTTTCATTTTCATTTTGTAGTTGGAGTGCACAATAAACCTCTGCCCGAGGATCTCGATGTGCAGGTTGGCTCATAAGGTATTGAAAGGTCTGCTATAGAGCCTGGAGTAAGTCCATGTAGAGCTTTAAAAGAGATCAGTAAGCTCTTAAAATCTAAGACACACAGGGAGCCAGTGTAAGGAAGCTAAAACCGGAGTGATACGGTCAAGTTTTTTGGTTCTGGTTAAAACCCTGGCAGCTGAGTTCGGTATAGTTTGGAGACGATTCAGGGATTTTTTTTGTGCAGGCAGCTAAAAAGACTGTTACAATAGTCAAGGTGTGATGAGATAAAAGCATGTAAAATCATCTCTGTGTCTTTAAAAGATAAAACGGACCAAATTTTTGAAATGTTTCTGAGGTGGTAAAAACACCACCTGGTTTGGTGCCAAAATAATAAATTGCTGTCGATCCAGATACCAAGATTCTGTGCAGCAGGTTTTATTAGACTGACCATTTGTCTGACCAGTAGATGGCAGTTACTCCTTGGTCATATGTGGTGGACCAATAAAAATGATTTCTGTTTAAGATGACTTCAAACAGCACTGTCTCTGTCTCTGTATCTGTGCTGTGGTTAAGTTTGAAGGAGCCAGACTGGAATTTTTCAAACATATTGTTATTTTCCAGCACAGAGAGGAGTTGACTGGACACTATTCTTTCTAAAAACTTTGAGGTAAAAGGTAACTTAGAAATGGGCCTGTCATTCTGGGGGAGGGAAGGATCCAGGCAAGGTTTTTTTTTAACAAGGGATGGACAAGAGATCCTTCTTATTTCTGCTTAGGTAAGATCAGGTCTCAGATAAGACAAAGTAAAATATGAGCATAGGTGAAATTTTTCTGAAGGGAATAAGGAAGTGACTGAGGTTTTTGGTGGTTTGAAAGTATTAAGATGTTATGAATCTTCTAAGCTTATTTTCTTTGTGAATCCTAAAAAAGAGTTTTGACCTATTCAGAAACCTATCCCAACAAAACTTGGTTCTAGCATAAGTTCAGCCAGTGATGAGAAAAAATAGTCAATCATAGCTGAGGATTTTGGGGTGGCCATTCAGGTTTCTAGGGGGTCTTAAGACTGCCCCTCTGGACACACCCCTGGAAGGTTGGTGCTAGCCCAGTAACATGTAACCCGTCAAAATTCAAAGTCAAGGTGATGCTGTTTTGCTTGGTAACGTATGATCACAGTGTCCTCTGTTTTTCTAAGAGGGTACTTTCAAAAGCCTTGATACAAAAGAATCAGACTGGTGTATCCCATCTTTTTGGAATGTAAGACTCACATTGGGAAAATCTGAAGACAAAAAGAAATCAAATCAGGAGTGATATAAACAATCTGAATGCAATGCATCTGGAGAAGGCCATTTCTAATAACAGAGAGAAGATCCAAGCACAGATTGTTTCACATTGTTTTGCTCAGTGTTTTAAGGGTCCATTTCAGGGTGGAACAAGGAGAGCTGTTTGGATGAAACAGACAGGATACAAACAATCAAAATATGTGTGAACAGAGATGAGATTTGAAGTGTCCCCACTTGAGGATTTGAAGCCAGACCAAAGGAAAGAAAAGAATGATCACATCGTTGGGAGGATTATTGCCAGGGTCAGGATTACAAATGTGTTTCCTTTTTTTTATTATTTTATTTTTTTTACCTGATCCTCTAAGTGTGACAGCGGTCACAGTTGGGAGGTAGGGAGGGTAACATCAGGTTGCTAGCCATGCATGAAGCAGAACTGACAAGACAGAGGCTTAGTCTGCTGGTAGCCGGGCAGATAAGAGAACTGGATGACGAAGAGGAAGACGAATATCCGTCTGGCTTGACGGGAATTCAATTAAGCATCCTGGATGCTGCATCCATTTATGATCCATCTGCATTCTTAAAATGGTTATTCATCCTTTTCCATGCAGGGGACTCTTCAGTCCAAACAGCTCTCTTTTGCCATAGCCACTGCTTCTCTTTGAAGGAACAGCTGGTTGTAGAACCTAGACGTGGGAGCTGGAGTTCCTTGCGTATGGGTTAGTGATCTACCTCTGCAGCCATAGAAGGAGACTGGTTGGAGTAGGTTGGTATGGACACAAAGGTAGATCGATATTTGAACTCTGCCCTGCAGGTCTGCAGGATATGTGTAAAATCAATCACCCACTCAGTAGATAGTCAGCTACATTGGGAGCTTCCCATTTTGTGGTGCTGTCTGAACTATTGCAAAGTATCCCATAATGCATTGTTTAAAGAATGCAATCAGCTTAAACTATGCATCATCAATAATGCATAAAAAAAACTATTAATAAACTTCAGTAATTGCACATAGCACAACTTTTACATAGTGTTTACATGTGTAAAAACTTTTTTATATGCAGATGATGCAGTTGACTATATGAAACTCCAAAAAAAAAAAAGAGAAGAGAGAGACGAATGAGTAAATGATTCTGAACACAACTCAAGTGACTGATGTGGGACATGAAGTAAATCAGTTGAGAGGAACTGTTAAGAAAAGTTTGACAAAACTGGCTGCCACAAACCTCATGACCTGGACAGGATCAATCAAAAGTGACGGAATACTTTAGAGTAGTTTTCACATGGTTGAACATCTCCCTCAACGCCTTCGTCTACACTACGCCACATTCTATAGTGTGTGTTATTTGTATGTTAGATGAATTTTCTGTTGATCAGACTGAGGTTTCTGTCCCTTCGAGTTTGTGTAACTTTCTAAGAAATACATGCAACTAGCACAAACACTTCACACAGCAATGGGCCAGGTGTGCCGAGGGGAGAAAATATGCAGGATGTTAAGTCCTTTCTCAAGCTCCTTCCCTCATTCGTCACACAAGTGCTGCTTTTCAAGTGCAACAAAATTAAGGCCTTTGAGGAGGGCCCGTCCAGAAGTGTTTGCCATTTCAAATATTTTCTCTTTTTGCCCCATGAAAGCATGACTAGAGTGTGAATATTTGGAACAGATCGTATACAAATGATTAGCCTTAGTTGGACATCAATTTGATTGAACTGGTTTTGCTTCAAGCACCCTTAAAAATGGCTGTAGGAAATAATGAAGCGTGATGAGTGCAGTATGCCAGGGCTGGAGTGATTCGAGAGCAGTGGTTTGAATAAGAAGAGGCTTACAGTGCTAATGGGCAGCAGCTGGAACAGGTGAGGGCTGGATGTACAGATGCAGTTCACTCAGCCCCTTCGTGACATAGCACAGGGAGAAATTAATGATATAGGTGGAAGTATGCAGACATGTTGAGATAGAGCCACAGTCTTGACACTCGTTATCTCTGACCTGGTTTATCATATCTTCCGTCAGGTATTGCCTATGACAGCAGGCTGACGAGTAATGGTGCAGCAGTCTATACATTTCAATGCCAGGAGCATTCTCTGATTATAACAGCTGAAGTGTACTCTGCATAACAGTGGAACCAAACATGTATTTTCCCATGAAACCAACGAAAAATGTGACATTCAGTGTTGTTTCACAGTGATCTGACTCTTTTTTTAAATCTTCAAACAGTTCACTTAAGGACCTTCTCAAAAAAAAAAAAAAAAAAACTGTGTAATGTCCCATTTCAAGCCACCATGTATTCTCCCAATGCATCCCACAATGCACCACTCCATGGTCTGCACATGTCAGCTGATCTGTAACACAGAAGCTCCGGAGCAGAGTTAATGCGATCAACCGTGATTCTGAGGTAAAAGAGCTTTATCAACATTTCCTCAGGGCAGCAAGGTCAGATGCATCTTCACAATCCAAAAGATAAATGGATCAGGTTTCCACGCCACATGTAGTTCAGGGCACAGTCTGCCAGCAGCCAAATAAACACAGGCTTTCGGCCTTAAACGCAGGGTGCTCGGTCTAGTGAGGCTTGTCAAAACAGGAAATGTCCCCAAGCTAAAGGAGCAGTTTGACGTGATCGATGGACACTGAAGGGGACATTACCTGAGATTCACTCCACTGACCTGCAGATTTCCTCTCTCCTTGCTTTATGGGATAAATGCAGCATGCTTTACGCTCAGATTTGAGAATTCAGCGATTGTGGGATTAGATAAAATTGCCACCTGTGGTAGTCGTGATTTTGAAGCAGGCAGTATACTTCTGCACAGGTGTTTACTGAGCGAGGAGGACTATTTGTGACCACAGCTCGACTTTGCACAGATTTGCACATCAAAGTGTGATTTTAAATGGGATAGCATATACAGGGTGGCTTCGTTTTCCTGCCCTGGATCTAAAAGAATATTGGCAAGTGAATACCCCTCATGTGTCTGTATCTGTTTGACTTGTTGTTATTGCAACAGGTGTTACCCGCAGATAAAATGTGGAGTGAGAAATATGATTTTCGGTTGAAGGATAGACATTTCTTATCTCAGATAACCACTTTACTTCTGTCATAACCTGTCTCTTCCTCAGAGCTGTGTGTGTGTGTGTGTGTGTGTGTGTGTGTGTGTGTGTGTGTGTGTGTGTGTGTGTGTGTGTGTGTGTGTGTGTGTGTGTGTGTGTGTGTGTGCTGTGTAGGTGTAGGTATTTGGAGGTGGAGGTGTGTGTATAGAGAGCATTCTAGTTTGACATGCATATACCCAGGTTGAAGGTGTGCTGTTTACTCCAAAACGTCACCAACACATACACACAAATACACACACAAATGAAATAAAAGAAAATAAAATATAAATAGGATGTGAAAGATTTAACCTTAAACTGAAAAATGCAGTTTAAACAGAATTTTTCTTTAAAATGTCTTCCTCTTTTCCGATAACACTGCAGTTGATTAAAGGTTGAACCATAGACTGTAAAAAAAAAAATGGACGTCATCTCACTTGGTTTTAACTGAGGTCCCCACAGAAAACTGCTCCCCCTAGTGTCTGGCTGCAGTATAGGTCAAAAACACAGCCTCTCTATTCATTTCAGATGGGCTGTGGTCTAACTTTAATAAATTAATACACCTTGTAGAAATGTTTCTCTCATCCATATGCTATGGTGATATTTAGATATTATCGGGCTGCATTCTGTTCAAGTCCTCTTATTTTATGAAAAGTTTTTGTTTCATTAGTTATTAGAGGTTAAAAACAGGGTTTTACAGCTCGTTTAATGATGATTGACAGCTGCCGTTCTTATGTAGTTTTTTTTACCAGAATCGTAAAATACATCAGGAAGGAAAGTTAAGAAGAGATTAGACTGTTGAAAGAAACAATAAATTATTTTTGTCACCCGCTTCCACTCAGATTTTCTCATAGTCCCTCATAGTCTCTACTGCAGAGACTCGGGCTGCACAATGGCGGCTCCTTGATGGACATTTTTTGGCTTTAAAACTGAACAGTGGTAAAAGACGGAGCAGCACTGTCCATTCTAAATACAGTCTATGGGTGGGACCAGCAGAAAATGTCTGTAATCTTCATTTCAGACCCAATCTGTGCATTGTTCCTTGAATTGTTTGTAGATTGATTGAAGGCTGAAGAGTTACAATGTGACGAACCTGTCCACCATCCCATTAGTCATCCAAAAAGTAGAAGGTGTAACTTTTGCTCTATATTTTCAGAAATTATACACCTGTGAAATTTCAAAAAGGCAATATAAATTTATGAAAGATTTAAGTCACTGACATTGAATGTTGTATGTATAGACTTATATCCAGACTTACTTCGTAAACTGCTAAAAAAAAAAAAAAAAGTTCAGTAAACAACAAAAAAATGAAAACTAAAAAAAATATTTTTTTTTTCTGAATACAGAAATTGAATGGGTGTATCCCTCATAAATGTGAATTTAAAAAAAGAAAAAACATGATGAGTGTTCAACATAGGAATTGATGTGAACAACCGTGGTCTGAAGCAAAATGTTTTTGTTGTTTATCCTGGATTTCTGCAGTCATATTAGTGAGAGACACAGCACTAATTGATATGCTGAAAACATGAAATGAAAGGGAAGCTCCCCAGATTTTATATGCACAAAAAAGAAAAGAAAAAAGAAACCATCCATCTTATCTGGTTTGAAATCTACTGCCAGCCAAAACTTATTATGTAAATCATAGTGCTAACGATCCTGGTAGGCTCTAAAGGGTTAACTTGTATATATGGCTAGCTAGCACACTATTTCTATCCCCTTTTTGTTATGTAACAGCTAGCAAGTCCAGCTAATGTAATAAACTAGGTATATTTTTATTTTTATTTGTATTAAACATGCTGAATCATTGGTAGCATCTACACATTGATATAAAGAGCTGCTTATGACTCAGCACTTTCTGGACGCGCAGAGGTTAGCTAGCATTAGCTGATTTTATATCATTACTCCTGTAACTAAAGCACATATGGAGCTATGTTCCTTATTAAATTGAACCTGTCATGGATTGATAGATAAATAAAGGAGATAAACAGTGCACTACTAAAAACTCACCCAGCTGCTGTGAGATTCAGTAAGAGTTGTTGCTGTGTCTCAAGTAGGAACAGAAAAAAATCCTTAAGCTTAAACTTGCTCTTTTTGGTAGCCATATTTTAACACAAAACATTAAGGGTGTGTTCACAGCTTGGCTTTAAAAACTAATATTTTACATGACTATCTTTAGTTGATTTGTTTTTAATAACCCATTTATGTGTTTTGGAGGCTCCCTTTGTTTTTTAACACCAGCTGTCGCCACCAATTGTTTGGCTTCACAACTTTTCTGTGAACAGGTTAGCTTTCCAATCTCTCCTCACTCCAATCTGCTGAGGCCTGGGAGAGATGTGCTCTTGAAATTTTTAGAAATCAAGCGCGGAGCAAAACAGAACATGAAGACAAAGTAACCTCTCAGCAAGATATCTGGGGAGGCATGATCCTACAGGATGGTCTGTTGGTGCTACTTATAGAAATATTGGCACAGGCTCCTCTCTGTTTATGAAGCTGGCGGGCCTGGTGCATGGGGTGGGGACTGTGGAGTTCTCTGATATTTGGCAAAGTCAATGGTGGGTAACAGGAGGATACTTCATCATAGTCACAGTCACTGTCAGGTAGCTGAGACCTTGCCAGCTTTTTCAATTTCTCCCGGCTTCATAGCAATTTGCCAAGTGGAGGAATAGCAGTTGAATTGCAATCTGTGCGTAATTTTATTTGTATAACACAGTGCAGGGAGTGACCTAAATGGAGCTGAAGGACACCCATAGAGATATAACCAATAATGTAGTCTGAGGTGCTATCTGGCATGGCTGCCACTGGAGAAATGTCTCTTAGTTGCTCTGAGGAGGTCACCAGATGGCATGAAAGTCACCAGCCTTTAGCTCTGACAAACTGGGAGCCTGCTCAGTGCAAAGGACGGAAGATTATTTACCTTCTAGTGCAAAAGTGTTGATTTAACAACAACTTAAACCATCTGCAAAGCTCGCCTTGGAGGAACAGTGTCTTTTCTCTGATTTCTGTGAGCAAAACTTGATCAGACTGATGTTACAATACACACGCTAATGCAGTCAGCCTCACACGGCGCAGTGTCAGGATAAGTGGAGTTCACTCTGAGCATGTCAAACAGCAGTATTGGGCTAATGGATTTCCGGTGAGTCCCTGTGGGTTGCTCCACTATCGACAGGAGATTGGCTCAAGTCCTGCCATTCAAAAACCTCGGCACTGATAACATTGGGAGGGAGAGCAGACGGTGCCACAGTTCACCTGTCACTCCAGCTCCTGTTCCAAATGGCCGCTGTTGATTTAACTGATTGGAGACAGGCCCACTTAAACAAAACGGAGAGTGGGCATCCCGCTGAGGGTGTTACAGAGACAAAACACGTTGGTATAAGCTGCCTCTTGTTTACTCTGACATGGCAGACGTGACCTTTTGTGTGAATTTCAAATAACCAGGGGGACCTGACAGAGACTAAGTTGGGCTTAGGAGAGGAAGTTCCTGCTAGCACTGACATTACTGGCCATCTGCTTTAACTGGTCGACTGGGAGGCAGCACAGAGGCAGGTACTTAAAGCCGTGCAAGCAGCTTTATTATTTGTTTTCAGTCATGTAGGCTTCACTCAAAGCATGAAAAAATATTTAAGTTGATCATGCTGGACATCTTTTTTAATTTTCCAACATTATTTTTGAAAACTGGATGAATCTTAATTGTCTTCATACATCTTTTACATGGTTCTCCTGAAGAAAGAGGAGCATATTTTGTAAAACATGCTGGTTATTGTCACATTCTATTTAGCATTTGGTCAATAAAAAGGCACAAACTCCCCTAAATCCACGGTGATGTCTTCTGAAAGTTTGAGTATAAGGTGTCAAATTAGAAAAGGTGTTAAAACCTTATTGATAAGAGTGGGGGAATATAGGTTTCATTTAAATTCCAGAAGCCAAATTTTCACACAAATATCTTTGAAATCAACTTTATCTAGTTTAATTACCTGTTTTTAAAATGTTATTTTTTCTGGATTTTTTGCCTTAACTCGGAGTGGACAGGACAGAGGATAGAGCAAAAACAGAGAAAGAGTGGGAAGTCACATGAAGGAAAGAGGCCACAAGCTGGAAATCAAAAGGTAAACTAATGGGAAGCAAAAACCTGACCATGAAGCCATACCAGAGCCCCAATAACACCCATTGTCATTGGTACAATTTGCTGAATACTGAAGTGTCTTAGTTGTTGTTCTGTCAGCTAAATTTTAGTTAGAATATTAAACAATTTCAAAATTACCAACAAAGATGTCCTTTTGTCCTGAAGCTGGACACAAAAACGGAAAATTCCTAAATTTTAAGGGATTAGAAACATAAATTTCCTTGCTTTTTCATTTAACAATTACTCAATTTAAAAGAATGTCACTTTCTTATACCAAATGGACCAAATGGACCAGTACTTATATAGCGCTTTTCTAGTCGTTCTGACCACTCAAAGCGCTTTAAACTGCTAGCCTCATTCACCCAATCACACCACATTCACACACTGATGGTAAAAAGATCTATCTATTGTAGACCATCAGTTTCTTTAACTAACACATTCATACACCATTGACCAACAGTGGGAGCAATTGGGGGTTCAGTGTCTTGCTCAAGGACACTTCGGCATGTGACTGCAGGAGCTGGGAATCGAACCCTCGACCTTACCATTGAGAGACGAAAACTCTACCACTGAGCCACAGTCACCCCGCCAATGCGGAAATGCTGAAAACCGCAGTTCATCGAGTGTCCGCTTGAGGCTGCCAGCAGAAAGACCAGAAATCAGCAGTTAAGGAGACATAAAGATCACAAGTTTGTCCAATCAGAGGCACAGCTCACATGACTGACAGGTCTGGCACCCCGTAGCTTTTAGTGAGGAGGCTCAAAAACCTGCCTCTTGAGTGGGCAATTCCAATATGGACCACATGGGCGACATCACAGAGACTATATCCATATACTCCTACACTCTTTGATTTATACCTATGCATCATTCTTTCATGTAATCATAGGCTGCACTGCAGGTTTATGAAGCCTAATAACCACTCTGCATCAAAACAACACAGACTGCAAACCCTGTGATATGGATATGGTTGTGCTTTACTCGAGCAAAAATATTTTCTTCTTTGCAACACTGGCAGTATGATCAACAGCAGCTCCAACGCCAAACTGATATCAGTCACAATAGTTTCCTGTGCACGAACAGGCAGAGAATGTAGCTGAACTGACACCTGGAGACTGGCAAATAACTCTCTGCCAACTAATGTTTTGGTGGAGTAATGCAGGAGGTCACAGACAGACACACAAGTATGTATTGGTCCCAACAGTACAGTCATTGAATATAGGCCTCTGCAAAGGTACAGGGTTATGCAAAGCCGATTATAGCGTATCACCAATAAATCAACATCGATCATTCTGTAACCAATGTATTAACTTTTTTGCTGTGTGGAGATTCTGTTACTGTACTGCCACTCATAAAGAAATAAGTGTTTTTTAATCCCCCAGTGGGTTTGGGATGCAAGAATGTATAAGTTGTGTAAATTATCTTAATGAGATAAACAAAGATTTATGCAACTGTTAATTCCCATGACCACCATTATCAGATAGAAGAAGAAGACATACTTTATTAATCCCCTTGAGGGACATTAAATTTGTATACTCTGAATCATGCTTTATACACACACACCTGTACAAACAGCACATTTGCACAGAAACATGCACAGACAGATCACACGGAGGTTTGGTGCCTTGCTAAAGGACACTTCAACAGTGCTCAGGAAATTATGCTAACATCTGTCCAGCTATCAACACAGTTTCCATTCTTGGTCCATGCCAGGGCTTGAACCAGTGACTCTCTGACTGTCAGGCCAAGTCCCCTATTTGAAATAAGTGTGTTTACAGTCCCTATGTTGACAGTGTTACTGATTAAAGTAAGAATTTGTGTTAATGTACAATATATTTTCTGTGTATGTTAATATTCTTATCTCATATATTGGCCCGATATATATCGGGATATCAGCTTTTTTGAGCCTCCAATATCTGTATTGCACTGGCCTCAAAAATCCCATATCAGTCGGGCTCTAGTTGAAAGCTTTGGTTGGTTTCTTTATTAATGCATAGCCTTTTTTATATTGCTAGTTCAGGGTGTGATATTTACACCTCTGTAATGTGATTGAAACTATAACCAAGCAGGTATCTCAGGTTTGTCAAGTCACAGTCTCATTCCATAGACTTAGTAAGTATTATGTTGATTTTATGTATTCATAACTTTCTACAACAGTAAAAATGCAGTTTTGTAAAAACCTGCAGGCAGCTGTTCTCTAATCTTTGCTGTAGCTTGAATGTGAGCAGAGTAACAGATTGCAGCTTTAAGATGTGTTTTTATGACTGCATTGCATTCCCTGGAAATTTAATTGCACACATTTTCAGTGCTGTGTTAAGCTTTTCTTTATAGATGGGAATGGCTAACGCTCGGTGTTTTGTGTTTTGTGACTCCGTCTTTTATGGTGGTGTGTAATCAGACTGCTGTCCTTCTATGGATTAATAATAGCTGTGATTTCACGAGGTGCTACTGTATCAGCGTGGCTGCGTTCCAAGATGTCATTTGGCCAGAGAGCATGAACCAGCAGCAGAATGAATGACTGCATATCCCATTACCCCCCAGTGCTGGGTTTGCATTTTGTCCTCCCTCTTGCAGCTAAACTGAAGGGTATTTCTAGAAGGGGAAAAAAATCTAAACATCTCTGGAGCAGAAGGAAGTAGTGAGATTTCTTCCCTTCAACAGCCCAGTTGATTTACACCTCTCCTTACCCTTCAGTGAGAAATAAAGCTTTTGAAATACTGGTTATAGCCATTGCATAGCTGGCAGTAGGGATAATGTAATGACACGTTAAGATTCAGGGAGAAGGGTTTGGACCAGCAGGACCACAGAGTGACCTATGACCGTTAAAGTGATGGTGTAAGCTCCGCTCCATCTGCCCACTGTGTTCGCCCTTGGCAACCTGACACAGTTGCTGGTGTTGATCAGTTAATGAGGACTGTGGAAAGGTTAAGTAAACAGGAGGGGCTAACTTAACAGGAAAATTACCAGTGCCATCAGCACAGAGCGTGGCAGAG
Source organism: Labroides dimidiatus (assembly GCA_030710495.1). Taxonomy (NCBI): domain Eukaryota; kingdom Metazoa; phylum Chordata; class Actinopteri; order Labriformes; family Labridae; genus Labroides; species Labroides dimidiatus. The sequence continues at coordinate 2,586,696 of CM061154.1, read as the reverse complement.
TACAGCTCGGTCTGCTTGTGTCATTATGTCATTCATCAGCTCAGCTTTCAATGGCGCGTAGTGATATGTATGGGATAATGTACAGTGAAGAGGTCATAACAACAAAATAGAACCCCACACAGAGTGATTCAGGTCTACTTTCACCCAGGGTGTGTTTAACCTAACTATTACAACCCACTCACTCTCCTTTATCCCATGTATTACACGACTACTTCCTGAAAATATTAAAATTTTGACTCCAAATATTGATCACCAAATATGGACATTAATTTGAAATGTATTTTCTTTCAAATGAGAAAAAAAAAGTCTATCCGCTATCAATATCCAGATTAACTTTTAGGACCTTATAAAATTTCCAATTTTTCAATGTATAAGGTTGATTTTGCTCATTGTTTCCAAAGATGGGATCATACGAAGGTTAAGAAGAAGCAGAGAGTTTTCACCAGTGATGTGTCATCAATGTGTTTCTTGCAGCAGATCATATCAGTACAAACATGGTGAGTGATCTAAACTCACAGGATTACAGAAAATTTACCAAACATCTGCATAATATTGAAGTATTTTAACATTAACTACAGTTTGTTGTAGTTAACAGTTTCAATACTTGGTACTGTTATTGTGAATCTGGAAAAATAAAACTTGTGATGTTTACAAAAAAAAAGCTAATTTTATCTCAATGATATTTTCAAGGTCAATAAATCAATAAATCAATCAATCAATCAATCAATAAATAAATAAATAAATAAATAAATAAATAAATAAATAAATAAATAGAGCAATTATTGGCCAACACTTTGTTGGGGTTTTTTTTTCTTTCTTTTTTTGAGACGTTACAGTCTCCTCGTCTGACAGCATGGCTCCGCCTTTTTCCATTGCACAGTTTTGAAATCACAATACCTCCATCAGAGGTGCTGCTATTGTGCAGCCAGGGTCTGTGCAGTAGAGACTATGAGTGAAGCCCGGTGACAAAAAACCAGTTTTTTTCCCTTTCAAAGTCTAATCTCTTCTTGGTTCTCCTCCCTGATGTATTAAACTATTCCCCAAAAAACAAGAACAGCAGCTGTCAGTCATGTGATGTAAAACCCCATCTTTAACATCTAATAGCTAATGAAGAAAAAAACTTTTCAGAAAAAACAGGACTTGAACACAATGCAGCCCAATAATATCTTCATATCACCACAGCATATGGATGTAAGAAATATTTTTAAAGGTGTATTAATTTTTTTAAAGTTAGACCACAGTCCATCTGGAATGAACGGGGAGACAGAGTCCTTGACCTATACTGCAGCCAGTCACCAGGGGGAGCAGTTTTTGACCTATACTGCAGCCAGTCACCAGGGGGAGCAGTTTTTGACCTATACTGCAGTCAGTCACCAGGGGGAGCAGTTTTTGACCTATACTGCAGTCAGTCACCAGGGGGAGCAGTTTTTGACCTATACTGCAGTCAGTCACCAGGGGGAGTAGTTTTTGACCTATACTGCAGTCAGTCACCAGGGGGAGCAGTTTTTGACCTATACTGTAGCCAGTCACCAAGGGGAGCAGTTTTTGACCTATACTACAGCCAGACACCAGGGGGAGCAGTTTTTGACCTATACTGCAGTCAGTCACCAGGGGGAGCAGTTTTTGACCTATACTGCAGCCAGCCACCAGGGGGAGCAGTTTTTGTGGTGACCTCAGTTTGAGCTGATGGTTTGAGATGATGTCCATTTTTGTTAAAGTTTATGGGTGCAACCAAACAATTAGACAACTTAAGTTACAAACTAACTAATTTCAGTTTATTGTTTTCCCATGGACATCACGCCCTAGCTCAACACACAGCTGATGCAGAGGTGGTGCAACTGGTGCTTTAGTAGACCTCTGTATGCTGCTACTTACCAATCAAAATCAAGTATCATACACAGCAACATGCTAGTATTACATTATATCACATTATCATGTATGGACACTGCTATAATCTGTGTTCTAACCTGAGGCTGCATTGCCAAACAAGGTAATGAAGTACACTCTGTTTTAGTCTCTTGTGAAGATTACATTGGGAAGCAGAAAGAGAGAAAGTGTCTGTTTTCAGTCCATGTGTTCCTTATGGTTGTGAACCACTCCTTGGAGCTTCTCCTCAGGGTGAACACAGGCTGCCGTCTCCCTCAGCACAGTGATGGATGATGGAATTGTTATTCAGCATTCCTGGGCTCCGCTCGGCTGCCAAGCGGCTGTCTTCTCCGATGGCCATTGTTCTCCGGTCGGGTGGAAGAGTCACCTTTATCCGATTGAAACAAATGAGATACACTCAAACTGAGACATTAATTACAAAGTTTATCTCCTGGCTAAAGTACACTAATAAAGGACTCTAATAAAGCATCCATCATAGCTGGGCTCTCTGGATGTGGCTAAGGGCACCAGCCAGAGGTCACTCAGTGATGAATAGCAGTCATGAGTGATTGGACAAAAGATCTCTCTCTTCCATGAGAAAACCCATAATACACAAACATGCGACTTCAGGTTCAGATGATATTTGGTGTTCTATGACAGAAGGATCAAAAAACTATTTGAACATCTTTCATATTTAGCATGAACCCCACAAAAATAACATTATATGAGTCAGAGTAATCTTAATGGCTGCTTTAAATCGGTGCTGTAAAGTCCCTTACATCTTTTAATTAGTTAACACAACTGGGATCGAGTCTCTGTCTCACGGATGAAATCTCTTGCATTGGCACTCTGAAGAAGTGATCATTAGTAGCAAGTTTGCCAAGAAAATTCCCAAGCATTGCACAATTATTGACATGTTTTCCATCAGCAAGCTGTGGTTAGCCAGTGAGGGTAAGCAGAGCTGATGCAACAGACAGACAGACAGGCTCTTCAGCTTATTTGTGTGCCAAGAGGTGTACTGTTTTTTTGGTGTGTAAGAATTGCAAGTAAACCTTTACCATGGCTGAGCTCCAGTGAAAAAAAAAAAAAAGAAAACACTTCTGCAATTACCAGTTAATGCCAGAGGGGCCGCCAAAGATACAGAGAAGGGGATCATATAATTTGAAGTTTAACTAGTGACACATGTAAACATTTTCCTGCTGCCCAAACAAAAGAAAAGAAAGTGCCATGTCAGGTGGGGTATGTGTCCCCTACAAGTATCAAGACTTGTCCTGAACTGACACGGCCAAACTTTCTCCCAGCCAATAACAGGGCTGGGTGTATCCACTCACATTATGCTTACGAGTCCAAACAGAAAAGCTGCACAACAAGTGAAGGTAGTGTTTATGTGTGATGATAAATTTGCAGTCTGCTCTGGCTGCGCTTGCTGCTGACCGCTGCAGACGAAACCTAAAATGTGTCCTGCTGGTTCAAGGATAAAATCAGAGAAACAGACAATGAAACCAAGAGAGCGGTTCAAAAACAGTCAAGTTTTTCTCTTACAAACCTTTTGGCATAAGATGACCCCTAAAGATCAGTTATGGAGTTGACTTAAATTGCGCTGACTTCGGCTGTAACCCTATATCACAGGGGTGATTTTTCTGTTTCTGTCACAAGTGCTGACTTTGAGCCAAAAAGGCAAAAAAGATAACAGAAAGCCTGCCTGATGTTTTCAGCTTTTTCTGAAGGTGGACCCTGTTTCTGAGACCAAAGGCTTTACAAACCTCTGCTTCCTTTCAGATGTCATCTTAAACTTAACACCTGAGAGTTACCGCAGCTCTTGAGTGGCAGAATATGCGTGCCTATGGGGTCAGTTTCTGCTTAATCTCACAAGTACATCAGAAAATAGCCCTTTGACAATTTTCCAATGCCTGTTAGTCATCCCTCTATATTTAAGGAACCCTCCAGTCATGTTTTAGAGCTGCTGAAAAGGCTCGTTTTCTGATTAAATATTAGCATAGAACCCCTGGGTGCTCAAACACTTCGATCATAGGTAATGTTGAAGGTGATCAAAAGCTCTGCTCTAAGCTGGCGGTACAAAGACTTGAAAAGAAGTTCTTCAAAATGAAAGAAATCTCCAAAAAACTTTAAAAAGGAATTAGTGTTCTATTTTTGCTCTTCTGCGAGTCGTATTTTTATGATTTCAATGAGCCTTGTGATATAAAACTGAGGTGGAGATACTTTTTCAAACACAGAAAAATATAAAGGGCTTTGAAAAGAACTCTTCTTATGCTCTGCTAAGTCTTCAAGAGCCTTTTTTTTCTTGCACAGAGGAGCAAATTGTCCATGCAGTGCAATTTTAGTGACCATATTGTGGCTTTTGGCAGCGGCTCAGAATGACTGTCTGACATCTCCTCTGCTGCTCTGCTCAGCTAAGATTGCACCAGCTGTCTCCCGTTTGCTTTCTAATGTCTTCTTTGTTAACATTTTATCGGCCGTCTGATAACGGCGTAACTGGAGGGCAGACTCCCTCCAGCGCTGGACTACAATGGCACAAAAGATCTGCCGTATGATGAGTCAATGTGGAACAGTTAGGAGACGAGGATATGCTAATCAGGGCTTTAATAAATATCAGACAAAAGAGGAGTAAAAATAGTTGATTCTAATTAGCTCTAAATGATCAGAGTCTGAATATTAAGAGCCTGAAATCAAAGAACGTGTATTCTCAGTCTCTATTACCTCCATGTCCTCAAAGAAGGCAGCTTGTACTGTGGCCTGTAGTGACAACAGTTATTACTGTATGTAGCCTTTAAAGGGAATTTCTGGATAATTTTCTCATGTTGATTTGCTGTAGTTTAGCCTTTAAGTCACGTGATGCATAACACTGTGTTGGCCTTTATGTACCAGGACGCTGATTGAATCTTTTAAAATAAAACCATCACATTCAATAAAATGTGGTCAGTGTGCAAATGACCACTTTTGGTATTGTTTAAAGGTTCTGTGAGGACTCTCTGTTTGAAGTGGACACCTTTTGTCTAGAATCACACATATTGTCATGATGACGTGACTCTTAACAAGGCGTGTGTTTGTTTTGGAAATGAATGGAGATCAGATCTTCTTTTCAACACTACTTTTCTTTGTTCAAGACAACTTTTTACTGGATACAACCTGACGAGGTAAGGTATTAATCAACAGTTACACAGAGCTGCTGTTTGAAACATGACAACAAGTAAACTTTGTCAGTTTGTTCTGTAGTTTAGTAGATGGATATATTTAGTGGCTCTGGCAGCCCGATACTCTGAGATGTATCTGTAGGCTTACGTGTAACGTTAGCTAACCCTTATGTCCTGCTCATCTACCAATCAGAGCTAGCGTTACCTCACTCTTCATTTTATTGACAGACTCTCAAGTTTGATCAGATCAGTGCAGAATAACTGCTGCATGTGGGTTGGAATGAACATGATCACAAACAGCTTAGTCTGTGTTTTAGCCTTTAACTTGTGTTTTAGCCTTTAGCTCATATTCTAGCCTTTACCCTGTGTTTTAGCTTTTAGCTTGTGTTTTAACCTTAAGGTTTTGTTTTAGCCTTTAGCTGGGGGTTTAGCCTTTACCCTGTGTTTTAGCCTGTAGCCTGTGTTTTGGCCTTTAGCCCATGCTTTATCACTCTCCACTTTAACTTCTTTCTGTCTGTCAGTTCAGCTCCAGTCTCCACCACCATCACTATAGATTCAATCCCAGAAATCATTTTCAGCAGTGAAAAACTCAGATCTCTCTTCTCACTACTAAATTTAGTCAGTTGGCGTGGTGTTGTCATAGAGACTTCAAAGCACTGTAAATCAATCCAGTCCTGTCTGACCTGATCAGGAAGCTAAGAAATAGCATTTATAAATAATCTATATTGGTGCTGATAATCTCATTTTAAGTTGTGGATTAGGATCAGGCAGATATCTAGAAGAGAGACTTTTTCAGGATCACTTAGAAAGTCCTCACAGGAACTTTAAAAGCACTAACTGAAATAACCAAACATTTATGGTGGACCGATGGATGACAGGTCTTGTAACAGACATGACTTAAACAAGCATTGGGGTCAACTTTTAATATACACTCTATGACACCATATTTATAAGCTGCACAAATACATTATTTTGAAATCAGCGCCATAAATCCACACCACTTGCTGAAAAACTTGGCCTACTTTTGAGTAACTTTGTTTCCAGTGATCGCTGTCCATCTCCATTGGCCATCCTTATGTCCCCAGGGTTGTGAGTGGTTTATTGTGATAGTTTTCCAACATTAACCATTTAAACTTCTCAGTCAAAACTCCCCCGAGGACCTACATTACAAAATCAAATGAGACCATTGTTGACAAAACGTGATGATGATGTTTGTGATGTTTATTTTCCAGCTGAAATCCCTGCTGTTTCAGTAAGTGTCATGTAAATTGATTTCACACTGGATGGGTGGATTGGATTGAAAATAGATGAAAAACAGTGTGAGTTATGGACAGGACAAAATCATCAACTCTATAAACATGGATGTAGTCTCTGTCAGTGGTTCCCAAATTTGGAGTCATGACTAATTCCGAAATAAAAAGAAAATTTACAGTTGAATATTTAATCTGTTATTTTTAAAATATTTACAAAATGTGGATCAAATTTTACATAAAACCAAGCAACGAAAATGTTTGATTTGTGTTCCTCATTCCATGATCCCTTAGGAGACTAAACCAGGACAACTACAGGATCAGTGACAACAGATTCACTATGGAAACAGCGATTTGTGTACATCGGTCATCTTATTTCCATTTAGCTAAATTAATCATCTTTTTTGCCTGTTTTTGGATTGCATATCCCTTCTTTTTTGCCTGTTTTTGGATTGCATATCCCTTCTGTAGTCACATCGCAGGAGTTCACCAGTGTCTGGCACTGCTATTTTTCAGATTTCAGCCTGAAAAGGTTGGAAACCTCTGGTCTAAAGGATGGTTATAAGTCACACTGATGTTAGCTGACATGTTAGCAATGCTGAGTCAACTTCCCTTCCGTTTGATCTAGAGCTTGGACAGGCTTTCAGCTGCAAACAACTTCATCCTGAGTGCCAAACTGCAAATACAGATGTCGAGAGAGTCATATTTTTGAGTTTTGTGCCCCACACCAAGCTGCAAAGTTTGAAGTCAGGAAGTGTTGGAATCCCTGCCTAATGGATCCAGTACTTACAGGTTAGAGGTTAACAAAAAGCTGGAGGCAGGTATCTTCTCATTATAAAACACCAGTCTTTGTGCAAGTCCTGCAACGTGAGGCTAACATAAATCCATTCATGGAGTCAAAGAAAATGACCGGCCAGCTCCAGTGCACAGGATGCATTATGCAGAAAAGCAGCTTCCCCTCATATGCAAAACAGCCCTTTTACTCCTTAAGATCTATTATTCACATTCTTGCTTGCATATCCAATTACTAAATGAGCTTTGCCTCATTCCAACAACTCTTAAAAAACAGGAATGAAAAATCCTCATAGAGAAAACACCACGATAGCAATTAGTAACACCAGAGGGTAACGTGGCTTGTCTTTGTTTTGCTCTTAATATTGTCTCCCTTTGCTGTCATTTATCATAGAAACTGTAGTCTGTGATCTCTGCTGATGGACTAAATACATTTAAACTTCAGCTCAGCTGAGAGCAGAAACAGGTGAGGCTGTATCGTGCACTAACCTTCCAGGATGCTACACACACAGAGAGAAATAGATGCTAGTCTCGGTTAGAGGCAGAGGATCAGACAAACAAGTCGAGTATATGTAACACTGATCTCTTGTTCTTTGTTACACATAATGCATACTGTGTTAGGTGGTAGGTTTGAAAGGATACTGCTGTCTTGTAGAACTAAAAATAATGTTCCAGGAGCTTGTTCTTCCCCCTCACTGCAGTACGAGTTCACCCCTGCAGGCTGACCAGAGCACTGTGGTTTTCCCAGGGCAAGCTGTCTCGCTCCTGCCTCTGCGGCTCATCTGTCACTGGCCAGACCTAAAGCTGCTGGATCTTAGCCTGAAGACTTTTAAAACTCTCAGGCGAGAGGTCATACATTGAATTAGAAAGCCAGTGGGGGAAAAAATATCTCAGTGCTGGAGCAAAAGCTAGTATTAAACTGCATTTCTGTGGCAGCAGAGCCTCCAGCGCTGCTCGGCCTGTCAGTTTGGACGCAGCCTGTCATGTGAAGTTTCAGATTATTTCCAGAGAACACACATTTAAATATCAGGGTTGAGGTCACTGTTTGGTTGACCTCTTCGATTCAGAATTGATTTTGTGCTTTCACAAAGGATCCCTGTCCTCACTTGTTAAAGACCGAGCAGTGAGACAAGCATTAATTATCTATAAATGTGGATGAATAATTGTGTTTCTCAGTTTGAGAAGAAGAATAAAGATCCATTAGTCTGTGAAACACTCAGGGTTGGTGGCTCATTTATTTTTTTATTTTTTTATTAGAGTTAACTTTACATTGAGTACAATGTTGGGAATCTGACACAGACATTTGTCTCCTATTGGGACCAATTTTAAGCTGCTTTGAAGAATTTATAGTTTGTGTTGGTTTTGGTGCCCCCTGTGGACAAATCCTAATGTGCTATCTTGTTATTGGATTTTTTTTTTTTACATTGACTGAGGTCTCCACAAAAAATGCTCCCCCTGTTGACTGGCTGCAGTATAGGTCAAAAACTCTTTCTCCCCATTCATTCCAGATGGGCTGTTGTCAAACTTAAAAAATAAATACATCTTGAGGAAATATTTCTCACATCTGTATGCTGTGGTAATATTAAGATATCAGTGGCAGCTGGTGAAAAATATTCTAGGTGGGGCTGTGCTGTGCTATACTCACATTGATAAGACACAAACTGCAAGATACCAGTGCTTTGTAAAACACATTATTAATTCCAGTATCTACAAAACTAACAGTGAAGTCATATCTCCTGAATTTAACTGAACACCTGTAAACAAACAACCAGCTGTTAAAAAAAAACACTAGCATGCGACACTTTTTTATTTATTTTTTATTTATTTTTTATTTAACCAGGTAGGAAACCCATTGAGATCGAGATCTCTTTTGCAAGGGTGACCTGGCCAAGAGGTCAGCAGCACACGTCAATACATAAATACATTACAATAATTCAATAATTTTAAACAGACAATACTTTAAAGATCAAAATTGAAGGTAAAATGCTAAAGTGACTCGCCAAAACAAACAAAACAAGAATATATTACAGAATATAATTAAAAACAAAGTGCTATGGGGGAAAAGTGCTAAAAGTGCTAAAGGTGACTCACAAAACTGGTTCATAAACACAGGCACTGGTCCATGGTCTCTCGTCTGTCATTTAGCATGGAACGAAAGGCTCCAAGAGAAATAAGTTCAGACAGGTTAAAGTCTGTCTGTAGAGAATTCCATGCAGAGGGAGCAGCAAAGCTAAACGCTTTTTTACCCAATTCAGTCCTGACACGAGGAACCAACAGACGAATGATGCCTTGAGAGCGCAAGGCAGAAAGGCTTCCAGTTCTTTGAAGAAGAGAGCAAAGATAAAAAGGAACTAGTCCAAGAAGAGCCTTGTAGATGAGAATCATCCAGTGCATATACCTGTGAGCACTCAAGGAAGGCCAACCGGAAAAAGCATAGAGTGCACAATGATGGGTAACCAGTAATGAACCTCAAGGCACAATGATAGACAACATTCAAAGACTGTAAGCATTTACCTGAAGCAGACATGTAAAGAACATCCCCATAATCCAGTAATGGTAAAAATGTTGCGGATACAAGCATTTTACAAGCCCTGAGTGAAAAGCAGGACTTATTTCGATAAAAGAAACCTACTTTCACCCTGAGTTTTGTAGCAAGTTTGGTAATGTGAGCTTTAAAGGAGAGCTCACGGTCACTGTGGAGCTACAGTAGCATAGTGCAAGTATATTAGCTTTAGCTCGCATGAGCGGCTGTTGAGAAAGAAAATGATGGACAGTTAGCAGCATTCATTGAAACTCCAACACACTGACAGAGCACACACATCAACAGGTGATTAGACTCACAGGTTGGTGAGTAAGTCAGCTGAAGCTGTTGCTAAACCAGGTCCTGGAAAAACTTTCACTGAATTATTTAATTTCTCTTTCTCCATTTTTGCTCCCTTGGCTTGACCTGTCAATCAGCTGCACTTTATGACGGACGGCTGTGACGTCGGCCTCATGGTGGGAGGGTGTTGGTATGTAAACCCAGCTGCAGTCGGCTAACTTGGTCCTATCTCTTGTGTTGAAGAGCAGCTACTGCCCATGTACAACTTTTAACCAGAGTCTGTGCCAAAGATTTTTGGATATTTGGATTTTTGGAGTGGAAACACATCAACAATCAGACAACACTGATGAACAAAACAACTTTACTCATCATTAGCTCTTTAATATTTATCCTTCTCATCTAAAAATGGTTATACATGCAGTTCATAATATTATTTTATTATTACATTTTTAATTAAATTTTTTTAAACTTTTATATCTTATATAAGGTAATGTGGCAAGTAATGGAGCGCCCCCTATTGGCCAGCCACCACTGGAAGATATTTTTAGGCTGCATTGTGTTTAAGTCCTCTTTCTCTTGAAGTTTCCTTTTTATTAGTTATTAGCCATTAAAAACAGGGTTTTACATCTCGTTTAACGCTGATTGACAGCTGCTGTTCTTGTGTCAATTCTTTCAGGAATACAATGAGACGATGGGATAAGAGCCAAGAACTTTGTAAATAAATAAATGAATAAATAAGAATTCTTTTGTCGCCCAGCTCCATTTGGATTCTCAGACTACTGGGGTATTTTGCCTTTAAAACCATACAACCATAAAAGGCAAAGCCACGCTGTCCATTTTACATACAGCCTCTGGGTCTACTCCAAAGGGGAAAAAAAAACAAAAACAAAAACAAAACAACAGATTTTTCTCTGTCAAAAATCTCCCCCTTGAAGAGAGCTGTGTAGAAATACTAAGTCTTACTCCTAATCTTCTTGAGTGCCTGTGTAGCCCATGTAGAGGCACTATTAATTTTTGTCTCTATAACAATCAGTTAAAAGCTCCACACAGTAGCTTTCGAGAACTGTTTAACCTCCATGTGTACCTGCAAACAGTTCAAGTCCTCTGTCTCCACTGGGTGTGGTAGTATCTTAGATTTCTGATCAGTGAATCAGTCCAAAGTGACCCATTTATTGAAAAAGACTCCCATAATGCCATTTAAGGTCAGCAACTCAACAGAGCGTCTTAAAATAAAAGAAGCATTTAGATGAATGGAGATTTCTACAGAAGTTAAACTACAAAAATGAAACTGTGTGGTTATTACTGGAGTTCTACAGGCTGATAAAAGGGCTGGCTGTGATGTATTACTGTTATTATCCATCACCGTAATACAAGTGTTAGAAGCATTTTACACTTATAGCTGCTTAACAATAAGAAGAGTTCCAATATATCTTTGATATTTAAGGATTTTAATCTATAACAATGCATCATTTATGTTAGGGATAATCCTGTTTCATGTGTAATATTTTAATTTGAAAGTACCTAAAGCTGTCTTCAAGAGTCAAAAGTATGATAAACTCCTGAAGATTTTGGTTTAAATACTTGTAGCTGTTATGTACAGTTGTGTTTTTCACAAACAGCCTTTAAAGCGTCTGATTTTAGAGACAGTGCAACAGAATAATAAAGTGCTGGGGAAAACTAACAAGCAGCTGAGATGTGGGAAAGCACATGGCTCCTCTCTGGCAGCTTCTCTCCACTTCAAGTGTTCGAGTGTTTGTCATCCAGCTTAATAAGGTGGCCTCAGCGGGGGGGAAACCACAGCAGCAACCTCAGGATGCAGAGCTGGGGTCCGGGGTTAGGGAAGGTTTTCATGACTTCATTTTGCACGTCGAATGCTGATGCATATGCATGGAGCCGCGCTCCAGAGGAGCTGAGGGAATCCATGTCGTTTCAGAGTTTCTTTAGAAGATGCATTTCAAAAACTGACGGGAGATTTTAACAGATTTTGAGCAGTTATTTCTGTTTCATTTGCATCCTCTGTGACTGAACAGGGATGTTAGAAATAAATCAAATTCAGATCTTTTTTTTTTTTTTTCTAATGAAACATAGGCTGCTTGGATATTTACTGCTCATCAAATAGATCAGCTAATAAAGGAAGAGACACAAGGAAGCCCTTTCCCACCACCAGATGGTGAAAAAGTAATGCATGCTTTCTACCGGCTTTCTGGCTTTCTACTAATGACAAAGCCATGCTGAATATTTGATTCTGATTGGTCAGAATTCTGTCACTACAGACAGGCTGGTTCTCAAAAATAAAACAGCAGCAGGAATAACTTGACAAGACATCATATCAGATCAATCCAACTGCCTGTTGACACTGTGGCAAAAACATCATTCTTTCAGCATTCTCTTTTCGCAGATCCACTTTTGAGCATAAATGCTCATTTTAAAAGACCAGGATGAGAGCAGTGGCGGCTGCTGGTCAGTCAAGGAGGGGAAGCTCAATTTTTTTTCTGGCCTACATCATAAATTTGTTCATTTATTAAACGTAAATTCTAAAAGAGAGTGAATCTTTAAACACAACGCTCGTCGTTTTTAAGAAAGGTAAACTCGCTGGGGATCGTTAAAGCCTCCGGATCAGTCCAGAACAACTGAATGTAGAAGTTAGAAAGTCTCCTGTAGAGAGTTTTACTTCAAGATCGCTGATTGGCTCATTTCACTGTCAATCAAAAAGGGATTCAGCCTCAGAAAGATCATCCAATCATCATGCAGAAGCTGAGCGTCCAGGCCAGCCCACTGCCTCATAGACCCCCAGAGACGCTGAGCGTCCGATGGGCGGGACAAAGCCCGGCGTTTATCCAATGACCGTCCAGTTTCCACAGTGGAACAACCCACTCTACCCTACACTGTTGAAGTCTGAAGACGCTCAGCGTCCGACTGTGTTAAAGCGCTCAGACGCTGCGGGGATGAATGAGAAGGAAGTCGCACCAGTTACCTGTGATAAGTAGCTGATTCAGAACAAAAGATGAAGGTATTCTAGCGCATATTTAGGTAATGAAATGTACACACAGCAGGACATATCAACACTTTTTGGGGGACATTTTAGGGGAAGCTGAGCTTTCCTTGTAGTCTTAGAGCAATCGCCACTGGATGAGAGAGAAGGGGACGACACCTGCTGGTTGGAATAAAACCTGTGCTGCCTGCTTTGGAGACTGAAGTCTTTTCACAATAGGTGCAAGATACGACTGCTATGCCAAAGAAATGCCCCATTTTAGCATTCTAAACCAGTGAACCTGGCAAAATACTCTGTTTCACTCTCAGTTTGAACTTAACCCTGAACAGTAAGTGTTCAGGTTTTAATTTCAGTTCAATTTAAAAGCAGGCTGATAGAATTTCATCCTGAAGAAAAAAACACTGACTGCCCAGGGAAATGAAGGAAACTTGTTTAGCTCCATAAATAAATCCTAAAATAGATATTTGGTGTGTTTCTATCTGTATCTGGTAGCTGGGTTGTAAGCAGGATAATGTATAGTGAATGGGTGACTGAAAGCTGAGGTCCTGCTCACCCTGTCTGTATTCTAATTTGCATTCACTATACATTATCCCTAAACATACATGTAAACAGGCTTGAATGGTCCAAATCATGAAATTAAAGTGAGAGCTCTGTAAAAAAACAAAACAAAAAAAAATCACTCATCTTTTTTCATGTATTCGTGTATTTATTACATTGTTAAAAAATACTTCTGAACATCAAAACATAACTACCATGGAAGGCTTTAAGTGTAGCACCATAAATCAATGAAAGCAAAGTGTGTTACTGCCGCTGAGGAAAATAACTCCCTTCCTGACAACCTTACACATTGTTAGTTAAATTATTCATACAATCACTGGGTTGTAAATACACTTGAATAAACCATTTAATAATGTCTGACAATTAATAAATAAAAGTACTGCAGGCCATTTATTATTAACACAGCTCCTGGTGTATTATCAAGACAGCGGTGTGAGGGTCAGTGAGGTTCAGGGTTCAAACCTTCTGAACCGGAGGTTCCTCCTCTGTGCTGAATCGCCTGCAGGAAAACTTTCAGACTTTAGGACTGAATTTCTCTCACTGAGTTCAAAGCCTCAGTTAGGGCTTTATAAGATGAATCCTGTGGGACTCATTGGTTTGCATACATTTTTATCTTCCAGGCTGTTGTATTTCTCTCTCATCTCTCACTCCGTCTGTCTCTGTTTTCGGTCTATGAGATTGTTTTTTTGTAATATGATAATGCATTGTTTGTCTGAAGTTTCATATGTGTTCCCCTCTTGTCTGCATCTGGTGCAAAAAAATTATTTTAGATTTCACATACGACTGAACAAAGGATTCAAGAGGAAAAAAAAAAAAGATCTCTGTGTCCGTCCAGCAAGGTCCTAGTGCCAAACTTCACCAAATGGCCTGTCTAGCAGTGAGCCTTGCCAGGCGTTTGTTTCAGGCTGTACCAAGACTCAGAGGATACAATCTGCCCAAATCATGGAGGCATAAAGATTCAGTTAGCTGCAGAGAAAAGAGGGATAGCAAGAGCACTTTGGTGTGTCATGAGGTAGAACTGTGCTGTGAAAACCTGAAGAAAAGTAACGCTGCAGTTAAAAACATATGCACAAGTCAGCTTACGCACACTCTCTTAATCTAGTACAACTGAAGAAGATTTTCATTACAGTTTGGAACCTGACCGCAGGAGTCAGAACCAAACTCGTCTCCAAAAACATCTGCATGGAGGATTTGTAAGCAACTGAAAAGATTCTTTTATTAGAGGAAATCTGGTGTCTGTCAAAGTGGTTTCCAATCTCATCAAGGGATGATCTGGTTGCATGCAGGAAAACAATCTGTGTTCAAGTTCAGAGCTGGAATGCTTTTGCAGAAATACAATCCCGGAGTGCATAATTTATATATCTTTTTCTTTTTTTCCTGTGTGACTGGCTGGTTATAAAACTGTGTTAATAATGTTGAGGCTTCTCTGAACCTCAACTTCAATCTTAACGCCTCAAGTTGCTATTTGGACTACATTGGGTGACTTGTGCAGACAAATTTTGGCTCACAATCTTCCAATCTGATTTCCGGACACACACATAAGTTATGAGAAACATCTTCCTTTGGTTTACTGACTAGTGGAACCGGATCTCTTTACGTATGAATGTCTTGAAAAACTTAATCGACATTCCATAACTCTGTATGTTTACTTTAGGAAACATTTGTGTCCTCTCATGGTCATATTTCAAAATATCTTTGAGTTAACATAGTTTGAGTGTTTTTAAGGCTTTTGTCCCTTGTTAGGTAATGATCATGAGTGTAAAAAAAGACATCAAACCATACAATATGTTCTGCTGAAGTACCATTCAGGTAGCTGGCAGAGTGTTGTTAAAATGGGCTACACAGCTGCACAGAAACTGCACATTTCTGAATGTAGTTGAAGTCTTCACACATGAACATAGTTAAATCTTTGTACCAACGTTCCAGTGACAGATATCATGAATGTTAGTTGAATGTTGAAGTAGTTAGGAAATAAGCAGACTTAGAGTCAGGTTCTTATCACACCCAGTCAGGGTTCCATATCCCATAACTACCTGCTAACCCTACACAACGCCTCATTTAAAGCACTCAAACTATTTTATCATTATCATAACATTCAGGATATAAGTCACTCTGATATGCAGGACACAGTCTGTCTGGGAGAGATTCAAACAATAACCCTGCATTAAGACTTCAGCTACCTTCAGAATGTGCCGTTTCTGCACAGCTGTGTAGAAAGGTTTAATATTTCTCACGAAAATTAGATGGATCAGATCCTGAGAAAAAACGACTAACTTCCTGGGAATCCTTTTTTTTTTTTTTTTTTATCATTATTAGGGCAAAAGAACAGTTATTATGAAATGTCAGGTGGACTGTCTGTGACTTGTCTTCTGAAAAGCTATAAGCAGCATAAAGCAGCGCTTATAAAACCAAAATCACACAGAACTACATTATTTTAACTAATTATATATATATATATATATATATATATATATATATATATATATATATATATATATATATATATATATATATATATATATAAAGTTTCTAAATTATATTATATAAACTAATGAAAAATGATAAAGTAAAACATTTCATGAGTTCCTAAAGCATTATGTGAAACCAAAATTCATTCTGTGGCTGCAAACGGGAACAATTACCTATCACAATTAGTAGTTAACAAAAAAGTTTCTTTGTCAGAGCAGGCAGCCACATTTCTCCAACACAACCTTAACTTACGGGTGTCCCAAAACACAAGTTTATTGAGATACGAGCCACCTCGGGGAAGATTCTTTTATCCCACCACAGGGGCAGGGAACGCCACAGTGAGTGCAACAGTGAGCGCAACAGGGAACACAACAGTGAGGGCCACAGTGAGGGCCACAATGAACGCCACAGTGAACGCCACAATGAACGCCACAATGAACGCCACAGTGAGGGCCACAGTGAACGCCACAGTGAACGCCACAATGAACGCAACAATGAACGCCACAATAATCGCCACAGTGAGGGCCACAGTGAACACCACAATGAACGCCACAGTGAGGGCCACATGGAATGCCACAGTGAACGCCACAGTGAACGCCACAGTGAGGGCCACATGGAACGCCACAGCGAACGCCACAGTGAGGGCCACAACGATGCCAAAGCGAACGCCACAGTGAGGGCCACAACGATGCCAAAGCAAACGCCACAGTGAGGGCCTCAATAAACACCACAGCGAACGCCACAGTGAGGGCCACAGTGAACGCTACAGTGAACGCCACAGTGAACGCCACAGTGAGGGCCACAATGAACGCCTCAGTGAACGCCACAGTGAACGCCACAGTGAACGCCACAGTGAGGGCCACAATGAACGCCACAGTGAACGCCACAGTGAGGGCCACAGTGGGGGCTACAGTGAGGGCCACCATGAACGCCACAGTGAGGGCCACAATGAACGCCGCAGTGAGGGCCACCATGAACTCCACAGTGAGGGCCACATGGAACGCCACATTGAACGCCACATTGAACGCCACAATAAACGCCACAATGAACGCCACAGCGAACGCCACAGTGAGGGCCACAATGAACGCCACAATGAACTCCACAGTGAGGGCCACAATGAACGCCATATTGAGGGCTACAGTGAGGGCCACAATGAACGCCACAATGAACGCCACAATAAACGCCACAATGAACGCCACAGTGAACGCCACAATGAACGCCACATTGAGGGCCACCATGAACTCCACAGTGAGGGCCACATGGAACGCCACAGTGAACGCCACAATAAACGCCACAATGAACGCCACAGCGAACGCCACAGTGAGGGCCACAATGAACGCCACAATGAACTCCACAGTGAGGGCCACAATGAACGCCATATTGAGGGCCACAGTGAGGGCCACAATGAACACCACAGTGAGGGCTACAGTGGGGGCCACAATGAACGCCACAGTGAGGGCTACAGTGGGGGCCACAATGAACGCCACAGTGAGGGCTACAGTGGGGGCCACAATGAACGCCACAGTGAACGCCACAGTGAGGGCCACAATGATGCCACAGCGAACGCCACAGTGAGGGCCACAGTGAGGGCTACAGTGAGGGCCACAATGAACGCCACAGTGAGGGCTACAGTGGGGGCCACAGTGAACGCCACAATGAACGCCACAGTGAGGGCCACAATAAACGCCACAGTGAGGGCCACATGGAACGCCACAGTGAGGGCCACCATGAACGCCACAGTGAGGGCCACATGGAACGCCACAGTGACGGCCACCATGAACGCCACAGTGAACGCCACAGTGAACACCACAGTGAGGGCCACAGTGAACGCCACAGTGAGGGCCACCATGAACGCCACAGTGAACGCCACAGCGAACGCCACAGTGAGGGCCACATGGAATGCCACAGTGAACGCCACAATGAACGCCACAGTGAACGCCACAATGAACGCCACATTGAGGGCCACCATGAACTCCACAGTGAGGGCCAAATGGAACGCCACAGTGAACGCCACAATAAACACCACAATGAACGCCACAGTGAGGGCCACAGTGAGGGCCACAATAAACGCCACAGTGAACGCCACAATAAACGCCACAATGAACGCCACAGCGAACGCCACAGTGAGGGCCACAATGAACGCCACAATGAACTCCACAGTGAGGGCCACAATGAACGCCATATTGAGGGCTACAGTGAGGGCCACAATGAACACCACAGTGAGGGCTACAGTGGGGGCCACAATGAACGCCACAGTGAGGGCTACAGTGGGGGCCACAATGAACACCACAGTGAGGGCTACAGTGGGGGCCACAATGAACGCCACAGTGAGGGCTACAGTGAGGGCCACAATGATGCCACAGCGAACGCCACAGTGAGGGCCACAGTGAGGGCTACAGTGAGGGCCACAATGAACGCCACAGTGAGGGCTACAGTGGGGGCCACAGTGAACGCCACAATGAACGCCACAGTGAGGGCCACAATAAACGCCACAGTGAGGGCCACAATAAACGCCACAGTGAGGGCCACATGGAACGCCACAGTGAGGGCCACAGTGAGGGCTACAGTGAGGGCCATAATGAACGCCACAGTGAGGGCCACAGGGAACGCCACAGTGAGGGCCACAGTGAGGGCCACAGTGAACGCTACAGTGAGGGCCACAATGAACGCCACAGTGAGGGCCACAATGAACGCCACAGTGAGGGCCACAGTGAACGCCACAGTGAGGGCCACAGGGAACGCCACAGCCTTTCTCCTTCAGCATCTTCAAATCGTCTGATCTCCAAATGCTGAGCATTAGACTTAATAAAACAACTTTACTGTAATATTTTCTATTATATCATGTTTTTATGCAGTATTCCTTATTCCTTAAAAACATCTGCATCAGCATTACTGCAGCACTATAATAGAACCCCCCCCCCCCCCCCCCCCCACACACACACACACACACACACACACACACTTTCCAGTTAGTTCTGGTTTCCCAGGAATCAGGAAATGGAGTTGATATGATTACTCAGAAATCCTGTTTCTTGGAATTAAACCCTACTGTGTAGCTCTACTGTGGCGGCACTGATAGCTGGAGCCACTGCCAGTGATTGGAAAGTTTGGATTGACACCACCACCACCCCTTTTTTTGTCACTCATCTTTAATTGAAGAGTGTTGCCTGTCAAACCAGCACCCAACGAAGTACATTTCCTGATAGTTTACCACTCTTTAAATGCATAATCACTAGCTAATGAGAGAGATAAGCACTAGTATATGATGTAGAACTAAAATTTTAAGGTTTTATGCAAATTATATAAAATTTGTATCAAAATTTCTCAAAGTCTAGTTTCCTAGCACAAAAACTAAAAGAAAACATTTCGCAAAAATCCAGCAGAAATTGGAAATCACTTCTCTATCTTAGAACTATAACTCTCGTTACAGCTAGTTTCCATGAATTCTCTCTAAAACTGAGATGTTTTTCCATTTTCATTTTCATTTTGATTTTTTTCTGGTTCAACTAGGTTTGATGCAGCTGAACTTCTATTCATATCTGTTTGAATTCTTGCATAAAAAATGGCCTCAAAGTAAGTTAGACTGGAAATAGTTTATAGAATTATTCACAATCTGTTGTTGAAAGAAAAGTGCTTTCATTATTCATTCCATGTTGGAAACTTTTCCGTCTTCTGTGTTGACTTGTTTGCTTGTCTGTAGATAAATTTTACATTATCAGGAGTTCAGATGACATGCTGTGCGCTGACCAAACACGTCTGTTTTTTTTAAATCGAGCTCTTATCAATAGATGATTAGAGCCAAAAGGGAAAAAGACTGGTCGAATTAAGAACAACTGTTTCCTTTCATTTCTTAAACATGTTCCAATCAGAAAGTGTATTTGTAAGCGCTAGATTAATAATGCTCCCTGTTTTAAGATAAAAGTCTGTGTAAGAGTCCCCAAAAACAATTCAAGTTCAACCATTTTAGGGCCTTTTTCCTCTCATCGAAGCAGTGGGAGGTGGAGGATGAAAAGATGAATGTAAAAATGAAAAAGAGAGAGAGAGGGACGACGTGCAGAAATCAGCCTGGGTCGGATTTATAAAGCAGGATGTTGTTTTGGTTAAACGGTGTCTGCCTCAGATCCTGCGGCCAGCAGGACGCCCTGCGAGCGGCTCCTCTCACATTTGATGAGTAATACATGTGAGGGTGACTTTTTGACATGAGAAATCGCATGCGGTGAAATTCAAATGGCATCACAATCAGGAGGAAGTAGTTCATACTGGAGATGTTGACAGGACAAATGTTTGTTCATTGGGTTGCAATAATCTGTAATCAGAGCACAGCAAATGCGTTTTCCATCAGACGGTTTTGTAGTGCGGATACATTTGAAAAATTGCCTTAGGACTGTGATCAAACACTGGATCCACATCATCTCCAACAGCCAGTATTAGAACATTTTGTAAACAGTGTTTATCTGTAATCGCTGTCTTTCTTCTGACACCACAAAATGAAAAGACATCACCTTACGTTTTTTTTTTTTTTTTTTTTCCTTGAGAGGAGGCTGGAATTCAGAGTGGAGTCAGTGCTGTTTATACAAACCCTGTTGACTTTAGAAATCAGACCTTCGGGAGTAAGTAGTTCCTCAAATAGCCGTAGAGATGGGCAGTGTCTCCCCAGAGTGAAGGTGTGTCCTACTTTGCAGTGAGAGAAGCTATTAAAAATGCTTTGATGTGCCATGCAGTGAATGCTTTCCCGGAGTTGGAGAGAGACGAGTAAAAATCAATGAATGTTTGGATTTTGAAGTTCGAGCAAAAAGAAAAAAAAAGTCTAATACCAAAAAAAAGGAGTTTTATAAATTTGCCAGCAGTATACCTGGAATACTTCATTAGAAGTGACTATTTTTAGTCATTAAAATCTTATTCCTTTCAGTGCCAGTAGCAGAAGCAGATGTTACAGTCATGGTAATGCAGCAGCAGAATGAGTAACAGCTTCTGTTTTCATTAAGGTATGTAAAGCATGTGCAGGAGTCGAACTTTTGAGCCATTACTTCCTCCATGTCTCTTTCTACTTTCAGCTTTAACCCTACAGTCCCCCAATTGGGGGACTTGACGTCACTCTGCGAACACAGCTTGAAATAATGCACTAATCAGGAAAGAATATCTTGATGTTGCACATCAAATGAGACAGCAGACCCCGGGCTACACCACTAAATAAACCTTTTTAACATGCCACAAACCTAACACTGATAACAACTAAATAAATCACCACATATCAAACTCTGTACAGCTCCACTGTGTAAACCCATTTGCCACATTTCTGGCTCTACAGCTGCTTCACTACATGCTGAACTAAAGATCAACACCTCAGATGAAAGCAGAGACTCCACAGATTCCAATGATATGAGTCAAAGCTCTCTACAGCAAAGTATTAGAGAGACAGAGGACAAAGAATCACAAAGTCTAAAAGAACTCACCAAAAACTGTTGTATTTGGATGTATTGATGAGCATCAGTGATCTGTTTGTAGATGAGAAAATTTAAACAACACAGATGGAACCAAGCTGTGTCAAAGAGAGCTGGCCTGAACTCTCTGCACTGAAACCTCTCTAATTTTGATCTGCTTCATGTCATCAGAGTCAACCTTTGCAGAGATAATGTTCATATGTTGTACTTTGGTCTGATAAGGTTTAGAGCTGCAGCTGCTTCATTTTCAAAGACACATTCATCCTGAAGTTTTTTTTTTTTCTTAAGCAAACCTACATTTTTTTTTTAGATTTTTGCTTTGCCGTCTTCATTCCCTCTTTACCAGTATCACATATACTTATATAAACACATCTCAATAAAATCTCATGTTTTCTCTTTACTGTTACACCAGAATTATTTGAATAGTCCTTGTGGTTGCAGAGATTTACTAATTTTATTATGGGTATGCAATTTTTGGAGCAGGGACCTGAAAAATCAGCTCAGGGTTAATCAACTTATTTGACGTGTACAAACTGGTTTTCCTGACGCATGTCTCACTTAAAATGTTAGTGTTGACTCAATACATTAGTGACAAAAGAGAACAGAAAGAAGTGTTCATATCTGGTGTTGTTTAAAAGTATATATATATATATATATATATATATATATATATATATATATATATGTGTGTGTGTGTGTGTGTGTGTGTGTGTGTGTGTGTGTATACTTTAACACCCAAGGTCCAAATGTTGCACTGTGAATATTTTTGGACTCCCACATGCTGCATTATGTGCAGTCTTTTAACTTGTGACTCATGGCCAAAACCTTCTATATGGCCATTTGTCTGTTCTCAGTTTAATTATGTTATGGTATTCAAATTGTGCCCAAAGAGCTGATTTTGTGATTTTTGGGGGGGGCTATTTGATACAGGAGCTTTGTAGGTGTAAATTTAAAAGAGGTTTTGTTGCTTTGCTAAGTTTAAAGTCTTACAGGTAGGTTTCTTTGCTTTTGTATTCACTAGCAAGGACATGACGATTAAGAAGTTTTATTAACATTAAGTGAAGAAGAATTTTGCTGGTTGTATGATGTTACTGGGAAGCTTCAAGAAGGGATCTGCCGTAGCTACCAGGCTTGACGGACCCCCTATTTAGGACCCTATGGAGAAAGAAGAAGTGAGAAACCAAGAGAGACAGGGAGGGAAGGGTGGGGCGTACGAAGTGAGAACAAACAGGACTAGTGGATTAGGAGGGTTTAAATACCTGAAGGGGTGAGGTTGAGGTGTGGTCCTGCTCCTGAAACTCTGCTTAAAACTCCACTAGTTGATCCCAACATGTTACTTTGTAATTCTCAACAGGAGTTTAGTCTTTCAGGATAACGTATAAGACCTTATCCACTCAGTGAGCACAGCTAGTTAAAGCCAAATGGGCGTATACTGAACAGTGTTCCTGAAGTTGTTCCAAATGATTCATCTGAGTGGTAAATTTGTTCAGTGGCAGACAGAATCAAGGTGTGGTGATGTCTAATTTTCTTTACATCACCTCAGATTTTATGGGGTTCAACATCCTTTTACACTTATATCACTGTTTACACCCAAAACTGACAGACCTATGACCACAACTACACCATGTGTTAGCATGTTAGCACACGAGACAGGGAAGGTGGTTAAAGAGAGCATCATTAGAGATTACACTTATTGCTTAGTTCAGTTAAATACATGAATCTGATTGGTCAAAAACCCACAACAACAAAACTAATTCAGAATAGCACAGGCAACTACAGGGACACCTGATCACATGTAGTCATATCAAGGTTATCCAAAGGTACATGACACGATTTCACCTCTTCCTGTTGACATTCAGTCACTGAGACGACCAGTCCAAATCATTTGGGAAGCTAAGAAACAGAATTTATCAAGAACCTTTATTGGTGCTGATAATCTCATTTTAAATTGTGGATTAGGATCAGGCAGATATCGAGAAGAGAGACTTTTTCAAGAACTCCTTCAAAGTACTCACAAGGATTATAAGTTCTTTTTGCCATTGGAGTGTTAGAGTGTTGACTGTTGGGTGTGTACTTTCCCTAATCACCCACTCACTATACATGATGCCATACGTACACTATCATGTCATAGCTGAATGTTAATGTTTTAACACAAACATTCACTGTCTCTAATAAAGCCTTGCACACTGGCCACCTTCATATCATATCATAGTTTTATAGCTTCAACTTTTGACGTACTCTTGTTTCAGGTTGGTTTTGCAAATCTTTGATTTTAGTGGTAATCAAATAAGAGAAGCAGTTACTGTACAGATCAATATCCAAAAGCATAATAAAAAAATGTCAATAATACACTTCATACTTTTGACACATAGAGAACGGTTCCACTACTGCAGCCAAGAGCCAGTCTGAAATCACTGAAAGTTATATTTAGCACCTCCCTGTTTTAAAAATAGATGCATAATGAAAGTCAGTGTTTTGGCTAAAAGCATGAGCCCTGAACTGTGTCATTTATTTATACAGCAACATGGACCTCTGTGCAGGCATACCAATTCTAGTGCAAAGAGAGTACATTACATTAATCTGACTAATGAGCTATCACGTTGAATAAATAAATCCACAAGAACAATAATGTATTTTAATAAGAAATGCTAAAGGCTTCTCTGATGAAAAATTGCCTCTCAAAAGTCTTAGCCTATAGAATAAATCTGACTTCCCTGCACTGTTGACACGTAGCGGCCATGTGAAGTTGATTTTAATAATTGATTAGCAGAAAGTGCTGGGAGAGAGCTTTGCTGATAAGCAAAAGAATAGGTTTTTGTGTTTGAATCACGACATCCTATCGATCCTCTTTGAATAACGCTTAGTAGAGGAGTCACAGACTTAGGGATTATTTATGGATCCTTCTTGACCTTTTGCATTTCCCTGGGAGATTGCGTTTAGTGCTATGAAATTGACTGCCAAATCTGCACACATACAATGGATAAATCTAAAGTGACAGCAAAGATCGGCGTGGAGAGATTAGGAGTTTTCAGCTTTATTTTCTTTAACCCTCTGTGACATATATTATCACCAGCAACGGCTAAAGAGGAGCAGCCTCTCCTGGAGCTTTTAGCTTGTGAGTTTTTGTGGCAGGATCCTCGTTTGTCACCTGCAATCCAGCAATATGCTTAAAACAGAGAGAGCACTGAAGTATTTGTTGCATCCAGACTGTCTTGCGTAAAAAAAGAAAGATTTTATTAATGCAGACAGCAAATCTGCTTTCAGCCTGGGAGCCTTTTAAAGCCCGTCAAAATAAAAGATTAAAAGGTAAGAGTGTTTTGACATTAACTGGCCTTTCACCGAACTATTCTTCTTTATCTGCTCCACAAAGAAACTTAAATTATCTTCTGTTTTTAATTTACTTTTTCTCTTCTATTCACTCAATCTGCTCCTGATTGGGGGGGTTGAATTGAAGATGCCCAGAAACAAAATGGTTTAAAGATTTGTTTCATAGAGTGGACTCTATCTGCCCACTGTGCCAAACTAATACGCAGCAGTTTGAGGGAGCAATCAAATGGAAATGGAAATTTGAGCAGCTTAAAGATGAAGCTCATTTTTCCCTTAAGAGCTTATAAGTGTTCTGCCAAAATGTGTGAATCTCTTCTTCTTCTTCTTCTCGGCGACTGTAGGGCGGGTTTACTGGCTGATGTTCACACTCCTCTCCTGTTATTGCTGGCATTGTTTACACTTTAAGTGCGCCTGATGCTTGAGCTTAAGTTACAGTAGAGCTACTGTTTCCTTTGATGTTTGAAATAAAACTACCTTCACATAATACCTCATTCTTTGAAGTTGGTAAGTTAAAACTGAAGTAACTTGGGGATTTATCACTAAACAGGTCAAGATTCATAGAAAAGGGGCACGTCTGAAATACCTCTTTTTGACCATCTTCAAAAGCTAATTTCCAAAGTACAAAGACCAAGACACGATGTGTATTTTGTTTTCCCTGAAAAACTTATTACCATTGGCTTTTCCTATTAAGCTTTCTTGTTTGCAAAAAGTTAATCATCAAATTGAAAGCGTCCCTATATACCTTAAAAACCCGACACATCAAAAATAGACAGAAAATTCAATTTTTTTTGGAACCGAGATGTTTAGTGACTCTTTTAACAAAATCAACAAAATACTGCTATTACTACTGATCAATGATTTTCCTGAAAAAAATTCCTGAGAGCATCTATTTTTTGAAAAGGATCAAAATACAACTTCAGCTGCCTGTGGTGAATTGATAATCCTCAAGGGGGGTTGAAAACATTTTTAAAAACACTTCAACAGGTTTTTAATGTACATATTTAATCATGATGATGAGATAGAGGTCTTTGAAACTCATGTATCAAATATTACTCGTTCGGCAATAAAGGGTTAAAGAGGGGGCATCTGCTTTCCCATGTTTTAAACATGGACATGAATGAACAATACTGGATGTTCAAACTAAATGTGTGCAGATTTTCAACCCTCTTTAAAATGGTGCCTTTAAAAAAATGGCACAAGATCTTCACAGGACTTGCTGACATGAGGAGGTCTTTCCACAAAGATCCTCTAACCGGTTCATGACATGTTGGACAGAAGGGCCTCAAACACCAAGGTCTGCCATTAGCTCTGCTCCCAACAGGCCTCAAGAGAGCTGGCCAATTAAGCCCTGTTTTAAACAAGATCTTTGTCCCAGTTCATCTCAGTACAGCACACATTTTGCGGCGTTCCCTTTGATTAAAACGGGGACAGGTCCCAAAATTACTGACCTGCACCATTCCACTTTTTGGTCCCCTTCTGTTGGGGTTGCCAGACATACCGATTTGACCCCAGAAGGTGGAGTCCGTTGATTGGTCAAAAGAATCGTCACTTCCTGAGCCACAGTGGAAATAAAGGACAACACATAAACCTGCGACTTCCAGTCCACTTTGTGAAGATACCTTTCTTTTTGTTTGGTAAATGGCGTCACGAAAAAGCATTCTTCTTCTTCGTTGGATTTATTAGTAGGGTACACTGTATCTCGCTATTATGTCCTCACGCTATTACGTAGCTGACTGGGCTATCAGCATCTGGTCACATGCCACGTACCAAGAAGGGCACGGTTTGCTGTGGAAACACAAATAGGCTAAAGCTTTACCGATCCGACCTGTGCCAAACTGTACTGATCCATACCAGACCGCTTAGTGGGAACAGGGCCTTAGAGTGAAGGGGTTGTGGAGTGGGGAGCCTTAAAGAGACAGCAGCTTGAACAAAGTGTTTCAGACAGATACTGAAATAAGGGTTTCCTGAAACACCAGGGTAAGAAAAAAAAAAAAAAATCAGATTTATTTGATCTGCAAATAGTGTAAAGCCACTATGGGAGTGGGATAGTCTAAATCTTAAAAGAAGCACAGTACCCCCTCTTTAAAGGATATTTACTGAAATATTTACCACTGTGTGACCATACACTTTGAGAAATTCAATAAATAAATAATACTTTTATTAACTTATAAATGTATGTATATATGTGTGTCTGTAAAGACAAACCTGATGGCTTATTTCAAAGTGATAAAGGTATCAGACTTTAATTTACTGTCTGAAATGATGAAATTAAATCAAAGAGATTTTTGAAGACAGAGTAATGATTTGTTCTTTTGATGATTGTTTATTGATCTGTTAAAAAAAAATAGTTTAATTAAGAAATATAAAAAATAAATGCACATTTTGTACAGTTTTTGTAAGGCGTGAATACACGCCTCGTATCAAAAGTTTCACTTGATGAAAGTGCATCAGAGATCATGACACTTTTGTTGGAAACTTGTTTGTGCCACTTCAAAGCGTTTAATGGTAAACTTTAAATAAAAGTTTTTTATTATTATTATTCTTTAAAGAAGTAAAAACCTTTGAAGGTACAGTTCCTTCCTCGCTTTATTTAGAAACACACGGCAGTTTTCCTTTTTAAAGCTACACCTTTCAACACAACTGACTGAGGCAACAAATTCAAAGACTGCGGAGGCAGAGACGGAGCTGAAGTGATGAAAGAATGAGACAGAGAAGAACAGCAAGGGGGGCAGGGGGGAGGGGGGAGACATCGATGCCAGCAAACGAAAAAGTTGTCACTACAAAACAGCGGCTGATCTGTGAGGACACTGATGTATTCACAAGATAATCCATGTATACGTGTAGATCCTTCTTCTTGGTGTGCTGAATCATTACAGACAAAGTACAACTACAAAATATCTACCTGAGAATTTCTTGCAGCTGTGCATCTTCTGTTAAATATTAATGAATCAGTCTTTGTCTGTGTGTATCTCTATATTCAGTCAGGGCGTGTGTGAACTCTGCGCATGTTAATATGCAGTTGTGGGGACCGAGTATTAGCAGTGGATTACAGGTGACTAGCAGGCTTTTGAATCTCTTTCCTGTGATACCCTTTGAAAGTGTTCACTCCCTTTGAAGTGATGTCAGTTTAAAATATCTCAGCCCTTTTATGTTTAACCATGGGTGTTTGCGTTCAAGGATTCTTTTTTTTTTTATTAGGAAGGAGATGAAAGCATCACAACAGTCAGCATCCATCAAAGAGCGCAAAAAAGTCTGGGAAAAAAAAAATAAATCTGCACATAACGAAGCATGACTCGTTAAAACTCAACATGGAGCCGTTGTTGGTGTCTGCACGGGGTGATTATGGTGCACCTGCAGGTTAAAGAGTTGAATGACAGGAGCTCACTCGATGCTTGGCGACTGAATTTGATGAACTGATTGTGTTTTGTGGCAGTAATGAGCTTTACAGTATGTGGGGACTGCACCCGCAGCTGATTCGTATGCTGGATGAGCTCGCTAATTGTTCACAGGGCATATTCCCACCAGTCCCATGGCTCCTCTGATTTGGATTCATTTAGCCCTTATTTTACCTCATTATACAGGCTTGTGTTATTGCCAGGTTATATGTGAGGTATTTTGCATTGTTGAAATTGACTCTGGTAATTTCATTTAAAAAATGAAGCGCGCCTTCTAAATAGAAAACAGAATGAGCAGATTAAAACTGATCGCTTTTGAAAGGTGAAATATATTAGTTTTGTTTTTTTTCTCTGCAGCTGCTGTGAGATGAAAGAAGAAAACATCCTCTGGTCATTTCATTTTACTGCTCATACCACTCCTTTATTAATTTCTTCATACTGCAACAAAGAGCAAAAATCCCAGACTGAACTTGTCAATAAAAAGCTGCTTTATTCTACTGTTGTACACACATCAAACATGAGGAGCAGTTCTGGATCCATTTTTATTTCGAGGAGCAAAGCTGGCTCACTTCTGAGAGCAGTGTAAGGCTAGGAAGAGGATGTAGAGCTGCAGTTCAGTAGGTCCATAAGCCGAGGGATAAAAATGTTCTCTGATGCTGATCCTGTGGTCGCTCTGGATCCCAAACAGCAGCGCAGAGAACTGACAAAACCGGGTGTTTATTCTGGCATTCTAGTGGCAGTCTCTCGTCTGCACTAAACAAATAACAACCTATGCAAAGCCCAACTCTTCCTGGAAAACACGCTCACAGTATTGTGTTTGTGCTAAGCAAAAAAAGAAAATCCCAAAATGCCACTTATCTGGTCATCAGAGCTAAAGCAGCCTGAGCTGCTGTGTAAGCAGTGTGCTGAGTCTGAGATGTAACACTACACGCTGCACTTCATTTATTCATCTAGAAAAATGGACATCAAATAACATTTCTGTACCTGTTAGCAAGACGGCTAACTTGCAGCTGAGGCGTTTTGTTGAGATCATTTGAAACCAGAGAGGAGCTGACTTAAACTTACTGACAGAAAAAACAACCTCATAACTTTTTAAAAAACTCAACTGACGCCACACAGAGTGACAGGAAACAGCACAACAAAAATACATCCTGAAGGGTACTTCGAAACCACAAACCTCAGCCGAGTCTGCTACTTCATGTAAATCTTTGACCAGCCATTAGAGGCTTATCTCAGCTGTGCTGATGTATTTTCAGTGAATCTTCACTCTGAAGGCTGTATTTTTTTTTTCATTTTTCCCCTATGAAATTATAAGTTGTTATCTGCCAGTAGTGCCTGTAAACACAAAGCATCAGACCGCATTGTGTTTAAGATGTTGTCATTTATGTTTTTATTTTTTTCTTCCTTTTTACTAACTCAGCCATTCAGACATTTTAAAGACACTATAAGGAGTTTTTAACCTGACAACAGAAACACTGTTTTATCTGATATGTCTAAGTAACAAAATACAAAGATGGTTTCACAGTTTAACCCTTTAGTCTCCAAAAAGCAGTGAAGGCTTGGTTGTTGAGTTTCTCCGAGTTTCTTTGTATAGAAGATGAACGTCTTTTTGCTAATCCTGCTCCGGTATCAACCATGAGTGCAAAACTTAATGTTAATAAAATGATTTAAAAAGAGACCAAAAATAACCTCCACTGGCACAAAAAAAATTGGTGTTAAAAAATTACCAGTATTATTGTTGATTATTTTTACCGCACAAAACACAAAAGGGCAGTGACAACTGTATGATCATAAGACTGCCTATTTTATAATAAAACTGATACGTTGTTTATCATACAGCAACTAATAAGAATAGCTACAGCCAATGTGGAGGGATTCCAGAAATGTTATGCTGACAGGAAACATGATCCCACTCAGCAGACCAATCACAGGCCTTTTGGTATCTTTTGATTGTGAAGTTCAGGCTATGAGCTTCTGTGTTGGAAAGGACTACATGGATCTATGTTGTGTACAACGATGTTTATTCAACACAGACGTGTAAACAAGGTTTGAGCCATGAGGTAGCATCAGTATTAGAGTGAAACCAGTGCTCTAAATTAACACTCACCAACCCACCAAATGTGAGTGAAAATTCATTTCTAAGGGTTTTATAAACAACTCACAAGCCAGTTTGGCCAGTGATGATGTGACGTGAGCACGGTTTCTATGGATACGTAACCGCCCAGAGTTACATCACATATCTCGGCGTTCAAAGACGCCTCTCTCTCTCTCTCTCTCTCTCTCTCTCTCTCTCTCTCTCTCTCTCTCTCTCTCTCTCTCTCTCGGTGGGGTGGGATGTGTCAGTCTCAAGTTGTCGAAGGCAAGTGGCCCTCTCCTCCATTTCTTCTCATAACCTGCCTGAAGCTGTCATCCCTTTATGGGAAAACATTCAGTGCACTGTGGTTCTCCATGAACGCACAGAAAGGTCTGCCACTGGGAGCAGATGCGTTCTCTCACACTCTCCCAGCTGGATGGTGAGATTCTTCAGCTCCTTGTGTTGGGCCTTTGTCTGTGGGCTTGGGCCCTGAACGACAATGTCAGAAGAGACTAGGCTGACCCCCCCCCCCCCTCAGTGGTAAAAACCATACAGGACAAGAAGGCTCCGTCCACCACAGTCTGCTACGCAGCAAACAGGGGCATGTCTAGAAATTTTTTTTCTTGAGGGGCCAGGTAGGAGCACAGACCACAGAGAGGTGGTACATTGAAATTAAACTGTTTTATCAAATGACATACAAAGGTCATAATAATAAAAAGTGTGCCACAAATAATACTCATCATAGATATCAAAAGTCTGTCATAATCTGTATTTTTTAAAATCTTTGTCTCTACATCTGGCTCTACATGTTCAATATACATCAGATCCTGAACCAGAATAAATATGTGACCATAGAGACATCTGTAGAGTGTTTGAACTGTGTGTACATTGTTTCATGTTAC
This sequence comes from Labroides dimidiatus, assembly GCA_030710495.1. Lineage (NCBI taxonomy): Eukaryota > Metazoa > Chordata > Actinopteri > Labriformes > Labridae > Labroides > Labroides dimidiatus. Next base: position 2,555,657 of record CM061154.1, on the reverse strand, counting down.
ACTTGCTTTGGCAATGTAAACGTGTGTTCGTCACGTGAATTCAGCTTTTTTGGAATTAAAAATTGAAATTGAAACTTGACATTGTTCTTTGGATTTTACAGAATCAGGCCAGTTTTTTTTTATTTATTTTATTTTTTTCTGTTATCATACTGACAAACATCAAAACACACAAAAAGTCACTGAAATGCAGAAGTCTCATACAGCAAAAGAAATTTAAGCAACACAGAAAAAGGAGAACTCTATCAAGGAATATTGACATCAACTTTTTCCAACACTCAGATGTGCAGGAAAGCGAGATGATGAAAACAGAATCATAATTCGGATCTGTTGGAACTTGGAGTTCTCATAAAGAGAAGTTCTTTCAGACATAAAGACATGTAGCACAGATTTTTAAGGAACAACTGTAGCGGCTCACAGGAGATTAAAATTTAAAAGAAAGAAAGGAGACTCCTGAGCAGAGCTTCACGACTGCTGGGGCGTTTTCCACCACTTTGACTGTTTTATCATCCCACGGAAACGTTCAGGCACTTTCTGTAAGAGATCTCCCTGAATTCTCCTCGTTAATCATCATATTCGATTCATCTCTATCCCTCTCTGCATGACTGTGTAAAAGGGAAAGTCTATGAATGTGTGTGTATAAATGTGTGTGTGTGTGTGGTGGAGTGTATGTTCCCACTCTGCAGCTTGGCAGGCACCATTGTGTGGGCAATGCTCCCCCGAGGGTAGAACCCCACAAAGCAGGTAATGGCACTGAGCATGCAGATAGCGCGCTGATTTAGACTGAGAGGCGTCTCTAATCGTACGAGGTGTCAGCAGTGTTGTGTCATAGATTAGCAGACTCTCTCCTTTTATTTCCTCTATGATCATCATCTCTTCTGTGCTCATCGCCTCCTCCGGCAAGGACCGCTGTGCTCCAGCCTCACATTCACTTTTTAGTATTACTGCTAGAAGTGCTCAGAATAATGGCAGCTGGATTATTGTTGTTGTTGGTAGAGAGCAGCAGTATATATATATATATATATATATATTTTTTTTATCAGAAACAGGATTTTTAGCATTTTTGTCGCTGTGAAAAGTGGGCTAATATAGCAAATGTTGAGCATCATCAGCACACTGGAACTGGGTGTCAAAAAGTGACATGTTTTTGAAACAGTGTGAGAAGTGCTGGGACACACACATGAAAAAGGAGAGGGGATTATTTTGAGAGAAAACCTAAATTACAAAATAAAATTATATGTGTAGTTTAACGAGTGTCCATTTGTGGCTGATTTAAATTCTAAGATGGACCCATTAAAGCACACATTAAAATTCCATCTTGTACAGGAAATTTAGACGTCTCTATTGGCTCATTTTTTTATGACAACTACAAACTTTTCCATAAGTCAAGTGTTTTGATTACATTAGAGCTAAGAGTAATGCATACATTAAGAAGCAGACCATAAAGTCAAGCATGAACATCAGCGGTTTGATACTGCCTCTGCAAACAGCTTTGCAACAAACTTCCACCCAAGCACCTCCTTTTACGCTCTTCCTGATTTTACCAAAGACTGTATGTAGCATGGACAGCATGGCAAAGAAACCATTGTACCCCCTGTCTGAAGCACCGCCATTATGCAGCCAGAGTCTGCGCAGTAGAGAACCATGTCAGCCAGTTCATCATTTTTTTATTTTCTTATTTTTCCTTCTTTCATACGTCTAATCTCTTCTTGGCTCTCCTTTTATTGTGAAACATGATGTAAAACCCTGTTTTTAACATCTAATAACTAATGAAAAATAAACTTTTCAGTTAAAAAAAGGACATGAACACAAAACAGCCCAATAATATCTAAATATCACCACAGCATACGGATGTGAGAAACGTTTCTACGAGGTGTATTAATTTATTAAAGTTTGACCACAGCCCATCTGGAATGAATAGAGAGGCAGAGTTTCTGACCTATACTGCAGCCAGCCACCAGGGGGAGCAGTTTTTTTGGAGACCTCACCTCCCTGAGCGAGATGACGTCCATTTTACATATTTATTTATTTAAGCCGTCTATGGCTTTTTTCATAAACTAATCAAAAAAAGTTAAATATTTCCATTGATATGTTAACAAAATTGAATTTATTTGCACTTCCCTACATTTAAGACAAGAACTAACTGAATTAGTTTGGAAACACATTGTTTGTTTGTTGTTGTTTTTTTTTGACCAAACATGATGAGAAAAAAATGACCCTAAAAGTGAGGGAAACTGCTCAGAGTTTCTGGCTTCAAAACATCCAGAAATACTTGAAATAAAAGACAACATGGCTCAGTGTATGTCAGTGAAATCCAGGCCTGTGCAAATGTAGCACCTTTTTTTTTGGCAATTACATTTGAGACCCAAAAATATTACAGAAAAACTAATGTATGCCTTTACTTTTTTAAGAACAGTTTATAATATTGTATTGTTTTGGTCTTGGCTGCTGTTCTTCATGCCTTAGCTTTTCATGCATACACATAAAAGAGGGGGAAGGTGTGCTCTCCCTACCTCAGTCTTTGGCGTGTCACTTAGGCACATGGATGGGCAGGGAGTTCCCACAACAGAGCCATACCACTAAAATCAGCCGTGCAAAGCCTCAGAGACTGATGATGTCTTTTTTCTTTGCTTGAAAACTTAATATTTTGCATCACCAAGCATTTGCCAATTTAATTTGTTATAATCTACCACCCCCCTAAAATGTAATAGCATTTTTATCCTTGTTATATAATGATCATAATATCAGTGAATTTATATTGTGCCTGTTAAATGATCCAAAAACGCCCAGACAGATGAAACAGCTGCAGATATCTCTGTTATCCGAGCTAAGGCAGAGATAAGCTAATGCTCTGTAATGGGATCATATGAGCATGTTTGAGGACACAGATGCAGAGAGCTCCTCAGCAGCACAGATGCAATGGGCTCCTGTGAATATTTGTGAGTCTGTCAGGCTCTTGGACTCTGGTTTGCTTGATCGGTGAGGAGTCTTTGATGTTGTACTGATCTGACGCTCTGATCTGGAGCATGACAGAGATGACATTATGTGAGACTGCACCAGGAGATCTGGCTTATGCACGTATAATCTTTCTGCACAACATCCGTGGTTTATTCCTTCTTGTGTACTCATATTCTCACTCTCCTCTCAAGACAAATGGACTCATTCCCATTAGAATAAGCTGCAAACATTACCTTTAAATTGACAGTACAATGCATGCTAATGGTGCCAGGACTGAGGCTGCACAGTGTTTCCCCAAAGTAGTTACAGTGCTGTCCGAGGAAGATGTGGAGAAGCCATTACAACTTAAAGTGTGTAAATTGCCAAATGTTACCACCCTGAGCTGTGTGTGTGTGTGTGTGTGTGTGTGTGTGTGTGTGTGTGTGTGTGTGTGTGTGTGTGTGTGTGTGTGTGTGTCTGTGTGTGTGTGTTAACAACCAAGTGGAATCCGCCTGAAATGGAAAGCCCAACACCTCTCTGCATATAAATCTGTGTATACTTGCTGCTGCAATACACTGTTCATTTGTTTGCACTGGGTACCGGCAGGGACACATTAAGATTAAAGAGGTAACTTTGACCCATGGCAGCTGGAAACAGCAGTGACAGAAAAATCAGAGAACAAGAGCAACAGGAGTTGCGGTGAGAGAGCGACAAAGGAGGCGGAGGGAACAAGGGTTTAGAGACCGTTCAGTGGATCATAACAGTGCACATATTCCCCCTAACAAGCTTCAGCAAAGTGAGCCGCCAAAAGACTTGTTTTTGAAAATGTTGACCACCAACTGTTAAATCATAAACAATTTCAACACAGAGGATAAAGATGCAGTATATTAGGGGACAAAATGTTGTTTTTAATACTTTGCTTTTTTTTTTTTTTTTGGTGTTTTCGTCAAAACTCAGCTCAAATAAACTTTATTGATACAGAAACTTTTGTACACATATGCAGCTGAAAGTGTGAGAGTAAAAAAGTGACTGAAATGAGAACAAAGTTGAGAGGAAAGAAAGTACTGACTTTGAAAACTAGTTTTAGAATAAAACTTAACCCTTTAGAGCCTGACACATAAAAAAAAACAATAAAATTCTTTTTTTTTTTTAAGGTGAGATGTTTATTGACCCTTATCCACAAAAAAATGTAACAATATCACTTTGATTATGATATATTATGGACTTGAATGTGGACTGCTGGCTCAAGGGCTTTCACCATATGGAGCGTGACCTTAACCACAAGGCCATCTGCACTGATCAATGATTTTCCTGAAAAAAAAAGTGTGTGGATGGTTTCCTGAGAGCAGCAAATTTTAAAAAGAGCAAAACATGACTTCAGCTGTCTGTAGAGGAATGAATACCTCAAGGGGGCAAAAAACAGTTTTTAATTTTTTTTAATAGGTTTTTAATTAATTTTTTTTTATCATATTGATGAGTTAGGAGTCTTTAAACGCATGTATCAAATATGATACATTTGGATATAAAGAATTAAAAGTCAGTGTTAATAACTAGAAAGAAAAGGTGGCACTAGAGTGTCCAAAGAGTTTGCCAGGTTCAAATCCTGAACTATGACATTAGACCTCAATATATATATAGATGTGGTCTCTGTTACGTCATCCATTTATTTCTAAAACAGATGCTGTGTCCCAAACCACATACTTCTGCACTTACACTTACTATTCTGAGTGCATAGGTGCATTCACACTGACAGTATGAAAAAAACCACTTTGATTTCTCAGCTGGTGCACTAAAAACAGTCAAAAAGTTGAGTGTGGAACAGTGGACACTTCTCACACTCAATGTTGCCATCATGGCTACATAGAACCTCAACCTAACTTTGGTCATGTTAGAGTGACACAAAGAGCTTGAGCTGAAGTGGGCTTTGAGCCGCCTCACAAACGGTTAAGTCAGCTGAAAGTGGTGTTCTTTATATCTTTATATTCTTTACTTTATACTGTAAGTGTCGGAAAAATGCTTAAAAAAATGCAACTTTGCAAGAAAGTGTGTGTGATAAGATTCAGTTCATCAAATCTTGTGTGTAAACTCACTCATGCACACTCTAGTTGGCAATTATTCTGACAATAAGACAGTCTGCGGAGCTCTTTGTCATTTTTAACACACCACCTTAAAGTCTCTTCTTTTGCAGCCAATATGGAAGAAGACTGAAATGGTGCAGCTCTGAAGTGAAAAAAATGACACAGAGGAATAAAACATCTCATTACCAAATTGTACCAGCACAAATTAGTAGAGACAGAAATGGGAAATAATTGAAGAACTGCATTTTTTTCAGACTTCACATTCTTAGACTCAGGGTTGCTGCTCGGCACAAACCTTATGACACATCTGCATGGGGTCGGTGCCCAAGGGACCAACCAAGTCAAAAAGTGTGGACACACCTCTGAATGGAGCGTCGTTCCATTTGGTTGGACAGCTTTTTAAAAAACCAACAGAAACTTTACTGCTTCTACTGCTGCAATTATGATGCCGTTAAAAACAGATGATTTCTCAAATGCCCTAAGTGGTTTCTGTTGGTTTATGGTAATTACGTTTAGCAGTATTTGTCCTAGTTTCCACGTTTGACTTTGAGACTGCTGCTTTTACTCCAGTACAAGAGCTGAAGTGATGTGAATTTATCTTGTGATGCACGCAGCAATGAAATATCATATTCATTTTTCAAGAATGTAAACAGCTTTCTGAGGGAGTTTGGGGGAAAAAAACAATATTGACAGTGAGTTGTCTGAATCATTCAGAGTAAGCAGGATTTAAGCAGATCTTTGTGTGTGTGTGTGTGTGTGTGTGTGTGTGTGTGTGTGTGTGTGTGTGTGTGTGTGTGTGTGTGTGTGTGTGTGTGTGTTTTATTTTATTTTTTTGCATGAATGTTCCAGTCCAGTGTCCCCAGTAATTAAATTAATACTCAGTGACACCACAGCTCACAATTTTGCACACAGTGTTGATATCCAGTGCTAGGTCAAGGTGATGGGGTGTAAGGTGCAGGAGGTGGAGACAGCATACAGTAACAGTTTCGTTTTAAGTTGTAACCAGAATTTTCCTATTCGCTCAACCAAGTGTTGCAATTGCATTGGCAGACCATAACTGTTAGTTTAGTTGCAAGAACTAAACTTTTGGCTGACATTAATCTTGCTGTACACAAAGTTTTCTGAAAGTTGTAGTTATAATAGAAGGAAGTGTTTAAAGTTGCCTTCAGACCCTCATACCAGTGTCCCACTTCAGTTCTCTAGTATCAACTGTTTTGACACCAGTTTAATTGCTGCAAACCAGGTGTTACACAACAAATGAACCCTATCTGAGCTGACATTTACGTAAGATTAACAGAAAATGAAGCATGCAGTATGTTATGATTGTTTGTGTCACATTAACTAGTTTTTCAGGAGAGGAATGGTAGGTGTTCATCTCTGAATGCCGACCCTGTTCAAACCTAGTTTTCCGTGTCTTCATCTTCTACAACTTATTCCTGCTTGATTCACTAAGTCAAACACATGAACTTGGAAAGCGCTTGTTTGCTTTGACTCTCCTCTCCCAGATACGTTCTCCCTTTGATCACACTGCTTACTGCTTGTTTCACTCCCACATTCAACAAACATAGAAACACCAGGAGCAGAGACTAAATTGCCCATTGCTGCGAGTGTGAATGTGGACCCCAGCAAGCCTCATAGTCACTGAGGCTAATTGGAATCCAAATATAGAATAATAAACCTGCGCTTTGCCCACATGGTTGGTCGTCATGGTTATATCTCCTCAGGGAAGGAGTTTGAATGCAGACACCAGTCAGACTCATAGTGTTGCCAGCCCCCCCCCCCCCCCCCCCCTCGCTGGGTTTTGAGTTTGCATGTGTTTCTGGTCTGTCAGTGCGGCACATCAGCGGTGGTAACAGGCGGTCCCTGTGGAGGGCAGACTGACAGGTAGGTAATGATCAAAGAGGCCGTTTCCTGTGTTTCATGTGTGGCTCACAGAGAGACATACATCTGTAATTCTGGTGTTGCTGCTCCTCTTTCTTTTTTTTCATAGACTCGGGTTGTATACAGCACTCACTCATTTCACGCACTGATACTTACATGACTCAAGTTATTCAACATATTTGGTGGAGGCAATTTTCCACAAATTTTAAAGTTGACAAACCAGGGACAAATCAGACAAACAAATTTTCACATTGACCATTAATTATTGAGGAAACTTTGGATATCCATCTGGCCACATTTCTTTGGAAATAAGCATGATCCCCTGTCAGTTAGAACAGCCACCATTAGCCACACTCTAGCAAACATTATAGTCGCTAGTTGCATATTCCAAACACTACTGTTATTGGCAAATGTGTGCTCTTTGTATTGTATCATGCAGCCTTAGCAAATACTTTTTTTTTATTCCACCATGTTTTAAAGACCAAATTTTGCTTCTAAGCCACTTCAGTGCAACAATTATAAAAGTCAGCAAGTGTATTAAATCAGTTAACATTAGCCAAATTTTTGCCAACATTTTGTTGTTGTTGTTGTTTGGAATGTGTCTGATGTTTTACTTCACCAAGTTTTCTAGTATAAATTTAGCTCTCAAGCTAGTTCAAAGATAACAGTGATAAAAGTCAACTACTGCAGGACAAAAGCCAATGTTAGCATTTAGCCACTTTCAGGCTATCACTGTTATGTGCGGTGTCTTGATGTCACGTAATGAAATAGCTACGCAAACAGTTATTTAAAATTTTCAGCTTTTCCCAAGATAATGTGTTTTTGAAATAATGTGACAGCATAGCATTTGTAAGCATTAGCATGTAGCAATTTGTAAGCTAACACTTAGTTAGTTTATGTATGGCATGTGAGTCAACCACAATTTAAACCTTAAATTTAGCTTTTAATCACTTTAAAAAACTTACAGTTAATCAAAGTCAGATACTGTATTGAATCAGTTAACATTATTATTGGCCATTTATTAGCTTAATTTGTTAAATTTGAATTTGTCTAGTATTATATTTAACTAACTTTTCAGCTTCATTAAAGCTAACAGTAACCTACCAGTTGGCTACTATTTAATATCAGTTAGCATTAGCATTTAGCCAGTTTATAGCTTCTAATATATTATCTAGGACTGTATTCATTCTGTCATTGCACATTGCTACACTACAAAGACAGGGTATTGTAATTGGAAGTAAATAAAGTATAGCCGTATTATTATTTTGGCTAAAACTAATATTAGCTGGTAAGTAGCTAAATGCTAACGCTAGCTGTCATCTGACTTAAGCTCAATGTGCTCTCAAAAACATATATTTTTTTGCAATGTTGCCAGATTTTTCTGACTGGCTTTTTTGTTTCTAAACGATTCAGAGGCACCAAATTGCTACAGATTTGTGAGATACTCTGTATTAATAAGATTCTGTGCTATCCACCTCGCATTTGAATGAAAATGTCCTTCGTATAAATACAGACACTTCTCAGAGTCCTCACATTCACAGCTACTAACACAGTCCTCAGTTTCAGCCTCACTGTCCAGTCGAGCTGCATTCTGATAAAAATGCTGAACTCTTGCCGCCTGCACACAGACTCTCAGTCATCTCCAACTGTCATCTGAACTGTATCACACATCCATAAAATATTAACCTGAAGGGGAAACAGAATCAAAGCCACCCAGTCTGTCTCCAATTTGACCCCTCCCTCCCCTAGTAAGCAGGACTATCTCTCTGACTCAGGTGCCAGGCCGCTCACAGATATCTTACCCTCCATCTTGTGTCCACAGTTGCCAGTGGCTGTGTGGACGAGGTTTGTACTCAGCTCCACTCTGTTCAGCCTGCCAGTTTCTGTTTAATCAATTGGAGCAATTCAGATTGTATTTGAGAGCGGCCAAATCTCATCTCAGGTTGGATGTTGTTGGAAATGAAGTGCATCCTTGAGGACGGCAGCAAAAACAGCTTCACTTTATCTGTAAGATTAAAACTTCAGGGTCAGGGTAATCTGTCTTAATGAAACTGTCAAGCAATCCGAGGATCTGTAAACTGTGAGGTGTCACGCTGCCGTCAGCCTGGGAACTCTCTTGTGTAAGAGTGTGTATCATAGCTGACAGAATTTATACATGATTTTAAGTGACTGATTGGCAGAGTAGAGGGCGATGTGATTGCTATGAGAGGTAAATCAACCAGCAATTAACCAATGTTAAGGTAATTACATAGCCAATCAAATAAAACGACTCAGAGCAGGTAGGGGAGGCATGAAGAGCCGATTTAATCATCTATAAGAACTTCTCCTTTATGCACTCAGGTTTGATCTCAAAGCCTCTTAATTTTACAGGAGCAGGGTTTTTTTTCTGCACCCAGTACTGAATCTCTATTTTAAGATTCCCTCTGCTACTGACGGCCTTGGCATTGCTCTGGCAAGAATCAATAAGCCTATTAGATGTCCAGTCTTCATTTAAAGTTATGATACCCTGACAAATCAGCCTCACGTCTTCCCTCACACATTGAGTGGCTGCAATGTCCCATGTGGCAGAAACTCGACAGACTTTATGTGATGTTTTAGTACACAGTAAAGATCAGATTGGACAAAAAAAAAAAAAAATTCTTTGTTTAATACTCTTTCTTTTCTTGGCTGCACATTCAAAGTTTATTGTGACCAATCTGGAAAGTCGATGTTTCTTTGTGAATTGATCATTGGCTGAGCACATTTCTCCTTGGACTTGTTCCATTTTTCAGTCAGTGTTTTGGAGAGTTTATAATTTCAGTTATAGCCACAAGATAAACCAAAGTCCATGCCAGGATAAATGCATGGTTTCTATTTATATTTCTATAAAGTTCTGTTGCATTTCTTACTTTTGGAGATTGGTCCTAAAACATCACTTTGATACATTCAGTTCAGTTGTCTATATAGGGTTGCAAAGGGCTGGAAAATTTCCATGGGAGCTTTAGCTCAGGAATATTGGAACTTTTCAGGGTTTTGTCGCCGTCAACTTAAATCAGTTTTTCTAAATATATCTGTAAAATTTGGTCTTGGATTTTTTTTCCTATCAAATTGGTTTGAAAATATTGCATTAGACATATTGGCATGTTTATCTGCTCATAACAAACCAAAGTGTTTATTATTTATACATGTATATGACCAGGTAAGGGGCAGCATGGTGATGGAACAGTTTGTTGGCAGTTAGGCCGCTTCACAAACGCAAGAAGGTTAAAGCCCAGTTTGCCCGGGGGGCCCTTTCTGTATGGAGTTTGCATGTTGTGCATGTGTGGGTTCTCTCCAGGTACTCCAGCTTCCTCCCATAGTCTAAAAACATGCTCATCAGGTTAACTGGAGATTCTAAATTGCCTGTAAGTGTGAGTGTGAAAGGTTGTCTGTCTCTGTGTGTCAGCCCTGTGATTGGCTGGAGACCAGTCCAGGGTGTACCCTGCCTCTCAACCTAATTCAGCTGGGATAGACTGCAGCCGCACACCACTCTGAACAGGGTAAGCGGTATAGAAGATGAATGAATGGACATGGAATTGCAGGTAAAATAAATTCCCATTATTTCCTGTTGATTCCTGTTAAATCCCATAGAAAGTTTCAGACTTTAAAAATCCCCAGAGTTTTGCAAACGTTCTTCTATAAACATATTTTAAAACACTTTACAGAAAGGAGGGTGTTTTATGAACTTTTGTGAGCAGTACAACATAAATAAGGGAGAAAATTAACGTAAACATTTCAAAGAGAAATGACTCCTTCCACTAATGAATATAAAAGGAAGGAGATTGTGAAGCAGATTGCATCGTGACTATGAGGCAAACAGTAATACAGTCATTTTCTGTGAGTTATTTAATGTCATATTCTGGCAGTGGTGAGTATGTATGTGTGAGCTCCGGCATTAGTCAAATCGTGACATTTTGGGGTCAGAAGTTTCATACAGTTTTGTCGACCAGACTCAAGTTTTAGTGGACATGTAACAGTCTGACTTTAAACTTGTACTTTCTTATCTTCAGTTTGAAAGCTGATTTTATTTTTGTTTTAAATGTGAAGTGTTTCTTTTCTTTCTCTTTTTCCTTGGCTTCTCTTTCAGTTATATTTCTTTGAACCCCCCCCCCCCCCCCCCCCCCCAAAAAAAAATGCTTAAACCAGATGTAAAGTTAATATAAGACACTAACTGCTTACTGTATTATGAGAAACAGTTTGATGTGAACTGTTTTGAAATGTCTTAGATTTCATTATGTTGTTTTAGGTAAGAAATCAGAGAACTGGGACAGTTTGAGAGGGTTAAACCTTTAAGGCTAGAGAAGTATTAGCGTCTCACTTCATAGTCACATATCCGGCCGGCTGCATCATATATGTAACTGTTCACATTTCCTATGCTTTTCCCGTCTTACTGGAGGATACCACTACAGGGCACACAAATGAGTTGTGGCAGTTGCAGTGGCATCGACTTGCAGACTTGGGCTGGTTGATTCCTGAGTTGGCACCATTTTTGGATGGGCCTTTAATACTAAAAGTTATTAGATCACTATCTCACTACCAAAGACCACTGGCTGATATATCACTGTTACTATATGTGGGCTTCAAGGGGATTTGTTTTCTTTTTGCTCCTTTAATATTTGATTGCATCTTCATAACCTTTTTTGCATCGGAAGGATTGACCTTCGACCGCTCTCCATGGTACTGACCAAAAAGCGCCCCAACATTTTTCATGTATCATAGGCTGTAAAGCAGGGTGTCAAACTCAAATACGAAGTGGGCCAAAATTTGAAATTGAACAAAGCCGCGGGCCAAGGTTGAACAAATGAACCTTTTAATATGGAACCAAACAAGTTTTGATTTAACAATGAATACTGAACAAGCAAGGCGTATATAACTTTAAAGAGCAGGCGTGCAAAATCGAGTTGCTAATAATACTAATAGTAATAATACTAATACTAATAGTAATAATAATAATAATAATAATAATAATAATAATAATAATAATAATAATAATAATAAAAACATAGCAATGGCATATTAAATAAAATTTAAATAAAAATTGAATGCCTCCTTTCTGTTTGCAGCCTTCTGAGGTAAATGTCAAAATTAGCTTCTTACACAGGCTAATTAAGCGGTGAATGCGGTGTTACAGCGCTGCTGCCGTATAATACTGGCGGGCCAGCTCTAATATTAATTTGAAATTGCCTCGCGGGCCAAATATAATTACACTGTGGGCCAAATTTGGCCCGCGGGCCAGAGTTTGACACCTATGCTGTAAAGGGTCAATAATGCTTTCTGCATCAACGTGACTTGTGGAAATGAGACGCTCGAGATCCGCACACATGTGGCTTTTATGCTTTTTCCATACTCTGCGCAGTGTCCGTTCCCAAACTGCATGTCTACCACATTACTAAACAGAGGCAGACAAAGTTTTTTACCATGTTTACAACATTTTTTTTGTTTGTTTTTACAAAGTCCTCTTCTCTGCCAGGTTTGGTTGCAATTTCACACCTGGAATTGTTCATCACACGGTTAACAGGGTAATCTCTGTGTGACCAATCATATAAATGACAGAATCTTTGTACTATTTGACATATTCAGAGATGAGCGACACAGGAATCCTCTACTTGAAAGGACCATGTGAGGGGGCAAGGCTGCTAAAATGATGTCATTCGTTAGCACAAGGCTGTGCAGACCTCGCAGACACGTAAAGCATAAACCAGGTTCAAGAGCAGCAACAATAACCACGGTTAAATCAAAGACGAAAAAAATTAGTCTTCCCCAGAATCATTCGAAATGTTTCAGTTTGTTTGTTTGTTTTCCAACAGGATAAAAAGACTGAACTCAGCTCATTTTATAAAAACAGTTGAAAGTAAAGGAACAAAATTTCACAATGTTGCTTGTTGCAACTGTTTAAAATAAATAGATACTTTGGGTGGTGCCTGTTGAAAAGTGGGTGGTCCAGGGACCGGTGGGCCCACCCATAATGCTGCCCCTGCTATGTGACCTTTGCTGCTAAACATTGAGACTGACTGATGATTGTGTTCTTTATACAGCCTATATTTGAACAGTAGAATCAACAGCACACACTCAACATGTGAGTTAGAATTCCTTTTTTTTACATCCCTGACTCCTTTTTTCTGTACTCTTCCATGCATTCATGTTTTCATAAACATTTACCTCGAGCTCCAGGCGATGCAGTGCCTGCTGTGCAGCTTCTTCACTCCGTCTTTTTTCCTCCCTGGATGGCTTGTCATCAAACACCAGTGAACCCGAAGCTGACCCTCTTTTTTAGCCACTCAAGCTGGCAGCTGATCCCTCTGAAAACCAACAGAATCTGTGAAAGGGAGGAAGGGATGCGTAGCTGGCAAGCATGAAAAGCTCCACATGATTGATAGCCATTTGTTTTGCCTGCTTAATACAACATAAACTCTCCAGCGATTCATCACCAGAGTGAGGCTTTTCCACGGTGCCTCTGCAAAGCCCAGTAAAAATAATTCATTTTCTGTGAGCTACGAGCCAGGCACTAATGTTAAATATTCATGCGGGTCCAGTCTAAATGATGTGGCCATTGGCACACAGTTAGAGCACACTCTGCGGAAGGGAGGAAATGTCAAGCTGTGAATAAATGAAAGCAGTGAAGCCGTATATTACCCTGCCATTGTGAATTTACTATAGTTGCCATTTTGTGTGGCCACTTCAAATGGATCTCTTGTATAATCAATACGCTCAGTAAAACACGCAGCATATTGCCACGTTGGCGATAATCTGGACTCGTTGTGTTTGCTCATCCTTTATTCACTGTTTGTGTTCGTTGCCTAATTTGTGCCTCATGAATGTTAACAGCCAACTTTGTGCTATTTTCTGCCGTAATAGTCGGCGTGTTCAGCGAAAAAACAGACTTTCAAAGCCGGCGGAGCGGACTGACTTCATAGACGCCGATGCACCGTGAGCTCCTCCTGTCACATGAGATCGATACGGCCTGTGCCTACGCGGCTGTTATGGTTTGATTCGTATCGACTGACGACATCAGTCGGACTCATTCGTCTCTGAGATGTTTTCCCAGCACAGTGTGCAGAAGATGTTGTCACGGTGGCGCTGAGATTGTTTTGCATTGTTATAGGTCATCTTCTGTCATGATATCAGTGCGCACAGTGGAGAGAAAGGGCAGAATATAACAGAACGTACCGGGCTGAGGATCCATTTAGAGGAACTCAAATAGAGAGCGTAATGTCTGCGGTGCATCATGTGGGTGGAATGGGAAATGTTAAATGGCCTCATATTGACAGACACACTCTTCCTGTACTCATTTTTATCTCACACACACACACACACACACACACACACACACACACACACACACACACACACACACACACACACACACAGACAAGCATCCTGTGCTCTGTTTCTCTCTCTCTCTCACACACACACACACGCACAGACACACACACACACACATTTCCTCCTGCAGTCTCTGACTAATGAGGCCTGGGGCTGGAGACGCTTCCATCAAGGAACTTCTCCCTCCTTTCTCTCCGTGTCTCTCCCCTCGCACGCACACACACCCTCGCCCTCTCTGCTCCCTCAAACATGCACCTGATTGATAGCAGTGATTTGACTGAGAAAAAGGGAAATGGGAAATTGAAAAATGGTGGAAGAAGATTGGAAACAACGTGCTGATTATAAACTCTGTGCGGAAACAAAAGGCCTCCCCCTCCTGCCTTTTCTCTTAGTGCAGAGGTAGCAGGTGTGTGTCTGACAGGTGCCTGATTGAGCCGCACAAAAAAAGACATTACAACTGCAAACAAATGGACATGTTTAGCGTCCCCGGATGCAGTTAACGTTTTGGGCTGATAGATGTGATTACGAGTGTGTGTGTGTGTGTGTGTGTGTGTGTGTGTGTGTGTGTGTGTGTGTGTGTGTGTGTGTGTGAGCGCAGGCAGCCGCAGAACAGGCACAGGTGTTAGCGGCTGAGGAGCAGAGAAGGAGGCATGTTATTGTTGTGATGATGATAATCCATCTCTACAATTAATGGCATGTCATCGCCAAGGTCATCAGCCTCAGGGGATGTATTTAATATGTCTGCTACTGTAATAATAGAGCCTCTCTCAGCTGGAGACGGATTCACAGGAGGCCACACAGATTTATCATCAGGAGGGGAAAGCAAACACAGCCTTCTAAATCCACTGAGTTACAAAATAACCTCGATTACCTCCACGCCACCGCCATCTATTTAGCTCTTTTTATGCGTGTGTTCTTATGTTTCAGCATGAGAAACAATAACACTTTTATAACAGACGAATAAATTAGTCGCTCCCCTCCTCGTGAAGCGGCGTCCATAAATGAGGGAGCGTCTTGGCCGAGGGCCCCGGTGGGGTTTAATATTCTCTGAGAGCTTCCAGACAGTGAGTGGTGGTGCAGCAGCTGTCTCTTGACCCTGCCGGACCCCCACTTACCCCTCTGACCGCCTCCTTTCCAGCGGGCCGGCTGTGGCGATGACAAGCCTGTCAGAAGCTTCTCCTAATGTCCTAATTACCTCTCTCTCTCTCTCTCTCTGTCTGCCTCACACACACACGGGAAGACTGTGCAGATGTAAGCACATTCAGTGTGAGTAAGCAGATATGCTGCCTGGAAAGCACTGAGACACACACACACATACACACACTAATAGTTGGGTTTTCCTGGCGAGAGCCCACTATAGGTGTACCCAGCAGCAACAAAGATCCTCCCCACAGGCTCTTTCCAGGCTTTGATTCATATTGTTCTTTCTGCGTTTTGATCCGTGTTGAATCACAGCTCCGCTCTCCCTCCTGTGGTAACAGACCCGAGCTCTCCTCCTGCAACTTTCTTTAGCAAAACACAGACTGAAAAAAAGAGGCTTCCCAGCCTCCCCCTCTTCCGTCTTCGAAGAAGGAGAAACACAAGAGAGAGGGGGAAAAAAAAATGCAGCGTCACACGAAATAGACAAAGTGAATGAAATGTGATGAGTCACTCCGCCAGAGGTGAAGCTTCGCCTCGGCGTTCGTTAAGCGGGGGAATCTCTCCTCTGCTGCAGTTTTTGGGTTGCAGAGCACACGGCTTCTGCTGCTGCTGCTGCTGCTGCTGCTGCTCTTCAGTCCACGCTCAGTCAGGCAGGCTTGTTAACACAACAGAGTGAATGATTGTGCCTCGTAGGAAAAGGAAATCTTTGTACCTCCCAGCGAATGCAGTCACTCTGTGATTTATAGACCTTTGAAGTTACTGCATTTGTCACAATCACTGTGACTTAATAGCGTGTTACTGTAATACTCTTCCTGCTTCGTGTTATGTTGATTCCAGACGTCCTGCTATCCTCTGATGTGTGTGTCACAGTGGCATGAGCCTTTTTTTTTTTAACTACTGTCTTCATGAAACAGAGAGCGTCTGTTATGTGAGGCTGACTGGAGCCAAGTCTGGCGTTTACAGCACGCTGTGAGGGATGAAGACACCTGAGCTGTCATTAAAGTGCCCACTTCCTGCAGAGATGTTTTCAGGTGTGCCGCGAGTAGCACGACTTAGCAACTGGGCTAATGAGATTACCCACATTTTATCCCCCAAAAGCCACAACCATCAAGAAACAGACAGAAAATTCTAATGTTTTGGAAATGAGATGTTTAGTGACCCTTTTAACAAAATCCACAACAAAAAAATTCTTCATCATTTTGTTTATGGTGAATTTTTGTATCACATTTTATTTACTGGGTGGTTTTGGCAACTTTTTTTCCCACAACAATGTTGATTTTAGAAAGAACTTTTTTTTTTGTCAATGACATTTTTAAATGTAGAACTTGTCAGGAAGTTTTTCTCTTTGTTTTTATTTCACTTTGTAGTCATCGCTGGAACAGTTTCTGTCCTTGTTCAGGCAGAAAAGCACCGACCCCTCCCACTGCAGACATGTGAACAGTGATTGCTGGTGCAGTGTTTGCGTCCCTGTTTGGTTCCCCATGTAGGACAATGCTCAGAGCCATCCCTTCTCACATGAAGAGACTTTGGTGTCCAGTCACACCTGTCCTCTGTGCCTTCATCAACACGTCATAAATCCAACAGACAGTTTGATTTTCTGTTTTCATCTGAATTTGATCCTTTCTGCCTCCTCCTTCACTGACTCCTTTCTGACTGTTTCCTGAGCTGATGGGACCTCAACATCTTTGTTTGTCTGGGCGACACTTTCATCTTGATGTCCTTCCTCATCACTAATATATGAACCTTCATTGTCCTCATCCTCATCTTCATCTTCTGCTAACTGCCTCACTTATGTTTCCATCCTAAATGTTTTCAGTATATTTTCTTTTTCTTCTCCTTCTTCTGCTCTTTTTGGTCAATATAGTGATTATGATTTCAGAGGAGATGTTATCATAAAAGTAGGGTTGTATTGAACTTCTTTTATGGCACTGACCAAAATTCTTCAGTTGTACAGAGTATCAAAAAATGCCTCAGTTTACAGTGTCAAGTTTCAGTACCCAAAGAGTTGATCACGTGATCAAGATCTGATAATGCCACTGGTGATTCACTGTAATGTTACACGTGGTTGTGGTATGCAGGACAGTGTTGCCAACTAAGCGACTCTGTTGCTAAATTTAGTGACTTTCAGACCCCTCTAAAAACTTTTTTTCTTTTCTTTTTTCTTTTTTTTTTTTTTTACAAAAAAGCAACAAATCTGTTAACTTTTCTGGAGTTTGGGGACTGACGTGAAAGCACGTATAGATCTGCATCACTCGCTTCTCGTTTAGCCCCTCCCCTATCCAAACACTCACAGACAGACTCCTCACTCGCAGCAGTCCTTCCAAACTGCAGTCAGAGCAGACAACTGTGTGCAAATGAATCACACTGTTTGTCTCTTTGAGGTCACTTTTTTGGTCAAAAACCTGGATAAAGGAAGAGGGATTTTATTTTGACTTGAAAAAAATAACAATTATGACAGAAGAACAAGAATGGACTGTAGAAAGTTAATTTATAGTTATTAACACATTTACTGTGTACTCAGCGTCTGACCCCTCACTTGTTTGCATCTGTTCTTTTGCTCTGACAATTATTTCTTTATTTTTTATGTAAGTAAACTGCTCAGTGTGGAAAAATACTAAAGCTGAAAATTTGAACCATAATGTGTAATCTAATTTTCTTTTTGTTGGAATTGATATTATAAAAGTGGTAACGAAAAACGTATCGTTCAGGAACCAGTATCTAAGTGAAGGTATGGTTATTGGTACAGGAATCAAAAGTTTTTGATTGACACCCAGCCCTAGATAAAAGTTCTCAAAATATATTTGAAGACAGCACTTTATTCATTTATCAAGTTAATTAAGCCATGAAAATAGAGCGTTTGTACTTTCATTGGTATAATGTGGATTACATTACAAAAATGTTACATGAATATTCAGGAACAACCTGGAGTATCAAATTTGATACAGACATTTTAACACCATTTAACTGAAAAATAAACAATTAATTACTCAGAAAATATGCATTCATTCAGTGCAGAAGATACTCATTTTAAATCATGAGTAACAGTATAGATACACACACTGACAGCAGCTTCTTCAACATGATCAATTTTTCTCAAAAAAGTGTGTGAATGATTTCATGAGAGCAGCTAATTTCAAAAGGGCCAAAATACAATTTAAACTGCCTGGATTGGAAAGATAATCCTCAAAGAGGGAGAAAACAAGTGTCAGGATTTATAAAAGAGGTTTTTAAGGAAGCTGTTTATCATGTTGATGAGACAGAGGTCTTTGAAACTCATGTATCTAATATGATGTGTTCAGCAGTAAAGGGTTAACAATGCTTCCAGAGTCACAGCTGATGTTCCTGGAAGTGTTTCGATGCCCCCAGCACTTCACTCAAAGAATCCACAGAATCAGGTTCAATATCTGCTTTTTATCAGGCAGCATTTCTGAAGGATTATCCCTTAATCTCTGGGAGTAAAAGCTGTCTTCAGCTGCACTCGTCCTCCTCCTCCTCTTCTTCACGAGCACAACACAAACATCCAGGCCACAGATTGGACGTTTACAAATCGTATCACATTAACTGTGAGCAATTAACCACCTCTGTGGGGATATTTGCAAAAATCTCCTTTCTTTAACACAGTTTATCGAGCAGGAACACGCTTTGCATCTCCAGTAAGCCCACCTGATTAATATGTTCCAGTCGGCTGCGAGGGGAATTAGTCTGTGTATTCCCTGCAGTGTTTACAGGTGAGCCTTCTCTGATATCTCACTGACAGGCTGGATTAAGGCGTAGCTGAGAGCCAGTAATCAAAGAAGCAGGTCAAGGCTGTGAAAACGAAATCCTGAACAATGCACTAAGGTATCGTTTTATGAGAAAACAAGGCATGAATGCTGCAGCTTTTCAGAATAAGAGCCTCAAGAGTTAAGTGAGGGAGTTAATTCTTAACCTTGGAAACATTCATTTAAAAAAAAACAACAAAACAAAACAAAAAACCTCAGCTCACGGTGTGCTTGGTGTTTTTCCTGAGCTTTTTAATATCAAGCAGCCTTCACTGAAATAGATGTAATGAGATGAAATGAAGCTGTTACATTTTTTGTTGTTTTTTTTCCACAGTGCTTATTTTCTTGAAGGTCCATTTTAATGTCTGGTGGGACAAAAAAAAACTATGAAATATCAGTTTTAATAGTGATCCGGTAACACCATCACGTGCCTAATTAAACATGATATGCAGCTCATTCTAAATCAAAGAGCAGTTGGGTAGTTTTTGTCTAATTATAAAAACGACTTAAACTAAAAATTTTCTCCTAAATGAGCAAATAAGACCATCAGCAAAAAGAGTTTTGCTAAATCAAACATTTTTAAACCTAAAACTGCCTCCACAGCTTGGTGTCCATAGACTGTGTGAAAGATGGATGTAGCCTATGTGATGTCACTCAGTTGTTTCTGATACTGAGTTCTGTAGCTCATTGTCGGCAGAGGCCATATTAGAAATGCTGACGGTGCAGTGCTTTGGATGGACCTAACATGACATCTTCTAACATCTTCTCTCAAATCTTAAACACGCACACACTACAAGACTTCAAAATCATGACCAGCACACACTGCAGGATTTCAACAAGATTATCAGACCACAGAGAGAACGACGCACTGCGTGAGCTACGTCATCTCACAAGGGAGCCAATGTGAACAAAAGCACAGAAAGATGGAGATGAGTGTGGAGCTGCTGGCTGTAGACGTTAATACTTTGACATGAAACATGACTGCAGGTGTGGTGTTTGCCTGCTCGATGGCGTAACACGCACAGTGCAACCTTTTCCTGAACCGTACCGAATGAGGGCGCCATCTAGTGACAGCATCTAACAGAAGACTGAACACATCTGGATGAAGAGGTGCTGAGGGAGACGCGGGTTGTGTCTGAAATCACTCGCTCCTCCCAGCATTTCATATTGTCTCTGATAACTTCTGATCATTTGCTGTCCCTCCTGGGCGACTCTCTGATGTCATCGTCAGTGAAAATGAGTCACGTAAGTTCTGTATTAAATATCAAACAGGTTTGAGAATGATCGGGGTGGCTCTGACGAGTCTGTGAGCCGATCGTGGGACTTAAGATTGATCTGTCACCTGCTAACACCAGAAGATAATCTGGGCCAACGATGGGGGCTGACTTCCGTGTCAGAACCGATCTCTCCCCCAATTGTCGGGAGCGCTAAATCAGGGTCAAATCAGTCTGAGAATCCTGTAGTGTGAGCCAGGCTCAACAGCTAGACTGTACCCACCTGTCAATCAAGCCAGCCAGGCCCTAATATGGGCAAAGCTTGTAAAGCAAGGAAAAGGCAAGTTTATTTGTAGAGCACACAACAGCTAGATAAAATCACAAGAAGGCAAAATAAACTCAAATAAAATAATTCCATACAAAAATCATCAATTAATAAAATTCAAAGTGAGGAATGCAGATAAATTACTTTCAGCTGTGATGTGCAAAGCTAAATCGTTCTGTTTTCAGCTGGGATTTGAACGTTGTCAGAGTTGAGGCCTGGAAGAAACAAAACCTCTTTGAGGTTCTCAGAGTCCAACTTGGTTTGGAAATGGAAATAGACCAGTACTTACATAGTGCCTTTCTGGTCTGTCTGACCAATCAAAGCGCTTTACACTGCTGATCTCTTTCAGCATCCATGCCACATTCACACACTGATGGGAGAGATGTCTATAGGAGCCATCAGTTTTATCTAATATATTCATACCCATTCACACACCACTGAACAACAGTGGGAGCAATTTTGGGGTTCAGTGTCTTGCTCAAGGACACTTTGACATGTACGACTGCAGGAGCTGGACTCGAACCCTCCACCTTCCGATTGCGAGCCGATGACTCTACCACTGATCACAGCCACCCCCAGTTTATATGGCTGTAAAAAAAATAAATTTAAAAAAAAGGAAAAAAAATCTTCTTTTAAAAAATGGACGTCATCTCAGTCGGCTTGAACGGAGGTCCCACAAAACTGATGATTGACAGCTGCCTGTCTTGCGTAGTAAAATATGTCAGGAAGGAGAATTAAGAAGAGATTAGAATGTCGACAGAATCCATCTAGCGGCATCATGGTGGTGCGTCTGATGGAGGTTTTTTGGCTTTAAAACCTTATAAAGGTAAAAGACAGAGCCACGCTGTCCATTCTATATACAGTCTGTGACTCTGACACTCTGACAGAGATGTACTTTGGAACTAAACCATGAAGCAGAGCTGTTTTATATTGTCTGTCTATATTCTGAGCAACAGGAAGATAGTGCAGAGACCTGAACTCCATAGCGCTGGACAAATATGGTCGTATTTCCTGTTTTTTCTACTTTAAAAATCACAAGTCGTTAAAACAAACTCATTTCCTGTATAGTGTGCAAAATGAGCTATTCAGACTGAAGCTGCCTTTGGGGCCAGACTGCAAGCATGATTATTTTTGTCTTTGTGTGTGTGTGTGTGTGTGTGTGTGTGGGTGTGGGTGTGGGTGTGTGTTTTACAAATTTATGAAGAATTACTGCTGGTCTCGTTGAATTAATCCTCCTGACTTAAACGTATGCTCTCTGCTGCTATAGGAAAAAGAAGACATTCAGCAACATGTCATGATAATGATGGTTTAAGTTCTGCTGTGGAGTTTGCTCTCTTTTATAGAAACACAGATGTGGGTATCCCACTGTGTGATGTTGTTTTCAAACTTTGCAATTGTCAGAAACTCGACGAAGAGTTTGGTACGTGTTTGTCAAACTGAGAGGACGTATCCATCATAAAGAGCCTGCGTGTATGTTTATGCACTGTATTAATTCTTTAATGTGCATTTGAAAAGCTGGTGCCAGGCAGCAGAAACTCTCTGATCAGCTGCTTTGTGACAGTCGTGACCTCAGAAGCCGACCGTGTTTATTGGGTCCGCTCTGCAGGATCTCGCTTCTCCATCTGACTTCCTTGAAAAGAAAAAGTTTGAAGCCCACCTCTAATCCTTCTAATTAAATGAAAACACAGTGGGCTACGCACAGTAAGACACCGGTGCTCCGCACACACACACACACACATAGAGCCGAATCTCTATGGGGAACTACACAGAGCTGTAGCATCCAGCTCTGGTGTGTGTGTGTCCTCAAATGCAGTGGGATCACACAGTGGGTTGACATGCAACACGCTGCAGATCACGAGCATAAATAAGCAAGGGAATGCTTTACCTGAAAGGAAAAACATTAATTCAAAGGCATCACACCAGTGCTGAGAAGAAAAGTTGCCTCATTAGTGTTACCCCACTGCTTTTACTGAGCGGCAGAGAACGACAGGAAGAGAGAGAGAGGGAGGCAGCGTGCCACTCTCCCCACATAGACACCCAGTCTCCTGAGAGCTCACTTTACCTCTGTGACTAAGAAACGGTGCAGATTACTGTGGATTCATCAGGGCAGCAATGGCTTGAACACTGATGCCAGAAATTCTGAGCACTTAGAGCCTCACGTCTTACAGAAAAACACAACGCGGTGTGAGAAAATGCCCTTTCAAATGTCAACAATTTCCAACAGGAAGTGTAGCAGCACCGTAAGCAAGGAAACATCCCACTTTTCTGCCCCTGAACGCAGCTCGTCTGGGATGAAAAGAGGTGAGGAGACAAGGACAGACATTATTTGGAGGACGCTTGGCCTGCCTGCGCTCATCCCGACATGATTGACAGATTGGTGCAACGGTTGCACTGGCACGGATGCCATCACACGCATTTCCCCCCCGAAACCTGTCTATCAGCGCTGTCTAAGCAGAGCGACAGCCATGACATCTAATCACAGTGGAGCTGGCACCTCATAACTTCTACCTAATGTGCTGCAGGTACAGAGGAGAGACGGGGAGCACTGCACACACACACACACACACACACAAACACCCCACGTACACACACTGCAACACTATATATGGCCCTTTCAGGGGCCACCAGCAGGAAGTGGATCATACTGAAGGGTTAGGCGAGGTGTCACCGCACTATATCACAGCTCGCTCTGTTTAGATATAGGTCCCTGTCGACAAGATTAAACACCGAGATGTCCCCGGGTTTTCTGGTGATTCATTTTTCTGGGTTACACTCTCGACAAAGTAACACAAAACGAGGGCAGACCACTCCGCACATACAAGATGATAATGACTCATTTACATAATGTTGCTACAGCATTATAATTACCTGGCAATTAAAGCAGCTCAAAAGCCTCATTATGGGCAGTCCTGAGGGTTGGTTGGACTGAGACGTATTCCAGGAAGTTCATTCAGCATCCTCAGACAGAAGTCATTTTCAGCTGATGTCACACAGTGTGGGAGCACATGTGCTGCATCAAAGGCTCTAAATCATATACATGTTGGTAACACTCCTCACCTTTTCACTGCTTCTAGATTCAAAACAAAAGTGGGTATCTAGAAAGAACACAACACAACATGAATGATAGTTAATTTGCTATTTGAAAACGACAAACATATCCGTCAAAAACTCACTTCTTCGTGACACATTTCATTAGCCTGTAACTGTGGTTATCATGTTAGCACAATTGCTAATTTTGATAATGAAGAAGCAGCATACTGAGACAAAACCAAACAAATCAAACACAGTTCAATACCTGCCAACACTCCTGATTTCTGCAGTAATCTCCCGCTTTTTCGCCCGAGTGACGGCGACAACGTGCAAACAGACGAGAGGATGGGAGAATTTCATCAGCACTGATTTGATTCTCATGTCTTCTTTGAAAATAGACTGCTTACTCTAGATAAGTTCTGTAAAAAACAGATAATTCTACACTCCTTACTGTTTTCAGCAAGCCCTGAATGATGGACATATGCCCTGTATTCGTGCTTCAAAAGTCATTTGAATTTTGCCTGAACTCATAGAGGTGCAGGACTTCATACTGCAGTGAAAAATGAGACCACAGTGAGTAAAAAGATTCCATAAAAGAACATCATAACAACATAAAGAATTGTAGATTCTTTCAATGTAGTGCCCCACCAATATTTTTCCTGTGCTCCTTAGGCCTGAGGATACCTGAAAATGTGTTGGATACATTAATTCCTTATATATATATATATATATATATATATATATATATATATATATATATATATATGTATTTTTTTTATTATACAATCAGAGAAAATTAATTTCCTTTTTTCCTTTTTTTAGTAAATGACTTTTTTAGTAATTCCTTATATATTATATTCCTTATATATATATATATATATATATATATATATATATATATATATATATATATATATATATATATATATATATATATTTTTTTTTTTTTTTTAATTATACAATCAGAGAAAATTGATTTCATTTTTTCCTTTTTTAGTAAATGACTTTTTTAGTAATTCCTTATATATTATGTTCCTTATATATATATATATTTTATTTTTTTTTTTTTTAATTATACAATCAGAGAAAATTGATTTCATTTTTTCCTTTTTTAGTAAATGACTTTTTTAGTAATTCCTTATATATTATGTTCCTTATATATATATATATTCCTTATATAAATATATATATATATATATATATATATATATATATATATATATATATATATATATATATATATATATATATATATATATAATTTTTTTATAATTATACAATCAGAGAAAATTGATTTCATTTTTTCCTTTTTTAGTAAATGACTTAAAATTTGTCATACTGCGTGAAGACATGAGTTACATCAGTCTACAGCCATGGTTGTCTTAAATCTATAGAGGTGCAGGACTTCACTTTGCTGAGAAAATGAGACCACAGAGAGTAAAAATGTGACAGAAGAGAAACACGACCAGAAACTGCTTGAGATCCACAGGCTTTTTCATAAGTACAAATTCTGAAACATAGGGTGGGGGTAAGAAGTGAAATGTTGGCAGATATATTCATAATAAAACAACTCAGCTTTCCACCAATTAATCAATCATCTATGTAATCTCTTTCCTAAACTGTAGATACACAATGGTGTAGAGTTGTATAGATGACATCCAGCTCTGTACTCCCACTTTGTCTCATCACTGCAGAAACTCACTCCACCTTAACTAGCTGCCTCTCTGACATAAAACACGGACAACAACGTTTTATCACTAAACTGTGACAAATCTGACTTCATAATTATTTATGGAAACGTGCAGAAATACAGAAGAAATGAATGCAGAGCAGGGACAGATAATATTTAACAATGAGCATAAATGGGCCTTCACCTGACTGAGAGTCCCCTTCTCTGCTATCTCATAATGGTACAATCCTATATCCTCACATGTGATTGGCTGTGTGAGTGCCATGTCATCAATCAAAACAAAGTTCTGCCATGAGCAGAGCTGAGCAATGAAAGGAAAAAACTTTGGGAGTCGGCTCTTCTGATTCACTACAAAGCTCTCAAAGCTTCACGTTTGGACATAAGTGATCAGGAATGCTTAGTTTTCACAAAGAACTGGTCTGAGACCTTCTGAATCATTTGACCCCTGAGGACAAAGAGGAGAAGGGTCAGATTAAGGTCCTAAGTGTTCCCTGAACAGGTGAGTCTTCAGACCTCTCTTTAAGTAGAAGGGGACTCTGTGGATCGTAATGAGTTGGGTAATTTATTCCATCATTTGGGAGCAACAGAGGAGAAGAGTCTGGTAGAGATTTAGAGCCATGCTGGGCTGGGAGCACCAGGCGTCTCTCACAGGCAGAGCGTAGCGGGCGGGAAGGAGTGTAGACCTGGATGAGGGACTCCAGGTAGGAAGGAGCCGTTGTCACTGTTTTATGAGCCAGAAGAAGAGCTTTGAATTTGATTGGAGCTGCTACTGGGAGCCAGTGAAGAGAGATTAACAGCTGGGTGACGTGTGCTGTTTGGGCTGGTTAAAGACCAGACGTGCTGCTGCATTCTGGGTCATCTGCAGAGGTTTGAATGTAGACACAGGGAGGCCTGCTAGAAGAGAGCTGCAGGAGTCAATGAAATCACAAGAGCCTGAACCAGGAGCTGTGTGGCCTGTTGTGTCAGGTAGGGTCTGATCCTCCTGATGTTATAGAGGGCATATCGACAGGACCGAGCAATCGAGGCCACATGAACCTTAAAGGTCAGCTGGTCATCAATCATCACACCCAGATTTCTGGCAGAGTTTGGGGGAACAAGTTGATTGAATTCACGCAGGACACTGATGTGTGGTTGAACAGAGTGAAAGGCTGGAGAGACAGTGAGGTCAGTTTGAGACAGATTTAGCTGAAGGTGCTGTTCCTTCATCCAAGTGGAGATATCTGACCTCCACCACCATCACACTCCTTCCCATAACCTGTGTTCCTCACACACCGACCTACTGAATCTGGGGGGACAGAGCCTCCTCCTCTGGAGCTCACTCCCAACATACATTCAAAGTTACTTAGATTGTTTTGTTTTGTTGGATTTATGTGTAATTATGTCTGTATTTAGTATTGATTTTAACACTTGAACTGTGTTATTATTGTCATTTTATTTAAAATGTTGAGCAAAGCATTTCATCAGCCTTGAGCCTTCTGTGGGAACAAAAAAGTCCACTCAGACTAAGCCCAGTTATTAATCTCTATGACATATGATTTGTTATGGCTTGTTTTTATCTGTAAGCAAGGTAGGGTAGCTTTGTTTATGGAACAGATCATTTAAAGTGTTTTACAAACAATAGAACAAATACAATAAAAAAGGGGGTAAAATTTTTTTGCTTATTCAAATAATCTGTCATACACCCATCCAGGGGGAAGATACATACCATAATAATATTAATAACAGTGATATTCTTAAAGAATGTTTTTCCCAGTCCCCAAACAAAAAAGGGGGTCAAAAGTGTGAAGGGCAGATTGATTTATTTGTACTGACTAATATGAAACTGTGGCAACGCGCATGTCACTCCCCACTCTCACCCTGTTTCCTACTCTACCCCCCCCCCCCCCCCCCCCCCAAAAAAAAAAAAAAAAAAACAACTTAAAAAAAATGTTTCAAACAAAAAGGCTGGATTAAATCTAATGAAGTGCCTTGGCACTCAGAAAAATTAAATTACTCTACAAAAAGAAATCACAACAGCCAGAAAAAGACTAAAGCTTACTGACAACACACACACACTCACACACCCACAAAAAAACAAGGGCGAACAAAAGTGCTGAATCAAAGTCAGATTCTCAAAGTTGTGTTTGGAGGCAGAGAAGGAACAAAGAGTGCTGCTGTCCAGAGGTCTCTCCTGAGTCACTCTCAGGCCGCCGTATTTCAAAGTGTTGCAGCCATTCAGAGCTGCGTTTTGGTGCTGCCAATCATTCAACATTACATGGAGACAAAGATCCACTCACACAACAGACCGCACGCTCACTCACAAACACACTGGACAAACAAAGGACTCACTTTCACATGACACAAGACAAAGATCCACGGAGCAACAGAGCACTCATTGGAAGTTCAACAAATACATAACAAACAGCCATAGACCAAAAACTCCAAGGAGAAAAACTGATGGTGTAGATAAGACAGTATAATGAAAAACTATTGTTTGCACAAAAGGTTCTTTTTGTTTTTTTAAGTTACTTTACTCATTCTAATTACTATACTCTTTTTTCTTTTCTTGATATTTAGTATTTATTCAAACATGTTTGTACAGAGAGCACAGTTCAGAATGAAAGACAAATTGCTTGCAAATGCTTTTTTGAAGATACTTGGAAATAAAGGCTTTCTGATTCTGATGTTGAAAAAAAAAAACTTGAGCAAACCAAAGGTT
The DNA here is from genome assembly GCA_030710495.1 of Labroides dimidiatus. Classification (NCBI taxonomy): domain Eukaryota; kingdom Metazoa; phylum Chordata; class Actinopteri; order Labriformes; family Labridae; genus Labroides; species Labroides dimidiatus. Next base: position 2,527,565 of record CM061154.1, on the reverse strand, counting down.
ATAGTGATGGTGTGAAGACAGGAGATGAGTCTTGAGGATTCAGGGGGAAATAAAGGCCAAAAAAAAAAAAAAAAAAAAGAAGAGGACTCTATTTTTCTTTTAAATCTGAATGGAAGCAGTCTTGGGCACCATCAGTGTCTTTCAAACGTCTGTTCAAATCATTTTCAACCAAATCTCATTTTCCCCAGAAGCCTCATTATGTTGAATTATTGCATAATAAAGATAAAGTTTTGACTGACACATGGAAGTTTTGAAGGCACAGAGATTTATTGTTTCAGGCTCTCAGACACAGTTTAAAATTTGTTTCCTATCGCATGTGATTTGTCACTCAGCCTTTTTTTTTTTTTTCGTCCTGAGGGAATTGCTGACACATTGAAAATGCACAAAGGGCTGTAACAAGGACATGTCATACCTTACACCCTTATTACGCTCAGCAATGACAGGCGAGACAAGCAGTGGCTTGGACACACTGTTGGCTTGGTACTGGAGCTCACATTGTTCGCTGTGCACACAGGGAGGAAGCTCCAGAGTCAGAGAGAAATGTCAATATAATAAAAGATGCTGTGTGAAATATAGAAATGTAGATATATAAGTGCAGAGGATGAAGGTGTGTGTGTGTGTGTGTGTGTGTGTGTGTGTGTGTGTGTGTGTGTGTGTGTGTGTGTGTGTGTGTGTGTGTGTGTGTGTGTGTGAGGACTGTTTATGAATAGCAGACAATGAATGATGGAAGCTCTCCCATGGGTGCAGGCCCCTGAGCACTGCTGTGGGGACTTGGGAACACGCCAGTCTCCCATGCCCTGTGAAATGCCGGTTTGGGTGGGCACCGTTCCGAACGGGTGCTCTCCTCTCCAGGATACACTGCCGTGGGTCCTGGGGGAACGTCTCCAGGCTGTGGCTGCTCCAGAGCTGGGAGGCTGGCGGGAATCTCAATCAGGGACAGGGGGGAGAGAAAACAAAGTCCACACACTCCCTCTGTTCCTCCATATTAATGTTCTGTCAGTGAAGAAATGGATGAAGAGAGAAAAATGGCTCATTATGTTCACACCTGTAGAAAACAGGCTGAGTGGATGGTATAAATGACTCATTATGATGCCTTTGTATTCTTCTAAATTGGTGGAAAATTACAGCAATAGCGTGTGGAGCTTGAATTTAATGAATTTTAACACCTGCATTTAGATATTATTTGTCAATTTTTTTGTTACCAAATGTATATGCCTCCCAGCTTGCCTCGTGTCTGCTCACAACCTGTCTGTTTTCTTCTCCTCTGCTCTCTCCCTTCGCCTGCGCTGCTACAGGATCTGCTGAATTCGTGACAGGTACTCTTTCTCTTTTCTACCTGCTGTTCATTTGGAAGTGCCTGTCTCTGTCTGTGTCTGTTGATTGGCTGTCTGTAGCAGTCTGTTCATCTGTGCATATTTACATGAATGGCTGGTTTTGTTAGTGTTTGATTCTTTTCAGGGAAGGAGGAGAGATCCGCTCTTTTTCATTTTTAATTCTCAAATCAATATTTTGCCACATGTGAAGGCAGATTTCGGCTTCTCCTCAAGCCAACTGGTTGTCACTTTAGTTAATGGGCTTCTTACAAAGATAAGAGGCACACTTTACCAACTTTCACCAGTCCAAACACACGACTGGCTGCAACTATTTCTCATATTTAGAACAAGACCAGGTAAAGCCATGCTGGCAGCTCTGTGTCCATCTGATATTTGTCAGATGACTGAAGTGTAAACCAAAGTGCAAAATCACCAAGCCCTGGAGTGATCCAGCTAGCATGGCTAAAGATTCATCTCATATAAAGTAATTATGAAAGTGGGAAGCCTGAATTCACAGGACTCTCACCACATTTGGACCCAATAGCACATTTTGTCTTCTTCAGAAACTTGAGTTGTGAGTGTGTGACCGTCTCCTCCTTTCTCTGATGCCTGGCTGCAACTTAGCGCCTCCACTAAAAGATGTGAACTAACCCTAAAGTACTTTGTGTTCTTTTCTGTCTAACACGTTGCAAACTAACTGTGAATTACTCACAGCCACTCTCTGTTGTAGGAAGTACAATTAAAGCCCTACGAAAGGACAAAATAACACACTATATGTTTGTACTGGTCACACTTTCAAATGAAAGATCAGCACAAGCACATCTTGTCTTATGATTTCTCCATCTCAAGTACTCGAACACTTTCAGCCTCCATAAAACAGACTGTAAATGAAAAGGTTTTTAGGAATTATGTCTGTACCTGGATAATGTGAGCACTTTGGAACATGACACTTTACCTAATAAGTGGAAGAAAAGTCAGTACCTAGGGCCCGACTGATATGGGATTTTTGGAGCTGATGCCAATACCCATACTGGGGGCTAAAAATAAAAGCGTTATCCAATGTATCGGCTGCTAACTGCTATATTGGTTATCGGCTGATATATCTGATAACATGATAACCGATATATCGGCTGATACATGAAATGAGAACATTAATATATACAGGATATAAACAGTAAATGAACACAAATTCAAGAGCTTTATGCTCCATTGTAAAGTGTCTTGAGATAACACTTGTTATGAATTGGCGCTATACAAATAAAGATTGATTGATTGAAATTCTTATATCTCAAAGAACTCTACTAAATGAGAATAAGGAACTTTAATTAATAACACTGTCATTATAAGGACTGTGAGCACACTTTTTCCACAGAGATTTTAGCTGTGGCTGCATTATTTAGATGGAATACTAAAAGAAAAAAAGGAGGGGGGGGGGGTGCTTTTCGGGCACTTGATGGCAGTGTACCTGTGGCCCAAAAAGCATTAAGCATATTTCACACTTACTAAGGTTTTTCCTTCCTGTTTAAATACTTGCTTGTTTTGTACGTCACTTTGGACCAAAATGTCTGCTGAATGAAATTGTAGAGAATTGTAGAATTGTAGAGGAAGTAAAACACACCATTTTCAAACTTTATAATAGGTTTAAATTGGGTCACGCTGGCCATCCAAACTGTGCCATATTCTAGCACTATGATCATGTGATCGTGAGGAAAGGCGATAGAGATCATAGGGAGGATCGAAGGATGGAGCTTTAGAGACCAGGCCTAATCAAAGCTAATCAAGCTCGCTTTCTCAGTTTCTTTGGTCATCAATATGTTGAAACCAGCCTATGTTCTACTGCTGATTACGAAAGAATGATAAAAGGTAGAAACAAACTTCACTTCCTTCTTTTGGTGGTCTGAGATGATTCCAGCTTTATGACATGGAGTGTTATCCTGCTGGAAGTAGCCATCAGAAGATGGGTACACTGTGGTCATAAAGGGATGGACATGGTCAGCATCAATACTCAGGTAGGCTGTGGTGTTGAAACTATGCTGAAATGGTACTAAGGGGCCCAAAGTGTACCAAGAAAATATCCCCCACACCATTACACCACCACCAGCCTGAACTGCCGCTCACTGGATATTTTCTCATTAAACCCTAGAGATGGTTGTGTGTGAAAATCCCAGTAGATCAGCAGTTTCTGAAATACTCAGACCAGCCCGTCTGGCACCAACAACCATGCCACATTCAAAGTCACTTAAATCACCTTTCTTCCTCATTCTGATGCTCAGTTTGAACTGCAGCAGATCGTCTTGACCATGTCTACATGCCTAAATGCATTGAATTGCTGCCACGTGATTGGATGATTAGAAATTTGCATCAACGAGCAGTTAGACAGGTGTGCCTAATAAAGTGGCTGGTGAGTGTGTGTATATATATATATATATATATATATATATATATATATATATATATATATATATATATATATATATATATATATATACATATATATATATATATATCAGTGGCGGCTGCTGGTCAGTCAAGGAGGGGAAGCTCGATTTTTTTTCTGGCCTACATCATAAATTTGTTTATTTATTTAAACGTAAATTCTAAAAGAGAGTGAATATTTAAACACAACGCTCGTCGTTTTTAAGAAAGGTAAACTCGCTGGGGATCGATAAAGCCTCCGGATCAGTCCAGAACAACTGAATGTAGAAGTTAGAAAGTCTACGGTAGAGGGTTTTACTTCAAGGTCGCTGATTGGCTTATTTCACTGTCAATCAAAAAGGGATTCAGCCTCAGAAAGATCATCCAATCATCATGCAGAAGATGAGCGTCCAGGCCAGCCCACTGCCTCATAGACCCCCAGAGACACTGAGCCTCCGATGGGCGGGACAAAGCCCAGCGTTTATCCAATGACCGTCCAGTTTCCACAGTGGAACAACCCACTCTACCCTACACTGTTGAAGTCTGAAGACGCTCAGCGTCCAACTGTGTTAAAGCGCTGAGACGCTGCGGGGATGAATGAGAAGGAAGTGGCACCAGTTACCTGTGATAAGTAGCTGATTCAGAACAAAAGATGAAGGTATTCTAGCGCATATTTAGACAATGAAATGTACACACAGCAGGACATATCAACACTTTTTTGGGGACATTTTAGGGGAAGCTGAGCTTCCCTTGCAGTCTTAGAGCAATCGCCACTGATATATATATATATATATATATATATATATATATATTTTTTTTTTTTTTTTTTTTTTTTCATGAAAAGTACAGGTTAGTTAGAAAATGATACCAAACTATTACAGTGTATTGATCATTTCATCCATGTGAGATAAAAGACGCGCAGTCGTTAATAATTCAGTGGTCTTCTCAGGTTGTAAAGCCTTTTTTGTCAGCCATCATTATACAAACAGTCACACTGAGCTTCTAAGAGAGCATGTCTTTGTAAGACAGAGAAGAAGTCCAATTTAGTGACATTTTTTGAAACCCTCTCATGCAAAGGGTCTGGGAGAAATGGCAGCGTGCTAATTATACCTCGAGACAGAAGCCTCCTTAGTGGTGAACATCCTTAAAACAGCATTTCATCATGAGGATAAGGGTTTAATGACTGAGCAGGATAAAGACACGCAGCAGTAAAAAGGCAGCATGGGAGACGGGGAGGGAGAAACTTTTTATTGTTAATGACTCCATCTATAGTACTTATAGATGTTCCTTGAAAGGACACGACTGCTGCAGACAGCCATGACTCAAGGAAGAGGAATTGGGGGGTTGGCTGTCTTGCTTCTTCTCCTTTTTTTTTCCGCTGCTCTTTTCATGTCGTTTGATGTGAAAACAAGAGCGGAGAGTTCAAAGTGGGAGCTGTCTTGATTCAAAGGTGCCCGTCCCCAAACTTCTGCTGGAGTAGGCGGGCCGCTAATATTTCTTGATTTCGTAACTTTTAAAAAATCAGTCAGCGGTTCGCTGTTTAGCATTTTGAGAGGGACCAATGAGCCGAGTGTCCACGCCACACACTCGATGCCAGACACTCGACACCAGACACTCAACGCCAGATTGTACGTCCCCTCAGAGAGTGCGCCGACTTCCTGAAGGTCTGTATTTCCTCCCGACCGTTTCATTCGGCATGTTGTGATGCAGGAACAGGGGGGCAGCCATGTGTAGAGATACAGGCACTTTAGTCTTCCAGACAGCTGCTGGAATGAGTGTGAATTTATCAGCCAGTCATCTGTGCCATGCCTCTGCCCACTCCCCCCTTCAACCCACCCACCCACCGCCCAGAATTAATGACTGCCTCTCCTCATTTGCACCCAATCATGACCAGGATGCACAGGCAATTGAAAATGTTTACTCCAATTGCAAAAACCCTCCATGTTCCACAAAGTGGCCTGTTTTCACTTTGATGGGATTGCTAATCACAGCAACGTTATTTATGTGTGTTTTGAATTGGAGATGAGCCTAGGCTGGGATATTGGAGAAGGACCAACCTTGCTTGGGGCTGCTAAACCTTATGGAGAATTTATCTATTGCACTCCCTTTTCTCTCAGTCCAACAGATTGGGAGCAGAATAACCTTGCTTTGAGGATGCTCTGTGTTGCTGTTTTGACTGCCAAATGTATTACTTTAACAGGGATGAAATAAAAAAAGACATCAAAAAGACTTCACACTGCTGTTGCCTCATCTTCTGCAGCACTTAGTATCATTACAAACATACACATTTTCGCTCTCCACATGGTGATAATATTGATATGTTCCACATCATTATTTGAGTTTGTTAGAGAAGGCAACAACTTGCTCATTATACTCATTCCTTTTTATAGAATATACCTTCTAAACCAAAGCTGGAGTACTCTGTAACAAAGCAAATTCCAGCTTTGTTACATTTTAGAATATGTTTGTTAAATATTCAGAATATTTTCTTTTAAATTGCGCAGTACTGTATTTTATTTTGTTTTTAATTTACATTTTTTAATTCCAATTTTTGCTTTATTCTGGACAAACTGCAGAAATTGAATCAAAATTGTTTCAGTAGTTTGGTCATTAATTTAGGAGCCAAATCAACAGTCCCTAATTCACATTAATTCCTAATTCACTACAAACACATCCAAAAATACTGTGTGCAAGTCACACTGAGGCTGAAGACTTTTGTGTTAGTAACGTAGTTCCTTCTGTGTTTATTTATATAAATCTTTCCTTCTCACTCTCAATGAAACTTGTAAGAACAGGATGCTTTGAATTGTGGACTCGATTACAAGATCCAGCTTAGTATGACTTCCACATGGGCAATTCTCCAACCCAAGATTCATGTCCAACATCTGATCCATGTATTACACCCATGAAAGAAATATTGAGCTCCAAATTAAGCAAAGTGAAAATTTGAGGTCAGGAGTAATGGACAGCCACGTCGAGAGCCCCATCCTTCAACACTGTGTTCTTCAAATGCAGACGATGCAGATGTCTCCTTGGAGAGTTTTGAACAAGATAAAGTCAAGAAAACAGGGCAGAAGTGAAAACACTGGGGTCAAAAAAAAAAACCCCAAAAGGTCAGGCAGTGATGCAGAATTATAGGCATGGGCTTGTCGTCTGGAAAACAGGGCAAAGAGTCAGTCACAGGTCACAGAAACAAGGCTGGAATAAGTGTCTCAAGAGCTTGGACTGAACACCAGACAATCTGGCGAAGGCTTGAGGGAGACCGAGGCTGAAATAGAAAACCTGACCTGCTTGAATAATTGCACATTTTGTAAAATTTACAGATTTACTCTCTTTACACTTGTCTTTAAAATAAACATTTATCTATTACACATTTAAGACAAATATCTTTTATGAAAGACATTAATCACTATCAGATTTCCCTTTGTTCGCAAAAAAAAATGAAGCCACAGTCTCCCTCTGACCTGTATGACGAAATAACATGAGCATGTTTGATGGAGAGAAAGAATACCAGTGGCACGGGGCATTTCCTGAGAACTGTTCAATTTCAGCATTTATTTTCTCAGAACAGGCCCCCACCATCCATTCACTCTCTCTGTATGCATGTGATTCTGTTTCTCATCTTGGAAACTGAAAAATCCATGGTATTTGAAGTTGTTTGAGAAGATTTCAGTACTTTTAAAATGAAAAACACTCTATTGATTCCTCTTTCTTTTTTTTTTTCCTCTCTTGCTCATAAATTAATTTATCAGTTACATGCTGCCCCTAGTGGCTGTCGAAGGTGCAGTGTAATAAAAAGGATTTAATTCCTTTGAGGAACTTAAATTAAGAAATGAAATATCAAATCATCCATATTTGATGGACCTGTAGCAGGCTTGGTTGTGTACTTTCTGGTTGTTTCTCTTCCTCCGTCCTGATGGCGCCCTGGCAGCAGAGTGGAATAAAACGGGTGGCTCATTGCATCAGACAGGTCTGAGGAGCTTTTCTCCACAGGAGGTTAATTTCTCATTGCCTGCTGCATTCACAGAGTTCATTTTGAATCATGTTAGTTTGGCTGTCTATTCCCATTATCACTATCTGAAAATGCAGGTGTTTTTTCTCCTCCACTTTGTAAATGTCAGAATGCAGTGGAGGTGTCTGACAACTCGGGCATGCAAATGTGCTTTTGATGTTTTCTCGGGGCGGCGGCTGAGAGTGTTGTTCCTCCGCTGGAGTGAATCTGAGGCATTAAAACGTTATTCTCCTCTCTCCTTATGCTTTTTTGGCTCCTGACAGATAAATATAGCACAAGGTGACTTTTGATTCTCCTCCTCTTTCTCTTAGCAGAAGAAAGAGGAGGGGTGGAAGGGAAACAAAGCCAGGCTTTTTGATGTGAGGTGTAAGTTACAACGACAACGTTCAGGGCCTGTCTGTGGCAACAATGGCTGCATGTGTACCGAGAGTGGCTCAGATGCTTACAGCGCTTTTATTCCTCGAGACACAGAAGAGAACAGCTGAGCACACGGAGCGCACGATGGTCACATGGATCCTCAGATGGAGGGCTCTGATAAAGCTCCACCATAAACAGCACCCAGCTCGGCTCTGTTCTCTGTTTGACTCCCCACCGCCACCTCCTCCTCTTCCACCTCCTCCTCTTCCACCTCCTCCTCCTCCTCTTCCACCTCCTTCTCCTCCCTGCCCGTTTCTACTTCTTGCCACTTTCTGACACTCTTTCTTTTGTCTCTTTTCCTCCTCTCTCCTTACCTTCGTGGGCAGCAGAGCTTACAGCCCATCTGGCACTGACTCACAGGGCCCACTCTGATCTGGGGGAGATCAATAGTGACAAACATTGCACATGGCTCTTATATTAAAGGGATTAGACATGGCAGCAAACAGACAAACTACACTATGTGTTCACATGCAGTCCCTGTAGTAAGAAATCTTAATATTTCAGATTGGTGATGCACAGATAGGGATGCTTGTCTGCTACCTGAAACTGAAAACATCCCATCTGTCTTCTCTGTCTGTATTATAAAGTTGAAGGTCAGAACCTGGCGACGGATAATGTGTCGGTGATCGAGGGGGAAATGGCAACAATCAGCTGCAGAGTGAAGAACAACGACGACTCGGTCATCCAGCTTCTGAACCCAAACAGACAGACCATCTACTTCAAGGATGTTAGACGTAAGTTATGCTGCCTCATACACAATCCAGAAAGTTTCACCTGTAGTTCAAATTGGTGGATTTTTTTTTTTTTTCTCTGGAGAAAGGAAATTCATGGAGAGTCTCGTTTTTATGTTTGTGGACTGAATATCTGTCAGATTAATATTCATTCATTCCTCATCCCATTGGAAATATGTGAACTGGTCAATAGGAAATGAGGGCGATTGAGGTTTAAAATGTTTTAATATTTCAATGCTCCTACCTAACAGAGCCATTCCATTATCAATATTAGTTGCTCTGTACTCAGGCATCATGAATTTCACTTTGACATGGGTATTGGAGTGCAGATGGCCTAGTGGTCCAAGTCTCGCTCCATATGGGCATAAAGCCCTTGAGTGGGCAGCCCAGGTTCAAATCTGGCCTGTGGTGACTTTCCCTCAAGTCACTCCCCACTCTCACCCTGTTTCCTACTCTATCCAATGTCCTGTCCTCTGAAAATAATGGCATAAAAAAAACCCAAAAAAATAATTTAAAAAAAGAACATGAGTATTTTCTTTACACAACGAATTAAACCAGCGAAACCGAAACAAGTTCAGCAATCAGAACAGATTTGAGCCATGACTTTTCATGAGGAATGCAGGGGCTGATGTCCAACTCCTTCTTAAGTTTGATGTCAAGGTTTCAAAGTAGCTTTATTGTCAGTTCTGCAATATGTGTAACAAATACAGAGCAATACTCAAGGGTCCACAGTGCTACAGTAAACAGTAACCATTTAGTTTAAATGGTCAACATCAGTACAACACTAAAATTAGATTCTTGTTAAAACAATAAATCGAATGTAAAAAATATTAAATCAGAAAGGAAACGTCTGTGGCAAAAAAAAATGCAACACAAGTCAAGAAAATATGAGTACCAAGGCCTGTACCGTTATGCACAGGTATTCATTATGTACAGGGTTTTACACAACTTCTATACTCCCAGGGGTACAGGTGTCCCAATACAACCTTTACACTTCTGATACCATACCGATATTGCAGCTTTGAGTACTGGCCGATACTGATATCGGTCCAGTATGAATTGGGGAATGTTTATATATGAAAATTCCTCAGTTCTGTGCCACTACAGTAAACTTGTGCATGACAAGTTTTGCACTCAGCTGCAACGTCTTTTTGGGACTTTATTAAAAAATACTGCCACACAGCCAACATCACTCCTACTCCAACTACTAACTACTTTGTTAGCCCCGCCGTTGTTGTGATCACGTGGGCTCTGCATGCTGGATAGAAGTGCTGGAGTGGAGTCTGGAATAGACTTGTATCAGGTTGCTTGTATCAGATTTTTGATGCAGGCCGATAAAATTTGATACTTGTTTGAATTTTTGCTGATATCATTCCCATATCTGACATCAATATCTGATCGGGACACCCCTACTTCTACGTCAGCTAATATCTTCTTTGAATTCATACTGTGAAAATTGGACCCTGTAATTAGTGCCCTCTTGTGGTTGAAAGAAATAACTGAATCAGATCAACTTAGAATATTAAAATAAATGGTAAATGGACCATTCCAAAATAGGATTATGAATGTAAAGTGTTACATGAGCAATGGCTGGTTATTTCACCTGGCCCCTGCTGGCTTGAGCAGCTAACAAAAAACAGTATTATAGATGCATTTTTCTTTAACAAAAGTTACAAAATTTAGATAAGCTAAGGTGAATTAACCAATTATTTAAGCCCAACATAAAATAGGTATTTTAAAAAAAAACTTCAACTGTTTGTGTTACCAGTTGGAACAATTTTATTTAGTTGGAACAACAATTTGTTTTTTTGTTGCATGTCACTTTAAATCCAGTGTGTGGGACTCAGGCAGGAACAAACACAGACATGGTTTGAAAGTTCGTCTAACTTTTGTTGTTTTTTGTTTTTCATTAGAAGTAGCATTATAGCATGTCAAGTTAGCTGATGTGAACTGTTAGACGACTACAGTCTCGGCTGTCTAGAAGGTCAAATAACACATTACTAAAAGTGTTACAATAATGAAACTATTTTTTTTATTTTTTTATTTGAACACTAAGACTAATAATAGATAATTCTCTTTTTGTACTTTTCAGTACCCAAATGTTTTATATCACACCCAACAAACCTTTATCTTTTCTGGCACTTTTGAACCTTTTTACATTCTGCAACCAAAGAAATTCTTTGAGCTCTGACATTACAGTGAGGATATCAGACATCACCACTGCCTCACCTTTGGCTTTAGGTTAGATTTTCTATTTAAAAAAAAAAAAAGAAAAGAAAACATGATTCCATCTGTCCTTGACTTTTTGGCTCATTTACAAAAGTCATTAAGCTCAGAATGCGGCAAGATTAATATGAGATAATTCACAGAGCTACCATGATGGGAATACTTCTGTGTCCTTGTCACTGTTCGATTTTACGATAATCTCTTAGATTAGGATATTGAACATTATGATTATGCATGAGCATATGGACTACTTCCACTTAAGTTTTTGTCTGTCTTTTTTTTTTTTTTTTTTTTTTACTTGTTTGTTTCTGGGACAGGAGCCAAGATTCAAGGTGAACAAGAAACACCCTTCATTTCTGTCTATATTGCTTCCCAGCTGTTATTTCACAAGTCGAGGTAGCGTGATGTGTGTTCCATTTTCTCACTCGCGAAGAGCATCCAGGGAGTTTGAGTACACATCTTCATCATATTTGTACAAAGCTGCTGGAGACTATGGCAGAGAGGAATGGATTCATATACAGCATAGGTCATGTTGTGCTGTACAACTTATAAATATTTATTCTAGCACCATGGAAAAGATAGAGAAGGTTTTGGGGGGAAAACAATGAATAATTAGCTGTCACATCCTGGAGACAATAAATCTTATTGTTAAAGAAATGTTTCTGTGAGGTTAAGAAGACCTTTTCTCTGCCTTCTTTATTAAACTGCTCTTTGTGGGGATGTAAACATGTCATTTGCTCAGCTTTAGTCAATGTGGTTTTGTTGTCAGTAACAAAACACAAAAGGTTTTATCTGCAATTAGATCTGAATATATGTACGATTTGTGACCGACGGCTAAAGTGTTATTGGGCCGCTGCTGCTTGTTTATGTTCCTCGTAATGGGGTCTTGTTAAAAAAATAAACCCTGGCAGCGCTATTCTCGGCTCTGTTCCTAAAGGACTGCTGGTTCTGTGGGGACCCCCCTCAGCCAGTGGCATTGTTACCTGTCAACGGGGCCGCCTGACACAGTGGCAGATCTTTGTATACAACAGAGTAAACAGCAGCGACACACACAGACACACGAGGAGCTCCAAGAACAGCAGCTACAAGTGAAGCTAGCCACAGAATCAGACACAACGACAACACACACAAACACACACACACACACACACACACACACACACACACACACACACACACATACAAATAAAACAATAACAGCCTTTTACAGTGCCGAAAAAAAACAAAACAAAAAAAAATCTATTGCTGGAAATAAAGATGAATCATGTCAGGTGTAGAGGCAGAGCGAGTGTTTCTGGCACGAGCATTTATTGTGTCAGATATATGCAAAATGACATGCAATTTAGCAGAGTTGCCATCTGAAATGGGAAAAATGAGCTTTTATCAGCAGAGGTGGACCTCTATCTACAGCGAGAGCAAAATCACAGCATTATTTATTCACTGCATCTTTTCTCGAGAGTTCCCAGACTTTGTGTCACAGATGCTTAACGCTCAAAGAAATACACTGTCAAAAAACTCCACTTCAGCACCAAAAGCTTAGCTCCTGTAAGAGAAAAAGACCCTTAAACAGACTTTTCTCTTTAATCCTGACAGTCTGATGCAATTTATTACAAATTCAGACCAAATAAGTGTTGCTGTTTAACAACATCAACTACAACTGTAATAACAGTTTGATGTAAACCCACCAAAAACTGATCTACACAGTGTGCAGGAATAAAGAAAATGGTTTTTCAGGCATATTTTTGTTTTGTTTTGTTCCAGGATCTCCTGGAAATTTACATAGACTATTTGGACGTAGTCTCTGTAATGTCACTAATCTGCTTCTAAAGCAGAGTGTTAAGTCTCTGCTAACTGCTACAGGGTGCCTGCTCATCAGTCAGGTCAGCTTCTGAGTTATAAGAAAATCAGTGTGTTGGTAGAGAAATAAGCTAAATAGACTAAAGACATCCTTTTTTCCAGTCTTTATTTTGCTCTTTTAATCAGCTTTTTAAACTGGGTGTTTACATAGTATCTGCACTTCCACATGGACTTTGTTTCTCACATCTGGAGGATGCTGCTTGGCCTTTATGAGCCTGTCTCCAGTGGACACTGGAGGAACTGCAGTTCTAGCAGTACTACATGGGCTAACTTTTTTAATAATCAGAGTTTGTAGAGTGAGTTTAATGACATTTGCAACAGATTTTGCTGTTGTTGTCTCTTGCAAAACTTATATCTAAGTTTTTGTGTCATTTTAACCCAAACCATGAAACTGTCCTTTACTTAACCAAGCTTTTCAAATCCTTTTGCCAAACTGAGTACATCGCTGCTTTGTTTGATCAAAGCGCCGATATTTAGGTTTACAACCCTAATTCCATTGAAGTTGGGACATTCTGTAAATTGTAAATTAAAACAGAATACAATGATTTGTAAATCCTGTTTAAGCTATATTCAACTGAATACACCACAAAGACAAGATATTTATTGTTCAAACTGATAAACTTTATTGTTTTTTGCAAATATTCCCTCAATTTAAATTAGATGGCTGCAGCATGTTCCTAAAAAGCTGGTTCAGGCTCATGTTTCCACTGTGTTCCATCACCTTTCCTTTTAACAACACTCAATAAGTGTTTGTGAACTGAGGACACTAATTGTTGAAGCTTTGGAGGTGGAATTCTTTACCATTCTTGATTGATGAACAACTTCAGTTGATCAACAGTCTGAGGTCTCTGTTGTTGTATTTTGTGCTTCATAATGCTCCATACATTTTCAATGGGAGACAGGTCTGGACTGCAGGCAGGCCAGTCTAGTACCTGCACTCTTTTACTACAAAGCCACACTGTTGTAACACGTGCAGAATGTGTCTTGTCATTGTCTTGCTGAAATAAGCAGGGACGTCCCTGAAAAAGGGACATTACATAGAAAGAGATTTCTCCAGATTCTCTGAATCTTTTGATGATATTATGGACTGTAGACGATCAAATCCATCAATTCTTTACAATTGTACAGTGAGATACATTGTTCTTAAACTGTTGGACTATTTGCTCACACAGTTGTTCACAAAGTGGTGAACCTTGCCCGATCCTTGCTTGTGAACGACTGAGCCTTTCAGGGATGCTCCTTTTATACCCAATCATGACACTCACCTGTTTCCAATGAACCTGTTCACCTGTGGAATGTTCCAAACAGGTGTTTTTGGAGCATTCCTCAACTTTCCCAGTCTTTAGTTGACCCTGTACCAGCTTTTTAGGAACATGTTGCTGGAATCAAATTCAAAATGAGTGAATATTTGAAAGAAAAAACAAAACAAAACAACAACAACAACAACAACAAACAAAGTTTATCAGTTTGAACAATAAATATCTTGTCTTTGTAGTGTATTCAGTTGAATATAGGTTAAACTGGATTTACAAATTATTGTTTTCTGTTTTTATTTACGTTTTACACAACATACAATCTTCACTGGAATTAGGGTTGTAGAAAGTTCAGGGTTCAATGTAAAATAAATAAACTTGTCAGGATCTGCCTTCTATACTTAGGGGTTGAAAAGTTTCTTCTCAGCATGTAGACAGTAAACTTTAAGGCAATAAACACAACAAAGACTTGGCGATGCTCTAACAGGACGTAAGCGTGAAGCCAGTAGAGACTCTCGTGTGAAAATCTTCTGGCTGTCTGTTTTATTCACTGAGATAAACTGAATATCTGAGTCAGACTGTTAGTCTGACAAACCAAGCTCTCTAAATATTTCAGTTTGTGTCTCTCGAAGCTGTGATGAGCTTTTCCAGCTAATTGCAAATATTTTATAGACAGGGCGATTAACTGTGAGAATAATCAGCAGATTCATCAGCGATGAAAATAATCATTAGTTGCTGCAGAGATATGCAGACACATTTTCGCGAAAATATGCAGAAGAACTGACTCATAAATATAAAAGACTCTGCGCCCTTTGTGCTCTTATGTAAGCTGTCAGCCAGTTATGAAACTCTTTGTGTAAAATGTATTAAGTGTGGACCAACTGAAGGGTTTCCCTCCCGAGCAGGTGCTTTTCCTCTCAAAGTGCATCAGTGTCATTGTTTCACTTTGAGGAGAGACTTCCAAAGAACTCTCAAATTACATCCCAGGGATGAGCTTTGGTGTTGACACCGCCCTGAGACCTGGGTAATGATCATGATGCTAAGTGTAAAGCCTGGTGGGACTAACAAACTCCCTGTGCTTCAATCGGGGCCTGAATGGGGTTCGTTAGCTGGAAAGATTGGGAGAGAAGGCAGGTCAAAACATCAAAAGAGCACCCAATCAAATCAAGCAAAGCTGTTTATGTAAAAGAGTGCTCAGGGAAGAGGGCTGACCCAAATGAAAAACAGAGTTAAAACTCTGAGGGAGACGCTTAACCTACTTTGCACCATTAATAGAAAATTCAAGCCTTTCTTTACCCACATAGAGATTCCTGGCTCCTTTTGATTTACAGTTTCATGCATCTGAGCTCGTCTCTTACCTCAGCGCTGTGATTTAATTCATTATGTATGTTTGAATGCCTCTCCCTTTTCCTCAGAATATGTGAGTTTGAAGCATCCATCCATGACCAGCAGCAGCCCGTTTTTAAGAGCTCCTAGCTTGTTAGGAGTCCTCATGAGCACTCTTCACACTTTTCCTGTCTTTGCGAGTGCTCCGTGGACTGTAAAGCTGCTTTATAAATCAACTTGTATGAATCATTTTGAAACTCACTTTTCTTTTACTCAATTAAGGAGAAAGCACACAAAAGGCCAGTGTGTTCCCACTCTCACTCTCCTATCTCATTTTCCTCTGTCGTCGCTTTTGTCTTCTTCCTCATTCTCACCCCGTCTCTCCTCCATTCTCCCTCTCACTCCATCGTGTCTCACGTTTGTGTCCCCGTACTCTGTAACCCTCACTGTCTCTGTCTCGCGTGTATCCCCACAGCTCTGAAGGACAGCCGGTTCCAGCTGGTGAATTTCTCTGACAACGAACTGCGGGTGTCTCTGTCCAATGTGTCACTCTCCGACGAGGGGCGCTACGTGTGCCAGCTCTACACGGATCCTCCTCAGGAAGCCTACGCAGACATCACTGTCCTGGGTAGGTGTGAGGGTGCGCGTGTGAAAGGCGCCCACATATCACACCCTTCCTCACACTGTTTTTTAATCCAACCTTTTGTTATAGAGAGTGAATATGAAATAATGGCAATCTTTGATCCTGTTATCTTTAGCAACTGAAACAAAATGTCAGCCAATTAGCTTCTAGCGGAGCTCAACAGCATAACGAAAAAAGGAGCAGATGCTGAAACGGATGGCTCAGACCACGTCGGTTTTGGCAGCTGTGTTGACTCTGTGAATCCTGGTGAATGTTGACTTGGCTGCTCCAAACGATTCCCTATTGAGAGTCAGCTGTGCCACACTTTGATGCTTTGGAGTGAAATGACTCTAGTTAAGCTTTATTATACATGCAGACATCCTGGGGGACTGAAAGGAATTAAAAGCACTTTAAAGTAATTACTCGGGTTGTACAATTGAAACCTAGCTGCAGTAAATTTCTGATCTGAGGGCTGCATTGAGGAGTCCATGAAATAAACACCCTGCTGACTTTTTAGCTTTAAAAAAGAAAAACAGAGTTCAGCATGTTTGCTCGAAAAGCTAAAACAAGGCACAGACGATAACTGTGTCCTGTGTGCATGTTTCGTGTCCATGCATGCAGACACAGAATGTACCAAAAAATATATTCCCACTACTTTTGCTTCAGATTAAAATAATTATTAAGAACGAGGGTATGATGCATCAATCTTGATGATTTGATAGATCTGTGAAAGGACGTCTTCAGCTCTCTTTCCTCATCTTGAAGACCCTGTGAGGACTTAACAGGTGATAATTAAAACAGTCTTACTTTTATATATTAGCCTGTTCATAATCCATGATTTAAAATGATAATATCAGGATGGATTTATTCAGTAGTGATAATGGACACGTGAGCTGGACTGTTAAAAAGAAAAGGAGGTTAGAGCAGAAGAAAGCTCAACAGGAAAGTGATAGAGCACGGCGCAAAACACAGGCTAAAGTAGGGCTGGGAAATATAGCCATTAAATCGATTAATTAAAACTATTTTCCGCAGGAGATTTAAAAAATATAATGGAGATTTTTTTTCTTGCCTTAGTCTGATTGTAAGTTGATGCATCTTTGAAAAAATGTCCAGTTTTCATGATGGTAGGCCCTGTCAGGTTTACCACAAAGACTTTTAAAGGCTTGTATTTGTTTTTTAAATGAGATTAAATATTGATCAGAGAGTTTCATGTGAACATACTGTGAAAATACTCAGCCTGGAGTGTTCATGTCAAACCTGCCTATGTTTGAACTACATCATCAACATTTTGTGACACAGACTTTAACTTTAAGAGGGAAATTCAGATTCATGTCAGTTTTGCATCACTTGGAGTGTTATATCACCCTGCCCTAGGCTAAAGGCTAAAACATGAGCTAATGGCTAAAACACTGGTAATCTGTTTGTGATAATGCTGATTCCAATCCACATGCAGCAGTTATTCTGCAGTGATCTGATCAAACTTGAGAGTCTGTCAGTAAAATGAAGAGTGAGGTTACGTTAGCTCTGA
Source organism: Labroides dimidiatus (assembly GCA_030710495.1). Classification (NCBI taxonomy): domain Eukaryota; kingdom Metazoa; phylum Chordata; class Actinopteri; order Labriformes; family Labridae; genus Labroides; species Labroides dimidiatus. The sequence goes on along the minus strand of CM061154.1, from coordinate 2,509,865 downwards.
TTGGTGAGGTTGGGGTTGGTAGATTAGCTCTGGTAGGACAGAACCAGGATTCACTAACGTTACATGTCCTCACAACAGTAGGTGCAATTACTCATGGGAAACTGAGTCCTCATCCTTGACTAACACAACCCATTTCACCCAAAGGTGTCACTGCAATCAGCACCAAACGGATAAACATGCAACAACCTGAGCTGGTTTTTAACTCCTCCTCACCCCTAACTTGCCAAACACAATATAAATAGTTACCCTACCTTATCGTTTTTTCTGTCACTTTGATGCATTTCTCAAATTACTATTGATACTTGCAAAACATTTTTTTAAACATTAGAACAAACTGCAAAACCTAGCTGATAACCTGCAGTACAGCTTTGAGTCTAAATACAAAAAGTAAAAAGATCTTCCCCCGCAGTAAACTTCATGTACAACACAGTGACAGGAGCTCAGTGCAGATTGTTTGCTGCTGAATTACTGTCCAATTTACACACCTGTTCTTCCAACAAAACATCTGAATAATTAATAACTAATAATAATTAATAATTGATTTTATAGTGATTCTCTTAACATTTGGCTGCACCCCCTCAGCCTTCGTGAGGATGGATTGACAACATAGTCCATAACTGTAGCCCTGATTTCATCAGGAATGTACTTGGCCTCTTCTTCCTCTTCCCTCTTTTTGTCCCCTCCCCCTTCCTCCCTTCCTCCCCACATCCTCACCCCTCTTCCAACACACTGACCTTCCATTTCTGTCCATGGTACACAATATGCTCTGCTCAGTTCAGGACAGTTTGGTGGCTCATCATTGGTTGAAAGATGAGGTTCATCCAGGAGAAAATGTTCATCTAAGGAGAAGATAAAGAAATGTAGTTTACCTGACAGGATTTTGACAATTGGTTCAACATTATTATTATTATTATTATTATTATTATTATTATTATTATTATTATTATTATTATTATTATTATAATTATTATGTTTTATTCAACCAGATAAAAACCCATTGAGATCAGGATATCTTTTACAAAGGTGACCTGGCCAAGAGGTCAGCAGCACACGTCATCAGAAACAGTTACAAGGAAGTGACAAATGTAATGACGCAAACAATGAAATGAGGACCATTAGTTTTATAGGGAATGACTATTCAGCGGTCATAAGTACAGTTCATTTTGACTGACATGACATAAACAAACAATAATGTTACAAACAGCAGAGAACTGTATGAAAGAAATCAATGCATGTCCAGAAACATTTGCAGTCTGTTGGAGGGAATGAGAAAGTGATAATATGATGTGCACAGATGACTAAATGTTGTTGAGGTTGAACTCAGAGTTATGAGAACTTTAATTCTGATCAGAGAAATGCACCAAAGAGACTGAGAAAAACTGTCATTTGAGGTCTCCGTAGGTACCAGCCTTTTTCCAGTTTGGTGAAAGCAGAATCATGAACGATAAACATGCAATGTATGTTTTGACTTTAACACACACACACACACACACACACACACACACACACACACACACACACACACACACACACACACACACACACACACACACACACAAGGAGTGAAGATGAGGATGATAGATAGATAGATAGATAGATAGATAGATAGATAGATAGATAGATAGATAGATAGATAGATAGATAGATAGATAGATAGATAGATAGATAGATAGATAGATAGATAGATAGATAGATAGATAGATAGATAGATGTAACCTTTTTCCATGTGAGTGTCCTGTATCTGTGGCCTGATGGGAGGAAAGAGAAAAACGGTTTCGGGGTCCAGCTCTGTGGCGACTGCCCCGAGAGTGATGGCTCTGTTATTAAGATCAGCATGTTACTGCTTAGCATGCTGACATTAGCATACAGCTCAGAGCCCTGCGGTACCTAAGTACAGGCTGACAAAGTTAGCAGCATGGCTCCAGACCTGCTGTTACTTCATTCCTCATTTATTCTGACACATTAGCTGGACTCTGTTACACAGAGAAGTCTGTTCAGAGATGGGTGTTTGATACATCTCTCAAAAGGCAGAACAGTACAAATTCATGCTGGAAACTGAAGTTGTTTTTAACCAGACGTGTAAGACACAAACATTTGATAAACTCCTGTAATTATCTCTCATCAGCATGCTGAACAGTAGATTGTTTTTAGTCTTGTCTGCCTGAAATGGGAGTGACAACGTCTGACAGTTTGGACGATAAGCGTCTCATCCAGTTAAAGCGTCTCCATTCTTGTTTGTGTGCATGAATCTGACACCATTGTGTCTGTCTGACTCTTGCCCTCGCCGTGTGCCAGTCCCGCCAGGCAGCCCAATCATTGAAACCCGCGAGGACGTGGTCAGCGAGGGGAACGAGACGGAGCTCACCTGCATGGCGATGGGCAGCAAGCCAGCTGCCTCCATCAGATGGATGAAAGGGGAGGAAGAACTGACAGGTATGTGGAATAACAGCCTCCCACAGTTTGCTTCACGCGCTCTAGGCCTGTCCACTTCCCTCTGAGTGTCTCCCTCTCTCTCTGAGGGCGCTGCTGCTCCTCCTCTTTAACCATTAATGTGTGCCACAGCTGTTACAGTATGACACTGGCATGTATAAGAAGCCATAATCATCTGTGGCGTGGAGAGGCCTGAGGGGAGCTGTGTATGCAGCCGTGTTACATGATCAAAGCATGCATTTACATCTGAAAGAGCTTCAATTTATATTCATGTTACACCTCAGAGGAAATCTGACAAACTTCTGCCTTAAAGGCACTTTCATACAGTAGATTTTGACTCTAAATGTGCGTGCCTGGATTTAAAGCTGACCACTCAGTTACTGTGAGCATTCAGTGAAACTCAAGTCTGAGCCGCCTTAACCCTTTAAGATCCACCATTGTGCAAGTCCACCATGACACATTCTTACATTTTGACATACTGTGGTGAAGTGTTTTGGAGTACTTTTATTTGCTTTACATCACTGTGACCCTTATATTCCAATGGTATTAACTTAGATCTTAACTACTGCAATAATTGCTTAAAAGCTATTATCCATTCAAAGATAAATTCATTATGTCCTTATTTATTATTATAACTGTAGAATTCCAGATTTCCACCTGGACTTTAAGGTACTAGAACTTTTGCAGTGTTGCACTGGCTCCTATTAAAAGCTTTAAACTTGGCATGACTCTTGCTCATAGACTGGAACACCGATTAAAAGAGGTTTTGGGGTGCTATCTTATGTTTCCAAGATGAAATTCATTTTAAAAACTTGTTCTTCCTCAGCGGAGATGGATTTTTACATGTTCTATTATTCTTAAAATATTACATAAAAATGTGATTATTCCATTTCATCAGACAGCCCATGAGTGTTAGCTTTCATTTGATACCAAGTTTTATGTTTATGGCCTTTGTGACTGTAGCGATATTCAACATTGTGAAGATAAATTTACCTGTGCCCCCTGTAACTAAAAAAATAGGCTGACAGTTTGTACCCTGACATGTACACAAAAGTCCTAACACATGCACTTTTCAGAATTGGCCCCTTAACTATAGAAATCAATTTTCAGTTTGCTTCCTTCTTATTTATGAGATGATATGAAGTTGAGAAATGTTGGAACTTTGTCTTCACTCTGTCTCTCATTCACAACACCGGTTTTTGCTGTCTGTTCCTAAAGTACAACTTGACATGGGGAAAAGGAGTTTTAGATATGCGGCTCCTGCAGCGTGGAACCTGTTGCAGGAGAAAATTTGGGTCTGAGAGAGCAGGTCTCTTTAAATCTTTTAAAAAGTAGACTAAAGGTGTTGGAGGATGATGCATCAGGCTGTAAATGCTTTGATGGCCATTTTTTTTTTTTTGATGCTACAGTGGATATGGTGATCTGCTTTCGTCATCGTTTTGTGTTGTTTGTCTGTTATTTGGAGTCAGTACATGACTTGCTTTCTGATATATAGTCAATTCTGTAACCAGTAAAAAAAAAACTGTGTAAAATTTGCAAAGAGACATTAACTTCAAAATAAACTATTTACATTAGTGTGATCAAATTTCTAAGTGTGCCAGATACTTATGAGCACACATATTTTATGTACAAAACCATGCTCATCCTTAAAAAAGTTCACTTGAAAATCACTGAGTTAAAACTTCTGAATAGAGGAACAATGTGAGGACGTTTATTTCAGTGTAGGAAGTTGCTGCAAATACCCGTGGCCTTGTTTATGAAGATTTTTGTGTATTTGAATTTGTGCATTTGAATTTAAATGTTAGTATAACTTACCGGACTTCATACGCAAAAAGAACAACTGATCCACCTTATCCGACTTTTAAATCACGGGCCAGTCAAAAATGAATTTGCAAATCTAGTGCCGGTGCTACGCTGGGCTCTAAAGGGTTAAATCCTATAAAATCCATATTCCAAACATGGTTACTAACTCACATCTGCACATTTCATTTTCCTCCAGCGCCTTCAGCAAAGAGGGGTATACACAAAAGTCCCTATTAGCACTCACTTTGGTTATAGGCCATCAATTATTCATCACTGTTCAGCAGGAAGAGGGGACATTCGTTTTGGACTTATTTGCACAGGGCGGTTATCTCCAGAATTGTTGTCAAATTATATATGTATTAGAATGGAGAGGATTCATTTGGCTTGTTGAGAGATGAAATATTTAGACAAGAGAGAATCTGAAGTTAAATGCCATCTGTGCCTCCAGTGTTCCCTACAGGAGTCGGAGTCAATTTCTGTTTATGAGTTGTTGAGTGTTGTGCAGGGGAGGCAGAGACAACAGGATGGTTAGATCAGCGAAATGCCACTGACATGCTGAGCGAGGCTAATCCATAGTGGCAGCGGAGACATAAAAAGAGCCGGAAAGTCACGTCCTCCTGTACCCCAGGAAACACAAATCACTACTCATTATGGACGTGCTAAACAATTCATTAGCCGCTGCAAGTTTTGAGATGAAAAGGTTCACATTGCGAGTTTTATGGAATCTCTGTGATCGTGTTTGTTTGCAGCTGGTGTGCAGGCGAGAGAGCCATAATGGCAAAGAAAGGAACCCGTCAGCTCCTTTAAACAGACTTTCAAATTGGCCGAATTGGTTTTGCAGTCATTTATCATGCTGGCAGGTTGAGAGGGGACTGATGGGCTCCGGCCTGAGTGAGACACAACACACACACACACACACACACACACACACACACAAGCAAGGCGGCAAAATGCTTGTTAGCATAAATGACAGTTATTATTTAAATGTAGCGCAGCCAGGGTGTGGAGCTGCCACTGCTGCTCCAGTACGGAGAAGATACTTTCAATCAGACAAATGAAATTAGATTATGTGATTTAAAATCAGTGTATGAAAGAAGTACAAAAAACTGAAATCTAATCAAGTGTTCTTTTCTTATTGTAGTAAAAAAAAAGTCTTTTTAAACTTAATATGAGCCACATTCATTCGACCAGTCCAGAAAAAGATACTGAAAGACAAAAATGAGGTCTGAATTGTTTGTAATGAGTAAAAAAAAAAGGGGGAAAAAATCTGCCATTGGGATAAGAAAAAAAAAACTTTCTTGTATAATTTGGCAGATTTTTTTTTTTATTCATTACTAGTAATTTAGACCTCATTTTTGACTTTTAAAACTGAAATAAGATATGCTTCTCAACTTGTAAGGTGAATGTGTGTGTGTGTGTGTGTGTGTGTGTGTGTGTGTGTGTGTGTGTGTGTGTGTGTGTGTGTGTGTGTGTGTGTGTGTGTGTGTGTGTGTTTTAGTCAGCATTCCAAAGATTTTATTGGCGGTTTCATATATCATGGATTTGTATGAATAATCAACTTTAAATGATTGCAGATTTTGGAATATTTGATCAAAAAGATGAAATTAAAAGCTTTATTAATTTTTTATAAGCTGGTATATTTTAAAAGTTTAATCAGAGTGCTTTAATCGGATCTTTAGGGAGTCTTGTTTACAAATTAACTCCAGCTTCAGAACTCAAACATGAATTGATTCTATAATTAGAGGTACATTTCAAGTCAATGGGGTATACTTATTAATTTTACAAAATATTGATTACAAGCATTGACCAGTTTTAGGTTGGGTCATTTGGGTGATTTTTCACTTCAATTTAATACAGAAAATTAAAACGTTCCATAATTTATTCAGCAAAAAATGCAAATCATGTACTGCTTTTCTTGCTGTCCGATTTCTTAACTGTCACTAGAATACAAGTTTGTTTATGTTATTTTCATCATTATTATTTTTCAAAATAATTATTTAAACATGCTGGAGCTGTTTTAAAAACTATTTACATAACTATTATACATAAAAATATTAACCTAGTGTGTGTCCGAGAAATCTGTGTCAACTGTTACCCATTGAAGAAAACCTTTTAAATCAGCAATGGTTTGCTCGAAAGTCACATGACCCAAATCAATGTTTCAACTCCTCCTTGTCAGTATTTCATCAACATGATCATCTGTAAATGATGCGCTTTAATTTTTCCTCAACTGTTACCAACATTTTCATGTGTCGTTACTTTAGACACTTTTGGTTGTAATGACCAAAATGTAAAGAAAATGCACAGAAGTATGAGGTGATCGAGGTCCAGTATGACATGTTCAAGGTCTGTTGTTAGCACAAGGACCAAAAAATGGAGAAAATGTCAAACTGTGTGACTCATCACAAAAGTCTGTACTGTAGATACAAGTTCCTCTCTTCTTGTCCTGTCAACTGTGTTTCATGTGACCTTTGTGCCATGATTTTTTTAACTGTGAATTAACTGATGAGGGACAAGTCTGACAGAATCATGTTGAATAACTCTAAATTCAGGATAATATGGATTTATGTAGAATTAAACAGTCACAACCTTGTTCACAACACAGTTGAAAAAAATAATGAATGAAATTTCTTTTATTATCATTATTATTATTATCATTATTATCATTATTATTATTATTATTATTATTATTATTATTATTATTATTATTATTATTATTATTATTATATTTAAGAATTATTATTATTAAGAAATACGAAGCAAAAAATAACTTTTTTTTCCCTTTTTGGTTTACCTGAAGTGTGCCCTTGATTATAGAACCTCTCATATTTCTTGCTCTTCTTTACTAAATATGAGCTTCCTGCCATACAGTATGAGCAAAGCCATTCAGTGAAATTGCCATGAGAAACATCACGTGAAAAGCCAGTTTTAGAACATTAAACGACATGAAAAGAGCTGCTTTTCACTCAAACTAACCCTCTGGGTCACTCTTTTAAAAGGGACTACTTTTTAATAAGACATCATTCAGAAAAACATTATAGTTACAGTTTTTATCATTCAGGAATGAGATAGAAGAAACATTTAGCTTCCCAGCAATGATTTTTTTTTTTCTCAGCAATGAATGAAAACATCTGTAAAGAGTAGGAGTGGGTTAAATATTTATCAGCCATTGATGAAATTATTAATTACAGTCCATAAACCTTCTAAAAAGAGTGCTTTGAGACCAAACTAAAATTTTAGAGGCTTAAATCTAAATTTAAATATCTACTGACGTATGGCATGGAGCAATTTAGCTTCTATATTATATTAATTGTAGGCTGCTTTGCTTACGGAAATACCCGTCCTTCATATCCGTCAAGGCGGTGTTTCAAACAGCCTGATGAGTGGCTGCTTTTCAGCGTGTTGGCAGGCAGAGGACTCGGGTTAGAAACTGACTGAAAGAAAATGTCACCCTGAGAAGAGGCTACGCTTGATTGCACAGGGATTGATCAGTGGTTGATGCTCACAAGAGCGTTTGATTTGACGTCTCTGCTGCAACACTCAAATATCCTCTGCATTCAAATTTGAGTCCTTCCGCGACCTGATCCACAGTTGTTTTCCTCATCTGGGTTTGGATGACACTGATAATTGACAAGCGTTGGTTCGCCCTGTACAATGATAATAACGTTATCTGTATGAGTCTAATCTTCAAAACATGACTCAGAACTTTCAGAAGTTTGACAACTTGTTTTTTTTATTAATATTATTATTATTTTATGGAATTAATATTGGAAGAAGATTCTTGCTCAGAAACTAGCTCAAGAAGTCGTATTTGATTGTTATTATTATTTTCTTGACAGTGCTGAGATGAGAGCAGGCAGTGCTGCTTTCCTGACCTTGAAATGTGGCTCTGCGGTCCCCATGGTATTTCTCATGACACAGAGGGTAAATGAGAGACACGTCAGCATGGGACTTTCCGACAGACGAGGCAGGATGGTTCTATTTTTAACGTTGGAGAGAAGCTGCTCTACTTTCTGAGAATCAGCTGTGATGGCAGCAAATTTAAGTTGGCAACAGATGTGGTGCTGTCAGGGAATATCACAGGATCCTACCGGCTCAAATACACCGGATGCATCTCTGGTGTTTGTCAACTCACACCGTGTTCACACCGGTGTTCAGTCCAGCAAACTGCGTGACTGAAGGACAGCTGGAGTCGAGAGGCTCCAGTCTAGAAAATCAATGCGTCGACTTATACTGGATCCATTCCGTTGCGGTCTGGCTGCGTGCCTGGTCCGGCAGGCCACAGCTAATACGCAACTATCCTATCTTTTGATGGATGCTGGAGCTGTGACGTGTCCATTCTTTGAGGAAAGATCAAGTGGGACAGGAAGTTGTGCAAGGAAACCACTTGAAAAGAGTCTGTGACTTTCAAAATCAAACAAACAGATCGCATTTAGCCTGACTTAAACAACAAATGGACATAATGGGTAGAACCAGACCAGGAGTCAACAGGTCTGAGGTTTTACAGCCTGAACATGAATGAAGAGAGGATCATCAGTGGAGTAGGACACATGGGAACTCCAAGGTCTCTAAATGGTAAATGGACCAGTACTTATATAGCGCTTTTAGTCTAGTCTTACCGACTACTGAAAGCACTTTACACTGCTAGCCCCATTCACTTAATCACACCACGTTCACACACTGATGGCCGGCTTAAGCCAATCAAACCATCAGCTATATCTAACATTCACACACGACATTCATACACCACTGAACAACACTGGGATGCAGTGGGTGCAATGTCTTGCTCAAGGACACTTCAGCATGTTACTGCAGGAGCTGGAATCAAACCCACAAACTTCTGATTGTGGGGCAACAACTCTACCACTGATCCCCAGCCGCCCCAGTCTTTGACTCTAGCTGTCTGTCTGACGGACTGAACATGCAGCCAGTGTGAGTTGACGAATACAGTTAACACACAACGAAGCAGAGCTGGACAGGAGATGCATCTGGTGTGTTTGAGGGGTTAGTAGTTCCCACACTTCCCCTTCCATTGGTGATCTTCTCTTCATTCATGTGGGGCTGTAAAACCTCAGACCTGTTGACTCCTGGTCTGGCACCGCTCATTATGTCCATTGTTGTAGTCAAGATAAATATGATCTGGTTTTAATACTTTTTGTTTGATTTCAAAAGTCTCAGACTCTTTTTAGGTAGTTTCTGTGCACAACTTCCTGTCCTGACTTGATCGTCCCTACGGTGATTTGACACTTCACAGTCCTTGCATCCGTCAAAAATAGAATGGCTGTGTATTAGCTGTGGCCTGCCGGACCAGGCATGTAGCTGGACCACAACGGAGCAGATCCAGTGCAAGTCGACACAGTGACTTGAATGGAAACTAATCTGATCAAGTGCCGTGATGGAGCCGGACTGGAGACGCATCTGGTGTATTTTATTCATTACGCTTCCTGATAAACTTAAGAATTGTCTTTTTTTTGCAGTCATTGCAGTCTCACTCTTTGAACACCATCCAGGAAAGAAATCGTATAAACCTTAAGTGACTTCTTTCTAGAAGAGGGTTAACTTCTGTGATTGCCTTTGATGTAGAACTTTGAAAGTGAGAGCAACAAAATCACATCGTGTTAGAATTCTATAAAATTTTGTTGTGAAATTTTCTGTTTGACAGAATTTAGTCTGTTCACAATTAGTCTGTAATCCAAATGTAAGTTCTCTTTATGTGAGATTATGTTTGTATCACTCATGTTATATACACAGCATACATTTATCCATCCTGGTAAATACTGTGCTAATGATTTTTCAATTTAGTCCAGCCCTTCCACGTTTGCTCTGTGCCGCTCTACCCGAGCCATGACAGTAATGCATCTCTGTGATTGGTATGAGAGAATTATTGTGACTGTCTGAGAGGATAATGAGTCATCATCACACCCCTCCAATTAATCTTCCTCTTCACCCGTCTCTCCGAACAGGTGTGCTTGGAAACGTCCTCGTTGACCTTGCAAACGTGACCCTGTGCAGCACTTCAGTCTGTGTGATTGCTCTGTGACAATAGAGCTTTTATTTTGAAATTTCAGCTGCTTTTTGGTGGGGAACAGGATGGCATTGTTCAGTGAGCGGTACTACTGATCACAGCGCACCACTTTAACTAAAGATGGTTTGGGATGAACTCATTTGTGTGTTTCTGGTTAATGCCTGCAGGGCTTTTTAGAGTGAAGTTAAATCACTGTAATGTGTTGGCTTTAATTATAAGATTACAAGAGGAATTAAGGTGCCTCATCATACATATTTTATACCAACCGCACATTAAATATCCTCTAATGAATTTATAAAACCAAAAGATATGCTTTCAACCAAATAAATGTACGGTTTTAATGTATTTAAAAATAAATAAATGAAACTCTTTTCCTGTCATTGTTGTTTACCATCTGATTCATTCCGTTAATAGCAGGACAATTTAAATGAGAGCCATTTATTTCCTGGTGTAATTATCTTTATAGTCCTGATATAACCAGCTCACGGTCAGCGTGCTTTTCAAGCAGCCTGTTCTCTCACCTCTATCGGCAGAATGGTCAGATTTTATGTGACCACTTACCGATCTCACTACTTTAAAATTTTATGTTGGCAGGTCTTGGGTGGGTGGGTGTTTGTTACACAGGGTTAATATCTATCAAGAGGCCACATATGTCTGTGTATTGCGATCATCAACTGTGAAACAACAGTGTTTTGGCCTGCCTGAGTCCGGCCGGGCTCCCCTGTGACGAGGCTGAAATGGAAGTGTGCTGCAGGTCAGAGTGGGGCTGTAATTATTTCCTCACTTCATTAAGTGCGAGTAAACCATCACACTCAGCACTGCAGCTAATGCGATGCCCCTGTGGCATTGTAATGCTCTCTAAATGAATGCCCCTCTGACAGCCCGGGGCCTAGTGGGCAGCAGATTACTGCAGGGTTAGCCCCAACAATGCTCAGCCCTGGAGCTGCAGAAGTATTCATTATCAGGCTTCTATGACCCAGCCGCTCCGTTGCTCTCCCCCTCATCTTAATCGAAGGCCCCGGGCCCCCGTCTCAATCCTCTAAAGTCACATTCCTGCACCACATCACCAAACCATAAATTAAATGTAAATGCCATCTGAAGGCACTCTGCTTTGACAGGTAATGTGCTTTTAATAGATACGATATTTGCTTGTTGTGGTCACTGCAGGTAGGCGCCGCTGTAGGTTTTGTCTTTTAAGATGTTGATCCCATCATGCTTTGTGATGTTTGTTCAGGTGATTCAACAGTGGAGGAGACGTATGACAGGATGTTTACTGTCACCAGCCGGGTGAGATTCTTTGTCACCAAAGAGGATGATGGCGTGCCGGTGGACTGCATCATTGACCACCCAGCTGCGAAGGACCTCTTGGCTCAAAGGAACCTGGAAGTACTATGTGAGTGACCTTCAGCTATCTTTTTTTTAATTTACATTTAAAACATCATAGAAGTAGATTTCCTTTAGTTGAACTCAAACTCATGTAGCACTACATACAACAATACGTGGGCTGTGGGTATCAACCGATCCTGATACCAGTGTTAAAATAATAACCTGCATGGTAATGGTAATGTTTTGGGTAAAAGGCAAAAAATGAGTACATTATGGAATTACTGAAGCTGATATTTATTAAAACCATAAAGTTTTTAAATCTTTACCAGCAGATTGTTAAAAACAATGCTTCAGAGCTCACAGACATTAATATCTAATTGTAAACTTTGATACCCTATAGAAAAGAAAAGAAAGTGCATCAGAGGAAACATTCCAGTACAAACTGTGTTACACAACCACATACTGTAAACAAAGTGACGATTGTGGTGAGAAACGTGCTAACAACCTCCTCTGATTGAAAGGGGAAAAAAAAGGCATAGAGCTGGTTGTCTAGATTGGCACCACAGATCAGCCCTTTCCCACAATACCCAATCCAGCTTTGAGGGGCTTGATCCAGTCAATACCTGATACCAGGATCGGGATCGATGTATCCCTAATACCAATTCGACACCTTGGCTTTGGTATCAGCCGATACCAGCTGATCCCATACCATTGTTGGTGTAACTGTTATGCCCCAACTAAAGGCCCATGTGGGGCTAACAAGAATCCACAAATGAGGGCGACTGTAGATCAGTGGTAGAGTTGTCGCCTCTCGATCGGAAGGTCGAGGGTTCGATTCCCAGCTCCTGCAGTCACATGTCGAAGTGTCCTTGAGACACTGAACCCCACTGTTGTTCAGTGGTGTGTGAATGAGTATGAATGTGTTAGATAATACTGATGGCCTTCAATAGACTGTTCTGCCATCAGTGTGTGAATGTGGTGTGGATGGATGAATGACACCAGCAGTGTAAAGCGCTTTGAGTGATCAGACAGACTAGAAAAGCGCTATATAAGTACTGGTCCATTTACCATTTACAAATGACCCATACAAAATACTAAAAACACCTTAAACAATTACAACTACAAAAACTGGGATTTATTGATAAACAAGGAATTAAAGTGCACAAACAAAAACACCACAACAAAATCCCAGGAGAGGCAGCAGGGCAGCAGTCCCTAAACCAAAAATGCCTCTCCCTGCTGCAGGTAGCAATGAGCTTTTAAGGACTGACACCAGGTGAGCCTCATTGACAATCAGCTAACTCACCTGGAAACAAGCAAAGGGGAGAGACGGGGAACAAAGCACCCGTAACAGTAACAAGCATGAAATACCTTCAAACTGCTGAACCGCTGTAGTTATCCTGCTTCATGATACTTGAGCTCTTGTCGAGCAAACATGTAAACACATGAGAGCATAGAACTGAGTTAAATAGATCTGCCCTATGGTTGACCCTTCGTCACCAGTGTCCGATCCACCGTTTTGAGTTGGTATCGGATAAAACCAGATACCTAGATTAGATCGGTTCCTCCCTACTTACTCGAGCCAATATTTATAAAGGGTTGGACCAATTACTTGGGGATTAACTATTGCATTTAGGATTATTGACAGGGTTATTTGGGATTATTGCTATGCACCTTGCAAAAAAAAAGTGATTCTGATTTGATTAAAATCAGTAACACCACAGCTGCTTTTCTTTAGTTTCACACCTAAATCTCCAACCTGTCTAGTGTAAAGATGCTTCATATCTCCTAGAAATCTGAGCAACACCATGAAGCCACTTTGAAGGCACATTTGGTTTTAAAAAAATCAGGTCACTGATGATTTTTTTTATTGTTAAAGAAAATAAGTAAATTCTTTTAAAGCTGTATTTATGACAGATATGAACAAAATCACGTGTGTCTCAGCCAGATATCTGATTCAAAACAAGCAAACTAGAGTCCAGTGTGGGACTGATCCTACAGCTGTCATCCAGATGTGTTATGGGGAGGGGAAATTGTGAGTCAGGAGTATCAAACCACATTCAGTAGAGAAATGTGTCCCAGGCAGACTGCGGGTACGTCCTCAGACCATCAGATCGTGCAGCAGATAGAGCCTGATTTTACTGCCTGTCTCTTATCTGTACATCATGCAGTCCTGCTATTACAGTTCCCCATCCTGCTGCTGCCTCAGCCTTTGGGAAACAGTCATCACATGGGAGAAAATCACACTCACTGCTTGAATGACAGATAATATTTAGTAGTTTTTTTTGTTGTTGCATTGATTGAGGAGGTTTTACAGGCTGCTGTACACAGTTCAACATAACAGAAAGGTTAAGGTATCATTTTGTAGTCTGTGTAGAATATTATTTTTATTCAGGAAGACAACAGCTTTGTGTGACCTTTGGGGGAAATGGAAAGCTTTACTGGAACTGCTTGACATTTTGGTAATCTTAAGTTAGGAACTGATAAGAAGGAAATAAGATCATTGTGTTGTAATGTAATGTAGACTACCTGGATTTTTTCTGAATTTCTAAGGATATTCATTTCTTCTACCTCTTCATTTTGTTTTTTTTTGTTTTTTTTTTACACTTTTTTGTCATTTCTACATATTTTTCTCTCAGCGTTTTTAGAGTCAAAGAAGCATTTTGTTCCAGTTCTTTGAAAGAACAAAAGGCTTTTTTTTATTTTTTCATTGACAACACTGAATTATTGAAAGACTCTTCTGTTTTCTTTGCAGATAAACCAGAAGTGAAGATTGTTGTGACGTATCCTGAAGGTTTGACTAGAGAGGGTGACAGTCTGGATTTGACATGTATCGCAGAAGGAAAACCACAGTGAGTACTCACACAGACGGGTGCACTTCACACACTCTGATAACACTGGAAATGTGTCTCAGTTTTACACTTTGCCCTGAGAATCCCTTTTCCAACAGTCCGAGCACCTCCTTAACCTTTCCTTCTCAATGTACCATTTAAATGTTACCACTTGTTAGCATGCTGGGTAAAATACATCATTAGACAGGGCCTGCCGATGGCCCTGCTCAGACATTCTCAGATTTGACCTTTATTTCAGATTTCTAACGTGGACAGACAGCGCCTGAGTGATGTGTGTGGTATTTATGCTCTCCAGTCCCCATCAGATCCACTGGCTGAGAGTGGATGAGGATGTGCCGCCTCATGCCGTCGTCACCGGCTCTGACCTCTACATCGAAAACCTCAACAAATCCTACAACGGCACCTATCGCTGTGTGGCGTCCAATGCTGTGGGGGAAGCCTACGACGACTACGTCCTCTTTGTATATGGTAGGTATTAAAATTCATTGTATCAGATGTTTCAAATCCTCAAGCGATTCTTCACAACAGAATTCAGTCTGCATTTGCAGACGTGGAGTAAGCACGAGCCTTCAGTGGCTTTAGCCAACATGGGGATTGTATGAAAAGATTTACTCCAACAATTGTTAAAAAAAAAAACAGAATCACATTTCAAACATTTATAGAAATAATCCACTACCAAGAAGAGAAAGGGGCTTAAATTACAGACGGTGGCTGCATTTGACAAATCCACTGAGCTCTGAGTTTTGAGCAGCTGCTGTGATATAGAGAACAGAGAGTGCTGAAAGTGGCGTTAACTGGCGTGTTTGAGTGGAGATGTATCTCTCAAGCCATATGTGAATTTGCATCACACTCCAGACTTGTAAATATTGTTAATTTGTAGTGTAGCTTTCTATAAATGTTTAAAATCACTATGAATTAAAAAGAAGAACTGAAGCTGTCTAAGTCGAGTTATCATCTCTTTTTTTTTTTCAACAAATCCCAGCTCTCATATCACCGAAAATTGCAACAATCTGGCTGAATTACATCTTTGTTATGCTAGTGATGCTTATGTAGCTGCTAGCCTGAAGAAGCAGGAAACAGATTTTGGTTTTCAGTCACTCACTTGGGGTGATTTAAAACAATCATGACACTTCCGATAGAAAAGATAGGCTTCACTAATTTTTTGTGACATATAAAGTACAACATTGACCTGACTAAATTTATTATTTTGACTATTTCCATGTAAATATAGTAGCTTGGTTGAAAACGATAATTTCAGAGCCAACTTTTGGATTTTCGTTTATTATTTAATAATGTAAAAGGGGTGGAAATGAATAAGTTTTACTTCTTTCTGCTCCTTTTTGGAAATGTAGATGAAGTTAAATCAGTGATTTAACAGTTTGCTTTCTTTTTGGTTGTTTTAAAAGTTGCAAAGTTTTCTATGTTTTGAATTTCTGTTTGTAAGTAGTTTCTTGATTATGTTTTCTCAAAATAAACATTTTTCTTCCATTTATTCATTTAGTAATACGTTTACCTGGAAGTGGTTGACATAATAAATCTAATTAAAGTCAATTTTCCATTTTTTTAAGTGTTTATACAAACAGGGTTTAAAATGAGCTCTTGAACAAAGATTTCACATTTTTTGTTTGACAGTCATAGTGAAAAAATATTGTTTTCAAACTGAGTCTAGTTGCGTTTGGAAACACTGATCCACTCTGTTTAGAAATGTTAATGTCCTCTTTGTATTGAAGCAACATTTGTGTTTTTTGTGCTACACTGCCCAACCAATCTGAAAAAAAAAATAATAATAATCCTCCAGCATCGCTCTCATACAATATTAACTATCTGTGATCTCTCTGCTCATTGCTCATTTATTGCCCAAATTGGACCCCTGACATCAGCTCCTTCTCTCTCAGAGCTGAGTGCAGGCAATTTTGTTGGACAGAAATGAGATGTGACTAAATAATAGCTTATTTGCTTTCTTAGCAACAGTTAGAGAGGGAGAATAATGCCACTTTTATGACTATGAGGTCAATGTGAAACTGTAGTCAGGAGGCTTTTGGCCAAGTTTAGCACAAAGAGTGGAAATAAGGTAAAAGCCTCACTGACTGTCTGAATGTAATAAAGCATAACCACCACTGCTAGACTGCTGCTTATAAAAAGACACTGTTACATGTTTATTACATGTGAGAACCCTAGGCTGGCTGGCTTTCTTTGGTCCCATCGTCCAGATGAACTAAGCTGCCAGCTCTGCTCTCATGTATACTGTCCTGTCCTGGAAAGAGGCCAAAAACTCTCAAACTATTCCTCAGCAAAACCAAAACAAAAGAAGAGTATGACTACCCTCTTGGCCAAAAGCGTGAGGCTTCATGGCAGGAATTCAACTCTATATTTTTAGCCCAGAGCTGGGCTTTGGATCTGTTGATTTATATTGAAGTGGGTGGAATTTCAATGTGCTCTTCAGCCAAACTGGTAAAGGGCAATAGAGGGACCATCTCCCTCAGGACTTGACTTTAAATGCAGCGGACAGTTAGTTCCCCTTGGTTTGAACTGCTCCTCAGTGAAGCTTCACCTTTTAACCTTAATATGACTTTCAGTCATGGCACGGACAGTAATTCACTTAGAATAATCAGCAGGAGTCTTACATACAAAACTGATATCTGAAAAACTGATTAAATAAAGAGGCTGTCCATGAAAAAAGGAGTCCATTGCAGTTGAATTCTCTTGCCTGCAATCTGTAAAACAAAATTTCAAATATCTATACCTATATCTATATCTATATATATCTATCTCTCTCTCTCTCTCTCTCTCTATATATATATATATATATATATATATATATATATATATATATATATATATTTTTTTTTTTTTTTTTTTTAAACTTCCAACAGTTACCTCCCGCTGTGTCCTCCCTGGAGATTTAGGAGCAAAGTTGCGTGATATATATATATATATATATATATATATATATATATATATATATATATATTTATATATATATATATATATATATATATATATATATATATATATATATATATATATATATATATATAAATATATATATATATATATATAAAGATAGATATATAAAGATAGATAGATAGATATATAGATAGATATATACATATATATCTATATATATATATAGATATATATAGATATATCACGCAACTTTGCTCCTAAATCTCCAGGGAGGACACAGCGGGAGGTAACTGTTGGAAGTTTTAAAAATGAAAAGGATTTGTCATTTAAAAATGGTGTTACTGGACAGTTAGTTCCCCTTGGTTTGAACTTCTCCTGTTACTGGACGTCAGTGAGGAACACACTCCTCAGACCTTAATTTCCTATTTTTTGGTAGCTAGCAGGGGTGATGAGGACAAGGGGGGAATAAAATTGCAGCAGGTGTGTCCATTGTTGGTAAGTTTGGCTTTCTCTCCTCGGAGCGTTTGCTTCCTGCTGTTCAGTAGAGCATTTTGTATTTTGCTCCCAAGTTTCAATTTGTTTCTGCCTGTGTGCCAAGAGCATTGCTCGCCAGTGACCAAACCCAAAACTAAGCGTAAGGGTTCATCTTCTGTTTAGACACACAAGTCAGATGACCAAAAGAGGGTTTTTTGTTTTTATTTATGCTTTTTTCAATTTCAGTGTGAAATGTGATAAGACTGTTGATAGGTAAGACTTAAAAATTCATATCAGGAGTGTTTTGAACCTTTGAAAATCCTTGATTCATGAATTGAAGCTCAACATTTTAAGTCCTTCCCTGTTCAAAAAATATGTTTTGCTTAATGTAGCTCCACTCAGATGTTTGACCTTCACTGTGCAGAATGATGTATGTACAGACTTTGACGGTGCAAGGCTGCTTTCAAATTCATCTGATCAGAGAATGTTTCTCTGTGCTCACCTGAAACTTGAGTTTTTAGATGTTTATGTGGAAAGCATATTATTGCAACACCACAGCCAGTGTCTGCAACCTTAAACAATTCAAAGTGGAGAAACCTGAAGCTAGATAAAGAGCACATTTTTGAAAGAGAACAGTGGAAAATGCAACAAAGAAGGAGGCTTTAGTCTATTTTTGAGGCACGTTATATGTGTTAACCTCAAGCTTCTAGTTTTTTGTTTTGTTTTGTTTTGCACAATAAGGACACAAGACAGACAAAGGGGAAGAGTTTCACAGCATCACTGCAAAAGACAAATTTTTTTGTCTTATTTCTTGTAAAAATGTCTTAAAAGAATCCATTTAAGCGTAATTTACTAGATAATACAGAAAATATCTTGTTTAAAGATATTAAAGTAAAAGATAAAGCTTGAATTGCTTAGAATAGATCACCTAATTTTTTTGAATAAATGGATCAGTACTTATATAGCGCTTTTCTAGTCTTTCTGACCACTCAAAGCGCTTTACACTGCTGGTGTCATTCACCCATCCACACCACATTCACACACTGATGGGAGGAGGCTAGAAACCATCAGTTCTTAAACTCATTCAAACACCACTGAACAACAGTGGGACAACAGGGGTTCAGTGTTCAGTGTCTTGCTCAAGGACACTTCGACATGTGACTGCAGGAGCTGGGAATCAAACCCTCGACCTTTCGACTGAGAGACGACAACTCTACCACTGCCCTATAGAGACAATAGAGACATTGTTTCAAATGGAAACTACCATGTCTTTTTTTTTTTTTCGTATTCCATTGGATATTATTATTATTATTATTATTATTATTATTATTATTATTATTATTATTATTATTATTATTATTATTATTATTACTCAGGCCTTATTATTGGCTTCTAATATCTTAAAATATGATGTTTCTTGACTTGTTGGGTGAATGTGACATAAAGTAAGTTTCATAAAATATTTTTACGAGAAATAACACAAAACCCCTGCTCAGTTTTGTGTTTTTGTAGTATGAATAAAATAACGTTTCAAAGAAGTTCTGATGCTTTTATTGATTTATTTATTTATTTTTTACCGGCCTGACCTTTTTATACATAAAAAAAGATGTTGGATTGTAAGAAAGATGCCAAGATTTGTACTGGCTTACTTTTACAAAGGAAAAGACTTTGACAAACTGCCACAGGAAGCAGATATGCCAAGACTACACATTGTTCTGTTGCTGAAAAAATCTTTGAATAAGTCATGGTCAGAGCACTTCATTTATGCTGTGTGTTAATCTGGCATAATTAACTTTTACTCATTACAAGCAACCAATGCCATATTTTTTTGTTTTAAATATCTTCCTACATGACATTTTGTGGACTTGGAAAATGAGACATATCTTAAGTCAAGAAAAAATATTTTGACTAGAAATTCGACCAAAACACTCACTTAGTTTTAAAACTTTGTAGTGGAAATAAATGCATTTACAACTAGAACTACAACTCTACGAAACAGTGATGAAGAATTGTTTAAAATGAATCAATTTGACAGTACAGAACAGAAGTAAATTCAAACGTGAACATAAGTTACAGACAGGTTGAGGTGCTCCTGTGGAGTACTGTTCAGAGTTGGAAATGTTCGGGAGTGTCTGAACCAAAATCAGCTCTATGGGGTGTTTGCACTGACATCACAATTTGGGTAGTTACCTTGCTGTACAGCCATGCTGGAGGTTCATAAATGTAAACATTGAATGGATGGAGGAAGACGTATACAGTGAAATATGATTTTAAGATGTCTTATCCAGTGTGGAAAAACACATAGAGCACAATAAAACTTACCGGGAAGGACTCGTCCAGCAAGAAACTGAGATGTTGTAAAAAATTACTTCTAATAGACGGGAGAGACCCATACAAGGAGTTAGCATCTCCATCATCATCTACCCAAAAGTTTGAAAACATAGATGCTACTACTGTATTTTTCATTGGGGAGGGGGTCCACGGAATAAATGATGTTCTCTTGGGAGAGGCTCACTTAAAAAAAAAAAACCCTGAAAGATACACAGTTTAAATGAAGAACTATTTAATGGTGTGACTTACCTCTCAGTCAAATAATAGATAATAGTTTTACTTTTACTAAAGTGTGATTTTAGGATGCTGTGGACAGAGAATATGACCGACCTGACCTGATGTTGTGAACAGACTCATATGTTGTCCGGATTATTACCATGGAAATCCTGATGGAGCTTAGCTAGAGAATGTTTCCTCTGTTCTTTGGACAACTGTTTGCATTCCTCACCCCAATTTGCAATAAATTTTAGTAGTTGAATGTATTAGAAATGTTTTTCTTGGTCCGACCAATAAGTGCAGCCAAAAACATGATAATAATTTACCATTTTGTGCAACAACATGTCAGATCTGGAGGTGATTGTTCAAGTCCTCAGCACATTTGAAGGGTTTGACCTCAAAGACTTTTTATGACATTTCGATGATCTTTTTGAGGCCCTTGATACAAAAAGGCTGCTTAACCTTTCATCCAGTTGTGAGGAATCATAATGTTTAAAAATCACAGACTTCAGTAAATTGTTATTGTAATAAAACACTTAGATCTTTCAGAACAGCTGTCAACCATTAACACTTCAAAGAGACAGCACTGCTTCATTTTTGTAAACATCCAGCCCTCGATGGGTTATTCTGTGGAGAAGTAAAACATGTCATCATACTGTTTCTGTTTGGTGCAGGTGGTTAGATTTGACCTCTGAAACAGACACGTGTGTTTTAGGAAACCTTTCTGAAAGCAGAGAGGTTGTACGAGGACATGAGCTGAGGTGTTTTAAGCAAAGCTGTTGTTTATAATGGACTCGTGGGTTTTGTGTGAGACACCGATTGCAGGTTATTGTTTTGATTATTACTCAGTCTCCTTGTTAAGGTTGTGTTGACAGCCATGAACTGTGTGTCAAAAAAAAAAAGGAAAAGAAAAAAACAGCAGCAATGCATTTTTTTTTATTTATTTTCCCCAGCCTGGCTGACAAATGCTTATGACAGTTGCTGAAAATGTGCATTTGTGAAAATAAATGCATTGGTAATGCTTTTAACGTCAACGCCATCTCACCGATTGTAGGGCAGGCAGTGAATAGGAATTTAATGGAGGGACAAGGTCTCGGGCAGAGGCGTCAACAAACCTGTCAGAGTCAGGAGAAATGAAGGGAGAAAAACAGGGAGGGTGGTGGGTGCAGCACTAATGCAGTTTCTTGACTTTGTAAGCTTAACCTGGCACCCACTTTCAACACTTTGGAACTTCAGAAACTTGAGAAATAATTGTGTTCTGAATGTTTATCACAGAGATGTTGTTGATGTTTGTGTTTGCTGGGAGAATAAAGATGCTGGGTGGTTTTGGACAAACTGGGATTCAAATTCAAACACAGCTAGACCTCAGTAATCCAAATCTTTTGGTAGAAAACATTCAGAGAAGCTATGGTACTCTAGTTTCTTGTGGCTGAAGCGTTTACCCTTGTATGAAGAATTCTCAGCATGCAGTAATGGAACATATACAGACTTATGGCAGGTGTTCTGCTGTTCTGTAGATTGCAAAACTCCAATTCCAATGAAGTTGGGACGTTGTGTAAAACATAAATAAAAAGCAGAATACAATGATTTGTAAATCCTGTTTGACCTATATTCAACTGAATACACTACAAATACAAGATATTTATTGTTCAAACTGATAAACTAACCTTAACCCTAACCTGTGGAATGTTCCAAACAGGTGTTTTTGGAGTAATCCTCAACTTTCCCAGTCTTTTGTTGGCCCTGTCCCAGCTTTTGAAGAATGTGTGGCAGACATCAAATTCAAAATAAGTGAATATTTGCTTAGAATTAAAAATAAAAACAAAGCTGATCAGTTTGAACAATAAATATCTTGTCTTTGTAGTTTATTCAATTGAATATAGGTTAAACAGGATTTTCTGATCATTGCATTCTGTTTTTATTTTTGTTTTACACAACATCCCAACTTCATTGGAATAGGGGTTGTATGTTCAGAGAAATTTGCGCCACATGTGGGACTTAGTCACTGTGGCATAGGTTTCCCGTGACTCTCATAAGTCTGCTGCCCCATGGTTATTCATCATCGTGCTCTGCCAGGCACATGATGACATCTGCTTGTTCCCAATGGGCCCATAATGATCACTCCCAGACAAAAGGACAGCATATGCCGGCAAATAGCTCACTCAAGGCACACTTATTCAAGCTAGCAGGGCTAAATTCTTGATTGTTGTGTAAAGGCTGTGCTAGCTCAGATTGTTAAGTTAGAAACACTAAATCTTGAGAGATGCAGGCAGAAGAAAAAAGGCAGAAGGTTGGTACGGTAAGGGTAGAAAAAGAGTCCAGTGATTACAAGATGACAAAACAAAAGTGAGTTATAAGTTGCTAATACAATGTTTCATAGTTAAATTTATTTTGCAATCTCCTTAAAACATACCTGGTTACAGATAGATCCAAACTGTAATCTAGTGTGAACTAGTCTAATCCTAGACTAGTATTTAGTTTCACTTTAATAATTTCTACACTTAGATGATCGTTTGGAGGCCCTTGATACACAAAGGCTTCTGGACCTTTTTGTTGATACTTTCATCCAGGTGTAAGGAGTCATAATGTACAGAGATCACAGACATTACCGACAAACTGTTATTGAAATAAAAGGCTTTGATCTTCAGAACAGCTGTCTGTCATTAACATTTCAGCCAGACAGCACTGCTCCATTTTTATAAACACCTAACCCCTCAAGGTTTTTCCTGCAGAGAAGTTAAACATGTCATTATACCAGTTCTGTTCTATACAGGAGGTTAGATTTCATAGATTTGCAGCATCTTTTTGTTTAGACTGCCATTTTTTCTCCTGATGTGCAGGGGCGTTTCCAGCAGTTGGCCTGAAGTGACATAGGCTCAAGGTCCCCCCCCCCCCAAAAAAAAAAAAAAAACTATAGAGATACAGTCAGCGTTGTTGTGTCCTTCTTTGGGGCAGGATGTCTTGTGGAGGAATATTATCCTTTTCTCCAGTCTTCAACATGCAAACCAATAGATTTCAAACTCAAATGCTAACACAAGTTGTTGCTGTGGACGGCCTGCTGCCATGGACCTGACAGACTCCAGCTGCTACGGCTTCTTACAGTTACAGTTCCTCTGTGATCATCTCTACAACACAGAAATATGGACTCTGTGTTTATGTCTCCCTGTGTCTTTGTCTCTCTGCCCATCCCCCCTTCTCTCTCTCTCTAGTCCCAACACAGTCTCCTCAGATGTCTGTCTAACATGAGTCTGGTTCTGTCCGAGGTTTCTGCCCGTTAAAGGAAAGTTTTTCCTCTCCATTGTAACTTGCTAAATATTGCAAAGGTCTGTACTCATGGAGGGTTAAGATGAGATCAGACTTCTTATCTTGTCTTGATGTTGGGTTTCTGTTAATAAAATTTTATTATCATTTACAGGTCTAGACCTGTTAACGCTTGGAAAGCGTCTTGAGATAATGTTTGTTATGAATTGGCGCTATATAAATAAAGATTGATTGATTGATTGACAAGTAAGCCGTCATATCCTTTGCTAACAATTACTAACATTTGAAAAAGAAGCAGATTGGTTTAAATATATCTACAAATTAAAAAAGTGCATTTTTACCTATTTCTAAAACAGTTTATTTAAATGATTCAAATGAGACACGAGACACAAACACAGAGTCCATATTTCTGTGTTGTAGTGATGATGATGGAGAAACTGTAAGAAGCTGTAGCAGCTGGAGTCTGTCAGGTCCATGGCAGCAGGCCGTCCACAGCAACAATCCAAAGAACCTAACAGACAAACTCAGAGACTCCCAGAGAGATCCATGGTTAATAACTTTAATGGGACATTAAGATTAGAAGTTAGACTGACAGATAGAGAAGAGAGGGAAACAGGAGCCTGTGTGTCAGTTCCCCCCGGACAGTCTAAACCTATAGCAGCATAACTAAGAGCTGGTTCAGACCTGATCCAGCTCTAACTATAAGCTTTATCATAAAGGAAAGTTTTAAGTCTACTCCTAAAAGTAGAGAGGGTGTCTGCTCCCCGAACCTCAACCGGTAAATGATTCCAGAGAAGAGGAGCCTGATAACTAAAGGCTCGACCTCCCAGACTACTTTTAGAGACCCTAGGTACGACGAGCAGGCCTGCATGCTGGGAACGCAGCGATCTAGACGGGTAATATGGCATGATAAGCTCTTTGAGATAGGATGGCCTGATGGCATTAAGAGCTCTGTAAGTCAGAAGAAGAATTTTAAATTCTATTTTAAACTTTATGCATAACCAGTGCAGAGACACTAACACCGGGGAGATATGCTCCCTCTTCCTGATCCCAGTCAGAACTCAGGCTGCAGCATTCTGAACCAGCTGAAGAGTCCTAATAGACTTGTTAGGACAACCAGATAGAAGAGAGTTACAGTAATCTAACCTGGAGGTAACCAAAGCATGGACCAGCTTCTCTGCATCACTCTGAGACAAGATGTGTCTGATTTTTCTGATATTATGAAGATGAAAGAACGCTGTCCTGGAGACCTGTTGGATGTGAGAGTTGAAGGACAGGTCCTGATCCAAAAGAACTCCTAGGTTCCTAACAGTGGAGCCAGGTGCCAGGCTGATGCCATCTAAGGGAGTTATCTGGTTTGAAAAAGCCAGACTGAGGTTTTTAGGTCCAATAACAATAACTTCAGTCTTCTCTGAGTTCAGAAGTAGAAAATTTCTGCTCATCCAGGTCCTTACATCTTCGAGGCAAGCTTTAAGTTTAGATAACCGGCTAGTTTCCTCTGGCTTCTATGATAAGTATAGCTGTGTATCATCTGCATAAAAGTGAAAGTTTATGGAGTGTTTTCTAATTATACTACCATGAATTTATTTTTTACAATGCATTATCTAACCAACAAAGTTTAAGTTGTTTACTAAAATATGAAAAGCTTCAAAGGGTTTTAACAACAACAACAACACATGCTGCCATCCAAGCCACGTCTTTTTCAGGGACGTCCCTGCTTATTTCAGCAAGACAATGACAAGAAACATTCTGCACCTGTTACAACACTGTGGCTTCATAGTAAAAGACTGCGGGTACTAGACTGGCCTGCCTGCAGTCCAGACCTGTCTCCCATTGAAAATGTATGGAGCATTATGAAGCACAAAATACAACAACAGAGACCCCGGACTGTTGATCAACTGAAGTTGTTCATCAATCAAGAATGGTAAAGAATTCCACCTCCAAAGCTTCAACAATTAGTGTCCTCAGTTCACAAACACTTATTGAGTGTTGTTGAAAGGAAAGGTGATGGAACACAGTGGAAACATGAGCCTGACCCAGCTTTTTAGGAACGTGCTGCAGCCATCAAATTCAAAATGAAGGAATATTTGATAAAGTTTGATAAAGTTTATCAGTTTGAACAATAAACATCTTGTCTTTGTTGTGTACTAAGTTGAATATAGGTTAAAGAGGATTTACAAATCATTGTGTTCTGTTTTCTTTTACGTTTTACACAACATCCCAATGCTACGATGTAATTTCAATGCAGCACACTTGTTTCATAGCATTTTGAGTGTTTTTTTTTTTTTACTCAGCACTTGAGAAGATATTTAGAATGCAAGTTTGCCAAATAAGAGGCTCAGCTCATCTGATTGACAGGTGGGCACCCTGTAGCTGTTAATGTGGAGGCTCAAAGCCTGCCTCATTTCCAGTATGCTCAACAATTTTGCTTCAAAACTCAGTTTCAGAAACACATGGGAGACAACAGGGAGACTACGTTCTTTTATTATACAATCGATGGTCAAGACATTGAGGGTCACATAGACACCCAGCCACCTGGGTACACCCAGCTACAAAGAATGTCTCCCTTCTGAATCACTAGTTCCTCTATCAGCACACACTGTACAGGGGATGAATTGTTTCATAACTCGGCAGTTTAGAAGATATTAAGATCCCAAGATTGCCCAATCAGAGGCACAGCTCAGTTCATGTGACTGACAAGCATCCTATAGCTGTTAGTGTAGAGACTCAAAGCCTGCCCCATATCCTATATGGCCGCACCGGCTGATTTGCTTCAAAATTCTGTTTCAGAAACAGACGGGTGACATTGCGGAGGCTACATCAATTAATGTACACAGCCTATGGTGACAACACTGCTACATCATCCCTGCAGAAACCGGTGCCTTGCCCGGGCAGGTAACAGCTGGTCATATTTTTTTGTAAAGACAGAAAAAGGGAAATTATTCTCACTTCTAAAGGCAAAAGCTGTCTACCATTACCCTTTACAATTCTCTCCACTGGCCTCCCCTGATTTGACACCTCCTGCCCTAAACCACCAAAAAGATATCCAGTTTGCCTTCAACTGTCTGCCTGAACCCAAAAGATGCAGCTTTAATTTCAGACATTTCTGAGCAATAATATAATATTCAAACTGCTCAGAAGTTTCACTGAATTGCTTGTGGGTATTTGAGAACTCGTGAATGATGTCTGGCTTGCTGCCTTCAAATTCGTGTATCATTTGCTTCATACTGAGCCACTAACACTGGATGAATGAATTAGAAGCAAAGGGAGCCAAAAGTTATCTGCTCCTTTTCACCTGAAGGATATTTGCGATCAGTGTTTCTGCTTATCCCTGACGTCTTCAATTAGTAACTTCCTGTCCACATATTTTACTTATTTCCTTTAACACGATTTCTCCGGTGTAAAGTGTTGGAAGCTCCGTGACTTCAGCTTGCTGTAATGAGACACAGGAGATTGGTAAAAGGTGCTCATAGCCGTGTATAATTATGTCTGAGCTCCCACTCCTTTTTCTGGAGGTTTTAATGCCAGGCAAAATCATGTTGTGGTCCATGTGAGAGTTTGTTGTCCCAGACTAATCATACCTGCTACAGCTGCTTAATTGGTGTGTGCCTTTGCAACATACATACGCCTCACCTTCAGAAACTTATGCTATATCTTTATTATTTATTTATTTATTTATTTATTTATTTATTTAGTTAGTTAGTTAGTTAGTTAGTTAGTTAGTTAGTTGGTTTTGTGTGGTATTTATGGCTTTTTTTTTACTACTGTATTTCTGTTTTATTTCCAACTGCTGTATTTTGTGTGATGAGGCAACAGAAACACTAAATTTCCCCCTGGGATTAAAATTAGATTGGGTTACCTTATTTTTACAGTAATCCTTTGACATTTAGTCACAGAACAAACAAAAACAAGACCCTATGAAAACAGTCAGAATTGACATGCTAGTTTTTAGGACACTAAAACATGATTTAGAAAGTCCTCCAGTTCCACCAACTATGATCAAAATGAAAGAGAACATCATTAAAAGGTACATAGACAAAATAAATAACAGGTACCATAGAAAAGTAAAAATCAAGGTGAAAGCAATTATTAAAAAAAAGCTGAAAGCCATGATAAGACCAGATTAAAAAAATGAAAATAAATAGATAAATAAATATGTGCAAATCTGATAAAGTAATAATAAAGTATTTCTGATTCTGATAAACTTTTCTGGTGACACAGCCTCAAACTCCCCACCAGCTTCAGCCTCACGTGTTGCCAAGAAAAACAATTTCCTTTTTATTTGTATTTTTAGCCTTAAGTTTTGTTGTTTGAGCTTTTTTCCTCTGTTAAAGCTTTCACACCTGTCAGAAAAAGCTTTTTGTTTAACCAACAGCATGCAACAGGTTATTTTAATGAGCTGTTTTGTTCCTGATAAATATTTGTTAGTGAAGTATTATTAATAGAACAAAGCTGATTTTTTTCCCCCATCAGATCTCTTTCATACTGCTGCCGCCCTTTACCACCGCCGGTCCTTCAGGCTCTTCCTATTTCAAAAAGACTAATGACCTTTCACTGTGCGACAGTCCGGACAGGTGTGAGGCCAATGTACGTCCACATCAAATCAAGTCCTATTGTGGTGCCTGTATTGTATGTGAGGCAGAGAAAGAGGCATGTCATGCTGTTCTCCATGCCTGTGTGTGTGTGTGGTGGGCTGTGTGTGTGGTGGGCTGTGAATTGTGCCCCCTGGCTGGTGTAAGGTTGTGGGGGCGAGGAGGCCTGTCTGTGTCACAGAGATGACCTGCTGCTGTACCTCACACAAAGAACAGCTGGCAGGAGAATAGTCTGTCCGTTACCATCGCAGTGGAGCCTATGGATGACTCTTTGGGTGATAAATTGTGCACGGTCATTGAGAGAAATGAAGCCAAAATGCCAATTAAATGGGCTCTGCCATAATGCATTACTGACATCATACCTTGCTCATCAATTAGACACAGGACACACGTCTAACTTAAAAGTAAAACAGCAAAGATTTCTCAAGTTGGTACAGTCCACAGCAGAACAGATTGTTGTTGTTGTTTTTTTTGTTGTTGTTTTTTTTTCCTCATCATTCCTCATTTTCTTTGTCAACTGCAGGAGCCTGTATTTGTCAACAGAGCTGTCAGTCATGACCTCACACCCCTTCAATCCCTTAATTAATGTGTAAGAAAAACAGGAACTAGTTGTAAAAGCCTTGTATTGCATTAACTTGCTCTTAACAACAACAACAACAACAACAACAACAACAACAACAACAACAATAATAATAATACTTTATTTTTTTATATAGCACTTTGTAATATGTAAGTGCTTCACAATAAGCAGTAAAAACGTGTAAAAATGAACAGAAAACAATAAAAAAGACAAGCAGCCAAAAGAAGAAGAAGAAGAAGAAGAAGAAGAAGAAGAAGAAGAAGAAGAAGAAGAAGATTGATCAGTAAAAGCAAAAGCAATAAAATCAAGACTAAAATAAAATCACAAAATAATAACTTTTCTGTAAAAATAGGTCTTCAATACTGTGATAAAACAGGGGACTGATTTTGCAAGTCTGATCTTCTCTGGCAGGCTGTTCCAAATTCTTGGGAGTCTCACCAAGACTTTGGAACAGCCGGAAGAGCATTGCCAGAGGATCTCAGACTGCATGCAGGTTTACAGTATGGGAAATAAGTATTTGATCCCCTGCTGATACTAATATACTTTTTTTCACTTGATAAAATGCACAACAATTTAGAACTTTTATACTGTGTTTTTATGCATTTTCAACTGATATTCTGTCTATACTTATAACCAGTAAACAACCATAAAAATTAGAGTGTGTTAATTTCTATGGAAGTAGGCAAACTTACAAATTCAGCAGAGGATCAAATACTTATTTCCCACACTGTATATGAGGTTAAAAACTGAAATATAGTGGGGCGCAAGTCTGTGTGGTGGCAGTGCGTGACGGTGGATTGATTTTTGGCTGAGACATGTATAGAGGGAAATGCTATAACCGAGACGGGAGGAGATGAAAGCATGAAGTTATTCCAGGTTTTGCAGTGACATGATGGACCTGATCATAGCTATATTTCTGAGCTAATAAAACACAACTGAACAACCTTTATCCTCTCAATACTATACTTGAGGTTTTTAATGATACTGATGAATAACAACTTGAGCTCAATTCAAGAAAAAAAAAGTCTAAGTATTAAGATCAAATAGAGAAAGTATGAGTAAATCATTTCAAAACAGTCGTAATTTGTTTGACAAAATCCGACGAAAACTGTTTTGAGCACATTTTTAAAATGGCGTGTCACCTTAAAGGTTCTGTGAGGACTCTCTGTTTGAAGTGGATCACAGCAACATTTTTGACTGGAATCATGCACAAACTGTGGTGATGACGTGACTCTTAACAAGGTGTGTGTTTGTTTGGGAAATGAATGGAGACCAGATCTTCTTTTTAACACTACTTTTCTTTGTTCAAGACAACTTTTTATTGGATACAACGTGATGAGGTAAGGTATTTATCAACAGTTACACAGAGCTGCTGTTTGAAACATGACAACAAGTAAACATTATCAGTTTGTTCTGTAGTTTAGTAGACTGATATATTTAGTGCTAGTGCTGTGAGATGTATCTGTAGGCTTACGTGTAACGTTAGCTAACCCTCATGTCCTGCTCATTTACCAATCAAAGCTAACGTAACCTCACTCTTCATTTTATTGACAGACTCTCAAGTTTGATCAGATCACTTCAGAATAACTGCTGCATGTGGGCTGGTATCAACATTATCACTAAGAGATTAGCTTGTGGTTTAGCCTTTACCCTGAGCTCTATCACTCTCCTGTTTATCTTTCTTCTTCTCTTCTGTCCTTTTTCTGTCAGTTCAGCTTCAGTCTTCACCATCACTACTAAATTAATCACAGAAATTATTTTCAGTAGAGAAAAACACAGATCTCTCATCTCACTGATAAACTTCATCAGCCAGTGTGGTGCTGTCATAGAAACTTCAATGTGCCGTAAATCCATCCGGTCCTGTCAGACCTGATCGGGAAGCTAAGAAATATCATTTATAAATAACCTATATTGGTGCTGATAATCTCATTTTAAATTGTGGATTAGGATCAGGCAGATATCTAAAAGAGAGACTTTTTCAAGATCACTTAGAAAGTCCTCACAGGAACTTTAAATACATTTATTCTGTTAAATAAAGGAAAAACTTTAATGTAACCAAAAGTGACTCGTCAAAAGAGTTTTTGTTTTGTTGTTACTTTAGCAGGTCGATCGTGGTTTGCCCACCAAAGACCAACATAGTTTGGGTCTTCTGAGCACCATCTGTCCTTTCCACGCAAAACTAGCTCCATGCTGGTTTTAGGATGATCGAGGTCAAGCAATTAAACCGAACCATGTTGATTCAGAGGCTGGTGACATTTCTGTTCATCACCACTAAGCTACGCGAGCAGTGCTTGTTGATGATACAAGAGAAAACCATTTGTGCTGCTTAATTTTTGAGTTTGACATATTTTCCATCAGTTGTAATGGAAGAGGAGGGCTTTGATCCTTACACCACAGCCAGCCACCAGGTGGAGCTATAAAAGGTCTGGCTTCACACAGGGGGAGCCATTGTGCTGTCTATGTTTTTATGCAGTCGTAAGAGGAGCAGAAAGGAGCAAAGTGTCTTTTTGTTTTGTTTTGTTTTGTTTTGTTTTGTTTTGGGGGTTTTTTCCCAAAAGCTTTTATGAAGCTACTCGTGAGTGGCACTGATTGAAAGATGTGCAGCAAAGAGGAAAAACAAATCAGCCTCTTGATAATTTTTTTTTTCATGAACAGGGTTTTAATCGCCTGTACTCTTGAAATCATTTCACAGAAACACTTCCTGTGAAAAAAACAAAACAAAAAAACCCTTCTTTTTGTTTTATATGTTTACAGTATTTCTTTTTTTTTTTTTTTACCCCTTTTCTTTTCACGTGTCTATCTTTTGTTCATTCCTGTTTTATTTTATTCTCTTTAATGTATGAGTGAAGTTTTTAATCAAACAGAAATCTTTTACTTATTTTTAAATGTGCTTTTAAAATAAGGTTGGTTACAATTTGAACAACACCAACTAAACAAGGACAGCGTCTTTCACAAACATTTAACTTTGTTTTTTTTTTTTTGCTTTGTTTTTGTTTTTATTGGAATCTATGTAATTTTTTTTTTACTTTTTAAGCAAGAGAGAAAACAAATAGACAAAAGAAAAACAGAACCCCCTGCCTGCTGTTGTGTTTTTGGCAAGCAGCTTTAAGCAGGCATAGATAAACAATTTCTTCTACATTGTTTCACTTTATGCTTAAATTTTCTCATATCAAATTCCTCACTGATACAAATGCTCCCTGAAAATATGGCCTCTCCAAAACACACTCATATTTCAGCCCTCATAATGCAGAGCCCCGAGTCATCCAGCCTGGAAATTGCCCATGGAGAATTCTTGTTCGCCTGGATATTATATGTGCCACATCCTATCCCGGCCTTTGTGAAGACCCTCTTCCTCTGAATGGCCAATTTCCCCTCTTCCAGACACTGACATTTCAGCTATCAGACCGCCTTCGGTCACAGGGAAAGAAATCTAGCCCACCCTCCTCTTCAAATGCTGTCGGAGCAGAATCTCTTCCCGATACCCTGATACCCCCCTACCAACGTCAACACCACCTCCGCCACACACTCAGTCCCCCGGCAGCAACATTATGCTGTCCTTGATGTTTTATCATTAGTTTGGGAGTGTGTGGTCCCCCACTGCTGTCTTTTGATGGAGTGCAGACAGTAAAGGCACGGAGACAGCCAGCCAATTTCCCCCGCTGCGTTTCTGCCACAGCGAGGGGTTGTGCTATCTCCCTCCAGCACCAGAGCCAGCCGCATATTCCCCTCAGCCCTCTTTAGTACCATTGCATACCTGAAATGTCCTCCATTTTGTCTTTCTGATTATTTTGTCGAGGGCTTTGCTGACAGGTCTAATCAGTACAGTGCGGGGTGGAGGATGCTGCTCCGGGCTGCAGCAGGAGACCACCAGGCTGGTTTAATTTGCAGTTGGACTTAATTATTGAGAGAGGCTGTGGAAAATAGCAACGCCTCTCCATGATTGTCAGACATTATTATTCATGGTTAATTAGAAAAAGCATCAAAAAAGAATAACAATAGCTCCACATAATGACATATAATACAGCTCAGGCAAAAGGACATACCAGAGTCTAGTTCTTTACTTCTTGAGCAACGTAAGCAGACGTGACTCTGCAGAGTGATCCAGATGGAAGAATCTACACAGTTCTTGGATGATCATTCCCATTTAGAAAAACATACATGGTCCTCAGAGGATAAAAGACCAAGGATTTGGTCTGTTTTTTTTTTTCCTTTGCCCCAAACATCAGCTGACTTCAGTTAAGTGTAATTTCATTTTCATGAAATATCTTTAGAATTGTTTGATGGATGGGGGTAAAGGTTGATACAGATGCCAATTAAAAAAAAGACCTAGCTATAAATGAATTTAAAATTCGTTGGTGGTGGTGGTGGTGGTGGGGGGGGGGGGTCGTCTGGCATTTAATATACCTCTGTAAAGATTAAGAGCCACTGGTGGATGGCAGGATCAGAACATAAGAACACACCCGTGATAAAATACACCATGGATCTACTGACTGTTTGTTGAAATTTGGTTGACTCCGGTGCTAAAAAAATGAGTAGAGAATTATGGCCAAGTAAAAAAAACAATAATAATAATTTTACAAGAATAAAGTCATAAATTTCTGAGATTAAATTCATGAATCGATTTAAATTATGTTTAAAAAACAAACTTTATTCTGAAAGTTTGTTTTATAGGAGCGTCCATCCTCCTCCTCACAGAGGATGAAGTGAGAGCGTCTTCTTGATGAAGTTGTGTTGAGTTCCAGCTTTGACAAACAGCCTTCTTAATATCTCTGCCAATAGTCTGTTAGAGAACGTGAAGCTTTCTGATGAAGGCAGCTGAAACACGTAGCACCGTAGGCTACCACACTACGACGGAGGATTAGGGCCAAGTTCAAACCTAAACTAAAGTAGAACTTCACAAGATGCTCCGTGTTCCTCATTTTATACAGGCAGCTGCTGCTCTTCAGACAGACAAGATACAGACTGAAATAACCAGATTATTCTACTAAAGTTAGGAGATTAATCTCCTAAATCTATGACTTATTTGATGTAAATGTATGATTTTTATTCTCGTAAATTAACTTTTTTTTGTTTGTTGTTTGTTTTAAATATGTCCCTAATCCTCTGGCGTGAAAAATGAAGCCAATGAGAAAATGCAACAAAAAGAAACTGCAGTTCCTCCAGAGTCCACTTCAGACTTTAGCTCCCAAAGCCAAGGACATGCCATTAACACCCTTGTTAAGAAGCCTTTGTACAAGGTGTTAATTATGTTGAAGCATAATTAACACCTTGTACAAAGGCAATATTGGTCCGGAGAGCTCATTCCTAACTCTTCATACACAGCACGAGGAGTGATTTTTTTGTTACTCATTTGCTTTTTAAGTGCTAAAATCTGCAGTTAGACGTGTCTGCTTGAACAGCTAATCTCTCTATCGGCTCAGACTGTACGGGAGATGATTCTTTTTCCAACTTGGCAGTTTAGAAGATATTAATATGCAGGGTTTACCCAATCAGAGGTACAGGTCAGCTGACTGACAGGCGAGTGTCCTATAGCTGTTAGTGTGGAGGCCCAATGCCTGCCCCATTTCCAATATGGCTCCCGCCAGCAATTTGCTTCAAAACTCTGTTTCAAAAACAGACTGTTGACGTCACAGAGACTACTTCCATTTATTACACAGTTTGTGGGCTTGACATGTATACCAGGAGGCTTGAAGCCTGCATTAGCTCCAACTCCTTGACTTACCTAGATTAACATTTAGTCAACATCTTAAATATGGCTGCCAATTCCAACTGGCTTCAAACCTCTCTTCAGAAACCAATGGAGGGATAACTGGAGTCCATGTTTTGTACTAGCCATGGTTGTCAAATACTTTAATCCAGTAACTTATTTCAACAATAATGACTGATTCTCAGACTGATTATCAGGGTAAATTTGAAAGTCATCATTTATTTAATCAGGGAACAGGTAATGTTACCACACTAAGACACAAATGCTGTGTCCCAGGTGATCTCAGATGGGTAAACTTGTAATCTTTAACTCAAAAAAGAAACCACAAAGAGTGCACATGGTCTAGTGGTTTAGGTTGTGCTCCTAATGGCAAAAACCCTTGAGCAGGCAGCCCGGGTTTAAGTCTGGCCTCTGGCGACTTTCCCGCATGTCACTCCCCTCTTTCACTGTTTCCTGCTGTATCCACTGTCCTGTCCTCTTACATTAAGGCATAAGACTCCAGGGTTCTACTTGTAAATATGTGGTAAATCCATCCACCCTAAACCTAAATATCACTCCCTGCAGTAGAGCTTATTGTGAACTGTAAGCTTAAAGCAACACCAGGCAGTACATTTGATCTTCTTAAATGCAAAAGCACCTTCTGTTATAACTGAAAGCTGTTCAGTATCAAATATAACCAAAAATACGATGACACCGTTCTGAGGTACAACACTGATGTTTGCATCTGTAAAACTTGAGGTCAAAGTTGGATATTTCCAATGGAAAAAAAAAGGTTTTTATTTTTATCTGTGCCTTGAACACAACATAAGAAAACAACATCTACATTAAAACAGTGCAAAATAACACTTTAAATATCAGCAATGACAATGCAAGCATTGTCGCTGTGAGCGTGTTAGCTTGATGGCATTAGCATAATGATGATAGCATTAACGTTAGCCCTGGGTAAATTAACACCACATAACGGCTTTAAAGAAAAGTTGCATGGTGTGATTATTAAGGCACAGACTTTCACCTTCAATGACTTTTGCCTCTTTCTTTCTTTACTCTTGTCGTCCTTTATTTCTTACACGTGTCCTTTTTTTTTTTTTTTTACTCTTTTCATCTAGATGCTCCCACCACTAGCCCCACACCCACCACCAACCCAGTCAACACGCAAGGTACTGTATGCCCCCACTCCTGTCCCTCTCAGATATTATGTGTGAGTGTGTGTGTGTGTGTGTGTGTGTGTGTGTGTGTGTGTGTGTGTGTGTGTGTGTGAGAGAGAGAGAGAGAGAGAGAGAGAGAGAGAGAGCCCGCATGCAGGTGTGATCAGTGATCGGGGAAATAAAGAGGCAGGTCTTGTGACTCTGGTTAGGAGTGACTGTGGATGGCCAGTTTTAATCAGATAGCAGCTGATGGGTGACATGGAGGACACACAGCACAGGGCCGTCAGAGACACCTGTCAGAGCCCTGTTCCAGTCACATGTGTGATCGGAGAGAACGTAGAGCCTCTGCTTTGCTGTTCTGCTATCTTATCAGCATCTGCAGCCATATCTCAACCGGCCCATCCATCATATTATAATGCCCTTTACATCTCCCCTACAAATGCCAGTCACATTTCGTCTGTGCAAGGCCCAAAAAACATCAATAACTATTTTCTAAAAGACTTCTGAAAGGAATAAAAGGTGGCTAATTTAGAACAGCAACCTTTGGCATCTTCTGTACACACTCCTTTACACTTTCATGTCATCAAAAATGTTTTTCAGTATTAACCTTTTTTAAAAAAAAATAAAAAATAAAATCACTATTAATTCAAAAGCATAGCTAAGGCTAGACAGATGGGAAGGCAACCTTGGGAGGTGACATTTGGATATGCCAGAATGTGACATTTTGATACAAAAACTATCCTTAAAGAATGGATCGCTTTATCAATAGCTGCTTTAGAGATAAGGCAATTTCAGCCCTTTTGTTGTGAGCGTTTCAGGAATTAATACAGCTATGGAACGTGGAGAGGCACATACATGAAAACACAATAAATTTCAACTCAGTGTGAGATTGAATCAAAAGGCAATATTTTAGTATGGCTGCTTTTAGATATCATTGATTCGTACACGCCTCTGATCAAAAATTGTGCTTTTCAATAGTTGTTTTTGTGTACAGCAATTGTTTATCAAAGGCTAAAGTCAAAAGTCACAGAAACAGTACTATTTGAAATCATTTTGTGTTTTTTATCTTTGTTCAAGATGCCAGAGCTCCTTCATTAACTGCATGCTTTAAATTGCTTCCTTGTCTTTGAAACTTCCTCCTTCAAACCTGCTTTTTTTTCTTCCTCACTCAAAGTTATCAGCAGCTCTCCAGTGATCAGGCTGCCTCCCTCTGGGCGTGGCTCGCACAAACCACAAACAGGAAGTTAGGAGGTTGCTTTAGGAAAAGTGTGCATTTGTTTTTTGTTTTTTTGTTTGTTTCTGTTTTTTTTTTTTTTTTTTTTTTTTTTTTTTTTGAGGGGGGGGGGATCACCCCCATCAGCTCCTCTTCTTCACCTCAGAGTTACACTGATGCAGCCAGCTCCGTGTTTTCTGCCCTAGCTTTCCAGTAATTTCCGAAAGACAGGCTTGAAAGAGGATTTACCGTGATTTATGCAGTACATGCAGGGAGGATGTAATTGAGCTTTCTTGCAGTTCACTACTCTTCTAAATACCCTGTCACAGGGGCAATGGTAAGCTGGCTTGTGGTAGATTGCTTTGCACTACCTTAATCAGCATAACAGCACAGTATAGCGTTTCTCCCTCGCCAATAAGAAAGTATACAGCGTGATTACTTATTCAGCCATTATGAGCAGGGTGTGAACGCTACGGCCACCAGTACCACCAGCTGAGATATCCTCTCGTAATCAGAGGTCAGAGACTGCGGCTGCATATGATCCTGATTTTAAAGGTCCAATCAGAAGATGATGGGGTGCATAGGCTTTACACACAAACTGTACATTAAAGAAATTGTGATTGAGGAAATGATCATTATTTATTTCTTTACTGATCATACCCAAGCATCGTTCACATCTGAGAGAACACACATAGATAATGAATTAAATATTATAGTATCTGATGATTATTTAGTCCTATGAACTGTTTTCTCTTTAATTACTCATTTATCATTTACTCTTACTCTTCAAGTGAATATTATTCATTCTTTGTCAATCAGTAACTGAACAATTTATAGCTGTTATTTGTCACTGTGCTGTATCACCATCAGTGTTTTTAAGGTACTGTATAATATAAGCAGTTTTTTTTCCCATACAAACAAATTTTAGTCTTCCAGCCTGGCAACTCTAAGAATGTTGGTGCTAAAACTCTGCACGTTTCTGTTGCCCATGTACTGGGAAAACATTACTTCTGCAAGTGGATTTGGATTGACCCCTGTGGTGACCATTGTTGTTTTCATCAATGATGACGAAATTATTTTGTTGATGACTCTTTTTTTCCATACAGATAACAAGATGGTGACAATCTAACATTGGCTCTGCCTATTGTGTGTTTGCGTAATCTGTCTGTCAAAAGCTAAAAAGTATCAGCGATGCTGCTGCATCGCTGATACTTGACTCACTAGTCACACAACTTAAGTCATCATAAAGATGCACATGCATTTGGGCTGCAAAAGCAGCGTTTAGCTCCATTCATTCAGATGAGTTCTCATTCTATAAACACTAAATTCAAACTATAAGCAGCATAAAACTGTTCGGTTGTTCTGTGGTTGGTTGTCAGAAACGATGCCACACCATGGAGTTCAGAGTGTAATAGAGCAAACGGTGTTTTGGAGTAAAGAGTGACCGTGCTAACTGGTGACTCTCAGCTGAACGTGTCAGTGATGGTCAGCTGAGAGTCTCCAGTTAACAGGGTCACACTTTACACTGAAACACCAGCGCCGTCTGCAGCTGTGTTATTAAATGTGTCTTCTTTATCAACCTCAGTTAAGCAGGTTTGAGCACCAATAATCAATATTGACTGCTGATATTCTAAATCCAGTTTTTACTTTGAGTGTTTGATGAAAAAGTTGGTTTGGAGCCGAGGTTCTGACCAAATATGGACTCACTATGGAGAGGAAATAATAAGTGAACCTGAGCGTAATGAGACAATGATTAATCTGGAAAGGAATCTGGTTTTTATCCCTTTAACTTGCAGCTCAACCGATTGGTAGAGCTTTTTTTTTTTTTTTTGAGTCATTATATCTCACTGAAAATGATTTGAAATGAGTAAAACCTGATTGTATCGTCTCTGCAACTTGAATTATTATTTTTTTCTGAGTTTTGTGGTTTCTGGATTTCTGATCTTAGTGCCCTTAGAACAAAAAAAAATACAAACATAATTATTCATTAATTTATTTCTTGGATTGAACATTAACAGGTTAAATAGTTCACTTCATATCCTTTGCTCTCACCATGTTTGGTGTTTTTTCCGCCTCTGCATCCATCTGTAACCCTCCCCTCTAAGGTAACCAATCAGTGTAGAGCCTCATTATCAGAGCATCCCACTCAAATAATTGTATGGATAGTCTGTAGGTGATACTTTTTGCAAAGTAATTCAAGACCTTGACTAAAAGACCACTGGAACATGCTGTAAACAGCTTAAAATAATATGATGTGTGGTCTTAAATGAACCTTTCAACATGTTGACACGGGGAGGTCAGCAGCTGCTAACTGAAGAGCTAACAGGGATGGAATTTTCTGACCACACTGAAAATGTGCTGCTTACTTAACAGATCTATTGTGGTACACCCACTTTTTTTTTAATCTGCATTCCATTTTGAACCTTGTACCTTTTTTGCCCCCCATGCTGTTGTCTCTGCATTTAAACCTTTCTGTGAGGACTTCATAGCTCCTCATGACTGGAATAAACTTTTTTACTTGCTGAATTTGCCTCATCCGTCCCGTTTTTGCAGGCTCATGAGAGGCAAAAGTGAATGTAATTTTCAGGATGACACTCGCTACAGTTTCTGTTTCTTCTGTGAAGTTTTCCTCCCCCTCATGTTGTAGCCTTGAAAACCG
The DNA here is from genome assembly GCA_030710495.1 of Labroides dimidiatus. Classification (NCBI taxonomy): domain Eukaryota; kingdom Metazoa; phylum Chordata; class Actinopteri; order Labriformes; family Labridae; genus Labroides; species Labroides dimidiatus. Next base: position 2,470,344 of record CM061154.1, on the reverse strand, counting down.
AGTTCAAAGCCCGACTATGGTTTTGTGAAGTCGGAGCAAACGCCACGTTAAAGCGCACAATCTCACAGTTGTTTGTCTTCTGTGCTGTTTCATGTTCACAAAGTTTCAAAAGAGTTCAGATTGTCAGGTCTTGCAGTTTCTTAAAAGATGCTCAGTGTGTGTGTGTGCGTGTGTGTGTGTGTGTGTGTGTGTGTGTGTGTGTGTATGTGTACACACGCAGCCCTCATGGGAGAGATAAGTCACCTCTTTATATGAACATTTCTTTTGTGTGTTTGGAAGTTTTCAGACATTGGTTATTGTTGCTGTTTTGTTTTGAAGATATAAAAAGACTTGAAGTGTTTGATGGTAAATGTTTTTACTCAGCCTTGTTTAAGAAACATTTTTATGTCACAAACTGTTGTGACTGTGATCATTTCACTTCCTACACAGTCTTTTCCTTCATTTATTGTCCATATAATAACTCTTAACAGACTATGAAAGAAAACATGGGATGGTTTTAAAAAGTCAACCTTGACTCCATGTTCAAACTTTTCTTGTCCAGTCACATTGAAAAATTTAATCACTGTCCTGGTTACAATCATAAATGTCCTGGTTTATGAATGAGGCTTGATCTGACATGCTAAAAGTGAAATTCAGGCTCAAAATTTCAAGATATTAGTCATTATTTGGTATTGACTTTGAGACTTTTGTCTACAGCGGGCTTTGACAAAACTTTGGTAGAGGTTGTGGAAAATGTTTGGTGAAAAGTTAGTAAAAGATGTAATGCTTTAACTTGACTAGGTAAGGTTTTTAAATCAACAGTTACACAGTGCTGCTGTTTGAAACATGACAATTGACATTTTATTGACAGACTCTCAAGTTTGATCAGATCACTGCAGAATAACTGCTGCATGTGGGTTGGAATCAACATTATCTCAAATAGTTCAGCTCATGTTTTGGCCCTTAGCTTGTGTTGTGTTTTAGCCTTCAGCTTGTGTTTTAGCCTTTAGCTTGTGCTCTATCACTCTCCTGTTTATCTTTCTTCTTCTTTTCTGTCCTTTTTCTGTCTGTCAGTTCAGCTCCAGTCTCCACCATCACTACTAAATTAATCACAGAAATCGTTTCAGCAGAGAAAAACACAGATCTCTCTTCTCACTGATAAAATTTGTTTGCCAGCCTGGTGTTGTCAAAAAAACTTGCTGTAAATCCATCCGGTCCTGTCTGACCCCATCAGGAAGCTAAGAAATATCATTTATAAATAACCTATATTGGTGCTAATCTCATTTTAAATTGTGGATTAGGATCAGACAGATATCTAGAAGAGAGACTTTTCCACTATCATCTAGAAAGTCCTCAAAGGAACTTTAAATAAATTCATTCTGTTAAATTCAGGAAAAAAGGCCCCTAAAAATAACTCCTTTAAAAATGTAGTTTGATCAGCGTAACATTACCCTCAAAATACACCATGAAACATTGTGCATGCAACAAACTTTTCATACCCTTTTTGTCATATAAAATGTTATCTATGTGCTATACACTGATGCAGCCAGTATATGAGTATAATATAAAGAGAGAAGTGTTTTTATTGTGTCATGGTGTATACGACTCAGACAATTAGTCGTCTTCTTTTACCCACAGAAGTAAAATATTTAGGCTCTTCTGCCTTTGATTAGAGAGGACAGGGCAGTGAAAAGAGTTGGACACAGGGTGAGAGTGGAGACTGACATGTGGTGCCACGGGGTGGATTCAAACACACTCATGAGCTCGCCTCATGTGGTGCGAATCCTAGACCATTAGGCCATACTGGCACCCTTCTGAAAATGAGTCTTTGGCTCCTTCCACTCAGCTATGAAAAGCATTCTGGAAACATAGTGGTGGCACCTTTTAACACCCAGAGGCCCTCATTAGGTCAAGATCCTCATCTTCTCTAGAAAGTTAACCCAGAGCTTGTTTGACTGAAAAGACTCCTCATTCCACGTCCATCCATACCTCACAAATATCATTACCACTGTCAGTAGAGGTAGAGGGTTATTATTGCTAAGCTACACGGCTGCACAGAAACTTCACATTGCAGAATATAAAAGCTGTCTTTACGCAGGGAGACTGTTAAAGCCTTTTTGTCTTTGGTAGCCCTCCAAGTTAACAGACGTCTTATTCACTGGGTGGACAAATCATGGATTTTACAGTAATTGCTTTTATCATTTGGTTGTGTGTCAACATAATTTGGATGGTTAGAGCATCACAGGAGGATAAAACAGCCCTCCACAGGTCCTCTGTCACTGTTTGAATTTCTTCTTTGAGGAGGAAAGAGAATGGAATTTACCCTGAATCCCCAGCTCTGAAGGAATAACGGGAGTCTGTGGCAATAATGCTCCAGCTCGTCAGATGCTCAGAGATGATCCAAGGCAGGGACATCATATCCTGGCTAAGCCTTCAGTAACCCCCTTCTCCCCCCGTGCTGGTTGAGTGGAGCCAAAGAGGAGACGGGGAACAAGGGTTTATGTTGTAGACTTGATTAAAAAGGTCTTATGTTCCCGCAGAAAGGCAAATTGTTGTTTAGCATGATGGTGGGACCTCTGCTAGGTGATCTAAAGGAAAATAAAAAGTCAGGAAGTAAATACTGAAAAGGCTTCTGGGTGGGATGAGTGAAAGGGGGCTTTGTGCTATGTGGAGGGTACTAACAGTAAATTGACAACCAAAAAGAGCTTTGAAGCAACATTACAGTATTGTCTGCCCTCCATACTGCCCCCATTAGACATAATATATCTGCTAACCATTTTATACATTTTATTGCTTGTAAGCCATCAGGGATTTGTAGATCCTTTCATACAAGACTTAAGGGTTATTTTCATGTCTTCTTCCCAACAGTAGGCTTTTTTTCCTCACATAACTTAGTCATGTAATTTTTCCCCAGATGACTTTTAAATGTTTGATTCCATGCATGTTTTCACACATGTAGATGTTTGCTTTTTCCACCCAACACGTCACGTGTTGGCATGTTTCCACTGCTGCTGGGTCCTGGGATTCAGGCCTGAGCTATGTGCAAACTACTGACTTCCACACGGACTGTTCTGAGTGGATTTAGCATTCAGCATAATGAGCCATTAAACATTTAGCAGTGTTGTTCTAACTCTCACATGTATCATTACTCTTTGAAGTATTTCATTGGAAGAATTAAAGAATCATTTAGAAATGCAAATGAGTTTTTTCAAATGCGTTTGTTTACTCTGATTCCCAGCTGAAGTTGCATTTTTTCCTGACCTGCAGGGTTGGTGTTTTTTTTTTTCCCTTTCAAGAGTTATTAAAGAAAGAAAATATTGTAATGGTCTATTTTAATTGGTCTCCAGAGAGCAGGTTGGTAATGCCTGCCCACTCTGAAACTTAACAGCGTTTCACTACGGTAATGTTATTTTTCACCTTTCATGGAGTAGTCGTAGATGAATATTATGTGAGCTCTACTTGGCACATTAAAATTTGGAGATTGAATGTTATGTGACACGTCATTTCCCTCATTTTTATAAAGTGTACTTTAGTTGCACAGCAGCTGAAGGAAGAAAGGAAAGATTTTTTATTATTCTGTTAACCTTTCTCCGAACCTTGATCTCCACTTATGGGGAAAAACATGTTGAAGAGCAAGATATGAAGTGAAGATGGGTGTTTTCGGCTTTTGTTCAGAGATTTTTGCTGATCTTAACGGTACAATAAAGTTCCACGTAGGAGTGCAAGTTCACTGTCATGAGTCCCATGCTTTTGTCGTTTCATAAGTTGGAGCCACCCTTTCACTTGTACTTCAGCACCTCTCTAAATGTCACAGCTGTATTTGTGTGTCTTCACATCATTGTTTGGGTTGTTACAAAGGACTCAGGGAATCTATTTAGCAGTAAGCAGTGGCATTGGAATTCAACGGTGGACTATATTGTGCTCTGTTGATGGTCTGTTATGCAGAAAAATGATTTGGGAGAGATTGCCCGTGTGTACTCATCTCATTATGTTCATTCCTTTCTTTCTTTCTTTCTTTCTTTCTTTTTTTTTCCTTTAGCACAGCAGCACACAGAAAGTCAAGGATGTTAGCGGTTCAATGCTGCAAAGTGGCTATTGACGGTCCTTCAGTAATGCCGCTTTGTCCTGGCGCTGTCAAGGGAGGGGTTAAAGTGAGTCTATTCAGTGAGAGCAGAGTGAGGGCTTTGCAAGAGAGTCATTGTTTCAATTATATCCATGTAATTACATCTATAAATTGTAATGTGTTTGTGTGTGTGTGTGTGTGTGTGTGTGTGTGTGTGTGTGTGTGTGTGTGTGTGTGTGTGTGTGTGTGTGCGTGTGTGTGTGTGTGTAATATGCTTTGTTATGTGAGAGGGAAACTATTTAAAGAAAATAAGATGGGCAAACTGAAAATCTGCTCTCTCTGTGTAATCAGACTGCCGACACCCTCGCAGCTCTGATCTCCACGCTGACAGATGCACAGTAACTGGCCGGAGCACCAATTAGTCATTCCAGTACAGGGGTGCCACTGTAAAGCATGCAGTGCAGGGAGTTCAGCGGAGCAGATTTCACTGCCGCGCAGGCACAGGCATCAGTTCTAAATCCTCCTTTTCTCCCCATAAATCCCCACGGCTGTGCACATCCTGTCAGGGCGAGCGGTGCGGGCATGTCAGCACTCCCCGAGCAGAGCTGTGGACAGCGGCCACATTACAGACATCATCAAATTCTACTTATTTCAAGTGTGAGGCCACAAAGGCTGCTGGAATAACACTCTCTGTTATTCTGTTTTGTTTTTTTTCTACTTGGACACTTTGTAGTATTATAGATGCATACAGATGCATTATAGATGCATGCTGAAGGGGGGGGGGGGGGAGGGGGGGGGACTTCTCCAGGATGTGTTGGAGAAGTGAGCTGCCTAATCTAAGAAGGTGGGAGGAAGGAAAGAAATAATGAAAACTTACAGTGTGACATTTCATAAAGCAAATCTGGTTCTGGTTAAGGTCAGGGTTTAGGAGTAAATACAGATACTCATCAGAACCTCTGGGGTCTAAGCACTTACAGAAACCTCCTGACTCATGTTTCCTGTCTGAGCTGTTTTGTAGGCATATTGATAAGGTTAAGAAACAGGTTTATAAACACCTACCTCAACGATCATTTGTTTGCTTAACATAGATAAAGTGTAAACAGGCATCCTGGAATGTTTGTTTAGGTATGTGATTTTGTGCCTGACAAATGGTGGTTAAGGGCCTTGGAATAAGGTGTAAATCCTATAATCTAATAATTAAACAATGTACCAAAGAATGAACAATTAGCTAAATGCCAGAGAAAGCCAGAGGATGGTTAGTTATTACTGATTGCTCTGATACATAGCAGCTTCAGCCATCAGTGTTTGAATGTGCTGTGAATGGGTGAATGTGACTTCCAGTATAATGTGCTTTAAGCGGTTAAAATGCAAAATAATCACAGTCCATTTACCATTGACCACACTAAGCTCACAACCCCCAAACTGCAAAAAAAGCCTGTTCCTGACAAACTTTCCTGATATATTATCACATCAAATCAAACTTAAAAACAAATAATAATAATAATAATAATAATAATAATAATAATAATAATAATAATAATAATAATAATAATAACAATAATAATAATAATAATAATAATAATAATAATAATAATAATAATAATAATAATACATTTTATTTGTGGGTGCCTCACATTGCAAAGTATAAAACAGTAAGAAGATCAGCTACATAAAAACAAACAGCAGAAGTGAGGATGATGTAGTCAAACAGAAAGGTACTCTAAACAAATGAGTTTTGAGGTGTGATTTGAAGGTGAAGAGAGAGGTGATGTCACGAATGGTTTGTGGGAGAGCAGAGCATATTTACCAAGTGACATATAGCAGACTTATATTTTATTGTAGTTATTATCGTTCGCACATTGCCATTGCTTTGTTGGAAATTTAAACTGACATAGTCGCTGTGAATTGTGGGAAACAGTATGTGAGGTACACTTCCCTGTTGCATCATGAGTATTTTTCTCAGATCAGTACGACAACCAGATTTTAATCTTTTTCTCTAAGATTTTGTTCATACTTAAATCCGTGTAAAGCAGCAATAAATGTGTGTTATGAGTTTGTCACACCACAGAAACATGTGTCATTAATTAGTTCTGAAAATCATGGAACAATAAGCGCTTCTCTCTGGGGACGTGTCAGTAAGAGGAGCTGGAGCTACACCCACATGTGGGAGGGGAGCTGCCTCCATGTACTGTATGAAGACGTTACCTACAGTAACAACTGAAGCTAGCTCTAGCAGCGTGAAGGGACGGAGCCAGCTCTACCTGTTTGATCCATCAGAGCCAGAAAGTGACTCTGAGTCAGACACTGATAGAGCTCAGCCTGGTTCCTCACAGTCTCCATCAGAATGATCATTTATTTCTCCATTGATCACATTTAACAACATGGATTACTGACTAGTAATGTTACAGCCTGGACAAATCGATTAGGCTATCAATCCACCTGTTTCTTTCGAAGCCTGTGCGTGCTGCTATGACAGATAACTACTTCTGCCGGTGTTTTGAAATTCCATCCTACCCAACAAGACGTCCTACAACACAAATACATCATTTCTTGGGGTTTAAACACACATATCCAGAGATCTGTCCTACCTCACATATGTGTAGTACTGAAAAGCGTTAAGTACTTAGTGTTTTCAATTTTTTATTTCTCAGTATTATTGGCTTGTTTCATGCTGACAAAACTGTCTAAGCATGGTGTTAATCTGTGGACTAGGTTAGTCACGCAGTGTATGTGCAGCACCCTTGTTTGATATCGTCAGGAAAAGTTCTGTTTAGAATAATTCTGTGCTGCAGCTCCAGCTCCAGTCTGTCTGGTTTGACTTAAATGAATGAGCGAATTTAGCCAATTATGAGAAACAATCAAATGACTGTGTTCAAGCCAGCACTGTGACACACGCCGAAGCATATTCTGAAGAGCTAATTTTTGATTCACTAGAACGTCCTATATGCATCAAGAGACAACAAACTGAAAGGGTACAGTAGAATTTTCAGGCGCAGTAGCAGTAGCACAGCCTCTGATAGGAAGTTTTGCACAAGTAGGACATTTTGTCAGAACAGTGGCGGTTATCAGTTTCTGGTTGCCTTGCAACTCTTTGACTGACCATCGCCAACAGCAGTAGGGATGGGGTTATGCTAATGATGGTTCTGTGACGTAACACAGCTATGATTTCTGACCCGCCCATTAAATCCTGAACACAGAAACTTGAAACACAGTTTGTGAAGCCTAAATGGTTGATTGGCTGTGACATGTTTTAAGGAAAACACATCTGTGACCTATGTAATGTGTTTAGAAGAAAATGGCTGATTTGCTTTACACAAACTTTAAAACAATCTCACAGTGTTTCGACTTACTAAATAAGATGTCAGCAAAGAATTGAGAACAGGATTTATTGAGTAATGTGTCTTTAAAATCTATTAAATCAAATGCAAAAGAGACTTAAATAATCTGACTTTTATCCTTAAGCCCCCCCCCCCCCAAGTATGAAAAGTTGATGCCAGTGAAATTCACTTAAGTGTCCTTAAAGTTTGAGCCAAGCAGTCTGGGAACACTGGGTATTTGGAACACGGAGGACCAAAGTAAATATTGTTCTGAGAGACAATCATGTTTTATTAAAGCTCCTGTGAGAGACTCTCAGTTTTGTGTTGATTCTGGCGCCCTCATGTGGACAGACCTTAAAGAGATAACCAAACTTTGTGATGATGGTGCTGTTTTGCTTTTTTAAGTCGTACATGGGCAACAATAATGATTTCAATGTGTTTATTTCCAGTTTAAAAAAAAACTACTCACAGGAGCTTTAAATTTAGGATCTTTCTCTCGGTTTCTGTCCACTCCTACCCTGATTATGAGTTTTATGGAATGAACTAGCGCCACAACAAGTCAGGGACAAAAATACAATGTTAATAAAAAAAAATGACAAATAAACAGCTAGGAGCATGGTGTGAACATGCCCTGAGAATGAACGGACAGTAAATCTTTGTCTACTTTGTTCCCACACTGTGACCTGAAGTTTGTGGGTGCAGTAAAAGCAGGGCGGAGGATGGAATCACCCAAGCATTATGTAGTCCTAGGATATCCCTCATATATATTTGACGTTCTAGAGGCAGTACACACTCCTTTAGTGAGGCTCTCTCTGCTATAGAGACATCAGCTGTCTGTACATCCAGTTTGTACTTCAGGTTTCTTCTGTTTGTACAGCTGAGATCATTTTAATGTCATTGTCAGACTTGAGAAAATCTTACTTGCGAGCTGCAGAATCCATTAAACAAATGTTTTCACTGGCAGAATAGTACATCTCATGAGCGGTGACCTTTATGTTTTAAATCATTTTACAATTGGCTTTACTATTCTAGATTGCGTCGCATTGTGCAACATGTCTGGTAATCTCACTATGATATAAAGAAGGCCACAGCAGCAGCATGAAATCAATGAAAATGGGCAGAGCAGTAAGATTTATTTAGATTCTATTGGATTGGGGATCATGTTTTGGTGGCTTTCCCTGACAAACAGAGGCAGTGTTCAGCAGTGTGTTTAATGTAAGCTACATGATCTGTAACCAACCAGAACAGGCAACACTGGAGGTGTTATGGGATTTTTTTAGTTCCTCTTTGACATTTCTGTGATTGAGTCTCAGGGCTTACTCTGGGTGAATTTCTCTACCTGTTACATAAAACTCTCCCTCGCTGTGCAGAGGCGGCCAAGACCCCGCATGTTTCCTGCTGGATGTGTCAAACAGAAGACAGCGGGGAGCAAGGTGAGGGCGGGAAGGTGTGGGAGGTTGAAGGAGAAGGGGGGAGACGAGGAGGGGGGAGACAGGACCATGCATAGGCCATTTAGCAGGGGAATGTTCATTAGCATGTAGCATGAGCTGTTTCTCCTCCTCAGGGGGAGTGAGCTGTGCAATTTGACACCCCTGAAGCCGTAAACAAACACCGACTTGCACGTTCACACACGTCGACGCGCGGTTACAGCTATCTCCATGAAGGCAAGTCTGTTTTAAAAGAGCACTCAACTGGAGCACAACTTTTCTCATTAATTAGCCTCATTCCAGCCGCTCTTCCAAGACGTCCTCCCGCTGACTGAAGGCGACCTAAATACAGAGCTGTGTTTAGGTTAAAATGGCAGCGTGTCACACATCTTGGACCCCTCAACCTCGACATATTACGCCCTCACAGTGCTGAGAAATTCTGCACCCTCCGCTCGTCTTTTATCAAAATCATTCAAGTTCAGAGCATGACTAGTGAGATTGATGGAAAATTGAGCTGCTCTCTCATGCAGCAAAGAACAGTGCAGCCATTCCCTCGCCTGCCACTCCTCCATCAGTCCAAATGTGCACAGATATAGACTATTGATAAACGCCCCTGAACTATTCTGAGACTGGAAATTTAAAGGCTTTAGATTTTGCCTTGTTCTTCTGGGGTGCACGGATAAATCTGGCTAAATGCTAGACAGTGAGGCTCACTACCACCTGAGGCAGCCACGTATTTTTCTGCATGGGGACACCGGGCGACAATTTATCTCCAGACTTGTGTCAATTTCTGGTGATTGAGCTCTATAACTTCCAGAAATGGCCTCTTAAATCACAATGTATTTTACAGTGTGTGAACTGGCTCTGAAATTGCAGACAGTGTCTCCTGCTTCATGGCGAAATAACTGTCTTAAAACATTTTTCAACATTGCTCACTCAAGGGGCTCAGGCAGCTATTTCAGCTATAAGGAGCACTGAAGATGTTCATATAACAGGCTGGGCTTAACAGCATAACCTCACAAATGTGTGGTTATAGCTCAGAGACATAAGACCTTATTTCCAAAATGTTCAAGTCAGTAGGGGTTTCTACTTCACCAGTTTGGCAGAGATGAGCTTTCACTTAAGAACTGAGAGCTGGATGAGCAGGTAGATACGTCTCATAGTACATCTGCGTGATGCATATGATGATACAAAAGCCCGTCAGCTTAGGAAGCACAAAGACAAGAGAGAAACAAGTGAATGTGTTGACCAAAAAAGTCGTCAAGCATGAACAGAGATGTACAGAAACATCAAACGGGCCCCTTTTAAACATCCACATTTGAGGCTTTTAAGAAGTTTTCCTTGTTGTAGTGTGTTTCTGTGGTTTTGTGTGCAGCAAAGACTGTGATGTCACACATCTGTTTCCCATACAAGGATTTGAAGCCTAGAGTCGTCAGCAGACACATTGGAAATGCTAAACTCGAACTTGCTTCTGTCGAGGTAGTGAGAGGCAAAGAGGCAGGCCTTGAGTCTCCTCCCTGACAGCTACAGGGTGCCCACCTGCCTGTCTGATGAACTGTGGCTGTGATTGGGTAAACCCATAATCTTAATATCTGCTAAACAGCTGAACTATAAAAAAAAGAAGAAAAAAAATCATCCCAGTTTTCATCTATTCAGACTCTTTCTCTCTTTGCACCAGACATTAAACTGGTTTACTTTTGCTGTATAGATCAGCTTTTTTGAATGTGTGTGTAAGCTGTTTCCAGTTCTTCCAGGGCAAGTTTCAAGTGGACATTTATGGAACTGCAGTTTTAAGCACATCCACATCGGCTTCCATCCTCTGATTTTTCTATCATAATCTCCACTGGACTGCAAACATGCAAACACATCAACAATTTACACCCATCCTCATGTCTGAATGACATGCTCTTTAAATAGCAGTCATGTGCCTTGTCATCCAGTTAACGTTGGGATGTTTGTGTCAGTAGCCTGAGTGCTTTCTAATGAATCAAGGCGCAAATTTGCCAACATATCTGTTGTGTTAGACCAGCATGCAGCTGGTGCACAATAATGCATGAATAGAGCAAATACATACAACATGATACATGATATGACAAGCATGAACATAAAACTAGAAATAAAAGGTCTGCAGTAGAGCTGTGAGACAGAGCCACAGACTGTGGAAAATGATGGACAGTACAACATCTCTTACCAAAGTGAAGGCAAACTTTTAAAGCTCCCCCTGGTAACTAACTGCAGTATAGGTCACAAAGTGTCTCTTTCACTATATAATAATGGATCAGACTGTAAAATTAAAATACACTTCAAACACATAGGTTGAAAACAAAACAATCAGCATAATGTACGTCCCCTCTTCTGTTGCTTGCTGCTGAGCGTCTCGATATGTCCTGTTTGTAGATAGCTTAATTTTTGAGTTATATAGTGTATATATAAATAGCATCTATCTTGTTTGTTAAAACTGTGTTTTCTGTTGAAATCCTGTAAATTGCGCTGTCATTTCAATGTGTTTTTCTTCTTCTTGTAATTATCTGCTTTAGGACAACGGATAAAATTTAGCTGTTGTGCAAGTGTTCATAAGCAAATGTTCAATTTTCAGAGATCAGTTTGAATTTGGTGTTAGATATTGAAATTAATGCTGTTTTGTTTGTTTGTTTTTATTTTATCTTGTTTCATTTTATTTTATCTTATTTTTATTTTTATTCATTTATTTATTTTATTTATTTTATTCATTGACTCATTTTATTCATTCATTTATTTATTTATTCATTTATTTATTTTATTTATTTTATTCATTGTATTTATTTATTTATTTATTTATTTATTTATTTATTTATTTAATTTATTTATTTTATTTTATTTTATTTAATTTTTTATTTACTTTTATTTAAGAAGCAGAGTTCAAAAGTATGATGGATGATTAGGGCCAAGTAAAAATAAATGAAAACAAAAAATACCATATTGACCCGAATACAAGACAAGGTTTTTCTGTTGAACATAATGTGAAAAAGTGGGGTTGTCTTATAATCAGGGTCTATAACCATTGACACATGCTGATAGTGGTCTAGAGTGAAGTCACTACAGGACCGAACAGCAGGGGTAGCCAGATTTTTGTAAAGCCTCACTGTGGCTGTGGTGATCAGCCAATCACAGCAGAGACAACAGATCAAACATGGAGAGGCACGCTGATCGTCCAGAGCAAAGTGGATCAAAAGTTGGGCAAGTTAACAAAGAACTGAGCCAAAGTTATGATGTTGATTTAAAGATAATGATGTTCAGTGCAGCAGAGACGTTAAACAACCATTAGGCAGCCAAAATATATGGAGTTACAGAGCGTAATGACTGAAGAGGGAGCGTCCATAGAGACCACCTGAAAAATATTAACTGTATTAAAAAAACTGACAGACAGGAGGGTGTGTCAGTTTGTTATTGAGAAACATAATGAAAAGCATCATTACCAGAGCTCTCATCAGTAATACATTAGAAATGCAGATCTTATCGATTATATTTACACACAAAAATGAAAGCGGTCTCTATTTTTGTAAATGATTTTACATCCTTTTTCCAAAGATTGATCTTAAAAAGAGAGGGGTTGTCCTATGTTTGGGTCAATACGGTAATTCTATGAGGTTAAAGGCATTGATTTACAAGAAAAAAGTCACAAATTTATGAGAATTAAGTCATAAATTTACAAGAAAAAGTTATAAATTTAGCAGAGCTATCATATGCTTCATGGCTTTATCTTAGTTTATCAGGCACATTTATACTTTTCATGAAGTAAGTGTTGTTTGGGGTTTTTTGTTTTTTCGGTTTTGTTTTGTTTTGTTTTTTTTCCATGGGAGGTTAAGTTTTAAATGTGACTGGATGTTGTTGATTCAAATTAGTTTTCAATAGGTTTGAATTTGAATTGTTTTTTGGGAAGAGAATAAATTACACAAAGAAGAAAAAGAAATTGGTGAGGGAGAGATTAATGAATAATACATTTCAGGCCATAAAAAGCCCTGTTTTGGTGTTTCAAAATCTCTTTTATTGGCAGAGGTTGTAGGATTTGTCAGTAAGCAAGGACTAAATGTTCTCATGGGTTATTTGTGAGGTTTTTGACACAAACTGTAAACTGTTTACTGTCCTGCATGGACCAACTTCTCATTCATGTTGATAAACAACATAAGCTGGCATTTTGCTCAAAAGCCTTTTCAAGTGTTTCCTCTGTGGGTAGGTCATGCTAAAACGCTCCCAGAGAAAACAAACCAATTTAGTTTATTTTGGCGGTCTAATGATTTAATGGCCATAGCTCCCTGTGTGTCTGAAGGTATTAGCTGTGTGACTGGGCGAGAGGGGTTTACTGATCATCAAATTATTTATGGTTATTGTCCTGTTTTTAGACTCCAGAGCTGGCGAGGGGGCACCACAGAAAATTGACCACGCTGTCATCGGAGGAGTGGTTGCTGTGGTGATGTTCGCCATCCTCTGTGCGCTCATTGTTCTTGGTCGATACTTTGCCAGACACAAAGGTAAAGCACCGGCGCTGCAATCATACTCGATCATGAACACATCTTCAGAGTTCAAGTGTTTTTCTTTTTGTTGCAAGTGCTTCATGGAAGGTTTGAAGAGCGATACGGGAGAATGAGGAGATGGAGGTGGCTAATTTGTCTGATAGTTTTTTTTTTCTTATTTTAGGGACTTACTTCACACATGAAGCCAAAGGGGCCGACGACGCAGCCGATGCGGACACGGCCATCATCAACGCGGAGGGAGGACACAACAACACAGATGAGAAGAAGGAGTACTATATCTAAACTGGACAGGCCGGGAGAGACGGGTGGGGATGCTGAGGGTGGTGGAAGTGATGCTGGAGCATTTTGTCGAACTCTGGTCACGGGGAAAGCTCGGTGGGCGAGATTTAAAGAGGAGGAAGAGAAAGTGAAAAGTGGGACTGGCATGGCCAAGTGGTAAGAAGAGGCGTTGCTGAGTCTCCTATCCGACCCTTCCTGGACTGCTGGGGCCTATTCTGTACAGTTCAATTATTTTACAGACGATTTTGTGCCTTGTTCTATTTCTTTTGTTTATTTGGTTGGTTTTTTTTTCTCCCTCCTTCACATGCTTGTTGGATTGGATTGATTTCAATGTACTCCACCTGATCCTCTGTTGCTTTAGGCTTTCAGAGGAAATTAAATGGGCCTGATGTTTGTCTGTTCGTGCTGCAGCTCAGTGTAAGCCCATGAAACCAGATCAGAGGAGCCGCCTCATTTATGGAACTATTATTATTATTATTATTATTATTATTAATATGATTATTGTGATTTTTAATATTATTCTTACTTTTGAAATGAAGTATCTCAAACACACTGGCCACACATTTCTGTCTGCTGGGTCAAAGACTACAAAACCCTGCAAATTCATCTCATGCCCCCCTGACATGCAGGTCTGATTGTTTCTCTCATTTTTTTGAGGTTCGGCTCAATTACTCAGTTTTCAAAGGAGCGACCATGAAGTTTTTTTTGGTTCATTGTAGAATGTATTTATTCCTAACAGTGAAGTAGTGCTGAAGGAGTGCTGATAAGTATCATTACACACAAACAATAACTGGATTCCTATTGGTTTCCAGAAAGTGTCCAACAAAAAGTAGACATGAGGCCGCTTTAGTATTTTTATAGTTATGGAGTCTGCTTCTTTCTTAGACATACTGACAGATGTACTGTGCCGTGATGACGGGTTATTTAACCACTGACTCATTTATTAGTTGATTTTAACCCTTTATTGTGCAAAAAGGACTATATTTGGTAACCTCAGCACACACTATGAAATGATCATTTTTGAAAAATGTCACAAAAGTAAAGAAAATTTTTGTTATGTCCTCCAGTAACACTCTAGGGTTGAAATTTTAAATTTCAAACTATTTCAATGAGTGCCCTGTAAAGGGCTACAAAACACTGACATGAGCAGGAAATTTTTTATATTTTTTTGTTTTGTTTCAGCTAAAAATTTGGTTTAACTTTACTTTTTGATTAAAAAATAGGTTTTTGCTTCCAGATCGATGTTCAATTAGAAGATCAATACCAAGCTCATGACTGCAGGATGAGTTAAAGCTACTGCTAGCAGCTAGTTAGCTTAGCGGAGTGTTAAGACTGAAAACAGTGGGAAACAGCTGACCTGTCTTTGTCTAAAGGTAAAAATACTAAAAATCACAACACATCCCTCATAAAGCTGCATTTTTTCTAAGAGAAAAAAATTGATTAAAAAAATTACAAGTTATTACAAGATAAACTTTGAAGCTAGTGAAAATGAGTTGTGAAGGAAGTGCTTTAGGTATTCTGCATCTTTTACTTGGAACAATCTTCCGCCTGAGTTTAAATTCAAAAATTAATTGGCCTGGTGTTTTTTTTTTTCTTTTGGACTTATGTAAGTTAAGCCAACTCTCTTTTGGTTTTAGATCTTGTCTGCAAACAGTCTTGAGAGTGGAGTTCCCATCTGACTTCACTCTCAGTGAAAATTAAGTAAAAAAAGATCCTAACTTTTCAAAGATTTCATGCTTTTGGAAGGGTCCCTGATTGTTATTTTTAAATTATCTAGTGGGTGTACGAATGTAAGGACTAAAAAAATGGCAGAAAATAATTCAAGAGCTCAAAGACCTCCTGTTTGTTTGCTCCAGGGTAAGACCTTACTCTGGTTATACATAAAACCTGAAGCACCTGATCTGAAAGTCTCATTCAGATGTATTATTTGTCTCATTTTGGTTCATCCTGCTGTGTGCGCTTTTGGTTTAAACATGAAATTCTCCACATTTTCATACCACCCACATGGTCGACCCTGGACCAAATGCACCGATCATACCGGTGCACACAGGCACACTAAGTGTTACTCTGATAGAGCGAAGGCTCCAGATCCACTGAATGATTTTTTTTTTTCTTTTAATCTGGTAACTCAGAATATTGACTGTTTGACCAGAAATGTTCCCAGAACATCAGTTAATTAAACTTTTCAAGGTTTGTTTCTTTTGATTTAATTGTTATGTGTTGTAGAAAGTGAGAAGTTTCAATGGCAAACTTTCCTTCCTCTGTATCTCTGAGGTATGTTTGTGTGAATAACTAAAGCTAGTGAAAAATACATTTTCACTGCTTATTTCCTCTGCTTAGAAATCCTTGCTACACGTACTTTTTGCCCTTGCCTGTACAGGAGAAAAGAGACATTCAATCACTGCAAACATGAATCAGTTACATTTCCTGGCTGTCTTTAAAGACATTTTACCTTTGGGCTGCCTTTGATAACTTGTAAGGGCTCTCAGCCTTGCAAGTTATCAAAGATTTGCGTGAAGCTTTGGACTTGGTTTGGGAAAGATCATTTTCTCACTGTCATCCTGCAGCCTCAAACCTTCACAGAGGAGCCGTCTACTGTTACAAATGTTTTCTCTCTTTTTTTTTTCACACCAGTAAAAAATCAGAGCGATGCTACGCTTGCAGACAGAGACACAGCATGCGCGCACACGCCACGCATGTTAAATGCCTCAGTCACAGCTAGAGGAGGGAAAACTTGTGAGGTAATTAGAGAGGGGGGTTTCGATGTATTGCCTGAATAAGTAAATTAAAACCTGTAAATGTGTTCTGAAAAGGATAACCACTGCCTTAAAACCACCTTTTGGTACTTATCATCCTAAAGAAAAGACTGAAGGACTGAGTTCTGTGCCTTCTCTGATTTTGAGGCATATGGTTAGTATTGTAACAGTATCTTCATGTACACTCCTACAGTATATCATGTATATTTCTGTCCTTTCTAACTTACAGGGCCAATACTCACACACACACACACACACTGTCTGTATTTAAGCACCACTGACGCGCTCATTAAAAAAAAAGAAAAAAAATAAGACCTGAAGGATAAAAAAAGCAGTAGTGTTTTCGTTTTTATCTGGGTGGTGTGGCAGCTTCCACTTATAATAATATTGTATTATTTATTGTCTTAAATATGGATTGCAAAAAGAATCAATTTGATCATGCCTTTTTGTTTCTCTGCCTCACTTTATTTATTTGGAAATCTCCAAGGACAAGGTAGAATCAGAGGACGGAGTACTTAAAGCTATAACACGCTTCAACACCAGTACAACTCTCCAGATTTCTGGTGTCATGGAAACAGTTATTGGCATGGCAATTTCTATTTTGAGGTTTGATATTAGCCCTGGTTACAAAGTGACTGCAGCTTTTAAATGAACATAAAAAAAATATATAATAATATATTATGTGAAGACTCATCCTTGAACCGTTTTTTTATGATTTGTTTTAAATACTTGATATTTAGTACGTCTGTTTTCACTCTCTCAGGTTCATGAGTGTTAATAGTTGTGTTTTTTGCATCTCAGGTAGAATGCAAATTTTAAAGGCCCCAAGTATATACTGTAGTACCACAGCTCTTCAAACAGTGACAAACTCACACGGTGTACATGTTTTTTCCTCATTTGTACATGTTTATGTGTTCTGAATATGGTGCACTGTTACAGTAAACGTTCATTATTTTGCATAGACCTAGTTCACAAAGACAGAAACTAGATTTGTTAAGCAGACGAAAATTGTGTACAGTCAGTGTCAACAAAATCACAACGATGTTCATGAAAACTACTACTTCTTCCACTGTAACCCTTTGCTTCTACAGTATCAGTTATTTAGTAATTATAGGATGTGACCACAAACAGTCAATAAATCTGTTTGCATCGAGTCAAGTCACGCATACATTTTCATAGATGAAAAGATTGTGTATTTACTGTGACATGAAGTTTTATGAATGACCTGTAACATGTCTTGGATATTTGGATGAAGCTCATGTTTAAAGCCTGGGGGAGGGGAAGGGGGGAGGGAAGGGTCGGTTGTTTATTACCTCCCAAAAATGGTTGTGCTTTGTTGCTACAATCTTAATTTTCCTTTTTTCTGTACCCAGGTGACATTTTCCTTTTCTTTTGTGTAGTAAACAGAATGTTTCTCACATGACCATGCATATTTTGTATTGGTTCACACCAACATTTTTACAAAAGGTAAAAAAAAAATTGAGAAGAGTTCTTGTCTTAATAAAAAGATATCAATGTTTAAAGTGCCGTCCTGCTGTGACTCCTTCAAAAACCTGGTTTTCACTTTGTAGTCCCGTCCCGCTCAGGAGCAGCAGGATTTATTAGCTCGTATTTGTTGTCACACTCCCTCTCCCTGCCTAGCGTGCTGAATACATTAGCTGCACTGAACCTGCTCACTTCATCTTGAGCTGCTGATACTTGTCAAACCCCGGAGAAGAAAGATTCAGGAGTTTGAGGTAAAAATACTGTACTGACGTTGATCAGATGTGGGTGAGCAGCAGCAGCAGCAGCAGCAGCAGCAGCAATCTGAGCTCTCATCAGTGACTGACACATGCACTGTGCCACAGAGAGAGGCGAGAAACGCTTTAAAATGACAAGATGACTGACACCGACAGGCTCGGGGGCCTCTGTTAAGGTTTGCGGCTGAACACGTGGATGTTAGTGGTTTGACAAATTGAAGGCATTTTGTGGAAAAAGAGCTAGTTCATAACCATAAGAAATTCTGTCATCATTATTCAGTCAGTGCCACTATTTCCCATTACTTTAGGTGATCCATCCCAGGTAAAGGTCAATAACATTATTCAAACTTTAATGGGAATAGTTAAAGCTCAGAAAGCAGCCACTTTCCTCCCTCCCTCATACAATCACTGAAATATAACACTTCCCTCCAGTGATATTAAATACCTGCCTATTGATATTTTTAAACTTGACAGATTATAGGATTTCCTGCGTATTTAATTATTTTCTCTCAAGGTTAAACTCTTGAAAGTAATCACCCTGAGTTGAAAGCAGCTACAAGCTCCTCTGCTGTCAGCGCGTCGTGAAAGCATGAACACAGAGGGGTGATGTTTCAGTTAGACGCCACTAATCCCATTTAAATGTTCAATTTTAATTTGGAATGACATGTTTAAAGTGTAATTAGCACAATGGGGAAATTGAGAGTGAATGAATGTCTGAGCATGGCTTGTTTAGTTACTTAATTGATTGATTGAGATTGATGGCATGCAGCACTTGGCTTGGCTGAGGTATAATTAAATGATGTGGGAATAAACTGTGAGTGAACAAAGGCAAACGCAACAGGCACTGTCTGCACACTTATCTCCTTCTTTGTCCCTCTGGTTTAGCACAAGTACCAAAAGACCTGTTTAATTCTTATTTAATACTTTATTGTCTTATTCAGCTGTTAACAAGAGGACAAATCCCTCAAACATGTTGGTTTCTTTTTTTAATCACACAGAAAAACAGGCTGTTGGCTCCACAAGAGAACACATCAACCTGAAGTTTAACATTATAACAGCTATGGGGGTCATTTGGACCTCCATTTAACCCTGTTTTCAAATACATATATCGCGTAACTTTGTTTGTTTAACCCTTCAGAGCCCAGCATAGCACCAGCGCTTCGATTTGCACGTTAAGTTTGGATTGGCGGTAGATTTGAAACTAGATTATTTTTGGGGTGCTGTTGCCCTCCACTAATGTGTTTGCAGGATTCCTGTGTAAAGCTTAAACAACAAAAAAATTACAACACAGACTGCGGTTGTTCACGTCACTTCATCACATTTTCCATTTACATTTTTGAGGGAAACAGCCATGACATTTATCTGTTTAAAAAGATATGTGTAAAATTTTCTTTTATTGCACTTCTAAGCAATATATATATATATATACTTTTTTTTTTTTTTTTTTTTTTTTTTTTTTTTAAATTGTCATCTGGGGGGGGCAGGTATTATTGGAGGTGGGCCAATTTTGGTCTGCGTGCCGCCAGTTTGGCCTATGCTGTCCCTTAACCCTTTGAACCCTGATCTGATTTTTCAGGTCTTGAAAATTGCAACCCACAAACACAAGGTCTATTTAAATAACTTCGGTGTCATAGTACAGGGACAAGTCATGATATTTTTTAAGATGTGTTAATATGAGTTTATGTGATTCTGGTAAAGATTAAATGCAGACTGCATGCAGCAAAAATCTAGAAAATGTAGGTTTGCCTGAAAAAGGAGACATTTCAGGATGAATGTGTCTTTGAAAATGAAGCAGCTGCAGCTCTAAACCTTTATCAGACCAAAGTACAACATATGAACATTATCTCTGCAAAGGTTGACTCTGATGACATGAAGTAGATCAAAATTAGAGAGGTTTCAGTGCAGAGAGTTCAGGCCAGCTCTCTTTTGACACAGCTTGGTTCCATCTGGGTCATTTAAATTTTCTCATCTACAAACTTTTATAAAGGGCGACCCCAAAAAATTCAGGATGAAATGTTTCATGATTTTTATTGCATAATAAATTTGAATGTAAATTTTCTTCACTCAGGTATAAATTAGATGTTTGTACATTTCATTCCTCACAGAAGCGTTCGTTTATGACATTAGTGCTTCCTTTGCAAATGAATTCTGATTGTAAGAAGTATCTGGAGCCCAGTGGTGTAGTGGTCCCTTGAGAAGTGGGTCTACTCTAAATTTTCACCTTTTTTTTAAGTGGTACAGAAAAAAAAGACGGTGACATGTAAGACTACTCTATTCACCCAAAAATCTGTCATTTCTACTTGCTCACTATAATAAAATTATCATGACTTAATTAGGAGCAGTTTGTAGTTACTACTGGTCACACAAGCAGAATGGATGAATGTAAAATGTATTTATCATGAGGCAAACATGGTGTTTCGGTTATTTTTTGAACATTTATTTAAATAAAATACTTTAAATCTGAGGTTGACAATGCATTCTTGTTCATATTTACGGAGCGGTTCTCCTGGATGCAGAGCGACTGCAGCTCCGCTTTAGCTGCCGGGGAGAAGCTGCGGTCCGGCTGCTACGGCTACTCTCACGGCATCTAGCTAGAGCTTCAGGCTAACGTTACTAGGGTAACGTTACCCTAGTTATGTCATCAGTCACCATGCCTAAAGTTAACCAATTTAATCAGTGAAGGCAGCGAGTACCAGCCAATTAGAGGCAGAGGAGGGTGGGTCATGGCTTCACCATCCTTGAGGAAAAAAAGGGCAATCTGGCAGCTAGATATTACTGAATGGTGCGGGGGGGGGGGGGGGTGTTAGAAGTGGGTATACTCAACGCTGACTGAAAAATAAGTGGGTATACTCCGTATACCTGCGTATACCCTCGACTACACCACTGCTGGAGCCTCATATGCGAGTCAAACTTGAAAAGGACTCACACATTTCAGCCGGCAGTCTCTACAACTTTCTTCTGAATGGCAGACAGGAGTGTGACCTCTCTCAGATCAATGAAATGTGGTGAGTGGGTTTACACAGTGCAGCTGTACAGAGTTTGATATGTGGTGATCCATTTAGTTGTTATTTGAGTTGTGTTTGTGGCATGTATAAAAAGGTCAGGTTGTCTTTTTAATTTGTTGTTGTTGTTGTTGTTGTTGTTGTTGTTGTTGTTGTCATTGTTGTTGTTGTTGTTGTTGTTGTCACTTGAAGTTTCTCACTAGCCCAAATGGTTGGGGAGCATCGGTGCTCCGATTAAAAGGAAACAAAAAGGGTTATACTTTACCCATAATTCTACTCCAGTACTATCTTCAAAAACTGTACAGTCACCCAAAATGCTGTTCCTGTGTAAATTCACAGCCACAGCACAGCAGTAGAGTACCGTTCTCAACAGATAACATTTTCCTGCAAACAGTCTTAAGTACTAATGTACCTGCCGTCAAATGAAGTTGGTTAAAGTTCAAAACATAGTTGCTGTTGGTTTGGTAAATGTACAAGCTGGTACATTAAACCACGAAACACACACACACACACACACACAGATATACACCGACCAGCCTAATCTACCTTGTATAAATCAACCTTGTGCCACCAAAGCAGCTGTCACTTATCAAAGCATGAACTCCACCAAACGCCTGAAGGTGTCATGTGGTTTCTGGCTCTACAACTTTGGCAGAAGATCCTTTGAGTCCTGTAAACTGTGAGCCTCTACTAACCAGCATGATCTCAGCACGAGATCGAGATGATTGGAGGCCAAGTCTTTGTTTTAAACTCTGTTTTATTCCTTTCTGCTGAGCAGTTTTTGCATCGTGACAGGAGTCCGTTTTAAAGAGGCCTCTACCATCAGCAAAGGCTTTACTCCATCTGTAACGAGGCTGAAGATGCAAATGATGCATCTGAATAACAAGACTCAAGGTTTCCAGAGCAGGACAGTGCCCAGGGCATCACACTGCTGTGCCAGCTCGCCTTCTTTCAGGACCAGATATAAGACTTACTGATTTTGAAATGGCCAGTCCTCAAACCATCACGACTACGCCCTCGTCAAAGTCACCGGGGTCCTTCCTTCTTTAAATCTTTTCAGCCTTCAGTGTATCCACTTCAAGACCTGCATGTGCACTGGCTGCAGAGATGAGACCTGTCAAAGAGTGGGCTGAATTACGAATAAAATACCAAACAACCAACAGTATCATTATCAAGCTTCAAGAGCCTTAGCGGGGAATGCTTTTCAGAAAGCCCCAGATCTTTCAGACAGCAGTAAAAAGGTTATCATCACAAACTGTAAATTACCTCATTCCAGACAACTTCCAGTCCTCACTGCTGCCTGTGTGCAAAAAAAAAAAAAAAAATACAGGGACTGAAGGATTTGGTGAGACTAGGCAATGTCCTCTTGTAAACAGCCCATGTTCAGCAAGGACGTCTGGTGTGTGATGCTGCTTCTTGCAGCTGTAACAGCAAAAACCCAAAGTAAGGTAGGCAACAGGGAGTACTACTGCTTCAAAATGTAGTCAGTCTGTGTAAAGCAGCAATAAATTTGTGTTCTGAGTTTGTCACACCACAGAAACGTGTCATTGAACACTGAGCCAAATTCAAAAGATTAAAAAATTGCTAAGTTTATAAAATTAGGTCTGAAAATCATGGAACAATAAGCACTTCTCTCTGCTGTGAAACACTGGGGGCGTGTCAGTCAGAGGCACTGGAGCCACGCCCACACACTCTGTGTACTGTATGAAGACGTTACCTACAGTACCAATAGAAGCTAGCTCTAGCAGCGTGATTGGACGGAGCCAGCCCTACCTGTTTGATCCATCAGAGGCAGAAAGTGACTCTGAGTCAGACACTGATAGAGCTCAGCCTCGTTCCTCACAGTCTCCATCAGAATGATCATTTATTTCTCCATTTATCACATTTAACAACATGGATTACTGACGAGTAACGTTACAACCTGGACAAATACAGTTAGACTATTAATACACCTGTTTCTTCAGAAGACTGTGGGTGCTGCTATGATAAATAACTACTTCTGACAGCGATTATCGGTTCCCTGTTTCCTTATATAACTGACCCCCGCCATCTGCAGCAGGGGGCGGGGTTATGCTAATGATGACTTAGTGATGAAATGCAGCTATGATTTCTGACCCGCCCATTAAATCCTGAACACAGAAATCTGAAACACAGTTTGTGAAGCTGAGCTCCACATTTAAATCCTAAATGGTTGAATGACTTTGACATGTTTTAAGGAAACACATCTGTGACCTATTTAATACGTTTAGGAGAAAATGACTGATTTTGATTTACACAGACTTTACAAAACCCCAGAGATCATCCTGAAGATCCATCTGGATGTTGCATTTGACATCACCCACAGAATAAGACTTATAAAATGAAATGTACATGCCATCTTAAAACAGTGAAGTAAGACAGCCCCTGAGTGAGAAAGACCAGGGATAATTCTAACACCTTTAAGGTTTACACAAATAGGCATCTGTAATTAAATCCTACTGTAATAAACTGCAAACATCTGCAGTAAAGCTTCTGCTTTGTCTTAAGTGTCTACGTCTGCATCTGTTGAATCCATGTGTTTATGTGGTTTTATGAAATATTCACAGGTCGGAAGAAGATTTGGAAACAATCACTCAACCATTAGAATCAACCCCCTGGGATGGAAGAAGCATGTCTTAGATATACATAATGAATCAAGTGTTCGAAATGAAAAAAAAAAAAGATTATGCATCATTCCTAATGACTATTTGTTCCTTTTTATTATCATGATTAATTTTTTTCCACATGAAAAAAAATTGGTTAAATTTAAGGAGAGCTGATCATTTGTTTTTCTTGGTTTCTTTTTAATTGATGTGCATACATGCCAGGCTGCCTATGGCCCGATTTGATTTGTACTGCATTGTTTTATTCACATAATCTATAACCTATATATCTAGTAAAAAAAATAAACACCTACCACAATGCTGGTGCTACCTGCAGAGACAAATGCATTCGCATGAGGGTCAAAGGTCAAGAACCAATTCCATTGAAGTTAGGTCTTAAACAAGTCCTTGAGGAACTGGATATAGATGAACTAACTTGTTGTTAACAGATATCGAGTTTACAACAGCTGTTGAAACACACTCAAAAGTCCAATGCATCCTAGTTTAGTTTTGTTTAGTTTATGTAGCATACGTGTTAAAACATTCATATCAGTCATTTAATTATTTCAGATGGATGTATCCTCTGGAAGGTTGTCAATCAACGGTCACTTTTTAAACCAAGACACATCTGTGTGCTTTTTGATGTATTTAAAAAGATTTATCTGTAAGTTGCACATGAACAGCTCAAAACAGCCTATTTTAAACAATAGTGCAACATTTTTACAAGATCTCCATAAGATCTCCACAAGATCTCCATAAGATCTCCACAAGATCTCCACAAGATCTCAATAAGATCTCCATAAGATCTCCATAAGATCTCCACAAGATCTCCATAAGATCTCCACAAGATCTCCACAAGATCTCAATAAGATCTCCACAAGATCTCCACAAGATCTCAATAAGATCTCCATAAGATCTCCACAAGATCTCCACAAGATCTCAATAAGATCTCCACAAGATCTCAATAAGATCTCCATAAGATCTCCACAAGATCTCCACAAGATCTCAATAAGATCTCCACAAGATCTCCACAAGATCTCCACAAGATTTCCACAAGATCTCAATAAGATCTCCACAAGATCTCAATAAGATCTCTACAAGATCGCCATAAGATCTCCATAAGATCTTCACCACAACTCCACACCATCTTCATGAGACTTGATGAAAAGACATCACATAAGAGTCTCCTAACCACTTCATGACATGTTAGAGGGGCGGGCCTCAAACACTAAGCTCTGCCCATAGCTCTGCTACTGCCAGGCCTCTAGAGAGCTGACCAATCAGTATTTATTTCAGTCTCTGTCTCTTAAAGAGACAGAGACTGAAATAAAGGCTTTCTAAAACACCAGTATGAGAAAAAAGGTTTTTTTAATATCTATAAATCATGTAGAGATACTATGTTGGTACCAGAGAGACAAAATATAGCCTTGAAAAAAAAACCTTAATAATAACAGCAATACATTTTTAATAACACTGTACAGAAGCCACAGTATTTTACATAATTTAACATGTTTTTGGTCAAAATTAAGGCTGGTATAAAGTTTTTTGCTAGATCGGGTACAAACACTTTTGAAAAAGAAAAAAATTAAGCAAGGACACTAACAAGTAACAGTGCACCATTATTTTGTACATCTGACTGAAACCAAACTAACCTGACAGAGTTTCACTACATATTACATGTTTCATATGTTGCTGCTCCTTTTTTTTCCAAGGAAAATCAAAATGTTTCGTTGTCTATGCACAAGGCCCTGTTAGTTTTACACATTATGGAAATCCAGCCAAAACAGTGTTAAATTACTGCCAACATGCAGGGTCAAAGGAAGCCTGAAAAGCGTTTTCTCTCACCACTAGGAGGACCAGCTAAGAGTTTTCTCTCAAAACCTTTTCACAAAGCTGCTGAGACTGTTGCTATGTCCCAAATCACATACTTTCATAAGTGCACTTACATAAAGAGCACTGTGCACCCTCTGCTCTTACTGTAACAGAGCATGAAATCTTACAGGGTCTTGTTGTCCCAAAACAGATACAGCAGCTTTGCACTTACCAGAAATTAAAGACCTTCAAAAAAGACCTTAAAATAATAAAATGTAGACTACTAATTCAACATTGAACCAAGACTAATATACTGGCTAGTCACATATGTATTCTGCTAATTGTAAACTGTTGTATCTGGTTAAACGATTAGCAGATCTACATATAAGCAGCCTTGGTAGAGTCTGATGGAGTCCAAATGTAGTAGAAACCCAAAATGTGATAACTTACCCAGAATGGAACAAGTTGTTACAGCATGGGCTAAAGTTATGAAGTTTTGGGCTCAGCAACTTGTTACATTTTGGGTCAGTCATTACATTTCTGGTTTTATTCAACCCTCTGGTCTGAAAAAACAATGAGGAAGTGCTAAAATCTGCAGTTTGTTGAGTCTCCGCTTGAGGCTGATTCCTGAAGTACCAGAAGTCACACAAAAAAAAAAACACGCCAATAAAAGATATTTTCAAAGCTGAAATAAACATGTTTACAGCCTGGTACAAAAAATGTCTGAATCGCTAATTTCACTAACAGCACCCACTGTACGGGAGATGAACTTTTTTCTAACTCAGAAGTTAATGTTAAGATCATCAGTTTGTCCAATCAGAGGCACACCTCAGGTCATGTGATGGCCGGGTGCCCTATAACTGTTACTGTGGAGACTGAAAGCCCGCCTCATTTCCAATATGGCCGTGCCGGCCGTTTTGCTTCAAAAATCTGTTTCAGGAAGAGACGAGTGACGTCCCAGAGGCTGCGTCCATTAATTATACAGACTATGATTTTATTGCATGTTTTTAATTCTATCTCAGGTTGTTGTTGTCAGGTTGTGCCTTTTAATGACTGGGATTCTGTAACAACCATGGCAGAGAAAACCACAGGTAAAAGACTCCCAGCATTAGCCATGCTGAGACTCTTTCTGAACTGGTCTTAGTGACTCAGGAGTCCTCTTCACTACTGCTAACCCCTCACAGGTTTAGGAGATTGTTTTAGTGCTGAAATACTTTGTGAAGTACTTTTGGACCAGAAATTTAAGAGTCTTAAATTTAGGACTGACATGCCCATTGTTTTAGAGAGTTTCTCCAAAATCAGTGAGTTAGGAGAAACTTTTAGCTTGAAGATGTTTTGAGGCCCTGATTTATCTGGAATCTTCCAAGTCTCAGCTACATTAGACAATTGATGTTCACGGTGGGGGAAATGCTACGTCATCTTCCTTCAGACAGATCAGCTAGTTGTGTCATACAATGATGAAGGACGAGCACCTGAAGCCTGCGATAACCACAACACAATTATCTCCGACTGCTACAGTCTGACCCGGAGAAATCTGCATTAATTAAAGCAAACACAACCGGCCTGTTAATCCTGTATGAAAGTGTCGGAGAGAAGAGATGCACGTTTGTGAGATGATTAACTCACAAACCTGAAAGATACTGTGAACGGCTCTATGGGCTCCAGTGTCAGCGATGTTGCTTCTTGATGTTGTGATGCTTAATCAGGAATTGATGTTTACCAGAGGCAGGAAATGTGTTGGATGTTTATGTGAATGTTTTGGATGAGATAAATTGGGGAAAGCAGTTCTTTTACCCTCCCTTGCCCACACACACAGACACACACACACACACACACACACACATAAAAAATAAAAATAAAGGAAAGAAAGGTTAAGTGTTTGAGACAGTAAATCTGTAATTATCTGCAGAGCCTGAGCTCCCAGCAGCATCCTCTGATGTTCTTTAAACCAAATCTCAAGGTGACTCTTTCCGCAGAAGCACAGAGAAGTCTTCTTGTGCCAAATTTACATTGACGTTACGCTTCATAGCCACCGCCCTGATACAATAAGCAAGGCAAACATTTCCCAATCTCCTGCTCTTATCTTTTTTTTCCTACTACGTCTCTGTGTAATCTTCCCATCATATTTGGTATTGTTGATGCATAATTAATTTCAATTTAAAGTACACTTTTTAATTTGAATCACCTAGATAGCCGTATCTTTTGTGAGATAGCTGCGAGAAATGCTTTTGTTGCCATACAAGTTGATTTAGTCACCCTGCCTCTCTCTGATGCACCGCGCTGCCTCGCTGGATGTTTCCTCACTTATGCTTCATGGAACGTGTTTCACTCGTCTGCATATGAAAGTGTTCTATTTTTGTGGGACAGCCTGTTACAGTCTTTAAAAATGTCTCGTACACATCCTGGAAGTCAGTCACAGAGAGCCTTCGTGAGCCCATGAGTTGCTACGGGAACACTGCCACCTCAATAATTTATCACTCTGAGTCTATTTTCACTTATTAAATTAATCAGTTAGGTAATTAAAAGTTACATGTTTTAATTAAATTGGCATTGAATTCAAACACAAGGAAAGAAAGGCATCATGGGATGAAGTTCATCAGCTCAAATGAGCTTGAACTTAATTTCAATTCCATTTGGGAAGATGTGGATAAGTTAAAAAAAAATTATCTGTTTCGCGCTCTGTGACCGTTGCAGTCTCTTTTGAAATAAGAGTTGCTGATAGTAAGACAAAGAGGAGAGTACTACAGGAACAGGAAGGTGATTAAAAAGTTTGAAGCTCTTTGCAAAACCGTATAACAAGAAGACCGGTGTAGTTCTGAAAGGTCTCTCAGACACATGGAAAACTAAAATATAAACATTCAAACAGGCAACAGTGCTGTGTAGTTAGAAAATTCAAAAAGTGGAGGAAAAGCAACACTTCACAGCATTTTACAAACGCTAAAAACACAGAGAAAAAAAATCTGTGTTCACAAGGAAACGCTGTAGTATGCATGCCAGGCCTGTAGGAGGCGATAGACGAATGCAGAGTCTTTTGAGGTGGGCTGATCATCTGGTGTATATCCACCTTTTTCCTGACTACCCATAGTTCATCACAATTACCAGTTTTACTTTTCGGATTGAACGTTTTGTTTACATCTCCATGGAGACCACAGAGCTGATGATGTTAGCCGAGCTGTCATTCTCACTCTAATAACCAGTGTTGAATCTCAGCCTTTTTGTGGAGTTTCTCGTGTCTTGACGGCAGGCCAGGTGAGGCCTAGATTCCTACAGGCTAAGCTTACTGAACTACTGAACTGTTCTGTTAAAACTATGTCACTCAAACAGAGTAAAACACACGAGGAGTCCAATCATCAGAAGAGACCGGTCAGCTGAATCCGAGATACTTTATTAAAGGAAACGTATCTGAACAAAGTAAATGAGTTGTGAGCTCTGCAGATCACCCAAGCAACTGAAAACATGACCAACCAGTAGCATTTTTATAACCCAGAGGACGGTTATTTGCTCCTCACTCCTGTCTCCAGATTGGTCATCTCTGTCGAAAGACAAGTCTCCTTTAGGTTAGTGCTGGGCAGTTCCCTATAAGAAGGGAAGATCCTTCCTGATCGATGCAGGGGCTAAAAGTAGAGAAGGATTGCTGTGGTCATACTGAAGAATCTGCTGTGAATCAAATTGAGCATTATTCAAAGGTGTTATCATGAGTTTGCTTATATACTTTGGTTTTGAACCTGGTTGCAACAGTTTTTCCAGCTGGACATTTTAGGTAGATCAGATTTCTGAGAGCCCCAGCATCGAGGCCTGGCCAGCCTCAACGGCGTCTCGCTAGGGCATAGATCAGCAGATTTATGGCTTTGTTTTTCACTCTGGGAGACAACTGCAGTCTATAATGAGCATGTTGCACCTTTGAGAACCCAGCGAGCTGCACTCGTCCTTTGCTGTGAAAAAATCTTCTACACCAGCTTTTAAAAGCAAGAAAATGACAAAATGAACAAATTTCGGAGATGAAGTCATCGTACAGATGTTTTAAAAATTTTACACTGAGCCCTGTCTAGCATTAATGATTTCATGCAAGATGTTTTGAGCTAGCTTGCTGGCAGCAGCGACCAGAAGTTGATAACTGCAGGTGGAAGTCAGCACCCATAGGCTTCTGAAGAAACAGGTGGATATTAAATGCATCTTATCTGAGTGCAGAAGTGGAGCAACAGATGCACATTTAGTTAAAGGCAGTCAGCAGATTCAGCAGCACAAGAACAACCTGGTAGTCCTCCAATGAAGCGTTGTTGTTGTCCAGTTTGCACATGGCAATTAAAAGTTCAATTAACAAAAGTGGAATGCCCACGCACAAAACAGAGTGTGATGTCATTATTTCCACTGAAAACTTCAGCTTGCTGTTTACACAGCAAAAGAGGCTGCGGTGTGTCAGAAAAATTCCACTCTGAAGGGCGTTTCAAAAAAGTTCTGTTTTAGGTCAGCTAAAACTGCGTCTCCATATAAACGAGAGGCCAAAACACAACAATATTTTTGCGTTTTATCCCAATGCCATTCTTGTACAAACACCACCTGAATGTTCATGGTTTATCTGAGTGAGTGGAGGGGGGCGGGGCTTAGCCATAGGTCAATTTCCTGCTTTGCTGCTGTTTATTTGAAATTGGCTGGCTCTTTGAAGACATGTTGTGAGACTTGATTGCAATGAGCAGCACTTATTCTGTTACATTAAAAACTAACATGTGCTTCATTAATATGAAAAATATCACACTACGATAACAATGCATCAACAATATAACACATTTCTGAAATCCAGGAAGCAGTAAAAAGGACAACAAATGCACAGTAGGTAGTTTGACTTTTACAGCCTTTCATGTCTATAATAAATACTGTCTATTATCTATATGATTTAATAAACTGTATTTCCAGTATTGTTAAGTTTTCCTTACAGTGGTGACTCAAAAGTCAAAGAGGCAGACTGTTCCCCTGAGCTGGAACATGTGGGTTAGATTTAGGGACTGTGGAGGAAGGAGTCCTCCGTGCAATTACTTTTGCAACATGTTGCAGAGATGTTCAGTCATCTCTTGATTCCCTGAGAACTATGGGCTTTTAGCTAAGCTAGGCTGTTAGCCTTTAGCTTGTTAGCTTTCAGCAGAACTACTGCTTCATTAAAAGATTCAGCCACATATTTGCATGGTTTAACAAACTGGCTAAATTGATGGAGCATCACAAATTGTTTTTCAAATTTTCACGACACAGGGAATGCTGGGTAAATAAGGATTCACTCAGTCTACGCTACAAGCTGCCTGTAATTAGCTCAGTGAAGAGTGTTTCCCCGATTCTATGAAGACGCAGAAGACAAGGAAGACAACCTGGTCTTTGTTGACACAAATTCACTTCCCCATGGTAGAAATATTTCTATAGTCAGGTGAGATGTCAACAAGTCGAGCTATTACATGGTTTTGGCTTTGCAGGCCAGTGCAGATTAAGACAGACATTGTTTAGAGAGGGGTTTTTTGGACAAATACAGTAAATGTTTGGTAGCTTTTTCATTTCATTTGTTCAGCTGTGCAAAGGATTCAGTTTTTCACTCGGTAAAACAACGCTGAGCAGAGCTGTTTATCCAGTTCGCCTGTGTGGTCATCTCCACACATCTGCAGCGAGTTTGCGTTAACACAACAGTTCGGATTGCACACAGACGGAGTGACAGCAACCAAAAGAAGACAGGGAAAGCCATCATCCATGGCCTGATTCTTGTGCTGTCACTGGGTCTTCATTTTAAGACATAAAAGCCTGAGTCTGAGAAATGGTTAGTTCTCAGTGTTAGCACACTCTTAACATGCCATTGTGGTGTGAACAAAAGAAATCTGGAGTGGGTGAAACCAGAAAATATGTGTACAGACTCGAACAAAAGAGACACGTTAATGGAAACAAGATGGAACACACTTTCTATGACAGTTAATTAGTATTTTGACACAGAGTAGACTAAAAAACTGTTATTTTAAGGTTTTTATTTTAGACCTTGAGTAATTACAGCAAACGTGAGGATGAACTACATTCTTCAATTATGTTAATAATTACTTTTAGCACATCATTGGATCTTTTACTTCTATTAGAAACGGTTTCACTTCCTGCTCAAACAGCAAAGGTTTGTTTTATCTGACAGAGAAAGAGTGCAATTAAGTCTCTTTCACACGCGAGGGGAAAACAGTTTATCTCTCTTCATTTACTTTGAATTGCATGAAGGTGCCTTCTTGTCACTTTCATACTCATTTTTGTGTCACTTTTCTTTCTTCAATTATCTCACTTCAAGTCGTTCAGTGGGGGAAAAAATCTCCAAGGAAAGCGGCATAAAGAGATGAGACAATAAACGACAGACAGGTTTGCATCAGCGTATATGTTTTTCTCTGCAGTTTTAGATCGGGATAGAAATCCTTCGCACAAAGAGCTTCAGTTCTACAACTATGTGATGACTATTTGGAGGGGCAATTATAAGCATGAGCTCCCAAGTTTCACAGCCCGTGACCCCCAAAATATCAGATAACATCCAGATAACATCCACCCCCTGCTATGGGAATACACCAATTCAAATACAGATAAAAAGCACAAAAAGGTGCTTCATTCAGCTGATTGGTAGAAAATTAGACAAGGCTTGTGCACGTATGGCTGTGTTTCCTAAGTTGACTTGCTGCCACTGATGCTGCCATTATCCTCATTTAGTCACCTTTGAGGTCACTTGGGAACATAGAAACGCTGAAAACCACTCAAACATTTTCTGTCTGCATGAGTTTTATCTAAGATTTAACCTCTATTTTGTTCTTATTTTAACAAGAATGGATGCAACTGTACATAAGTTTTAATTTCAGAAGCGATTTTGCAGGCCCCATATCAGTTACACTTTTTAAACCAGTGATAGTCCCAGGCTAGTGCCTGGGTTAGCACTAGTTCTTTGTGTTTCCACTGACAAAGCACTGCTTCCAGGAGCTAATTGCTGCTCAGCAAGCACCAACTCTTTGCTGGGCCAGAGCGAAGCACTGACTATGCCGGGGGCTGGGGGTGGGGATACCGTGACCAATGATCAGCAGTGGGAAACTGCAAAAAGATTAAAGTTTATAAAGTTTTTGTTTTATTTCCGCCCACTATCTGCTGCATGTCACTATTTCAAATTTCAATAAGTGAAGTCTTTCTGCTTAGCACCATTCACACTGGACCTACAAATTACTGCAATAAATTACAACACAGAATTTTGGGCCATACATTTTTTGTGTGCTTCGTTTTATTTTATTTCAATTTATTTATTTATTTATTTATTTATTTATTTATTTATTTGGGAGGAGGGGGAGTGTCCTGCTCACAGCTGTGTCCCTGTCCATTGGCTGCAGCCTTGGTAGCATGCATAGACAGCAAAGGCTGAATTGAGACACTTTGGTCAACAGAAGATTGTCTGTTTGCATCCTCAACCGTTGCTGCTCGCATGACATAGGGTAGATCCTGTTGCCTAGCAATGGCCAACTACCCAGCCCAGCAAGCATCCCGTAACTAAGACAACATCACCAAAATTTCCAAAATAATCTCAAGGATCAGTGTGTTTGCTTCTAATAACATTCGTACAGCTTGTTTTTGTGTTGAAACGTGATACTATCATTTAACAGTGTATTACGGAAAGAATTATGGGATATGTTGGGCCTCTTGTTATAGTCTCTGCAGCCCAGGATAAGAAGGCCACATTTTGGGGGAGTCCCTTGAAAATGGGACGGCCATCGACGCACCGCTGTGACGCATTGGGTCCTCAGAGGCTGCAGCCCCTAAATTCAGACACAGCTGATGTGTTTATTATGTTCAGGTCTGCTTTATTAACCTCTGAATATTTTTGAATATATTCATAAAATACAGTTAGAAACGTTAGGTTGCCACAAAGCAAATTCCTCTGGTCCAAATTATAAAAGATCATTTACTGCAAACAACTGAGAGATACGTGAATTAGTTTAAATCAGACTAAAGGAGCAGTTAGATGTGTGTACAAAGCTCCTTCCTGGTTTGTGAGACCATAAAAGTATAATTTCAGTAAACATTTCCACCTTCACCCTACAGCATATTTGATTTAGTCCAATTTAAAAAGGCTGTGTCAGAAAGATAAATGATATCCGAGCCTGCTTTGTTTCTTAATGCAGAAATTAAATCGAGGTCTTAAATGCATAAATTAAGCACTTGTGAAATTACAGAAGGTGGAGCCTGAGGCTGGTCTCTGCTCCAGTAATTTAAATTAATGAATAAGTCTGATTATTTTCTGCTCAGATACAAGTTTACTTTTTACGGTCTTGCTTTAAGGTTGCCAGCCAACCACACTTTAAGGTAGTATGTCCACTTAGCAACACTGAACCCTTTTCATCTGCATGGTGACTAAACCTGAGTTTTGTTTTGGCCTCTCCTCTGGTCACACTAAGAGCTCAGTCATCCAGGTGGGGGTTCTTCAGTTTGAGGTGTGACTGATAAAATCCACCCTCTGCCGTTCAAATCGTGTCTTTTGTTTCTACTTCCTCATTAGTGATGCCCGGCGCTTTGAAATCCAGCGAAATTTAAAAAGCACTGAACTGTAGAGCCATGCCCCCAAACAACAGATGTATCATTTACAAGTAAATGCTCCAAATGGATTCACATGGCTAAAGCTTATTCAACTGGTGGTTACCTTTTGAACCACCTGTAATGCCTCGGATAATTACATTCTGTTTCTCAGGCTATTATTCATCAGTGAAAGGTCAAGAGCATTATTTGCAACACAAACTGTATGGGCCAGCACACACACGACGAGTTGCTCAGTCACTTTGATATGCATGTGAATGTCAAATTAAAAAACTGAGGCCTAATAGGCAGCCATTACTGCAAGAGAGAAGCCTTTGTGTAAACCTGAGGTCTAATCACTTATTCAATCACAAAGCTCTGCGTCCCTGCTCTCCTCCACTGCTCCCTCTAAAAGGGACTGATTTTTATTTCAAACACCATGGTTACACTTGAATGGAAAATGAAAATTTCTGCTCATAGCCGGTGCCTAATTGTTTATCAGGAGTACTAACAAGGTTGCTGTAATTAAATCAGGACCCATTCTCATGCTAACCAGCTGATTAAGTGAGCCATCGATGATTCTTTCTTTCTCTTACTGGTGGCAACGACTTTCATGGAGCGACGGGGTACAGCAGATTCTGACATACAACATGGACGACAACTGCGGACCAATGGTGTACATAGGGCAGGGGCCCAATTGTTAAAGAATCCCCCGCAGAGCCAAAACATGCGCAAGAATGCCTTCTTGGGTCGGGCTGAACAAGTAATCAAATTTAAACCAACATCGCAATGTAACGCAATGCAATTTTCAAATCGCAAAGGCTGCAGTTAAACAAACAAAAAAAAATCTCTGGAGACGAACGAGACACGTGCGAGTGGGGAATGAAGAAAACAACTCCAAGCTACGTTTTGATTTGTTGTGTTGTTGTTGACAGGTAAGAAGATGCTGCACGGCGTAAGGTATTGTGTTAAACGTGCCTGGTTACCGTAGCTACAACAAGGGGCAATGTTACAAACCTGTTCCAGTACTTAAGAAAGCACCACAAGGACATGTATGACAACTGCATGGCTAAACCCCGACCACCAAGAAAAGAACTGTTTATATTCTGACAGAATCCTTTGTCGTGTTGGTCATACTATAGAATGATTTATTGCTTGTTATTTGTGAAGAAATTAGAAAAAAAAATCACATGCTAAATTGCAATATTGGTCCAAAAAAATGCAATTAGATTTTTCTAAAATCGTTCAGCCCTACTCTTGGGAGCCAAACTGTGTGCTAAAGTGATCTCACAGAAGCCTAAAAGCTCTAAACTTCCTGCCCCCTAGGCTGGATACAGCATGATAAACTCTCCTCAAGGGAAGCAAAAACATGCAAGAACACACTAAAGTGCACACTAAAACACGCAGAACTTGGAGCCCCCTTTAGTGTCCAGTGGCGAGAACGTGCTGTACACGTCTTTTTTTTCCTTTTCGCCCTGCTCTTCAAAAAAATCTGTTCCCTCCACTGCTGCAGACACAGTTTCAGAGAGATGCTGAAAAATAAACAGGAATTGGCCCAAAACTAGAAGGTGACACTTACTTGTTAAGCTTTTGTAAAACTTCACGCCTCACCATCAACACTGAGGACAAGTGGCACTGAGTCAGGACACCAGTGTGCAGATCAGAGGTGTTTTTGTTTTTTTTGTTTTTTTTTTTGTTTTTTTCTGTCACACTAACAAAAGATGGCTGCTTTACATTACAATGTGCTGCTTTGTGTGCATCTATTTTAAGGCACTATTTCTGGTCATCACACAGTGCTATCTATACACTTACTGTGTATTCACAAGAGGACAAAAATAAACCGCTCATATTTAGACTGATACGAATTTAAAAATAAGCCCTGGCAGGATTCGCCTCTTTTATTAAAGCTCTTTTAAACAAGTCTATTTTTTTTTCTACTGCACCATTTTACGATTCAAATCTGCTCTGCACTCTGCAGTCATGATCCATCAAAGAAACTACCAAGAAGTGTACATTCATAAAGTTCCAATAATGTTTTGTAATGGAACATTAGTTTGTAATGAACAACCAAAAAAGGTTCTTTATGGAGCCACTAAAGTGCTGTGAACCAGAGTCACACAGCTCCCGCCATGTGCTACATCACTAATAGATGTGCAGGCTGCAGCCTCAGTAAGAACCATTTAGGGTTTTAAATTGTCCCTTCAGAAAAAAAAAGGAGTAGTCTGTAATGTTCTATTTTGTTCAGTTCTGAGAAGTCATCTCTTCAAGTGTGTAGGGCGACTATTAGTGCATACATCACATGCCCCCCTGGAGAGGTGACGTCCTTTCACCTTGCAGCTGCCTGCGTTAGCCACCACGCGTCTCACACATACCATCTCTGCACCTGGAGGACACCAGATGTTCTTGAATAATTTCTCACACAGGTGAAAGTTCCTCCTCCTTTGCACTCATGCCTCTACTTCTTCCACATTTCTCCCATTCCAGACACACACAGACACGTGCGCGTAATCTCCGCTCAGATATTTCCTACTTTGAAAAAGCGAGGCAGGAGGTGACAGGGAGGGCAGATGAGGCTCTTTTTTCTCGCTCATTTCATTGCCCCCCACTGAAAAATAAGACTTTAACCTGATCCTGAAAGGTGGCACGTCTCAAATGCATCACAATGTCCGAAAAGCAGATGGCTGTCTAGCAGGGCAACAATTCTCTTTCTGAAACACTGAATAATACATGCATATCTTTGTGTGATCTGGAGAATTCAATAGCCTATGGAAAAGGGATTGCTCTCAACGTAAACCATTTTGCTAGAGGCCGTTCTTTTTCCTCAGGTCCAGTCTCCCATAAATAATTTGCCTTCAACCTTCACATGCATAAAAATTGCAACTTGTTGGTTATGAGAGAGAACAGTGAGGATGCACTTTGAATGCCAATGCGGCGATGAATAAACAATGGCTCGCTGCTCCAGGAGCAATGCTCCAGAGCTGCCGGGAGACATAGCTTTGAGTGTGAAGGCTCTCTTAATGATTTTTCACCACAGACCGAGCCTTTCAGTCAGCTGTGAATGGAGGGATGTTGTGATCTGGTGGGGGCAGAGGGGACACTTTAATAATTCCCAACAAAACAATTCCCCAAGGCACTTCGGACAACGTTTGCTGATTCTCTCTGATTATCCTCTAGCCACTCAACTCACTTGAAAGCGTGATTGAATGGGCTTTCTATAGCA
This sequence comes from Labroides dimidiatus, assembly GCA_030710495.1. Classification (NCBI taxonomy): domain Eukaryota; kingdom Metazoa; phylum Chordata; class Actinopteri; order Labriformes; family Labridae; genus Labroides; species Labroides dimidiatus. The sequence continues at coordinate 2,433,077 of CM061154.1, read as the reverse complement.
ACAGGCTTATGTTGTGTTCTCATTTCCAGACAAATCATCTACAGCTGAGGTCACTACCACAGTCAACCAGGGGGATTATCACACCAAATAATAATTTCTACATTCTTGTTGTCATAAAAAACAGTATCTAAGAATTCAAAAGAAATACAAACAATTAATAAAATAAGAACTTTTGCAACATTTCTGAACAGATATGAGGCAACTGAACCAAATCAAGCTGTATGACCCGCCAAGAATGAAATGGGAGTGTCACGTCTGAAGTGCTACAGTGCCACCTGGTGGACAATAGACGCAACTGAGAAACCGCAGGTTCTGAAAACGAACTCAACCCCGTGCCCATCAGGTCACAGGATGATTAGCCCAGTAAAAAAAAAAAAAAAAAAAAAAGGAAAGGAAATATGTATGTTTTTTTTTGGTGGAATACCAGATGGTGTTGCTTTCACGGCGAAGGTAAAGCTACTTATTTTACATATCTACAAACAAATCTCGGCATTAAAGAAGGCTAAACAACTCTGTACATCGGCCTGTTGGAATTAGTAAACATTTAAGGGAACACAAGCACACAACCTTTGGCTAGTTTGAAAGAAAATGAAGCCAGACGAGCATTCAGTATTACTTACCTGTCTTCAATGTTCCTGAAGACGGTTAAAAGAGTCAAATATGATACTGAAAAACTTTTCTAACATGGTAATGGTTTTTAAATTATCTGTGTTTTTAGCATAATAACGGATTATTTAGCCCTTAGATAACGAAAGATTAGCTTGGCCTCGGACTACAAGGGAACCCACTGGAGCTATCAGAGAGTGCTAATATATTTAAGATAATAATAATAATAATAATAATAATAATAATAATAATAATAATAATAATAATGATAATAATAATAATAACACCTCAATTATGTAAATTGAGTTATTGTTGGTTTGGGTTGAAAACTTCAACTGTTATATAAAAAATATTAAGCTGAGGCATTGAACATAAAAATAAATGCACCTACTTAATGTATGTTGTCCAGTCTTGAAGGTAACTTACTCACCTCAATCTATCTGTTGGTCTCAGTGTATTGTAGAGTGCAGCAGTGGACTGTTTTCGAAGAAAAACGCAAGGTGCTAACCTCAAGGGTGTTTAATACACGAACTTAATTCACGTGACGTCACCCGTTTATTTCTGATACAGATAAATGACACCTGTCTAGCAAACTGGAAATGCTAGACTCCACCTGGCTTTTTTTTTCTTTTGTGTTTGCGTGGAGTCAAGAGGCAGGCCTCTAATCCTCTTTAAAGACAGCTATGTGATGTCTGCGTGTTAATCAAGTCAGCCATTTGGGCAAAAGGAATAAGTTTAAAAATTTAGAAAATGATGAGTAACATATATAAAAAGAATACAGCTAATAGAGATGACACAAGAGCTCAACAAACCAGAGTCAATGATATAATAGATCTTTATTTTTCAAGACTGATACTAAAATAATGCATTTGACATGTCTTAACATAATATCCCCATCTACATGTTTGGATTTGAAATAGAATCTTTAATGAATAATTAAAATTAACGTCATATCCAATTCAAAACAACACATTGTTAAAAGTTCCCTAAAAGAGGAAAGAAATGTTCATTTAGTGACAAACCACAATGCAATACAAAATACACTGTATCCAATAAGCTAATTTGCATTTACTGTATAACTAGCATATTTAGCCACAGTAGCTTTGACCTTAAAAGGAATCATAGCACTCATTGTTATTTTAAGATTGCATTACACAATGTGTGACAAAGAAAAAAAAAAGCAAAAAGTTAGAAACCACAAGGTGGTATTTTTGTTATCCTCAAAATGGGCTAATTTAGTTTTTGACAATGAATCAAAGCAAGCTTGGGGGTGGGGGGTAGGGGGGTTGCAGGAAAAAATAAAATACTTTATATCAAGAGGCTTCATGTACACCACGTTAAGACAATGTGTTTCATACACAGTTATCCCCAAAAGTGCTTGTTGAAGTCTGAGCAGACCAGAATAGAAAAAAAAGTTTACAGTACATTGGCCACATGTTAGCTGTGTGTTGTTTTTACAAATATAATACATTTAAATGAATGTTAATCTGTACACATTCCTACACTGAAATCATATTAATAAAACCAAATACTTTATTTTTCATTTCATTGTTTAGACATTAAATAAAATAAGCCACCATGCCTTCTTTACTATAACTTCAAAATCACAAAAGTTAAGACACTACCTGCATATGATTCACATGTTCCCTTTGAGGTTCCCCAAAAAGCCACTGCAAAATATGAAACTAACAGTGATGGCAACAGTATCGTCCCAGCAGCAGGCTCACCTCACACTTTTTAGCAGCTCCTGAAGGTTAAAACAAACACACTCTCAACACAACAGTCCGTTGGTCTGGCAGAGGATAAAGTGCTGTTCTCCTTTGGCCCCAGTGTAGAATCAGATAAAACCAGTGGTCAGAATCAGTCGTAGACCCCAGCCTCTGATCTCAGTGCAGCATGATAGAAAGCCTCATGACCCAGAACCTTGGACAGCAGTCTCTGCCCGTGGGGAGACATGCAGCCCGGGCCAGGCAAATATCCGGCTGTGGCTTTACTGGATCTTGTAGCTTTGGGTCTGGGAGCTGCGTAATACCCCTCCATGTGGTCGTATTGTGTGGGCCTGACTTTAGTGCTCTGAGTTCTTCTTGTGGGCTGAGAAGTAAAGGATCCCAGATGTTCAGGATCCTGAGGGGATTTGGCATGGTGATGATAGTAGTGTCGATGCTCTCTGGTGCTCTGCGACCTCCCAGGTCTCCTGAGGATGCCAGGTTTCACAAGACCAGAGTAGCTGTTGACAGCGTTGGTCATCATTAGTCGATCTTGGTCATGACCTCGCGTTTGGCTTCTGTCATTGTGCTCAATGTTTTTGAGGTTGGTACAACTCCTTTCTGGAAGCGAAGGGATTTTTCGAAGAGGTGGCTGACGTGAGGATCTCTCTTGGATGTGACTCGGTCTAGACTTTCTGGGGTCAGCACTTGATCGGTGACTATACTGCGGCCGAGTTATCCGAAGTTCCTCCTGGTGAGACTTTGGGGATGTTGGGGATATATCAACTACAACATTTTCCTTTTCTGCCTTGCTTGCAGAGAGGAGGCAGGCGTTTCCAGGGTCTGACTTGCTTCTCGTGTGCATTATGTCTCTGCTTCTTGTATCAACTGGTGATTCAGGGCTCTCTTGAGGTGACACCACTGGACGTGTACTTTTATGTCTGGATTTACCCTCAGGCTTGATTGGCTGATACACCACTCTTTCAAGCACTTCTGCATCCCTGGCCTCATAAACCACAGTGTCCCTGCTTTGAACGTAAAGCTCCCTGTTAGTGGGAGGGGCCTGTTGTGGAGAGTAGTTGTAATAATCTGAATTTCCACCATCCCGAGTGGATCTCATGGTGTAAGACTGACTGTGTTGGAAAGCTTGTTGCGGGCTTGGCTCTACATAGTAGTGGGCAACATCCACTGGGTTCACATCAGAATAGGGATTGTAAAGATAGTCGGAATGTGGGATCTCGAAGTGTGAGCGGACAGGCTGGATGCCGGTTTGAATCAGCCTCTGATAGGGCACCTCCTGGCTTGCTGTCTGCTCGACGTAAAACATGGTGTCAGGGGGCAGCACGTCTGCCTCTGCCAGCTCGTAGTGACTAATCTGAGGGGCATGGAAGGAGCGAGCCCTCCGGATGGCTGGGTGCCTCATTATTCTGTCTCCTGACCCCTGCCACTGGCTTTGTTGCCTGTGTGGACCTCTGATAAGGTGCTCTCCTCTGTGGTGACGTCTGCACTGAGGTGACAAAGGGTGTCGTAGCCCTAAAGTGTTGCAGCGGCCTTCAGACGACTGTCTGTATAAACCCCTTGACCCTATCAGGTGCTGTGGCAGAGCACTGGGCCGAGGACAGTGATGTGTTGGCATTCGTCCAGTTTGATACGGCTGATGATGATGATGAGGATGATGACTATAGAAGTCATCAACAAGGCCCAGAGGTCTGTCTTCCTCTGCGCTGTAGTGATGCAGTGGAAGGACCTCCTCGATTGAGGCAGGCATGGAGGTCTCTGCCAGAATAGCCCGGAAGTTAAATACATTGACTGAGTCTGTGTTCACATATACAGGAGAAGTTGTCGGACTCTCAGCTGAGCAGACTGGTTGGGTTGGCGTTGAAACACCAACACTTTGATAGGTTGTTTCTGCTTGGGTAACATCTCTCAGGTCTTTCCTCTCTCTACTGCCCCTCCTTTCCGTACTGCCTTCATCCAAGCTCCCTGACCCCAGTGGACTCACATTCGGGGTGAAATTGCACATGCTCTCCTGTCCGTCAATGACCTGTAATGGCTCAGGGTCAAGGTGTGCAGGCAGGAAATGAACAGGATGAGGGCAGCAGTGGCTTTCCACAGGGCTATGTACTGATGCTTGCCACTGGGAACCAGAGGGGGTGTGAGGACCGTGGTACTCCTGGGGGTATGCTTTGAGATCCAGAACCGAAGGCCTTGGCGGTCTCTCCTCGTTGTAAGCAGCTTCTGGTCTCTGGTGAGAGCGCGATGAGACGTCTTTTCTTCTCTGGGAACCGCTGGTGGCCTTCTGGGCAGATTCAGCTAGAGCCAAAGCCAACTTGCGGGCAGCACTCGTCAAGGGAGGGTGAGGAGGGAGAACAGATACTGAACTCATAAGTCTATCTGTTCCTGGGGAGGGATAAGACAAACAACGCTACAGTATGACAGGACAAACAAAGCTATGGTAAGACATGATGGGGAAAGACACAAAAGCTTTCATAAGAAACTAGAGAATGCATTATTGTTATTTAAATGTATCTAACTATATTGAATGTGTATGATGTGAAGCTAGAGTGGGACTGACCTGGATCAGGCAGGTTCTGAGCAGACTGGCTGAGGTCGGTCAGAGCTGACGCCTGGCTTGCTGTGCTGAGAGGGCTGCAGTGTGGAAACGGCCCTCTTCGCTCTTTCCCATCTGCCAGCTGAGCTTCATGCCTCTCCAAAGGCGGTGAAGAAGAAGGAAGCGGTGGAGGAGAAGCAGATGGGTTCTGCACATCTGCTTGGGTTTTTAGAGATTTCTTCCTGAGTTTTGGGGAAAGCGGCTTGGAGGTGACCTTCTTTGCACTTTTACCGTGCGAGAGAATCGGGCTGATATCTGGAGACGGAGAGCAGCTAATGTTGTTGTTCGGAGAGGAGATGGGCTCAGATTCACTTGAGCATCCTGCACTCTTCCTCCATTTATTTCCGTCTTTGTTGTGTTGCAGCCCAGGTGTCCCTGAGGGCGGGCTGCACTGAAAAGACATTGGGTCAAAGTCCAAACTAAAAATGCCCGCTGCAGGCGGGCAAAGCTCCAGATCGTCCTCCTGATGTGGAGGTGAAATACATGCAGTAGTGCGGACACCATCAGCACCATCGTAGCTCTTATTCTGTTGGTGTATTCTGTGGTCCTCTCTACTTTTGGGCATGTGCAGGTCATCTTTACAGACAGCAGAATGGGCCTCACTAGTTGAATGAGGTCTGCGTGAGCGGTAACCTGGAGGTTCCCCTAGAATGAAAATAAACAAATACAACATGTTAGTAAAAAGGAGAAAAACATAATCGAAACAACTTGTTACCATTTTCAGTTTGTAAGTATGATTTTCATCAATTATTACCTTCAACGTTGTGCAAAGAGGTGAGAGATTCCTCACTTTTGGTGGAGCGTAACGTGCCACTATCGCCTCTTCCACCTAAAATTGTTTACAAATCCAATTACATCTCACACTCAAGAACATTTCCCAGATAAGCTTAATGAAAAAAACCTGAGCTTAAATCCATTAAAACGTCCAGACAAGCTTTGGGAGCTAGAACTGAAGACGTTTTCTGGCTGTGTAGCTGCAGCAGTGATCTGACCTGGCAGTGCGATGCTCTTTATCTCGTTGGGCTCGCTTGGATGTCGCTTCAGTTTACGTTTGGATACAGACTGGGACTTTCCCAGGTGGAAAAAGGAGAGCCAGTTCCCCACAGGAGATTTCTTCGCTTTGGCAGGAGGGCGCTTAGTGCTGCAACACAGAAACAAGTCCTTCTTAGAAATGGTTTTGACTAACAAAAGTGTATCAAACAAGCATCAACATTAGGCCGACAATTAACAACTGTTAACGTTACTTTTTAAAAGTCAAATTCCACCTGCAACATCGGGTGTCAAGTGACATCCCATAATGCTCTGCTCTTTTTTGTGTGTCCAACAGTCGCAAATACAAAGTAATGTAGTTTTTGAGGCTATTTGTCAAATAAGCAACAAAATCTGTTCATGAAAAACTTTAACAAGCTCAAGGGAAACTTTCATGTTACTCAGTGCATGATTTGACATTGTGTTACATGTAAGTCACCTGAAAAGATCGAAATGATATACGACCAGTGTTTGTTATCATCTTTCTCGCATGACATAAACTGTACTTCTAACCAAGGTTTTTAAAGTTAATGAAAACTAATGAAAACGAGAGGTGAAAAAAAAATTGTTAACAGAATAAAAATAAAAAGGATTAGCAAGAATAATTGATAACTAATTTAAACTGAGTTTACAAAACTAATTAAAATAAACTAAAATTAAAGAGAAAATGTCTTTAGTTTCCATCTTTGTCATTCTATCTCATATCATTTGTCCGCTAGCATAGCGTTGATGTCAGTGAATGTTGTCAGAAAGCAGCAGAGCTCCATTTGGGATTACTCTGAATATGACTGTCTCTGATAGGAGCAGGTGCCTCACAGTGGAAGGTGATAAAGTATGAGGAACATTTCTCAAAGAGAAAAATCCCAATGACCTTAAAGTCCAGATGAAAAGCTCACACAGGGAGGCTAACCTAGCTTAGCATGTCAAGGTAAGGGAGAGAGCCCAGCCCCCTTCCCCTGAACCAGGCAGCATGATGGAGCACCAGACAACCACAGGACAGACAACACTGATGCAGAGTTTTCTGTATTATGAGGATGGTCATTCATCTGTCCTCTGTGAATACATTTTAAAATAGTATGATGTTTAGAGTTTTTATTACCCGATTTTATATAATCCTATTTTTTTTTATAATCCTGTTTTTTTTTCCTGCTCATGTCACTTTAGGGACTCCATACTTTCCTGTAGCCAGTTGACTCATATTCTCATCACACACAAACATGTAAAACAAAGAGTGTGTTTACTAAAGGAGCAGTACAACATGTATAATAACCAACAAAGAGGGGAGGGGGGGTGTACCTCTCCATGGGGAGCTCAATGACGGTGTGGAACTTGCCAAGCAGAGCTCCTGGCCCCTCTCCCACCTCGATGTAGTCACTGTGGGTGAGGCAGGGTGTGGTGCCCGGGGAGCTGAGGTGTGCCTGAGTGCGGGCCTGAGCCTCCTCTAGAGACAGGAGCTTGGTGGATGGGGAGCAGACCAGGAGAGACTTGGGTCTGGATAAGGTGTTGTTACCTAAAAAGAGCATCAGAGATGAGTAAAGCTCTGTAACTCCTTCTATGTGGGATGTTGTTCCAAATCACACTCACCTGTGCTTTCCCGTATGATGGCATTAAGTTTAGGACTGAAGAGAGCTTCAGTGTTGTTGAGGATGAACTCAACCACCACCGACTGGATCCGCACCTCCATGAATGCTGCTGTGCCACTGAAACAGGCCGACTCGATCTGTCTGGACCTGGAACACAGTCACAGTACGGGACAATGTGTTTCACAGCTCTGCACCACTGAGACCTGCTCCAGCTCACTGTCACAGAAACACGGTTAGCTGCTTCCTTTTTCAGTCTGCAGCATCATGATCGTTCACCTGAGGAGGTTAGGAGCCCAGACAATTGCCAGGTTTTTCGTGTGCATGTTGGTGATGGGGCTGAAGGTGGCAAGGTGGGAGAGGTGTCTCATGAGGAACTCCAGAGTCCTGTTGACAGAAAATATAAAATACAGTAAGATTCAACAGCTTGACTGTTATCTTTTACTTATTTTGTTCTTGTGTAAATAGTGATATCTGTCTATTTTTTCTACTTTTACTTCTGCATTTTTGCACTTTGTTGTTGAAATTTTATCAATAAAGAATATTCTATTCTATTCTATTCTATTCATGTGCTTTACTTAGATGTGAGGTTTCGTCTTCTAATCTAAGGTGTTTTTGGCTTCATTTTTGGAGGTGGGCTTGCATCATCCATCATATACTTCGTATTCGCTGAGATGTAAATAAAAGAAACCAAAACATTTTCTTTAGCTTTGTTAATTTCTGCTCCTTTGAAGCCTCACTCCCTCCTCTAGAAATCACACAATCCCCATCGAGACCACCAGAGTGCAACAGTGAGCCTCAGTGTCGACCTGTAGTGTGGAGGAGGCAGCTGCTGGATGACATTGTGGATTTTGACCAGTCGCTCCTCGTCCGTGGCAGCAGACACGGCCTCCTGTGGATACAGAGGATAAACAGCACATCACTGAGAGGGTTCATAATCACAGCAGAGTAGAGGGACCTGCCTGCTCTTTCTCCCTTTCAGACTGTTTCTGCTCACTTAATCTGCTATCCCCTCCCCCTGTTCTTTGAAAACTCAGCATATTGCAGTGACCTCATTTTAGCCACACTTAGAAAAGAACTTAACATTTTACATTGTTTCTGCAGGTCTTTCATTATCTTAGAGGAGCTGGAAATTTGTCCCCTGCAGCTTTTTCTCTTCTCAGTGCTTATCCCCCCCTCAACCCCACCCCCTCACTATCAGTCGCTGCCCTAGTTCCCCTCTTTCTCTGGATCTTACTGAGAATCTGTCGTAGAGCTGATAGGTGAGCAGAGGGTTGGGCAGCTCTCTGAAGTACAGCTTGCAGAGGGAGCCCACTGAGTGGATATCCTGTCTGAAGACATCTTTGCTCAGGTCTGGGATCTGCTCTGAGTCAAACTCGTGCCTAGGAGGAGACAGAATGATAAAGTCACTTGGGAGTCATTGTAAAGCGCATCTGCCAGTATTAACACCAAAAAAAGGACATTTTGACAACATACTCAGCAAAATCTGGAATATAATCAAATGTTTCTGTATTATTTCTCGTAAAAAAAATTTTTTACAGCACTTAATATGAGCCACATTCACCTGACAAGACAAAAATGAAAAGCTTGAAAAGGGAAAAAATGTGTTAAATTTAAGACAGTTTTTTAAATCAAGAAACTTGACAAGAAAATTTTCCCACCCCATCAGCAGTTTTTATTTCACGCTTTAGCAATTTGGGCGTCATTTTTGTCTTTTAACATCTTAAACTAAGACGTTTTCTGGACTTGTTGGGTGAATGTTGCTCATATTAAGTCCAAGGAGACAATCTGTCCTCCTAAATCAAGCAGGAGCCCCACATACAGAGGCTGTAGTCCTTGTCACACTGGTCACAGATTGGACACCACTCCCGACAGGATTTGGTGCGTTACATCCCGCCCTTCTCTCCCCCCACCTCTTTCCAGTGAGGCTACCAAGCCATAAATCATCACAAAGAGACTAAAAATATATCTTTCTGCAAGCAGAACAGCACACAGAAGAAGACTCTTTGAGGTCTTTTTTTGGAGAATCTTGAAATAGCCATCAATCACACATCAATCATTTCTTGCATTGCAGCTCTGATGTGATGGGACAATTCTTGACAAGTTTTTCATGAGAAAAAATCCCTTTCTGACGGCCGTCAACAGCTCATTCTACCAAGACGCTCTGCATGCAAAAGTTTGTTTGATTAATTCCTCCTGGCAGACATTACCTAGATGTGAAAATCATTACAGCTTTTCAAGGCTGCACAGATTGAATCAATTTGTGTTTGATGGGTTCAGAAGAAGTGGTTCAAAAACAAAGCTCAGCGTGTGCATCCATCATGATTAAAGTGAGCTACTTCCTGTTTGTTACTCTTACTGCTTCCTGTTTGAGGTCAGGAAAAACACTTGACAAAAAGTCTTTATGACAAACTGACGTAACTTCATGTTGGTTTTCGTCTCAAAATGTTGAATGAAATTGGTTCAAACCTCAGTTTCTGGATGTTGGAGGAGATCCCAGACAGTCTGTAAATTCCATCCACCACTCCGTGTTTCTCTATGAACTCATTACAGCTCTTCACAACCTGTGGGACTACAAGAGACAGTCAGGTGAAGTTTCTGTTCATACATGATGAAACTGTTTCTCCATCACTGTGCCTCTACAGAGTTAAGCAAAAGAAACCTTTCTTCCTAGTCAGCGTTCTGCCATGTTGGAAATGCTGACTCAGCTTAACTTTGGTCAAACTGTCAAAGTCTGTCAAGTCAGCTCCGATTATGCAAATTTCATGATCGCAACATCTTTTTAAACTGCTGAATTATTTTTTGAAAGAATCACCACTTTGCTTAATGACTGTCATCAGAGAAATGAGCTCCAGACTGAAGTCATTATTTTTTACCAGGCTGTAAACTACTGTTGTTGAAAATCTCTGATATTTTGAATGGATGCTTCTGGAGCCAGCCCCAAGTGGACCCTCCAATAACTGCAACACAGCCAGAGGTGCCACTGTTGGCTGCATTGTTACTTCTCTGCCAATAAGTCCACAAAGTATCAAAAGAAAAAAAAAGCTCCAAATTGATGAATTACCAAAACAAAAAGTCATGCATTTAGTCATGAGGAAGAACAGAAAGGAAAGAAAAACACAACAATGTGAATAAAAAAATAACTAAATAAAAGTTTCTTCCTCGCCCACCCTGGGCTGAACTGTGTCTCCTTCAAGCCCGAGTCCTCTACCAGAGGCCTGGCAGTCTGAGGGTTCTGCGCAGGATTTTAGCTGTTCCTAGGGGTGTGCACTTCTGGGCGGGTATCTCAGTGTCCCAATTACAACTGGCACCACTGTTGCCCTCACACCCCACATCTTCTGTAGCTCTTCCTTCAGCCCTTGGTATTTCTCCAGCTTCCTGTGTTCCTTCTTCCTGATGTTGCTATCACTCTGTATTGCTACATCTATCACTACCGCTGTCTTCTGATCCTTATCTACCAGCACTATGTCAAGCTGATTAGCTAACACCATCCTGTCAGTCTGGATCTGGAAGTCCCACAGGACCTTGGCCCGCTTGTTCTCCACCACCTTAGGAGGTGTCTACCATCTTGACCCTGGGACATCTAGTCCAGGGGTTCCCAAACTTTACTATGCCAAGGCCCCCCAAACAGCATAAGCTTCTGACAGGGGACCGCCTTTGCAAACCAAGATTTTTTTTATTTTTTTATTTTTTTGTGTCGCAGTATGAGGCTAAAAATGGTGCTTTCAGGACCCGCACGGGCAAGGTAGCTTGCTGTGTGAATGCAGCAGATTGCCTGACCTAATGCTCTTCTTTATGTCTAAAGAAGTCGACTGTTTTTTCAGCCTCTGCCAGGTGTTTATGTATCAAGTGACGCTGAAGTTACGAGGGTTTTAAACACTCGTTTGAGAGGGTCTCCAGACATAGGATGCATTTCAGGCAATCATGGTCATTTTTCTGTATGGCTTTAAAGCTATACTTAATGTATGCTGCCTCATATTTTCAAATTTTAGTTGGCCATGAGTTCTAACATTTTTTTTTGCAGCAGAATCCTTCAGAGCAGGGCTGTTGGACTGCTCCTTTGGTCTTTTTCCTGTTAAAACCTTTTCATTTTTTACTAGCTAGCAGCTTGATAACAGGCGTAAACTGCCAGTTAACACATATGATGACTTTGTCATGCCCAAGTTTGAACTGTCACACGAGGTGTGGTTAAATAATCTCCCAGAGGGGAACTTGAAAATTTGATGATTACGCAGTTTACATGTTGTACGTTCAGGACAAATGTTTATATAAAAAGAATAATAAAAAATAAAAATAATTCAATTCTATTTTTTCCCCTTTCCTCCAATTTTCTGAGGCCCCCCTAGCACACCCTGGTGGCCCCCCCAAGGGGCCCTGGCCCCCACTTTGAAAACCACTGCTCTAGTCCATACTCGGCTCAGATGTTCCTGTGCACTATGCCAGCTACCTGGTTATGCTGCTCCATGTATGCCTTGGCTGCCAGCATCTTACACTCTGCTGTGATGTGATGTGCTGTACTGCGTATTTAATTCTGAAAACTGCTTTCTAACATAATAACAAAAAAGGTACATCCTTCTACCTCCTGGATGATGCTCTCCCTGAAACATTCATCACAATACCCACAATCAGGGAAAAAATTGTCTAATTCCACAGTTGACCTCTTAGAATCTTAACCTCTGTTCACAGGGGACCATGTGAGAAGTGCAACTGTACAGCAATTAAACCCAAATTAAATAAAAACATTTAACTCTTCGACAGTAAATGTGATGAAATTAGTCAGCTAGTAGCTGGTAAAAGCCAAATATGTGACGACTCAATTTGAACTGTGCAAACAAAATCACAAAAAGTGCTAAAAGTATGTGCAGCTTCAGTCTTTCATCAGAACATAGATAAACAGGTGGGCTCTGGCTGCACTGCACAGTGAGCTACAAACAGTGTGTAACAGAGAGGTGATGTGCAAACAATAAAAAAAATACAAAACATATCAGCAGCAGGAGTTTATTCTATCAGTTTATTCTATCAGCATGTTGGCCGATATTGATAATGTGCCGATAATACTGTGCATCCCTACTCTGGTCAATGATATATTTTGAATTATCCATCAACTTATTATTAAAACGTCTGCACTGTTTCATAAACAGTTGAAATCGATATGAGTTTTTCCTCTACTGAGACCATCAGGCTTCTAATACGTCTGAAAAACTAAAATAAAGCTCCATCTTTTGGCAAATCTTCAAGGATCTCTGCAGAAAAGCATCCTGCCAGCTAACACAAAGTAATTATTCACACCATGGACTCAGTTCACAGTAAACAGCACAGCAGTGTATCCCAACACAGGCAGGAGCGTCACTGGGTAATCCCATCTCAGGGTTTTGTCATATAAATGAAAATATTTTGGTGTGAACTGCCAGCGGGGAAGAATGACGAGAAATTGGAAGAAAATAGAGAGACATTGATTAATATTTTACCTTCATGTCCTGAGTTGTGGAGATGTTCCCCCAGGTCACAGCCAAACACTCGCTCTTTGAGGATCCCACGCTGCCGCAGCTTCTGAGGAGGTGGTCGAGACTTCATAAACGTCCTCAGGAAGGTAACTAGCTTCCCATGCTTCTTACACACTGATTGAGACAACACACACACACACACACACACATGTGTAACAGCCACTTTAAATCAATCTGTCTCACATCCCCAGAGCGAGACTTAAATAAATCATCAAGCAAGAGGAGGACAGACACACGTCAGAGAGTACCTGGCTTTGGCACCGAGCTCTGAACGCTGGGGGGAATCTTGTCATTTATCAGCTCAACACAGTCGCAGGGGAAGAAACCAACCTGAGAGGAGAGAGGAGGGGATGAGTGGAGGAGAGAGGAGAGTCAGAGACGGTGATAACACTTGTAAGTTCAAAAGACCAGTGGGGGTGTTGAGGGAGGTTCAGAAATAGGTCAGTGAGCATGAGGGTACACGCTGCCTCGGGCAGAAAATAGACAGTTTGAGGAGAGCATCTTAAGGTGTCACTCAGCAGAAAAGACCAGAGAGCTTCTCTTTTTCTTTTTTTTTTTTTAAAGGTGACGTTACCTCTGGAAGTTCTCAATATAGAGCATGTGTGAAACCAAAAAGTGTGTTCTCATCACTCAGCATAAATTCCCTGGTGGCAAAAATGTAGATTTAGATCAAAAACTGTTTTTCTTCTTGTTATTACTGCACCTGTTTTGACAGTTGCGTTATCTCTTGTTTAAAGATAAATTAACAACAAATCAAACAAGTAACTGACTTTGAACTAGAAGCAGGAAGCCCTCTGTGTTGGGGTACCGAAAATGTTATTATGCTAACGTGAAAATGAGCATTTCACGTTTCCCTCAACAAACAAACAAAAGGGCAAACATCAGCTCACGATACGTGACACGTTGTTCAGCAACAAACTGCCTTTTTTGTTTTAAAATATATGAACCCAGAAAAAGTGAAAAGTGAGGATACTGATCGATGACACTGTAGTTCTACAAATTTAATGTCATCAACACTTCAAAATCTTCTGTTTATGTTTAATAACCCCATAAGGCATACATCTCTGGGACATGATAACAGGTCCTTGTTGTAGTTGTTTTGAAAGGAGCTCCTGAGTACGTGTGTGTGAGGGATGATGAGGATATGAAGTTCACGAAGAGATGGAAAAACAAGTTCAGAGGAGCCCTCTGTGTAAAGGGCTCTTCTGATTTAGAATTATTATTTGTTTTCATACTTCTTTCCTGCATGTGAAATTGTCTTTTAGTCGTATTGATGTTAGTGTTTTGTTTTTTACTCTCTTCATGCTCTTTGTATAAATAAACATGCCTTGCCCCAATAACTCTTTTGTATTCCAATTAAGTCTCCTTCCTGCAACCCCCTTTTAAAGATGTCATACCTGGAAGCCATGTTTCCCCCTCCACCACCCTGTGTCTTCTTTTGGGGGCATGTCAATGACAGACACGATGTCCCCAACCTGCATCACAAAGAGTGACGTGGTTAGAATAAACTCCGATCACATGCACACAAACTGAAAAATAATCATTCTGATGGGATCAGAAATAACTGGTGACCTCGAAGGTCAGCTCATCTGTGGCCTGTGCTGTGTAACGTTTGGTGACGTGAGCGGCGGCGATGGCAGGGACGTTGATCGAGGCCTCCTCAGAGACTAGGAGATGGTTCCCCTTGTTGTCGATCTGGAGACCAAAAAAAGAATTGCTCAAGAAATCAACACGTTGGGAGGGTTTAGCTCAGAAACTAGAAGCAGGATGAAACAGCTTCATCTGAAATCCACAACCCAACACTGACGTACTGTTCTGCTGCTTATAAGGAAACTGACAACATGTAACATCCGTCTGTTTCTGCACCCAAAGCAGAGTTTTTCTTGGCATTCATAATTATTTAGTTTATTTAGAAAAGAGGCAGAATTTAGGAATTCAAACTCAACAAACAGTACATGGATAGAACAGGGTCAAACCATCATGTCCATTACCTTCAGTTGTATTTATTAACGGTTTTCACCAGCTGACTGAGCCAATAATCTTTTTCACAAATATTTCTGACTGGTTCTTTAACTGAACTACATGAATATTTAAAGTGAGTATTAAATATTAAGCAATCTTAATGGGGACTTCTCCAGAGACTGAATTACTGATGGGAAGTGTGAGCGTTCAGCACACGAGAGGATACCTCCATCCATGTTAGGACTGGACCACAGTTGATCTTGTTGTCAGCGATGGCGGAGAAACGGCTCAGGTAGGTGGCCAACATCTTGGTAACTGACTGAATGGAGACACCAGATTGAGAGGACAGAATGAAACAGTGATCCCGATGATGCTTTTTACTGCTTGATTACATTCTGTTGGTAATTAGAGACAATGAAAGTGCAGATCTGTGGTACCTCTACGGGGTCCTTCAAGGTGTCGTTTCGTGGAAGCTCAGTGAGCTGAGAGAAGCGGCGGTCATAGATACACAAGTGCAAGTGTTTGTCCAGCACACGGAAGTCTTCGTAGGATCTCTTCACCAGCCAGTTCCGACCCTAAGGAAGGGAAAATAACAACAAACATTTCATTTCATGATGTAAAAGCTGTCATACTGACACTTTGCCAGCTGTAGGAGCCTAAACTGCAGGTTCCTAAATGCATGTTGCAAGAAAAATGGACTGAAAATCAGCAAATTTAAAGAATAATGGACTGAAAAATCTGCATTCATTCTCCTTCCAACCAGCACAAGACCTCTGTGCTTCATATGCCAGGAGACTAAAGCTGTGATGAAGTTTTCCAATTTGAAATGTCTGTTTGAGAAGAAGAGGAACTCTAAAGAGACGTTTCCTCAAAAATTAGAGACAAGAACAACAAAAATAAATGGATGAAAATCGTCATATCAAGCAGCAGTCTTGTCACATCTGTGACACAACAACAAACTATATTTAATTTTAGCATGTAAGTTAGTTTTGCAATTCCTGAGATGCTTGATTCATCTTATGACAGAGACACATGTTTTCTTCTTCCTCGTTGTTCTTTGTGTTTATTTTAAAAAAGAAAGTGTTCTTATCTCCATCCTGATATATTTGTTCAGGATTTATGACAGAGATCATGTTTTGTTCTATTCAAATATTTATCTTAAATTTTGTTAAAAAGGAAATGATTTTTTTTAAGTTTGTATTTTTGTTGTTGTTTTGAATGAAAAGCACATTTTGTTTTTTAATATTATAGTATAATATTATCCCACATGGCCTGACTGACCCCAATTAATGGACCTTTGACTTGTTGAAAAACATTCTTTGTGGCCCTTTAAGATTTGTATATAAGTGCCTCTGGTCTATGGTTTGAGCTCAGCACTAGCACAAAGCAGGGAGTGGAAATCTGTCAGACTTTATAGGAGAAAATAATTAAAAAAAAAGCAACTACATCACATTGAGTAAGCATACAGTGATCCCATAACCACATATACAGGTTAGAAAGTTTAAGAGACCCACAATTGACCCCTGGGGGACTCCACAATTTACTTTGTAATGTTTTGATCATGACAACGTGAGGGTGGAGAGGAAAATGTTGCAGCTTACACTGAGCACCAAACTAGGAGACATTTATCAGGGGATTGGGAGAATGTGGAAGTGTGAGCTAGCTTCAGAATTTTGACGATAATGACTCACTAATGACTCATAGAAAGGTGGATTTATCATTTACATTCCTGTCTATGCTTTGTTAGATTTTTTTAGAATAGACTGTCATATATGAAAAAATGCTATGTATGCCAAATTGTTGGTTTACACTAATAAGCTCGAGTATTTAAAAAAACTGAGAGGAAAAAAAAATCTCCGGATACGAAACAGTGCAGTCTGTCTTCACACCTTGTGTAATTTTACCTGGCATGTGATCTGGACCAGAAAGACCAGCTCTTTGGAGTCCAGACCAGCCTTTGGTCCTTCACTTTGGCCCTCTGCAAATGCCAGCTGCAAGAAAAAGAGCCCCAAAAAAACGGGGGGGAGAGAGGGGGAGACGGTTAGTACAGAGAGGGCCCACATTCTGAATAATGGATACCTCTATGTGTGTGACCTGGTGTACAACATGAACATCATGTCCAACCTCTTTTTGTGCATTAAAAAGTAAAAACACTCCAACACTGAGCAGAGAGGTTTAAGTGAAGGAACCTCGCAACAAAGAATTCTGGGTAGTGAGAATTGTCTTTGAGTTGTTGCTTTTGGGGGGTAAAAGGTAAATTTCTGCTGCAAACAGCACAGAAGTGATTTATATTCTCACTCCACTACAAATCCTGCAGTATGAAATGTATAATATATAAGCTGGTAAGAAAGCAGTGCTTGGAGGCATGCTAGCTTCAGCTAACTTCTTCTCCCTCCTCAACAATATTCCATATGCCCCAAAAACGAAGATGATCAAAGCCCTGAAGGAGTTTGGGAATACATTGACTACCATTACTGTAGAGGAGACTTCAAAGGCCTGGAAGCCAAGGGAACCTCTGGTTATTTATAACTGATAGCAGCTCATCCAGATACACAGTTACACAACACACAGCGACCCAGTTACAGCAAACCAGGCTGACAAAGACGTAGACACGGACAGTACATGTCTCTAATATGTCATTATGGAAGAGATCTCACTGAATGAAAAATAAGATCCTGAGTGATGACGCATGATGGGAATTCTTTTGTGATGAAACAAAGAAAATAAACACTGATAAAAATGAATGAATCAGAAAAAAAACACCAAAATTGTGACAACTTTTAATAAAAGCATGCTAGAGCATCACTTCCTTTATGATGCTCACACCTCTGTGGCTAACCCCTTTCAAAGAGAAAAAAAAATGACACACAGACACACCTCAGATTCTGACCCTCAGTGCAGAAATATACCAGCATAAAGTCACATATTCACAAGCGTGGCAGCAGAAACCCAAATCCTCCCATAAATCATCCACACAAGCAGGTTACCTGCCACTACAGCATCTCAGACATCCATCTGCAGCTGGAGGATGTGGCTCTCCCTTTGTGTGAGGAAAACCTTAGCGAGCTCCTCCAATGAGCCAAATCTTTATAGAAGGCAGCAGACGTTCACTGGTGCACTTTACTCCCCCCGTCGCCTTACGTATGACCCTCGTTCACACAGCTTTGGATCAGCACGCGCTCTTTGCTCTTCTAAAGGCAGAAAATATGTAGAGGATGCTTCCTGCTGTGTCTTAACCCCCTTCCTGCATGCCTCTTTTCCATCTCTTCCCCCTCCCTTCCAACCCCTCTTCTGCTCTCTCCCCCCTCCCCCCCTCTTTCTCTCTCTTAACCACTCCGCTTTCTCCAGTGACAAAAGAGGAGGGGGGGTGTTTGGCAGCAAATGGGCTCAAGCGGGCACACACAGATGCTCGAGCTCATCCATCACACAGAGGCGAGGCTGCATGAGCCAGATAGACGAGGCTGCTTCATTTCAGAACTATTCTCATTCATTCCAGGCTCAAGGCGAGACTGGAGCTAATCTGGATAGGGATCAGTCTAGAAGGCTGCAGACACAGGCAGTCTGCTGTCCTTGTGCTATTCTGTGATTAGGAAACATGATACCTGCTGAGTACACTCCCTTTCTGCATCACGGAGGATGCAACAAATCTGATTCAGTCACAGTAAATGGAATAGAGTGATAAACAGTAGTTAAAAGACGAAGCATCATCACATTTTGCACATGCTAACTGTCTGTTTGTGTACATGCAGACTGAGCATGCAGCTCTCAGTGTCACTGTCTCCCCAGACTCTTAATTCTCTTTCAGCCCAGCCTGGCTTTTCTTCTGGAGCTTTTCAAGGTCACCCGGACTGTTACACTGCTTCTTGTGCCCCCACTCAACCGATGGAGTCATCACAGTAACAGCAGCCACAGCAGGACGGCAACCCATCAGACCGAGGGGCATGGAGGGATTTAAGTCCCGTCCAGCTCGCTTCACTCTCATCCATTAAAGCTGCATGTAGGGAATCAGCCCCACAGCATGCATGCATGCTCTGCTCAGGCTGTCCTTTGTGCTCAGCTCCATCAGCAGCTTGTGGTTGGAGGGAGACAGCTGCTGCACTCTGCTGGCAAGAAGACTGAACTGCACAGACGTTTAAATAGATGTATGAGAGTCACTTTCTTAGTGCTTCCCTGCAAGACATGATCCCTGCTGCGATGCATTATAAAGTTTACTTTCTTTTCACTAGTATGACTCACTGCACAAGGCCAGGAGAGACTCAAAGCAGATCTCTGCAGCTA
The DNA here is from genome assembly GCA_030710495.1 of Labroides dimidiatus. Taxonomy (NCBI): domain Eukaryota; kingdom Metazoa; phylum Chordata; class Actinopteri; order Labriformes; family Labridae; genus Labroides; species Labroides dimidiatus. Next base: position 2,413,801 of record CM061154.1, on the reverse strand, counting down.
ATGTTAACGAGTGGCAGTGTTCTCTTAAAGAACCAAAATTTATGACAATGAGCCAAAAATATTACCCAAACATTAGCCACAGTGCTAAATGCTAATGTGTGCATACTTAAATTCAAAGGTTTAGCTGTTGTAATGTTGAACATGCTGACCTTCTTAGTTCGTGCACTGTCATGCTAACTGTTGTTAATTTGCAACAAAGAGCAGGTGATGCAAACACTTTAAAAATATCACCATAAATAGAGGCGATAACCCTCAATGCAGTGGTTGCCGGTTCACTTCCCAACAGCAGCCCTTTGCTGCACTGCAAAAACTGAAATCCAAGCAGGCGTTTGTCTTATTCTAATTAAAAATCATCACATTAGACTTCATATGAACCACGTTCGCCTTACAAGTCTAAAAAGTTTTTTAAAATGTTTTTAAAAAATGAGTCTTATTTCAGTCTTATTTCAAGTGAGGTATGAGGTAAACACAGAACTGTTTGTCAAGTTTCTTGAAATAAGAATAATGTCTCGATACAATAAAAACTAAAGACGTAGATTTTTCTCACCCCACTGGTAGATTCTACTTATTTTTTATTTTTAAAAAAGGAAATCAGGTGTAATTTTTGCCCTTTAAATGATTGAAATGAGATTTTTTCCTGGACTTGTCAGGTGAATGTGGCTCATATTAAGTCTAACTACAGAACTTTTATAAAAATATATTTTTTAACTCTTCTAACTCAGAAGTTTAGAAGATGTTAGGATCACAAGTTTGTCCAATCAGAGGAACAGCAAACAGCTGGCGCCCTTTTAGCCGTGAGTCTGTAAGGAGGCTCAAACCCCACCTCATTTCCAATATGGCCCCCGCTGACAGTAACACCACAAGGACTACATCCATACATTAAATATTCTATGATCATATCCCCCCTTCATCCCTCCACTTTTCTTTTCTTTCTTTCATTTCTTATTAAGGCAAAAATGGCTCTAAAACTAATCTTGTGACAGACAGTTGACGCACGCTCTTGACCCCTAAAAGGAAAATGAGTAAGATACCTTAAAATCACTTTATGGCCATCTATCACGAGGGTTAAATTTGTTGCAAACCACGCAAACGGAAAATGACTGATCTGTTTTCAACATATTTTTTGACCCCTGAGGTGACACTGGGTGCGTCTCAGAGCTCCAAAGTTTCAGCCTTCTTTAACAGAAATCATGTTACTCTTTACAATCCATATGATCATGAAGGAAACACCTAACAAGCAGGTTTTTTTCTGACAGACTTTTCTCTCACACTTAAATTTTCTTCACAAAAGAATTAAAAACTCACTGAGTTTCCTGTGTCCTGCTTTGGGGACTTTTCCAGGACTGAGGTTCTGAGGACTCAACCTGGACTTGAATTCAAGTGAAGAGGACTAAACGTGGACTTGACTCAGGTGAAGAGGACTCAACTCAGATTTTTCTTTGGTGACTCAGGACTCCACTTGGACTCGACTCGGACTTGAACACTGAGGACTCGACTACAACACTGGTATTTTGTGCTTTAAACACATCAAACAATTTTTTGATCCAAGCTTTATGACCTGTTTGAGGACTATCCTCAGTGACTGTTTTCAGTCTTTTCACTCTCACACTTTTAAACTCCCGAGATGTGAAGTTTCAGAGAAGTCTGAGCCACTACGGCGTCCAATCAGTGAGTGATATCCCATATGGGGGCGGGGCTGTCAGTGAAAAGACTTCTGCAAAGCCAGCTCTCGTGTTTTCTCGCTCATGCTCCTCTCTCCTCCGAACACAATTACTGCTGTGAAACATCCTTCAATGTGGCACCTCAAAAAGTACTTCCAGTGCCGTGGAGGAGGGAGGAGATAGAAGACCGCAATTAACGCTTTGAGACACACCCAAAGTCAGTACAATAACAGTATTAGTGTATTTCCACAACAGGGGGTCGCCAGTCTCCTGCATTGTTATTTGCAGGGTTGATGGCTGAAAACTTTGGGAACCCCTGCTTTATCACATCGTAAAAAGAAAAACACTCCATATAAAAAGAGCCAAGGTGAATGAAAAGCCTCATATTTTTTTTACAGACGGTCCTTCCAGCCTTAAAGTGTCATCACACTTTCTCACACCTTCTTTTGTTTTGTTCAAACAGGTTTTCACTTTCAAAGTGAGTCATCTAAAACTACTCCTGGATAGACTAAGCTTTCTATCCAGGAAACAACTGACTCCCATCCACTCACTGACTGACTCATTGTGTGCCGCAGAGAAGTTAATAAGGTGGTTTTACAGGTGGAGAGAGGATGGATGAGTCTGATGTTAATTTTCTGTAATATGGAGGATTAACATGCTGATGCACTGGTTTTAACTGGAGTAAAACCAACAAACCTATTACAGAAAAAAAACAAAACAGGAAATAATTATGGGAAAATTCTCTCACTAAAAATAAGACTGTGAAAGTTCTGCTGTGACACTGCTGGAGACAATAGAGAGACAAGAAATGAGGGTGGAGCAGGCAAGAAAAGACAAATGAATGTATTGATTAAGCTGCCACACTGCATTTCATGAGAGAAGCATTTCTAGAGTAATTCACTAAAATGTCCACTGAACTCCAGCCAAATCCACAACGACTAAACACAGGGACGGTCTCCTGCTGGAGTCATAGTGTGTGTTAGCTCACTGCTTACCTGAACGTTGCCAAAGTCAACAGTCTCATAGTGGAAATGGGCACACTCTGCCAACCTGGGGAAGTGACCTCTGGGGAACGTTAGCCTTTAGAAAAAAAACAGAAACAACACAGCACAACAGCAGCTCATCAGTATTCCCCACACTGACACCATGATGGAGAGAAAAGCAAGGCAAAAAGAGGGGGCAGAAAACAAGAGCAGGCCAGTGTGTGCGAGGGAAGAGGGTTAGAGATGCAGCAGGCTGAGTCGACCGTCTGCGACACGCCCATCGTTTTATAGGTCCTCATTTCTCATCTCTGGCCTGGATAAGAGGCCTGCTTTACAGCCTATAATAGCAGCAACACTGTCACACTTAGCACCTACTTCTTTACGTTCTTGACCTTCATGCTCGCCGTGCTGACGCAAGAGCGCAGGAGGGGCTCAGCTGGCAGCTCGGTGATATCATCGCTCCTCACCTGTCAAACAGGGGAAGCAGACATTAATAACTGTCACTTTTTCACCACACCAATAATGGAGGCAGATTACTGTCAAGAAGTCATGTATACTGTTTGACATACGTGTGTTAACGCTACTGCTACTGTAATTTAATGCTGCTGAGCTAATCATGCCACGCTGTTGCTGATTTTCTAGTTTGGGGTTTAATACTACTGTACCTCTATACTGTTCCTTTCTTCTCACTGTACGTTATGCTACAATATGCTAAATGTATGTTTTTCTTTGCTAAGTTGCTAATGTAATCGTGTGCTTTTAACCTTACATTTTCAACCTAAAGCTATATTTTTGGAACATTTTTGCCCACACTGGATTGGACAACTGAAGAGAGATATGCAACAAATAGTCAAGGAAAGGAGCCAAATCAGCGAGCGCATAGGTAGTCTAATTTTATACAAACCAGCTATATTCAGTATCTTAGATTTTTGTTGTTGTTTCTTTCTGTTCATTTCTGTTGTTTTTGTTGTTGTATTGTTTTTTTGGTTGGTGTATTTGTTTAGTCCGACTTCTGGGGATTGCTGGCCCTTTTTGGGGTCAAGGGCTGAAAAGTTTGGGAACCCCTGCACTTTGCCTACAGCGCCCAGATTTACCCAATATTATTCCTTTTTTTCATATATATATATATATATATATATATATATATATATATATATATATATATATATATATATATATATATATATATATATATAAATATATATATATATATACATATAAATATATATATATATATATATGTATGAAGGAAAATCAGAGGCACTGAAGTGGTTTCAAAGTATTTGAATTTATTAACAGACTATCATGGATAGCAATGTGATAGCGTTCTCAAAAAGTAAACATTTAAAAGTGAGACTGATGTTTATGTTTTTATTTCAAAGGAAGGTAAGGGTAAAACATTTTAAGACCTTTCAAAATCTTATTTAAGACATTTTAGAAAATTTCTAGAGAATTTTCAAGGCTTTAGATTTAAATTATTGGATGCTGAGTGTTTTAAGACTTTAAGACCCCACTATTATTATTATTATTATTATTTTTATTATTATTATTATTATTATTATTATTATTATTATTATTATTATTATTATTATTATTATTATTATTATTATTATTTTTATTATTATTATTATTATTATTAGGGTGTAATTTTTTATTATCATTCAGTAGCATCTTATTTTATTGTCCTATTTATTTCTTTTAATTTGGTTGTTTTATTTTATTATTCAACCTTCAGTGTTTCCTCATTGACCTCCTGATGGCGTTTCCTTAGTTTGTCACCAGACATTTTAATCATGTTGTATACTTTTAGTGCACTGAGGGGTGTATATTATAATTCTTCTGTTTGATAAGCACTTCAAAGTGCTCTATAAATAAAGTCTGATTGATTTAACAGAGTGGAAAAGTTGATTTGGTAAATCTTTTCCTGTTGCTGTTCAATTATTTTATTATTCATTTCTTGTTTCCATCTCTACGCCGTTTTCAGAAGCGCTGTTTTTCCCCTACAACAGGTTCATGTGATGTTTTGGCTTGTTAAGCTAATGATACAGTGTGCTATGTTAGATGCTTTGAGTCAAATCAATGTTTTATTTCTCTCCTGGAATGTGTTAAGTCATTTGATGCTAACACTTATATGCTATAAAATGCTAAATACTTCATTCTAGGAATATATTTTTATCAATATTATATAGTTACATTAATATGATTAAAATCAAAGTCAGAGCTCACTGCTTGGATATTATTCTCCTCATGTAAGAGACCGTCATTTTAAGAGGAGGGTAACAATGTTAAGAGACCCCCTGGGGAGGATTATTACATTAAACCAGAGTGTCCAGATGTAAACCGAAGGGGGGGGGGGGGGGGGGGGGGGTGACATCACTTGTCTGTTTCAGTATTTTTGCCACATCTTTGCACTAGCAGCACAAATCTAAAGGTGAGATATCCTCAAATACACCTGGTCACACCTTAGTCACAGCACTGTGGGTGACCTCAGTGATGTCATAGTTTCAAATACCTCATTGAAGAAGGGTGACATGTCAGCTGGTGTGCATTTGTTTGTTTTGTTTTGTTTTGTTTTGTTTTGTTTTGTTTTGTTTTGTTTTGTTTTTCCTTTCCTTGGGTTGGGGACAGTGTATATGTGTGTGAGATGTGTGTGGGTGCGTACCATGGCAGTGGACGTCTCCTGTGGCTGTTTCTCTTCTGGAGGATTAACGTTTGTGGTGGCATGAGGTAAGGCATTGTCTTTGTCCAGGTCAGAGCTCTGTAGCAACTCCCTGCACACAAAAACACACAGACACACAGGTCGACATGTACAACAATCAAAACGCAAGAAAAGTGAGATAACAAGATTTAAAAAGAACATTTGTAGTTTTTTTTTAAATACACCAGAGGGAGCAATTGAGGAGAATGAATCCACAATATATGTGTGTGTGCTGGACTTAAATCATGACACTGCATTGCATGGCCTAAAAAACATCATGTACTTTTTATTTGAGCTGTGTAAATCTTTATTATTCAGAGCTGATAAAACATACAGGAAATAAGCATTTTAAATATTAAGCGCTAGTCTCAGCAAAAAGGTTGAATCTTAAAGCCACCATCAACAAAAAGCCATGCTGTCTTTTGTATGCGCTCAGGGAGGCAATGCTTCTCTATTCAGAGAGCCATAAAGGCAATGCACCCACAAGGGAGTGATTCACAAAACCGTCACTTGAAATGTGACTCAATGTACTGAGGAGTGGAGGGTGAGGTGCTTTCAGCTCAACTTTTCTGTGCAACAAAGAGAGAGAGAAGAGAGTCCTTGGATTTTTCTCAGGGAATTTACTGTTATGAAGCCAGGAACACTGACATGCACTTTGATTTATGTAACCCACAGTGACAGAGAGCTGTGTCATTTACTGTCTTAATGTTAGCCTGCTGCTGCATTTAATCAGGTGTAAAGTGAACACGCAGGCACATGCACCGGTACTTTTTCTTACTGCACATCTTCACTGCTTTACATAATTCTGATCATCCGATATGAAGCTCAAAAAAACGGGAATAGCTTACCCTTCAAGGACGTCACCACTTCCTGGTTCACCCTGGGGTCCTGAGGCAGCATTCTCAATCACCGCGGCAACCACACATCCAGCCTCCATGATGCTGCCTGACTGCAACAGCCCGCTGTAGAGAAAACGTGAGAGGGAGGGAAAGACAAAGAGCCAGGATTGGTGGGTGGGTTAGAAGAGGAGGGGACAGGGAGGACTAGTCCGACGGGATGAGGCCGCCAGACGTCATCCCGTCAGACTCTTCCAGGCTACAATCCACGGAGCCCAGACTGTAATCTGTGATGACATCATGCTAAAAGCGCCGGGAGCTCCTTCAGTGATAATGCATGTCAGGCTGCAGATTCATGGGATGGTTTGATGAGAGCGTGTGCTCGTCTTAAGAAAGGCAGCGACAGCTTTTAGCTAGAAACAAACACAAACTCATTGAAGGAAGTGTCAGGATTGTCATGGCAGCTTCAGAACATATTCCTGAGGAATATATGCAGGATCAGGGGAGATTTAACACGCATGATTATATCTATCTTTTAAAATGTTTATCTTTAATTAAACCAAGCTGGAAAATGCCGTCAATTTCTCATACTTAAAAAAAACTGTCCTTGGTGTCTCTCTACATAAATGGGTCATGCTGAAACAAATCAGATATTTCATGTTGATTTAAAGCAGATGACAATAATAATCAGACCCACAGAAAAACCCAGTCACTTTGTCTCAACAGCTAACCTGCATGTTTTTAAATACCCCATATTCTAAGTTTGGTCAGGCACCATTACCTAATCTTTTGGCCCCCTCTCTTAGAGACCCCCCTGCCAAAATGAAGTCTTAAGACTTTGATTTTATGTCTTGCTCACGTGGTGCTCATCCATCCTTATCCCAGAGTCTGCAGCTAACCCCAGCTCACATCAGGGGAGAGGTGGAGTACACCCAGGAGAACTCACACAAATAGACGGACAACTATTCACATTCAGCCTACGGGCAATCCAGATAACTCAGACATCCACGTGCTATTCTGAGTCACATTGTCTTCCTAACCTGCACGTCTCTCGACTGTTGGAGGGGGCTCATTCAGGCACAGGGAGTAAATGCTAGCTCCAGCTGTCATCTGTCGTACTGAGAGACAATGACACACACCGCTGCGCCTTACACAGTGTGTAACCCTGTGTTAAATTTGATTACTGCAAACTAGCATACACACAGATGACCCGAGGCCAAACAGCACTCCATATCAGGGAGCACAGTTTGCTATGTAGACTTGTTTTTGTGTTTCTGAGAGGTCACTGTTTTAAGTTTGGGCCAATCACAATCATTGGTCTAATGTGGGCGGGATTAATATGATACCAGTACAAAGCAGCAACAAACTGACTATCATTGGTGTCAGATATTCCATATTTGTTAAATTAGACGCAAAATCAGTCTGATGATGGATCTAGCTAGCCTAGAAGCTTTATTTTGTGTCGTTCGTGTAGTTGATTTTTATTAGTTTTAATCAGTCAGACTTTAATCTGTATAAAAAGGTTAGTACTGTGGTTTCTGTGACATCCCTGGTTGCTGAGAAAGAGTCATGAAGCTCAAAGATGACGGGGGTCCCATTGGAAACCATGACTCCCACTAAATTTCAGACAACATCAAAAGCTGACAAAGAGACGGAGTTAAAGCATTAGCCTCACTGCCTAGCAAACAGCTGCATCATATTCACCTCTCAGTCATATCAGTAACAGCCCTCATTATGCCTAATTAACACTTAGCCATGATTTGATCATAACAGAAGGGTCATAAAAAATTCAAACCTGGTACAGCTGTTCTCGAAGAAAAAAGAGATGAGGTATTGAGACCTAAACAGTTTTTTTTTTTTGTACCAGGCTGTAAACAACTAAAACTTGCTGTTATAATGAGCTCGTCAATCTGGGCCCTAATAGAGGCAGTTGACTGTTAGGGAAGACAAATCACTGGTCACATTACTGAGGAGCTACTGTGTGTGTGTGTGTGTGTGTGTGTGTGTGTGTGTGTGTGTGTGTGTGTGTGTGGTCAACACTTAAAGATGGGGATCTTGTGCTTTTTTAAGTCTTTCTTCTATCCCTCTGGTACCCGTGTTGTAGCTTGACATGATTTACATCCCCAAAAATCCCTTTTAATCTCTCACTGGTGTTTTAGGCCCCGTTCATACGACAACGCTTCACAGCGTTTCACTTGAAAATGCAAAAAATGCGGAGAACAAAATCTGCGTTTATATGGAAAAGCTGAGGGACCGAAAATGCTGTAGTATGCATACAAGGCCTGTAGTTGGTGATAGAACTGTAGAGTCTTTTGGTCGTCTGCCGCCAAAAATCAGGCGTCTGGTGTATATATTAAATACGTCTTATCTGAGTGCAGAAGTGGAGCAACAGATGAACATGGTTAAAGAAAGTCAGCAGATTCAGCAGCACAAGCACAACCCGGTAAATCCGCCATTTAACCGTTGCTGTTGTCCGGTTCGCAAAAGTCCCCACAATGAAAGTGGAATGCGCACGCGCAAAACGGAGCTTGACGTCAACGTTTTCACTGAAAACACCAGCTTGCCATTTATACGGGAACGGAGGCTGCAGCGTTTCAGAAAAATTCCACTCTGGAGGGCCTTTTAATAAAGTTTCGTTTTAGGTCGGCTGAAACGGCGTTTCCGTATAAACGAGAGGCTGAAATGTAACAAAACTTTTGCGTTTCACCCTGATACCGGTGACATATAAACGGGCTCTTAGAAATCTCCTGTCTAAGCACTTTAATGAGGCCTCTGTCTCTATAAGACTCCCCGCTCCACAAACCCCCTTCCCTATGATTGGCCAGCTCTTTGGAGGGCCTGTCAAGGAAGGAGGCCCGCCCCTTCAATGTCTCAAACTAGTTGGGATCTTTTTGTGATGGACAACCTCATTGTTTTACCAAGTCTCATGAGAATTTTATGAAGATGATATGCTATTCTTTTTAAAGTGGACCTTTTTAAAGGAGGTTTACAGACAGATTCAGGGATTTCTACAACATATGAAGGGTGGTACAGGTTTGAAAATTTGCACACGTTTAGTATGGACATCCTGCATTGTAACTTTATATCCAAGATTAAAACGTTGCAAAGAATAATAGCCCCCTTTAACTAACTTAAAAACTGATGACATTAAGTTGAGTTTAACTTATATCTTTAGCAATTATGATATTATCTCTTAGAAGGTTATTCAACCAGGTAGCAAGTGCTAACTGTTGGTTCTAGAAGTGGGATAATTCCTCCAGTCTTTGATTACACATGGACAGCAATATGATCTTATTCAGTGTGGATTATCAATGCTTAATTCTTTTCACTGAACAGTAATGGGTCAATGTAGCATATAGCAGCTTGTTAGCATAAGCTTAAAATCCACGTCTGCAGTATTTCATGCTGTGAAAAGGACTGCATGCCCATGGGCTTGCAGAGGTTACTGCTTGGTTTACTTGGCTCCCATTGACAGTGACTCTTGGAAATATAAAACGAACTCACAGTTACCAGGATTGAGTTTCCAGGTTTGTCTACTGAAACTAGTCTGTTAGATTAGAATATTCCTCAAATATAATAACAAAATAATCCAAACTTCTCCAAAGAAGAGGTCTGATATTGGCCCTTCATTCTTACATGTCTCAGTTGAAACCACAAGGAGCCTGATTCCTGAATGCCTTCACTCTTAGACACTCGCCTTGTTTACTTCTTCTCTCTTTATGTACTGTAAACAGAGGCTTCATACAAATGTCCTGATGAGGCGGAAAAAAGACTCTCCTCAGTGCTCCTCCATAAGCTTCCCATAACTTCTTTCCAAACCGTTTGAGGCTGATTAGTGTCAAACAATGACAGGGCACAAAACAGGGGAACAAGTAGACGCATCAGCAACTACTACTGGAGTAGCAGTTTCCCACCAGCCCCTCTGGCCCGTAGCCTCATTGAGTTGCTGTTGACGGACTTCCACAAAACCTCCTGACTCAGCAGAATGTGAGCAGGCAGACATGAATACAGGCCACATCGGGCTGCACTCTGTCCTCATCTCTTACTGGATCTCCTCTCTAATAGACACCATCACCTTGCTAGAGGGGAGCCAAAGCTTACACAGGCAGACAATTAATTTAACGTGGAATGGTGCTACAGAAGGTACTTGTGGGAGCAGAATTTGTAGAGTACAAAGAGGAAGCAGTGTCACAAAATTATGCAGCACTGGAATGACTGGAGTACTTGTAATATAACAATTAGTGCTTTTTGGTAGAGCTTGACTATGCAGGATGAGTCAGCAGCCATCTAGAAATGATGATTATTTCCACCTCCTTCACAATATTTAGGTTATGTGGCCCTAATAGAGGACTTGGATTCCTCACTGGAGCTAAACATTCAGTGACACCTTGGTGCACAATACAATGTTCGACTTTGCTGATTGTACCACATCAGACAGTCAGTCTTTTCAAGTGGAGGATCATGCTGTAATCCACACTGCAAAGGAAGATGGCTTGCTAATAAGCTTTTGTTTTTATCTGAAAGACTTTGCTGAAAGGAGCTGCAAGCAAAAGAGAACAACAAATGAACAAGCTGCTCATCTTTACAGGCAGCAGTACAATACATCAAAAGTAGACTATTTTGGAAATGTCCCAAATAGTCTGAGCTATAAAAAGAGCAGGCTGTCATAGCTGTGGGAAAAAAAAAAAAAAACCCTCCAGACTTTGGAGGTGATCTTGCGCTTTATGTGTTGTTGACCGTAGCGGTGATAAATGGGTAGAACATGCTGACTCTGTGCAGAATCACAGGTGAGAAAGGAGCAATGTCAATGAGGTGGTACAAGAAATCTCTTTAAAGCTAGCCCACATTTACTGTACGTCGGTCACATCCATGCACAAGCCTTCAACATGCAACAGTACAGACAGTTCTACACCTGTGACAAAGAGAGAGAGCGAGAGCTAGAGCTAGAGCAAGAGAGAGAGAGAGAGAGAGAGAGAGAGAGAGAGAGAGAGAGACAGACAGACAGACAGACTTTCCCCTGATGTCTTGAGACTGAAACAGCACTGGAGGATGCTGCCCTGGTATCAGCCAGCCTACATGGTGCTTTTCATGAAAATAGGGCAGCCTACACTATCTCACAAGCTGTTTATGAAACTGGTATCTGCTCGTGTGTTGACACAAGGAAGCACTTCCTACATATTTGTATACACGAACACACAACGTTTGAAGTGAGTCACAGCTTCTTTGTCACATATGAGAGGAGGTAAGAAAACTGAGGAAAGGAACTGGGAATATAAAACTAAAAGTGCACATGTAGATATGCTAAAATACCTCATACTGCAAAGATAACAGGTGGTAAGAAAAAGCAACAGCATCAGAAGGTGTGGTGGTTTTGTTTCGTATGGGCTCTAATTAAACAGGTTGAATTAAGAGCCAGCAAACAAACTAGCGAGTTCAGAGGTGAAGTCTGTTTCAGTAATAATTTGGGTGTTTTTCTTGAAAACTCTGCTCACTGTGGTTTTTCTAATACAGCAGCTAATACCAGAAAGAAGGGGGAGAGATAAAGCATTTCATGAATTTCAAATACTGAGTCAGCTGGCTGCATTCAAAAGTTCAAACCAAAGGCTAATAGAAGCATATTTTACAGCACTGCAGGTGAAGGTTGTTTTTTTTTTTTTTTTTTTGAGCACATTGATGCTGACTTATACTTACAGCAGACACCTTGTCTAAGCTTGCATTCAAATTAACAATAACAGTTTCTCTTCTTCAAGATGAGTTATTGTCTCTCCATCATGGACTGTAAACAAGGATGGATGATGTGACAGCTCTTCAAAAGTTAGCCAAATCAAGGCGCTGGTATGGCCTAGCAGTTTGTAGCCCCGATACTGTGATAATCAACAGATTGTAAAGAATGATGTAATGATGCTTTGCTTTCAGTAAAACCAACAGTAACTATCACCTAGGACCCCTTGGCACATGAAGTCCTTGAGCCAGAGTGACAAGTGCACCCCTCTAGTTACTTTTCAACGCTGTCTGAATTCCAGCTGCTCGCTTTTGGTGCAACTTGTTTCGGCCAGATGCAAAATTTATTACCTTTAAGGCAGGATGCCAGGTGTAGGTCATTCAAATGGTGTGTATATATATATATATATATATATATATATATATATATATATATATATATATATATATATATATATACATATAAATTACATTTAAAAAATTGTAAAACAAAACGTCCTTGAAACCCTGATGGCTGAAATGTGATTGGATAATGCTTTTACATTAAAATACAAATTTGGAGATAGCACAACCACGGGAAAAAAAGCTATGAAAGGAAGCAAAGGAAAAGGAAGACAAATGAAGCAGACCTTTTGGAATTATTTAAATAAGAAAATAAAATCAACATCAGTCTCTCATTCAGTTATTCTTCCAGGCCAGCAGAGAAGGCCCTGACGATACATCCTTTTATGCTCTGCAGATGAATGCAGCTCCAGCAGCACTGTATGAAGTGTGATAAGCAGATATAAGATGCATTTTAGCTTTAAAACAACTTAAGAAGCTTCTGCTGTAGGATGAGTTAATATGAAGGATCTCTTTAGTTTTCAGTGGACAGTTACACGTGTGCTTCTGGCAGCTGGAAGGGTGTGGCCTGAATACTGCAGCTCCACCAGCTGATCCTTACGGTTCACACTCTGACTCCAAACATCATCAGCTTAAAATAGTAGAGACTATCACAGAGTAGGGTGGAGATTTTGGCTTCACTTGGCTTCAACAGTGGGAAGAGGCAGTGATACGAAATCCATCGTTACATGTAGTCAGTCATCTCAAGAGCAGAGAAATATCCGCTCTTTGAATGACTTAATGCTTAACTGTGATCAGCAACAAAGAAATTTGCAAGCACTTTGTTTTTGGCCAAGCTAAGAACTTTCTGTTGGACCTGAGATGCAGATGAGAGCTTTAAGAAAACCAGTACAACTAGCTTAAAGAAGCTGTAGGCAACTTCATATTTAAATCATTATTCTGGGTATGGGGGATCTGTTTCTGTTACACAAAGCCTCTGATCAGCTATCTGTTTTAGAATAAAGCTTTAACCCACCTTAAACAAGTCTGGATTTATCTGATTAAATCTTATTATCATCCTCCCCCATATGATGTGGCAGGACAGTGTTGCTCATGAAGGGGAAAGTTGGTCTCATGCTCGTCTCTCTCTGAGTCCTGGAATGCAGTCAACACCAGCCGGAGACGCAGTGGAGAAGAGCCCACGGTTGCCATGGTAACCTCTCTCCCATCCATCGTGACTTGATGCTCCTCCAGACTGAGGATGAGGTAGCACGAGGAGGGAAATGAGGCCTAAGATAAAACCTTGGACCAAAACATGCTTGGACACTACACTACCACCACCACAGCTGCCATTGTCACCTTCATTATCATCTTCGTCATCATCATGTGCCCGAGGTGATGACATCATCGTTCCTCCACCTTACAGGATCCAAACTCTAAATCTGCAGCAGCTGCTGCTTCCTCAGTTATCCAGAATGCAGATGTTTTTTTTACTCTATACTTGAGCTTTATCACTCATCTCACTCTTTCAGAAGTGGAGGAGGGGAGGAGGTGGAGTCGTTTGACCTCTTAATCTTCTTGAAATCGACCCGAGTGAGATTAACTTTATTTCATCTCACATCGAGTTGCCACCATGGCTCAATCTTTCGCCCTGCAACCTTCAGTTTCACCGTGATCCCAGATGAAGGGCACGGGAGTGGGATGAACAGCAGGGCGATTAACTTGTCCACAACAAAGATCCAAATATTTAATCAACAAGCCGATCTGTCGCCTAAGCCTCAGAGTAAACTAAAGGCCTTTCTGTTTTTAGCACAGATGTACTTCCTCAAGCATGAACACATGAAGTAGTAAAGAGAAGGACCCTACAAAGTGGGATGAATAACTCTGTCAAAGGACTGTGATTATATTCTGGATTATGCAACTGTGTCACTTTCCCACTGGATAAATACAGCAGGTGTTACAAGCCCACATATAGAAGAGCAAGATTCAGAGGAAACAAAGCCAAAACAACATCCATACAAAAACCTTTATATCTCTAATGCTTGTTTCTGGCTTTGTGACACATGTTGAATCAACCATGTGTTCATTTTCAGAGCCTGAGACTGTACTGTATTATTAGACTGTATTACATAACTCCTGACATGTACCCATACTCTATCCTCAAACACTCCTACATGTTGCATTCTGTATTCTTCCCAGAAAATAATATTTAAGCACATTATTTAGTTTTAGATGACAAATATCGATATATAAAAGACACTCTTTTTGCAGGGGTGTTGCACTACATCGCAAAATATTATTTAGGTCTCACAGATTTCATGCCAAGATTAAAACAGCCCTCAAATCCTCTCCACTGATTTGTTTTCATAACCTGTGATGCAATCTGACAGCAAAAAGGCTGTCCTCTTAAAAACACTCTGCTCTGAACTGGAAACCACTGGAGGAAAAAAAAAGTTTACCGTCAAGTGTACTCTGACCTGTTGGGCCTGGTCAGCTTAATGCATAAACACACACACACACACACACACACACACACACACACACACACACACACACACACACACACACACACACACACACACAGTGCTTTTTTCAGCTTCCTCGTCGACTCTTATCAATCCTCATCAAATAAACGCCTGAATCAGACGTCAGGACGACACCTTCAGGACAGTGACAACAGTTCAAACTGCGGTCTACTTACATCTGCGTGTTTGTAAGACGACCACAGTTGCAACAGCTCACCTGTAACAGCACGTTGTTCCTCTCCGCCGTCTCCTCTATGCTGAACAGCGCGGAGCTTCTCGACGAGGAAACATGCTGTCAGCATCGCACTGCAGAATCGCTCGGACACAGGCTCCAGTAGATCAGCTGAGGTAGATGGTTTTTAGGGTAGAAACTGTGCTGGGGTGCGACATCTCTGAGGCAGTGTGGGAGTCATCCCGGAGAGCCGCGGCTGTGTCTGACAGGCTGCTGAGAATCTGCACTCGCCGCCGGGAGCGCGCACACCTCCTCTCGTGCTCGCGCTAGGGATGATCTGGCCCCAGGGGTTCCCAGACCTTTTTCAATGTCGGGAACCAGAGTCTGAGGTCGCCGTGAGAGTGCGCACGGAGCCCCAGTTTGATTGTATTCACAAGCCCAAGAAGCCCCATCTGGCAAATTGTGTGGTGTTAGGTAATGGCTGGTACGGAATTACATAAGCATGTAGTGTAGGTGGGGAGAAAGCACTGAGAGGAGTGAAACCTGGTGTACAAATCACTTCATCCTCATGCATCATCTTATGCTGCGTGTCCACTGAGAGAGATGATATAAAATTCAGCTCTTGTTGCTCGTTCCGGTGGAAACCTTTGAATTATTTTCTTTGGTCTGAAGCAATAAACAATGAAACATTTGAATGCCAACTGCTACTACGAAAGTTGTTTTTCTTTCATTGACCATTTTATTTTTCAACCCCCCCCCCCCCCCTTTCTAAGAGTAAATAATCAACATTTGTTGCTTCTTGAGGCAACATTTTAGCGTTTGTGGACAATGGTAGCATATGTGTGTCGTAGCTAGTTCATATAAAGCTACAGTAGGAATAATAATGTAACATAACAAGACTACAAGACTAGGAATACAGGGGAGTCTTCCCAAAGCAAGTCCAAAGGGCGAGATACGAGCTCACTATCACTTTAAAAGCCCAACAGATGAAAATTTGCTTAGGTAGCAGCTACCTCTGTAAGTCTCATTTGGTTACCAGCTAACAATGACAATGTACCGCCAAAGTTACAGTCAAAGTATGTGAGCTTCCTTTTATTACCTTTATGTCTTGTAAAAAAAAAAAAAAAAAAGTTTAAAGTCTAGAAGAAAATAGAACCTTAAAAGTGTGTTTATTTGGTTTTATAAGAGCTGTCACTGAGGCCACTGTGTAACTTTGTGGTCAAAGCTATGCTAGCTAGCCTCTCCTTGTTTGCACTCTGTGAGATAAACAGCTGCTGGAACTGGTACTATAAGACTATCTAATCAGAAAAGTGAACGTGTTAATTCAATAACATGTTATCAATTTTAGGTTTAACATCTGTAAAAATTGTGGTTGTTAAATTCCAATTTTTAAAGGGGACATTTTGTAGCCCAATGCTAGGTGAAATATTTGATAGAGTAACTGAGTAAAAGCCAAAGCTTTAGACATTTTAAAAGTGCCTTGTGTAACTTCAAATGTGTGGCTTAATGACAGAAAGACAAAAAAAGCATATTTTTATCCCTGCTGTGGCTTTATGGCACACCTATGAAACCAGCCTCCTTAAGGTCAGTATGTTTAACCAGAGGATTAACTGCACCTTTCATCCTACTCAGGTGAATACAGAAGAGGATTAAGGCCACTGAAAAAAAAAGTACAACATTTTTTTATTATTGTTATTATTGTTACTTTTCTGAGAAAAAGTCAGAATTCTGAGATTAAAGTCAGAACTCTGAGTTCTGTCATTTTTCCTCAAATTTCTGAGTTTTTTTTCTCATAGTAATAATAAATATTGGATGTTATTTATTTATTTATTTATTTATTTAGTGGCCCTAATCCTCATCCATAGGTGAATGCAAATGGCTGCTTATTTGTTTGTTTCCCCACCTGCCTGGGTGAATTTGAACTAAAGCTCAAAAGTCAGTCAGGCAGACCTCATCCTCTTTCATGCTATTTGTTTTCCTTGCTCTGGCTTAGCCGCGGCGCTATTCATTTCTTGACCTTTGGGTGGAGAAAGCAGAGCTCTGGTCAAAATATTAATCATTGATCAACATGCAGTCGTTTAAAGTAGGTTGGGATTTTCCTTGACAGTACAATTTAATTTCTGTTTGTCAGATAAAAGATTAAGCAAATGGCTGTGAGAGTGTTAAATACTGGTGCTAAAACTCCTAACCTGCTGTCCTGGAATCAAAATACAAAAAGCCCTGACCTGAATAGGCTGCTCCTATCTTTCCCTCCCTCTGCCCAACACTTACACCCTGTGTTCAGCACATGAACTACACCCTCCTACCTACACAGACCAATAAAAAGAACAAAAACACAAGAAAAAAAAAACCCTCTTTTGATTTTTTTATTATATCAAAATACAAAAATTTGAGAGGAAAATTTTCGTATGGGACTAAGCATTTGAAATGATATGGTGACATGAATACAACACTGCTTTCATATTCTCACAGACATGCCATAGATAGAGCATAGATCATGTGCTAGGCCCATGTCTACGTCATGATGAGCCACCGGGAGTGAGCCTGTGCGTTTTCCCTATAAAGGCTTTTTATGGCGACTGTCACTTTAAATTCCAGCCAGTTGGTAACAGGCTGTGAGCTTGTTTTTGTTTTTTGTTTTTTTGTTTTTTTCCACATCATAGTTCATTCAGGTTTATGTTTACTCATTAAAAGAAAGGAGATCCATGGCAGTTGAACATGAAGAGTGAGTAAGACATGATCTCAGACGATACAGAATTCACTGGACAGCAGTGGCAAACGAGAGAAAAGTAATACAAATATTATACATAAGGCTTTGGTACAGCACCATACAGTATGAGTTAATTGCTCACAAAAGAAGTTAAGTGAAGCGTAACACCTGATGTCGTGACAGAACAGAGAGATAAGTCTAAAAAAAGACTGAAAAGAAACATCAGGTTATCATTTTAAAAAAGAGGAAAGTAAAAAAATGTTTTTGCTCTGAATTATTTACATATGAACATTAAAGACCATCATGGAGACAAATTATGTACAAATAAAAACAAAAACAGAATAAACAACATATAATACAGAATGTAAACATGTGATGTACAGCACAGAGTTCAGTGGTTGACGATGAAATGAAATGTAGTAAATTTTCTTCCTTTTTAAGCACTACTTGGTTTGCTTGAGTATGAGCATCAGCTAAAACAGTCAACAATGTAGTGCTTATTGTAGCCTACGATAATAATAATACATTCTAGTTTCTCAGTGCTGGTACACATGAAAAAACAGAGAATATAGAAAATACTACATATTTCTATTTTCCATCCGACAACAACCAGCTCAGATGTCCATGAATGATTGCTAAATAGGCGTTTTTTTTTGTTTGTTTGTTTTTTTGTTCTTTTTTTTGTTTTTTGTATCGTCTCTACATGCAAGATTAATACAATAAAAAATCAAATCGATTTCTAAGTATCATTCTACCAGCACCAAGAGATGCCCTAAAAGCCGTAAGCAGAAAAATTGAAAATCAAATTGGAACAGAAAAAAAAAAAAAAAAAACTGAGCTAACAGTACGTCCAAAGCAGCCCTCTTAAACACTGTACATGTTTCTGTTGACTATGCAAAAAAGAGCCCGGAAGACTACATCCATTCATAAAAACCCACGTGGAGGATAAACGAGCCTTCCCAATCAATACCTTTCAACCAGGAGAATCAGCAGTAATAAATACAAATGTGGTCTGATGACTACTCATGGCTATACTGTACAGTACTAGTAGGAAATGTACTGTCAAAAAACAGTGGTGAGATGATGTGAGACGGTTTCTCGCCTCCCTGCAGTAGTGTGCTTGGAAAAACAGTGCTGTTAACCAAAGATGGTACACCTACAGAAAGTGTGGAGAAAATTTCCCCTTCACATGACCTGACAATGCTCTCAAATTCCCTCCCATGTGTCCTGTGGCGTGTACTACTCTAAATCAGGTTATGTATCTCCTTTTTAGGCTGGGTTAATATTCTCAATACCATCACAGATATACTTTAGAGAGGGTACCTTGGAAGCACGGACAGACATCGCAAACACACTATAGAAAACAGGTCATCTTTGAGTTCATCTGAATGTCACAAAATCTCTATTATTTGAGGTTATACTACTATTTTCCAGTATTGTCTATCACTGTCATCACACCATGATACTGTTATAATAAGGACCCATAGTGTCTACCAGAGCTACTTTGGTTGCTCAAACACACAGGGCCCGAAAGAGTTGCTTTCAGAAACATAAAAAAGAAAATCTTTAGACCTCTAATCTACAGCACCACAGAGTTAAACATAGCACCAAGTCGTAATGTTCAAAGCAACTATGCCCTATCACACGTTTCTGTATCAAACTAATGTAAACACAATTTCCTCCACAGCACGGTTTGTACATGACTATAGCATGTCTGTGACTCTTAGAAAAAACCCTTCCCTCAGTTTTATTTGCTCTGGACTCCTGAAGGCGACAGATCTGGAGTGAAT
Organism: Labroides dimidiatus; assembly: GCA_030710495.1. Classification (NCBI taxonomy): domain Eukaryota; kingdom Metazoa; phylum Chordata; class Actinopteri; order Labriformes; family Labridae; genus Labroides; species Labroides dimidiatus. The sequence continues at coordinate 2,394,384 of CM061154.1, read as the reverse complement.
CTACATGTGTGCTCATGAATGGGCAGATACATTATCACTTTGTTCCAGGATTATTATTATTATTATTGTTATAGAGGGCAACACACTTCTGCTTCTAAAGCTTTGTCCAATGGGCATTCACGTACTATACATCAGAGAAAATACTACTTAACTTGTGCAGCCAGCGGGCTATGGCGAGAATACATCATACGGTGCTAACATTAAGGTTTCTTTTCTTCTCAGATAAAATAATGTCTGCTAAAATATGACAAATGAGGCACCTTAAAATGTTTTAGAAACATTATCCACTTAAAGCCGTACTGTAAGCAAATACTTTTATATATAATCTAATTTTCCTTGGGATCCCTCCCATCTTTTCATACATCTTCTTACAAGACATTATTCCTGTAAAACATGGTTTGATTTATCTTTACAAATACAATACATACCATGTACAGTACATAACAAATATAGATTTTTTTCCCCCTAATATCTTACTATACATGTAACCAATTTGTTAAAGTAGAATATGTACTTTGATGCTCACTTTTCAGGCAATCATCACTTTCTCACTTGTCAAAAGAGATTTCAGTAAGCAGACATTGAGTTGATTCATTCATGTGGATATTTGTAGGAGAACCTCTGATTTATTTCTAGCAGATAGGAGCATATTTGGTGTGTTTTGTTTTTGTTTGTTTTTTTTTCCCTTGTTTTGGCCTTTTTAAAAAAAGAAACGTAGATTTTTGTAGCCATCGGAACAAAAGGAGCTTGGGTTAGTTGTGACAGAGAAGCGCCAGCTGCTCATCTCACCAATCGCAGCTGCACTGCAAACATTGTAATGGGTCATTCAATGTACTGTGACATCGGGACATTCATTTCCTGTACAGCAAAACATACATTCATTATCGGTTAGTGTTGAAAAATTAGCAAACATACAGAGAAGTAGCTAGCAAGTAAAACACAGTTGTTAAAGATAAACAGTCAGGGTGGCCATTGTTTGAAGATTTCCCATTGCTTTAAAGAGCCATGAAGCAATCACATTCTCTTTTAGACATTTGAGTTAAACATTAACATTTGTCTCAGCATGTACAGCACCTCTGTACTTTTCCACTTGATTTATTTGCCTTTTTTTTGAGTCTGGATTTTTTCATTTCTGGGTATTCTGATTCTCTCCTAGGACTTGGATACACACCGTGAAGCAGGTACCCATTTAAAGAATACATGATGTAAAAAAAGAAATAATAATAAAATAAAAAAACAAGTTATGCATCCTCTGTAGTGTTTTCTCTCATGCTTCCTTGGCAGAGAGAGTAAAAAACACACCAAAGTATTGGAGTCCCTCACTCCCCCAAAGAGACAAATATGAGAAGGCGAAGGAAAAAGGCAGTTTATGTTAGAAAAAAACAAGAGAGAAAAGGCAAAAAAGGCACCTCGAGACGTGCCACATTTCACAAATGATTCTTTGATAATGAAATACAAACTACGGTACACTTCACAATTCATCACCCTGTTCCTCTAAACCCAACAAGTCCAACCTCTGATGAGCGAGTGAGCGAGCAGGTCCCAACTGTTTCCTCATGAAGGCTATGATCTGTAAAACAACATGACGATGAGTGTAAACGCACCGAGCCGTCCAGCACTAAAATTAAGACAGTCCTCTAGTGGTTGGCGTTGGGTCATGATTCAGAACGGACACAAAATGCCAGCAGTTACTGATAATTAAAAAAGCGTCTAAATTAGATTAAGTCAGGCCATATCATCTGTCTGAATGAGCGTTGCATGTGTGTGTGTGTGTGTGTTTGTGTGTGTTTGTGTGTGTGTGTGTGTGTGTGTGAGAGAGAGAGAGAGAGAGAGAGATATATAAACCTTTTTAACCATACGTTTCATATGTAAAAAGGTCAAGTACGTACAGTATACCACAAGAATTACAGCAACTCTGCGTTTACTCTGAGGTATATTTTGTGGTAAGAACCCTGTGTTTAAATACTGACACTATTTGTATTGTAGGAAAGGTAGACTCATGTCCCAGTCTGAGGACGCACCAGGCTTCACAGTACACTGTATCACTGAAAAACCTAAAGATATGGACCCCTCAATGACCAGTGAGTGAAAAATCTTCAACGTGTTGTGACATACTCAACCAACACATTTTTATTACTGTAGGAGGAAGCTTAATTCCCTTGTTTTACTAGTTATATACATTATATATGTTCATTTTCAAGTCAAATTCCTCAGAGACAAGTAGTGGTAACAACTAAGAAAAGCCATTGTTCTTGTCTTCAAATAAGATTTCCAACCTCCCGGAGTATTCAGCTGGATGTTTCCCCCTGCTCCTAAAATGATCAACTTTTTAGAGATTATAAGAAATGTATTCGCCTGGAGCAAGGAGAGCTGAGGTTAGCTTTTTCTAATCAGGGGAGGTCGGTTAAGTCGAGTCCAATGGCTTGGTGGGCACAGGTCAGCGTAGAGTCCCATAATTTGGACCCTCAGAGTCTGCACTGGCCAGAATGCCTGTCTGGTCCTCCTCGGACTTCCTGCGGTGCAGTAAGGAGGTCAAATAGTGATAGGGGTTCTTCTTCTTCTTCTGCCTTTTCCTCTTCCTCTGGAGGCCAAGATCCTCCTCTTCCTCTTGGGGTGTCTGAGATTGCTGCGGGGTCTGAGAGGGACACACACCTGAAAAAGAGAAGCACAGCAGTAAGACGACACCAACTCGTGTGGATATCTCTGCCGTGCGTCTTTGCTTTAGTACTCAGACAAACCTGTTCTCCTCACGGAGGTTGCGTTGTTATTGTTGTTGGCGGCCACGCCCTTGGCTTTAGTTATACAGTGGTGTAGCAGTGCTGGTAAGCTCTCAGACCCGGCAGGATCACTAGACGCACCTAGAGGTTCCCTGGGAAGAGCAGAGACAGCACAGCATACATTGTTGTGTTAATCCAACAGTCTTGTTCGTCCTCATCTCAGATTTTAAAAAGAAAGAATGGTGCTTTGCATTTCTATCTCCAGTAGCTTATGACATTATGAGCTGACAGCCCTTTCTCTAAGAGGATGAATTCCACTGTCTATCTGCAGTGATGGATGACAAAAGTTAGACACACAAAAAGAGCGAGAGGAGGAGAAAAGAGGGACAGAATAGTAGATATAAGATGGCAGTGGATTGGGTGAAATTATTGGCTAATACGAGCCCTCTCAAACAATCATTGCATTAAAGACCCACTCCATTGCTCGGAAGAGACTCCAAAATGAGTAAAGCGTTTCATTCACATCTCAAAATTGTACAATCAGAATTGAAAAACTCGGGGCCTATGAAGTCTTGGTTAGGGGATGAAAACAGTTTCTGGTGTTGAGATTCATTGAAACATGAGCTCCTGCTGGTTTGGGTCTTTAAAAAGTGACTGCTTCAGAAGAATGGGCATTATCGCTCTATTTGCTGTATAAAACTCATCAAATGAAAATAATTTCTGGAACTGTGAAATTACTGTTCCTATAGGCATGAAATATATTCTTGTGTTCTCTTTTTTTATTAAAAATCTTCCAATAAAACTTTTTCCCCCCCAGATAGTAGAGTGTGTAGGTGTGTGCTATAGTGAAGTATGTGTGCAGGCATGTTTAAATGGACCTAATTTGGAACTATTTTCATTTCATGAGTGATACATGCTACGCTTAATGAGAAATAATCAATGATCAGTCAATAAAATAAATACAATCACATCAAATTTTAGTTCCTACACTGTCGAGTAGTTTTACCTCGTACCAAATACTCCATCTCCAAAAGAGAGATGTGTTTTAGTAAAGTTAAACACTTCAAAAGCTCTGCATTAACAATCAGGTTCATGAGGCTTAATTTTGCCTTTCAAAGATTTGAAATCAAACAGCGTCAAAACCCGACTTAACGCGTCATTAAGTCAGGCTGTTGAGCCAGATGTGTGTCTTTTCAAATGGTATAGAAACACAAAGCTTTAGAGACGCTGTCCATCACTTGTCACTGTGGAGAGAGAGATTGAGAGCCATTAGCAGAGAGGGGGGAGGGGGACAAATGTAAGACTTCCTGAACAGATAGAGAATCTTTCCATCATTACATCAACTGTGGGCAGAGCATCAACCACAGCATGTTAAATACATTTCCATAAACATAAACACTGTACAGCACATTTTCATAAACATGAACACTGCGTACAGAGGCTTCACCATGCTGACGGGAGGAGATGGCAGGAAGAGGAAATGGCCGTTAAAGAACAAGTCACATGACAGGAAGAGGAAATGGCCATTAAAAAACAGTCACATGACAGAGAAACAAAAGCACTTAGGACAACAAATGTGACAAAGAATTTAGTTTGAGAATCGTTGTTATTTGTTTGGTCATAGAGAGAAGTTTAGAGAATGCATGCATGGCATTTTGCACATGGAACAAAACTTTAAAGGGGAATACTCCAGCTATCATTCATGTGCGTCCTCTATTGATTCAAGGCTTTTTTTTAGGTGTTTTCTTTTTCTTTTTTTTTCTTTTTGGTGCAGGGAAACATATCTGTTCAAACAATCAAAAGACAAAAATGCTTCTCCACAGTCCAAAACCACTCCTCCTGCTTGCTCACGAGCCTAATTACTGCAGCCTACACCACAGCAGGCTTACTGTGCCGTGAACGTGTATTGACAAATGTGTCCTGCAGTCATTATTACCATTAGTTGTACTTCACTTGAATCCAGCACAGAGGCACAACCCAAAGCGATTCCCCTTTAAAGGAGAGAGTGATTAGAGCCCTCCCCCTGCTGACCCCTCCCCTCTCAGACATGGGTCCGACCCTTACCTATTGCGGCGTAGGGGACCGGGTCACAACGCTGCCCAGATAGCTGAGATCAATCAAAAACAAATCACGTAAGACCCTTACCCTCTATAAAGCAGCAGCCCTATAAGCTACCTTCCCTTAAAGGCCAGTGATAGTGCAGGGGCGAGTCTCTGCTTCATGGCTGTAGCCAGTGTGTGATTGTAGCTTCTAGGGTTGTGAGGTGGGTGTGAGGGGGCGCAGGAAAGTGTGCAGCAAAGAAATGCCGAGGGGTTCTACACTATATAAGTCTCAGCTGTGTTTTCTTGTAGGTGCTAAAGCACAACTTTCCTGTGTTATATCTGATTATATGGGGGGACTAATTTATGAGATTGTTGGACGTCATGATGAAAGATCCTTTTAATGAGCCGTATTTTTGGTTTCCTGTCTGGAAACATTACTTTGGTCTAACAGAAATGCATTATTAATGTTTAATAAATCACTAACTAATAATTTATACCACTCTCAAAGGATATGATAGCTTCTTTTGGGTTGCCAGGGCAAACCTGCCTTTATTCTAAATCATTTTCTGACCAGCTTCAGGTTAAATGGCTGTAAGGCTAAGCTTCTGACGAAAGGCCTGAAAAATATAAAAATTAGATGCCTTTTTGGTGTAATCCATACTTTTCTTTATATTTCTGATCTGTGATGTAGATGAATACTATTTAATCTCAACATGTTTTATTGAATACTGTAATTTCAGTGGTTTTGTATTATCAGCTTTCTTCTGTGTTACCAGTCAGAAAAACATGTCTGGTCTGTGCTGTCAGTAATATAACTTTTAAGCCTTGTGAAGTCCAAGGCCACACTGTCCAGCTCTTCTCTGCAGAAAGTCTACTTGAGGCCCTTAAGCCTTGTTATACTTCTGCGACAAATTGTTAGAGTATTGATGAGTTGTCGGCATATTGACGAATTTTAAGCGTATCAACAAATCGTATCATCTGCATATCGATGAATCGCATCATCAGTGTACTTACAAATGGAATTATAAAATTGAATTGATTCTACAAATTGAATTAAGGAATCAAAATGACATCAAATCAACAGATCAAATCATCGGCGAAGTATCAATAAATTGCATTGTTGCTGTACTGACCAATCACATCCACAAATCGTATCAAAGCATCAATTCTATGAATCGACAGATGATTGGTCGGCTCAGCTGAATATGTGCTTCCTGTTTAGGTACATGGGCCTGTATTTCATCTTTTCTGTCTCCATTCCTTGTAACAGTTTCTGTACGGTAAACGAAAACCTGTAACAAGTTTAATTTAACATAATATAATCAAAAATGTTATCAAAGTGAGACTGGAAACAGTCAATCTGATAATCACACAAACTACAGTGGAAGGGTTTCTTGTGTTTCGGTCGAGAACTGCAGAATGACATGGACTCATTGACGCAGTAGTGCTCATGGCTGTGTCTGCCACTATATTGCATCACTGGGATCGTCCAATACCACAATGACTGTCGTATTCCAATTTATAGCCCAGAAGAGTTCATCCTCTTATATTTTATCTGGATTGCCCATGTGATTACAGGTGTAGCCTAGTTGACCCGATCAGCACCTGGAAGTGCTGTTAAGGCTAAATTGTGTGTTTGGATGGCCCTCAACATTCACAAACTTCTGTGAAACTCACCAGTTTTCCTTGTTTGCACGAAGGCCCACAGAAAACTTGGACCAAATTTCAATTTGATAGGTCAAGAAGTCCTGGTAGACGATTACAGATCTCCTAACATTTGAAGGCCTACTCATTTCTCACTCTTTTTTCTGATTGCAACTAGAAGACTATTTGCCACTTATCGGGTATTTCTGTTTTTCAACCTGGCAACCCATTCTTTTCAGCAGGGGCTAATGGTTACTGCCAAAATAGACTAAATTACAAAGAACCCTTTTCTGTGACTGTTACACTATGATAGTGTTTGGATGTTCATCAAGTATATCAAAAGTTGAAAATAAGCGCAACAATAACTTTTTTAAGTGATTCACAGTTTTTCATTTTCACTTTGATATTAAGTTAGAAGGTATATTGGATTAAACATCCCCAGCTGTGAAATGTTATTTCTCCACCTCAAACTTTCAGTGTTCAAAGTTAAAGACATAAGAAACAGCACATTGTTAAAAACACTAGACCTGAGGTTTTTCAGCTGAACTTTTCATCTGCATGTTCATGTAGTAGTTATTTTTCAAAGTACACTTAAATTTTTATTGTTATTTCATATAAGACTAAATATGAGCTATCAAACGAGACAATAATACACTATTAAATTAAGCTTTCACATGCTTTAGTTAACTGTCATTTCTATGAATTAATACAATGTGTGCTAAATGCTATTACATGCCCTCTGCATATTAAAGTACAATATGCATCTTATTAATGTCTAAATGGAGACATCAAAGTAAAACTGTGGATAAATACTGAGGATATTTGAAATAGAGAGCAGACGAGGAGACAAGTCTCCCCTTTAAATAAACATGTGACTATTCTCTACTGGAGTGGATCACCTACCCTGAGGCTGATATCTGGAGCTGAGAGGGCTCTGAGGGCAGCATCTCCTCCTCTGTCCTTCTCTGGGATGGCCTCTGCCCGAACACATCCCTGCCCTCCACAGGGGGAGAGGGGGACTGCGAGGGGTAACTGGCTGCAGTGGAGGCATACGACATGTGGGCGTGGTAACTGGGGCTGGGGTGCCTGGCGCCCTGACTTTGAGTGGGGGAGGTGGTCAGGGAGGACCTCCGGGAGAAACTGACAGTGGCCGAGGGCTGCAGGGTGATCTCTGGCATCTCCAGAGACCGAGAGGTGCGGAGGATGCCAGGGCGTGGAGGGGGCCGCACTAGAATATCCGGGGAGCCCGGCTGGGTGCTAAGAGGGCTTTGGGAGAGCGGAGAGAGACGGGAGGGCTGGAGAACTAGTGGGGGGAGGCTGGGGTCTGCCCGGCGCCCTGCCCTCGGGCTGAGCCAGGACTGAGGGCTACTACTGGGGGCTGTGCTTGGGCTCCCTGCACGGGCTGCCGGGTCAGGGTAAGGCAACACTGGTACACCCACACCGTGGGCCGTGTGTCTGAGCTGGCCGAGACTCTGGGCCTGTTGCATAGCTAAACGCCTAACCGGAGGCCCCAGGGGCCTGTCTCTGCCATGTGGGGGAGCCACAGGAACCTCCAGCTGCAGGAGTCCAGGGCTGGTCGGATCCTGAAGGGAGGAGAAGTGTAGGCGGCTTGGGGGGAGAGTGTGAGGAGGATATGGTGGTGGGTCAGGGAGGTCCTGGGGATGATGTAAGGGATGGTGTGGCGGGTATATGAACCGTGGACCCTCTAGGCCCAGGAAGGGTAGCTCATGAGGCTGCCAGCTTTCAGGTGAGCGAGGAGGGCTGTGTGTGTGAGACAGAGAATGGCCTGAGGCGGTGTACTGATGGTGCTCCATTTCTCCACTCTCCTCAGGGATGGAGGGGTAACCAAAGGGCCCCTCAGCGGTGCCTGGGGGGGAGGACAGAGCGGAGCTACGCGGGCTGATGTCAGGCATGTAGAATGGAGGTGGGATCCCTGATTCACCGCGGCTGCCTAAGTACCCATAGAATGGGCCCTGGGGAAAGCCCCTGTAGCGGGAGGCGGGGGCCTGCCCTGAGGCGTGAAGTGCACTGCCCTCTGCAAAGCTCATACCTTCCATGGGCCTGTGTAGGCGGGGGCTGTAGGTAGGGGGCTGCGTTGACTCCAGGCTGGAGGACGTTGGGGAGAGCTGGGGCCGCAGCGTGGGCATGATGGGCGGCAGAGGCCCGGGGTCAAAATCATTCTCCTCATCGGACTGCCGGAACTCAGGGTACATGTCAGACTCCTCTGCGAAGGGAAAGCCGTGGATGCGCCGTGGATGCGGCGGGCTGGTCTCCATGACGAATCGCCCGTCAGGGCCGCGACTTATCAGCTCAATCGGTGTGGTGACCTCAGCCTCGTGCTTGGACACGCTGTATTTCTTGCTGGCTATGGCACGCTTGGTTTTCTTGTAGAAGGAGAGCTCTTTGTCTTTTTCTCTTAGAGGGCTGGGCAGCTTCCTGACATAAAGGCCTGGACCGTGTGAACCCTCTGAAGAAAGTGAGCGGGGGCGAGATGGAGGGGAGCTCTCTGGACTTATCTTCCCCGAAGATAACCTTATAAGAAATGCAGATACAAGACACAGGCTTAAATCAATATGACAAGGATGAAACCCTTGAGTGAAAGAGTGAAAAAGTACAAAAACAAAACATAAAACTGTGACGCCATAAAATAAAAGTCATGGAAGCAACTAACTAGACAGATAAGACGATACAAAGCCAAACACTCCATCAAGGCAGCCATAATGAAATACATGATGACAGAGAGCAGTACAGAGCGGTGAAGGCATCCTGATAGCACAGCAGCTAATGAACCAAGCCAGAATGACAGGATGAGTGGAGAACCAATGACACAACCATGACAACCATATCACAGATCTACTGAATCTACATCTTCTTGAGCAGACGCGAGACCAATTTCCATATGCTGCACCAAATGGTGATGTGAAGAAAGCAGATGACATCTAACCAGGCCTCATTTGCCCACACCAGGAGCAGCATAGTCGACACTTACTCGGTCCCTGAATGCATCAGGTAACACACATTAAAGAGTGCAGATACACAGTACTGAACTTTACATGCAGCTGATCTAACGGTCTTAAATCCCTGCATGGTGCGTGAGAGTCTGTGCATGCAAATCTGCTTCACTACAGCAAATAGTCATCATTGGTTGATCATTTCTATGCAGTCCATTAACCATGCAGCCAAGCCAGTGCAGTGCAGCACGCTCTGTATCTGGGTGCAGGCAGGCACTCACAGGGGGCTGGCGGGCGGGGGCAAGAAACTGCTCCTGGCAGGCTCGTCCCAGCAGGGCTCTACCCCTGGCAAGGGGGTGAGAGGAGGCCTGCGATGGGAGACAAATGACATGGGCCTGGTTCATATTTGACTATGCCACTAACAGGAAGGACTAAGAGTATAACTTCCTGAACTATGGGGATCCGTTTAGAAGAATTATAAACAAATCTTAAACTGATGATTTACTGCAAGTGTGAGGCAACCATTAATGGGGTTTACACATATTACTGTCACAAATGATTCTCTTTGACATTGTAATGCAATCATACATGTAGACAAAATATACAGACAGACAGACAAATACACACATGTAGCAGATAGTGTACATTTAATGTGCAGCTAAACAAACAGTAGCATTTTTAAACATTAAGAGTCATGCAGAAAGCACACAGCGTTTGAGGTTAAAGAGTACAGATGGATCAAAAATCAATACACATACTGCAGCTTAGGCACTCCTGATAATGTGCTTATAATGCTGACTTGGCTTCTTTGAACTTTGCTTTATTTGCCTGTGATCCGCTAGAGGCTGCTACTGCACATGTTCCTCTACACCTTTCAAACATCTTCAACATGGAATCAGCGACATTTCGGACCATTTAATTGCATCTCCGTACTTGCATGCTGTGCACATTTGATCTAGATACCATCTTGTTCCATATTATCTTTTGTCCAAATCATCCTACTGTGACTGTGTGGATTTATCAATTATGTGTTTTAAGTTCCTCCAGAAAATCTATCTGTTCGTAGTTGCATTGCTTGGTATTGTTGAAATGTATGCCATTTAAAAACATGCACAAGAAGATATAAATAGGCATTAAATATCTATTACAACATGCACAGTAGCAGCCCCCTCTGGCAGACTGCAGAGGCTCCTATGTTGACTTTACTTACGGTGACTCAATGCTTTTCCTGAAGTGTGTCACCGACAAGGGAGGATCTGAGAGGACAAAAACATTGAAATTTAGCTTTTTTTATGCTCTTCTGAATGAAAAGAAGTCAGGCACATGGGCGTATTATGAGTCTACGCTGCCCGTAGACTCATAATACGTCCTGGATAATGTCCCCCAACATCCAAGAAAGTGAGACTGGAAGGAAACAAAATCAATGCATTATATTTTCACTACGGGACCTTTAAATGTCACTTTGGTCATTTGTCTCTCTTCACCACTGGTTTGTGTTAATCATTTGGGTTTTAGTAATTTGCCATCTTTTATAACATTGAGAATCTTCTTAAGTCTGGAGTAACTGTGGTCATTTCTTTGTATCTTTGTCTTCTACAAAGATACGGGGCGACTGTGGCTCAGTGGTAGAGTTGTCGCCTCTCAATCGGAAGGTCTAGGGTTCGATTCCCAGCTCCTGCAGTCTCATGTTGAATTGTCCTTGAGCAAGACACTGAACCCCAAATTGCTCCCACTGTTGTTCAGTGGTGTGTGAATGAATATGACTGGTTTAGATAAAACTGATGGCCTTCAATACTAGATTGTTCTGCCATCAGTGCGTGAATGTGGTGTGGATGGGTGAATGACACCAGCAGTGTAAAGTGCTTTGAGTGGTCAGAAAGACTAGAAGAGCGCTATATAAGTACTGGTCCATTTACATACTTTTTGTGTTTAAGTTTTCTTTTCAGCCGTACATCTCTTTCTAGGTGTTTTGTGTCTCAGAAGTTTGTTTTACGTGTCTGTAGAGTTTTATGTCTCTGTTTTTGTTTTAGTTCTTTGTTCTTGTCTGATGTATCTGTTGTTGTTTTGTGTCTTTGTAGCCTTTTCTATTTATGGTTTCTTTGTGAAGTCGCTTCATATGTATTTATACTTGTTTCATGTGTCTTTGTAACTGTTTCATATATCTTTGAAGTTTTTTTTTCTTTAGATACTCTTTGGGGGCTTTTTCATGCCTTTATTCAGAGAGGACAGTGAAAAGCAGGAAACAGGGTGAGAGTGGGGTATGACGTGTAGGAAACAGGCTGCAGGCTGGACTTGAACAGGGCCACCCTCTCCAGAGTGAACCCAGGAAGCAACCTGAAGTCTGAAAATGTGAGACAATGTGGAAGTGCTAAAATCTGCTGTTCGTTGAGTTTCCACTTGAGGCTGAATCAGGAAGTACCAGAAGTCACAAGCACACAAAGCCAAAAAAAAGCCATTTTCACTGCCAAACTAAACATGTATAAAAACACTGTGCGGGAGTGAACTTCTTTCTAATTCGGGAGTTTAGAAGATATCAAGATTGTGAGTTCGCCCAATCAGAGGCACAGCTCCGCTCACATGACTGCCGGGCGCCCTATAGCTGTTACTGTGGAGACTGAAAGCCCACTCCATTTCCAATATGGCTGCGCTGGACGTTTTTGCTTCACAACTCTGTTTCAGAAACAGACGGGTGATGTCGAGGAGACCACATCCATTAAATGTACAGTCTATGGGTGAACCTCATGGGGCACAACCTAGGCTGTGCCCCTTAAAGTTACTTTTTTGTGTTGTTATATTTTTTGTGTCTTTGCAGTTATTTTTTGTCTCTGTAATCATTCCATGTGCCTGTGAAGTTGTTTCATGTGTCTTTATAGATGTTTGTTTTTTTGTAGTTTCGTCTTTGAAGTTGTTTCATATGTGTTTGCACTTTTTTGTCTTGTTAGTTATTTCACGTGTCATTGTAGTTTTTTATGTGACTTTGTAGTTGTTTAATGTCTTTGTTTTTCTTACATTGTTTTTGTATCACATAGTGGATGATTTGAAACTCCCCAAAGTCATTTCCTGTCGGCTGTTGTCTCTCTTCTTTGTTGGACGTTTAAATCCAAAGATTTTACGATGTCTCTGTAGCCTTCTTTTCTGGTTGTTCTTTGCAGTTCTTTATCTTATTTTTCTTACTTAGATTTAAATGTTACATCAAACAGAATGACTGGCACCATGATTCCCTTCAGTAATCCCTCCACGGTGAGACATGCACCGTGTTTGTCACATGGAAACAAGGAAGAGACAAACCTGGTTTACGTTTGAGCTTGCGACGGTGTTGCTTGTTGACAAAGCAGGCTGCCAGGGTGCTGAACAGTACTGCTGCTGCCAGAAAGCAGATCGTTGCCACAACACCGGCAACCACAGGCCGTGCCAGCCCCTCTTCAGGCAACTCTGCAGGGGGGAAGGGATCTAATGAAGCAGACAAGCGAGTAAATAGACAATTTTTACAGAAACTTACAAACTGTTCCCCACAGGGGGCAAAGTCTTCCTCTGTGGTGTGTGTGTGTAACGCTTGTGGAGGAAACTGACCCGTGCTGGACACTCCCACTACGTTGCTGCTCTCACTGATCAGGTCATCCATGACAGCCATCACCCGAAACTCATACCATGACTCCTGTTGGGAAACAAAGACAAAAAAATCAACCTTTTTTCAGCATGTCTTTAACTGTTTAAGATGTTTCTGGCTGAAAACACTGCGTGACAGTTAAGTGTGTTCAATGGGACCGACCTGGACTAGGTCTCTCGCTATCAGCTCAGTCTCTGTGGACGGGATCAGGTCATCCAGAACCTCCCATCTCTCTCCAAGACGAAACTCCATAATGTATCTGTCAATAGGTGAAGAGTGGTTGGCTGGAGGGAGCCATGTGAGGAGGACACCGTGCTGCGTGCGATTGGCTGTGAGGCACCGTGGTGGAGTAAGAAGCACCAGTGGTTCTGGGGTACCCAGAGGGGAGCCTGTGTTGACCGGTAACATCGGACAAAAGAGTTAGCAAAAGGAAGGCTTTCTCAGGTATGACCCGGGTGAAAACAATCTTAAATGTCTTTTCTTTCCAGAAAGATAATCTGAAAAGTTTAAAGAGTCATTCATAAAAGTTACTGAGTCCACAGCCACATTGGTGTCAAGCTAGCTAGAAACTGCAGCATGCTACATGCTAGCCACAACCAATCACCACTGGAGTTTAAGCATGCTAACATTTGCTAATCAACACGGAACATCTACAACATCGTTCACCTCGGGAGACGAATGTCATCTGTTTTGCAAAGATTTATTGGTTAAAAGCAATGGAAATGTTGATGAAGTGTAGAAGGAATCGAAAAGGTGGTACAGTTGATCCAGACGAGAACATGATTTACAAAACTGTTCAAAATCTAGATGATGAAGATGATGTAGAAGTAAAAATTCTATTCCCCTTAAGATCAGAAATGTCAGACTAATGGTGACATAAGTCACTTGGGAGGAAAGTTATCTCAGTTAAAGTTACATAATTATATAAAGTTAGATGATCGACCAAGCCATTGAAATGTATCGTCTGGAAAATTCTGTGCAGGGGACAGAAATCCATCCATGAGTTGTGAACTGATTGAAAAGACCCCCCCTCCGCCTTGAGCGGGGAGGCTAGCATAGCTAAAAAACGAGTGGGGTCAGTGGGTTTTACAAACTGAGCTGAGTGTAACAGAAATGTCTGTTAGTCTTACTGTATGAAATAAAGGGTGCATGGGGTCATTCAGCTGGAAACATGTCATACGTCCTGAGAGTACAGAGGTGTAGCTCTCTGAATATGCACCTGCACAGGTACTTAAACTGACCTCAAAGTGAATACTGAGAGAGCTTCCTCTTATAGAGGGTCTCATCTTATTCATGGGAATCTCATTAAAAAAAATTGTAAATAAATAAGCTGTAAGACATATCATAAGTAATTACCAACAAATTTAAGTAAAAATCACAGGAACAAAGTAAGAAAGACTGCTTATTTACAAATATTTCACGTTGAACCTGCATTTGGTTATCAGAAGAAGATTGGGCAACTTTTTTAATGTTATTTTTTGGGCTTTTGCCTTTAATGTGAGAGGACAAGAAAGTGGATAGAGGGGGAGACATGCCACAGGCCGGACTTGAACCCAGGCTGCCCACTCAAGGGCTTTATGCAACATGCTCATCCCACAAATGTATGTTCTTTACAAATGTGGCCCCATTTAAAAGAGAAATGAAACTGTAAATGTAAACACACACACACACACACATATATATATATATATATATATATATATATATATATATATATATATATATATATATATATATATATATATATATATATATGTGTGTGTGTGTGTGTGTGTGTGTGTGTGTGTGTGTGTGCGTGTGTGTGTGTGTGTGTGTGTGTGTTTACAAATTGTTGAGAAAACAAGGTGCAGTGTGTCCAGGGGACATAATTGAAGCACCTTGTAGTTAATGGCCTTTCTTGGCTGATATTAGAGTGTGTGAACTAGGTCAGTAATGTGAATGTGCCTCATTCAGCCTTTGTTGATTGAAGACAGGCCTTTGTTTGCAATGATTAGCATGTTTTCTGTTAGCATTGTGGACCAGAGAGCCAGTCCAGTGAGGAAATTCATTTCAAATTTTACATTATTTCATAAAAAATGCCAATTTTTATCACATTTTTTAAGTTTCATGTTTAAAAGAATGAATGTAATGTTTTAGAATTAAAGTAGCCTGGGGTTGAACTTCTCACAGGGTGTCCCAGCTAGACTGCATTGGTGACTTCATACAGAGGACTGTTTCTGCCTTGACCTTTAAACACTTCTATTCAACCCCTTCACCTCTTTGTCCTTCCCACTCCAAGGTAAAAAATATATCCAACATGGAATCCTTTGCTCTCTTTGATAGAGTCACTGGACATTGCACCTGAAGAGTCAGACATCTGAGTCTTTAGGACTTATAGTGCATCTATTTACCACTTATTCCATGTTCTTCTTCTTCTTCTTCTTCTTCTTCTTCTTCTTCTTCTTCTTCTTCTTATTATTATTATTATTATTATTATTATTAGTAGTATTATTATTATTATTTTATTCTACTATGTTTTATTGTATTCTATTTAATTTTATTTATCTTATTATTATTATATTCATTATTTTTTGTATAGTGTTTGCTATCCAGTCACAAGTGGCATCAGGGCATGGGGTTTTGGGAAGGGGGTGGGGAGGTTGCATTGGGGAGAATAAAACAAAACTTTTGAGCATTGTTTTTTGTTTCTTCCTTGTATCTTTATTCTGTGGACATTTGTATTGTTGATTCTCAACAAAATACATTAAAAAAAAATCCATGCACTTTTTTTCCCCCCTACATGCCCTTTTTTTGCTGAGGCATTGATTTTTAATGTCATACACCTTCAATTCAATCATGGTTCAGGCAGCTGCACACAGACTCAGCTGAATTGGCAGTGTGACCTTGAGGCATGA
Organism: Labroides dimidiatus; assembly: GCA_030710495.1. Classification (NCBI taxonomy): domain Eukaryota; kingdom Metazoa; phylum Chordata; class Actinopteri; order Labriformes; family Labridae; genus Labroides; species Labroides dimidiatus. Next base: position 2,378,529 of record CM061154.1, on the reverse strand, counting down.
GATGGATTAAAACACACAAGAATCTTAAATATGTAAATCTGCTTCACATCAAAGCCACACATCAAGAGTGAACTTCTGAGCAGCAGCTACACCCTGCTTTCCATCACATATTTCTCATGGCAAACATTGTTGGCTTCACACACATAGGTGGGACTAATCACATCACTAATGACTCGGCATTGTGATTGACGCTTTATTGGCACACCTAAATGGAATGGTGCCATGGATAATGTCACGGCGAACACCTGTGCCTCTCTTGCTATATCAACTCATAATGTTTGTCATGAAGATTATCTGTTGCATTGCTCTGATAATTAAAAACAAGCATCAGCTGGTCCCGTCTGTGCATGTGCCTGGTGAACGTTTGCCGTTCAGGTGTGATCAGCTAACACACTTTGAGGACTATAAATCTGGGGCTCTCAGATGGAGGAAGAGATGAATTCTTGTTTGTCACACTGAAGCAAAGTGGAAATAATTTCATGACTTGGTTCTTGATGGTTTTGTGTGGGGGTTTCCTCTCTTAAATCCTCATAGCAGGAATAGCATAAATGGGGCACAAAAAATAATACAAAAGAGAGGCGGCTTCAAGTTGTAGATCGTACATGGTTTAATCTCAGATGGTTGTGTAGATGGATGAAATGAATTAAGGCAACGTGTTTAGAGCAACTGAAAGATGAAACTTTAAAGTCATGCACACATTCTCATTCACACACAGCCTTTGAAAAAAAGCTAAGTGGTCTACCTCCTCTTTTCTGGAGCACAAACTTGCAAATATAGGCAACCATCATGAGAAAATTTGCATTTGTGTCTTCTGTGAACCTGGCTCTTAAAATAAGGACACGTTTTGTCGAGATTTAAAACAATGAATGTAAAGTGGTCCAGTAAACTTCCTCTCCTATATTAATTTAAATATCACTAGAGGGCAGCATGTTCAATGCTGTATCTGATGGTCCTCTTAAGATATAAATAGAGTCTCAGTGTGCCTCAGTGGGTTTACTCTGAAGTCAGGAAGCATTAAACATGGATGGGAGAACCTTTGATTAAGAACCCACCTGCAGTGTTGACTGTCACAACTTCGCTGAATGGGCCCGTGCCCAGTTTGTTTTGTGCCAACACACTGAACTGGTACTCCGTCCCAGGCTCCAGCCCTGGCACCACCAACCAGGTCTGAGCACCAGAAACTGGCATCGAATGCCAGTCGTGAGGACCGAAGTCGGTTCTCTTTGACCTGAGAGTGGAGATGGGGAAACAGCAGAAATGATACACGGTTTATGAGTCTGAAGAGGATGATGTTCACTGGATGGATCATAGAAGGTGCAGTTGATCAAAGGGCTTGCTCCAAACCGCTCTAATTTGTTCGAAAATGGTGGGCTAAAAACGCCTGATAAGAGACGGCTAACCAGGAGTTTTTTTGGACTGCAAGGCAATTTTTTAACATAATATTAAAAGGCATCATCAAAACCCATCCCAGGACTCCAGGCTTTTTGTTACTGCTGTGAAATCTCTTGCTTTACTTTTTGTTCAAATCTTCTTTTCCCAACCTAATTTTTTTGTACAAATGTAGCACCGGAGTGCTGGATTATTTAACAAAACCTTTGACCTTTGCCCCCAAAGACTTAGACCTGATCCATAATGTTATGACATTATGACCTCCTGCCTACATACATACATACTGTGTATTCTGACATCTTTGAACCAGAAGCAGCATCAACTCCTCCAGCAGTTTGAGCTCCACTAGCTCTTCATAAAGGCCAGACTTTACTCATCATACATATCAGTGAGCCTTGGCTGCCTTGACCCTGTCACAAGCTAACTGGTTTTCCTTCTTTTGACCACTTTTGGTAGGTCTCTGCAGACCAGGAATCAAGCCCACAAAAGCTGCAGTTTTGGAGAAACTCAGGCTCAGTCGTCTAACCATCACATTTTTCAAACTTAACGTCCTTACACTGGTCCAGTTGTCCTTCTTCCAATGCATCAGCTTAAGGACAAAATGTTAACTTGCCAATGCTAACATAATGCATCCTCTGACAGGCAGTATTATAAAGAGATGATCAATGTTAAAGTGACTTGACACATCATCCTGTTAGTCACTGAGGTGCTTCATAGACAAATATACTGTAACCAAGAGAAAATAAACAACAACAAATTACTTCCCGGGAACATGAGTCCAAAGCAAGTACAACCCCAACTCCACTGAATTTGAGACGTAAATAAAAACAGAATACAATGATTAACAAATCCTGTTTAACCTATATTCAACTGAATACACCACAAAGACAAGATATTTATTGTTCAAACTGATAAACTTTATTGTTCTTTTTACTTTTGTAAATATGCCCTCATTTTGAATTTGATGGCTGCAACATGTTCCTAAAAAGCTGAGACAGGGTCAACAAAAGACTGGGAAAGTTGAGAAATGCTAATCTACAGTCCATAATATCATCAAAGGATTCAGAGAATCTGGAGAAATCTCTGCACGTAAGCAGCAAGGCTGAAAACCAACACTGAATGACCGTGACCTTTGACCCCTCAGGCAGCACTGCATTAAAAAACAACATCATTGTGTAAAGCAGAGACCCCGGAGTGTTGATCAACTGAAGTTGTTCATCAATCAAGAATGGTAAAGAATTCCACCTCCAAAGCTTCAACAATTAGTGTCCTCAGTTCACAAACACTTATTGAGTGTTGTTAAAAGGAAAGGTGATGGAACACAGTGGAAACATGAGCCTGAACCAGCTTTTTAGGAACGTGTTGAAGCCATCAAATTCAAAATGAGGGAACATTTGCAAAAAAAAAAAAAAGTTAATCAGTTTGAACAATAAATATTTTGTCTTTGTAGTGTATTCAGTTAAATAAAGGTTAGACAGGATTTAAAAATCATTGTATTCTGTTTTTTATATGTTTACACAACATCCCAACTTCATTAGAATTGGGGTTGTAGAACATGAGGAAACACAAAGAGTAAAAAACAAATTAAAGGGACGACTTTCGAACACTTTGTACTTCTCCGGCTACAAACAGTTTACGCAGTTTATACACACACATCCAAACAAAATATAAAATACAAACAGATGGCTCTAAATAATGTAATGCAGCTCCACCCGTCAGTGGTCATAATGTTTAGGCTGATTTTAGACTGACGAGGGGAATTAGAAAGCTTCACTAAGAAATGGTAGAAAAATGAAACTGGACATCAACCTTCATTCATAAATAAATTATACAAAAAACTGACAATACTATCACCCCCCCCCCAAAAAAAAAACAAAAAAACAAAACGACAATAAACGGGTTTTAGTCAAATACAAGTTGAATAATGTGAATATCAAACATCTTAAAGTCCACAGAAAAGGTCAAATAACTAACAGAACTAACAGCTTCACAGTGAAAACATTTTTTCTGCTCTCATTTGCTAACAGAAACTTAAATCTTAATATTAGAGTGTAAACTTTAATTTACTTTATGTAAGCTGTTCTCAAAGCTGATGATTACAATTTACACGATTACATATGACACTGAATTAAGACCAGCCTGAAGTCAAATCCAACTGTCTGTGGACTGTTATCACTGTAGACACATAAAGCAGCCACTGGTAATTTGTTGTTTTTACTGGGGTGTAATGTGTCTGGCTCTACGATGTGCAAATAGTTGGATGTGTAATTATCTCTCACCCTGATAATTACAGAGTCTTGAAGACCAAATTTGTAGTTTGGAGTCTGTGTAAACAGTATTTAACACACAGTTTAAAGCTGTGGAAATTCATGACCTTAATTAGGCACATGCATTGAAAAGTTCCTTATTTAGGATACTCAGAGGTGAACATTCCGCTTGTGCAATGATACACTGACCTTGATTTACCATCATCCTTAATTATACACACAAACCTTAAGAAATAAGGCTTTCAAAACCCTTTCCCTTTCTTCTGTGGGTTGAATAAAACAACCTAACCCTGAGGTCATGTGTCCGCTGATCTGAAGAGAAGGAAGAGCACTTACACTGGACCGTACCACACAGAGAACGTCTGCTCGAAGCCGCCATCATAACCTGGTTCCCAGGACACATTAGCAAAGGTTGTTGAGGGAACTACGTGGATATTACCAGGAGCATGTGGGCTGGTGCCTGAGTGGTTTACAGAGACAAAGAGAGAGGGAATGAGAGACTAAATGAGAAAGTGCTGTTAGTCTTAGCAGGTCCCCCTGCAGGGGTAAAAGTACAGGCTTCCTGTTTGCATGCACAGTAAATCATCATGTATTAACACATTAGGTGATCTGGAGTAAGACGCAGGTCAAAGTGAGAGGCATTTTGTTGCTTTTTTCCTGCATCCAGAGCCTGCCTGCTCTCCATGGATAATGCTGGCTGAGGTGCTGACCAATGTTAGGTCAAGTTCAAGAGCAGCAGTGCTGTCTGCAGCTCTGCTCATCCCACCCACGGAACAGCTGTGCTGTGTGGCCTGCAGCCAGTTTCTCCTTACTTTGATAAAAAAAAAAACAACCAGTGAGACCTGAGCGTGGTCTGAGGAGCACAGCTGCCTCTGCGGCCCTGTGACACCTGTCAGCTGAGGGCTGGTCGCAACGAGGCAGGCAGAGAGTCGCCAGCTGTGAAACAGGATAACAGCTCCATAGGCACTGGGGCAATGGGCTACTGGGGCAGACGTGAACACACTTTACTGGCCAGCAGAGGATGAAAAAATAAAAACTCAGGCTTCAAGGAATGGCTTAAAACAAGCTCTCCTTATCTTAACAAAGACTCACAAAAGAAAGACACGTAACTGTAAGTTAGCAAGCTTTTTTTGTACAGTGAGAGAAAAGGTAAGTAGGTAAGTAAATGTCTAAAACAAAGGTATGTAAAATAAATATTTCCCAGAAGTCTCCTCCTCAAAGTCACATCAGATGAGTCTATGGTCCGGCTCCAGTCCGTTACCTGTTGACTGCATACGTCAGCTCACACCTGCTGCGTGTTCAGTCCAGAACCTTGTAGGACACCAGATAGCTGGACCTGCAAGACTGGAGCTTCATCATCCAGCAAAAATGGGAGTGTTGCATATCTCCTGCAAACTGCTGGAGCAGCTCCAGTGTGAGGTGACACATTAATCTAAATAGAAACCTATCAGATCCGATACTGTGACAGAGCACAGCCAGATCGAAGACTCATCTGGTGTATTTTGGCCATCAGGCTTCATTATAAGTATACAGATGTGAGAGTGGTGTCTAATTTCATTTCTTACTTCTAGAAAAAGTAAATAAGGTTAATTATGAAACACAATGTCAAACAATGTCTCGTAAATACAAACAATCAAACACCTGATGAGACACTTTCATGAGTCTTTTTATGAAGGGCTGTTTTTTAAGGTTTACTCCTTGAATCAAGAAAAACATATCTACCGGTTTGTCCTTAGATTTGCAACCATAAATCTGTATCCACGGCTTTTGCTTTAAAGAGCTGAATATTTGATACTTAGCATGTAGCATGTATTTTGGCTTGTTATTTTTTTTTCAATTCTGCACAAGATCAACTAATGGTGTTACAGGAAGAGCAATGCATGTATCAACAAATGGAAATAATCTAATCTAAAGGCTTGTTCTACATCCTCAGTATGATCTACCATTAAAAAAAGTCCTGTTTATGATGCTGTCTTCCCACTTCAGTGAGGACTGTTTTGCATAGTTGTGCAAGGCATTATCTCCCTATAATAACTGCTACTACTACTGTAAAAACTCAGGTAAGAAACGGCCAGAATAATCAGCACTTAAAACAGAATCAGAAAACGCTTGTTATAGTTTAAAGGTGACTAAATGGCAAAATTACCATTATTAGTTATTCGAATCCAAAGCTCACAATTTGTAGAACAGATAAAAGCTCAGGCTTTCTTTGGTAACATCCCAAAGGAAAAATAAACTAACAGGAAAACTACCATACAGTTTTTTGACATTTTAAAGCTTAAAAGCCATTCCTGACCTTTAGTCGACACCTAACATGAAAGTTTCTGAACTAAAAAACTGAATTATAAAGCGTTAACATAACAGATGTGATGGTGTTTTTATGACACATTGGAATCAGAGTGTTCTGATCCCAAAATCACTCACCCACACAGAAAATAAGTAAATAAATAAATAAAAAAAAAAAAAAAAAACAAAAAATAAAAAAAAAAAAAAACAGGATAATAAGTGAGTTTGTATTTGACACTGTGTAGATCTGGTTCGTACCGATGACTAGGATACGCGTGCTGGCAGTGATGCTTGTGACCACATTGGTGGCTACACACTCCCATTCTCCGTGGTCCTCCTTGCTGAGGGACAGAAACTGTAAGCTGCCGCTGGGTAGGATGTTGTGCTTACTCTTGCTTGGCTTCCCCACCTGCAGTGGACACAGAAATCACAGCAGCCTGGTTAAGAAGTGATGTTCAAACAAACTTCAGGACAATATGAGAACGAGTCCATTTTTTTTCTTTATCTTCACCTTTCTCCAGGTGATGGTTGGTATATCAGGGTCTCCAGAAGCAGCACAGGGGATAACTAGCTCTCTTCCAGCCTCCTGTCGGTACTCCCCCCCAGGCCTCACATTAAAGTAAGGGGGATCCTAAATGCAGAAACTGGAGTCAAAGATCTGGACTTTTATGCTAAATGACGCAGTAAACTGAACAAATATGAGCAGAGACGTACCTTTAGCACCAAGGTGGCAGGGGGGGACATGCCCATGGTACCCAGGGCGTTGTAAGGCACACAGGTGTAGGTGCCCAGGGAGTCTTCTGTGGCCTCCGCCACCCGGATACTACCGTCTGGCATCATGCTCCAACCGGGATACTACAACACAAGAGGGAGGCATCAGAAATGCTTGATTTCAGGAGAGTTTCCTGAAATCCATGGGTCCGAGCGAACTGTTTGTGAGCTCCAGAAAACTGTTTGAATCAGTGTTGATGTTGGGACCGTTTGCCCCTGACAGCATTGAAAAAATATGTGACAGAAGAGGAGTGAGTAGAAAACTGGAGCAAGATACGGAGAACAAAAAAAACACCACATTACTGCACTGAGAAAGTGAACGAGACAGTCCTGACCTTCTCCACTCTGAGAGGATAGCCATCTTTCTCCCATTTCACTGATGTCACAGGCGGGTTGGCGTCCACCGGGCAGCGGATGATGCCTGGTAGTTTCCGTGGGACGTAGATGACCGGGGGCATGTTGATCACTCTGGCGGGGTCTGAGAGCAAAGGGAGAGCTCAGGATTAGGAGAGCAGAGTGCATGAGTAGTAACACCTGATCTGACACAGGAACAAAAAATCACACAACAGAAAACAAAAGTGTTTCATTAAAGGAAGTAATTAAAAATTAATTTAAAATAAGTAAGATATGACAAAATGAATTTAAGGGGCACTCCTGGGTACACTCCATGTAGCGTTAAGTAGAAGTTTAAGTTAATCTCAGTTTATTGAGAAAACGTGTTTATAGACTGTCTTTGTGCAGGATGCAAAAGAACAGACTTCTTCACATTATTTGGGAAAAAAAACAGCTGTGCAACAACTACCTTAAAACAGTGTTGGCATCTGTGCGCTTCATGGTGTGCATATAAAAGGTCCTCATCAAGACGGGAAGTTGTCATAAATAAAACCTCATCTCACTGCCATCAACTAGACTTTAGCTCCAATCTGTTTTTATTAATCCATTTAAAATTAAAGTGGGAACAAACAATGTTTTCAAGCATGCATCAGTGACTTCTCTTTAAACCAGCAGAGTGGCAAGTTAATCTGGGAATACACAGTTACTCTTCTCCTTCCAATTCTTTTTCTTCTTCAGTGGTTTTTATAACAACAACAACAATAATAAAAATGATGCATTGGATAAGCGGTATAGAAGATGAAGATAATAATAATAATAATAATAATAATAATAATAATAATAATAATAATAATAATAATAATAATAATAATAATAATAATAATACATTTACTTATTTTGTAAAGCTATGCTAACAGTTCTCAAAGACACTTTTTATTGTCAAAAAAAAAAAACATTAAAAACAAAAAACATTAAAACAGTGATTCAAGCACCAAAAGTTAAAAGCAGCTCTAAAAAGCTGTGTTTTTTCTGAGATTTGAATTTGCTAAGGTTGGTGCAGATGTGTTTGGGTAGGGAGATCCAGAGGGAGGGGGCAGTTTACCCAGGTTCGCTGCTTGGCCCTGTGTGCTGGGGAAAGGAGGTTACCATCAGAGAAGAGAAGACTACAAGGTGGGTTATTGGGGTGAAGCAGGTGGGTATGGTCTTTAAGGGCCAGGTTATGGAGGGCTCTGAATGTCAGCAGGGGGACTTTAAAGTGGATGTGTTGGGGAACAGGGAGCCAGTGGAGGTTTTGAAGGACAGGGGTGATATGATCGCAGGAAGCTGAAAGACGTGGTCAGTTGGGGAAACTAAAAAATGAAAATTGGTGTAACCAGTGTTCCTCAAAAAATACCTTTGCATAAGTTCCTGTAAAATATGATTTTATCAGTTCACTACACTGAAATTGATGTTAAAGCAACTAAGCAAAAGTAGAGGGAAGCACTGATGTCTACAGCATACTGACTCACTCAGAACAACAAAAACCCATTTTAACAAGTTTTGAAATGAAATACTTTAAATATACTTTGAGATGATGTTTCATTACTGATAACTGATTTTATCAGTAAACTTTAACAACTTCTAGGAAGGTGAATTATTTAATACTTATCATGCTTTTGTGTTTACTGCATTTGACAGTTTAATGGGACTGATTCTTTAATCAGTTAAAAATTGTAGAAATGTCATGAAAAAATACTACGACACTAACAGAAAGGACAACTACACATTTAAACAAACATCCAACATGTTGTCTGAACATGTTTAAAGCATTTTTTTATTTGGACATCATCCTAAGCCTTATTGTCCCTGTTCCAGGTACAGGTGAGTGGACTCACAGCTGAGTCCTGAATGTTCTGGAGTTTTTTGAGGACTCTTGATAATGAACCATTAAAGATGTTATTGCAGAGGGCGGAGACGGGCCGTGTGTGAGATGAAAGAAAGTGGTTTTGGTGATGTGAGTGACACGTTGTTGGATGGTGAGATTGGTGTCCAGCACTAAACGCGATAAGCCAATCACAGTGCGTATATCAATCCCATACACTTGGATATTCATTGAATTGCAGAGAGTCAGTTTTCATTGGGTTTTTCTGAGATTTTTAGTTTAAAAATGGTCACATGGTGTTCACGGGGTACATGCAACTCTGACACAAGGTGTCCTGAGAGGATGGGCGACAGAATGTATTTTTAACCCTTTCCTTAAGTCACATCTTAGCCCCAGTAAAGTGTCTTCATTGGATAAAGTTGTGCAGTAGACCACAACATCAACTCAACATGAATAAAATAAATAAGGATGTTTACGTCTGTTCTAAGGTAATTCAACATCGTATTTTAGGCAACATGCTGTCACTTTGCTGGAAAGAAATATAAAGTTATCTTTAAGACTGGAACCACAACAGCAGTCTGACAGACAGTTTGGGATTTTGGAATGTTAGCCTAACATTAGCTTAAGTTAGCCTAATGTATGCCTAACATTAGCTCCTAGCTGTGTTGTTCGTCTGTTCTGTTGTAGTTTTTGTTCTTTGCTGATCGTCCATCATTGTTAGCTGTTGTCCAAAGGGCTCTAGTTAAACTAACGTTAGCTTTATTAGCTTAGCTTCATTAGCTTATCTGTAATAGTCCAGATAACAAAGGTTGTCAAACGTTCTGCTGAATGATTCAGTGTAAATACTGTAGCTCCAAACTAACAGAGACTCTCTTGGTAAAGATGGTAAAAAGGAGGTTAGATTTTTCTCCTGACTGATGCTGATCCTCTGTCTTGTTGTCTGAGATGCTGATGGGAACCAGATGTGGTTTATCAGGTTTGCTCTGGGACCTGGAAGTTTTGTCTTGAAACTGAAGCTTTTTTCTCAACAGTAAATTGATTCATATATCCCTCCAATGTGGAGTTTAGACTCTTTTGGTGTCTTCTAGATGATTTGTGATCTTTCTGTTTTCAAAAATCAGTGTGTGTGAATGTGGTGTGATTGGGTGAATGAGGCCAGCAGTGTAAAGCACTTTGAGTGGTCAGTAAGACTAGAAAAGCGCTATATAAGTACTGGTCCATTTACCATTTACCATTGTTTTGCTGCAGGGACAGCCTCTTTCTATCAGGGTAAGCATAGGACACCAGGTCACCCGAGTCCTTAGTGAGAACTTTTAAACCCACAGTATACAGAGAGTTCACTTTGGTCCAGATCCTGTGAGGGATTCTTAGACACTTAATCAATATAGACCCAGGGTATACTTGCATGAAGCATCCAGGACTTTGGTTTGATAACACTGTGCTGTGCTTGAGTCCAGTGATGAAATCATTGCCTGCTGTGTGCTGTGAATCCCCTGCTTCCCCCTCATACAGGGGCACAATAATCGATGATCGGCAGCAACTTGGGAGCAAATTAGCTCAGAGCACAAGAGCCAAAGACATAACATCTGAGGTACTTCTTTTTTTCTTTGTTTCTGGTTGAAAGCTGATGAACAGGAAGGTCATTGTTTCATTCTAGGAGGTGTAAAAGAGATCAGAGGGGAAAAATGGAGTCTGAGAAGAAGGCCGTCTCCATCTTTGAGCAAAGGAACTGGTTCATAATCATATCGTTAATATCCAGTCAGAATGTGATGCGTTCAAAGAGGCTCAGTCAAAACACACTCAGTTACCCCTCTGCCATGTCTGCCCTTGAAATTCAAGAAGGTTACTTTGCGATACGGCGGAAGAAGCAGAGCTGCCAAATAATCCAGCAGCCTCCAGCACCAGCAGCCTCCATACTGCTGCTGCTGCTCCCTCCACTCACACACAGCTCGCTGTACCGTCTCCCGCCCCTCCCCCTCCACTTTGTTGCCACGGTAACACTCACACTGAACAGTCAGGTAGGCCGATGCCGAGGGCGAGATGCCGAGGCTGTTGCTTGGACTGCAGGTGTATTTCCCAGCATCCTCCGGCTTGACCCGGAAGATGATGAGGGTGCCGTCAATGAGAATGCGCACGCGGAGCTTCAGATCACTGCAAGAAGACACGAGACTCTCAGTCACACTGTGGTACAGGAGCGCACAGACAGGACGAGGAAACACATCCAACATTTTCTCCCCTGAAGTACATGAAGGTGCCATAAGAGAGCAGCAGAGAGTCAAACAGCAGCTCAGCCCTGACAGGGATCCAAAGAACACAGAGTACAGAGTGAGAGATTCAAATAAATGTGATAATTGCTGTAATTGCCAAACGATGCAGCCTTCATGTTTTCCCCTTGATAACATTTAAAATTAAACACAGCAGTGATGGAGCTGGGCTCCTTTTCTGCTCTGTGAAATAATTCAACAGCTCAACATCAATCTGAATATGTCTTTAAAAATATATTCTCTCATGCAGCCTTTAAAACCCTTTATGAAGGCTTTAAACATTGACTGCAGGACACGTTAATCTGCTCAGCTACATGCTGTAAATAAAACATTATAACCACGAGGGTCCAATAAAAGAAACTCTGACCCACTCTGACAAAGAGAAACCTACATTTCTTTCTATCAGTAACTACATAAGAATTTACTGATGGATTACCAAATCATTGAACTGCATTTCTCCTGAACGGATTGTTTAAAACTTAGCTCCACTACTTCTTCATTCCTGTTGTGGTTTACAACTGCTCTTTGAAAGTGAGTGAATCATTTATTGATGATTAGTTAAACCAATCACCATTCCCTCATGTGTTTAGTGTGTTTTTTTATAGCCTCTTTGGGCATCCAGAAAAGTGCTCCGTTACTACTAATAGATCAGATTTATTAGGGTTGTACTGAATTTAAAATCTTACAGTAACACTGAGACAAAACAAGAGATGGAGATGTACAAATAAAGCACCAGTTCATTGAAGAGGTGTTAACAAACTGCAGATATGAGTATTATAAGCTGCAGATTATTCATATATTCATTTACTTCTTAGGGTGTTGTGAAAATATAAATGTCATGTGAACAAGGCTCCAGATCAAATTTAAGACTTCTTAAAGACAAAACAAACAAAAATTATTACGTCTTTGCATCTTAAAGGGGATATGAGGAGCTCATCTACCAACTACAACCTCACCAATCAGAGCTAACGTAACCTCACTCTTCATTTTATTGACAGACTCTCGAGTTTGATCAGATCACTGCAGAATAACTGCTGCATGTGTGTTGGAATCAACATTATCACTGACAGATTAATCCGTGTTTTCAGCCTTTAGCTCGTGTTTTAGCCTTTAGCTCGTGTTTTAGCCTTTCGCTGGTGCTTTAGCCATGCTCTCCCGTTAAGCCTTCTTATCCTTTTTCTGTCTGTCAGTTCAGCTCCAGTCTCCACCATCACTACTAAATTAATCACAGAAATCATTTTCACAAGAGAAAAACACAGATCTCTCTTATCACTACTAATGATATGTGCTGCATGCCACTCTTTCATTTTAAAAGCCCTCTCAGACTCTAAAGCTGGGCTCTGCAGATCCCGCAGAGTCCTGGCTATGCCTCAGATCCTCGCTGCATGATGACACAAGGCCTGAGTCATGTGATACTGCCATCAGACTGCACTGACTCTCCTGGCACTGTCCAGACAGACCCCCGCCAGGCCCGCTCACACTGCCTCAAGGGCCGCAGCAGGACAGGGCACCAACCCACACACTCACACACACTCACATACACACATACACACAGTGACAAGCTCAGGGACACACAATGTCGCTCATAACACAAAGGCTCTGGGGGTAAAAGCTTGACTTGAATGGCTAAGCCACTGAGCAAGGCATCCTTAAAGTCTTAACCTCGCACACGTGTGTAACCACAGAGACACTGCAGCTACAGTACAGACGTGAACTCGATCATAACTTTACTTCTTGAAGTAGACGTTGTCTTCCTCCCAGAACCAGGTGTACGTCAGGTTGCCGGGGTACGCCTCCGCTTGGCAGGTGAAGAGTGCATTCTGGGATATGTTAACAGTGACGTTTTCAGGTGGAGAGACGATGTATGGAGGCCCTGAGGAGGACAGAAAGAAAGGATTAAGTTTGTCTTTTTATCACCCACAGAGGACGCTTATTTCAACCTTTAAAGCTGCACTGACAGAATTATCATTATGGCAGTATTAAAAATTTTAGCTAAGAGCTGAGCAGCATTAGCATCCAGGCGGAATCAAGTGTTTACTCCATTTGAGCTCCTTTTTTGGTCTCCACCGCCTCCTGAAGGAAATATCTGTCTCTTTAGCCTCTAAATACTACAGCAGCTTGTAGCTTAGTAAGGGATAATGCATAGTTTGCAAGTGCTTATGCCAAACAGAATCATGATAGGGTGAGAACAGACACTGACAAAAAGCTCTTCATGACTTTTCCGTTGAGATTTTAGTCGCATTGTAGATTTTTTTTTATTTGATCAGGGTCATTATTTGTTTAATATAGTTTTTTTTGGTGGTGTTTAACCTGCCCTTGCTAGTTCTAAGCGATTTACCACTAATCCAAAGTCTTGTGATCTCCTTATAAACTGAGATAAATAATAGAAATTTTCTCTGTTGTTTACCGTTACTGTCATCATGTAAGGTTGTCCCTAGCATTGTCTTTGCTATGCAGAATTTTACCGCTATCCACATTATCACAAACAGGTTAGCTTGTGGTTTAGCCTTTAGCTCATGTTTTAGCCTTTGCCCTGAGCTCTATCACTCTCCTGTTTATCTTTCTTCTTCTCTTCTGTCTTTTTTCTGTCTGTCAGTTCAGCTCCAGTCTCCACCACCACTACTAAAATAATTACAGAAATAGTTTTCAGCAGAGAAAAACACAACAAAGAAACAGCATTTATAAATAATCTATACTGGTGCTGATAATCTTATTTTAAATTGTGGATTAGGATCAGGCAGATATCTAGAAGAGAGACTTTTTCAGGTCCTCACAGGGACTTTTAAATGGGAGAGATGGTGCGCATGTCTCACACATATGATGTGTGTGCACACCACAGTGACACTTCATTACCTGTGTGCTGTGTTGCTAACTTCAACAACTTTTTCACTATATTTTCAGAGCCCTCTAACGACTCTTTCAAAAAAGGGACTAGTGATAAATCTAGCGACTTTTCAGGAGTTCTGGGACTTTGATATGAAAGCATGTATTGATGTATTTTTTTTGTTTAAAATTAATCAGGTGAACACTGGGTGTGTTTAAAACAGTTTGATGGGTGCTCTTAATCCACACTGTGAGCTAAAACAGAGCATATGGTGTCGGCCACGTAAAGGAAGCTGTTTTATTAGTGTTTAATTAATTGGAGTATGTGGTCAAGACTTGAGAACTTTCTCTGTAAGACTATAAGCTACTGCCTAAACTTGGTTTACCTACATTTGTTTTACAAGGTAACATTTATCAGTTCTCTTGGATTGGTTGATGGAACTTGGATTACATTTTACTGATTATCCTTTTTAAACAGGTAACTATTAAATGTATCTGTATACTTTTTTTGGGGGGGTGGGGGGGTGGGGGGTGTCATTGTGACAAAAGCACACTATACATTATTTACAACCTACAGCACAGCCTGATATGAAACACAGCAAACAGCAGACAGCTGCTGTAACGTTTACATTAACATGCCTCTCATAGTGACCTGCTCATGGCCCGAGGAGCTCCAGGTTTGCTCCAAACTCTCAATAAAACAGCAGAAGCCATGAAAGGTAAGCTGTCTTTTATGAGTGGGCCCAGATACAAGTCTGCGGTTTATTTTCCTCTCAGCTTGCTCAGCTTTTATGCATCAGGTGGGACGCTGGTGAGGGGGTGTCTCACACAACAATTAAAAACAGATCACAGGAGTGAGAATCATGACTCCTCAGATATCTGCTTGTTATTGCTCTGAGTCATAATCATAACCCACTTCTTTATTTCACAGCGCTCTTCATGCCAAGACTTGACTGCAAACCCTGTACTGTGGAGACTGCGTGTGTAGCACAGGATGTTTGTTTGTCAGCAGGATTACAGAAAAACTACTGTAACACTTCACATGAAACTCAGTCAGACAGTGAAGTGTGGGCCAGAGGAGAACCTGTCACAGTTTGGACATGATCCGGATCAGATTCTCAGACGTGATTAATGTTAGGGTTTGCTGTGCTTTTATGGTAATACAAGGCTGGAGAGAACTCTCAAAATAAAATGAGGACAGGAGAACATTTTACAACACTGTGTTTTCATGAAGACAGGCACGTGAACAGAAGTACTGCAGTGAGTTCAAACATTCAGAAGTCTTTCTAAAAGTTTTCCATACTTTTTAAAGTGTCTTATTTTCATAGGTATGGGTTAAGGCAACTGAAAAGAACAATTTAGAGGTTAAGTCAGTTTTTTTTTTTTTTTACTGAAATCTTATTTATTCTTAGAATAAAATCAGAAAGCAGATTTTTTTCTTAGGATTCCAAGATTAACATCAGTAATGTAACAAGAATGAAAATACAAAAATCGAGTCTTATTCTTCATTCTAAGATTTCTAAGATTTTTTTTCCTCAAACTTTTGAAATGAAAATCATAATTCCGAGCTGTAGCAGGAATTCAAAGTAGAAAGTCAGATTTTTTTCTTTTTATTCTGAGATTAACAGCAGAAGTCTCAATTTATTCTCAGAATTCTGACTTGATAGAGGTCCAAAATTAACATCAAAGATTTTTTTTTCCGGTAACTCTGAGGTTTATATCAGGCATCTCAGAATTTTGAGGAAAAAAAGTCAAAATTTACAAAGTTTACAAATTAAAGTTTCTGACTTTAACCTCAGAACTATGAATTCAGTTAGAATTTATTAAAAACGTTTTCTTTTATTAGTCTAAAAAATCAGTAAATGGTAAATGGACCAGTACTTATATAGCCCTTTTCTAGTCTTTCTGACCGCTCAAAGCGCTTTACACTGCTGGTGTCATTCACCCATCCACACCACATTCACACACTGATGGCACAACAATCTATTGAAGGCCATCAGTATTATCTAACACATTCATACACCACTGAACAACAGTGGGAGCTGTTTGGGGTTCAGTGTCTTGCTCAAGGACACTTCGACATGTGACTGCAGGAGCTGGGAATCAAACTCTCGACCTTCCGATTGAGAGGAGACAACTCTACCACTGAGCCACAGTAGCCCTTATCTCCTTTTATATAGAATGGAAGGCATTCTCTTTTGTATTTTTCAACCTCCCTTAAAAATGAGGTCAAATTTCTTTGTTTCAAAGATTTTAAATATTTAGCATCTAACATGTATGACGACCTTTTAGATGATTTTTTGTACGCACTTGTGAAACACTTTGAATTGTCTTGCTGCTGAAATCTGCTGTATGACTAAACTTGCCTTGCCATGATTGGTTCTACATGCAAACTCTCTTTGCAAACGTTTTTCAGTAGCTGTGATACAACAATGGTCAGCTGAATCTCTTCATTTAAAGTAAGGCCACATTAAAAGACCCAAAGGAAGCCCAGTTTTGGATGCAGGGTCTTAGTTGAGTGTGCTCTGAAGTGTCAGGTGTGTGCTGGAGCACAGATTGAATGTTCAGCTAGTCTCATCCTGTGGAACAGTAACTGCTGCAGTGCCATAAGAGAAAAGCTTTTGTAGCGTTCGCCGTCCATTGGAGGCCTGCAGACTTGATGAAGTTGCATCACACACACCACTGATCACAGAATAGGAAAAGTTACAACACCATGATTTTTTAATGTGTGTTTGCAGTGTGTGTGTGCGTTCATTGACTATATTGGTAAGAGAGAGGGAGTCATTCCTCTGCTCTGTTTGCACCTACAGGAGGCAGGGCATTAAAATAACTCGAGCATAAAAGCAAGATGCTCTGTTTCCTGTTAAATACACACAGTTAACTCCCCCCCAGCCCCGCCGTATCAGGAGACTGAGAGTGCTGCAGGCTGGCATCACAGCCATCTATCTGATCTGTGTCTAGCAGAGAGCCCAGTTAATGGACCGGAGACAGACAGGGACGTTCTCACACACAGATCCTGTTGTACACACATATCTGTGCACAGGAACACACACACACACACACACACACACACACACACAGAGGCCCCAGACTGAGCTATTGACTGACCGATACAGACTCATAAGGTGCTGTATGTTAGATACATCCGCTCACAGGAGAGTTCTCACAGGCTGCTTTAAAACGCTTCCTCAGAAAGAAACAGAATGAAACAACTTTGTTTTAATGAGATAATCTCATCTTTCTCTGGGAAACCTTTTTTTTTCTTTCCCATTTTAAATACTTGTGATCCGTGCAAACTCACATGTCAGCACTAATTAAGAATGTTTTTATGCTGCAGTGAATTCAGTTCATGGATACAGCACCTTGGACCAGCAGGCGGGTGGTGTGTAGCACCTCTCCCTGGTCACTGTAGGCTCGACATGTGTACGCCCCTCTGTCATCTCGAGTGATGCCGAGGATGGTCAGACTGCCATCGTGTACCTGGGGACAGAAAACAAAGGAGCATAAACTATCAACTTGAATCAAGTTCCTGGGCTTTAAAAGCACAGTGAATGCAGCTGTGTTGTGTGCACAGCTGCAGTAAGCGCGAATCAACAATACATGAAGCAAGTGATCGAAAAACATGACAGAAAGGCAGCCTTTAGTTGAGAAGCAAGTATGGACAACTTTGGTCATCTGGAAACAAGTTTGTCACGCTGTCGTGTCTGCACCCCAAGACAACACAAACCATTTATTTAACCAGTTAAGATCAGTCATCAAGTGGTCCAACACCAAGAGTTAAAGGAGCAAAAGACCCAAAACAGTGCAAGCTCCTCAACTTCAGCCAGCGCCATGACAACACAGTCAATACCACTCCATATCCCAGCAGCTCCCGGAGACATGGAGAGGTAACAGAGGCTGTGACACTTATGCAAGTGAAGGACTCAATACATTCATTTTAAGAGTTACTGATTTATTTGTGATTGTTCTTTTAAATTGTGGTTCAATAAAAACTCAAGTTCTGAAGTCAGTGAATAAACATGTTTATTAATGCTGAATTTAATATCAATCAAAATAATCATGATTATTATATTTGTCATAATCATCCAGCCCTAGCATAAACTAAATCTGTCTTCAGTGATAAAACATCTATCAAAGTATGCATTGATAAAATCATTAGCAACATAGCTGTGCCTTACATCCCATATTGCATATGTTTTTTCTTTTAGTTTTAGGAATAGCTTTTATAAAACTGACATCCAGTTTGAAAATAAAAGTTGTTCATTGTTGTAAAATGTTCAACTTTTCCATCTATTACGTGCGTTCTTTGCACTCCATCATTGATCATGACACATTATATCTCTTCTCTTTAGCTCACAGTGAGATTAACTCTAAAGAAAATACATCAAACATTTTTAAGTCATGAATGTGCCGCCCTTTAATGAACTCCCTCTCTGATTCCTACATGTTGTAGCCGTGGAGACCTCTCTCTCTCTCTCTCTCTCTCTCTCTGTGTTGCTGCAGCGTCCCCATGTGCAGCTCGCTGATGAGAAGCAATAAGTGTTGAAGAAACACATTAACCAAAGCTAATAGAAACAGCCTCATAAATTATGCAACAGGTTGTGCGAGAGGCTCTGCCCATTCAAGTCACACACAGCTGTAGTGTGTGTCCATTCATGCAGCTGCTGCATCCGCAGAATTATTCCCATTCATCCGTCTTTCGCATGTTTCATAGCGGGAGGAGAGACGCTGCGAGTCGATGGGCCTGAGCGCCTTTAACGTCTGTCAGGGTGTTGGCAAACTGAGTCACCATCTCTCACATTGTCTACCACAAGATCGCACTGTGCTTCACGGCTGTAACAACGGCATGTGCGTCCTGCTGAGAGCTGAGAGAGCAAACCAAACACTGATGTGTTGTGAAGGATCACTCTGAGGCCTGCAGAGTCCAAAAAGAAATATTGATTTTCATTAAATGCTTAAACTCAGGACTTTCTGGCTGATTCTTCGTGTTTTCATCTCCTCTTTCACCTTCTTCACTGACCAACCAACACAACTGAACTGCAGTCTTGTGATGCTGACGTTTAAACCCTTCATTAATATATCATGTGACATACTTTCAACAATCAAATGAATGTAGAAGCATCAAGACAGGCCTATAGGGGCCTACATTTCCCCATTGCTTGTGATACATTTGTTTTAGTCCCATAAAAAATGAACTTGGATTTACTTGATGTGGGGTCACTCTCTGTGGGTCCTCAAAATCACATAGATTCATTTGACCCTTTTTTGCATGTGTCTTCTTTCTTTGTTATTAGGATCCAAATTATATTTGCAAATAATGATTATCTTTTATGTCAACTAATCTAATGATTACTTTTTTTGATTAGTCGATTAATTACTTCTATTTGGCATGATATCTTGGATCCCTGTTTTACCTGCTTAAAGGGTCTGTGACACCTTTTGACTGGAATCATTCGCACACTGTGGTGATGTCATGACTCTTAACAAGGTGTGTGTTTGTTTTGGAAATGAATGGAGATCAGATCTTCTTTTTAACACTACTTTTCTTTGTTCAAGACGAATTTTTACTGGATACAACCTGACGAGGTAAGATATTTATCAACAGTTACACAGAGCTGCTAGTTTAGTAGATGTCCACTCTTCATTTTATTGACAGACTCTCAAGTTTGATCAGATCACTGCAGAATAACTGCTGCATGTGGGTTGAAATGAACATTAGCCTTTAGCTCATGTTTTAGCCTTCAGCCCGTTCTCTATCTCTCTCCTGTTTATCTTTCTTCTTCTCTTCTGTCCTTTTTTCTGTCTGTCAGTTCAGCTCCAGTCTCCAGCATCACTACTAAATTAATCACAGAAATCATTTTCAGCAGAGAAAAACACAGATCTTTCTGCTCACTGCTAAACTTCATCAGCAGGCATAGTGTTGTTATTGAGACTTTGACAATTGTAAATCAATCCGTGCCTGTCTGACCAGATCAGGAAGCTAAGAAATAACATTTAGAAATAACCCATATTGGTGCTGATAATCTCATTTGAAGCGTTGGTGCATTGTCTTCATGCTGCCATAGAGGCAGAGTTTGACTTTAGAGTTTGCTCTAGAGGTGTTCCACCAATTTGTTGTCAATAAAACGTTTTCGAACTTTGGAAGCCCTATGTCCTCTTGCTCGAGCATCCTCTGTGCTTGCTGCCATAACTGATCTGAACTTCTTCTTCTCTGTTTTGTGGATGTTGTAAACAGTGGGAGCGATACTGCCCCCACCACTTCCTGTAGTGAACTGCAAGCACAGATGAGTTTGACCTGACCCATTTTTGATTGTTTCCAACAACAAAGCCCTGTTTGCTTTCTGTCAGTTGTTTTTTTTTTAATTTACAGGCTCTGACTTGGCTTCACCAACAGGGCATCAAACCCCAGTTGACAGTACTTTTCCTGTGTCTAATGTTACCAGTAGTATAAGCTAACGACATTAGCCTTTAGCGTTTCTGCACACTCACTCAGCACAACTTTGAATGTCCAGAAGTGTGTTGATGTTCCCACCAAGCAGCAACCTCTGCTCTAGAAATATGAGGCAATGTGGAAGTTCTAAAAACCACAGTTTGTTGAGTGTCTGCTTGAGGCTGGCTCTGGAAGTACAGCAGAAATGATCATGTTTACAGCAGAAATGAGTTCAAAAAATGGTTTTAGTCTGAATGGCTAATTTCTCTAACAGCTCATACTGTACAGGGGGATTTTCTTTCTAACTCAGCAGTTTATCAGATATTACGGTGATGGGTTTGTCCAATCAAAAGCACAGCTCAGCTGATTGACAGGTGGGCACGCCCTATTTCCAATATGGTTCCTGCAAACGATTGGCTTCAAAATTGCATGTGAGAAACATCCATTTATTACACAGTCTATGGCTCCTACAGCCCAGGTTTTGGTGTAAACCTGTGTCCAGACAAGCACACACAGAGCTACTTTTCCTCTATTAAACTATTAGATTATTTAGACGTGTGGGAACATCAGGCTGTGGGAACTATGGCCCCAATATTTCACTCTTTACCTTAATTTTTAATCTCTGTGAAGCTTTCATCTATTTAAAATGGATATTTTTAATATATTTTATTGTAACCTGCCATTAAATTGAGGACTTTTCATCCGTTCAGTTTCTCTCTTTCTCTGTTAAAGGTCTTTTTTTTCGAAGAATATACAGACATGGCCTCAAGCAGAAACATCACTTTGAAGGAGCTCATTTCCCTCTACAGGTCATAGCAACACATATAATTTTGATTTCTTTTTGATTATTTCTTTACAGTACGCTTCAGAGGATCAGATGTGTAACAGTCACCCGTGCTTTCCAATCCTCTCCGTGCAAGAGCTGAACTCAATCTGGGGTGAGAGGGGGTAGAGATTAAAGAAAGGAGGAGGAGGAGGAAGTCTGCAGTAAATGAGGAGAAAGAAGAGGAGAGAGGATGGAAGAAGCTGCAGATAAGGTGAGGCAAGAGATGAAGGCGGAATCTCAATTTCTGTGACTTCTTTGACACATCCAGAGAGAGACTGAATTCAGCCTCTGAAGCAGCAGGAGGTTGTTGTTGTTTTCCTTTTTTTTTGTTTTGTTTTGTTTTGTTTTTGTTATTTGAGCACAGTTTCTGGGGAAGTCTTTAAAATCTGAGCTACATTTCTCTCCTCTTCTACACAGCAGTTTTATTCAGTTCCTTTGTTTAATGCTTCTGTGCAAATAAATCATGTAATAAAGTTAAGTAACGAGCAGAGGAGGAGGAGGAGGAGGATGAGGAGGATGAGGCTTCCTCGTCTTTCACCCTGTCTGTCACATTCCTCTCTTTCTCCATGACTTCTCCATGGATCTCAGCGTGTGACTGAGCAAATATCCCCTCATGCTTGCACTCAAACACTCCCAGCTTTCCCAAGTTGGAAGCTTTTTGCTTGAACTTTCCCTTCAAACAGCCAAATAGAAGAGGGAAGCTCATAAATGTGCTGCTTTCCCACATTCTCGCCAGAGCGAGTGAAGCACAGCGTTTGGCTCTCACTAACGATTTTCATTTTTAGTGTTACATTCATATTAGGACTAATGTAATATTGATGCAGAAGAGGGAGATTAATAATGCATCAGAATGTTGTCTAATCATTTACGGAGGGAGCAGCATTAAAGGAGGCGACCGGAGGGAGAAGTGGTGCAGCAAAGAGGGAAAAATGAAAGAGAAAGAGGCCCTGCACAGACGTTTCTGTTTGCCCTCATCAGCCTGTATCACACAGACTGCACTCCAGAGCAGATAACGCCTGCAGCACGCTGAATTATCAGTGACATATGAGAAACCAAAGAGTCTACCTTCAAAACAGAAGAAAACAGGAGGAGCAGTTTAAAAAGTGCCCTCCAGCTCTGCTGCTTGTTGTGATTATTTAAGGACCTGTTATCTTCACTGAACTGCAGCTGTTTGTTTTCTATGAGCAGCTGGAATTCCACTTCTGTTCACCTTGACCTTCCTTTTTCAACTTCTCACTCATACGTTTCAAAGAGAGACTCCTGACAGTGGTGAACGCACTGATGTTGAACTGAAGAACCGTCTCTAGTGTCACATGTGGGTGGGAGTACTTGTGGTGTTAAAGTGGAAATGAAACAGTCAACCAAATAATTTTTTTTTACTAGATTGAGACCTATTCTTATCAATAATCATTTAAAAAACACGACAAATATAAACGTTTAAAAGAAAAATGGAGAAACGTTTTGTCTTTCGTGACAAGCGCGCCGCCATCTTGCAGTTTGAGCTATGACGTCAGGAGGTTGGTTCGCGGCCTTGGGAGTGGAAGAAGAGCAAGAGACAAGAGTGAAAGATGGAGACTGAGGAGCCAAAGCAGAAGAAGAGACAAACTGGGGGGCATTACTGTATTGCTCCTGGGTGTAAAAATGAATTTTATAAAGTAAAGGCCGAGGACAAAACAGCCCACTTTCACAAACTTCCACTAAAACAGAAAACAGTTCTACTGCGTTGGCTGGCGGCACTGAAGAGGAAGAACCCACCGATGGGCCCGGACTCTAGGGTGTGTAGTGAGCATTTTCTGGAGGAAGATTATAGAGCAGATGACTTTTGAGCTCGGCAGGCTAGTGGTCCGCCGGACCAACAGACTAAAGCCCGAAGCTGCCCCGAGTGTTTTCAGTTTCAGTGCCTATAGCCAGGGCTCTACTGACCGGCCAACACACTCTAACAGTGGGTCAGCAGCATCTGTCCACCGTCAGGACAGGGCGCCAAAACGCCACAGGCAAGCGGAGGAGAGACAGGTAAAGTTAAGTCAGCAGGTTCCAAGTCACCAATGGCCATACTCCAAGTCATAGACTATAACACTACACACAAACATCCATCAGTGGAAGCCAGCTCTCTGACTCTGTCCCTCTTTGAGTCTGTAATGAAACACACCTTTCACCTCAAACAGCAGCACTCAAACATACCCTCCTCACTCTGAAACACAGCCTAAGGATGAACAGAACATCTCTGCTGCACAGGAGTGGTCTGAAATGACTGTCAAAAATTAAAACGTAACCACAACTAAAAAAACACATCCGTCCGAAAACAAATGATTCCACATCATTCATCATTAGATCCCATCGCCAGAGGTCATCACAGCTGATGCAAACCTCCAAAAAATAAAAAAAAATATTTCTTACCGTGACTCAACGCTTTCCATTTTGATTCTTTTCTCGGCTAGTTTTCTTCTTTTTTTTTTGTTTTATCGGCGGTTCGCAACTCTTCTTCGCTCTGGATTCTACTCGCGGCCGAAGACCCAACCAACCCTCCTACGTAGGAGATGACGTCACTCCAAAATGGCGGCTCGCTGACTCTCTAGTTAGGTCAAATTACGAAATAAAATCGGTCATATCTGTGGATTTAGGTATTTGTTACCATAGATTTTCGGCAGATTGTTTTTTCGTGTATATATGAGCAAGACCAGAGCCAAACATTGCATGTTTCATTTCCTCTTTAAAGTCAAAGAAAGGGAGCAAGAGTGTCTTAGATTTGAAGCTTGTGTTTTCCTCATTGTCTGTTTACACTGCTTGTCCTTCAGGTCAAAAGTGACCTGAAGCTTTGAATAAAACTAGAAGACTCCCGATACAACCTTTACACTTCCGATACTGATGCCGATACCGATATTTCAGCTTTGAGTATTGGCCAATAACAATCAGACAGGATATCAGCAGAAATGGTGTGATTCAGCTCTATCTGTAGCTCTTCTTGGGGGAATGTTTAAAGTTTAAATGTGTTAAACTTCCTCAGGTCTCTTCCACCACAGGAATCTTCTGCACTTGTCTTCTGTTTTCTAATTTCACTACCTGCACGTACAGTACGGGGGGTGAATTTTTTAATAACTAATAACTCATCAGTTAAATTAAGATCACCAGTTTGTCCAATCAGAGGAGCTCAGAGAAAGACAGCTCTGCTCACATGACTGCCGGGCACCCTATGGCTGTTACTATGGAGACGCAAAGCCCGCCTTATTTCAAATATGTCCGCGCCGGCTGTTAAATCTGTGTAAGAAACAGATGGTTGATGTCGCAGGAACTACGTCCATTAATTATACAGTCTATGTTTTTGACCCATAAGACAACACAACAGTTGAAAAAATACACTTGATTGCAATCTGATTCATGTCATTGTCAAATCTAACGTCAAAATCAAGATTACATATAATAAGATACATTAGCTTAAACAAAGATTTCTGAAGTGTTTCAGTTATGTGAATTTAACCTTTTTCCAAACATTCCAAAGAGAAGTAATTATTTTTCATGATGTAGCTTCTATCACAACCACACACACCCCTCCTTTCTAAGCTAAAGTATGAGCTAACCTTTCAGCTGTCATCAAATTGACACTGATAAACCTTTTTAAAAGGTATATTTTGGTAGAGACGTGAGAGAAAAGGGCTTCAGGTTGAACTCAAACTTAGCCACCTGCCTGACAACTATGTCCTCTGTGCACAGGGGTGCAACTTAACCACCAAACTGGTGCCTCAACATCAATCAATCTAAGAGTACAGCTAACAGCTAACTGAGACTGTACCAGATGATTCCATGTTGCATGAAGCTGCACAGTTTAAATGTATTTTGTAATTCACCGTGATAGTTTGTTACCTCTGCTTACATCCTGTGACGGTCACTGAATCATGGGTCTGTTGACGTCTTTGGAGTGTTTCTAAAGTCACCTCTGAGAGCTCAACCTGCTAATTGTCTTTGATTCTATGCAGCAGACAACACTATCCTGATGTTTTTATGTCAACGATTTATGTACCCGAGACATTTCACTGCTGTCAAACTGTAGTGAGGCTGTGCCAGAAATATCTCATGATGACATCACCTGGTCTACATTTGGGAGTTTATCCACAGGAATAAAAAAAACACATTACTGAGGCAGCAGGGAGAGCAAAGAAACAGAGAAGCAGAGTGAAAGTCTTGCTGTTAAATTCACTGGCAGCAACTTTTCACTGGAAATGAACTAAAAAGAAGTGCTTCATATTTTTAGAATATAAAAATCAACCTTTCTATTGTTTCTAAATGTAAATTTGTCTTCTTTTGCCTTTCTGTGAACAGAACAACAGAACCAATTCATTTTAGCCTCTGTTAGATGTAGTTCATAACATCTTTCCAGTACAGATGGACTCAGAGGATGACACCATCTGTGCACAAGCCCTGCTTCTATATTTGCACACAATCATAAATCCAAATTATGCCCATTGCTCGAGATCATTCTTACCGAATATTTAGCATTGGTGGCGAGCTCCTCCCCCTCCCTCACCCAGCTGATCATTGGTTTTGGATTTCCCTGGGCAGAGCAGCTAAGCAGAGTGCTCCCCCCTTCCTTCGCCTCCACATACTGCGGTGGCGTCGCTGTGAAAGAAGGCGGGGCTGTGGAGGAAATGAAAACAGGAGTCATTACATCATACAAAGAAAAAACAAAGCTGTAACCATAGCTGAGCTTTAAATATGAGCTGTAACCATAACTAATCTTCAGATATTCAACCCTTAGATTGGATCAAATTACTGTGTTGATCAGAGTCCATGTGGATATGCTCCTCTTGGAGTATCCTTAACCTGTTGGGTGACAAACTTCTGAAAGCTTAAAGTTTCAAGGGAGGCTTGTCACTAAGTGGTTGATGATGTTTTCCGAATTGTTGGAGGCAAGTGAGCAAACTTTTTGGGGTGGATTTCCTACCTGGTTTATACTTCTCTGTTGAATCGATGGCGTACCCGATCCTATGAGTCTGGGTAGTCCTTTTGCAACACAGAAGCTTACACATGTAGCCTGACATGGGAACCTAGTCCCAAATCTACAACCGCCAATTCCAATGAAGTTGGGACGGTGTGTAAAACTTAAAATAAAAACAGAATACAATGATTTGCAAATACTGTTTAATCTAACAATGTATATCTTTGTTGCAACTGTTAAGCTTTATTGTTTTGTTCGTTTTGGGTTTTTTTTTTTTTTGTTTGTTTTTTTTTGTTTGTTTTTTTGCAAATATTTACTCATTTTGAATTTGATGCCTACATCACATTCCTAATAAGTTGGGACAGGGTCAAAAAACACTGGGAAAGTTGAGGAATGCTCCAAAAACACCTGTTTGGAACATTCCACAGGTGAACAGGTTCATTAGAAACAGGTGAGAGTCATGATTGGGTATAAAAGGAGCATCCCTGAAAGGCTCAGTCACTCACAAGCAAGGATGGGGCGAGGTTCACCACTTTGTGAACAACTGTGTGAGCAAATAGTCCAACAGTTTATGAACAATGTTTCTCAACGTACAATGTCAAAGAATTGATGGATTTGATCATCTACAGTCCATAATATCATCAAAAGATTCAGAGAATCTGGAGAAATCTATGCACGTAAGCAGCAAGGCTGAAAACCAACATTGAATGCCCGTGACCTTTGACCCCTCAGGCAGCACTGCATTAAAAACCAACATCATTGTGTAAAGGATATTACCATGTGGGCTCAGGAAGACTTCAGAAAACCATTGTCAGTTAACACAGTTCATCACTACATCTACAAGTGCCAGTTCAAACTCTACCATGCAAAGACAAAGACATATATCAACAACACCCAGAAACACCGCCGGCTTCTCTGGACCCGAGCTCATCTGAGATGGACTGACGCAAAGTGGAAAAGTCTGCTGTGGTCTGACGAGTCCACATTTCAAATTGTTTTTGTAAATCATGGACGTGGTGTCCTCCAGGCCAAAGAGGAAAAGGACAATCTGGATTGTTCTCAGGTCAAAGTCTCAAAGCCAGCATCTGTGATGGTATGGGGGTGTGTTAGTGCCCATGGCATGGCTAACTTGACCATCTGTGAAGGCTCCATTAATGCTGAAAGGTACATACAGGTTTTGGAGCAACATATGCTGCCATCCAAGCCACGTCTTTTTCAGGGACGTCCCTGCTTATTTCAGCAAGACAATGACAAGACACATTCTGCAGGTGTTACAACAGCGTGGCTTTGTAGTAAAAGAGTGCAGGTACTAGACTGGCCTGCCTGCAGTCCAGACCTGTCTCCCATTGAAAATGTATGGAGCATTATGAAGCACAAAATACAACAACAGAGATTTTGATGGTCAGTAATAATGTGAACTCCAAAAAAAGTTGTTCCAACAGCAGGTGTTAAACATTTTCCCAAAATAAAGAGGACAGGGACCAGTGATGGTGACACTAGTTCCTAAATGGTGCAGTTCATTAACAAGAAGGTAAAGACAGCACTTTGTGGCATTACCTGATGTTTCTGCGTTTCACTAACACCCACTCTCTTCGCCTCCTGCTGCTGGCCAATAAACCATACTTTCCTCAGACAGCTGCGTTCAGTGTTTAAACAAACTATTTTGATTATAAATAGCGGCACCCCGTTTAGTTAAAGAGAAAAAAGGTGATGCTATACAACTGGGTCAGTGCTTTGCCACTGGGAGCGGCGCCACGCTTCAGACTGCACACGAGCACCTGGCATGGAGTAAACAAATCGCCCAATTAGCACATTTAGACATCTGCCTGTCCACGCTGCCCTCTCACTCTGTAACACTCATCATGTTACAAGATACAGCAGATTAATGGAGATGCTAATAAAATGCATCAGTGGTTTGTTTCCTTGACAGGTGAACAGCTGCATTTCACGGATCATGAGGCATCATTTTAGTCATAAAAGGGAAACCTTATGCAGCTGATTCACTTTAAGATTCATTCATCTATATACTGCACTAATACTTAAAGTAGGTTTGATGAATCTGAATTACAAACATCTACCTGTATACAGCTCTCTGCTGCTGCGACTTTATTCATTCCAGTACTTTGATAAGCATGATTACAGGTCATTCATTTCAGTGTTTTTATCATCTGCTCCATGTTTCTACACAACTGCAATACAAAGTGAAATATGGTTGATTTTACTTCACTACAGCTGTTGAAAACTTTGAGTTACAAGTCTTTAGTCCATTTTTTAACATGATAAATATAAATTCAAAGACAAAGATGGGTTGCTGGTCTCACTAAGTCAGTAGAACAGGCTCCCTATGTACAGAGCCTACAGTCCTCCACCCATCGGCTTCAGGCTGGCTCCTGGCCATGATGACCCTTTGATGGCTGCTAACCGCAGACTCTTCTCCCACATTTCCTGTCTCTCCTCAGTAGTCCTTTCAATAAAGATAAAAAAAAGCCTTCAAAAGGTTCTTTAAAGGGGGTAAAGATGAAAGAAGGTCTTAAAAATGAGCATTTCTCCAGTATTTCTCCTTTTTTCAGCTTTATTCATCATCTCACCTCATCCGTCTTGTGACCCTTCAAAGGGGTCAACCAGAATAAACCAGCTGACTAAATACCCAGCAGGCAGGAAGCTAATGTAGAACCACAAAAGAGGAGTGTTTGATTTGACTGACTTATCCATATAGACTGTATACTACACAGATGTGGCTGCAGTGATGTGACCCATTTCTGTCTGGGGCAGAGTTATGAGGACCAGCGTGCATGCTACCATATAGGAAAAGCTGACTCAAGCTTACATTGGTCAGGTTAGGATGAGGTATAGAGGCTGAGCTGGGGCCTCCTTGCTAGAAGCTATATAATGCCCACCAATCAGCCCTCTATGGTGGCCCTGAAGTGTGAAACATTAAAAAAACACAGCTATTAAAATAAAAAAACAAACAACATCTGAGAAAATTTAGTGTTCCACAAGTTAAAATAATAAAATAAATAAATAAAAAAGCCCCTGAAGTGACTTAAAATGTTAAGAATTTACATAAACATACTTGCATCCGTAATTCCATCTAATTCTCCCTAGTCATACTAATTACCACCTTTTTTTTTTCCACACACATTTGTGACTCTGATCTCAGAGTGCCATCATTCCTCTTACTCCTTTTTTTAGTGTTCAAAATGAACCCAGCACATCGATGTAATATTTATGCGTTTTCTCATGAATACAATAAAGTAAAAGTATATGTTTTGGGCCATTTGCTGTTGCCCTGTATCCAATAGTTTTCAGACAGAACAGAATAATATTGGATAACACTGTCGCTTCTTTTGTTTTGATATCAACAAATAATAAAGTTTTTCTTTCCAGCAGTGAATCATAAAGGATTCTTGTCACCTGCAGATTCTAAACCTTCACGTTTTCTTTGAGGTTGTTGTATTTTCTTTTTTGATGTTGCTTTTTCCCTTTGTTGTTATTTTTACCTGTTTTTTCCTCTTCAATTATTGTTTTTTCCTTTATTTTTTACTTTCCTTGTTTATTTTTTGAAAAACTTTTTTCTCTTTTTTAAAATATTTTTTAGTGTTCTTTTTTTCCTGTTTTGTTCCCTTCATTGTTTTTTACTTTTTCATTTTTTCTTTCCCTTGTTTTTTTAATATTCTTTTTTTTCCCTTTGTTGTTGTTTTTTTTACACTGCTATTTTTTTTCTTTTGTTGTTTTCCTCTCTTATGTTGTTCTTATTTCTTGTTTGTTTGTTTGTTTTTTCTGTCATGTTTTGCTCATCAGGGCCACTGTAGCCATTCCATTGTCTATGACAGTAAAGAGATGAATGTAGCTCCATCTTAAAATTTAAACAGAAACAGAAACACATTTTGATCATTAAATATACCAGATAAAGTTTTTGGCAGAACGTGTAATTTTACTTTAATACTTTAAATCTGACACATCCCACCTATGACTAAGTGTTTGTAATGCTGTAACTTTTCCATAACTGAAGTAGCTCAGTTCTTCTTCGATCACCCTAAAAGCTGTTAAAATTTCGATTTTCCCTCAAGGGACCAAGCATCAGCTGACAGGCAGTGGGTGGCACACATTGCAGTAACAGCAGCAGGTACATTGGTCGACCTGGGAGTTGTTTCACGCCATCAGGTACGGCTTGTCACACAGCGCGTGTCAGTGTGGTTGGGAAACCTGGGAGTTGCTCTACAAAAAAAAGTGAGCTGAACATCCCAGTTTTGCCCTACTTACTGCAGCTCTTCATCAATTATATACATTAAAAGACGTTTGAAGATGCTGCACGAACACGCTCTGCTTTGTAGACCACACAGCTCATCAGCAGATGGCCTGGATGCTCAGACGCAGGATTCAGCTGCGTGCTTTGAAGGCTCACAGTCGCTGTTATTTGTTCACTAACCGAAGAGTGTGTCTGTATGGTTTTATTCCCTCGCCTGGTCTCTCTTTTCTTGTCTCTGCTCCTTGGAGAATATGGCTACATAGAGTACATATTTTTCATTGATTTCTCATCATGAGCCTCAAACGCAGAATGTGTGTTTCACTGTAAACTGTAACAGAGTAGAAGAAGGAGGTACTTGAGGAGAGTTCTTTGCTTCTTTGAAGATCAGTCCAAACAGTTCAAGAGAATCTGGATTAATACAGTTTGTAATAAACCCCCAAATCCTGCTTTTCTATCCCCCTTATACAACATTGAACACTTCATCTGTCATCTTCCGTTTTATCTGAGTGAGAAAGATAAACTTTAGGGACTAACAGTCATTTTTTATCAACAAACATGTCTTACCTGGTTTTAACTGGGCCAAAGTAGGCCACACATGCATTCCCATTTGGACCCATGTGTACAATTTGAGGACAAATGTCCAGAAAAAGTACCTCCTTATTATTTTAATCTGCATCCTGGGGTCTCTACTTGTAGCCCACTGGGCCCATTAATGGCAGACAGGAGGCAGACACATGAGAATATATGGAGCTGGTGGAAAAATGAGCTGCGTTTGGGCTCCAGCTGGGTCGAAGCGAAGGGTCCTAAATGACAGAGAATCAGTAACGCAGTGTTAACAGGGTCTGTGTCTTCTTTGTGTCTGTGTGGAGAGTTAATCCAGAAACATAAGAAAATGCTGGTTGTTCTCTTGTAGTTTTGATCTCTGAAAAGGCTGCTGATGCTTGAAACATGAAGAGAAAGGAAGGACAGGCAGAGACGAGACAGGAGGAGGAGGGGAGGGCAGAGAGAGAGAGAGAGAGAGAGAGAGAGAGAGAGAAAGAGAGAGAGAGAGAGAGTAGCCTTAGTGTCTTTTTTCGGGCACAAGGCCGTGCCATCTGACACCTGCCACTGAGTGGGCACGAATCCCCTGTCCATTTGGCAGGAAGTTAAGGCCAGCGAACAGGAACTCAAAGGAGGAGTGTATGCAAATACCAACAGCCAAAGGAAATGGGTGCCCTTAATGTCTGTGTGGAGGCCAGACCAAAACGGCACCTGCTTCCCTCACAGACGTCCATTTAGAGGACAACAGTAGCATAAAGTCTAGATATGAATCCCCCTTTTGGATGTCTGGGCTGGAGACAGGGGCTGCTTGGTACCAGAAATTGTTTTGAGTGGGTTTCAGTGTCTACTCCAACCGAAACACAGGAAGAGGGAAATGTGCTACAACAACTACAACACACGACCCAATGGCTAAACCAAACCAGCACCTCCAATCCGGGGTTTTATAACCAAGATGCTAAAAGAAGAGAGTCCCCAATCGGTTTTATTGTTCTGAGAATGGAACATCTGCAGATAGAGTCCCAATCCAGTTCAAGGTGGCTGGGACACTAGATGCACAAGCTGCACTTTTTTGATTTGTATTTAACAAAAAATGATAGCAGGAAATAATTATTTTTTTTCTTGAACTATTTGACTTAGTCCACCTATTTTTTGCTTAAAAATATGAATATATCTGATCTTATTTTACACCCTATCCTGTTTGAGTCATCTGACTTGTGTGGATGACAAAACAGCACATTGAAAGGCTCTGAACTCAACTCTAACGAGATAGCACTGATTCATGTTGGCAAAGCCTGGCTGGAGGACTATTAATGTTAATATTTAACATTAACATGTCTAAACCCATATTATTTTTATCTTCATTAAAATTTTTATTTTACCACAAAACCAATAACAGTATCAACTGGCCTGGTCCCCTTGAACTGGACCACAGAGATGGCGTAAAACTGCTCATCTCTCTACCCGCCCTCTGCTGAAATGAAAAAGGCAAAAAGCCCAAAAAAATATAAACACAGAAACTCAACATCCATCTCTGTGAGTTTTTGGACTTAACACTCTCTTGGGGATATTTATCATTTCCTTTAAAACACAGATAGTGTCTTTGATATCAAAAAGGTTTTACTTCTTAATCTAACACCAGAGATAATCTTGATGGAATTAACACATCAGAAAGCAAAGCCCCAAGCAGGATACTGGACACGAAAACTACTCCAAATGGTACTGCAAATAGTTGAAAACTGCCTTAGTAGAGTTATTATCAGGGATGTCCTGATGAGATTCATATTTGAGTTTGTGGAGATAAAAGTTGCACAAGAGGTGCAAATATTTTTACATTTCAGGGTTTTGGGTATGATATTGTTTGTTTTGGGTATGATATTGTTTGTTTTGGGTATGACATTGTTTGTTTTGGGTATGACATTGTTTGTTTCGGGTATGATATTGTTTGTTTTGGGTATGACATTGTTTGTTTTGGGTATGACATTGTTTGTTTCGGGTATGACATTGTTTGTTTCGGGTATGACATTGTTTGTTTTGGGTATAATATTGTTTGTTTCGGGTATGACATTGTTTGTTTCGGGTATGATATTGTTTGTTTTGGGTATGACATTGTTTGTTTTGGGGATGATATTGTTTGTTTTGGGTATGACATTGTTTGTTTCGGGTATAATATTGTTTGTTTCGGGTATGACATTGTTTGTTTTGGGTATGATATTGTTTGTTTTGGGTATGACATTGTTTGTTTTGGGGATGATATTGTTTGTTTTGGGTATGACATTGTTTGTTTCAGGTATGACATTGTTTGTTTTGGGTATGACATTGTTTGTTTCAGGTATGACATTGTTTGTTTTGGGTATGACATTGTTTGTTTTGGTTATGATACTGTTTGTTTTGGGTATGATATTGTTTGTTTTTCGGATACAGCTTAATTATGGGAACACATTGGCTGGTGGATGGTGGGTCATGTGGATGGGGTGGAGCTGTGGAGTGATTTTCCATATGAAATCACTTGTTACCTTTTGTTTGGCGTGGATGAGAGAGGGATGGTGAGCTGGGTCAACATCATTTTTTGTTGGTGGCTGTTTTCGTTAGATGAGTGTTAAATATTTTTCTGCAGTTACCACCATTTTGTCATCAGTTTATCATCATTTTCATCTATAAAAGGTAAAACTATTTTATGATTAAGCACGTCGAACAACACTAGGCCCTATCCATAAATGGGTAGGGCCTAGTCTGTGTCAGTCCATCTCAAACATGCTCATAATGTACCATTTGCTATTTTATTTTTCTTACTGTTTACGGGGCTTGGAGAACTCACATTCTTGGTTACACTAACACATTAGCATTCTGCAGCAAAATGTGCTAAGAGACAGGATGATTGGTTAAAATACAGATCACTAAGTTAGTAAAAAAATATGCCAAGACCAGATCTGTTCCAATAGTTCAGATCAGGATCGAGACATCCCTAAATAACAGCCAAAAATCTGAACTAACAGCTTCACTACAGCAGTAAGAAAGTTACTGTTTAAGGAAACAATGGCTACTTTCTTTAATCCACTAGTGCTCTTATGTAAACTATGAGGCTAATATATGACTTTCAAGCTGTAAAGCTACATCCAAAAGGCCTGGCCTCTGGTTAAAAGGAGTGAAGAGCAGCAGAAGAGGAAGAGGGAGGGTAAGCAGTTAGAGTTAAGAGTGAATACTGATGAAGAAAGCTCAGAGATGCACAGATACACACACACACACAAACACACAAACACACACACACAAGCGTTAACAAGCTCCAAACATCACAAGAGTGAGCAGGTGACAGCAGAGCTTTCACTCTTCAGCAACAACTCCACTCCACAGACAAGGCGCTCATTTAGCTGCCTGCTAACACACACGAGACGCTCTCAAGTCAACCCTGATGTACAAGACAGACACGCCAAGCAGGAAGAAACCTGCAGCGTGTGCTTTACTAACACATCCTGACACACTATTTGTGGGAAACATAATGTTTCTGGTTTTAATAACCTTTAATAAATATCTGCATTTTTCATTCCCGAGTGATCCCCGGCTCAGAGGGCTCTCTATAAATGCTGCTTTGCAGAGTATTTTTCTGTTATGTTCATTATTCAAACACAAGAATTGCTCCCATTGTGAAACATATGCATGATAGAATTAAATATGCATGAGTTTCACACAGTAGTCATACAGCAAGCGCCAAAAATATACATGTGAATCAGCTCCATGGTAAGCTAGGAGGTGAGTCTCTCTCCAAAAACACGGAGGATTACAGCTTCATGAGACCTGTGAAGCTTTAGCGTAAGAAACTCATCACTTTTTGACTTATTTTGTAAAACGTAGATCTTACCATATAGAGCAGACTCCGGGTTTAGAAGAGCTTAAACACAAAGGCATCATTGTCTTTATAGTCCCTGCAACAACGCAGAGACACACTTCACATCAGGCTCTTTAAACCACTGGGGCATTCCTGGGAAATGCAAAGGTGCAGATTTTTTTTTTCCGCCTGGTCATCACTTTGATCGTTCTCAGACTATCACAGACGATTCCTGCCGGAACCGCCTTAAACAGGCCATAATCAATTCTCCCCTAACTAGCCTCTCATCCTTTTCTTTTCTTTCTTTCTTTTTTTTTACCGCAGGCTTTCTGAAAAGGAGCTGCAGGACTGATCTGTAACTGTGAATAACAGTCACTCAGTCAGATGTGCCATGAGTAACGAGTAACTCTGAACCGCTCTCTGTTCAGTTTTGTGTTTCACTTCAGCACGAAAAGATAAAAGTGCGCAACTTTTGATCAAAGATGGAAAAGTGGGCGTCAGAAGTCTTTGTTTCTAAACATAACCAGCCCAAATACAGTAAGGCTGTAAAAATAAAAAACTACAAAAAGAATTAAAAAAAGGATCAAAGAGAAAGTAACTTAATCAAATGTATGTAAAGTTTGCAAATCAAGGATTTGAACGTTCGTAATCTCTTTTTTGTTGCATTGCATTGTGTTTAATGACCAGTTTGTTGCAGATGTTTCAATAAGTTTTGATGTGACACAGACTTTAAGCTTCCTTTCTAACAGATATAGGGCGCCCATCAGTCACGTGATCTCAGCTCAGCCTCTGATTGGACAAACACGTAAACCCGTAAAAGTACTTTAATATTGGTATAAATCATTAAAAAACCATCTACTCCCCCTGCTGGAGACCTGTTTTAACTATGTATTAAAAGGTGGCTCTCCCCCTCCCTCCTGGGGGGAAGCTTTTATATAAGTTATTCCCAAAGAGGGGAAGGACAGGACAGACTGTAAAAGATACAGACCTGTAAGTGTCCTAAATATAGATTATAAACTATATGCCACCATCCTGACTAAAAGAATGGATTTAATAATGCCCTTGCTAACAGACAAGGATCAAACTGGGTTTATAAAGAATAGACAAACACATGATATCTAAAAAGAGCACTGCATGTCATTGAGCAGAGCAACAAGAGGAAAATTAGCTCAATTATTCTCAGTTTAAATGCTGAAAAAGCATTTGATTCAGTTGGATGGGATTTTCTATTTTTGGTATTGAAGAGATTTGGTTTTTGCCAAGATTTTGTACATTGTATTAAGGCATTCTACTCTGCTCTAACTGTGAGAATTAAGATTAATGGCAGTCTTTCCAATCCTATTACCCTCCAACGTGGCTGTAGACAGGGCTGCCCTGCTAGTCCTAGTCTTTGCAACTTATTCATCGAACCTCTAGCCCAAATGATACAGCAGGAGACAGAATTAAAAGGTATAATAATGGGAGGAGAGGAATATAAAGTTAGTCTGTACGCAGATGATGACCTTGTCACACTCATGGACCCGGACCAGGGTCTACCTGTTCTAATGAAAATGTTTGAGACCTATGGACTATACTCAGGATACGTACTTAATGTAAATAAAACCCAGGTTTCATTATTCAATTATATTCCCACACAAGAACTCACAGCAAAATATAATTTCAACTGGAACTCTTCACACATCAAATACCTCAGAGTAAACTCACCCAAAGATTTATCAAAGTTATTCAACATTAATTACAAGTGCCCTAACAAGAAAATACATGAAGATCTTGATGGTTGGAGCTTGCTCTCCCTAGACTTCGGCAGCAGAATTAGAACAATAAAGATGAATATTCTACCCAGATTTTTACATCTATTTCTGTCACTTCCAGTGGAGATTTCACAGGAACAGTTTAGAGAATGGAATAAACATATCTCTTGATTCATTTGGGATAAGAAGATACCAAGGGTGAAACTTACAACCCTTCAGCTGCCTGTGGATAGGGGGGTCATGCATGGCTCTCCCATCTTTAAAGGAATTTTATTTTTCTGCTCTTTTAAGAGCTCTGGTACATTGGTGTGATCCATTTTATGTAGCCAAGTGGAAGAGTATGGAGTTAAGATTATTTAATATCCCAATACAGTCATTGCTTGGCTGTATTGACAAGGAAAAGGAAAGGTTTCAGACAGAAAGTAAATGTGTAAATTTATCTTTACAAACATGGTCAGAAATGATTAAATGTTTTCAACTCCAACACGAAATTAAATTACTCAGATGGCCAGCATACGACCCTGATTTTATTCCAGCATCTCTTGAGGATAGGTACAAACAGCAGGCTTATCTTGGCATCACTGCCTTATGTAAAGATTGTTAAACGACATGAATTTAATAGCTTTGGTGACATGTCTCAAACATTTAAGCTTGGTGGACAGGACTTTTTTAGGTATCTTCAGCTACGAGATTATTTCCTTAAAAAGGTAAAAAGTCCTGACCCAACTCTTATTCAGATAGTTTTTGATGCCTACAGTTCAAAGATTAGAAAAGGTTTAATAAGTAAGTTACACCATGCCATTATTACACTGAACAAGAACTACCTCAAACAAAGACAGGAAAAAGAACTGGACATCATGATAACTGGAGACATTTGGCAACACGCCTGGGACGTACAGTCGTCCTCAACAAATTCTTGGACTTGGAGAGACTTCTGTTGGAAAAATTTGGTACACTTTTTCCTAACTCCCAAACAGAAATCAAAACAAAGTAACACCTGTCTCTCCTGTTGGAGGGTCGTTGTAAGCAGAGATGGTTGATCGTGCTCATGTTTTCTGCTCCTGTCCCCTTATTCAGCCTTTTTGGATGGAGGTGTCAACAATTATTCAAAAATACGTGGTTATACTATTTGTACAACATTCATTTCCCTTTACCTTGGACATATACCTGATGGACTGAGTAAAAGTGACATTTACCTTCTTAAGATCTTGCTGGCAGCAGGTAAAAAGCCCATTACAAAACTTTGGCTTCAGAAGAAGTGTCCTACAATCAGTAATTTTGTTAACATTGTAAATCAGCTACATTTTTTAGAGCAAATGACCTTTTCCATTAGACTTGGAACAGAACTGGAGTAGACACTATGGGAGAAATAGGAAATTTATTTAGCCAGGAAAAAAAAAACATCCATGACTGTAAACAGGTCTGCATTTTGTGTATAATCTTTTCCTGAATTTGTGCCTTCTTGTACAGATTAACCCATGACCTCTTTTTCTTTGGTGTATGTCTGTGTATGTATGTGTATGTGTGTATATATGTACACAACTATGTTTGAAAAAGAAAAAATGCATCAAATAAAAAGTAAAAACAAAAAGTATTTTTATATTGCTTTTTAGATGAACTTGATTGTAGCTTTTATTCTGCACATTAAATGTCACATTGTCGTTGCTTTAACTGATTACATTCTTTTTTTAACTGCTTATATTCTTTGCAGCTTACAGGCACATTATAATGTTATTATAGAAATTTGACAACAGAACTTTTAAGACTCTCAGAAGTTACAAATACATGTATCATTGGTTCAATTGATTGATTATCGTTACCCTGTAACTGTAAACAGAGCAGCTTCTCTGTCAAGAGATCACAGACAAAGTCGTCTTGATGGGGGTTGCATGCGCAAGATGATTAATGAAGATTTGTGTAGGACTGTTTCTGGAATGTTGTGTGTGCACTGACCTCCAATATACTGACAGTCTCTGCTCAAGGTCTGCACACTGAGTCTGTTATTTACGGATGTGTTTTTTTGGATCCGTAATCCAAAAAAACTCCATCATTGAGCAGTGATCGAGCAATTGATATTCTACATTCTATTTCATTCTCTCTAAGCTGCCAGATCTGACGTGCAGCTGGAACACTACAGAGTGGATCTATTGTGAGTTAATATATAAATTATATTTGGATCTGGGTGGAGCTGTGACAGAGCAGAGACAGATCCGGTGTGATCTTGCCATGCGTGTATGTCATAGATGATCCCCGGTCACTCTCACTAACACACGTGTTCCTGTGTACTTGGCGCACGTGACTCACCATTGACCGTGAGGTGCACCCAGCTGCCGTTGTGGAAGGTGTCGTACTGTTGCTCCAGCATCAGGACCCTGCACTCGTACCAGCCCTGGTCCTCAGAGCGAACGGGGTCGATTTGTAGGGAGGCCTTCCCGTGCAGAGAGGCTCGACCTGGAGACAGAGGGGTTAAAAAAAATACATCAGATTAAAACACTTCTTATCTGTGCGTATGTCTGCTTTCAAGCGCACCGGTATGCTCCTTTTTCAGCAACCTTTTAAAATCACACCTTGAGGCCTCACACTTCATACTCGAGCAGCTGGAGGTGAAGTGCTTTCCAGCAACTTCTTCTGCTTATGGTATGAAACAGATTGGTCATACACTGAGTTTGCCTTTAAAGAAGTCACTGAGTAGCTGTTTTTTTTTCCTTTTTAACAGGTGCTACATGTAAGAAGGATTTACTCTAATGGATCAAAATTAAAGATATCTCCAGGTATCCCATTCTTCTTCTGGGCTCTCTAAACTTAGAGACTGAAACGCCAGTCAACAAACTCAGCTCTACCATTTGTATATTTTAATGCACAAAGTCTATGACAGTTGAGACAAACACGTTGGTTCTCGTTTTTTTTTTCCACTTATCTGTGTTTGGTGAGAAGCTACAGCACTCTGGAGCCTCTCCAAGCACTGGATGGAAAGCAGGAAAACACCCAGACAGGTTTGCCAGTTTCTCACAGTTAACAGAGACAGACAATCCCTAACGCTTACTGTACAGTCATACCCACAGGCAATTTAGAGCCTTCAATCAGCCTGACTCCCAAGTCTCTGGGCTGGTGCAGGGAGCGAAAAAGAGCAAACAGGCTCCCCAAACAAACCGAGATACCCATTTTCAATGAAGCACTGTTGGATAATCATTGCTAACCACTCACAGAATATTCAAACAGTTGATACAGACAGAAGGAGAGACAGATCCATTTAATGACTAGTGTAGTCTTCAATGTTCAAGTCCAAGTCCAGTCCCAAGCCCTAAGTGTTTGAGGAACTCCGAGTCGAGTCTGAGTCGAGTCCTCTTCATCTGGATTTGAGTCCACATTGAGTCCTCAGTACCTGAGAGCAAGTCCTAGAAAAGTCCCTGAAGCAGGACACAGGAAACTTCCTTAGCAGAACTTTAAGTGTCTAACTTTCAGTTTATAAAATATCATTGATGAAAAAAGCCAACATTGAGCTCAGGATAAGAAATTCTGCTGTTTGAATACAAATTATGGGCTGAAAAGACTTATTTAACAATAATGTCTGTTGATCTGAATTTAACAGTGTGACAGTTCAGTGAAGAGGCTCTACTAGAAACCTTGGCCTAGTTGCATAGACTGTTGGTATCATAGATGGGCAGTAGTGCACTACAAGTAGCGGCGCTAGTAGCTTTAGTTACATTTTTCTGTAGCGAGGCGGCAGCGCCGCTCTATTTGAGTCAAGTAGCTCTTTCTGTAACAAAGCTATTTTTAGAGCCAGC
This sequence comes from Labroides dimidiatus, assembly GCA_030710495.1. Classification (NCBI taxonomy): domain Eukaryota; kingdom Metazoa; phylum Chordata; class Actinopteri; order Labriformes; family Labridae; genus Labroides; species Labroides dimidiatus. Next base: position 2,338,204 of record CM061154.1, on the reverse strand, counting down.
AGCGACGGAAGCTGCAGCGACAGAAGCTACACGTTACTGTCTTGTCAGGTGTCCAGAAGAAGTCGGCTGAATAAAGTTTTGTGGGGGGGGGGGGGGGGAATCTATGGTGATTGGTTGGTTTGCATATGACGACTATGGAGACTCACAGTTGGGTAAGGTTACCCAATCAGAGGCAAGATAAGGCGGGTCATGCCACTCCAACCAGGAAGCAGAGTCCTACACCCATACCAAATGCACATGTGAAATGATGACGAGTGAAGACAAAACAAGCAAGAGGGATGGAAGAACAACCAGAGGCAGAAAGCAGTAATGAAGAAGATAACACCCAAGGAGAGGTCAACAACAATTCTTCTCCATGGCCGTATCTCAACAAATTTATGACGAGAACAAACACAAATGATAAAACCTACGTCTTCACCTGCTTACTGTGTAAGCCAAAAAACAAACAGCTCTCAACATCAAAGACTTCAAATACAAAAATGATAACGCACATTAAGGTGAGTTGATGAAAAGGAAAGTAGCTGCATAAAGGTGTTTTATGGCAGCTATTTTGGATTTTGCTCTAAGCAAATATTTTCTAGACTTTTTCATTTTGAAACAGTAGTTTATTGGAACTGTGGACAAGCATTAGATACTGAACAGTATATTGCAAGTTTTCTTTGTCCAGGTTATTGTCCCTCTGCTGACAGGAGGCTTGTTGAATTGTTTGCAGTTTGTTTTTTAATAAACAATCAAACTGCATATTTTTTAACTGCCTTTTTGTTTGGTTTTTTAAAAAAAAATAGTGGGACTGTAGCCAGCTACTTTTGCACTGTAGCTTGTAGCTTAACTTGCTACTTTTCTCTGGGTTAGCTTTTGCTGTAGTGAAGCTATATTTTATCAAGATTAACTTGTAGCTTAACTTGCTACATTTTCCAAGTAGCTTGCCCATCACTGGTTATTATAATGCATATATAAGAGATACGAGCACACTCGGTGTGGCGGACTGTCAGGCAAAATAACAATAAATACAGGAAAAAAAAAATTTCAAGCACTCCAGGCAGTTCTGTGAAGATGACAAAACTCAATCTGTAACTGTCACAATCATAAACCAACATTTTTGTGTTTCAAAGTTGTTAAAACAAATTCATTTTTGACATTTGGGTTATATTTGTGTTTTAAATTACATGCAATGCAAGCACTTTTATTTTGAAGAAGGTGCTTTTTTTTTGAAGTGAGGTGCACTTCACAGCATGGCACGAAACAGAGAGAGAAGGGGCGCTTACACATGACGTGAAGTTTGTGACCTCCTCTGTTAGCCAATGAGATTAAAATGTCACAACCACCACAAGACAGAAAAAAAGCTTTTTGAAGTGATCCACGAGCATCTGGGTGAAGACGGAAACACTCGCTCTTCTACAAGTGGCGCATAACCACTATTCCCATCTTGTTTTTCTATTTAAAATAAAAATTCTCTTCAATGTTTTTTTTTTTCACACATAACACGTGTTGGAGCAGCCTGAAAACTGTTATTAGGACCCTAAAGAAGTTATTGATAAATAAGTCTAAGTCCTCTGAGTCTTCCTTCAAGTCCTGATGCTGCCAGAGCTCAAGTCCAAGTCTGAGTCATCGGCGCACTAGTTCAAGTCGAGTCAAAAGTCCAACATATTTGGATTTGAGTCTGAGTCCTGGACTGGAGTACTACAACACTGGTTATAGATATGCCTGGTTATTAACTATGATGTGTATGAATGTGATCATACTTACTAGTTTTATCCAGAGAGTTTTTACTAACTCTGTTTTTTGTTCATGTTTTGTGTTTTGAATATTTATATTAGGTCTGGGACTTAAACACATTAACTAATAACTGAATAAATGTCGAGTCACAAGGTTGCCGTTTGGTGTTGCACTCCAGATAACACAGAACATTTCTCAGTGCACAAATTTCCAGCATACGAATCACAGGGATGCATTTGCAAAGCATTTTTTTGACAGTCTAATCTCTTCTTAACTCTCCTTCTTGATGTATTTTACTGTTCCCAAAAAAATTACACAAGAACTGCAGCTGTTAAAGGAGAAGTAAAACCCTGTTTTTAACCTCGAATAACTAATGAAAGAGAAACATTTCAGAAAAAAAAGGACTTGAACAGAACGCAGCCCAATAATATCTAAATATCACCACAGCATATGAATGAGAGAAACATTTCTATGAGGTGTATTAATTCTTTAAAGTTTGACCACAGCCCATCTGGAATGAATGGGAAGTTATTCACCTATACTGCAGCCGGTCACCAGGGGGAGCAGCTTTTGTGGGGACCTCAGTTTGAGCCGAGCGAGATGAAGTCCTCTTTTTTTCTTTACAGTCTATGATTCAGCCTCCCAGGTATGTTTTTTTATGCTATGGTCTGGTTGAATAACTGTGAATGTGTTGAATTTGGTTGAATAACTTGCCTGTCCAGATTTAATGTCTGTTCTTGGTCTTGGATTTTGTGAAATAAATTTCTAAACAATAAATGCAGCTTATGCTCCAGAGCGACTTAAAGTCTCATGAACTATTACATTTTTGATTATTAAACAAATATTATAAAAATGTTAAATTCATGACTGCTACTTGATTTCATTAAGGTGAAAGGTAAGGTGAAGGTAAATGAGGTGTGTGAAAAATAAAATGATCATTTTTAGCTCACTTAGAACAGAACAGCTTCCGAGTGCACATCCATGAAGATCACTGTGTACAGTCTCATCTTTTCTCAGAAATACTTCATGATAACAGTGTTCATGACTCTGAAAATACTCTCAGTAGAGCTGGCGAAGCACTCCATCTTTATGCTAAGCTCACTTTCAGCCAACCATCTCCTGGCTCAACCCAGAGATGTTTGAACGGTGTCCGTTTTCTACTCTAACTCTGCTGAGAATATATAATCCTCAAAACGCTAGAAATGAAATACCATCAAACATCATACCTTCCAGAGCTGGGGTTTAGAAATAAGACTACCTCGGAGCCTTATCTTCAGCTGAATTAAAATGAAGTCGTTGGTGCCCGAGTGGAAAAAGTCCACCTCACAGAAACCATCCATTTCTCATAAAACTCCTCCTTCTTCAGCTCTTTTTTTTCTTCAAGGCGGAGGATAAATTGGAATTCTAAAAGAAGGAAATCACAAGGGGGTGAGAGAAGTTGAGGAAAGCAGGCATGGTGAAATCTTGGGCTGCTAAGCTGTCTGTCTTCAAGCCTCCAGCCGGCTGCTCACATGGCTGCCTCTGACAGCCCAACAGACTAAAACACTCGCTGCTGCTCTGTCTGACGAGCGTTCTCAGATGGAGCATTTTCCAAACTTTGATGTGCAGACATAGTGTAAGCACTGTTTCCTGTTACTTCAGACTGAGTGTCAAGCACATATATTGACGTTGAGGGCGGGCTGAATTGCTCTACCAGCACTGTATATAAATGCAATAGATAGATACCCCAACCCTGGGACTGCTGCCATGGCTCAGGCAGAAAACTGACAGAAGCAGAAAATCAATACAGCAAAGAGGAAGAGAGAAAAGTGTGGACTGCAGTCTTGCAGTAAAAAGGTAGGTTGTCTTTAAAAAGTCAGGTCTATTTTAGCCCAGGCGTTGAAGTGCTGAGTGGGGCTGCTGCTGGTGTGAAGGGTGGGGATCAACCTCAGCTCCCGTTTGTCAAAGAGCGAGAGGGTGCTGCAGTAAACAGAGTTAGCAGCGCTGTATCCACGTCAGGCCACAGGCCCCCGGGGCATACACCACTTACACAGAACAGGCTTCTGTCTGCTGTGAAAACAGCACAGCTAACACCTTGTTCAGATCATGCCACGAGCTTTGTCAGATCGGAAAGGCTTGAAGAAACACTCGAGATGCGGTGTGACAGAGCTGGCAGACACAGTATGGGACACTGGATGAGAGGGAAACACTGTGACATTCAGACCACAGACACTAATAATGTGATTTTTCATCCAACCTGATACAAACACTTTAAACACAATTAACAACAGGTCAAGTTTTTAACACTTTAAATCACTTTACTTTGCCTTTAGTAACATTTCACACAAGAAATTCTGATGGAAAGCACGGGTTGGACTTTAACATATCTATTGATAAACATCTGTTTGAGTCAAACATCACAGAAATACTTCACACACTTCACAGGTTAACCTCTTTGTGTTTCAAATATCTGTATTCAGTTTAAGGTTTAATTTTTAGCCACTTTACACTTTGATGACTTAAGACTCTGATTTATGGAGAGGAAAGGTCAGACAGCAGAGACGAGCCAACAAATAAAGATCCAATAAGGTCGTTTTCACACCTGACCAAGCGGACTCGGTTTGAGTGGGGAGCTGAAAGTCGCAACATTGTTACATTTATCACTTGTTTCGGTTCTGCTTTCACACTGTGATTTCTAAAGCGCACCAAACTGTCTGAGCAGCATCACATGTTTGAAAGGGGCGCTGGCTGATTGGACAAAGTTGGGAAAAACAGCAGTAAAGATGAAGCATCATGTGAAGTTGGCTGTTTTGGGGATGGTGTTCCTGTTTCAAATGCACATGGCTCGGCAAGCGGTGCAATATGACCGCCTGGTAAGGCAGCGAGGCATGGAGCATTTCGTAGTGTCACAAATAAAAGAGAGGTGGCACCGGAGGAAAAGACTGAGGAAACTGGCGAGAGACTACGGGTTCTTGGTGTTATTTTCTAACTGACGATCTAAAATCTGACAACATATGAGCTCAGAGTTTAAGGACTGTGCCTGCTGGTAGTTGTGATTTGATTTTGTTTTAATATGTCAAGTTGTGATATCATGGGTTATTGTTGTTCAGACAATCGAGCTAAGCTAGCTAGTAACTGCTGATGTCAGCGGTCACTTGTCACCATAGCAACAGTAAACATTCACTGCATGTAGCGTCACTACGTACATTTGGTCCTGTGTTTGGTCCTATGAGCATTCAAACTGCATACAAACTGAACCAGGGTTCATTTGCAAGCAAACCGAGACCCACGTTTTCAGGCGGACCAGAGTTCACTTGTTTGGTCTGCACCAGAGTTCGGATGAGCTTTCACACCTGCCCAAACGAAGCAGACTATCCAAGGAAACAAACTCTGGTCCGTTTAAAGCGGACCAAACAGCTCTGGTGTGAAAGCGACCTAAGTGTATCACATAAAGATGTTCCAAAGCCACCCGTTTCCTCCTCCTCATTCAAACCATTTGAACTAAATTAGTCTGAGATTAAGAAAACACTCTGTAAACAGTCAGAACTCTGCACATTTTATTCTATTACAAAATAATTCAAATCATATTTTAGAGTAAAAGTCTCTTTCACAATCCAAAGAAACAGTATTTTCAATTCAGGAGTCTTAAGAGCTGTTTGTAAATTTATATAAAAAAAAAACCTATAAAGGGTTTCCACCAGAGGGGCATTTCTGTTGAAGCAGTTACACATCTGAAAAAATGTGATTCACTTTCAGTTTTCCAAGAAATGGTTTGTATAACTGTTGTTTGAAGTTTGTAAATGTTAATTATTTATCAGATGTTGTTTTTTTAAACACTTTGCGAGCTGGTGGCTTAATGAGGTTTATTTTGTTTTTGTTTTAAAGTAGGCTTAGATCAGCATTCTGCTTCTGCCTGTTCAGTAAACATTTAGTTTGCACTTTGTGCACTTTGATTTCTCAGCTGGTGCACTCAAAACGGGCAAAAAGTTGAGTGTGGAACTGTGGACACCTCTCACACTCAATGGTCTCCTTCTGGGTTATGTAGAGGAAGGAGCAGGAACGGATCAAACGATGGATGTAATCAATGAACAGCAGAGGAACACCTGTGAATGGTTGTAAAAACATGATCATAGTTTCCAGTTGGTCCGAGGATAGAGTACATGAAGAGTGTACACTGTGCACTTCATGTGAGTGTACTTAGGAATGTACACAATTTGGGACACAGCATGAGTTTTAGGGCAAATCACTGGCACAGGCCATACTGGCTGATCAACTTAACATTTTCTAAACTGCAGAGTTAGAAAAAAAACGACAGGAGAATTTTTTGTACCAAACCAAAACAGCTTCTTTTTTTGACCTGGTGGTTTCTGGTACTTTGGGGCCAGCCTCAAACAGACACTGAATGAACTGCAGATTTTAGCACTTCCACACTGCTTCATGTTTTAGACTGGAGGTTGGTACAGGATGGTGACTGAACAAAAAAACTACGTCTACTATTAGTGCTTCTGTAATTTATTTATCATGGCTAAACACAGGATTAACTGAGTCAAATGGATTTACAGAGTGTTGCTAAAGTTAGCAGAGCTAATAAGAGCTCTGAACACTGGAGCTAGCTTTCAAACACTTTTTAAATAAACTGTGAATAACTGTTGCACAGGCTCCTGCAGGATGACATGACACTAAAATTCAACAAGCTGCACATCTGAATTATTAATTGCATCATCACTTGAGCAAGCACTTTGAAAAAAAAATGTTTTTAAATAATTTCCACAAGGCTGCAGGACAAACTGTCAAAGTGATCAGGGATGGATTTGTGTCTGTGGGGAGTTGTATATTTCTCATTATGCACTGATGCAAACAGGGATAAAGAGCACAGATGTAATAAGGAAAGAAATCTTGACTCGTCTTTGAGGACTCTTGAGTTGCTTATTAAAATGAGTACACAGGCAGACTAGATTAGCATGACTGGAAATTAAACAATGGCATCGCCCATTGACCCCTAAAGAGGGATTGACCCACAGATGGATTTCCTGTCTCTAAGATCTGCAGGCTAAATATTTTGAATCATACAGTAAGTACAGTATTCATGGATAATCTGCTGTGTTTTGGCAGCTGCTGTGTGATGGAATCAAATCACATTTAGTCTAATTCACCAATTTTATTCATATTGAGCGGTAACAATTCATGGGAATAGTCCAAATGAGCTCTGAGACTGCAGGGCCCTGAAGAGCGTCTCATAAGCTGCAGTCCAGTGTCATTATCACACTGTCACCACGCACATGCAATCCCCACAACCGGCTTTAATCTATGTAATGAGAGCGGCCATATTCATGCTGCATCTGTTCACTGGTAATTCCTCAACAGTGGACTTGACGCCACATGGCAGGATCCCACAGTGGAGCATGATGCTGTTTGAAAAGCGCTGTTAGCTCCATGCTGCTAGTCAGAAGGCTGCAGTAAACAAAGAGTAGCATCCAGCAGTTTTCTAGAGTGGCCACTACATCTTCAAAACAAAACAAAAAAAAAAAAAAAAAAAAAAAAAAGAAGGTTCCCCAGGCAGTGAGTCACCACCATTAGTCCTCTTGGCAGTGACAACCTCACTTGAAAAGCCCACAGGGAGCGATTACAATGAATTCAATACAATTTACACCACTTAAAGTCTGTTCATATAAATACAGACACCTGACTAATCTGTTATGTCTAGAATCCTCCAGCTTTTTAACAAGCCGCACTTTGTTTTCAATTCACAGCATATTACCAGGTCAGGCAGGGGTTTCGTACTTGGTAAAGAGGTGAGAACAAGGGTGGGCTAATTCTGACCCGGCTCTGACAGCTCGCCATCACAGACACCGAAGCAACATGAGGGGAACGGATCTCCTGCTGCAAGAAGTCAGAGTGGAGGCTAACATATTGTCTAAGCCAGTGGTTCCCAACCTTTTTTCCTTGGAGCACCCCCTACTTGTGTCAAAGACAAGGCAGGCCCCCCCACTCCCACTGCTCGCACACACATTCAAATAAAGTCACTGGTTACACATCTTGAATAGCAACAGTGAACTTGAATTAAAGTTTTTTCTTCCATTTGTCTTTAGTTTACTATTTTTTTTCTTTTCTTTGAACAAATTACATACAACAAAAATTGCAGGGGGAATTTAAATGCTGCTTATAGTGTATCTTTTAATGAGATCATGAGATACAAATTCCATTTTAATGTTAAACATGTACATAACATTTGTCCTTTAACAACACAACAGTAAGCCTTCCTAAAGATTAATAATGATTCATTCTTAGAGTAGTGTGATATTAGCACCTGGGTGAATGGGATTTTCTGTACTTCTATCACCAGATGTTAAAAATAAACAAAAATTTAATTGCAACAACATTAAAATGTCTCCAGTCAAAAGGGAAATATCAAACTTTAGATAAACAGTACAGTTTCCCTTTAACATCTTAACAGGGTAGGCCTGTACATACACACACCTTCCTACAAAGGAAAAAGGAAGCTCTGCCATGGATTTCCTTTAAACTCCTAATTTGCTTTTTTGTTTCATTCCACCTGCACATTATGTCAAATTATGAGCAAGCATTATAATAATAACTAACAATAATAAGCATCAAATTCCTTACTTTTTTTTAACTGTTGTTATAACCATTCAAGAACTAATGGCCACCTTGGGCTTGCATACCTCTGACCAGGGATGAGATGTCAGGTGTGATGCTTGTGACAGCCAGCCTGAAGTCCTGGTGGACATCAAGTCTGTTGCGTGCTTTTGTTTTTATCGTCACAAGGGCACTGAAGGCGGTCTCAGACAGGTACGTGGTACTGAATGGGAGAATAACCCTTTTAATTGCGTGTTTAGCCAGTCTGGGAGCAACAGCCTGTCCTTTGGCAATCCAAAACTGTTTGTATCCGTTCTCCTGGAAATATTTCTTTGACACAGAATCGGCCTGAATGTCACACAGTTCATCTTCACAGCCGAGGTATTCCACATCCTCGAGAGTGGAAATATAGGGATTCATCACCCACGATTCCTTTGATAAGTACTCATCAACATCAGCAAAACGCGTTTTGATTTCCTCCTGGAGCAAGATCATGTGCCGGACAAACTCCGTGCGTAAGGACGCACGCACAATGCCACCGCACTGCTTCAGCAGCAGTGGAAAATTTTGTAACTCCCCTTTGGACATTTTTCCAACTCTGTACTCCAGTTTGCGGACAAACGCATCCAGGGCTTCTTTGCACAACATGAGGTTTGATTCAGGCCCCTGCATCCGCTTGTTCGTCTCATTGTAGAGAGTGAATGTGTCCGCCAGGTACGCCGTTTTGATCCAAAACGCATCAGTCAGCTGTTCATACAGTGGTCGACTGTGCTCTTGCAGGAATTCTTTAATTTTTTCCTGCAGTTCAATAAAACGCACAAGCACTTGCCCCCGCGACAACCACCGCACCTCCGTGTGCAGCAGCAATGTTTGATGCGCTTCATCCTCACACAGATGGGCAAACAGTCTTTTGTTAGATGGGCGAGCCTTAATAAAGTTCACAACTTTAACTACAGTCTCCAGGGTATTACTGAGGTCTTCAGAAAGTTTTTTACTGGCCAGTGCTTGGCGATGTAGTATGCAGTGGAATATCACGCACTCTGGGGCTTTTTCCTTCAGTCGGCTGTTAAATCCTTTATTTTTGCCCATCATCGCCGCGGCCCCGTCAGTGCAGCATGCAACAATATTGTCATAGGGCAGGTTGTTGGATGAAAGATAAGAGTCAACAGCAAAAAAAATATCCTCACCTTTTGTTGTTGTTGCTAAATTTGCAGACATGAGAATGTCTTGTTTCAAGTCATCGCCGTCAATATACTGCACATAAACGATGAGGACAGACTCATCTGTCACTGTTGTTGTTTCATCCAACTGAATGGCAAAGGGAGCATTCCTGAGCTTCTCATGCAGCTGATGTTGGCAATTTCCAGCCATTTTATCAATTCTGTCTTTGACAGTATTGTTGGAGAGTGGAACGGTTTTCACTTTCTCCATCACCTGAAGTCCACACAGCCTCTCCACAATTTTAAGGCAGGCGGGCTTAATTAGCTGCTCTCCAATGTTGTGCGGCTTTTTAGTCTTCGCAATTAAAAGCGCACACTCAAATGATGCCTCCGTGGCTCTGTTTAAATCACTCCCCACTCTTTCAAATGCCTTTCTGATGTCCGTGGATCTTTTTGAATATGCCAACTGCTTCTTCCTCTCGAAAAACTCCCGACTTTTACCAACAGTTTCTTGATGTTTTGTCTCCTGGTGGCGCTTCATTTTACTCGGCTTCATGCTGTCATTAGCTAGCTTCTCGCCACAAACGACACATTCTGGCCGACTGCTGTCCTGTGCTTCAATAAAACCGAAGTCCAGGTAACTCTCCAGGTACTGTCTCACTTTCTTTTTTGATACGCTTGAATCATCGGCACATTTACGTTTCTCAGACATGGTGTTCTGTTCACGAAGCCATTCACTGACGGCAGGTTTGAACTAATTGGTTAGCCGCTCGCTAACGTGAAAGGTCGATGACGCTGCCACGGTCACAGAGGTTCAGAGGTTACAGAGGGGTGGTCACTAAATTCTTTTCAAACAAAAATGTAGTTTTAAATGGGTTTACATAGATTTTTTTACACAATTTATAGGGTTAATATTGACTTTTTAATAATTAATAATTTTGACAACCTCATTGCCTCATGTGTCAAAGTCCTCCGCCCCCCCTGAGCTCTCTGGCGCCCCCCCCAGGGGGGCGCGGACCCCAGGTTGGGAACCACTGGTCTAAGCCATTAAAGAGAGGTTTCACAGGCAGGACTTAACACAAAGAAAAACAAATATTCATGTCATGTTTAAAGGCCTTCAACTTCATGGAAATCTTTGGGCTCATAACTTTGGTTTAAGGGTGGTTTTCTTCAAGCTGTCTCGATATCCGGCAAAGAGTCGCGGGTTGGCTGGATTCAGCTCTCTTCTCGTTTAGAGAGTAATCTATGCTGGTCTGATGCTCGTCAGTAACTGTGATCCCATGTTCAGCGTCTTAAAGAAACAGTGCTCTGTTTTGACTGTTTTCTCCTCCCCTTCAGACCAGTGGGTTAGCTGCAATTTCTGTTTCAACAACCAGGAAATTAGGAGCTCCGATGCATCCAGTGACACACCTTTTTTTAATACTTTCCATAGGACAGATTTTTGATAAGTGCTCAGTGATAACTATTTAATGAGATTTCTTTTATTTAAATAATAAAAGATAACCCAGGCTTAAGCTGTGATTATCTAACTCACAAAACGACACAGACTGCCCGCCCTGTTTGTTAGTTATGTAAAATAGAGACTACATTAACCACACTGCAACACCTAAAATCTGAGGAAGTGTTTTTTGTCGTATTTTTAGTAAGAATTGTCTTATTATACTTAATATGAGCCACACTTAACTGACAAGTCTAGAAACATGTCTCATTTCAAGAAAATAAAAGACAAAAATAAGGTGTAGATTGCCTGAAACAAGTAAAAAAAAATTGCCAATGGGGTAAGAAAAAATTACTGTAAAGTTTAGAATAATGTCTAAATACAAGTAACTTTCTCTTACCCCACTGGCAGATTTCTTTACTTGTTACAGGCAATTCAGACCTCAGATTTGTCTTTAAATAGATTAAAATTAGACATTATTCTGAACAGGTCTGGGGAATTTAGCTCATATTCAGTCTAAAAGGAATCTTTTTACTTAAAATAAAACAAAAACCACTTTCTTAGAGTTCAGTTTCTTGCAGTGCAGGGGAAGGCGTGGCAGGAAATGCAGACTATGAGGGGTGAGTCCAGGGGCTGATCTTGCCATCTTTATGGATCATCCCAAGGCATGGGTGGGGTCAAGGGCCCTGGACTTACTTTTATTCCCATCTTTTAAACAGATCTTTACAGTCACTGAATTAACCATTTAACCTCCCACATTACCTGTGGTGTACCACAAGGCTCAATTTTAGGTCTGCTTTAACTCTCTATTTATAATGCTCCAACTTAATTAGATATATCATTCAAGCCCAGTGATGTAATTGGCGCACATCAGCCATACATTCCACTTCCTCTAAAGTTTCCTCTCAATCGTTCCTTGAACTAAAACAGCAACGTATCAACAAGTTTTATGTTCAAAAACACAGAATAGAAAGCAGAAGCCATGGCACGACCAGAAACAGGCAATTTAATGGTCATATAGACAACGCTGCCCTCATGTGTTTCGGAGTAGTATTGCAGAGCAACATGTACGCGTTGATGTAGTATGTTTGGCTCTCGGGTGTGTAAACAACTACAGCGTAGGGTCAACGCAGAAGTATAAACCAGACTTTACACATGTATAGGACAAAATCAGCAAGGAGAAGAGAAATCCAGCTTTGGCCACAGGGGGCGCCAAAACTGACACATCCCAATGTTCTACACAGGAGCTTTAGGAGGCACTTTTTAAAATGCAATGTTTTAAGTTTCTACTTTCAAAGAAAATTATATGCAAAACTCAAAATAAGCAAGAGAGAAGCGTCATGTAAAAGATTTGACCTGAAAGAAGATTAGGGATTTATTGAATATCTGTAAAGTTTTTATTGACAGGTTTAGAGAAATGTTGATGTAAGTATCATTTTGAGGTTGATTCTTTTCCCACTAGTTTTATTCCTGGTTACAGGCTGAATATCACAGAAACAGTTCTGGCAGCTGTGGAATTGTCAGTGTTTTGTTTACAGGTTGTCTCCTCTGCCCCTAGGAGGCCAAACAGTCAGTTAATGCAGGTTTAAAACATCCTCGGAGTCAGTCTTCAGTTAAATTGATTTCATTTATTAAATTTAGCCTATTGTATTGTACTTACTGTACAGTTTTACTGCACTGTTCCTTCACTTTCACTTGTTGTTTGCTGCAAAAAACAGTTTCCCTCCTGGGGATCAATAAAGTCCTATCTTATCTCATCTTATCTTAAATTACAGTTAGCTGCATGTTGAAGCTTCTTACAAGTAATGATTTTCATGCTTCTTTTCATAAGATTACCCTCTCCAGAAACCCCCTCCTCCCCCCTTTTACACATACAGCACGTCAGGTTTTAAATATAGTGAACAGCCTCTGTGCTGTAAGTGCTCTGTGCTGCATTGTCACCAGACTGTGCAGGAAAGAATGTATGTTCAATGCAGTCGTAAATTGCTGAGGCGCAGTAATTTCCCTCCTTGCACTCGGAGGCGGCAGATGCACAGGCCTGAACGCCATGTTAGAAACAAGAGACTAGCAGTTCAAGAAGCAGGACCCTCTTTGTACTTCAAGGCCTCAGTATACTGTACTGTGCCTTATACTTACAGGACAAACAGCTCAAGAGCCAGTCTGAGAGAAAACACTGAAAATGTGAGTCAATCCTGTCAGTGAAGACGGATTGACAGATAAATGAGCACAGCACATTTGCAGAGTGATACGTTTCGCCGTTTGTCAGAAGCGTCTGTGCAGTCAGCCAGAAGCTGGTAATTCAGTCTGTAGTAGTGAGGAGGAGAAATCTGTATGTCTGATGATAGAATCATGTCTGACTTACAGAATCATCTTAGTGTTCAGCTAAACTCTGTCTTTTTAAATTATACATCAATTAAAAAAAAAAACTTCAACATCCCAAAATTACATTTCAGCATTGATAAAGGCTGGTTCAGACAGCATTCTGGATACACATTCTGGAGACTTCCTACACAGAAACAGATCCAGAGCACAATTCATCAGAATATTCTTAAAATGTGGTTAAAAACATTTGACATATGAGCATTTATGTCAGCACTTACTCATCATTTAACAGGGTCAGCTGTTACAACGTGGGAGCCTTTAAATAGTCATATCAGGATGCTAATATTTTGTAAGGTATAAACATGAATCAGAGCGATAATGTTGTCAAGATACGTAAAACAGAGACTACACTAACCCTGGGAATGTGCGGCAGGAAATGCAGATTATGAGGGGTGAGTCCAGGGGTTGATCTTGCCATCTTTATGGATCATCTCAGGACATGGGTGGGGTCAAGGGCCCTGGACTTACTTTTATTCCCATCTTTTAAACAGAACCTTTGCAAGTCACCAAAGGTAACCAGTCAACCTCAGTTTTTCATATTACCTGTGGTGTACCACAAGGCTCAATTTTAGGTCCACTTTAATTCTCTATTTACATGCTCCCACTTAATTGGTTATATGATACAGGTTTTCTACAGCTCAGTGACTCCAAATCTGAACTCATATTCTGTAACCATCCCGACTCACAAACTGAAGGCATCCAGTGTCTTCATACATCACACAAACTTAAAAAAAAAACTTATTCACAGACTCATTGTCTCTTAGATGGTGGACTGTAACTCCTTCCTCTTTGGTGTTACCAGCTTTAATAGTCAACATGACATTACTTGTATCCCTGCCTCTCACCACTGACTTTCTGAGCGTTTTAGATTTGATCAGGTTTAACTGATCCCTTTCAAAGCTCATCTGGGTCTTGCCCTGGGTTACGTTATAGAAATGCTGCCAATGAATGAGCCATCTCACGGGCTTAGATCTTCAGATGGGCCTCTTCTGGTGGTTCCAAAGTTGGAAGTAATATCTAAAGATAAAGTCATCGAAAGATTTAAGATCTATTCTTCAAACTCACTTTTACAAATGTGTTTGTTTGTTTTTTTTGTTTTTTTTGGGGGGGGGGTCATCTTTTTAACTGCAGTTCAATGAATCTATTTTTCCTACAACTAACTTTATTCAATCCTTATTTTGTCACATCATTTTATTGCTTTCTTTACTCAGATGTGATGTCTTCTTCATCTTTTAACCTTTTTATTGTCCTTCAATGTTTTTATCCTTTTTTGACTTCTATATTTACTCTGATTTGATTTGTCTGGCCCAACTGTAAAATGTTTATTCTGTTACCCTTCACACACACGCACACACACACAAAATTACAAAAAAAAATCTTGGTCCTGATTCCTCTCAATATGCCTCCAAAAGTTGATTTACACAAAAGTTTTAGACTGGATCTCCCTTAGACTTTTTGTTAAGTCTCTGTATCCCTTCAGCTGGATTTGTTTCATGACTCCTCAGCTGACTCTGCAGAAATCTTACCAGTGTACTCTGGATCCACATGAGGAGGGTAGAAGCGGAAGTTAATGAAGAAGGGAATAGGCACTCCAAACTTGAACCACTCCACCACATAGGGAGGCTGCTGGCCATCCAGGGGAGGGGACACGTCACACCCCAGGATCACGCTCTCTCCAGCGCGCGCCGTCACAAACCGGGGCTCCTCTCTCACTCCGTGGGCACCTGAGAGAAAGAAGTGACAACATTTAATACATGTTCGTCTCAATGGGGCTGCAATCTATGTGGACACACAGGACAACATGTGGGCACAGACTGCATTGCATCCAAGTCATCCAAGGCTGATTTACAATCAACAGTTTGGTGGCGTTTACAGATGACTGACTCCACTACTGCACTCCACATTTAAACTATATTGAACTCCAGATCCACTGAACCCTCATGGTCCACATCCTGAGTCACCCTGCACATGGGTAAACCCTCTCGTTTTCATCAGGCCTCCTCGTCCCTCCACAGAACAGCCCATCATCATCTGTCACCTGCATCTGTTGGTGAGTGTTTTGTGGCTCTGCCATACTGTACTATAAATGAGCTGCCAAGCGTTCCCATTGATCATCGCTGGCTGCTGCTCAGATAAGCTTTACTATGAGCATCACCAGGCCCTGGCGCTTAGCCACAAATGTCCAGGCACGCTGCCGAGCGTTGACCTATCAGATGACTGAAAGGTCGGCATACCTGTCTCAGCAGAACGCTCACTCTGGGAATGGATTTTCTCCAGCTGCCACCCCCGCTCTCATTGAACCGGCTGTATCTCAGCCGTCAGAGCAAGCATGACTACCCGCCCTCGCGCCCGGTGGGAAAATCGCTTCAGGGATCAAGGGACATGCTGACGTATCACTCTGAAGGAACACCATCTGAATAACTTAACGCTTTCATTAGCACTGTCATTTGCATTAACAGGCTAATTTTTACAAGCTGAACAAATTCATTGGAACTTATGGGCTCAAGCTGCACCGGTGTAACCAAGTGTAATGATGTTCCACCACCACCTCCATACTATGGCTGACCAATCCTGTCCCTTTTCCCATGTGCACAGTGGCTTAAAACCCAAATATTCCCACCCGCTTTGTCTTTTCTTCAGGCCATATGCATCATTTGGTGATTGAAACCACCAGTTTCATCTGCCTCATCATGTCACAATCCAGTTGATTCAAATGAGTCCCGTCCCCAAGCCCGATGAGCCAATCAGAGTGCATAAAGCCATTCTCATACACTCAGACGTCTAATGAAAATGCAGAAAGTCAGTTTTTTTTTGGTTTTAAAAGGTTTTCTGAGATAGTCAAATGGTGTTCATAGGGTACATGCAACTCCAGCACAAGGTATTCTGAGAGGCTTGAATACAGGGTGTAATTTTAACTCATTTTTAAGACATCTCAACAGAGAAAAGTGTCTTCTTTGGATAAAGTTGTGCTATAGACCACAACATCAACTCAACGTGAATAAAATGAACAAGGATGTTTACGTCTGTTCTGAGGTAAGTCAACATTTGAGGCAACATGTTGTCACTTTGCTGAAAAGAAATATAAAGTTATCTTTAACATCTCTAACTTTAGCTTAACGTTAGCTCCTAGCTGTGTTGTTCATCATGTCTCTTTGTTTGTTGGAGCTCATTGGACTGTTTTGTTCTAGTTTTTGTTCTTTGGTGATCGTCCATCATTGTTAGCTGTTGTCCAAAGGGCTCTAGTTAAACTAACGTTAGCTTCTGGAGCTTAGCTTCATTAGCTTATCTGTAAAAGTCCAGATAACAAAGGTTGACAAACGTTCTGCTGAATGATTCAATGTAAATACTGTAGCTCCATACTAACAGAGACTCTCTTGGTAAAGATGGTAAAAAGGAGGTTAGATTTTTCTCCTGACTGATGCTGATCCTCTGTCTTGTTGTCTGAGATGCTGATGGGAACCAGATGTGGTTTATCAGGTTTGCTCTGGGACCTGTAAGTTTTGTCTTGTAACTGAAGCTTTTTATGGACCTTCAACAGTAAATTGATTCATATATCCTCCAATGTGGAGTTTAGACCCTTTTGGTGACTTCAATATGACGTGTGATCTGTCTGTTCTCAAAAATCATCAATGACATCCTGTGAAATTTCGCCTACTGTGACACCTGCCACAGCTCCTGTCACTGAGTGTTCATCAGTTGTCCGAGTGAGTGGCAGGGGGCGGGGCTTAGCCACAGGTCGATTCACCTAGTACAGATTTTGGCCTGAAAAAGAGCAGCATTTAATCAACTTATATTATTTTACAAGGATACATACCATCAGTCCTACAGTCTACTTTTGATATTGATTAAGAAAGAAAATAAGTGATGCTATCCTAACCTGAACTAAATGAAAAGGTATATGGCCATTCAACAGCTGCCGTCGCCCTCTCACAGAAAAATACGAAAGGCTGAGCAAGACTGAAAACAATCCTACAACAGGATTAACAAAAACAGTCTCAGTCCTTCCAGAGAAAAACATGCATCATGCTGCTGACTGCTGACAAAAGAATGACAGAAAACAAAAGAACACACAATGACTCAAACCACACCTCTATAAAGAACCATTTCTTATTTTACAATTAAACTGAGACGGTTGTCAAAATGTTTGAAACTGCTGCAGAGAGCACTCATCCTTTCAGGATTGCAGCAGACTGAAATTCACACCTGAGCTTGCTCCATTTATAACACCTTTAAAAAAAGATTAGAATAACTCCTTTTAATACCCATGGAGGGCTTGTGCCAAAGCAAACACAGCATAGTTTTTCTTGCTAAATGCTCTTTAGAAAAGTCCACTCGCTTTGAATTTTAAGATCAGTAAATATCAAATTGGGACCTCAAAGCAGCTGGTCAACACTTTTGGAAAAAATGGGTTTTTACCATAGACTGTATGATACATGGACTTTTGAAGCTTATCATCAACAAAGCCTGAGGGTGTGTATGTGGTTTCTGATGTTCCTACAGCCAACCTCAAGCGAATCTCAAATAAATGAAGTTTTCAACAATTTCTTATAAGTTTTATATTTTTAGAAGTGGAGTGCCATTTGTTATATATCAACAGTTTAAGAAAAGACTTTTTCTAATCACATCCTCTTCTGTGAAACATAAGCAGCAAGTTAGCCTAGCATAGCCTTAGAACTGGAGACAAGGAGGAAGAGATGGCTCAGTCCAATGGTAACTAATCCATACTCCTCTGAAGCTGTACCAGTTAACCCTTTATGATCCACCATACCAATTCTGCCAGAGCATAGCTTAATATTTTTACATGTTGGAGTGTCATTTTTTGCATAAAACTTAAGCTAAACATTAGTACAACCCTTATATCCCAAACGTTAATAAGATTTATAGACTTATGTCCAAACTAATTCAATAAATTGCCAAAAGTGTAATAAACCTAAAATCTAAAAATTCACACATTTTTCTAAACACTGAAATGTCATGGCTGTATCCCTCAAATTTGTAAATGGAAAAAACGTGATGACATGTATTCAGCTTAGGAAGTGATGCCAACAATTGTGATCGGGGATCGTAATGTTTTTGTTGTTTTATGTTTTGTACAGGATTTCTGCAAACACATTAGTGGGAGGGACCATTGAAAACTCAATATGAAAGTGTAACTCCACAGATTGCAAAATGCAAACAGAATAATAGATCCATCTTATCTTGTTAAAAATCCACCACTAATCCAAACTTACAAATTGTAGCAGCCGCGCTACGCTGGGCTCCAGAGGGTTAAAGGAAATGTATTGGCAATAAATTCCTTTACCCCAAATCAAGAAAGCTGGGGTACCATGTTTAAGATAGATGAAAAAAAAACTATTCTGGTGGTTTTCAAATTCTAAATTCAACTGATCACATAGCAAAAAAGAAGAAAAAGGGGAACATTTGTGTGGCTTTGTAAAAAATAGATGCTGATTTTCAGGTTAATGTTGTTCACCTGTTCCCAAAAAGTTAGGATTGGAACAACAAAACACTGAAAAAGCAGTGAAATGCTTGAAATAAAACACCTGAAGGGATATTTTTTACCTAATCAAGTTAACTTCCAACATGACTGGGTATGAAAAGAGCACTCAAGAGGGACTGAGTCACTCAGAAGTAAAGAGAGAAAGAGGTTCACTTCATTGTGAGAGACTGTGGGAGCCAACAGTTCAACAATTTTGGATCAGTGTTCCTCAGCATGATTTAGGGATCTCATCATCTATTAGGGATATATATATATATATATATATATATATATATATATATATATATATATATATACTTTTTTTTTGGGGGGGGGGGGGGGTATCTTCTGCATTATTCACTTAACACAAGCAATGAATCATTCTATAGTATGACATATGACGACATATACAAATGCTGGAACAGGTTTGTAGTGTTGCCCCTTGTTGTAGCTATGGTAACCAGGCATGTTTTACACAATACCTTACACATTTTTAAAGATGTCAACAACAACACAACAAATAATAACTTAGCTTGGAGTTGTCACATAAGGTTGCAATCTGTGTACAGGAAACTTTTTTTTTTAATTGCAGCATTTGCAATTTGAAAATTGCATTCTATTACAATGGGATGTCGGTTTAAATTTGATTAATTGGTCAGCCATATCATCTATGGTATAAAATATCTCCAAACAAAAAAAGACGAGGCGAAAAAAAAAAAAAAAAAATTCCGGGTGGCTGTGATCTTCAAATCCCAAAAAGAAGAAGAAGGAACCATTAATAACCCGCCATAGACAAAGATTGGAAATGTGTTGATAAGTGGAGAGGTGTTAGCATAAATCCCTGAGCACTGTACAGGTGCCCCTGAGCAAGGCACCTAACCCTCAACTGCTCAGGTGCGTGCTGATGGTGCAGCACCATCTCTCTGAGTGTTCTGTCTGTGCATGTTTCTGTGCAAAAAGTGCTGTTTGTCCAGGTGTGTGTACATAAAGCATGATTCAGAGAGTAAAAACTGGATTAATAAAGTAAATCTTGTTCAAAGATGGACTCAGCCAAGTGATAAATAGTCCTGTAGTCTACACAGCCAGAACTTGAGTTTCGTTTTGGAAATCATGGGCACCATGTTCGGCCACCTAGCCTGATTTTAGCACACAGTTCAAACGCCAGTATTAACAGTATCTGATTGAAATGATTAATATAATAAGAAAGAATCAGCATTTTAAGCAGCAGATAACCCGTCTCTACTTCTGAGTCTCTGACTTGCTTTCCTGCTGTCATTACAAAAACAAAAACAAAGAGCAAGCTGCCATCTATAATGAAACACACTGGACACATTGTTTGGTTTGAGTAAGTAGACTCACTTGACCTGAAAGCTGCACACACGGCACATGCTGCTGGCATCCATTGTTTTCTCTGCAGACGGTTCATGTTGCAGAAGTTTCAAGGCTTGGGTTTCTGGCTGTCATTACTTTTAGATCCTGGTGGTGTTGGGAGCACGTCTTTAACAGAGAAGAGACTTTAAAGACTTGAGATAATATATTGGAGGGCTAATGATTCTCCAATTCCTTTATGGGAACCTCATGAGAGGACAATCAGCACAGGCCCAGTCAACGCTTTTGCCTTTTTCATTTTCTTAATGGAGACAGTGTGACCCAGCAGGGTTTATTAGGGCTTATTCAGGAGTACAAAGTTATGCTCTCAACAAGACATAAATTTTATACAAGACTCCATGCTTCAGATCTTCCAAATAAACCCTCCTGTACATATAAAAGGATCAATACAGTTAGGAAATGATGATTGCTCTGGTGCTGTAAATGTCAACAGAGCTCAACTAAAGCCAAAAAAATATACAAAGGTGGAAAACTGTTGAGTAAGATCTGCATAAATCAAACATAATAAATCCATGAGGTCACATGAATCCATCCTCACATCACGATGGATTTACTGCTGTGATCATCAATTCCTGAAGAGTAACAACTCAGTCACCTGTCAGATAAATCATCTATACAGCAGGTGCTTCAGGTATAAAAGCAAATACACAGGGATCATTCTTCACTGTTTGGCAAAGGTTAAAGCAGAAAGGGCCACGGTGGGCCTGAGCTGAAAGGACGGACAATACTGATAAATCAAATCATGGTTTGGTCTGTAAAGGATCAGAAAACAAAGAGTGTCTGCAGCTGACTTAGACAAAAGTTTCATGTCTAAAAGTTACATGTTTTGGCACATACATTTCAAAGATTGGTTTATTTTAAAGTGGGTTTTTTTCTGTTTTTTTGTTTTGTTATTTTTTACGCGCAAACACACAAACCATCAGATATTTCACTGAGAATTTAAATTATACCGAGCAAAACTTAAGGAAACAGGACTTATTATCATTCTGAATGTGTCATGTATAAAGGCTGATTATGGTTTGTGCAGGAATGTGACGTACAGAATCAGCACACAAGAACGCCTGTGGCTTTTATACTTTTTCCCCATGGTGTCTGTTCCCAAACTGCAGGGGGCGGTGTATGACAAATACACATCTACCACAGTACTTAACTAGAGAAGAAGAAGTTGTTATCAAGGTGATCTCTGTGTGGTGAATCATGCAAATACCAGTTTTTTGGGACTTCGGACACAAGAAGCTCCTGTTCATCCATGTGTCTCTGCACAGAAGTGGGAAAATGTTGGATTTGCACGAGGCAATCATTTATGTCTTGAAAAGGACCACGCGAGGGGGTGAGGCTGCTAAAATGTCATCATTCATCCACACAAAGCAGTGCAGACTTGGCGGAGCATCAGGCATAAACCAAGCTTAAATCTATAGACCATTTCACAGGAGACATTAGAAAAATATCTGTTTGACTGTTGTCAATTATGTCAATTATTATTATTTTTTTATTAATAATTTAATAACTGTTTTTAATTAATTCATTTATTCTCTCATTTGTGTAACAGTACAAATTACTTTCATTATTTTTGTGTTATTATTTTAATACCACTTGTTCTGTTCTGGGGCGTTGTTATGTCATAATGTATGTATTACATACAAATATAAATGTACATGTACAAAATCTTCCTGATCATTTTTAGATCGACCAGCTTTAGTGGCCAGAGGAGGAAAACCATCTCTCATTTGCGAAAATAAAGACCTTTGGTGTCTAGATCAATGATGCTTATGTGCCCAATTCTGCAATTTGACATGATTCATTAAAAAAAAATATATATATATATATATATATATATATATATATATATATATATATATATATATATATATATATATATAGAGAGAGAGAGAGAGAGAGAGAGAGAGATGATAGATAGATAGATAGATAGATAGATAGATAGATAGATAGATAGATAGATAGATAGATAGATAGATAGATAGATAGATATACAACACATTTATGAAAGAAAAAAAGATATGATGAAAAAATGGTTCCTTAACACTAAATGTTTGTCTACCCTTCCTGCCCAAATATACCACGTCTTCAGTAGTGTTGCTACTCTCAGGTTTCATAGTGACAATTTGGTACCTCTTCCCATAAAGTCAACAAGGTACCCACTTACAACTACACCTTCAAACAGTGGCATAGTCTAAGCAATATAACGCACAGGTTTCTGAAGTCTGAGTTTTTTTAGTCGAATTATGGCAGTCACCATATTGGAAATACCGACTCAGCACAACTTTCAGTTGACCTAGCATGAAGCAAAGAAGTGGAACTGAGGAAACCTTTAAAACTCACTGCATTGGCTTTATTTGTCAAAGGTTGCTGCTTGGCTTATACCTTTAAAATGATAAATCTATCGGGATTAAACCCCAAATTCCACATGAATTAATATTATATAAAGTAACTGAGCCATACTTTTCCTTTTTTTGTAATTGCATATTTAAATATATCCATAATGTTTATATTTTTGTTACATCCACCTGTACTAACAACAACAACAAACCACATCAAATGTATTTTGTTACTCAGATTCAACCATACAAATGAAATCTGCATGTAAAGAAATCACAAAGTTAATTCATCTTTAACACTGGGGTTTCTCTGTATGCAGATGATAAGCAAGTGCAAAAACTAATCCTTATGTGATGAGGTGCTGATTGTGAAGTTGCGCACAATGAAAATGGCATCAACACTACTCATTACAACACAATGTTTGAATTTTGCCCAATTTTTATTTCCTGCTATGAATTATAAAAAGTTTTTTTAGGTGGTAAATATCTGTCAGGTATACATACCTGATCAAAACTTAGAAAATCACACCTGTTTACATTTTGCACCGTTGAATCTTAAGAAGGCTCTAAGTAGAGATTCAAAATGGAAAAAGAAAAAAATGGGAGTAAGATAAAACAATAAAATGAGTTATAAATTTATTGAAAACAACAATTAATTGCTGACGAACAGGCTGTTTCACTTTGATTGATGTTTGCAATAAATTGCCAACTCAGTTTTTTTGTTTCACTCCCAATTCTTCTTTTTTGCATTTTGAAGCTGTACTAAGAACCTTATTAAGATCAAGCGGTGCAAAATGTAAATTTTTGCATTTTCTCAACTGTTCTAAAAATGTTGGTCAGATGTAAAAATGATGAGTCTTAATATTTGAAATTAAATGTAAAATTTCAGTGCTAAATATCAAAATCTAAATTTTAAATGTGTATCTTAAATCTGAACAATTGATGTTAAACTAAAGTGTCACTTACAAATCTGACTTTAAATGTTAAATGTTAAATTTTAAATTCACGTTAATGTTCTTGTGAGGACTTTCTAAGTTATCTTGAAAAAGTCTCTCTTCTAGATATCTGTCTGATCCTTATCCACAACTTAAAATGAGATTACCAGCACCAATAAAGGTTATTTATAAATGATATTTCTTAGCTTCCTGATCGGGACCGGATTGATTTACAGTACATTGAAGTCTCTATGACAACACCACGCTGACTGATGAAGTTTAATAGTGAGAAGAGAGATCTGTGTTTTTCACTGCTGAAAATGATTTCTGTGATTAATTTAGTAGAGATGGTGGAGACTGGAGCTGAACTGACAGACAGAAAAAGGACAGAAGAGAAGAAGAAAGATAAACAGGAGAGTGACAGAGCTCAGGCTAAAGGCTAAAACACAAGCTAAAGGCTAAAACATGAGCTGTTTATGATAATGTTGATTCCAGCCCACATGCAGCAGTTATTCTGCAGTGATCTGATCAAACTTGAGAGTCTGTCAATAAAATGAAGAGTGAGGTTACGTTAGCTCTGATTGGTTTGATTTAAACTGCAATTCTTCAATATTTTTTTTTGTGATTTTCCTTTCCTTTTTTAACACCAGCTCATGTAAAGCTGAATGATAATGATGTCTACAGACTGTATCCAGAGCCATATTTACCCAAAAAACGAACAGCTCATGTGAGTCAGTTTTTAAGATGTATTCAGGGGATCTGACATCATGTTACGAACAGTCAAAGAAAAACATTTGGCCATCTGCTGGAGAAAAGTGGTACTTTTTTTTACCCAGCTTATAAACAAAGACCAGGATTTAAATTAAAAAAAAAGAAAAGTTTTTGAACAAAAAAATCAATTTTAAAATTGAAAAACCAAAATTGCAATACTTCTGTGAAACAACTTTTTTTACAGTGTTTTTATCAGTTGTAAATAAGAATACTTAGGTTACATTTGTGACCCTTTTAAGGGAAAAAATCCAGTTCTTTTCTGCTGATCTACTCAGTTAATAGTCATACTGATCTTTATTTATTTAACATTGAAGACCGACCAAAGCAAGCAAACTAAAAGTTTACTGAACCACAGAAAAAAATCATCAACCAATAAGAAGCGTCTGTTGGAGGTCAATCAACAGCTGTGTAGGCCAACACTTGAATCATCACAGCAGAACAGCAGGCCACAAGGGGTTACATCAGCAGGAGATTTCAACTCACAGCATTCTTCAAGTGTTGCTGAGTGAAAAACAGCTCTCATACCGAAAGCAAATTACATTCTACTTTCAGTAATGATCACAGATTTGTACTGTAAATAGACTTTCAAGGCAATTTTGGGCACTAATCAGGCAGAGCCAAGCCAGGAAACTGTTTCAACAGTGATGCGTCCAATAACACACCGAACAATATTGTGGAAAAACTGAGGGAGTTCAGTGAGAGGCAATATGGTAAGCAGTGCTTGGGTTTTTTTTCTGGTGTGTGGGATGACACCAGCACAATATTTCACCCAGTAAAACTAAAATCTAATATTTGCCTCCTGCCTGGGATTGATTTAGCCTGTGAGCGAGGACGAACATTGCTCACTGCAGTTAGAGATTTTGTTAAGGATACATCAGGCAGCTGCGTACAGGACACAGTGATGAGGGTATGAACGCTGCTTTATGCCGGACATAGCTCCCGATGTGGAGGATGTAATGGAATATAGACTGGACACAGAGTCTCAAGGACGTGCAGCCACTGGGCTGAATTCGCCACTGACAGGGCGGTAATTGAATGCCAGCCTGTATGTGCTGAAGGTCACATCAGAGAATGGCCTGAATGTGTGTGTGGGTTCTTGAATATATGTGCAGTTGTGACTGTTCTAGGGATGTGCATGCGTGTGTATCTGTGTATTTACTGTACTGTGTGAGCGATACACAAATACACATTTTAAACAAGTATAGTCTTAGTTCAGGCAGAGCACAAAGTCCAGCCTGGCCTACAGAACATTAGCTAAAATATGCATTCAATTTAAAGCACCTTTGTAATTTAAAGCACCCCTGCAAACCGCTTTGCAACCTCTGCTGTGTCAGGTTTTATCAGGGTCATATGTTTTTTTCACTCACTCTGCTCTGTACCCCTATGCTCTTTGCTGCTGCTCCCCCTGCCTTGGCATTTTTCATGTACCCCTATGCTCTTTGCTGCTGCTCCCCCTGCCTTGGCATTTTTCATGTAAACACATAAAAGAGAGGGGAGGTATGCTCGCTCCAACTTACACTTTGGCATTCCACATAGGCACATGGAAGGGCCGGGAGCTCCCAGAACAAAACCATACTGCCAAATTTAAATCACTGCATGTAAATTAAAAATCGTGTCAACAAGAGTGGTTCTCTCTAAAGTGAAGATTTGACCATGTCTTGTTTTGTTTGACAGCTGTGTGAATGAAGTGTACATAAATATGCAGGTGGAGACACTAAAAGCATGAGACTGCAAAACTGGTTCCACATGCATCTATTTTGGTATTGAATATTCATTTAATAAAAAATAAAGAAAAAATAGAAGAAATAATTAAATGAAAAAAGTGGTTAACAGTGACTTTGTAAAAGTTTTAGAAAAATGTTCATAACCAAAAGAACAAAGAGAAAAAGACCGCCATGCTAAAAAGCCATAAATAGATCACCAACGCGTGTTAGAGCCACTTTGACATTGGCACCTCTGGGCTCCATCCATAGCACCACAGGGCTCAGGCAGAGGTCAGCTGGGTTTGTCCTGCTCCCCACTCACTGACAGAGTATGTCTGATCTGCTCAAGGCTGCACCCAGGCTCTTTGTTAAGTCCAAAATCCAAAAATACAGTTCTGTAGCTTTATACAGAGTGTTTGTGTTCCTTGGGTCATCACTGGGATGATAGGTGAGCAATATAACAAGGAACTGGCACACGTTCAATAACACAATGAGTGAGCTTCTACTGGTTTACTTTCAAGAATAGCCAAATTTCCTACATTTGCAATAGTTCTGATCAACTATCCTTTCAGTTCGAAAGTTTACCTCAACTTCCTGCTTGACATATTCCACCTGAGTCTGGACTCTACATCTCCATATCTAAATGAAGAAGAAATCTCCATTGCAGATATGTATCGATTTGGATTTGCTGGCACCAAGAAGCAATTTAACATGTAAAACATTTCAACTCAAATAGTTTCCTTGAAGAGGCAGTGAGGACTATCAGTTTGAAGTGGATTGCAGCAACCATTTTTGGCTGGAATCGTGCGCACTGTCCTGATGACATGACTCTTGTTTGAAACGTGATGACAAGTAAATTTTATCAGTTTGTACTGGAGTTTAGTAGCCGGCTAGTTTTAGCGCTGCTGGCAGCCTGGTGCTCTGAGACGTGTTTGTAGGCTAACGTGTAATGTTAGTGAATCCTTATGTTCTGCTCATCTACCAATCAGAGCCTAAGTAACCTTGCTCTTCATTTTATTGACAGACTCTCAAGTTTGATCAGATCACTGCAGAATAACTGCTGCATGTGGGCTGGAATGAACATTATCAGCCCATGTTTTAGCCTTTAGTTTGTGTTTTAGCCTTTAGTTTGTGTTGCGTTTAAGCCTTCAGCTTGTGTTAGCCTTTAGGTCATGTTTTAGCCTTTAGCCCGTGCTCTATCACTCTCCTGTTTATCTTTCTTCTTCTCTTCTGTCCTTTTTCTGTCTGTCAGTTCAGCTCCAGTCTCCACCATCACTACTAAATTAATCACAGAAATTATTTTGTTAGCAGAGAAAAACACAGATCTCTCTTCTCACTGCTAAACTTAAATGCTTATACTTAAGTGCCGTAAATCAATTCCGTCCTGTCTGACCCAATCATGAAGCTCAATGATCATTTTCAGGACGTTGCAGTAAGAATAACCTCTAAATTGTTTTGATTTTCTGCATTGAAAGAATGCATATCTACTAAACACTTCCCCAAAAAAAGTTGCAAACCACACAATTTATCAAATGTCATGCAAAAATATATCATAAACAAAATGAAATACCAATATTATACCAATATAGTTTTCTGGCTATTTTTAATTTACAGGGTTTTACAGGCTTCACAGGGTTAACATTGGCCTTCTTTCTAGTTTCTTCTAAATATAAGGGGACAGACATTTGGTTTCTCCCTGTTCTCAACAAAATCCAGTCATGATCAGTTTCCTGTAGGAACAACTCAGAAAATCCAGACACTCTATGGACCTCTAGTGTTAGATTGGACACATACTACTCCAACTATTCTCAGCTGATTGTTTATTGCCAACAAGCACCTAGAAAGAGGGTTATTTTTTCACATTATCTCATTATATATTTTGAGTGGTGACAGGTTCAGCCCAATGCAACATGTTTCAAAAAACAGTTATGGTCTTTTTTTTTACTATTACCAGACATTTTTGATGACAATGGTGGAAATAATTATTTTCTGCTTCACGTTTCTGTATTTTTTACATAGATATCAACCAGCATGCAAATCTCCATTCATTTTTTATTCTTTTAGATTTTCAAGAGACCAAAGGGCCACTTCATCCATCCTCCAGGATGATCTGCACAAGACGCAACGAGCTGACCAGACACTGACCTGAACGATAACAATCCCAAATACATTCCCTCGCTTCATTATTTAACTCTCTTCAAAGGCATAGCTCCCTCCTTACACGAGCAATTCTCAGTCAAGGATGCTAGGGATATGCTGACACCTGCTCAAACACAGACAGAGAGAGAGAGAGAGAGAGGAAGGAAGGAAGGAAGGAAGGAAGGAAGGAAGGAAGGTAAAGGAAAGAAAATAATAGCAAAAGAAGGATTGCAGCATTAAATTGAATTAAGACAGGAGGGTGAAAGGGCAAAAAGAGAAAAAGAGAAAGAGAAAAGAAGAGTGACAGAAAGAAAAGAGCAGAAAGAAAAGAAATGAGACAAGGGAGAAAGAGAAGAGAGGGAGGGAAGGAATAAGAGAAAAACGGATAAAGGGGAGGAAGGAAAAGGAGAAAAAAGAAGGGTGAAAGAGAGAGGAGATAAAGAAACGAGAAGAAGAAGAAACATGGAGAGAGAGAGATTAAGAGATGGGGTGTGTGTGTGTGTGTGTGTGTGTGTTTGTGTTTGTGCATGTGTGTGTGTGCGTGCGTGAGTGCGTGTGAAACAGGTCTGGCTTGCCAAAGGCACAAAGGGCGAACCAACATTGCTGCTGCGCTGCGCTGCCAGAGGGGCACATTATCGGGCATCATAGCTCAGTTGTAAGTCAGAAATTCCACTGTCCAGCCGTAACTCACTAGTTTTGCACAAGAACTGTTGTTTGAAATATGACACGCTAACAGTACTTATTAGAGCTTTTCCTGTAGTTTGTCCAATTACAGCTGTTTATTCAGCATCAATAAATCATGAAAGAGGAACAAAGCAGAGCTTCTTCAGTGAGTTACATGTGAGCTGATCAGACATCCTCATCAGTGCCAAATATCCTCCAATCAACGCATCTGCTTCCACGTAATTCCCACTCTGCTCACCCCATCCCTCACACTCACTGCCTCTCTCTGTGTTTCTTATGCATACACACACTTAGATTGGAGTTCAGAGACACACATGAACTTAATGTATTTGTTCCCCCAAATTATAACGTTATAAAGTTATAAAAAAAAGTCGTAATGTTATGAGAACAAAGTTATTGTCTATCACAATCTTAATAAAGTCCTGACATGCACAAGTATTCACTGTCTATGAAACTTACAGTAAAGTACCATATACGTTGTTGTTCTTTGTTTTCGTACTGGCAGCTAGCTTCTTGACAATCCCCTTCAAAATAGGTTGACTGCTAACTAAAACCACAACTTAAAGTCCCTGTGAGGACTTTCTAAGTGATCTTGAAAAATTCTCTCTTCTAGATATCTGCCTGATCCTAATCCACAACTTAAAATAAGATTATCAGCACCGATATAGATTATTTATAATTGATATTTATCAGTGTCTGTGGTCGGGTTGTCCAGGACCAGACTGATTTACGGTACGTAGAAGTCCCCATGGTGAGGCTGGAGTTGGTAGATGAGCATTGTGAGGACATAACCAGGATTCACTAACGTTACACGTTATGGACACGTCTCAGAGCACCGGGCTCTGGACACTAAACGACACTATAAAATGAGTTTACAAAGTTTGTTTGTAACTATTAATAAATACCTTACCTCATCACTTTGTATCCTGTAAAAAGTTGTCTTGAACAAAGAAAAGTAGAATTAAAAAGAAGAATGTGATTTCTGTTCACCTGCTTTAAAACAAACACTCTTTGGTAAGAGCTACATCCTCACAACAGTGGGTGCAAGTGCTTATGGGAAAGAAACTATTTTACCTGAAAAATACAAGCTTTTCTAGATAGTCCTTACAGCCTCTTTAATTAAAATGGTATCCTTTTAATATTCTGTTCTTTTCTATGACTTTACTCCTGTAATGACTTTGTTCTTGAAACATAAAAAATTCATTTTTCACCTCTATGTGCCCCACTGTCGATCATAGTGTCTTTGAGTAAACAACTTCCAAGTGTTTCATCAAATGTGGCTGATTTTAGCCAAGCTAGCGTCCTCCTTGCAGGTTGATATCGACATCCATGATTACTGTCATCAATGACAAGATTGTTGCCACGACTGGTGAAATGGTCACAGTCTAAGTGATAGTCATTCTAATACACATTGTGTTATGGAATTCAACCTACATTTTAAACATGTACAAACAAGTGAAATGACCTTAATTTCAATATACAACGTGGCTCAAGTTGAAAAAATAAATAACGTTTTAAAAAATATTTTTTTCCATTTGGCAACCAGTAACAGAAAATTAAGTCCCGCTAAACAAGCTAGCGGTCATTATTTCATTACCGCATCAAAATAAAAGGATCAGCATTTTTCTGCTGCTCACACTCTGACTGAACAAAGGGAAAGGCTGTAATTACAAAATAACATAATTGAAAAGAAATGTAAGGTCATTGAAAGTCAGAGTCTCTCTTCTGGTTTGGTGAGACTGAAAGGGGCACAGTATGGTCTGATGGCTGTTGTCTAAACGGCTTCATCATGTCACTGCTGACAGGATGGGAGGTTTTCTGGGACAGAGTCCAGTCTTCCTCAAGTGTGTCTCTAGGCCTTTATTCACAACTACTGCAAAAACAACTGCTGGTCCAGTGTGTGCTTTTAAGGACACGGGCTTTCAGGGCCTACTCTTAATGAAGTGCTTCCATATTATCTGTTCAGTCCAGTCTGGTTTCACCAATACGAATCCAAAATGAGATTGTTGTGTGGCAAACCTGGAATGTGTGATGAGGCAGAGAATTCTCTTCATAAACAAGAATAAAATACCAGTAAAATAATGTCATGTTCTTTAACTTCCTCTCTGCTACAGAGATACCAGTCTTTATCTGCAAAGCCCCATGATGAGGTCATCTATCAAGATATTTAAAATATAGTACATTTGTATTGTTTGAACTAGAAAACCCTGTTCTTTTTCTGTGGTATCCCCCCAAAAAAAGACATATATCTTGCAGGCATTTTCACTTAGAGATTTGCCAAGATATGTCAGTAAAAGCCAGTGTTATCTTCAAAACTAGGAATTTAGATGGTGCAGGCCAAAGCAAACAGTGTACTATTACTGCTTCTGTGTGTCAGATCTGGTCAAAAATAAGCTGAGTTCTTTCTTGGCTCAAGCTTACGCCTTCCTCAAATTTTCATGAAAATTGAGCTGATAGTTTTCCCACTATCTTGCCCACAGGCGAACAACCAACATGAAAAGCACAACCACAGGAGCTGGAGTCATAATGTAAAACTATATTTCTATTTGCCTATCATTTTACCAACTGTAAAAAAGCGGGGGGAAAAAATCATCACTTCAGTTAAAAATCATGATGGAGTGGGATAAAAAAAAATTCCACAACAATGACCAACAATCATGACATTGCTAAATTTTATTATACCATAAATGTCCCCTGGAAGTTTTAAAATAATAGAATAAAAGTTAAATTAATGTAAAATTTTATGCAAAAATGTAAAAAAATAACTTTGTAGTCTGAACCTCAATGTCTGTGAAACGAATGACATTATTGTGGTTTTCTCTTTATTTGAATCATTTTAAGGTAAGATTAATGAGTGTGTTTTGTTGAAGACACAAACATCGTCGCCCATGCTAGTCAGGACCAAAATTACTAGCTGTTTGAATCAGTTCTTAATATCTTTAAAATTCAGTCTTGTAATTGTACTTATAAGTGGTGTCTAAGCTGTAGTACAGCCATCCACCTTAAGCAGGGGCTGCAGCACTGGTTAATGGCTACTACCATAATGCTCTAATGCTCTACTACCCAGATGTAAATACTCACAGATGACATCTCATAAATGCTTCAACAGTAATTTAATCTAGAAAATGGTGATGAAGTTATATTTGGCTGACTCCACTCGAGGATATTGTACCAGCATGTGGACGTTACCCTGCAGGGAGAGGTGAAGGCTGAGGGTGCTAGCTCTGCTAACTAGAGCTATACTCAGCAGACTGATTTGACTCAGTTTGCCTGCCATGCTAGATAAATCATTCTCATTTTTTTTTCTCATTTTTTCTTACATTTAGACCAGTCAACTAGTTAGTATATAAATAACTGTTCACTCTACATGGAAATGCTCCCATTTACAAACTGACTGTTGGATTAGCTGCTGGTCATTAAATAGGTACTTTGAAAGCTTCATGATAGGACTGATAGATGTACAGTAAGTGCACATTTAATTTGACTCACCCTACTTAATATCAACAATTCATGTTTAACTGCAATAATCTCAAGCAGCATAAAATGCTTTTTAAAATAAGATGATCATCATGTCCATCCAACCAGAACCACATGACCAGAAAAACTGGCTTTCCCAGAATGCTGCAGGCTTTGTTTGCAAGGAGACTCCTGTGGGACTGGACTGGCGGAGGAAAATGAGAGAGAGAGAGGGAGAGGGGGAGTGAAGGGGGGAGGGGGCACCACCAGAAAGAGCTGGCACATGCCCAGTACTGAGAGTCTGCCATCCACAGCTTGAGCACAGGCCTTTCCTAAGCTCATTACTCAGATTTACTCGTATGATTGTGAGCGAGGAAGCACAGTGGTGACAAACATGAATAAGGGAGACCGCGATGGAGAGATGATGAACTGGTCAGACAGAATTATTTCAGTACAGCTTGGCAAGAAACTTGAAGCATCAGTCAAATAAATACATATTAAACACACATACTGTACCCACACTAGTTTTTAATAAATAAAACAAATGGGAGGAGAAAAGAAAACGCTGCTAAAAATGAAGATTACAACGAGCCAGGACGGTGTATGAGCTGAACAAACGGGATGTTAAACTCAGTTTTTACTACATGCTGGTAGAGCTGTCAGTACAAAGGCACTGGTTCTCATCCAGCAACAGAGTCCTGGTCTGGATGCCTTTGTGGTCAAATTGAACACTGACCTGTGACTTTGTGTTTCTATTTCTAGGGTCTGTTGTGGTATTTTAGTCCAAAAGTGGTTTCATACATTAAATGCAGAACTATTTGAACTTAACTGAAGTATTTAAAATTCAATGTACAAGACACCAGTGTCGTAGTACTCCAGACCACATTTTGAAGGTCTTGGTTTTGTCTCTGACTCATGAGCATTTTTACTCAGTCTTGTCTTTGTCTGGCCAGACCCTGAATTTTCCATCAAGACCAGCACTAATCTGCTATTCCTCAACTTCATTAATGTGTTAATAAGAAGAAGCACTTGGTAGTTCAAGTAATAGCGTCATCTCATGTTATTCCCCCTGTGATTACTGCAACCTTCCCGGGTTGTGACTGAGGGACACACACCCCTGCACACAATGAAGAGTGAAAGGTAGGAGACATCAGAAGGATGAAACCATCAGACAGGAGAGTCCAGAGCAAGACATGTCCAAGACAAACGTCTAAACACTCACTTTAGCCTCATTCACCCGACAAATAAACATATCAGCTTTTAAATATACACAAAGATTTATTTCTTGCAAGAATTTAGTTGAACAAATTTGTTACAATTTGAGAGATTAGCATGTTGTGCTTTGAGAGAGTTACAGACACCTTGTGTTTGTCCATCAAATGTATTTAAAAGAAAACTAAAATTAAAGATTTTAATGCTCTTTAACTGCTCAACCTTGTCAAAATTGATTTTTATGATCTTGGTCTTGACTCAGTCTCGACTCCCAAAGGTCTTGGTCTTGGATAGTGTGATCTTGAGTACAACACTACAAGACACAGTTTCAATACAGTTATCATAATCGAAAAAGTCAGCAGCCCTATAAACTGATGCAACCAGTAGACTAGTATAAAACAGAGTGAGTGTTATGTAAGGGGTTGACAAATACTGTTTATTTCAGTAAGGATTCACCAAGTCAAACCTGGTATGAGTGTTAAGTATCAGGTACAGCGACAAAGTTAAAGAAAAGCCTGAAGTTAGTTCTCAGTCTCATTTACATATAAAGGAATAGAGGCACCGATAACTGGTTTTTGGAACCATCATTATATAAAGGAGTTAAAAGTGAACCAGATAGAGTGAAGGTAAAGTTACACAATGGTGTGATGTGTAGCCAATCAAATAGTAAAGTCCTCACAATGTTCATTAATTTCATCCGTGTCACTTTTTCATTGCTTTTCATTCCTCACATGGTCACAATCATTCATTTCAACATGTACCACACATACAGACTCTTCATATTGTAATAGCTCTTCTGTTAGTTGTGTGTTCAGTGCAGATGCTGATGTTTCTGACAGTCGGTGAAGGCATCAGGAAGGCTGTGAGTGGCTGAGAGTGCAGCAGGAGGGAGGGGCGGAGGTGTGTGTGTGAGTGAAAGAGTAGGCCAGCTGGAGACGGGCCGACAGTGACCAGTGAATAAAAACACAAGTGTTCGTGAATCATCATTATCATTGCAGTGTCCAGACAAACGTTAAAATATTTTAATGCCTTCTGCCTGTGATTGTTGACAACATCAACAAAAACAGCAAAGCCCATCAAAATGACAGTTCAGCACTCAGAATGTTTGGAATATCCATGGTAACCATGGTTATCACTGGTTAAAGTCCTCCCTCCTTCTTTTGCATTCCGCAAATTGAATCCTGTCTGTGGAACGAGATTTTACTCAAGTTGATCTTACTCAAGTTCAAGTCATAATGGAAACACTGGCAAGGCGGAATTGTACTTAATCAAAATTTCAGAATTATGGTTTTTAGTTTGCAAAAAAGTTTGATGGAAACTTAGCAGATGGTACTAGAAAGAGCCACACAGCTGCACATAAACTGCACACTGTTGAATTTTCTTGGCACAATTGCACACAGGGTGACAAGGTAACCCCTAAATCACACATACATTGGAGCGCCGCGGCCCGTGAGCACCACACACTACACTGTACTTCGCTGCCATTCAAGTCAATCAGTGCATTCACTGATTCAACTGTTCCGTTGCGAGTCTATTTGTGCCGGAGTACGCTGCAGAGACACGTCAATTTCGTCAATTTCAGCAGGTCAGATCCAGAGGAAATCAGACGCCATGGACGAGGAAAAGTTTATCTTGGAGGCAGAAAACCTTAAAATTATATACGATACGACACATCCTTTATATAAGGACACCCACAGAAACTAAAAGGGAAGGACTGAATTAATGAAGCTCTGGGAGGGCAGGTGAGTTTAACATACTAAATATCATGAAAGTAGTTGTCATGGGTGTGATTCCTGCAGGAACATGTGGTTCTCCTGTGATCTTGTGATCTTGCGTATTCAGCTGCTATGAGTACGCTGAGCTGCGCTCCACTCCAGAGATGGATCCAGTGTGAATTGGCTTGCGCTTACGGACCATGGCGCTTACTGAGTATGTGTGAATCAGGGGTGACACTTTCTTTCCTTTGGAATCCCAACAAAGACCAACTAATACACCCATGTGATTTATAGTAAAGAGTTTACGGAAATCTTCTTATCCTTCCACTCCATATTTCAATGCATGGCTAATACTCGTGTTTATATTCCAAATCGACATTTTAATACACATTTGCATTCAATTATAAATGAGTTCAGCTCAGGTTAGACTTCATAAGTTCGTTTCTTGTGAAGCTCAATATAACGTGTTTCATCAGTGGTAAAAGTTATTCTTTAAATACTTATTTAACCTCATGCCACAGAAAATAACCTTGTTTTTTTTTTTCCAAAACTGAGGAAATTTACTTTATTTCCCAACTTCTCATTAAGTTACAGCAATATAATACCAAAATTTCATTACAGTATCCAATACAGGGTTGTTTTCATCAATGGTGATGAAACTGTTTTGTTGACACCCCTTTATTCCATGACAATAACGAGATGTTTGTCAGTTTTTGTTGACGAGATGAGACTGGTGGACAATATTAGTGTGTGTGGTCTGTCAAATGTTCTAAACACATTAAATTTCTGCCTACTGTTCATGTAATCTGTCTCACAGACACATTGACACTAACACATTGAGTTAAAAGACTCCTTCATAACTTATTTCATCATAAAGATGCGCATGACTTTGGGCAAGGAAGTGCCGTTTAGCTCCATTCATTCAGACAAGTTCTCGTTCTTTAAACATTAAATTCAAACTGTCAGCAGCAGAAAAATGTCCGGTTATTCTGTGGTTGGTTGCCAGAAACGATTACTACACCATGGAGTCAACTTCTATGGAGTTCAGAGTGTTACAGAGCAACTGGTGTTTTGGAGTAAAGAGTGACCGTGCTAACTGGAGACTCTCAGCTGAACATGTCATTGATGGTTGGCTGAGAGTCTCCAGTTAACAGGGTCACACTTTACACTGAAACACCAGCGCCGTCTGCAGCTGTGTTATTAAATGTGTCTTCTTTATCCAACCTCAGTTAAGCAGGTTTGAGCACCAATAATCAATATTAACTGCTGATGTTCTAAATCCAGTTTTTACTTTGAGTGTTTGATGAAAAAGTTGGTTTGGAGCCGAGGTTCTGACCAAATATGGACTCACTATGGAGAGGAAATAATAAGTGAAGCTATAAATGATGATGAACAGAAACAGATTTGAAGTTCAACCTTAAACTACGGTATATTATCAAACTATGAAGCAGTCTGATTATTAATCTGAAAAATATCAAAGCATTCATATTCTGATAGATTTGGAGCAGTTCTCTGTCTGGACCTGGTTTTCTGGATCCTTTATTATGACCCAGGTCTCAGACTCAGCTCTCTGTGAGCTCTTTTGGTTTGGGAGGGTTTCTGCTTTATTGACACAAGTTCAGTCTGGTTAGTATCCACAGATGATTCAGTCATAAGCATGGAGTAACTGTGTTTAAACTCCTCTCTGGGGTACACGCTGGATTTCTCCACTGAAAAATAATGCATTAATTTCATTCAGCATTTAATAATGCTGAATGAAATTAGACTAAAACCTTTATGAGTTTTTGTCAACTAAAACTGGACTAAAACTACCACTTGTGTGACTAAAACTAGGATAGCTGCCAAAAACTGATACATCATAATACAGTCAACCTCAATATTAAATTGTATTAAAAGTAAATTTGCTGTCAACACTCGCGCTCTTTTTTTCACAGCAGCATTTTAAATGAAGGGTTTAAAAGTGGAATATTCCAGCATTAGTGAAAGGATTG
Source organism: Labroides dimidiatus (assembly GCA_030710495.1). Lineage (NCBI taxonomy): Eukaryota > Metazoa > Chordata > Actinopteri > Labriformes > Labridae > Labroides > Labroides dimidiatus. The sequence goes on along the minus strand of CM061154.1, from coordinate 2,301,122 downwards.
AATGGCATGCATTATACAAAATTCATGCAGTATAAACAGCAACTTATACTCAGGTTAATGGTCTTGTCACATACCTGCAATGTCAGTACAAGGTGTGCTGCAATTATATAACTGTACTGGTGTGTTTGCTGCATGTATGTACCTGATCTCTGTACCAACAACACACTTGTATTTGATCAATATTGTATCTAATTTGCTTCTGACAAAATGTGAGGTGCAGACAAGTGTGAGCCTGACAAACCACAAATGAAAATAAACGAACTGTTTTTTCAAGTGTTGTGCTTTTGATTTTCCTGTACCAGAGGTACTGTATCATTCAGTGCCCATCGTCAGACCCTAAACACTGGCGGGACCTGTGAGGTCTCTCAGCAGTCGAGAGGCCTTTTAGTTTAAGATGTTACCCCAAAAAACTTGACTTGAATTAAAAGCTGTGGTTTCAATGCAATAAAAAGACAGAGAATCAGTAAATAATTCTGAGGCACTGTAAAGAAAGTGGTCCCTTTCCCATATCATTAAAACTTTTGGGAACAGTGCAGATGTCTGACAAATTAAAACGCTGCTGTCAAAACACTTCCCCCAATATCTCATGCACAGTAGCCTTACACAAAGTTTCAGACAGCTACAACAACCCCACAAAAACTGAGGAAAGCCTCATCTATCTAAACCCTCTGTCTGAGTGTGGACTCTAGATGCAGTAGGAGGGCTTTCAGACGCTGCCTTGTCACCACTGGGAGGCCTCCAATACATTGAATGGCAGTTTTGACATAGCCACAAATGCTGTGTGCTCCTATAGCTCTGTCTGTGAGGACACGCGCCTTCAGAAGAAAACCCTGTGACAAAAACAAGTGTGCCTTGCTGCAGTCCACAGGGGAGCTCAGGGTCCTCTGAAACATCAAGGAGCAGTCTCACAAGAAGGGCATTACAGATGAATATCATCTGGCCAAGAGCCAGCTCAACAAAAAGCTTAAAAAACACAAAGTCCCAGCACAGGAGCTGAGTGGAGAGTCCGTCTGCCGTCAGTGACTCAGGCTGAAAATAGTCCTTTAAAAGTAACACTCTCCGACACTTGCCAATGACATTTAATTACTTCTGTATCGCCATCAGCGTCCCTCTTGTGCCACCTTGATCTAATGCCAAGTCACCGCTGACTTTGTTGAACTAACCTCGAGTCTCCCCGACCATATGTTGCCTCCCCAACGGACACTTGGTACAAGAAAACTTCTCTGACCGACTATTAGATGTGACTGATGGCTTGTACCAAAGACGTTCTGTTTAATTGGCTGACTTATAGGCTAACAGGCCCTGAATGTAAAACCTCACATTTTGAAACCTGAAAAACAAAACTATGTATTATGTTTTGTTGAGTTCTTCTCTGTAATTGGTCTATTAGTCCAACTATATTTTTCCCAGTTAACACTGGCAATGTATTTCTTCTATGTAACAACTGCTGAAGCATTTTGAGAGTCACAGGACACAAGCAGTGGGGGTGGACGTCGTCAAACTGTTCAGTTACTCATATTTCATTTACGTTCATTATTTTTAATATTTCCTGTGTGTAGCCAAATCCACCACTTTCAAGTGTAAACTATATGGCATCATCCACTGTTCAAAAATAAAGCAGATGTTGAGGTGCAAATCTAAAATGTCCACTTGTGGTTTGCTCCAAACCCAGGGAAATTCCATCAGAGATCATACTACAATGCCAACTTTGACAGAAGACTTAACCAAGTTTTAAACCAGAAACCAAAAAAAATCTGTTTTTGTTGCTATTTTTGGGTGTTGTTAAGAACCTTAAAATTGGATTCGATTTTGAGTCTTTGGGTTGCAGTTACATTTTTTTGATTAAATTTCAATGCCTTGATATAAGAGATGCACTGAAATGAAATGGGGCCAAAACAGAAAACCGAAAATGAAGGAACCAAGGCCGAAAACCGAAAAGAAATGGTACGGTACAAATTATGCCAATTAATCGTACCATTGCATAGATTTATATTAACGCTCAAAAGAATAATGCCGTTTTCACAGAGATGCCCTGGGAGCGCTCTGAAAAGGCAGATTTTTTTTTTTTTTTTTTACATCCCTTGTGATGGTTGTACCATTATTTTCTGGACTCTCTGTCCACTTTATGGGGTGTGCTCTTCTGCATGTGTGTGCAGGGGGAACTCTGCCGTGCAAGATGTAGAGAGCAGAGGAGAGCTGTGAGTATATGACTTCATGTAAATAAGATAAATAACATGAGGCTGTTTAGTCTGTCAAATGAGAGAACGGTATAAATCTGATCTATAAGAGAGGTATGCCCCTCATCTGGTTCAGAGGGAAGAGTCCTTTTTTCGGCACTCTGCACTCCCTTTTCCTGCACCGTTTCCATGCAGGCTCTCTGAATCAGCCCTTATTCAGAGGAGTATGTCCGCCACAGTTTTAGCTTGCATCATCACAACATACTGTTTTGCTTGTGTTATTTTGGTGATAAGTCTTTAAAAGATGAGAATGAAAGTGCAATTTTGGGCCATTTTCAGCCAAAAAATTTTGGTGGCTGAAATTTTGGTGCATCCCAACTCGGTAATGATGCAGTGAAATATAAAAACAAACAAATAATTAGTGAACTAGTTGACAAATTTTAAATATCTTTTTTTCTGCCAATGCGAAAAGAAATGATAAGTCACCTCATATTTTTGAGCAATATACAACATACACATAAACATAAATTTGCATAATAATAACTTATTTGTGCTTATGGAGTACAAAGGTAAAAAAAAAACATAACAGTTTTGTATGAACACTGAAATAATAAATTTAAATAATTTATTTCTTCTTGGAAATTGTGGTAAAATAAAAAAATTACAATAATAACTTTGTGCATATGGAGTATAAAAGTAAAAAACATGACAACCATTACATGTAAGAGCCACTCTCTGCTGACTCCAAAACCGCTGTCTTTACCTCTGTGTCAGAGATTGTTTTTATGGCTCTTTGAAGGGAGCTGACATTCCTTTCAAAGAACCGTTCAAGAACCTGGCTTTGCTATATTTACTCATTTTTTTTAGACAGGGGTAGCTCGTTTTTATCAAGGAAACAATTTGGAGATATGAGAAGGTAAGATTTGGATCACAGTATTTCCCCTATAATATATATCTATATCTATATAGTTATCAAGGCAGAAGTAATTTAAGGTTACTCCTCTCATAGATCAGGTCTAAACCTTGTTCTTTTATTTAACAGACTAAATATCCTTATGTTATTTAACTTATTTATATGATGGGATGTAATTCCTTTCTCTGGATGGTCCCACATTCACATTTCTCCTCTGCTCTCTGTATCTTGCACGGCAGAGATCCGCCCCAATGCACACAGACACACATGACTACAAAACATGAGTGCACACACAAACATATAAGTGCACACACACACACACACACACACACACACACACACACACACACACACACACACACACACACACACACACAGACTCTGTTCAGTGGACAGAGAGGCAGGAAAAATAATGTCACAAGAAATGCAGAAAAAAATCTCTGCCTTTGTTTTTAGCACTACCAGAGCCGTATCTGTGAAGCTGAAGATGAAGCGTCACGCTACTGCTGCTGGTTTTGGTCGCCATTTTGGCCATTGGGATCAAGTGCGGCCTCCATCCATACAACGCACAGCAATCCTAACTGGCCAGGAGGTGAATCGATTCAGAGGATTTGCTGAATTCACATTGATTTGGGGGAGGAAAAACTGAAATGCTCTAATGAATTGATATTTTGTACCCACCCTAGTTGTCGCTGTCTTTAATTTCCACATTTGTGACAAGTGAGGGAATGAATTGATAGTTGGCGAAAGAGACCAAATGTGCAGCCGCTGAATCAGTGTATGTAGAGGAAGCTGGCGCAAATAGCAGAAATGTTGTGAAAGCAGAAATACGATGGTGCTCAACAGACCAATCAGCAGGCCCTTTTCACCTTACATGCATAGGCTTCTGCCAACAACTCCCATGATCACTTCAACTGGACATCACCTTCAAAATTCAACATTTTTTGTTTTTGAAAAATGTCAAGAATATTTTCAAAGCAATACAGTTTATACCATATTTTAAATCTTGTAATTTACAGTGGGGAATAAGTATTGACTCACCCCCTGGTAAGTTGTGGAGGTACTGCAGCTGAATGAATGCAGTCTTGTGATACATTATTTTGAATTTTCTTTTAAGTCTAGTATAAATTTTACTTCTTAACAAACTGCAACATACTTTTAGACTGATTAGTTAATATATTTTTAGGTTTGACTGTAGGCTAGCATTGGCTGGATTAACTTATTGGCTATAGACTTTAAAGATGGAGCACTGGTTCAGTGCAGAGGTTGGTCGTCAAGACAGCAGTCACTGGATTGACTCTTGGCCTCAACTCGCATGTGTTCCCTTGCTTTTTTCTCTCTACATTTCCTGTCTCCTTCTTTAGCTGTCTCTTCTTTTTTCATTTAACAGATGATCCACAAGCTAAAACAACAGCTCTTTGAGAAAGCCACACACTTCCCACACTCACCAAGAATAAAAAGACTGCCAGATTCAGGAGATCATCAACAAGGTGCAAGCAAAACTTATTGGGTGCAGACAACAAGGCTGTTAACCACACGCTTGGACTGAAAACAGTCTTTGGTTTAAAAGAGACAGTGAGCTCATTGGTTGGGTAGTGAGTTTAGATTAATGGGTTCTATAATCAAATACCGAAACACCTCACATGCACACATGGTTTGTCATACCATTCTAGAGGGTCTAAAACATAATAAAGGGTAAGATGAAGTCCTCCTTTCTGGTCACAATACTGAACTCCCTGAGTGCCACTCAGGGTCTCAGTGTCTGTCTGTCTCTGCTCTGACATTTTTACACTGAAGAAGTAACAAACAAACACTTTTCTTTCTCTCAGCTGTTTTTGCCCAGAACTCTCCAGCAGCAAAAAGCCCAAGAGGTGTTTCAGCCATGCTCTTCCCTCATGTGTGTCAGAAATGTATAACCCTCTATTTTAACAAAACAGCTGCAGACGCGTGCACAAGAATGACCTAAAGTCCAATTTCCAACATTATACTCTGCAGCGTGTTTTAGTCTGTCCTGCCCAGTGAAAACTCAGGTGACATAAACTTAGTGGTGTTACTGAATGCATCATACTACACCTGCTGCTGCGCTGCAAAGGCTACACCTTGACTTGAACTCTGGAGGACTGCATTGATCAAGGATGGGCAAGACCTTGATAGTTGAGACATTTTTTCAACACACAGATTTTTATATATCGGCTCTGCTAAACTTCTGTTTTTCATCAGATCAGTTTCATCACAGGAGGATTCAGTCTGTCTTGAAATCAGAGGCTTTTATCCAACAGTCAGAGCAGAATCCTGCACCGGTTAGCAGATTAAGTAAGCGCCAACATACAGAAGCTACTGTCCTCAGAACAGTGGTCACTGATTCAGCTCCTGGTCATGACCCTTTCTTGCATGTCATCACCCACTCCCTGCTTCCTGACTCACCTCAGGTGTCCTATCTAATAAAGGGAAATAAAACCTGAAAAAAAACCTAAATATTATAGCAGAATAACTTTACCCTCCACTTTAAGCATTATCCTGTCCCATCACAGCTTACAACACCCAAACCAAAGATGGTGTCGTAAAACAGACGCTCCAGGAGGGCATCATTTCAGTAAAACTGACATTTAACAGAGGAACAGATATCAAAGCCTCACATTTGTTTTGCAGTTTTGAACAAAAGTTGGATATGTACACTTTTAGAACAAGTGTTGTGAAGTAATCCCAGTCATCTCAAGAACAAACAAGATATGCATGAGGGGCTACAGTCCTGTTGTTTTTGTGACAGCAACACCCACAAAAATAACCCTTACAAACACATGTAGCCTTAACTTACATCTTTAAACTAACTTCGTTTACAGATGATACTCAGCTTAATTGGTTTTACAGTTTTGACTTCAACCCAACATCCTGCTTTCAATACTTTTACTTTTCAAGTAGAGCAGTATGGTATGAGAATTTTGTCATTCTGTGACATGTTCAGAGCCTAAAATTAAATTATGAATACATCGGTTTTGAGCGATTATATGCTCCAAAACACGCTCTAACTCTTCAGTACAACCACTTCTTGCCCATACAAGCCTTAACACATCACCTCTTTGTGCTAACTAAACCTTCTTTATAGTATTATTATCTCAGGGTACCAGTATGGCATTGTAGTTAGGTTGTGCGCCCCATGAGGTTAGCACTCTATTGGGGTTCAAATTGAACCTGTGGCACCTTTCCTGCATGTCACCCCCACTCTCACAGTGTTTCCTGCTTTGTTCACTGTTCTGTCCTCTATAAAATCAAAATACGGAAATGTATATTTACTGAGTATAATAATCCCTTTGTTCATTTCCCACACGGAGGAAAGTGCAACCAAAGTAAAGAGAAAAGTGCCAAGTCTGAACCAAGCTGTCCCAAGCCGTCCCATCCCAACTGTTCTTCCATTTGTTGGTTTGGTATTTTTAAGCACATTATCTTTGGACCATCTGTTTTCATTTAGGTTCACAGATACCTTCAAATCTGACCTCTATCTCTCATGCATGAGACAGTACAAAAATATTAAAACTTTATATGTGTGTGTTTGTGATCTGATAATGCAGAAAAACACCACTCCTTCTTTGATATAGTCAAGTCTAATTATTAGTATGACATCCAATCACACTGGCTCTCAGGGGAGACCCCTGACTTTGGTATCCAGCAGGACAGTGTGTGGTTTACTGCTGACCACCAAAGAGCAGTAACATAAAGATGGCAGCATAATCGTTTGGTCAGTATAATTTAATAAGAAAGGTTATGCTGATTAGCTTAGCTTAGCTTGGCTTAAATGAGCATGAAGATAGAGGCAAAACAGCTAGCTTTGTGCTGACCAAACATAGCAGTCATCTACGAGCCATCGCTACAGTCCAACAATAGACACAGCATATCTTACTTGTTGAAAATAAATTAAGACTGCATACTGAGTGGAAATACTGACTTCCAACAAAACACTGGGAAGTAAAAGCTCCCAGCTGATTAGTAGTATCTACAGTTCCCCGAACATGACTAATACAGATTTTTCTATGTTCAGCATGAACCAAGCTAGCTGTTGCCTAGCTAAAAAATATTTCCACATAAGGCCTCTGAAAATTGTCAAGATTTCTAAAATTACATTCCAATTTTGTGCGAATTAAAACACATCAAAGCAGAGCACGACATGGGTGATGCCAGGAAGATGTTTGTACATTTAGACAACTGGGTCCTTTTTTCTAAGCTAAGCTAACACATGGTTGTTAAAGTTTGGTATTAGGTTGTACTCTCAAGGTGATCTTTTAACAAGAACCCAAATAAGCTAATTTCTCAAAATATTTCCCTTCAAAATCTGTTTTACTCACACACATGCCTTTCCACAAATAACAACCTGTCAGAGGAGGATTAAAGAACTACAAATCTGTGATTCAAAAAGGGCATGACTTAAGTCAGATATCATTTAATTTCTCACATATTTTAGTATGCTGCCTTTACCATGGGCAAAAAAAGGAGAATAAAAGGAGTCACAGTTTGTGTCCACAAGCATTGCAGAAGCTCTGTGTTGCATCAGACTTGGTTCAGACCATAGACTGTATATAGAATGGACAGCATGGCTCCCTCTTTTAACATTGTTAAAGCCAAAAAACCTCTGTCACAGGCGCCGCCATTGTGCAGCCAGAGTCTGTGCAGTGGAGAATTTCAGTGGTACCAGGTGACAAATGTCTCAAAAACTTTTCACATTTTGTTCTGCTTAAACATCCCCATCATTGCAGGGGGAGCCAGACCTGCAACAGACCAGTTTTGACTGGGTATATGAGGGGGTCATTGGGATCATTTACCAAGCGACAGCCTGGCACATGTCTCCCTCATCTGGACACGAGTGGAAAAGCAAGGTTAAGTAAGTACATGGGTCAATACAGAGTGCAGAGGCAAAAAAAAGAAAGAAAGAAAGAAGAACAAAGGGGGGAAATAGTGCAGTTTGTTGCTCCAGGAATAATCAGTTTATGAAAGATCAGCAGCAGGCGAGCCCAGCAGCCAGTGTGTTTGCTCAGAGCATCACACACAACACTGTCACCGTCTCCATGTGCTGTGTGGAATTCAGCATACAAATCTCATGCATGCAATATCAAATCAAGAGTGCATTTTATCTGACATGCAATGTATTATTCAGTTACTTTTCCATCTTAAAGGCTGAGACAGTCACACCCCTCTCTGGAGAACTCAAATGGGACTGCTTGCTATGATACAATCCACACATTTCCCCCCACAGCAGCGGGGACGTTATCTCCAATATGCTGCTTGTTTTATCACACAGACGAGCTCTCTTGGATCCCACAGAACAGGCCTGAGAGCCACCAGCAGCCTTATCAATCAGCCTGTCTTTGCATTGGTCAGTCATTCTGCACATTTGCACCCAACATCATGTCTCACATTGCATGCACATGAGCCGCTCCAAGACAATTGCTGTTTCCCTGATACGGTTTAAGCAGGGCTGAACTTTCACGTGACATATGAGATATGCAGCCATTTGTTAGAAGGAAAAAGCCCCACACTTCACATGAGCTAACACAGAAAAGGAAAATGCAGCACCAAGCTCACGCGAGCACAGCAGAAATCATATGCTATGTGCGGCACAAGATATATTGCACTTCAACTCACCTTGAGCGGCCGTTCCTCTGGTGCTGAATACACTTGCTATCAGAGTGGCCACATACCAAATCATAGTACTATTGCCGACCAGCTATTACCACGCAAAGTGCCCCGTTCAACCAATCTCTCATATTCGACCTTGCACCTCACGGTCTTTTCGGCAGAAGCCCCCTTTTCATATCCTATTTTCTCTCCTCGTGGCGTTTCCCTTCATCCCTTCCCTCCCCCGTCCTTCCATCCGCATCCTCTCCCGAAGAGACAGAGCACCTGCACCGCCGCGTTTGTAGTAGACGGAGCCGTTTTTACGAGCGCATAGTGAAACCAAGTGTGAGAATGCAGCCACAGGTCCGCCTCTGCCGTCATTGGATTGGCTGCTGATTGAGGCTTTGGGGCGTGTATTGGTCGTCCGTAGAAGCCCCGCACCCGAATGACAGGAGCGCCGATTCAAGGTGAGTTGGAGCGTGCCATAGTAGTAGAACCGCAGTATCATGCGCATTGACAGAGAGACGTGTCCACATCTTTAAATACCTCTCCTTTTAAACTGGCCCCCCACGTGCACCATCACCGTCCATCATCCATTCACACGCGCGCGCACAGCCTTTTTGCGCTTATATCAATATTTGCATTTTTGTCTGCGGGTTTTGCGAAAAAGGGGGCACGCTGGTGGATGTGTGTGACTCATCCGTCGCTCACCCATAGCCCTCGGCTGTTGTCATGTTGCTGTCACCGACATAGGACGCTGTCTTTGCCGCTACCGTGTCTGGCTTTATATGATGGGTGTGGCGACAGATACGATACCGTTTTTCCTCTATGTGTGTGTGTGTTTTTCCTCGACGGCGAAAAGCGCGAGGATGCGTGCAGCTCCATGACGCTTCTGCCCACTGCGCACACATGGTTAACAGTGATAAGGCTGCCTCATACTCACTCCCTGTGTGTGTGTGTATGTATGTGAGTGTTTTTTTCTTACAACATGCATGACCACAGAAGAATCATAGCGCCGTGTGTGTGTGTGTGTGTGTGTGTGTGTGTGTGTGTGTGTGTGTGTGTGTGTGTGTGTGTGTGTGTGTGTGTAACGCCTCTGGGCTGCTCACATCTCCCCCCAAATCTCGCTGCTTTTACAGTCTACCGTGTGTTGCTGCGAGATAAACACAAAGGTGATCTGTAATGTAAGAGAAATCCTCTGATTGGTCTCTGATCTTTCGGCAGAATTTGTCACATTTTCGTCTCGGAACATGTCCATCTGTCTGTCTGACTGTCTGTCTCCCTCCTCCCCTCCTGTTCCTTTTTTCGAGACTGTCACTGTTCCTGTCTGAAATCAAAGATAATCTTTAAAAAAAAAGGCGATTGAAATGAAAAGAGGGGAAAGGTCTCCTTTTTCCCAGTAAAAACCTGCTGAGTAATATATTTACAGCACGTTCAAGGTTTTTATTATTATTTTACACAGAGTTTGGCTGGGATTTAGTGGGCAGTCCTTTCCTCTTTGGAAGACTGATCCCACCACCCAACCCTTTGCAGTTTAATCTCTATAACATATACTTGAAATCGTCTTGCTACAAGCCATTGTTTAATACAGACATTGAGAAATTAAACAAAAATAACAATGTGTCTTGACTGCTTTATTCTCTGATATTGAAGATATCAGTGCCAACAATAGCTTCCAGAGCAAGAAATTTCCATCGGAGTTGAGTTCTAGCGCCAGCAAATTATTCTCTTATATTTTTCATGGCAGCATTTGTCAAGTTTATTCAAGGTCTTTTCTTAAATTTCCAAGTCAGTGATTCCCAAACCCAATAAAATTCCCCAAGAGTTTTTTTTTCTCTCTCTGAACAGCAAAAACAAAAACAAGTTCATGTTCCACACTGTAATCTAATCTTCTTACCTCTATCTAATCTCTGCTTTTATTGTGAAATTCTGGGACATTTTACAAGCCAGTGCCTCTAAAAACTTGTCAAACTAATTTAATCTAAAAATAAATAAAAATAAAAATAAAATAAAAAACAACTTAACACTGTTTTACCATATATCTGGAGACACTGAGAAAGGGGTTTTTGGTATGTTTTACTTCAAACAGCAAAGGATTGTAGGAAAAAACCATACAGCAACTTTTTTATATCTTAGTGTTTGGTCAAGCAGCTCTCAAACGTTGCCTGTATTTAAAGGGATTCAAGCTAAAAAGGTCTGGAGGAAATACTTATGCAATAAGAATGAAAGCACCAATGGGTTTAAAAGCAAAGCAGCATCATAGGCTGTAAGAAATATAGATCTTTAACCCTTTCAAGTGGTGTTTATCGTCTTTATGAGAAGCAAACATATTAACACCCCAACCTTGGAAGGTGAGTTTTTTGGAAAGCACACAAGTTGTGACCATCTGACTTTGTTTTCAAAAATGGTGACACCCATGGAATCCAGTTTCACCTAAATAACGGTCATTATGTAACTGTAGCATCTCTGGTTAGAAGAGCTAAAATTAGACAGAGCACAGCAAGAACTTCATAGTTCGATGTTAGCAAAAGGAGTATGGTGAGTGTTTCTTTAGTTTTTAGTTTTTGTTCCTTAGTTTTGTTCCTTTTTTTTTTGTTGCTCCACAACTTGAACGCCGTGTCATTCATTCACAAGCCTTCCAGATTTTATGAGTTTTATTTAAAGGCAGCCGTCGTCTCTATGGCATTCCCCCTCTGGTTTCTGAAGTGGCGCTTTAAGGCTCAAAGATGGTGGTTGCCATATTAGAAATGCTGACTAAGAGCGCAGTCACACTGGCAAGCCGTGCTCAGTTTGATTGGCCAGTGTGGCCAATATGGGTGTAACAATTAATTTTAACAACGATTTGATTCTTATCATGATTCGTGGTTGCTGATATGATCCAAGGACGATATTGCTTTATTTAGAACGATATGATCCGAAACAATTCAGTGACTTCAAATCGATTCAGTAATTTTTTAGCCAAAAACTTACAAGTGAGAATGTGAAATAAATATCTGGGTACTTGACAGTGCAGACTCAATCGAGTAATGTTTAACGTCTTTTTCATTAAATATGCACGAAAAAGCAGATCCCTATAAAGTCTGCCGTGATAAAAATCCAACGTGTTACTTCCTAGTATCAATACAATCTATTTATTACCTTTTAAACAATTTTAGATTGATTTATGTCGTCCAGAAAGCCAACTTGCCAAGCACAGATCGATGTAGTTGGATCATAGGAATATGTAATAGATGAATGGTTATATCCCTAGTGGCTAAGTAAAGCGTGCTCAGGTACGGTTCACTTCCCCTCTTTGGCACACTCCTGAGTGGTGTGCCTTGGCGCGGAGCACTTCATGCATGAGCATGAGCACACAGACACGATTGCCCAACTGCTCCCCTCGACAATCATTTTAACCAATAAGGGGAGTGTTAGAGGGCTGTGTGGGACCAAAGCAATGTAACATGAGCCAAAAAGTCACTAAAGTTGTAATCCTGTTCTGTGTCTCACTCTGCTGCCTCTGATGAGACCATGCTCCATGTAGACAGATGCTTCATGGTGAGGTAGGCGGGCCATGCGTGTGCTTAAAGTCTGGTTCATACTGGAGTAATGTGACCATGGGCTGTACTGACCAGTAGGCTAACGGCCCTATGGGGGACAATTGTGCTTGAGTACAGCACAGTTTGAATGGCCAGTATAAGGCTGAGCACCCTTATCTACTGTCATAAGGACGTGGTGACTCTTACCAAGGTGTGCAGACTGAGGTTGGCTCTTTTTATTAATGCTACTTTTCTTTGTTCAAGACACATTTTTGCAGGATGCAAAGCTGAGCTGTTTAAATCAAAACCATTTTCCGTACCAGGTAGTGAACAGATTTGATCCTGGGAAAAAAAAAAAGAAAAGAAAAAAAAATTAATGGTTGTTGTTATTGGGGTCTTCTCAGCTTTTGGAGCCAGCCTCGAGCAGACACTCGAAGGGACATGTGTTTTTTTTGCAATTCTACGTCAGCTTTGTTATTTATTACCAAAGGTTGGTGCTTTGGCGGCATTTAAGCGTGCGTAGGACTGACCATGCAACAAACACACAGCACTCTGTATGTTTTTCATAAATGTTGGTTGTTGATGTTGTAAATCCAGCGCTGGGAGCTGAAAAACAGTAGACATCAAGCATTATTTCAACGGATGAAGAGGCATCCTTTTTTCATTGAGCTTCACACTGATGAAGTTTTAATGGAGGATCTGCAACAGAAGTTATGACTCATGCGTTATGGATCATAATTATTAATATCTGCTGTACATGGCAGGGGGTCCCTGTGTCGTCATACTGCTGCCTGACTCACCAGGAGAATCGGAGAATCTAAGGGTTTTCTTTCCTCTGAGGAAGCTGCTCGATGGAACTCTTTCTGTCAATGACCACAATGCTTGTCAGGCGAAGAGCGACTGCTGAATGGCAACACAAGGTCACATTACCTACACAGCCCCCTCCAGCACACACCTAAAATTACACAAGTGCTGACACAACACCATCAAACACTGGGCCTTTACAGTCAGCAGCGTGAGCCTGTTTCCACATGGGGGCTCACGTGACATAACATTTGCTTTCGAACCCAAAAGAAAGATTATTCTTTTTTTTTTTTAACCATGACAGAATTGTATTTTCTTAGCAAGGGCAAAGATAACAGTTGAGATAATCTCTTATGCAACAGCAGCGTTAGCTTTCCGGCTCTGTCAGGGGACACTCAGGATGTAACCAAAGGGCTGCAAAGGGGGACGTTTGTGAATTTTTAAATGCAGCAGGGAGAAGTGGCTCTGCCCAGATAAACAGCCACAGGATTAGAAAAAAAATTCATGTTGAGTGATTTAGGATTCATCAGATTCCTCATTTATTCAGTTTCTTGTTCATGACTGAACCTTTAACCTCTGAGTTAGCAGAAAAACAATCTTCCTATTGACATCCCTATTGACATGTAACAGGGATTATGATAAAAAAAGATTTATTGAACTGAAAGCAACAGACCGGCTGCTTTGTCTGTTTGTTAGAAGGCACCATTCACTGCATGCAAGCAACAGCCTCATGGCGCCATATGCATGTCCAGTCACTACTGTAGACTGTATGGAATATGGACGTAGTCTTGGTGACATCACCCGTCTGTTCCTGATACAGAGAAATGAAGCCAGTCATTGGACAGAACCGTACTGGATATGACTTTAAAAACTTCAAAAAATTAACACAACTCTTAGACAGATATTATTGGGCTGCATTATAATTAAGTCCTCTTTTTTCTGAGATGTTTCTTTTTCATTAGTTATTAGAGGTTAAAAACGGGGTATACGTCTGGTTTAACGACGATTGACAGCTGTCGTTCTTGTGTAGTTTTTTCAGGAATAGTAATAACATCAAGGAAGGAGAGTAAAGAAGAGATTAATAAAATTATTTTTGTCACCTGGCTCCACTCAGATTCTCTACTGCACAGACTCTGGCTGTGAAATGGCAGCAGCTCTTTTTTTGGCTTTAAAGCTGTACAATGGGAAAAGGTGGAGCCACGCCATCCATTCCTTATATAGTCAGTGGCCATAATGTACCGAAATGAAACGACCCATTTGGCTGTAGTGTTAGCCACATACACGACTGCCAGATGTCTGGGGAACTTCTTGGAAACCCATTTCCAACAAATTCAAATTTTGCATGTTTACAACACATCAATAATGATAATAATGAAAAATGTCTTGTCTCCTTAATCTAAAGTTCAAAATTTTGTATGTCCTGACATTGACATATTTTTCCAAAGTATTAATTCGATCCCCAAGTATCTGTTCTCTTTGCATGAGCACGTGGTCCGCCATCTTTAAAACAGCCTAACAGGTATGATTATACTGCCATTAGCACCTGTAACAGTGGACTCTCTGTCCATTACATTATATGCTCTGTTGGGGCGTTAACCTGGCCAATTATGTTTTCATCACTCATGACTGGACATGTATACATGCCCAGGTCTGAGAAATGAAGCCAGCTCTGAACAACTGCAGTTCCTCCTGTTGCCACTTAAGGCTGGTTGAAAACATGAGCTAAAGGATATCATGGGTTCTGAGCTCACTGAGAGTATGATACAAATAATAATAATAATAATAATAATAATAATAATAATAATAATAATAAATTTTATTTGGAGGTGCCAAAGGTCACCTTACAGAACATCAAAGTGTAGTATTCTAGAGGGAATAAACCAGTTTGAACCATAGACTGTATAATTAATGGACGTAGTCTCCGTGACGTCACCCGTCTGTTCCTGAAACGGACTTTTGGAGCCAAACGGTCAGCGCGGCCATATTGGAAATGAGGCGTGCTGTGGGTCTCCACAGTAATAACCATAGGGCGCCCCACAGTCACGTGATCTGAGCTGTGCCTCTGATTGGACGAACTGGCAAGCTTAATATTGTGGAAACTGCCGAATTAGAAAAAAATTCACCCCCCGTACAGTGCGTGCTGTTAGTGAAATTAGCGATTCAGACGGGAGACATTCTTTGTACCAGGCTGTAAATGTGCTTATTTTGGCCGTGAAAACGGCTTTTTTTGGCTTGATGTGTTTGTGACTTCCAGTACTTCTGGAGCCAGCCTCAAGAGGACACTCAAGGAACAGCAGACTTTAGCACTTCTGCATTGCCTCATATTGTCAGACTGGAGGTTGCCGCTTGATTTGAACAGGTGAGTTAGTACTGAGGCGGGATGTGGGGATGGTTCGTAGTCCAGGTGGGGGCGAGGTTGTGGAGAGCTTTAGAGGTGAGGGGTGATGTGGTCGGATGATTTTGGTGTCTTGGTCAGATGAATGATTTGCAGTCTGTTGATGAGTTTGGTGGGGAGTCCAATAAGGAGGACTTATGGAGAGGAAATTTATAACTTTAATGACTTGAATCATTTGGTCCTCTGGTTATCTTGTGAAAGAAGTTATTATATCAAGCTTTAAAAGAAAGAATTACTGTAAACATGGGCTCTGACATCATGACCTGATAAGACAGAGCCTGGCCCTCATTCTAAACATTGGATTCTGTGGCGTACTTGACAACTGGTGTATAACAGAGTGTGAAAGATATCAGTCTCTGCTCATCTTATTGTATGTTTGGACTTACTGCAAGTGATTTATCCTGAAATTAAAATGTGTCCAAGTCTTAGGATTTTACTTCAATCTTTCTTTTACAACACCTCACTCAGAGCACCTCCATTATGCCCAGGAAGTGAATTGACACCTCTGTAGGTATAATTTACAGACTTTTAACCCTCAAGTTCCCAGGTCAAGTCACCACAGACTGAGATCCTAGCACCCCCTTTGTTCATTTACACTTTTAAAAAGGTAAAAAATTTACAGTAAATTACTATAAAATTATCATTCCTGCAGCTTTATTTACAGGATGATTACAGATTTTTTTCTCACAATCTTTTTCTGTTTACAGTTATACACAGGAAAGGCCTTTCCCATTAAGTGACTGCAATCATTACAGTAAAATACTAAACTCAGTCACAGCGTATTGTCCACTTAAGGAGAAAATTGGAGGAAAAACCAGTAGGGACACAGCCCAGGCATTGCTAATCCTCCACGATTAACCATGAGGTTTCTCCTTCTCTGTCGCCTCTTGTCCCCGTTCTGTAAATCCATACATAGACGTGAGCGTCTGCATGGACTGGGATGTTTTAGTGACAGAGACTTATGGATGTGTACACTGAAGGCCCCGTCCTGAATCCGTCTGTCAGCCTGCAGCAGCTGACTAACCTGCCTGCACCAAATAAGACGTCATACACACCAGCTGCTGGACAGCTGTTCTGCTGCACGTCTGTTTATGGTGTTTCTATGAGCTCTGTATGTACTGATCGTGTCACAATGCTTTATTGTATGATTCATGCTTTGACCAGTAGTAGTCAGCATCATCTCATCATGTAGAGTATTATTATTCTGCTTTCTTTATCTTAGAAGTCAACAGACTGTCTTTGGGTTTTGGTTGATGAAGCAGTGAGAAAAAAAAGAAGGAAAGTGCTTTCACACAATAACCTAACACCTCCATACCTCAAAGATTTTTTTTTTTAATTCAGTGTCCCAGACAGACGACTGAGGTCCAGTAAACAGTCATTTCAAGCCCTCAAACAACAGCTGAACACCAAACTAGCAGCACAGAGGAGGATAAAACTTTATAAAGGGTTGATAAGCATATGCTAATCTATGTACAGGAAGAACAATATAAAAATGTACAGCTGTCCCTGTAGGAGGAAGAACTGTGGTGTGTGAGGCTATACTGTGAGCAGAAAGAGATAAATTATAGATAAGAGAATCTAATTTGGTTGATTTGAATCAGCCCTGCAGCTCTGAGGGAGGACATTCAACTGAGGCCAGAAAGGAGACAATGTATGGAAGCCCAAATATAGTCAGCAGGACAGAGAAGAAGCTGCGTTTGATTTAAGGATAGCTACATGTTCATAAGAATCAATTCATAGCCTCAACTTTAAAACACAGCTGCTCTGAAGAGAGGAGCAGAGATTCAAGAGAGAGACTCCCCAGCAGCAGTTCTGACAAGACGCCACATGAGGCCTCACTATCATATTTTTAAAGTAAAGTAACATTGTTTAGCTTAAAAAACTCACCAGTGTTAGGGCTGTTCTATTAATCAGTCCAAAAAACCCATCCATGCTGCTATGATCATGGTGGCTGTCAGGGAGAAAAATGAAATACCCACAATTTTGTTTATTTCTGTAAAACTACCACAAACACACCCTGAAAAGGCAGGATTTACCCTTTTCAGGTAAAATTTTCAAAAAAGTTTTGACTCATTTCTTCACTTTAAAAGTCTGAACTCTTCACCTCACGCAAGTTTAAGTTGTAAACTCTTATATAATAGTGTGTGTGTGTGTGTGTGTGTGTGTGGGGGGGGGGGGGGGTACTTTTGATCCAAAATTAAGCAGTATATTAAAATAAATAATAAAAATGAAAATTAAAAAAAGTCACTTCTAGTTTAGCTTTTTAGTCATTTATGTATAATGAACTGAATAATTAATCTTATTTGCACACTCCAGTTGTTGATCTGGTGACAAATTGGAGATAACCTCATGAGTGTGAAACGTATTTATAAAAAGCCTGCTTAAATAAGCTTAAATAAATACAAATAAGTATCTCATTATACTCAGAGTTCACTTAAAAAATGTAGTTCCCATAGAAGGTGAGTTATTACCTGAGATCCCTCATAAAGTGAACTATACTTTGATATTGTCATGTCAGTTTGATCTAAAGACTGCAGCACTCTGAGCAGAAATCTCTGTACATAAAACAGCTATGCTTTGCTTTTCCACCATCCAGCTCGTTTCCCTTTCTCTTTCCAGCGTTTCTCTCTTTGCTTTTCAAGGTTATTTTATTTTAATTTATTTTGTTAAATATCTTAAAAATTACATCATTTAATGTAATAAAAAAGTAATATGTGTCCACTCTCAGGTTCATCATAGAACAGTGCGCAGGCTCTTGTGCTCTTGTAATTTTTTATAGTATTTTCTTACCTTTTGCAACCTAAACTTGCTTAAAGGGGGCTCATTTTTCAATTTGCTAAATTTCTTCTTAGGAATGTGT
Source organism: Labroides dimidiatus (assembly GCA_030710495.1). Taxonomy (NCBI): domain Eukaryota; kingdom Metazoa; phylum Chordata; class Actinopteri; order Labriformes; family Labridae; genus Labroides; species Labroides dimidiatus. The sequence continues at coordinate 2,282,851 of CM061154.1, read as the reverse complement.
TTAAACTCAGCACTGTCTGCTCCCAGGGAATAATAAGGTGTTTTATTTCAAACAGCAACAACACAAAATCTGAAAGGTGATAAAGGTGAATTTTACAGACATTTCTCCAGACACTACCTAACAACTTCACAAACGCCTGTCTACACATGCAACATACACATTTCAAATAGATTTACATTTTAAATGTTGCACAGCTTTGGGGTTTTTTTCTAGACCACATTTTGGAACATGCAAGATGAAGTTGAACGGCTCAAAGATGAATTTGTTCTCATACTATTCTCTGCTATTTATGCTGCTCATAATGATGGAATGATGCATCTATGTAAGGCAAATAACAGTTACAACCATGTTCGAATGACAAACAAACTTCAGATTAAACATGATATAACCATGTAGCTCTGAAATGTCTCTTTGCTGGTTTAATGTTTTGTCCCTCAGTAACAGGACGGCTTTTCTAACAGAGACTCCGGACTGTTGATCAACTGAAGTTGTTCATCAATCAAGAATGGTAAAGAATTCCACCTCCAAAGCTTCAACAATTAGTGTCCTCAGTTCACAAACACTTATTGAGTGTTGTTAAAAGGAAAGGTGATGGAACACAGTGGAAACATGAGCCTGAACCAGCTCTTTAGGAACATGTTGCAGCCATCAAAGCTTTAAACAAAACAATAAAGTTTATCAGTTTGAAGAATAAATATCTTGTCTTTGTAGAGTATTCAGTTGAATATAGGTTAAACAGGATTTACAAATCAATTGTCAAATTGTGTCCTGTTTTTTATTTGTGTTTTATATTGAACCAGCAGTTTAACATCACATTTACTTTTAGTTTGCTTTTAAAGTGTTTTTCCTGTCAGTATATATGCTTTAATTATTTTTCATGATTTGTCTTCCTCATTGGCCTCTGAAGCAGCAGATTTGAATGTAACACTGACTTTATTTTCAGGACAGAGTCGGGCCTCAAAGTCACTTTCATTCTCTGCTTCCCTCCTCACATGAGACCCCAGCTGTCATGTTCAGTGGTCGTCACTCTGAATTGTGAACAAGCTACAAAGAGCTAAATCTTTCGGGTAAAATATGACCATCAGGAGCTGTTAACAGTGATCTTAACTGCTGCTGGAACCATATTCATCACTGAAAATGAAATAACTGGATGAGGAATGTCTCAGCTCTTCCTTTTTGGTTTCCTCTTGAACTCAGTCACCATTTCATACACTACGACAAGTTGTTGAACCCAGCACAGCCAGAGGTAAGGTCTGAGTGCTGCGAGGTCAAATATCTCCACAAAAACATATTCAGACATCTTCTAACAATTTTAGCACAACTGCAGTTAAAGTGGAAAATTTAAAGCTGCTTGTTCCTTTAAATTTCTCTGAAATCATCAAGACTCTGACTTACTGTGAACTTGTGAACTCTATTTTTACCACTGTGCTAATTGAGCTGTAGCTGCTTCTTTCTCAACTCATGATGTGTTGGGTGCACCTTCTCACTGATGCTGAGCCGTTTAGAAAGTCAGCTGACAGCGCCTCTTTTAGAAAAAAAAAGAACAGGGAGTTTATTTTCTGTCTTAAAGGAAGGCAGAGAAGGCACATTCAGCCCGTTATTGTTTTTGTTTTTTTTTGTTTTTTTGTGATAACTTGAGGGGAGTTAATTCCATTGTGGCCAATAAAAAAACTTTCTGCAGTGCTCTGTAACACAGTCCTCCAGTCAGCTGATCAGTACATTCCTTAGAGGTTAATACAGCTGTGGATATTGAGGTTAGACTGCTTCTCCTCTGAGAGAGAGAGTTATTAAAACCGCCACAATAACCTGCTGACATTTATACTCTGTGATTAAATTTACAGATTTACTCAACAGTAAAATCACACTGAAATATCAAGAATTGATGACAGAAATGTATCTATATTTCCTTTACAGTGCATCAACTAAACTATAAGAAGAACAAGGTGAAGAGCTAAATGAGCTCACAGTAGAGATCTGCTCTTAATTATTACTCCCACACTGTGTGAGCTTCATATGTGTAGGTTTGATGATTCACCAGAGAAAGAACAGCAACAATCTGCTGCCAAATATCGTGCTTGTGCTTAATATAGTGGCATTGTGATGTCCTTCCTTTAAGGACAATACATCTGAGATGGATGAACTGAGCTTTAACGTGTGTATGTGCAGGTATCCAAGGCCACAAGCTCTTGGAGAGTAATGTCATGAGTTTTGCTCCTCTGACTCTTGTCTGACAGGGTTTGTGATGAAGATGACCCTTCCTTATTTTTTACTAGTCAATATCTTTGAGTTTGGTGATTCAGAATTTTGTTCCATGATTTTCCCATGTAAAATAATGCACAGACTGAACTGGTATTACATGATTAAAGATTTGATTTTTTTCACTTGTACATGTACAAATTTACCTTCCTAATTTTACTATTTTAATCTCAATATCCCTTTTTTCTCTTCTAGTTGTCTCTTCTTGTCTTGTTTCTTCTCTCTTTACAAAGTGGATAGCACTTTCTGATTCAGTCCCTGGTTGGCCCTAAAGATGGCGCTACGAGTGCTGTGTAACATTACGTGACCCCGATGAATACAATGAATATGATTTACATACATTCTAGTATAAACCAGAAAAAATAGAATGTAACGCTATTTTTTCTTTAATGTTTTTCATAAGTTGACCTTTTTGATGCTGCTGAAGTTTCAGTGTAGTGGGGCTGAGATCCAAACACGGCTTATGGTATGCCACTAGTGACTTAGTAGCGCCTGCCACTCTCCAGTGGCTCCTCCCACTAGCTCAGTGGCACCTGCCGGTCAGTTAGCAGTGTCTGCCAGTTGGTTACCAGAGCCTTTGGCATGCTTGTGATGCCTGCCAGTCTCAGTTTCTCTCCCCAGTTCAAAACAATTTTTTTGTTAATGGTGAGCAGCTTCCAGATGGCCTACAAACATCATTAGACCAGCACCTGGTAAGAGCAATTCATGAAAATCCATTTTTAAGACAAGATATGAGTCACATAAGAGATTCGATTATTATTTTAATAAGTGATGGTTTAAATATTCAAAAACATGACTCATCCCTTGTATTAATGAGACACCTTTAGACACTCAATGTGTATCAATTATAAAACTCCACTTTCATTGAAGTTGGGAAGTTGTTAACTTTTTTTTTTTTTTTTTTTTTTTTTTTTTTTTTTTTTTAATGTAAATGCCTGCAACATGTTCCTAAAAAGCTGGGACAGGGTCAACAAAAGTCTGGGAAAGTTGAGGAATGCTCCAAAAACACCTGTTTGGAACATTCCACAGGTGAACAGGTTCATTGGAAACAGGTGAGTGTCATGATTGGGTATAAAAGGAGCATCCCTGAAAGGCTCAGTCGTTCACAGGCAAGGATGGGGCGAGGTTCACCACTTTGTGAACAACTGTGTGAGCAAATAGTCCAACAGTTTATGAACAATGTTTCTCAATATACAATTGTAAAGGACTGATAGATTTGATCATCTACAGTCCATAATATCATCAAAAGATTCAGAGAATCTGGAGAAATCTCTGCACGTAAGCAGCAAGACTGAAAACCAACATTTGAATGACCGTGACCTTTGACCCCTCAGGCAGCACTGCATTACCATCTGTGAAGGCTCCATTAATGCTGAAAGGTACATACAGGTTTTGGAGCAACATATGCTGCCATCCAAGCCACGTCTTTTTCAGGGACGTCCCTGCTTATTTCAGCAAGACAATGACAAGACACATTCTGCACCTGTTACAACAGTGTGGCTTCGTAGTAAAAGGGTGCAGGTACTAGACTGACCTGCCTGCAGTCCAGACCTGTCTCCCATTGAAAATGTATGGAGCATTATGAAGCAAAAAATACAACAACAGAGACCCCGGACTGCTGATGAACTGAAGTTGTTCATCAATCAAGAATGGTAAAGAATTCCACCTCCAAAGCTTCAACAATTAGTGTCCTCAGTTCACAAACACTTATTGAGTGTTGTCTTTGTAGTTTATTCAGTTGAATATAGGTTAAACAGGATTTGCAAATCATTGTGTTCTGTTTTTATTTACGCTTTACACAACATCTCAACTTCATTTGAATTGGGGCTGTATCACACGTCTTTTAATTCTGTCAAAGTTGGATTGAAAAAGTTGACATAAACATCTGCAGTATTTAATCACTTTTCATGGTTGTAGAGTTTTTGAAAAATAATGGCTGAAATAAATTATTGTACATGCAGTAAAGTACAGCTGTATCATTTGATAAGGCATTCAGTTACATGGATTGGTCTCACATACATGACAGTCTTAACAGTTGGTCTCCTCCATAAGTAAAGCTGCTGCTTTTTAAAGTCCCCCTCCTGCTCTGAAGAGCCCCCACACACAATTTTTAATGAAAATTAGAGCCGAAATGTGTGTCAGCTGAAATCTTCACCACAGTATGTAAAGCAAAGTACAGTGAACAAAAACAGCACTTACAACCTGAGGAGTCTCCACAGAATAAAGTGCAGACTGTATATTGATAGGGTTATGTGAAAGAAGAAAAAACAATAAGCATCCAAAAATATGTATGTATAAATAATCTGGAAAGAAAATGATTGGCTTTAAATGCACACTAATGCAAGCTGCCAGAGGGGGTTGGGAGCTCAGTGTGAATCTTCAAAGAGCAGGTAAGTGACACTTACAGAAGGTTACCTAGAGATGAAAAATACCCATCAAAGAAAGTGTGACAATTATGACCCATATACAGCCATATATAGTATACATTAGCATTTCTTTGAGTCACTTAAGACCTAGAGTGCCATTATTAATCCCACCTCTTTAACATCCTTTTTCTGCATGTATGTCATGAGTGTGTGCAAGCATAGAAACTATCCTGGATCATGTAACTGATATTTTACACACATGCTGATGATAAAAGTTCATATTTGTGTGTATATTTATTTAAAATAGCTTTGTATTTCTACATAACTCTAATAATCCAGCAGTTGAAAGATGTAGCATCAAAGTTCAGCTCTTATTTTCTTTTTGGAAGATTAACATCACGTGGATTTACGTCTTTTTTTTATTTTTATTTTTTTACTGTATTTATAAGAAAAATCCCAATCCGTTCTCTCCAGTATGTAGATGTATGCGTTTCTTTTATCTTCTAGTTTATGTGGCCTCTGTCTCCATTCTGCAGGATTAGAGCCCACCCACAGTACTTTTATTGGCTCTGTAATACAGCAGCAATATACTGCAGATGTCACCGCTTATTGGAAAGAATATAAAACACAAACTTCTTTCATTTATTCAACCTGCAGCACCTGAGAGTTATAATCTTCTCTCATGCAAAAGAAATTTGCTGTTTCATTTCACAGAGTGTTTTGCATAATAAAGCTGGCTGATATGCTTTCATATCCTGTGCTTATTTCTACTCAGTGCACACCTTAAACAGCTGAGCTGGTGTTAGACCTGTCTGTCAAGCTTACAGGAACAGAGCTCGGGGGAGGCTGAGAGTGAGCAGACAAGTGTGGATATTAAATCTGAAACCATCAGTGCTGTGTGTACTGTGGCAGATATACGTTGCAAATGATGCGTTCAGGACATAGACAAACCAGCGCGTTCATGAAACAGGAAATGAAGGATTCTGTGAGCAACACCTGGAGTTTGACTTAGTCCTGAGTTTTTACTCACAATGACCTTCACCCCAGGTGACCGATGTATGGAAAGACCTTCCTTACAAAAACATTATGAATTAAATGTCTTTGTCTTAAAATAACACTGAAAACAAGATTCTTACTCACAGAGATAATAAATAAATTTTAAAAATATAGATCAAACAGTACTTATTGCTTCTTTTGATGCATTTATGAAAGAATAAAATTATTTTTCTACTTTCCGTGAGGTGAAACAAAGGGCAGCCAGAAGGGGCCTTGAAATAATGGCGCCATCACCTAGCAACATATATAATGTAAGCAACAAAGAAGGGAAACAGGATGCATTCAATGGAAGCATTCTTTTTTTTTTTCCTTCTATAATTTAAAGTCATTTTACAACCTCACTTTTTGGAGATCAGATTAGAGAATTGTGTTTGGGAGAATAACCTTCATCTTAGGGTTGAGTCCAAAGCAACATATATATTTTTTAATTTAATTCCTTTTTTTTTTTGTTTTAGCTATAAGGGTATAAGGGGATAAAAGGCAAACAAAAATCCCTTTAACAAAATTATAATCCACAATCTGATAAACTGACATCAGATTCTGCCCACAGCTGCAGCAATGTCTGGTTTTATGCTGCCACCTGCTGGTAATCATCAGGAATAAAGAATCACATTCATCTTCTATCCTGTTCAGGGAGGTTGGTGTCTGGAGTCTATACCAGCTGTCTCAGGGTGAGAGGTGGGTTATACCCTGGACTGGTCTCCAGCCAATCACAGGGCTGACACACAGAGACAGACAACCTTTCACACTCACACCTATGAATAATTTAGAATCACCATTTAACCTCTTTTGTTTTTGGACTGTGGGAGGAAACTGGAGTACCTGGAGAGAACCCACACATGCACAGGGAGAACATGTAAACTCCACACAGAAAGCCGCACCGTGCCTGAACTGGGATTCAAACTCTTGACCTTATTGCTGTAAGGGTGCAGTGCTAACCACTGCACCACCGTGCTAGCCCCTAAAAAGAATCAGATTTGAAAAAGAATGAACATAGATCTGTTCTAGAAATGTTCCGGTTGGTTTTAGGAAGGAGGATATTTCAGGAAAAATACATCAGAAGACCTGCTTTGTGTTTTTCTACAAGCTGTAAACGATACATGATGTCATGATCAGTCTATGGTCATGATGTCCCAGTCCATGTTTGTTCTGATGAGGTGTTTGTAATGAGCACTAGTCTGGAGAAAAAGAGGGTGTTGATGTTAAAGATCAATGCCTGACACTAGGATGTTCAGGCATTTCCTGTCTGTTTGTGGTTCATCTTCCGCCCTGATGCCCTTGTAGTGATTATTTGTGCAATTTTGCCCTTTGATTTGTCTTACAGGTAATGTTTTACCTTAGTTAACCTGGCTATATGGACAGATATGAAGGCTGTTGGATGGATGATAGAGTACAACAGAGTCAAATGATTAAAAAGCACATCCATCACACTTTTCTTTTCTGTGTAGTCTAAATAGAAGTGACCATTTTCAAGAGTTCTTACATCATCAGAAGACCAGATAAGCCTATGAGGTGTTGCCATCTCATGATGCCAAAACTGCAATGTGGATTCAGTCCTCAGGTTATAAATTTTGTATGTAAAGGAATGTAAGTGTACTAGTTCCTTCCAAGATGTCGTCATGTGTTAAATTTAACAAATCAAAAAACTAAAGCCGAGTGACAGAAACGTCAAGATCTTCAAGCAAGTCTGTTTGCCTTTTTTTGATCAAACACTGACTGGACAAGTCAGCCTATGTCCTCATATGAACCCCCAAAGAAGGGACAGAATGTACTTCTTATTGTTGTCACTATGTCTATGCATTTTCTTTTAAATAAGATGAATTCTAAATGAATGAAGAACTTATAAGTTGGCAGTCCACTTAAACAAAAAATTAAAAAAGATAAAATAAAATATTGCACTCTACTGATCGATAGTTTTGGTCAGATGTTATGAAAAGATACCAGAAAATGGATTGTGAAATGAAAACAGAGTTGGTTTGAGCTCCACAGTAATTACTTTAAGTGTGCTCCATCCATGCTCACAGCAAATCCATGCTACAGTTTTGTTCACTGTGCTTCTGCAGGCCAAACATCATCTGTTTACCCCAGTCACACAGTCAGTGCATTAACTGCAAATCAACAAAAAGAAATTTTACTTAAGTTTGGGTTTTTACTAAAACCAACAGAAAGAATTTATTCTGTATATTTACATTTTATATTGGCTGTTATCAGCCAAGTTATCATGTGATTCGTAGCCTTCTTGGGCAAAATCACAGGTCAGTTTTATGGCCTACTTCCAGGGTACCACCACCAGAGGGTGTACATCCACGCTTCTCAAAGTGACAGTAGCATCAGGCTGGAGTACATCTTTTTCATTTGAGCTGCTTGTACCAGATGACTGGCATAATTTATCCCATCCCTGTGCTGATTGAATTTTAAATCATTTATTCATATCAATGTATACAAATGATGTTACTACTGCTTCATTATGCAGTACACTATGTTGTATTGCTTCTGTTGAGGTTACTTTATTTGCACCTGTTGGTAGATTATGTTCTGCAGCACTTTGACGTCCAGTTAGATATCAACATAAACATGAACTCACAGGAAACACTCAGAACTGACAAATTATTAAAACAGCAAGAGATCATATAAAAGTAATCCAGTTTCACCATTCATATTTTTTTTCCAAAAAAGATACATCAAAAATAATACAAGAATAATACAAAGATAAAAGAAATGATAAAACTAGATAAATAATGCTAACAAAAAAGCATGAATAAATAAGTAAGTGTTTGTATTTGTCTGTGGTTTCATATAGTTACTGAATGCTACAGAAGAGGAAAAGGACCCCTGGGGGGGCATTATAAGGTCAATGTATTAATATTTTTATTAGGAGCATACTATCCGTAGAATACTTTACGGATGCAATAGATTATATGTGGATAAAGTTAGGGATGACAGCACAAAATACGTTGTCTCTGAAAAACACATTGGTTGAAGTTTACAACCAATATGTTATATATCTTATATGGAGGAATAATTTAATATTCTTCACAAAGTTTATGTGAAAAATATTAAATTATTCCTCCATATAAGAACAATTTCAGTTTGATTTGGCCTCATCCTTAAGACAAATGAAACTAATGACAGCAAATTCTGAAGCTGCACAAGTACAAACTGTTTTAGTTTGACTAGTTTAACAACTTAAGTATATCTGTTACTTGTTTGAATTATATATTTACACTGAGGTGAAATAAAAGGAGAAGGTAGCTCTTGTTGCTACTTTAAAACTACAAAAGTGTATCAGATCTGAAGAATATATAAAGCATTCAAAAGTCATTTTATAGGAGCTGAACTTTCAACACTTTTTCACCAGTTGTTTTTTGGGGGGAGGAGTACACTTTGGTACCGCCTTTCGCCTGTCAGACTACGTTGAGGGCTCAACCCGGTCAGCCCTTGTAGCTATGGAAACTCGTCGATGGCAACATCCACCAGTCTGTTCTGCCCTCATCCTCATACCTCGCAGAGGTGCTGAGTGCAAGCTACTGTAACCCATAAATTACAGCTGCAAGATGGCGAATGCGCGGCTCATAGCTTGTTTTATTCTTTACAGCAGCCTGGGTAAGTCATTTCCCCCCTTTTCCCCTCCGTATGTTGTAATTATCAAAGCGTTTCCGCGCTGAGCGAAGCACGGGGGACCGTTAGTTTAAGATACAGCTGCAGCGGCTCTGTCAATGCTAACGTTACAACAGACGTTAGCTTGACACGAACAGATTGAAGATATTCAAGCAGCATTGTTTGATACAGCGTTTGAACGGACTGTTCTGTTGGTTTGTATTTATTTATTTTACCAGTTAACGTTGCTGTTTCGTGGTTGTAAGAGGCAAACCTGAAAAATGACGTAGTTGTAAAAGCACCTTTTACAATTTAACGTGAATTTATGTCACCGTTTGCTAACATTCAAAACACCAAAGCTGTGTTAGCGTCTAAGTATCTGTTTATTTTTTTTACTGAATCATTAAATTAAGCCTCTACACTAGCTAGTATGTTTCTATAATCCCCATCCAGTAATAATGAAGAAATTCCCCGAACGAAAATAGAGAAATGGATGTTAGTTTGGGTGACAGAAAAGGGCAACCACATGACAGAGGGACCAGTCGTGTCAGTGCTGAGATGAAGGGTACCAGAAATCACAGGCCAGCAAGAGCATCTCACATAACATGCATGCATGGTGTGCGCTGTTTGTACAGAGCCCATGCATTTTAAATGTAACCCGAGTTCATTATAGTAAGTTGAGATCCAGCTTGAGCTCCATCCAAGTGTTGGATCTGAGTGTGTGCTGACCTTTAGTAATCACATGCTGATGGATGGAGCTGGAGGAGGAGTAGTGTTATTACTGTGGCAGGTCGAGGGCATGTACTGAAAATTAATAGTCGGACACGGTGCAGAAGGCATGCTTCATCTTCATCCACTGACCAAAACAGCTGAAGCCACTGTGCAAATCAATGCAGCTGATGCTGGATGATCTGTGGTTGCATCCATCCACCCTACTGTGCGCTTCGGTGTGAGGTCACCCTGCTGCTGGGTGAAAACTGGCAGCGAAGTGGGTGATTTCCAAATGGCTGTTTTTTTGCATCAGTGAGTGATGGACTTTTCAGCCATGTCCTCTTTGCTAGTGTGAATCAAATGGCTTTCAGGCAAAAGTCTGTTTGGCTGCTGAGATGGAGAATTGAATTGCTAATGTAGTGGCCAGATCAATGATCTAACTTCAAGTTTTTTGACCAACAATGGTGTTACTACAGCCTTTAATTCAGCCCTCGAGCTTGGGACGAACCTAATGTTCAAATATGAATATTAATGAGTCTGTAAGTTCATGCTCTGCATAACTTGGTGCATAAATTTAAATTATTTTGCTTTAATTAAGGAAAAAAAAATCTTCAGAATGTTAGAGAGAGATGATGACATTCCTTCATCATGTGGTTTCATTTTCATTTAAGTAGCTTTAATATTGGGAAAATCAGGATCTCTACTCTTCAAGCTTACTCTTACTTATTTTTGAAGATGATCTGTTTTTACTCAGGTTGTTATAAAGCAAGAATTGGTGGATTAAATGTTTGGTGTAAAAAGTTTTAGAAGGAAGAAAAATTCAGATTGAAGTTTTATTTAATTAAAAGAAGAAAAAAAATATTAATAATATTAATTCAGAGGAAAAAAAATGCATTTTAGATACTTGAGCCATTCAATAATTCCATTTATGAATGACACAAAATAGGATTTATGATCAAAATACTTAATTATTAGGATTATATATCAAAAAGCTCACTATTTCTGTTATTTGTTGTGATACTGTTGATGTTTTGTGTATATTTCCTCAGAATTTAATATATTCAGCGTCCCACATCCTGTGTTGATCCTGTGTGGTGTATTAAAGGGACATTGGGACAGCAGAGGTTAAACCCGCTCAGGCTTCATCATATGTCACTGTTTATTCACTCCTGCAGTGTTGCAACAAAAATACAGCCCACATGTCCCTTTCTTACATTTCCCTCCCTCCTCCTCACATCATGACTGTCTCTTACTGATCTAGCAGAGCGGTTAGTTGTTATTACTCAGTCACTCCAGTATGCTGCCAGTCCCAGTGGTCCCCCGTCTCTCCATGTCGCTTCCAGCCAACTCTGCCTTCAGTGTGTTTGCAGCGGCTGTGCTGGAATGTCTGGGAAATGGGCTTTTTATAGACTCACTGGTACAACATTTCTCTTTGTCGCAGGGATGGGAATGGGTCCTTGTTTTCATATTTGGCGCATAAGAGGATTTTCCGAACGTGGCTGTTGAGGAGCACATTTCTCTCAGAACCGTCTATAGACCTACTTTGTCTTTGCATTACAATAACACGGGGATTAAAAAGAGGCCTGTGTTCGCTTTCCAGCAAGGGCTGAGATTATTTTCATCATTCAAAAATATTGTCATCTTGTCAACCTACATGTGTGTCAGTGGGGGGAGGGGGATGGGGGGGGCATTGTTTGGGGAATGCCATTGTCTTGAGCTGGTATTAGTTATGAGTTGGACATTGTCTTGTTAATTGAGGGTGGTTATTTTCTTTATTCCCACGGCCCACTTTTTCATTCTAGGAGCACATCGAACATGTAACATGAAGCACATTTATGGGAACCTCCTCTTTTTTTTTCTTTCTTTCTTTCGTTTTCTTTCTTTTCCTTTCTTTCGTTTTCTTTCTTTTCCTTTCTTTCGTTTTCTTTCTTTCTTTCTTTCTTTCTTTCTTTCTTTCTTTCTTTCTTTCTTTCTTTCTTTCTTTCTTTCTTTCTTTCTGTCTATTTCTTTCTTTCTTTCTTTCTGACTTTCGTTTTCTATCTTTTTCTTTCTTTCTATTTCTTTCTTTCTTTCTTTCTTTCTTTCTGTCTTTCTTTCTGTTTTTCTGTGACCACAGAGTGAATTCTGTCCTAAAGGACTTCTTATCAGCGTTAGTAAAACTTCACTTAGTTTAACTATAACAACACCAAGTTTCACAATCTGCTGTTGCGTTCCCTCATGTAGAAAAGGTTTTGAAACAGTGTTTTGTGCCTTCTTTGTAACAGGATCTGTGTCCAAAACTTTAACCCATTTAATGAGTTTATTTTTCTTTCATCCTTGGGGATTCTGCTCACAGCTTTGCACTCATCTCTGCAATTCAAATTGAAACTTTTAAGCCTGGACACCCAGAACTGAACAAGCATTTTGTCAAAAGAGAGAGAGAGAGAGAGAGAGAGAGAGAGTGCTCCCCATGTCTCTCAGGATGTCCAGTCACAGCTGGTCCAAAAATAGCTCCTGATGCACAGGGTGGGAAAGTCAGCAACAGGGACGGAAGCTGAGACCTGGGAGTCAGATCTCATCACTGTCCACAGCTGTGCTGGTTTGACCGGACGCTTGAGCTGAAGCCATGTTTTCATCACTTTCAGGCTCCGGCGTCATCTATATGCTCGGTAGTCTGTCTGTCTGTCAGTCTGTCCGTCTCAGGGCCACTCGTGTGTTACGAGGCCGCCGTGCATAAATATACCTCAGAGTTAGTCACAGAGCCTCAGGCAGATCGGAGGGGAGGTCCTACAGTTTTCAAAGCCTGCTCAGATAAATGTTATTATCTAATCCAGCTCTTCAGAGTCCTCCCAATGGGAGTGTAAATGCCTTCATTACTCAGCATGGTACCCCACACTTTGTGCATTTAGGTTCAGTAGAAGGTCCCCCTGGAACAGGGAAGAGAAGCTGTTTGTCCCCCTGCATCAATCTCAGACACAGCTGAATACCGTGCAAATAAAGAGCAGGATTCCTAACTTGTTGTTGTTGTATATCCCTCGCTCTGTTGTGCTTGTTTTCTGCCTAAACTGGCATTCTGCTGCCCTAAATCCGGTAGATTTTGTGAATTATGCCTGTTACCATTACAATCTGACATTTACAAAATAACACTGATTGCTTAAAGGAGTGCACTCAAGCAAGCAAGTTAAAATAAGTATATTTCTTGTGTTGTTTGTGCCTGTGGGGAAAGCAAGACGATGATTAAATATGCTTCTCATTTAAGCACATTCCCACCGCCAAGTTATTTCTGTGCTCCTGATTTGTTGTGCTCAGAGATTTTTTATAATTTATTCATTCCGTGGAGCTCAGCGCAAATTAGTGTCACAATGTAGTGAGAAAAGAATGATATAAGGTGATTCCTTGTAATTTTTTAGGGCGTGCTGAATTATTTGTTCAGGGAGGCTCTTGTGAGTGACACCAACTCTGCTGACCAACTCCAGCTTCTCCTCTGAGGCAGTTCATCACCCAGACACTTGTGAGGTCTAGTTAACTAGTGATACAGACGCTTGTGTTTTAAGGTCTTTATAAATAATTTGGAACTCTTGTTTCTCCATCTTGAGGCGTGTGCCTCAGTTTTTGTCTTCAGTAATTGAACAGAAAATCTTGCTTCAGCTGATTGACTTTAGTCTTAAAACGCATGCCTTGTTTGTATTCTAATGATTACTGTCCTGCTGCTGCATTGTCCTAAAACTAGAGGGACTATCCATCAAAGTCTTCCTACACTTGCTCTCTGGGGTGTGAAAACACCCTCACACAGAAAACTGAAAATCAGCACTTTAACTTCACGCTGGGCAGAATGCTGTCCGATGGAGCCAAGCCAAGACAATAAAAATGTCTCGCTATCCTTTTATTTACGACACTCCTCTATGAGAAGTTTTACTGCAGCAGATTAACATTTTGGACCTCTCTTCACATGTGCTATCATCAGGCATATTAAGATCCAATTAACAGCTGCAATCAAACACTAAATCAAACACTAAAGTCTGAATATTTCATCTCAGGACTCTCATGAAAAATGCACTTTTAAATGTAGGCGTATTGGCTCCAGGTTTTAATCTTTTTTGCTCAAAAATAGGAAGCAATTAATAAGTCTGAATCAGATCCAGAGGCTTTCACTCTCTGTGTATTTAATCACTCTAATCCACTGTTTATTAGGCAACATGCCCAGCTGATAATGTCTGCTAATGAAAAAAAAGCTCCTGAATGCCGTCAGGGTAACTCAGTATTCAGCATCTTCCTCTTTTTTTTTCCCTCCTGCAGGTCACATTCCATCATCACTCGGGGTAATCCTCCGAACCACAGACAAGATTGTTTGGGCAAATGAGTTTGAGCGTAAGTTTCTGGGAAAATAAAATCACCTCCACCCATTTAAGCTAAAGTAGCTTTCCTTTTTGCCTGATTTGGACCGTCTGTTTCCTTCACAGCCATCGAACTGACCTGCTTAATAGAGTCCATCTCCACAAACAACCCGAGGATTGAGTGGAAGAAGATTAAGAACGGTGTCCCCAGCTATGTGTACTTTCAAAACAGGATAGCAGGTAAACGGCTTGGAAACTCTCTTTTTACAAAATCCCGTCAGCCAGTGAGAGCACAGCATTTCAAAGAGAGGACTCAGAGCGGAGCTGAATGAATGCTACCTCGAGAGAACTTGGCCTTGAATTCCTTGCTGAACTGTGAAGTCACGCTGTGTATGTGAATGAGCGATTGTAACGTGCTTCTTTTTTTTCTCCCTCCCTCTCTCAAAAGGGGACTTGGAGCACAGGGCTCAGCTCAGAGAGCCGGCCAACATCCTGATCTTCAACACCACCCGGTCAGACACCGCAGAGTACCGCTGTGAGGTGGCCGCCATCGATGATCAAAGGGACTTTGATGAGATACTCATTAGCCTCGCAGTAAGAGGTACTGGGTTCAACATCACTGACTGATCTGTGATTGGTGGATAGACTTACACCACATCTAGATTTACATATTTGTGGGTCAGTGGTGAAACAGACAGTCCCAGTGTGCTTCAGAAATCTTGGGACAATTGTTTATATTTTTACAGCAGCAGTTTAACACTTCACGTATTTTTCCTGAGTCAGAAAAGACGTGTGGGGGATTCTCATGAGATTGAGCACAAATGAATACGCTCACGAAAAAGGAATCTGACATCAAACCTCTGTAGGTTTCAAACATGTGACTGCCTATGATGAGGCTTCACAATACCGTACCATAAGGGACAGGCTACTCCGTAAGAGCTTCCATGTTTTGTGTAGAGTATCCCTTTAATTCTCTAAAGGTTGTTTTACCCACTCCTTGTTACCACACTGTTTAAAGTCTGGCCCATCCAGAGAGAGAGAGAGAGAGAGAGAGAGAGAGAGAGAGAAAGAAGAGCCTCTGTTCAGCAAGCTGGAGAATGAAAGAAGCAGAGAGCAGCATATTAAGACCAAACAGACTGAGCATCAGTGTTGGATAAAATAGTGCCAAAAACTGATCTCTATCAGAAAACCCCACATTTAGTATTACTTATTCTCTTTTTCCCTTTCTAATCATCTCCCCAAGACTTAAATGTGAAAAATCAAAACCAGTGAAAATAAACTGTCTTTTGTTTTAAAATATTAATGTCTGTCTGTCTGTGTCTGCCTGTGTGCAGTGAAACCCGTGGTACCACGGTGCAGCGTCCCCGAAGCTGTCACAGTGGGAACATCAACCGAGCTGCGATGCCTGGAGAACGAGGGTTTCCCCGCTTCTCAGTACCGCTGGTTTCACAACAATGAGGAGCTTCCCCAAGACCCCAAAAACAGCCCGAAGCTGGTCAACTCATCGTACAGCATCAACCCTGACACTGGAGGCCTGGTAAGAAAGATGGTGAAAGTCCTGTAATCTGCCTCAGTCAGATGTCCTGTGTATGGAAACGACGCCTAAGCATGGTGCTACTACATGACAGCTTATCCGATGTAAATGTGAACAGCTTAATCTGAATAAAACCTCAGATTTATGGCTGGATTAAGCCATGCGTGTAAAGATATCCTGCAAGGATATCTTAGCAAGGATTCTAAAAATAGAGCTTGTATATGAGAGGAGGATCATCGTGCATTAGAAGCCGTGGGGGTGTGTTTTTTCTTTACGGGATGAAATGTTTGCCAGATACTCAGCCTTCCAATCAAACACATTCAGAAATCAAACCCTGAAATGTTGGAACACAGTAAAAGAATCTGCCTCTAATTTATGCACTGCCAAACATACTCCAGCTTTTTGTTGACAATGCAGTGTGTCATCGCTCTTTCCAAAAATACCTCCTCAGAAATTTCGAAGAGTGAGGAAGGAGGACGCAGGGGAGTACTACTGCCAGGCGAAGAACGATGCGGGACATGCGCAGTGTCCCCCTCAGAAGATGGAAGTCTGTGAGTGTTGAGACGTCTGAGTCAGCTTTTTACAAGAAGAGAAATGTCTCTATGTGTTTCTTTTGTTTGTCAATGCTGTGAGCAAAAACTGTTTCCAAAGAGAGCAGGAAAAAAGCAGATAGTAGCAGGAACACCTGGTGAATATGTCTAAATGTGGTAGGCAAGGATGAAAGGATCAAAGTCAAGGTGAGGAGCGTCAACAAGCAGGAGCAAGGCCACATAAGGGATCTACTTTATCATGTGGAAGAATAAGGTCAAAAAAATCTGAAAATGACAGTAAATTAGAGCCATAAATATATCTGAAACCAGTGAAAATCCATCTAAACAGCTTCAAGGTTGATGTCAGGAGAGCACTTCTTTCTGCTTCAAAGTCAAGAGTTCAGTAATCTGCTTTTTATTGTTTGTAAACATTGACTTTGATGTTGCTGCACTTTGAAATGACATCAAAGTGAAGTTTTTGTTTTTAAGCTTCTTTGATGTTGAACACCTGGCCTGTAGAGCGCTCCATACTCAAAGCTTACTTTGCTTCATCAGCACATCCACACTGAAAAGTCCCAGCCTACAGAGTGTCAGAAATACATCCTCAAAAAGCATACATCCAAAGCTGCATATAGAGAAACTATTTGCTTTATCAGCACATTCACACAGAACAATCCCAGCTGGGAACGTCGGCTTTGAACCCAGGACCTTTCTGCCGTCAAGTGACACTTCCAGCCACCAAGGAACCTCACAGCTGACAGCAAGTAGAAGAGGTTAATGAATTCAGGAGATGAGAGAGAGAGAGGGAGAGAGAAGCATCCCTCCGGACAAATTCAAGTTCTGTGTTGCTCTACAATCCAAAAAGTGGCTTGAATTAAAGGCCCTGTGAGGACCTTCTGAGTGATCCTAGTGATCAATTTTTTAAAATCTGTTAAATTTAGTTTCCTGTACTGTATTTGTTTCATTTGCTCATATTGTATGCTGAAAGAAACCAATATCCCCCCTGGGGAAATAAAGCCTTATCTCATATTACCTTGAAATAATCTTACTTTTGTATTTGCCTGTTCATAATCCATGATTTAAAACGAGATTTTCAGCACCAAAACTGGTTGTTTCTAAATGCTGTTTCTCAGTGTCCATGGTCGTGTCAGATTTCCCCTGGAGAACATGAATCCATTTACTAGACAGAAAATCACTACAAATATGTAACTACAAGAAATAAATAGTAAATAATAATAGAAGAGCAAAAGTGCTGCACAGTACAATGGTTGGTCAAACGACATGAAGGTGTAAAGCATCATTTTTTACCCAAATAACAACAATTTGATGGACAGTAAACAACTCACAGGTTTGTGAGAAATCAGTGAGTGGATGGAAGACATCAACAAGTGGACAGACAGTCAGAGGACAGACGATTTTAGTGTATAAATCCAGCGTGTACCTGGAGAGGAGTTTAAGCAGACAGTCACTTCATGCTTATGACTGCATTGTCTGTGGACTCTGAGCAGACTGTGAAATATAAAGACATGAACTGTGTCAATAAAGCAGAAACCCTCCCAAAGCAAAAAGAGCTCACAGAGAGCTGAGTCTGAGACCTGGGTCAGAATAAAGGATCCAGAAAACCAGGTCCAGACAGAGAACTGCTCCAAATCTATCAGAATATTAATGCTTTGATATTTTCAGATTACTAATCAGACTGCTTCATAGTTTGATAATATACCGTAGTTTAACGTTGAACTTCAAATCTGTTTCTGTTCATCATCATTTATAGCTTCACTTATTATTTCCTCTCCATAGTGAGTCCATATTTGGTCAGAACCTCGGCTCCAAACCAACTTTTTCATCAAACACTCAAAGTAAAAACTGGATTTAGAATATCAGCAGTTAATATTGATTATTGGTGCTCAAACCTGCTTAACTGAGGTTGGATAAAGAAGACACATTTAATAACACAGCTGCAGACGGCGCTGGTGTTTCAGTGGAAAGTGTGACCCTGTTAACTGGAGACTCTCAGCCAACCATCACCATAGACTGTATCATTAATGGATGTAGTCTCCACAACGTCACCCGTCTGTTCCTGAAACGGACTTTTGAAGCCAAACGTCCGGCGCGGCCATATTAGAAATGAGGCGTGCTGTGGGTCTCCACGGTAACAACCATAGGACGCTCCACAGTCACGTGATCTGAGCTGTGCCTCTGATTGGACGAACTGGCGAGCTTGATATTGTGGAAACTGCTGAATTAGAAAAAAATTCACCCCCCGTACAGTGCGTGCTGTTAGTAAAATTAGCGATTCAGACGGGAGACATTCTTTGTACCAGGCTGTAAATGTGCTTATTTTGGCTGTGAAAACAGCTTTTTTTTGGCTTGGTGTGTTTGTGACTTCCTGTACTTCTGGAGCCAGCCTCAAGCGGACACTCGAGGAACAGCAGACTTTAGCACTTCCGCATTGCCTCATATTTTCAGACTGGAGGTTGCCGCTTGACCATCACTGACACGTTCAGCTGAGAGTCTCCAGTTAGCACGGTCACTCTTTACTCCAAAACACCAGTTGCTTTGTAATGCTCTGAACTCCATAGAAGTTGACTCCATGGTGTAGAATCGTTTCTGACAACCAACCACAGAACTACCAGACATTTTTATGCTGCTGACAGTTTGAATTTAATATTTAAAGAACGAGAATTCCACTGTCCAAATGTGTGTGCAGCTTTATGATGATTGTAAACTGATCTATAGTAATGTTAAAAAAAAAGATCTGATTTCTGTTCATTTGTTTCCAAAACAAATGTACATCTTGACATCAAGATGTACATCATCCTGGAAGAAACACTTCCAATTCTAGCCAAAGATGTCACCGTTATCCCCCCAAACAGATAGTCCTCACAGAGCCTTTAAATTAAAGGGGAAAGATTGGGTTTAAAGGATATGATTGAATGTTCTGGGATTAACGTCACACAAGCCTATTGAATAATACTGTTTCAGATGTCATTAGTAACAACTAGCTTTAGCTTTCTCAAAATAAGCTCTCACCTGTGACAGAATTGTGTTGTTCATAACTATCCTTTATCCCTTCCTTAATAATTATTGTCTGTGTTATAGAGCTAAATATCTGCGGTGCTGTGTGACTCTGTTAAGATGTGAACTCTGTCCTGTTGCAGATGATGTGGACATCCTTGGGATCTTCCTCAAGGGGTGTGGTGCAGTTGCTGTATTCTTCTGTTTTGTTGCCATTGTTTGTCACTCCCTAAAACGAGGATGTTTTGACAGAAAAAGTCACAATGAAAATAAGTGAGTGCCCTGAAGAAGAGAACCAATGTGTTATTGTGTCTTTCTTTTCACACCAAATTAAGGATTTTGGATTTCATTCATGTTTTATATCTTTCTCAGCTACAACTGGCCAGCACAGAATGATGGAGTCAACTATGGCGACGCAGACGAGGTACGCAAACTGTAACACATGCAGCGTTGACTCTTTCACACCGTGAACAGAGGAACTATTAAGGGAGGTGTTGTGCTGTCTAATCCTCTTCCTCCTCGTTCACAGGGTCATTTTCGCCACAAGTCTTCGTTCATCATTTGACAGCTTGTACGAACAAGGACGAAGTGGAAAAAGGTGGCTGGCTTGTAAGGATTATGCTCAAGATGGGAAAGTCTGAGGTGTTACCAAGGCACATTATTCTCTGATGCACATTGAAATCAAATTAACCAACTTGCCAAAGTATTTTGAATATCATTTCGTAGCACTGTTCATGTTTTTATAATGTAACAGCATTTCTTAAACATTGTTTTTTATTTAATCAAGTTCCATTCAGATTTTTTTTTACTTCTTTCAGTTTACCATCGTATTTTGTTTTCTAACAGAACCATTTCAGAGCTGTGGAATTTGATATTTGGCTCATGGTGTCATTACAAAAGATGCTGGAAGCTACATTCCTTCACTGTTTTTTGGACGAATCCTCTTTTATAACTTTTTACTGAGTACACTGAAATTGTTTTACAAAGCTACTTCACATTGTCTGCGTTGAGATGAACATGTTCAGATTTAGTTTCACACGGGAAGAGTTGAAACCTGTTTTTGTATATATTGTAGTTAAACAGGCAATAAGCAGCAGACTGTAAACGGCTGATGAGCTCAGATTCTTAAGGCACAATTTATCGGCCTCCCTTATAATAATAGATGATAACAAGTATGTACGAGTGCAGAGTAACCTGTGAATTTGAAAACCTTATATCTAACTATGCTGCAGAGTCAATATGTCCTATAAAGGTGGTAAAGTATGATTTTTAGAGTGCTGTTTCTGTGTATAAGTGACCTTCTGTGCTTTTCTAATTATTTTCTGAGTATTGGACATATTGTCCAGTTGGACTCAGTATTTAATGTACATACATACATTTTTTTGATCTTTTGATTTTTCTTACATTATGCACCATACCTTAGTGTAAATACGCATTGAAACAGTTTGAGATACATTTACAGTATTACCTGTTCAGTGTTCTCTGCAGTGTTGAGACAGTCATTTCAAACATTAGTGTCAATGATTTGTGTAACAACTCAGGAACTGTTGTAAATGTCCACGGTTTATTTGATATCAATGCTCTCTGTCCATGTTATTTTGTTACTATTAAAAACATTTGAACTGAAAATCAGGCGCGAAAGTTTGTGTATAATGTATTTATATTCAGTATGATTTTTAAAAAGAATCCTCGTCTCAAAGACTTTTTCATCTGTGTAAAACGTTATCACTCAAACATATTTTTACACAGTAATTGCAACATTAGATATTTTATTTAGTTTATTTTGACTGGAAACTGTGCATCATAAAGACAGTTACATTAATCATAACCACCGTACAACCACAGGGGAACCTTCACATTAGATTTAATAGTGTGATGTTAAAGTATAAGAAGCTGGGTGCAGCACACTAATACAACTACACAATAATACATAATCACTACATGGCACATATCTCACACAGTGACAGCAAAAAGGTATAAAAGCTGAATGCATTATCAGCTATCAGCAGCATCAGATATTTTGGTAGCAACAACACAGTAACACAAACAGTAAAAATTACATTTTTTACACCAAATGTTACTCATGCATCAACAGCAGCATGCTTAACAACTTTGTGATTTTATCCCCAAATTTGAGCCACAAAACTGGAATACTCTGAGAAATCAGAAATTTATCAAAAATTAAAGACAACCACTAAAACACAGTTATCTGCTCAGGAACATAATTTCTCGATTAAAAAAAAAAAAAACAGCTTTAATAACTGTCTGTATGATGAACTGCTTCCTGTCAAAATAAATAAGCAAATAAAGATCTTACTTTTTGTCACAGAAGAAAACATGTTCATGACAAAATATTATTATAATTATTGCTTTGAAAAAAGTAGATTTGACAATTCATGGATGACAATAAAAATTATATTTGAACATTAAATATATCATTTTGATGAAAGAGCTCCCACGTCCTTGTGGATTAACCTCTACAGAGACAAAAAAAAATGTTCTGGTAGGCATCTGTGTTCTGTTCATTAAGAGCAGTGGTGGTAAACATCTTCACTGCATAGTGGTCTAACACAGGGGTTCCCAAACTTTACTATGCCAAGGCCCCCCAAACAGCATTAGGTTCTGACCGAGGACCCCCTTTGCAAACCAAGATTTTTTATTTTTTATTTTTTGGCGTGTGATATGAGGCTAAAAATGATGCTTTCAGGGCCCGCTCGAGCAAGGTAGCTTGCTGTGTGAATTCAGCAGATTGCCTGACCAAATGGTCTTCCTTACGTCTAAAGAAGTCTACTTTTTTTCAGCCTCTGCTTTTTGTGTTTTTGTATCATGTGACGCTGAAGTTTCAAAGGTTTTAAACACTCGTTCGAGAGGGTCTCCAGACATAGGACAAATTTCGAGCAATCATGGCCATTTCTCTCTATGGTTTTAAAGCCATATTTATTGTATGCGGCCTCATATTTTCAAATTATAGTTGGCCTTGAGTTCTTCGATTTTTTTGCAGCAGAATCCTCCACAGCAGGGCTGTTGGACTGCTCATTTGGTCTTTTTCCTGTCAAAACTTTTTCATTTTGTGCTAGCTAGCAGCTTGATAACAGGCGTTTACTGCCAGTTGACACAGATGATGACTTTGTCATGCCCAAGTTCAAAATGTCACACGACTTGTAGTCAAGTACAATCCAGAACTTGAGAATCTGATGATTACGTAGTTTACGTGTTTTACGTTTAGGACAAATGGTTATATTACAAGATTTTTTTTCCCCCTTTCCTTCAATTTTCTTAGGCCCCCCTAGCACCCCCTGGGGCCCCCCAGGGGGCCCCGGCCCCCACTTTGAAAACCACTGGTCTAACATGTTTGTTCAGGTTGTACTCATTTGAACAAAAATTACCAGGTTATACTTTTGTGTGTGTGTGTGTGTGTGTGTGTGTGTGTGTGTGTGTGTGTGTGTGTGTGTGTGTGTGTGTGTGTGTGTGTGTGTGTGTGTGTGTGTTCCATAGTGTTTGCAGTCTTGTCCCGGAGATGAAGAGATTCTGGAAATATGCGAAAACTTTTAAAGATTTATTTTATTTCAGTTTTACTCAGTTGAGAAAACTCAGGTGACAGAAAAATAAGAATGAACAAATTAAAAGAACAGTAATATTCACAATAAGATGAACATAAAATATTTATAAAAGTATTTTCTCAGATTTTTTTTATAGCCCAGAGGGAATAAATATTCCAGAGTTAGGAGCCTCCCCACTGTACTGCAATTTGACCTCTACTCCTAGAATATTTCAGAAGATGCAGAGTAAAAGTTTGGTGATTTGGGTAAGAATGAACCTGTGAAGTGATTTATGCTAAGTCTTGAAGTGTTCAGGGATAGTTTGTCCTTGGTTGTTTCTCTTGGTAAGTGGCTTACGTTGTAGTTTCCACTGTTTTTTTCAGTGTCCTTGTTTTATGAAGTACAATAGTTTTCATGCATCTTCTTTGATCGACTCATGATAATTGGTTGGAGATCTTATTATAATGTTGCTGTGTCCTTCACCATGACTGAGTGTTGTTGTAGCACACCCTTTAAATACACTCATATTGTGCTGTCTTGTCATCAGTTTAGGTTGCTTCTCTCTGATATGACGTACTTTCTGTGCTGTTTCTCTGTTTTTCTGTTCTCATTTATTACACAATAAGAATAGTGTCTCATTGCTAATTTAATCACTCCCCACATGTTGTCTGAGTATGACAGCTTAAGACAGTACCAAGGGTATTTGCTCATTCACACTGATACCTTTGTTCAAGTGTGTGGTGCAGTTTTAAATGTACTCCATTAAAAATGCTTTTAAGAGCAGACTCTGAGGGATTGTGGCCTGCTCCTTCCAACGTGAGCATACCTTTCTCTGAAATCCCCCTGAGGTCCATATGTAATGATGATCCTTCTTAGAAAAACACGAATGTGGGACGTTTTTGGAATTGTGCTTTTATGAGGAGCAGCTTAGCTGTGTCATAAAATCTAAGTGCATGAACATTTATTACTGCAGCCTCGTGACTGGGCTCATGTTTCTATTGTTAGACAACATCTCTTACAGATATAGCAGTCAGCATGTCATGCCCAGCAGCCTGTGTGACGCTGCCTTGGTGGGGGTCCTCTGCTATTGCTGCATCTTGCTGTCATTTTTCCCTCCTTGAGGTGGAAACATATGACTCAAAGGGTGATGGTGTTAACTTTAATTATTTATTTAGTCAAATATGACACTAGCTAGTTTGGCTTTCTCACCATGAGAAGGACGTAACCACATTTCTTTTGAATTCATGCTGCAAGTAGCACATGCACTGCAGCCTTGCACATGACAAAAATGTTGCCAAATGTGTTTCAGGTCTTGCTGGTTGAATACACAGGGCTGAAAGTGAAGGAAGTTGTTGGAACAGGTCTGGTCTGGTCACAGCCACCCTTCTCATTCAGATCATATCTGTTTGTTTTATTGTTGGTGGCTTTTCCTTTGAATGTCTGAGACTCATAGATGTTGGACAACGTAGAAATAATATATGTTATAATTAATGTAAACAACAACAACAACAACAAAATGTTCATTAGAGACGTCAGCTTTTTTTCCAGCTTGTTGTCATTGTGACAATGTAATTTATTCTTTATAGATAGGGTATATCCTCTCAAAATTTTATTGATCAATCAAAACATATCACTGTGAAAATTAATCCAGTTAACCTTTATAAATCACAATCATTTCATGAGAAGAAGTAGAGAAATAGTATATTCCAACTTTATAGGCAACAGTTTATATATTTTTATATGTACAATTTTTCCTCCCCCTCCTCCGTTTAAATAACTAATTGCACTAGTTGGTTGTACTAGTTTGTTGGTTAAGACCTTTCAATTGATGTTACAACAAAGTAAGATAGAACTGTTAAATTTTAAAAGGAATTTAAATCATAATACATTTATCTACTGAGCAAGACAATAAATGCCACCATGTCCTGTTTCGAGCTCCCCTCCTTGAGGGAGCTCGGATTTATTTTGAAAAGCGCAACCCGGAAGTAGATGATGCGTTGAAGGTGTCGCACATCCTGATCATTTGACAACATTCGCCGTCTTTTCTTACAGAAAACAAACATGTAAAATATATTTACACAGCGTGTTTTTTCTCCATTACAGAGAAGAGAAATTTGTGGCTTTTGGGGGCTATTTATTAGAACCGTTACGGTTAAGAAGAGGAAAAGAAGAAACAGCTGATTTCGCTGATGGACTTCTTGTCGTGCCTTCTGGACGTATTTTTGTTTCGTTGTTGGAAATGATCATGGACATGTAGCTCAAGTAGTGCTCTCTGTATTAAATCTTCAACATTTTTCACTCTTAAACGTGTGTTGTATGCTCAGAGAAGGAGCGGAGGCAGCCCACCCTGCAGGCCACACTGTGTGTTTGTTTCCTCGTTGAACACATTAGCAGGGGTTTGTTAATAAGCCAGTGTACAACCTAACGTTAACACAGCTCACATACAACGTGACCATGAGTTTCTTCAGCTTTGGACAGAGTGCTGACATTGACGTCGTCCTGAATGATGCTGAAACAAGGAAGAAAGCTGAACACAAAACTGAGGATGGAAAGAAAGACAAGTACTTTCTTTTCTATGATGGAGAAACAGTCAGTGGGAAGGTGAACGTGACACTGAAGAATCCAGGGAAGAGGCTCGAGCACCAGGGCATCAAAATTGAATTTGTGGGCCAAATAGGTGGGTGGAACTATATGTCTTACTATAATTATACATTTATTGTTTTCTGAGTCTGTCTTACAGATTTCTTTTTCATTGAGCAAAAGTGATGTTGAACAGCTGTATCTCAAAGCAAAAGAGAAACAACCTTAATGTTTCTGAAAATACTGGCTTAGGCATCTTCTGAATTACCTTTAACTCTGCCTAAGTTGTAAATTTCAACAACCAGATAACTTAAATAAGGCCCAAAAGTACCTTAACTATACTCACTTGTTTTCCCAACATTTTTTTTCCTGGAATCCTGTAATACATCCCCAACTCCAGTGAACTGGTATGTCTTGTAAAACGTTAATAAAAACAGAATACAATGATTCACAAATCCTGTTTACCATGTATTCAACTGAATACACTACAAAGACAAGATATTTATTGTTCAAACTGATAAACTTTATTTATTTATTGTTTTTTGTAAATATTCACTCATTTTGAATTTGATGTCTGCAACATGTTCCTAAAAAGCTGGGACAGGGTCAACAAAAGTCTGGGAAAGTTGAGGAATGCTCCAAAAACACCTGTTTGGAACATTCCACAGGTGAACAGGTTCATTGGAAACAGGTGAGTGTCATGATTGGGTATAAAAGGAGCATCCCTGAAAGGCTCAGTCATTCACAAGCAAGGATGGGGTGAGGTTCACCACTTTGTGAACAACTGTGTGAGCAAAGAGTCCAACAGTTTAAGAACAATGTTTCTCAACGTACAATGTCAAAGAATTGATGAATTTGATCATCTACAGTCCATAATATCATCAAAAGATTCAGAGAATCTGGAGAAATCTCGGCACATAAGCAGCAAGGCTGAAAACCAACATTGAATGACCGTGACCTTTGACCCCTCAGGCAGCACTGCATTAAAAACCAACATCATTGTGTAAAGGATATTACCACGTGGGCTCAGGAAGACTTCAGAAAACCATTGTCAGTTAACACAGTTCATCACTACATCTACAAGTGACAGTTCAAACTCTACCATGCAAAGACAAAGACATATATCAACAACACCCAGAAACACCGCCGGCTTCTCTGGACCCGAGCTCATCTGAGATGGACTGACACAAAGTGGAAAAGTCTGCTGTGGTCTGATGAGTCCACATTTCAAACTGTTTTTGTAAACCATAGACGTGGTGTCCTCCAGGCCAAAGAGGAAAAGGACAATCTGGATTGTTCTCAGGTCAAAGTCTCAAAGCCAGCATCTGTGATGGTATGGGGGTGTGTTAGTGCCCATGGCATGGCTAACTTGACCATCTGTGAAGGCTCCATTAATGCTGAAAGGTACATGTTTTGGGGCAACATATGCAGACAACAGCATGGCTTTGTAGTAAAAGAGTGCAGGTACTAGACTGGCCTGCCTGCAGTCCAGACCTGTCTCCCATTGAAAATGTGTGGAGCATTATGAAGCAAAATTAGTGTCCTCAGTTCACAAACACTTATTGAGTGTTGTTAAAAGGAAAGGTGATGGAACACAGTGAAAACATGAGCCTGTCCCAGCTGTTCAGCAAAAAAGTTTGAGTAATAAATATCTTGTCTTTGTAGTGTATTCAGTTGAAATCATTGTATTCTGTTTTTATTTACGTTTTAACACAGCGTCCTAACTTCACTGGAATTGGGACGTTGTAATTTTGTGACATTTATTACATAACAGCAGTTCTGCTTTTCTTTAAGATGCACAAAAGTGAAGTTTGGTGCTGCTGGAGGATGGAACAAGTAATGACTAATAAATAATGTGCTCCTGGATTAAATAACATACGAGTACTGGAAGCTCCCAAATATCTAAGTAATCAGATATTTCCTCTAGGAGGAGTGGTGGAGACCAAAACCAGAGCATAACAGACGTTTGCTTTGTTTTTATTTGCATGTGTAAGGTTTTCATATGATGATTTTGTGACCACATGTTTTTCTGTGACTACAAAGTTGCCAAAATTATTTATCTGAGTTTTAAGAGGATCAGTATGCAACTTTTAATCACTTTACTCACTGATGTTTATTTTAAACACATGAGTTAATATTGTGAGAATGATAATGTGTCATCTCTTAAATCCCTCACAGAGCTGTATTACGACAGAGGAAACCATCATGAGTTTGTCTCCCTGGTGAAGGATCTCGCAAGACCAGGCGAAATGACTCAGTCACAGACCTTCGACTTTGAGTTCACTCATGTTGAGAAACCCTACGAGTCCTACACAGGCCAGAATGTGAAGCTAAGGTGGGTTTGATGATTCACTTTAAAGTCGGCAGAATGAGTGACTGCAGACGTCACTCTTTAACCTGCCTGTCACACTCAGTGTTGTCTGTATGTAACTCACGTCTATATCTCAGCAACGTGACGACAGTAATCAGCTTTGTTTTTGTTTTCATAGATATTTTCTGCGCGCCACAGTGATCAGAAGACTGAATGACATCAGTAAAGAGATGGACATCGTGGTGCACACACTGAGCACTTACCCTGAGCTCAACTCCTCCATTAAGATGGAAGTAGGAATAGAGGATTGTCTCCACATTGAGTTTGAATACAACAAATCAAAGTAAGAAACAAACTGTTTGTCTTCATCCATCCAGTGGATCATTTAATGATGAGGTACTGTTAAAGTGCTCAGTCTAATTCTTTGTTTCTGCTCTGTTTTCTCTCCTTATAGGTACCATCTGAAAGATGTCATTGTGGGAAAAATCTATTTCCTGCTGGTGAGGATTAAGATTAAGCATATGGAGATTGACATCATCAAACGTGAGACAACAGGCACAGGCCCAAGTGTGTACCATGAAAACGACACCATCGCCAAGTATGAAATCATGGACGGGGCTCCGGTCAGAGGTGAACTCACTGGTTCATATTTTCTGTCCCTTATTTTATCCATTAAGCATCAAAACTGATGTTACCAAACATACCAATCACAATGCTTTTTTATTCTTCAGGAGAGTCTATTCCCATCCGGTTATTCCTGGCTGGTTATGATCTGACTCCCACAATGAGAGATATCAACAAGAAGTTCTCTGTGCGCTATTACCTGAACCTGGTGCTGATCGACGAGGAGGAGAGGCGCTACTTCAAACAGCAGGTGGGCTGCTGATGAGAGATGCAGGTCAAAACAGGAAGTCAGACTGCTGACTTTGTTTGTTTAGATGAATAGCTAGAAGACTGCCTTAAGCCTGATTTCTGCTTGACATGTCTGTGAAGACTGCATGGCTTCCTGCAGACAAATGGTGTCATTTTAACAGCCTCACCCCCTTCACGCAGTCCTTTTCACGCGGAAAATTCCCACATTGTGCACCTCTGAAAAATTCTAACTTACGCACAATAAGTAACAATGTGTTTTAGCATCAGTTGATGTCCGTACTGCATCATGAACTGTACATAAACATCTGCTAACATGAACTACGAGTTGTTTTTTAAAAGTATTCTCTCTAAATTAGCTCGTTGATCAGCAGCGTCATCAGTGTGGATCAGTGTCAGTGAAACTGTTTTTTTTTTTGGAAAGTGAGGCTGGAAAAAACAAAAACAAAATAAACAAAATAAAAAAAACACCATTTGAACTGTGACTATCGAAGAAGAGCAAGAATTCTAACTTAATCCTCAGAATTAAGGCTAGAAAAGGTTGTTGTTGTTGTTGTTGTTGTTGTTGTTGTTGTTGTTGTGAGGTTAGGCCAGAAGAAAAAAAAACAGAATAAAACAACCTTTTTTTCTTTTCTTGTTTTTAAAAAAGAAAAAGGCAGAAATCCCAGTTGAACCTCAGAATAAGGATAAATGAAAAGAAGTAAAGAGGTAAAGCCAGGAAAAAATAGGCTTTATTTTGAATTTAAAGGCAGATTTCTTTAAAAAAAAAAAATCCTACTTAACCCTCAGAATCAGGGCCAGTTATGTTTGGCCAGTACAATGACAACAACAGCAAAAACATGTCTCTTTTTATGTAAAATTTGATTTTAATGTCAGAACTTTGAAAAGAATCCAGAATTCTGACCTAAGGCCTTTGCACGATGAGTCTGATTTTTCATCTGGAATTAATTTAACGCTATGTCCATCATGTTTGCACACTAACACAGAATTTTTTTGTCCATCATAGATTTTTCTTAGAAGAGGGTCTGAGTTTTTTTTTTTAGGGTTGTTTGACTTTCAGAGATGCCGTAGGCTACTTGCAACGTCTTTGTGTTGTTTCTCAATAAAAGAAAAGAAATTGAGCAACTGCCTGTTTTTTAATGGTGCAATAATTTTGGGGTTATTGTCCATTGGAAAATCAATAATTGCTAAATGAGAATCAATCGAAAATTGGTTGGTGATTGAATCAGGAAATCAGGCAGATGAACCACCCCTAACAGTTAGCATGTTGGATGAAATGTGGACCTAACCGTTTCCTTTAGAAGTTTTGAGCCGGCTCATTCTTCCTCTGTTCATCAGTAGGTGTGTTGGTGTATTGGTGCTTTATTATGAGTGTATTAAGTCTTCTTACTAAATATTTTCTTTTTTAAATCCAAGAGCGACCCTGGAGATGTTATACAAATAATGAACTGATAAATGTTCTCATCCTGACTGACGTATTTCAGATTGTGGTTTTCTCAGCTGAGATGTAGCTCACAATGACTTACATCCCCCTGACATCTGCAGCTGACTGCAGTTAGTCTTAATTTGGGTCTTTATTGTGACTGAGAGGCTTAAATGGATCATTTTTCTTTGTTTGGGTTATGAAACTGATTATAGTTGAAATATTAGCATCCCTTAACAAGCCTAGTAACAATCTTTTCCTTCCCTCCTTCCAGGAAATCACTCTGTGGAGGAAAGGGGACGTGGTGAGGAAGAGCATGTCCCATCAGGCAGCCATCGCCTCTCAGAGGTTTGAGGGCTCGGCCGCGTCAGAGAGCGCGCTGGAGCAGGCGGCGAAGGAGGAGAGCGGGTAGAAGAAGAAGCAGCAGCACCCCGCAGTCTCTCCTCCCACCAGACTCATCGTCAGCGTCTGTGGTGGAGGGAAACCCGTCGACTGTCCAACATCTGGCGAAGCAGCTGTGTTTGTTTGCAGCCGCTGCTCTCAAAAGGAGGAAGAAGGGAGGCCCACATTAAGCACTGCATTATGGGAACAATGAAACAGTTTGCATGAGGCGTTCAGCGTGGCTTCAGGCTGCTGGTCCTGTCCTTCCTCATTAATGCTCTTTCTTTCTTCTTTTCTTTACGGGAATCAAACTAATCACCTGTCACCATGTCCACTGTGTAAAATCTTTCATGTATGATTCGTACATTTTGAAACTCCTTTTTAGTTACAGTCCAATTAATGCTACTATGGGATCATTTCTAACCTTCTAATTATCTTTCATTTTCATGTATCTCCAACATTCCACCTTAAAAGAAAGCATTCCTAACACTGTTTTAACGTCAAGGAAGCTGAGATAACTGCACTGCTATTATTTCGCTGAACACATTTTCTCTTTGTGTGTTTGCACAAAAAAGAAAAAATAATCAGAACTGGAATTTTCTGTCCTTCATTCGAACAAGAAAACTGAAGTATTACCCATTTTTTAATCTGTATATAAGACCTTTAATCCTGTTTCCCATCCAGCTCTCGTGTACACTGATTCTCCAGCACATGGTGCCACAAAAAATGTCCTTCGTGTTCATGCGCTTTACCTCAGCATTCCAGTGGTGTTAGGGAAAAAAACCGTCTGGTAGTTTGAAGACTTCTGTGTTCTCTCGATTAGAGACTCCAGAGTTGTGCCTAAGTGTATCAAGCAAATGAAATTTTCCTGCCTCTAACATAATTTTAGTCTTTTAACCAGAGAATAAGTTACAGTAGAACTATCTATCTTTTGCAAAATGCTAATCAATTCTTCCTTGTCCTTTAAAGTCCAATAAAATTGATGCCAAATGGGAAAAAAAGAAGCTTTGACTCAAATGTGTCGTAGAAATGAGTGAAAGAAAATGCACCGTTTGATACAAGTGGATGGGAGAGTTGTGTGTATTAAAAAATCCCTTTGAAGTACTGAGCAGAGGTGAAAGAGACATGGACGTCTCCCATTCAACAAGTCAAACAGACAGAAAAAAAATCTGACAAAACTCCTGTGAAAACAAAAAAATTGGTCCTATCTTGTTAACCCTGTAAAGCCTGGCCCATCAAAAAAATAGCCAGAAACTTCTAGATGAGAAATAAGATGTTAATTAACTCAACAAAATCCACATTAGAATACTGGTAGATAATTTTGTTTATGATGGATATTTTGTATCATATTTGACACATTAGGTGGTTTTTGTAACATTTTTGAGTAAATATGCATTCTTTCATTGCAGAAAACACTTTTTAAAAAATAAGTAACAGTTTAGATTTTATTCTTACAACTCCTTGAAAATGATCGATGATTTTTCCAAAAATAAGTGTGTGGATAATTTCATCAATCAATCAATCTTTATTTGTATAGCGCCAATTCATAACAAGTGTTATCTCAAGACACTTTACAATAGAGCACAAAGCTCTTCATTATGTGGATACACATATATGCATAGATACATATATACATAAAGATACACATATACATATATATACAAATATATACATCCAACACCCAACATGAATCCATATAGCCAATCATGAATCCCTCCATCATGGCGGCAAGAAAAAACCTTCTGTTAAGCAGCAGGAAATCTTGAATGTGGACCCCAGTCTCATGATGAACAGCAAATCCACACCATGCTGTGTTGGGTGTGTGGGCGAAGGAAGGGAGGTAAGAGGAGACAAGTGGACTAAAGTGTGAACTAAAGTTAGTGACAGATCCATGAACCACAGACCTGTCGTCTGATTTATTAGAGGTTAGCCTCTTGAGATGCTACATCTCGTTTTCAGGAGGGACCTCATGTCTGAATAGTAATAATCAATATCAATGATATTCATGCTGAAAATAAGAATTGATGGTATTGATGAACTCATGGATGCCCAGACCACAAGTGCATCCCTACCATATTTGTCTCCGTTAAGTAAAGGTGTGTTAAAGTCCTCTTGAGATGTGACATCCCATTTTCAGAGGAACCTCATGTCTATGTGGTGATTAAAAATATATACTGTAGATGTATTGATCATAGATAAGGAGATCATGTTAATATCTACATTAGAAGCCATATGATAGTGGGAATGAATGTTCCTAATGAAATGGCCAAATAATGTGTCATGTTCATAGGTGCAGTTAATGAGTCTTCATGACTCCACAGCAGCAGGTTTTTTAAAAAGGCCAAAATATAACTTCAGCTGCCTGTAGTGCAGTGATAATCCTCAAGGGGCAGAAAACATTTTTCAATTGTTTAACATGTTTTTAATAAAGATAATTATCATGGTAATGAGACAGGCGTCTTTGAAATTCATGTATCAAATATGATGCGTTCGGCAGTAAAGGGTTAAAGGTAAGCTCCGTGAAAAGGTACTTCCCCTCTTCCTGATTTTTTTTTAACTTTTGCATATTGTGTCACACTGAAATGATTCAGATTATTAAACAAATCCTAACATTAGACAATGAGAACTAGAATTAATGACAAACAAGACTTTTGGGATTACTGGAAATAGGAGTGTTCCGATACAACCTTTTCACTTCTGAAATGATACCCATACTGCAGCCTTAGTAATGCTGATACGATATCAGTAGAAATGGTGTGACGTTCAGCTCTATTTGTTGCTCTTCTTGAGGGAATACTTTAAGTTTACATGTATTAAACTTCCTCAGTTCCATTCCACCACAGGAAATTTGTGCACGACAAGTTTTGCACTCAGCTGGAACGTTTTTCTGGGTCTTAAACAAAAAATACTGCCACACAGCCAACATCACTCCTACTCCATGCTACTTTGTTAGCCCCGCTGTTGTTGTGATCACGTGGGCTCTGCATGCTGGATAGAAGTGCTGGAGTGGAGTCTGGAATGGACTGCTTGTATCAGAGATTTTAGATGCACGTATATAAAATTTTGTACTTGTTTTTTTCCGCTGATATTGGACCGAAATCTGATATCAATATTGGATCAGGACACCCCTAACTGGAAATTAGTATTTCACCTCCCTGTGGAGGAATCCTGGCCCACTCATCTCTCTTTACAGAAATCAGAATTTAAGAAATGATTGTCTTATTTATTAGAGTCATCTCGGTCTAATATTAAAATGTGTTTAACTTTCTGAAACATTTAAGTGGGACATCTCCCTTGTGCAAAACAAGCAACTATTTACAGAATGTATAACATAGAAATAATAATAGAAATGTGTGTGTGTGTGTGTGTGTGTGTGTGTGTGTGTGTGTGTGTGTGTGTGTGTGTGTGAAGTCTAGGATCAAAGCTATTTCAAAAATTAAAGAAAAGGTGAAAAATAAAACCACTTTAATCTTTCTTCATAGGCACTCCTCTGGTCACATCCCAACATACATTATATTAAATGTTTATCATATAGATGGGTTGTCAGTGTGTCTTGTTGCAGCACCTTTAACAATCAGCAGGACATGAATGAGTGATAGTCATGATGAAATTCACATTTTAGATCAGATGTAGAGAAGAGATTTTTTATATTTTAATGATGGAAGCCTAATTCACAAAAATACTTTGAATACTGGTTGCTATCAGCAAAAACAAACATATATAAAACTATAATTTCAACACATCGAACACATCAACTTGTCTTCACAAAGGTGCCTCATCCTCCAGACTCAGGATGAAGTCGAACTCCTCTGCACAGAAGAAGAGGAAAACTCAAACGTTACTTTGTTCTGAGGGTGAAAGAAGCAATCATGACTAACATGCTGCTCTGACTAAACAAGGTGTCTAAACGTACCTGCGGTCAGCGGCTGCACGGAGAGCCTGGCCCGTGTGAAAAGCGCCATGTCCTTAAGAGGCTCTCCTGTGTCACGATGCTTCAGGTGGTATTTCTTCAACTCTGACAGAGGAATGAAACGCTTCATCATCCTCTTATACTTGACATCAACCTGAGAGAGAGGAACTTTTAGACTTGATCATTATCCACTATGGTGACGTAGACCTCCTGTATGGTTTTACCATGCTCCACTTTGGGTTGTCAGGTTTACTGGATGCATCGAAATGCACGTCTCTCTTGTCAAACTGAGTGTGGTCCACATAAGCTTCCTTTACGATCTAGAGAAGAAGAAACAGCTTAATGTCACACATGTCTGCAGCTGTGTATAAACAGAACAATATCATCAGCATGGAGAGAGATTTTACTTCTATGACTCCTGCGATCCCTGGATCTTTGCAGTTGCTGTGGTAGAAGAAAGCCACCTGTCCCTTCTTCATCTGACGCATAAAATTGCGCGCCTGTGGAAAATGATCAGGAGAACATTGACTTAGATCCATAAAGTACTAAAAAATGATTTGCACAGTGGTGGTAAGAATAAAACTCTCATCTCTACCTGATAGTTGCGAACACCATCCCAGCAGCTGGTCCGGTCAGGCAGAGCCTTCAGATCCTCGATCCCAAACTGCAGCATGAACCAGAACAGTCAGACAAGTGTAGAAGCACAGAGAGGACTGAACGGGCTGTGGCTGCTTCTTACCTTCATGTCGACACCGCTCTCAAAGCGGCTCTCCGGTTCAGACTTCATCAGCCAGTGGCAGTACTCTGGAGAACCAGCGGTTCCATTGGCTTTCTTTTTGGAGCCAACTTTTTCTTTTGCTCCGTCTTCAGTGTCTACTGTAAGGCATAGATCATTCTTAAGTTAAAAAACATCAACTTTGTGCAGTTATTAAGATGCTTTACTTTGCTCACCTGGTTTTGACGTTTTTTCTCCAAACCTGGCTCTTTTCCTTGGCGGCATTTCTTTTACTCCTGTGAACAATATATTTTCATATATTTGCAATCGAAAAAATATTCTGCTTTTTATTTTAAAGTTTTTTTTTATTTTTTAATTTTAAAGCATCATCAGGAATCTAGACTCAGACAAACCTGAGAAACAGAAAAACTACCTTATGATTCCAGATTTTAATGCACATCTGCTTAGGAGGTCGACTGTGCACACTTTGAAGACCTATATTTACCACAGGAAGTCACATCTCCAATCAACCATGAAGCAGAAAAACCCGCGAAAAACCTTCAACATGTTCTGACAACTGAATGTAGTATCACTAAGCTCCATGAATTACCAGATACCAACGTTTTTGTTGTCTCAACCTGCAGTCTCAACCTCATACAAACTCTCCAGTAAACACTTGCCCAATCTCAGGGAGTCAAATCCCCTAACTTGGACCGAGTCCCTAAACGCCTCACAGGATAAACCGCGGTTTGACGGTGATGACGGAGGTAACAAAATGTGCGTTTCATACAGCAAATATATCTCCGTCCGTGCTGCCTGTCAGCGTGAACGCTCAGATAAACAGTTGAGAAACACTATAAACAGCATGAATCTCACCTGAAGTCGTCTGTGCAGAGGGTTTCCTAGCAATGCGTCTTCTTCGTGTTACTGTGGTGCGTATGAAACCGGATAGAGCTCGCTACTCCACCGTGAGGCCAGAGAGTTGTAAACCCCCCACTGCCAATTCAAGGCTTCATGTCAGTTTAGTAAAATTGTCCTACAACTAAATCCCATTTTATATTTCCCTACTGCTTTGCATTTTGTTGGAGTACGCTCTTATTTCCCGACTGTAATTTTGCCTCAGTGTCATGTCGCTTAGCATGTCAACTTGTCATTTGGTATCGTGCTTTTTACAGAATTTGTTGTGCAACAAATCTGTAACGCAAAATAATACAAATAATTGAAATGGATACATATATACATACACGAATACATATAGAATAATAATAATAACATTATTATTATTATTATTATTATTATTATTATTATTATTATTATTATTAATAATAATAATAATAATAATAATAATAATAATAATAATAACAACAATAATAATTAATATTGATAATATTCACACAAGTGAAAAAAATCAAGATAAGAAACTAAAACACCAAAATTAAAAGAAATAAATACGATAACAAAATAAAATGCTAAAACATTAATGCAATAAAAGAGAACAAGATGTTATTTGAAAAAAAAAGTTATTAAAGAGCTGATTGAAGATTAAGTAAATAACTAGAGATAACCAATTATTTCAAACGGGATAAAAAGGCTTTAAAAATAGAGTAAAAAAATAATAAATGAGAATGCCACTCACGAGAACAATCTTCACAACACCGACTACATTTCCCAGAAGCTCTAGCGGTAGTGGCCCTGTGACATAACTCAACAAGGTAAACATGGCGGCTGTTGGACCTCTAGGAAGAGTAGCCAGGCTGAGCTTCAGCATCTGTAGAAACCATGGTTTGATATTTAACAGAAGCCCACACCGACGAGGGATAGCTTCATGTATCGACCGTAAGTACCACCGACAGCGCATGTGTATAATATTTATATTACCGTATTGGTTCTATGAAAGCAAATGTTATCTAATGTTCACTTTGTCTGAGATACAGCTGTTATTTACTGCTAAACTACTAAGAGAGAAGTCATTTGACTTCGAATAACTTAAGATAACACTCGTCCTATTTAATTTTATACACACATTTATCCAAGCTTAGCTGTCATTGGTTAATATTGTTCCTCCCCGTCCTCCAGTCAGGAGGCAGAAGGAGCTACACACCCCTCGTTGACACCCCGCTTATTTTCAAAGGAATAACACAATATCAAAAAAAATCTTTATTGATTTGAGTCTCAACTTTGTGGTCTTTGCAGTGCATTTTCTAAATGCTGCACATGTGTTGTCAAATTGCTGAAGATGTTTTCTTAACTTGCTTGTGTTTTGTCTTTGTGCACATGTGTTCTTAAGTTGCAGCACTGTGAGCTCTCAGGGCCACCGTAGCATCAAGACATCTGTAGCTTTCTCTTAAGTTCCCAGCAGTGGTACAGGGTAACATCTGCATTTCTTCTTCACTTCATCCCTACACCCTGTGTGTTCTCTGCTCTTTGTTGACAGCTGCTCATGGACTCACAGATGAACAGAAAGAATTTCAGAAGGTGGCCTTTGACTTCGCAGCCAATGAAATGGCTCCATACATGGCCGAGTGGGACCAGAAGGTACATTTAAGCGAGTGAGATGCTGTGAAAGCAGGATATTCAGGTTGCAGACTTATTTCAAAGTACATGGGGTATTTTAATTTTCTCCTTCAGGAAGTGTTTCCTGTTGAGACCATGAGAAAGGCAGCCCAGCTGGGTTTTGGTGGCATCTACACGCAGCCTGATGTTGGAGGATCAGGTCTCTCCAGACTGGACACGTCGATAATCTTTGAGGCTTTGTCAACAGGATGTGTCAGCACCACAGCTTACATCAGTATACACAAGTATGAACCCAATCATATGGCAGTAATGACATGTAACTGCAGAGAAACATTTCTTGAATACATTTTTCTTCCTCTCTTTGCAGTATGTGTGCCTGGATGATCGACACTTTTGGAAACACTGAACAGAGGGAGAGGTTCTGTCCAGATCTCTGTTCAATGGAAAAGTTTGCTTCCTACTGTCTGACTGAGCCAGGTCAGTTTTTAAAGAAATAAAAAAACTGAAGAGGATTAAAAAAAAAAACCTGTAGAAAAGTTCCAGATTATTTTTTCTGTGTAACACAAAACACCTCCTGTGTTGCTTTAGGCAGTGGCAGTGATGCTGCTTCACTTCTGACTGCTGCACAGAGAAAAGGTGATCACTACATCTTAAATGGTTCTAAGGTAATTTTTTTCTGCATCTGTATACTTAAAAAAAAAAAACGAAGAAAGAAAGAAAAAAAAAAAAAAATCTTGAAGTAATTTCTTCAGTGCTCCAGAAAACACATCCTGTTTTCCAGGCGTTCATCAGTGGGGGAGGAGACACAGATGTCTATGTTGTGATGTGCCGCACAGGAGGTAAAGGACCCAAAGGAATCTCTTGTTTGGTGGTAGAAAAAGGGACCCCAGGCCTGAACTTTGGCAAAAAAGAAAAGAAGGTCTGTGCTCCTAAGGGTTGGATTTTAAATGTGCTGTGCAGCAGATAACCATTAGATGGCAGAGTTAAGTCATCTTCATTTGACTGTTTTTCAATTTGTGCTGCAGGTTGGTTGGAACTCTCAGCCGACCAGAGCGGTGATATTTGAGGATTGTGCTGTTCCAGTGACCAACCGGCTCGGTGATGAAGGACAAGGGTTTAGTATTGCTATGAAAGGCCTGAATGGAGGCAGGATTAATATTGGTGAGGGGGGAAAACACACACACACACACACACACACACAAGCACACAGTCTCCTACTGAGCAACAACTAATAATTCCCTCATAAACATCTATTTCCATATCTTTAAGAATTGTCTGCTCCTTACACACAGCTGTTTTTCTGTGCTGCTGACCCATTTCCTTTTTCCTTCAGCATCATGTTCTCTGGGGGCGGCTCACGCCTCTGTACAGTTAGCCAAAGATCATCTGTTGGTACGCAAGCAGTTTGGAGAGACGCTCTCCAACAACCAGGTAAGCAGCAATCATGAAGGATGAACCACCAACCCTGAAAAACTACGATCACTCTTTCATTCTCTTCCTGTTGTCTTTGTGTGTGTAGTTTCTTCAGTTCAAACTGGCTGAGATGGCCACCAAGCTGGTTGCATCTCGCCTTCTGGTGCGTGAAGCCGCGACAGCTCTGCAAGAAGGCCGATCTGACGCTGTATCACTCTGTTCCATGGCCAAACTCTTTGTTACAGACGAGTGCTTTAATGTGAGTGATCCTTCTTAAGGTGGAGTATTTCATTCTAACTGGTAAAAAAAATGTTCAACATTTTTTGTTTTCTGCCTTGCGGTTATTCACAGATCTGTAACCAGGCTCTGCAGATGCACGGTGGGTACGGTTACCTCAAAGATTACGCCGTGCAGCAGTTTGTACGAGACATCAGAGTTCATCAGATCTTAGAGGGTGAGCTTATCTTACAGGGTTATTCCTTCTGTGATTCATTTAATTACATTTAAGAGGGCTGTCAGTCTTAGTTTGTGCTTTT
The DNA here is from genome assembly GCA_030710495.1 of Labroides dimidiatus. NCBI lineage: Eukaryota > Metazoa > Chordata > Actinopteri > Labriformes > Labridae > Labroides > Labroides dimidiatus. Next base: position 2,243,281 of record CM061154.1, on the reverse strand, counting down.
TTGAAAAAACCTCTTCCTTTTTTTATTCTTCTCCTGAAGGCACAAACGAGGTGATGAGGATGATCATTTCTCGTAATCTGCTGTCGGAGTCCTGATAAATCATCTCTGCATCTTCAGTTTTGACCATGTTATGATCTTCTTCTTTGGTTTGTTACTGTGTGACTTGAACGAAACCAACACAGGAAGTGATAAAAGTCACAGGAGGATTCTGGGTAAACCACTCTGTGAAATGCATATTTTTCTGATATCAAATAGGTATTTTTATTAACTTTTATTCACATTGTTGTGCATCAATGACACGGTGAGAAAACCTCAGTAACAGCTGATGATTGGATATCTTGTCAAACACCACCCCCTGGAGGCCAAATTGTCAAAATACGTTTCCAACTTGAAAGTATGTTGGCTGAATTTTCAGAGATCAAATCCTAAATACTCAAATTCTACCGATAAAATGCTGATATTAGCAAAAGCTAAGAGCATGTCTGTTATTTAAATGGCAAATCAGGATTAATCTCTGAAATATATGAAATAATCCGTTTGAAACAAAGCACCTCCACCTGAAACACGTCCATGCTGATGGATTACCTGAAAAGTTACAACAGAAAATTCCCTGTAGCATCGCCTCCAGCCCTGATGTGAAGCTGGATATACATTTTCTCGACTTGTCACATAAAAGGCTTCCCTCAATGCTGCTAGTGTGAATTTAGAGAGGTAGTTTTTATTATTTCTAGAAATGCTTTTCACTACAAGTTTCACAGAGTACTGTGAAAAGATATTTGATTTGTTTTTGTTGTTGTTCATTTGAGAACAAATTTTACTTCTTCTACCGTTCATCAAACGCACTTAAGTGTCCTTTCAGATGAAATGTATCATCCTGGGTACTGTTATTTCTGAACTGTGTGTTTTGTAGTATGTGAACTGAATACAGACAAACATTCTGTGTGTGCTTCCGCAGTCCTACACACACGTTTGTTGTATCATGGGTTATGTGTTGAAGGGTCAAATCTTATTTGCTGATCACACTCCATTAAAGTTATTTCTTGGCTCTCATAGAAGCAATCAGCTGTTTTGTATTAATACTTTTTTAATGGATGGTTTGCACAAGTAGAATCTGTATAATATATGGATGTAATTTCTATGATGTCATTTATGTGTTAGTGATACAGAGTTTTGAAGCCTATTGTTAGGGGGGCCATATTGGAAATGCTGAGCTCAACCCAGCTTTGTCCAAGTTAAGATGAGGTGAAGCAGCAGACAGACCTGTCTCTGCAGCACTGCTGTCAGTGACCATCACCAGCCCTCCCTGTAGGCTGCTCCATCAAATCAAACCTTATTTATTCCTCAATGTGAGCTGAAGGGGAGGGCCGTGCTACACCACAGTTCAAAAGAAAGGGAAATAGTGACAGAAAGGACGAGACAAGACAAGAAGGCAGTGTTATTAATTTAAGTTAGCAGTCCAGGGCCTGTATTCACAAAGCATTTTATCTTAGCGCTAGGAGTGTCTAAATGACACTAAAAGTTCCTTACTGAGAGTTTTCTCTTTAAACCTTTTCACAAAGCTGCTCAGACTAACTCTTACTGAGGAATTCAGAGAACTCTTAAAGTCCATGTAAAGCAAAATCAGTCAATTTCTTCTCAACACATTAAATAGGTCACAGATGTGTTTCCTTAAAACATGTCAAAGTCATTCAACTATTTAGGATTACATATGGAGCTTGACTTCACGGACTGTGTTTCAGATTCCTGTGTTCAGGATTTAATGGGTGAGTCAGAAATCATAGCTGTGTTATGTCATTGAGCCATCATTAGCATAACCCCGCCCCATAGTTGCAAGGCAAACTGAAACTGATAACTGCTGTCAGAAGTAGTTATCCGTCATAGCAACACCCACAGGCTTCTGAAGAAACGGATGGATTGATAGCCTAACTGTATTTGTCTAGACTATCAGTCCACCCGACATGAGACAGGGCGTGGGAGTGCCGGAAGTAACTCAGCAAGTTCTAACGAGACAGATCACTGATTCACCGTGAGTCTGGATGGGAGCATGAGTATCTGAACAGGCATGCATGGTAGGTGATCACCGAGGCCCCACATATTTGACCATTCCCTGCAGGACCAAGAGGCCCAAGGGCCACCTCTGCCTTTCCAAGTAGCCAGGGCATCCAAGACCCACCACAGGGGCCTGAGAGGCCACTAGACCCAGCAACAGCAACAGGATCCAGAGGGGCACCAACTTGCACTCCTAAAGGCACCAAGGGCAATACCAAGGGGCCCAAGCAGCAGGGGTGGAGTTTAATTGTGCACAGCACCTACCGCTACTCAACCCCCTGCACCCACCTGCCACCCCCAACAGCAGGAGCCAAGGCCCCTGTACCAGGCAACCCCCAAGCAGGAGGGGGCCTGCCACCGACCGTATGAAGGTGTGGATCAGGTGCAACCCAAAGTGTGATTTAGTCCATTAAAAATGGGAGAAAACAGGTGGAGTGGGAGCCCATCAACCCCTCCTCCCCCCGCTTGCACCAAATGATTGACATTATGTGTTGCGCTAAAATCAGAGGAGAGGCGAAAGGTGGGCGGGTGACCACGTCCCATGTCAGACCGATGCCCTCTCCCTACCAGGGCCTCCTGTTTCTGACCCTGCCTCTCTTCAAAGTTTTGGGTATGGAGTGCATTTTAAATTGGAGGACAAGAGGGGCAAGGGGGTGAGATAGTCACCCTCCTGCCACCCCTGACCCCCAGAACCCTACCTGTTGTGTGTGTGCCCAAAGGTGAATAATATACAAGCGTCATGTGTGAGTGGTGAGGTGCACAGTAAGGCCATTGAGGACCAGCCCCGTCCAGCCAAGCCAATGTAGGAGCCTGGGACTGATGCTAACAGGCACCAATAGTCTGTGACATCACCTATTTGTGTCTGAAACTGAAGGTGAGTTTGAGGTGTGTGTAAATGGGTATGTGTGTGTGTTTTCCCATACCTCAAGTGGACACTCTTGGAACTGCAGTTTTAGCACTTCTACATAATTTCTCACAGACGGGGGTTGCCACTTGATAGAAAAAATAATGGAATATTATGGGTACAAGTAAAACTAAAATCAAACACTCCAGGATACTTTATTGAAAAAATTATCAACAATCAAAACGGCCAAAAAGTGCTACATGAGTGTTACATCATCAATTCGATCTCTTTCAAACCAATCAGCAGAGTTCACGAACATCAAAACAAGCAAAACCATCAGCAACTTCTGTCTCTGGCTGGTGGTGTTGTTTGTTGACTGTAACTATATTAACTTTTACCAAACACCTTTGAACAAAAACAGTCAGAAACCTTCAACCTTAACATTGTTGTACTCACTATTTGACACATACCATCTACCTCAACTGTCAAAAACACTCCTAAAGTATGTCCTCTCTGAAGACGTCTATCTCCTGAAACCATACTGACAGCAACACAGTAGGTTAAATAAAAAAACACGTTAAGAGAAGTAAAAGTTAAAGAAAAGCGTTTGAAAGATGAGTACCTGAATAGTGACTTTGCTGGGTCTGTTTGAACTAGTGCAGTTAGCCTGAGAGAAGTGACTGAAAACTGATCCTACAACACAGCCCGGAACAGAGAAATATAAAGAAGAAAGTATCAAATCTGAGTTTGTAAGTAGCTTTTTTATATATATATGTATCTTACAAATGTAGCCAAAACATTATTTTTGCATGAAGTGTAGAGTATCTGTGGTTAATGCAGACACACTGCATCACATAATCACAACTCTGACTGAAAAATAATTGGCATTTTTATGAATATCCTCTAAAACACATCTGGATTGACTTTTAAAGACCTCTGTACAGGCATGTAAATAAAAAATATATTCTCTTTAGTGAGCCAGCATAAAAAAGAAACTCAACATAAAGAAGGGAGAGTTTGTGCAAAAGATGCACAAACGACCTGAGAGACTTTTCCATCTCTCCATCTCTCACAGCCTCTCAGGTCTCCATGGAGAAAAGTGCTTTTTCCTTTTCAAGGCGTGCTGCTCACACACAGGCGCGCACACACACACACGCACACACACACACACACTCACACACACACACTGTTCACGTTTCTCCTGCCAGCTACACCAGAGAACCAGCTTGACTCTGAGCCGGGACCATGACAGCTACAGCTCCCATGCGTGTCAAGGAGGCAGAGCGGACCTGCGGGGTCACAGTGAGTGGAGGGGCCACCTGAGGCTGAGCCCCCTCAGTCCTGTTAGGGATGGGGGCAGCAGGGGTCCTCAGAACCTGTGGAGGTGCCCCATTTGTGGTGGGGGGTCGCTTTTGTTTCTGCATCGGCGTTCCCCCGAGGTTGTAACCAGGAAGTCCCTGCAGCATGTTTCCCTCCCCAGGCCGCAGCTGGTAGGCGTTGATCACTGAGCTTGCGTCTGAAGCAGACATGGGGGAGTATGGGTAGTGGAAGTTTGGCGCGTGGGGGTCTCGTGGTCGAGGACTTGTTGCTATAGAGGACAGCGTGCCATTCTTGGATACAATGTCTGAGCCAGTGTTGCTTTTTGCCCAAGAAACTCGTTTTGGTGCCTGAGCGTCCTCCCTGAGAGCGAGAGAGAGAGAGAGAGAGAGAGAGAGAGAGAGAGAGAGAGAGAGAGAGAGAGAGAGAGAGGGAGAGAGAGAGAGAGAGAGAGGGAGAGAGAAAATTCAGGATTGATGGAAACGAAGAAAGGAGGAGAAAGAGAAAAAATTCTGACATTAAACAAAGTTACAAACATGTTTTATCTGTTAAGTAGCAGAAATGAAAGCTTTCCTTGGTTTGTGTATGAAGTCTCTTTTTTACCATCATGTTTTTCCTTATTACACAACACGACCAGAGGCCTGTACTATGAAGCTGGATTTTCTCTTAGTGAGGTAACTTCTGGGTTAACCCTGGATTTTCTCTTCTACGAAGCTGGTTCATTATTTACCGGGATGAATCACCGTGGTAACGTATGCTGAACGGCTAACCTGCTCCAGAGCAGTTTAAGATCTGAATAAGAGATCAAGGAGTAGAAAAACAACACCTCCTGACCAATCAGCTCTCTCAGAAAATGGCCTGTCCATTTTTAGAAGATCCTGTCGATGTTGGTGAGAAAGTTGGTGTTAGGAGAGAGTGAGTTTTTAATGGGATCCTTTTAATGTCCACGATGACATTCTGTACAAGAGATTCAGATTTTCATCAAATGGACTGAACTACATTTGTCAGCTGATGGATCCATAAATAAATAAATTCAGTTGATTTCATCCAAACATTAGAGACAGAGTGAAGAAATAAAGCCTTGTCACTGACCGCTTTGAAGGAGGTTTTTGTTCTCAAGTCTGTTTAGCTCCACTGTTTGCATCTTAAATAATGATGTTAATCAGGAATTTATGGAACTCTCACATACGTGTGAGTTTAGGGATTAATATTAATTTCATTTAATATTCCAACACAAAACACGCTCAGACAGGTTGCTGAGCCTCAAAACTCGATGTAAACCAATGTTTTTGATCAGATCACTGCAGAATAACTGCTGCATGTGGGTTGGAATCAACATTATCACTAACAGATTAGCTTGTGTTTTAGCCTTTAGCCTGTGTTTCAGCCTTTAGCTCGTGTGTTAGCCTTTAGCCTGTGTTTTAGCCTTTAGCTTGTGGGTTAGCCTTTAGCCTTTTTCTGTCTGTCAGTTCAGCTCCAGTATCCAGCATCACAACCAAATTAATCACAGAAATAATTTTTCAACAGAGAAAAACACAGATCTCTCTTCTCACTTTTAAACTTTGTCAGCCGTCATGGTGTTGTCAAAGAGACTCTAATGTGCCTTAAACCAATCAAGTCCTGTCCGACCCGATCAGGAAGCTAAGAATAATATTTATAAATAACCTATATTGGTGCTGATAATCTCATTTGAAGTTGTTGAGTAGTATCAGACATAAAGTGAGTTTTTGGAGATCACTTAGAAAGTCCTTACCAGGACTTAAAATAAAACAGGTAATTAAATTTTTGGTATTGGAAAATAATCAACACTGAAAATTCGGGTCAGGATTCTGGGCCGGAAATGCTGATCGAGACATCCCTAATCACAACACTACACCCGTACTTTGTCTCTCTATTTGTCGCTCACGTTTCTTCTTCGCGACTTGATGCAGTTTGAAGTTATTTAATGCAATGTGCAAACGACTCTGAGTTGCTGTATGACCACCACCTGGTGGGAATACATCCAGGCATCAGTAACAACAATGAACATTTCTGCTTTGAAAATGAGATAATATTCACATCAACTATCAGATTTTTAAAAAAGTTAATGAGTGTTCAAGAATTTGAAAATCATGACCCAAGTCTATGAAAGCAAACCTGCTGTATTTAAGCCTCATGGTTAAGATTATGACTTATACTGTGTAAGGAAAGTGCACACACCTCTCATTTGATGCAGTCTGGTAAAATAACTTAACATAACAAATGACCACAGAAGAAAATATGAACATTTAAATTCTCCAAAATTAATACAAACTTAATCTCAGTCTATACTAGTGTTGTCATTAGACTGCATCAGACTGAAGGTGTGTCTAATATTCTAAATCCTACCACATGCAGCTCCTCTTACTTGATCTCATTGGCTATCTCCTCCTCAGTGTCCCGCCTTCTCTTCAGTATGAATATCAGGAAAAGCACCAAGGCCACCAGTCCCACGATTGACCCCAATGTGGCCGCCGCGACCACACCCGCATTGGAGGCTAGGAAACAGATCACAAATCAGAGTGTGACAACCGCTACAACCCCAGCTCCAAAGAAGTTTGGACGTTAAAACGTTAATAAAAACTGATCACAATGATTTGCAAATCCTGTTTAACCTAAATTCAACTGAATACACTACAAAGAAAAGATATTTGTTCTTCAAAATGATAAACTTTATTGTTTTTTTTTTTTAAATATTCACTCATTTTGAATTTGATGCCTGCAACACGTTCCTAAAAAACTGGGACAGGGTCAACAAAAGTCTGGGAAAGTTGAGGAATGCTCCAAAAACACCTGGAGCACAACATACAATGTCAAAGAATTGATGGATTTGATCATCTACAGTCCATAATATCATCAAAAGATTCAGAGAATCTGGAGAAATCTCTGCACGTAAGCAGCAAGGCTGAAAACCAACACTGAATGCCCGTGACCTTTGACCCCTCAGGCAGCACTGCATTACCATCTGTGAAGACTCCATTAATGCTGAAAGGTACATACAGGTTTTGGAGCAACATATGCTGCCATCCAAGCCACGTCTTTTTCAGGGACGTCCCTGCTTATTTCAGCAAGACAATGACAAGACACATTCTGCACCTGTTACAACAGCGTGGCTTTGTAGTAAAAGAGTGCAGGTACTAAACTGGCCTGGACCTGCAGTCCAGACCTGTCTCCCATTGAAAATGTATGGAGCATTATGAAGCACAAAATACAACAACAGAGACCCCGGACTGTTGATGAACTGAAGTTGTTCATCAATCAAGAATGGTAAAGAATTCCACCTCCAAAGCTTCAACAATTAGTGTCCTCAGTTCACAAACACTTATTGAGTGTTGTTCAAAGGAAAGGTGATGGAACACAGTGGAAACATGACCCTGAACCAGCTTTTTAGGAACATGTTGCAGACATCAAATTCAAAATGAGGGAATATTTACAAAAAAACAATAAAGTTTATCAGTTTGAACAATAAATATCTTGTCTTTGTTGTGTGTTCAGTTGAATATAGGTTAAACAGGATTTACAAATCATTGTATTCTGTTTTTATTAACGTTTTACACAACGTCCCAACTTCATTGGAATCAGGGTTGTAACATCAGGTAATTTCAGATATTTGAACACACAGCTGTGAGTGTGTGAGGGGCGAGCTTTCTGCTGTGTACGTACAGGTGATGACCTCCAGGTTAATGGAGCAGCTGTCGGAGCCGGCCGTGTTGCTGGCTCTGCAGATGTACTTCCCTGACATGCTTTTAGTGAGGTTGCTGAGCCTCAGGGTTCCATGTCTCTCGTCTGAAAATACAACCACATGGTCACACAGTCACACACACACACACACACATACACATACACAATCATATATACTGTATGAGCATGTAGGTTTGGTACACTCAAAGGTCTAGAGAGAGAGAGAGAGAGAGAGAGAGAGAGAGAGAGAGAGAGAGAGAGAGAGAGAGAGACACATAAAATTACAACACTACAATAGAACATAAGGACACCACTATTAACAGACTCTAAACAACTCTACTGTAATACTGCAAGAATGAACTGAAGAAGGAAACACCTTTATTCATTTTGGGCTGTTATATTCTCCATATTGATTTTACAGTAATAATGGATCATGACATTTTAACACAGTGCCCTCACTGGGTTTGGGAGGGTAGGTCAGGGTCTTCCTATGAAAGGCTAAGCTTCCGTTAGCGGCCATTACTCCTGATATTTTGTGATAAAAAACATTTATTGAATTGATATTTTAATAAATACAGATATTCTACTAAATAAATACAGATGTCAAACAATAGAGAAGAGAAACTTCTGTGTGCTCAGAGAAATGTTTTCACATGCAATATTTTATCCTGCATGCAAGAAATGTCAAATGAAACGATTCTTTCCTGACATTCAAACTATTTATCTTGCATTTTGTGTATCTGACGTCACTTGTACCTGTGGAGCTACACATGTTTGTAATTGAAAGTAATCACTGAATCAAAATCTGGAGTAACTCCCGAGCCGAAACAAACTTCAAGTCTTCAAAAAATGTTGTGGGCGATGTTCCAAAACGGACAGAATTTAGCGATGGTGACAAGCAAGTAAAGCCGTAATGTCCTCCTAGGTTGAACTAAAGTTCAACTAACTCTTCTAACAACGTATTCAGAATAAAAAAGGTTGTCATCAAGGCTCTGGTTGGTCTCAGGCTGTCTCATGGGCACAGAAAACATTCTTGTAAGCTCAGGTTTGGAATCTGCTGTGCATGAGAAACCAAATTTTTATTTCCTCTCTTTTTTTAGGCATTAATTTGGCTTCTTTTACGAAAAAACAGGAGTGTTTTAATTTTTTAACAAGGTGAAAATGACTGCTGACTTTTGCTGCATGTATTGCAATTTGATTTGTGACTCTGTCACCTTACACTGACCACCTGCAGGGTCACTTTATGACACTCATTTAATTACTGTGAAAACTCCATCTTCAGATGTTCACTCAGTAATTCGCGGAGAGTTTGACATTGATGAGAGAAAAAATGTCTCATTCAGGATATTAAAAGATAAAAATGATGTTGAAAGAAAAGCCAATGGGGCAAGGAAATTTTACCTGTTTTTACCTAAAACTTGACGAATAAACTTTTCACATGCCTTTGGCAGAATTTTAAAGCAATTCAATTGCCGTTTTTGTTTTTTTATGTCTTGAAATAAGACATTTTTCTGGTCTTGTCAGGTGAGTTTGCCTCATAGACCAGTCAGATAGATCATTTTAACTAATAATTAGACTTAAACACTTGATTAGGTTTCAGTTTTTGTCCTGCATAAGCTGCATAAGCTTATTTGAGCTGAAATTCAGTCCCATTTGTCTTAAGATGACGCTGGCTGCAGCTGGCAGGCAGCTGCTGGCTGGCAGGAGTTGTTGTGCTTTGCTGTTTTCATACTCAGGTCAGAGGAATCTGCTTAATGGTATCCAATGCTCGTCATTTTTGCTCAAAGCTCAGGGATTTTGTAAATCCATGGATGCTTTTTGTGGTGGCTATGACTTTGAGTTTCACAGCTGAATTAATTGTGCATGCTCCTTATGTTTGTTTTCATTTTCTACCATTCATGGTTCTTCTTATTCATTTGTCACTGATTCCCAGCTCTAATCCAGAATCAACCTCCTATTGGGTTTTATCAACTACCTACAGTATGGAGTTTGGCATTAATGTGTGTTTTCACAGCTCCATAAGAATGTTGGTCAGCATTTGTTTTCAGATGCTCTCATGCCAAGGTCATGTGTGTGGGAATCAGTGCATCCAATACTGGGCATTTCCCTCCAATCTCCTCCTCCTGGCCCATCTGGCTAAAAACAAAAATGCTGAGTTGTTGCAAACATAGGCTGCACAAAAAATAAACAAGCTTTATAGGGACTTAACACAACAAATCCTCTGCAATCCAATCTTAGACATCACATTGCTGCATGTCTTCAGCTGATGCGTCTCTGCTTTCGTGGGGAGGTAAGGAACAAAGAGCAAGTGTGTGCGTCAGCTCTGTGGAAAACACCCTCTTTCAAAGCGCTGTTCGGATGCTTGGGTGTCTTCTAAGTGTTCATGCATGCCTGTCACTCTGCACAGAGTCAATCCCTGCTGAGAGAAAAGTGATGCAACCCTGGGACTCATCTAAATCAACCCAGATGAAGAGGCAGGGTTCACGTTATGCCAGCAAGCAACATATTGCCGCAAGGGACAAGAAAATCCCTAACAATCATTGTCTCAAAACAGCTGTCTTCATCCCAAAGTTTGGGTGGCTGTAGCTTGGGCTGATTTTTTTCTCTGCACCATCTGCTACTGAATCCAGAGGGCTGTTCATGTAAGTAGGTGCACACACACACAAAAGTAAAGATTTAGATAATGTTGAAAAAATAAGCGTACCTGGATGAGAAACATGTTTAATTTACTATAGACAATAATCACCTCTCAAGTTTAGACAAAATATTCTATCCAGTAATAACACAAGACTGAACATTATTACATCAGAAAAATAAAATTAAAATGTAGAAAAAAAACAACAGTTCAATAACAGTTCACATCTTTGTAGTTAACCTTTCAACCAGAGTATTAAAGGGAAAACAAAAGTCAGTGCCAAATAAAAAACTAGCAGATGAGTGTGATATGCACCTGCCCCCCTCTCTGATTATTTAATCCCTGAGCTTGAAAAACAGCTGTGAAGAACCAAACCCAATTGTGACAGATTAGCAGAACATCAGCTGACTCTGAGCTTGGAGGGAGTTCAAGCCAGCACAGAAATCAGATCCCAGCAGCGGTAGAGCTGAAGGGGATCTGACGTTCGAGTTAGCACTGCCTGCTTCATATAAGACAGGAGCATTACTCATATTACAACCCTGCCGAAGCAAGGTCAGTGAGCAGCATTTGTCAAATCCTTCACACATCACGCGTGATTAATGTAAATCAGCAGCTTTCCTATACGCATCTCATCATATATTTGCCTCCTCACATGACATGGACGAAGCTTCAGTGGATTTATCTTCACAGTTCATAAAAAAAAAAAACCCACACACTTTCATGTGTCTAAAAGCCAAACCAGAAAGGCTTGAGAATTTTCTCTTTGCCATTACTTTCATCTTGCAGGACTAACGGGTGAGGACTAAAAACTAAAGTCCCTCTAAAGCCACTATGCATCAGAAGCACTGGAGACTTTAAGAAACAACTAAACAATACAGCAGAGAATACATGTCTCATTATTCATGTATTCAACCACTGTTTCGGTCTGCAAACAGGGAGTAGGCCTGCTACAAAGAATTAGACAAAAAAAAAACAAAACAAAGGATGCCTTTAGTGCTTTTTTTTTTCTTTCTTGGACAATTGGATCCAAAAAACAAACGCAAATGAAAAGCAGCAAATCAAAAGAAGCTGGAAAATAAAAATCTCTAACATTTTTGAAATAAAACATGCTTATACGCTTCCTTGCTGAGAATTAGATGAAAACATTAACTTATGTATCTGAACAGAAAATGATGCTACAGCTAGCAGTCTGTTATCTAAGCTAGCTTGGAACCATAGCTTGTTTAATATATAGACCTAGTCTTCATGATGTCACCCATCTGTTTCTGATACAGAGTTTTGAAGCTCATCATCAACGGCGGCCATATTGGAAATGCTGAATTCAACCTAGCATTGGTCAAGTTTGACTGAAGTAAAGAGACAGAACTTAAGCCTCTTTGCATACAGGGTGGCCGCCTGTCAGTCAACACAGCCATGCCCTAATATGGGCAAAACTAGCAAGTTTAATAACTTAGTAAGTAGTGAGTCTTAAAAAAAAAATCTATTTTTGCTGTAAAAAACAGCTTCTTTTTTAAGCATGTATGTGGTTTCTGATGTTTCTGCAGCTAGTCTCAAGAGGAATCTGGAAGAACTGTAGTTTTTAGCACTTCCACAAAGAGTTGCTGCTTTCTTGGAACAGAATAGGAACTCAGAATTGGCTAACCAGCATATTTGCCAGTTACAAAATTTAATTTCTAGCATAAATTCAGCTAACAAATAGAAACATGATGAGTCTTGATTAATGTGAACATAAACCAAAGTATAAAAATGAAATGTAGGTTTTGAGGTCTGAATAAAGTAAAACTGAGCTAAGCTAGCTTACTTTTGATCAATGGTAACAAATAAGTCAAAAAGAAACCAAAACGCTCAGCTTGCTAACTGTTTAAAAGAAATGTTTATAAAACTCTTTTAACTGTTTTTCTGATAAAATGTTCATTTAGAATCTGTTGAGGTGATTTTTTTTCAGTTAAAGGCTGGTTAGCAGGTTAAGCTAACAAGCTTAGAGTGCCTATGTTGCCTTATAGTTAGTCTTAAGATACATTCTTTTTTTTTATTACAGTGGCATCTTTTGTTCTAACCTAAAAAGAAAACATCAGCAATAAGTAAGTTTATTTTCCAAAATTTCTCTTTTTTCCTTCATATCATTTTTTTTTTTACTTCTCAGCCTAAAAAGAACCCTACTTATTGGATAAGCTTTAACTGTCACTTCTTAAAGATGGTACATCTCTGTTTTGAAGACTAGAGGTAGAAGATGAGTACATTCCTAAACACAGGACAAGGTTACAAGAGAAACTATTTGGTATAAGCTTGCACAACAAAGAAACATCTACCACATCGACACAAACTTAAAAGAATTGAAGAAAAAAATTCAACCCATGTTTTTAAATGGAAATATCATCTACAAAAAAAAAAATGTGCCAATAAATGAAAACATAAAAACATTAGTGATTAAATGATGAATATGAACCAGAATGCAGAAAATACTAAGCTTTTTTTTCATTGCAATGATTTCTGAAAAATAATCCTATAAGCATTATATCTGGGTTGAAATTTTTTTCTCTTTAAAGCTTTTCTTCTAAATCTTTGAGACTGTGAGTCCAGAGGTTACATGTTGACTCCTCTGGATGTCACAGTTCAGTAGGTGAGGGTGGTGTGGAGCTAATGAGGGAGGTGAATGGGAAATGTAGATGCAAAAACCCTTACCCATGTACCCAAGGATAAGCATGGGCTGGGGGCAAGTTCTCCATTCTGTGTTTTTAAATGTATATTCAGGAAAGATGGCAGAGAGAGAGAGAGAGAGAGAGAGAGAGAGAGAGAGAGAGAGAGAGAGAGAGAGAGAGAAAGAGAGAGAATGAATTAGGCTGGAGAGGTGCGGACAGATTTGAAGGGGGTTGGCTGAGCATGCTGCTCTGTCAGTCCCAAATCCAACTTATGCCTCTTAGAGGGGTTGATCAAGTAATGACATGGGGCTTGTTAGATTAGGCACCAAGGTCAACAGGAAATGAGGAGTGGCGAGAGAGGATCAGCAGAGAGAGAAAACACAGAGGGGGAGATTGCTGAAAGAGATAAGCAGTGATAGCAGAGTAAAGATCAAGTGTCAAATGCAGAGAAAAGATGAGCACAGGGTTTCAGCCAGCGTGTTCATAGCATGTATGATGCAGCAGGTATGGGAGGTGTAAGTGTCCGTGCTGCGCCACAAAACCCTGGGTCAAAGCACAATCAGAGGGAGTACATTTGAGTTCAACAGTCTGCAGACTTTTTCACTATAATGAGATGAGGGCAAAAGATCAAAGGAGTTAAGCCAATACTCAATCAATCAATCTGAGTTGTGCTGTTCAGTAACAGATGGTGTTCACTGTGGAGTGTCATCTGGATACAAACATCTGCAAAATAAGGCATCAATAGAAACAAACATGCCTCGTCCACAGTGCTCAGAGAGGAGAGTGGTGGGGTATGTCTCAATCTGTAAAGAGGATTTCATGCTGCATGTTTCAGTATGATCGAGGATCTACACCCGAGGTGCATCAGGAGCATCTATCCACAAAGTAAAGCCCACAGGACTCATCTGATTATGTGTTTGACCTGACGACAGGAAATCAACTTCATCAGCAGAGGGATGGAAGAGAAGAGGCTACTTTATCTTCATGACAGGGTGATGAGGATTTCAAAATTAAATCTGGAAAAATGTTTAACCACCATTTTTAAGGTTTGCTTTCATTGGGCAGTAAGAGTGAAAGGTGGGGGAGTGAGTGAGTGAGGGGATTACAAGCAGCAAAGCGCCTGATTAGAATCAAACCATGCCGCTGTGATACAGGCTCTAAATCTTTCAGTACAAATGGGGAGAGTTAAAGCATATTCCTCACCCTCTGCTCTCAGTATTCAGGTGTTTTGTTTTTAGTTTTCCTTTTTTTAATGAACTGTAACCTCCATCCAACTGATCCTTCTTTATGACACACACTTGTCATAGCAGACGAAGCTGCTGCCTGATCTATAGTCCCGGTAAGACAAATCCAACAACCTTCAACTGGAATGTCCTAAACCAGTCCTACATAACTAAAGACAAGCTAAATATATAAATAGATTCTGAGTTTGCAGAATATAATTGGATATGCACTGATAATAAGTGAGTCAGTTTTATTTGGTGTTTGTAGAAAATATAACCACCTGGGTCTAATGAGTTTTTGGGGCGACCTTGTGAAAACCTCTTTGAAGACAATCACTGAAAGGATCTTAACTTTAAAGGGGCTGTGAGGACTGCCTGGAAAAGCTAGTGTTTTTGAAACAGACAAGTATTCCGTTTCTAATGAGCACGAGGTCCCAATGTCTGAGGACGAGGCACTTACCACAACATGTGTTTGTTTTAATGCAAATGAAGAGAGATCAGACCTCTGTAACTCTACTTTTCTTTGTTCAAGCCAACGTTTTACCAGATTCAAAGCAACAAGGTAACTTATTTATAGTTACATAGAGCTGTTGTTTGAAACTTGACATCAAACTTTGTAAACTCAGTTTGTAGTGGAGTTTAGTTACTGGTTATATTTAGTGTTCCTGACAGCCCAGTGCTCTGAGACGTGTCCATAATGTGTAACATTAGTGAATCCTGCTTATGTATATACCAGAGCTCATCTACCAACTCCAACCTCACCAATCAGAGCTAACGTAACCTCACTCTTCATTTTATTGACAGACTCTCAAGTTGGAGTCAACATTATCACAGAAAGATCAACCTGTGTTTTAGCATTTAGCTTGTGTTTTACCCTTTAGTTTATATATTAGCCTTTAGCTCATGTTTTAGCCTTTAGCTTGTGGTTTAGCTTTTAGCTCATGCTCTATCACTCTCCTGTTAAGCTTTTTCTGTCTGTCAGTTCAGCTCCAGTCTCCACCACCGCTACTAAATTAATCACAGAAATCATTTTCAGCAGAGAAAAACTCAGATCTCTCTTCTCACTGATAAACTTCATCAGTCAGTGTGGTGTTGTCATAGAGACTTCAACGTGCTGTAAATCAATCCAGTCCTGTCGGACCCAATCAGGGGGATAAGAAATATAATTTATAAATAACCCATATTAGTGCTGATAATCTCACTTTAAGTTATGGATTAGGATTGGGCAGATAGCTAGAAGGGACTTTTTCCAAGATCACTTAGAAAGTCCTCACAGGGACTTCACTACAAGCCTTAACACAAATTAACTTTAGCAGCAGCTCACCTAAAAAGTGTTGGAAAACCACCTTCTTCAAAGTCAAACTACTTTATTCAGTAAAGATCAGACTTTAGTTTAAATTTCTATCGCTGCAACATTGTTTCTTATTACATTTTTTATTTATTCAAATTTTGCCTTATTGCTGATGTCAGTTTTCCTTTGCCTCTCTAATAGAGAGTTTTAGAGCCATGCAGCCATAATGCATTCACACCAGAAGATCTTTCCACATCGGCATCTGTTTTAAGAAGGAGAAGAAGATGACAGATCATTTCTTTGGTTGCCTCCAGATTATCATCTCAGATAGTTATATGGACAGGTTGTTGCTTATCCTTTAATCAAAGTGGCAGTAAGGATCTTTAGGGACCTTAAGTTGCAATAAGCTTATGTTTTAGGTTGTTGCATATCTGCTATGACACATGAACAGTAAAATAAAGGAGAACATAATCTTATTTTTGGTGTTTTCAGCATAAAAAACATTAAATACAGAACTTTATGTTTACTAGTCATGGTTCAATAAGGAGATGTTGCATTTATTTCCAGCACTTTTTTATAAATCTTGAAATCCAATGCTGAATGTTTGAAATCTTTCCCGAACAGTTGAGATAAATATCTTTTTTTGTTGCACTGGCCCTTTGTGAGCTTGACTGGCCTCCTCTTTTCATTTTTCAGGAAGTCTATAAACAACACTTCATCCACTTTCTGGTTCTGGAAGCAAACAGCACTGCTGCAAGGACATGAAATTTCTTATTTTCTCGGCAGGATATTTTTAAAATGTGATTATATTCAGTTCCTGAGGGGATGTGAAAAATTACATCTCTCTGCTTGGTAAATATCACACTCATTTTCTGCTTTTGTGTGACATAACAGTGGGTTCAACCATGCAATCAAACACTACATATAGATTTTTTTCTTCCTGTGTGTGTCTGGTAATGTTAGTGTGTTTGGGAAAGTGGAAAAGCTTGTGTAACTAGTGAAAACGGTCATCATATGACAGTTGTTAATACTGCCACTTAAAGCTCCTGTAAGGGGTTTTTAGTACAGTTTGAAAACAGGCTGGAATTAATACAGTTTGCTTTGTTTAACCTGCATAACAAGACAACCAGCGACAAAACAGACAATTTCATACAGATTGTTCTTTTTCAATTCCTGAAAAAGCTGCTGCAGGGTATTTTACTTGCAGTGTTACATTTGATTATTAAAAAGTAAGCAGGAAGCACCACTCAGGCATGTGCAGGACAAGGTCAGCAGAGAGAAAAATAAACACTTCTGTGCCAAGGGGCATCAAATTTAACACACGCTGGAGGTTTCTCACAGGAGCTTTAAGATGACAGAGTCGTGCGTGTGTGTGTGTGAGTACATTACCTGGACTAATGTCGTGAAATTCTTTGTTGAAAAATAAATAAGAACATAAATAAATAATGACTGAATAGTGTAGTTAACCCTATGATGCATGAATTATGAAAACCTGTCCAGATTTTTCCTTGAGTGTTTTTATTCTTTTTAGGGCATGAAAAAAAGGGTTTTCAGTTTTATTGAAATAGTTGATTTCTATTCCATAAAGTAACAGACATGCTCGCTCCAGTGGACAACACACGCCTAAGCATTCAACATTAAGTATCAGTATAAAAATGAATTAAATAGTGTTTATTTTTTTTTAAAGTAATTTCATGAAAAATTATTTCTCTCTTTTTTAAGTTGTTTTTTCAGGAATAATTATTTCTTTTAATGCTTTGCAAAACATTTTAACATATTTTCACGCCTTTTAACTTTGTGTTGGAAATATACTTGGTTTCCCACGATGCCCACTTCAGTGGACACATCGTAATTTACTGCTTATGTGAAACAAACTTTTCAAAAGTAATAGAATAAAACTATCACTTACAGCCCCAATACCAATGAAGTTGGGACGTTGTAAATGTAAATAAAAACAGAATACAATGATTTGTAAATCCTGTTTAACCTCTAATCAAGCTGGGACAGGGTCAACAACAGACTGAGAAAGTTGAGGAATGCTCCAAAAACACCTGTTTGGAACATTCCACAGGTGAACAGGTTCATTGGAAACAGGTGAGTGTCATGATTGGGTATAAAAGGAGCATCCCTGAAAGGCTCAGTCGTTCACAAGCAAGGATGGAGTGAGGTTCACCACTTTGTGAAGCCGCCGGCTTCTCTGGACCCGAGCTCATCTGAGATGGACTGACACAAAGTGGAAAAGTCTGCTGTGGTCTGACGAGTCCACATTTCAAACTGTTTTTGTAAATCGTGGACGTGGTGTCCTCCAGGCCAAAGAGGAAAAGGACAATCTGGATTGTTCTCAGGTCAAAGTCTCAAAGCCAGCATCTGTGATGGTATGGGGGTGTGTTAGTGCCCATGGCATGGCTAACTTGACCATCTGTGAAGGCTCCATTAATGCTGAAAGGTACATACAGGTTTTGGAGCAACATATGCTGCCATCCAAGCCACGTCTTTTTCAGGGACGTCCCTGCTTATTTCAGCAAGACAATGACAAGACACATTCTGCACGTGTTACAACAGCGTGGCTTTGTAGTAAAAGAGTGCAGGTACTAGACTGGCCTGCCTGCAGTCCAGACCTGTCTCCCATTGAAAATGTATGGAGCATTATGAAGCACAAAATACAACAACAGAGACCCCGGACTGTTGATCAACTGAAGTTGTTCATCAGTCAAGAATGGTAAAGAATTCCACCTCCAAAGCTTCAACAATTAGTGTCCTCAGTTCACAAACACTTATTGAGTGTTGTTAAAAGGAAAGGTGATGGAACACAGTGGAAACATGAGCCTGACCCAGCTTTTTAGGAACATGTTGCAGCCATCAAATTCAAAATGAGGGAATATTTACAAATAAACATTAAAGTTTATCAGTTTGAACAATAAATATTGTCTTTGTAGTTTTTTCATTTGATTATAGTATAAACTGGATTTACAAATCATTGTATTCTGTTTTTATTTACATTTTACACAACGTCCCAACTTCATTGGAGTTATAGATGTAACTGCATATTATCATATTTTAACCTTTACTCTTTTGAAATAGAAAGACTGACAGTATATGTCAGCAGGGGTCCACAGGTGTGTCCGCCTGGGGGTCATCTTAGAGTTATAAAAAAAATACTTGCAGTTACACTGACTGACCCCTGAATAAAGCTCAAAGGAGTGTGGCAGCAGAGAGCACTCAAGAGGCTGATATGTAGTTCCTATAAAGACCACTGCCTTTAGGAGAAAATGAATTAAAATAGCTGAACACTGCAGTGAGCACCGTGTTATAACATTGTATATGTTACACTGAAAAGTAGGAGAGCAACATTGGACTCCATCGTTCAAAATAGTATGAAGGTTATTAACCCTTAAAAGCCTGACCCATGAAAAACGAGTCAGGAAATTTTTGGAATTTTTTTGGAAATGAGATGTTTAAGACCTCTTTAACAGAATCCACATTTTTGGTAGCATATTTGATAAATTGGGCAACTTCTTTAATAAAGTTTTTAGTAAATATGCATTCAACTAAGAAAATACTAAAAAGTTAACAATTTAGATTATTATTTTTATCTTGAATCTTGAAAATGATCAATGATTTTCCTGAAAGTGTGTGGATGATTTCCAGAGAGCAGCAATTTTGAAAAGGACCAAAATACAACTTCAGCTGCCTGTAATGGAATGATAATCCTCAAGAGGGCAGAAAACATAAAAAAAATTAAACAGGTATTTAATGAATATTTTTTTATCATGTTGATGAGATAGAGTTTGTTGAAACTAATTTATCAAATATGATATGTTCTGCAATAAAGGGTTAAAGCTCCTGTGAGGATCTTTTCTGCTTGTGTTGATTTTGGCGCCCCCTATGGTACTAAGTGGTACACCATACAAAAAAAGGAAACGTTCCTTCATTGTGCTGTTTACTGTCTAATCTGACACCTTCCTCCTTCAGTGTTTGCAGGCTTTAAAAATCACATAGATATCGTCAGTCTTGTCACTGATTGTCTTATTTGCGGCTGTAGGTCATAAAGAGGCATCACATGATGTTTCAGTCTGACTGAGAAGTCAAAAACTCCTCACAGAGGATTCAAATGACACTTTTCAAAGCTAGAGTTAAAATCATCCAGCATGTTTAGTTGACTGAAACCAGAGCTACTGCTGTTTACTTTTTGTAATAAAGAAAGAAAATGTGTTGTTGTTGTTGTTTTTCAGTAATGTGGATGAACTGACCATTCAAACATACTTACTCTGCATTGGGGAGAAGAAGACCTCAGACAGAGGTGCAGCTTTGGTCCATTTGTACTGGGGAACTGGCTTTCCATACGACGACTGACAGCTCAGAGTCACGTTTCCCTCCACCACTGGATTTCCTGTCATGGTGCATACTGGTGGAGACGGAGGGACTGTAGACACAGACAGACATACGGACTGAGTGTTAGTCAACACATGTAGGATAAGAAGATCGGATCAATAACCCCTGACCCCTGTGTGCTCTGCTCTAATCCAAGGCTAACAAAGTTGAGATTCCTCTGGACTGTAATAAGAAAATGTTTTGACGCCCTCTGCCCTGCCCCGCCCCTCTCAGTCCTTTCAATCTGCTGCTTGAAGATGACATAATGACCTCAGAGCTCGAATCCCTAGACAGCAGATGAGTTTTATTTGTGCTAAGCGCTCACTCGTGTATGATTTTTTAGCCGAGACAAGTCCAAAATCCCTCAAAGAATCTGTAGCATTTGCTCTGTCAGTTTTTTTTTTCCCCAAAAACAGAGGAAACATGTGATCCGTGTGGCGAGCTGCTTCGTTTTCATCTAACCTTTGGAATTTCTCTGACGCTGTGATGCATTACCTTTGACATTAAGGCTCATCTCCCCGGAAATGCTAAGACCTTTAGGGATGATGACGCTGCAGAAGTAGCGTCCGGTGTCCGACTCCTGGGTGTTGTTAATGTAAATGGAGATGTTGGCTGAGGGCATGGCCACACTGAAGCCCACTCTTTTGGTGAACTCATTCTGACTGTAACCGACTTCCCCTGAGCTGAAGTTTATCACCTGGAAAGAAGAAAACACTGGATGTAGCATCGTTAGCCTTTAATACGTAAAACTGGATCTTTACTCAGTCTCATTTCTTTACAAAATCCAACAAATTATGGACATGAGGCGCTATATTTTCATTTTTATATGCTGCAGCTGCACAAAGACGTGTAGATTAACCATATACCAGAAATGATTGTCCTTCATAAAGATAATCCTGACATGTACAGATGGTGGATGTTAAATTTAGGCTTATTCTCCGTTTGAGATAAGCTCACAGGCACAGGACAGTTTAGATTATATTAATCATACATAGACCCCTCACACACACACACACACACACACACACACACACACACACACACACACACACACACACACACACACACACACACACACACAATGTAACTATATATATATATATGTATACTGTATTCACACTAGCTTGCATGCTGGATATAAGAGGTGCAGTAAAAGAGATGAAATGTCATTAACCGCCTCCTTCCTTCCTTCCTCTATGAGTTAGACATCAGCAGTGGTGATGTAAATAATCTGTACAGATCATCATTTATACTTTAAATGTGAGTTAATGGGTTTCCAGGGATGTTACGTGTCATGGGAATACAAAAAAAAAATGCTCACTTAATCTTGCACTGGTTCAAAGGTCAGGGAGCCATTGCATGTAAAAGATTAACCATGGTTCAGAAATCGAGAACCTTCAATACATTTGGGTTTCTTCCAAGAAATTAAGCTTTTGAATGGTGAAAACTGAAAAAAAACTATAAAGTATTATTTATTTCTCATCTATCATCTATTGGTGGTGAATCAAAATGTCCTGTTTTAAGCAAGCAGCAGTTAGAACACAAAGATTTTTCAAAATAAGATGGTTTAAGAAAAGAGAAAAGAAGAAAATCTTTACATTAGAAAAGCTGTAACCAGAGATTTTATTTTGCTGTTTGCTTTACCATTTTACTCCAGTGAATTACAAGGATCAGCAAGCCCTGAGTTCTTTACGTTAATCCCTTTAGGCTTCTCATTGTGTATACACTAGAGGTCAGCAGCACAGGGTCAAACATACAGATCATGACTGGATCTTTCATCAGTCCTCTCCTCTCACCTGCTTGGACTCATTCCCCGTGAAGTGCCAAACCACAGTGTTTTTGGAAATGTCTGAACTGGGGCTGTACCAGGCGTGTAACACCACCATCTGGCCCTTCACCACCTCCATCTCTCCTCGGGGGATCTCCACCTTGTTGGTGTCACCTGGAACAACAGCACAGAGCAGGAGGGAAAGAGTTAATCACAGGTTCTGTTGTTGCATTGGATTCTGGGCCGGCTGGAGATAAGTTAGGCTAATTTTTCAGAATGTTTTTTTTTTTCTGGGTCATGTTTTAATTTTATGCTTAAAAGCTGCTGTGTGATATAAGTTTCATTAACTTTTGTTTTTCCATGACCTTCTTTGATCGACCTTGGGTTGTCTTGATTTCATGTTTATATGGCATAAAGAAAAAACAGAATAAGAAAAAAGGACTTAAACTGAATGTAAAGCCAAAAAAATCACTGTTAACAGACAAATGTTGGTAAATACTGAAATATCAGTAGGTAAGTAAGTTTAAAAGGACATGAAGCAGAGAAAAGCAGAACATCTTATCCACACACCCAGAGAAAGAAACAGGGAAAAGGAGTTCAAGGTGGAGACAGACTAAACAAATGTTTGAGTGATTGATATTATTTTGAAATAATCAGCTGAGTCCAAGGCCAACGTTCATGAGGCCGATGCAAAATCAGAACCAATAATGTCTGCAGCCACTGCAGGCAGCCACTGCAGGCAGCCCTGTCAGAGCGGCTGCTTTTGATCAACGCTGGGGCCTCACCTTTGGTCTAATTTGTTCTTGAAATTCTTGATTCGGCTTTAAATGCTTGATTCACCAAAAAAATGACAGTTATTCCATCCAAAGTGAAAGGACATCAAATCTTTAACAGTTACAGTAAATGTTAAAAGTCCATATGAAACAGGTTACTGGCCTAAAAAAAATCAAGCAGATTAGGCTGTAACATTCATGGACTAATGCTAGAAAACAAAAACTAACATGATATCTGTCGACCATAAGCTGACCTGGGGCGGCTGTGGCTCAGTAGGTAGATTTGTCGCCCCATAATCAGAAGATTGTGGGTTCGATTCAAGCTCCTGCAGTCTAATGCCGAGGTGTCCTTGAGCAAGACACTGAACCCCAAGTTGCTCCCACTGTTGTTCTGTGGTGTGAATGTTAGATATATGATGGTCTGATAAGCTTAAGTCGGCCATCTGTGAGAATGTGGTGTGATTGGGTGAATGAGGCTAGCAGTGTAAAGTGCTTTGAGTAGTCAGTAAGACTAGAAAAGCGCTATATAAGTACTGGTCTATTTACCTGGCTCTCTTCTATCAGTGCTGTCATTAAAAACAAACATTATTGGTTGACCGCTTGTTTTAGGTACACTGCTCCTGCTCACCCAAGCTCTGGGTTTTAGTTAGGTTTACTGGGATCTAACACTTCCAAACCTGATAAATAATTGGCAGGATTAACAGCCCAAAGTGCCGGCTGTAAAGTCTGCTGCAATGAGGAAAAACAATACCCAGACCACATCAGTCATGGTCCTTCATTTTATAACCATAATGTCAGCTGATCTGATCTGTTATGTGGTCTCATACCTTTCAGTCTGATGCTCTACTTTTCACTTGGCGTGTGCACATTAGATGTTGACAAATTAAGACGATCTCACTGAGGTTAAATAAAGTTTAATGACCATGATGGAGATCAGATGAAACAACACCCTGCTCCTTCAGAGTTAAACACAGCTGTTTGTTACTTTTTAAAGTGTTTTACTATTTATTAACATTCAATATATGTGTGTATATGTGTGTGTGTATATATATGAATATATGTATATATGAATATATGTATATATATATACACACACACACACACACACACACACACACACACATATATATATATATATATATATATATATATATATATATATATATATATATATATATATATATATTTATTTATTTATTTATTTATTTGTATTATCAAAGGTGAAAAGCTGAAGTGATGGTGTGCAGGAGGAGTTTATCTGATGATAGGACACCAGAGTGGGGCTACAACTGATGATTAATGCCCTGATCAATTAATCTATCCACTATCTTATGAGTAACCGAGTACATGTTTGGTCCATTAAATGTCAGAAAATGGTGAAAAATGTCATGTTTCTTTGAGTCCAAGGTGACATCTTCAAACGTCTCTTTTATCCACAAACCAAAGATATTCAGGACCAAAAGAAACAAAAAAAAATACACGATTATGAAGCTGAAATTAGAGAATCTGCACTTTTTTTCTTAAATAATTACTTGAACTGATAATCAAGTATCAAAATAGCTGATGATTCATTTAGTAGTCAATCAACTGTTGCAGCACTACACCAGTGATAAATAAAGATAGGAAAACACTTTTTCAGAATATTTATCAGGTGTGTAGACACAGTAGATTACTTCAGTTTTGTCTGAAAAGCCATTAAAGAGTGCATTTTACACAAGATGTGGCACAGAGTATGGTTTGTTTCTGAGTATTTAAAGAGTCTATAACTTAGCTCGAACAGCTCAGTTAGCATCGACTAAGCTAAAAACCTGAGCAATCTTGTTTCCTTTTCTAAGTGCTGTGAGAAAAAGGTACAGAGATTTTGGAAAGGTCAGAAATATTTAGGTGCATGAACTAAAGGAGACAATGAGAACCTGAATAGTGCAGAGATATTAGGACTTTTTTGTTCCTGTTTCAAACAAACAGTGTCTCGTTCACAAGTACAATGAAGAGTAACTCAAGATATTTCACAAAACAGAGGAGGACGTTCAACTCACAAGGTGCCCAGTCACCCGAACCAGACAGCTGCAGCTTGATCAGTTGATCCAAGCAGTCGTTTTCCACTGGGCTCTCCAGTTTGAATATCGGTTAAAAAACACTCATGCAAAGAAAAAGGTGCTCCTGCTACTAAATCCTCGGGCTGACACAGTGAAAAGTATTCCTCGTATGCTCAAACAGACATGGCAGAGTGTTATGATCCATGGACCGGCAGCTGAAATCTCCACATCTGTTCAGCGTGGCACGCCTTCCCTCTTTTGCAGAGCGGGCGAGTGTAGTAGCAGGAGAATTAGGTGATTGCTGGTGGTGGGGATGAGCTGCGGGGGCGTACACACAGATCTGTGTGTGAGATAGCGGTTTCATGCACGTGGGAGAGGGCAGAAAAGATGAGACTAACTCGTTTGTGCATTTTGTAATTTTTAACTGCAGATACTCAGTGCTTCTCTTATTTCTCCTGGGACCATATGACCCCCGCCGCTGCAACGTCCCCGTCCCTTCATTTCTGAATCTCTGGATCTGGTAAGTCCGGCTGAGTAATCCCTAAACAATCCGGGACGCAATCCTCTCACCTCACGTGAGCCAAAAGAGCTCAGCTGGACATAGATATGATCTGACACACATGGTTGTTTCACCCGTCAATGCTGATGTGACTACCACCATCATCGTCATTATCATCAACATCATCACAAACAGCACGTACATTCCCTAAATGATGATAAGCAGATCGCTTTGCTTTGCATTTAATCATTCATGTCATGCAATCTCTGCTGAGCCTGGGTGCAGATGGAAACCAGGCAGCAAACATTCAAGGGAAAGCACTTCAGAGATTTGAGGGCACATGATGGAAAAGGGAAGATTTTCAGGGAAAGAAAGCATCTTGACTGACAGGAAAATTATATTCCAATGCTTTTACAGAACAATGATACACTTCAAAGTCTTCTTTAAAGTATGGTTAAACGAGTCTTCACTGTTACAAAAATGCACTCAGAGCTTTAATGTCGCTGTGAAGTGAAGATAATAAATACACTCAGTGCAGAGCACTTACTAACTCAGATCACAATAGAGGAGAGATGTCTCTTTTTGTAACCTGATGATGTGACGGCACACAGCTCGAGTGTGTCTTTTCAAAGTAGGATGCAACAGAGTAAAAACTGTCAGAAACAGAATTTCTAAGGTTGAATGTGAGTAGCTGAACCAAGAAAAACAGCACTGAAATAGGCAACAAATTCCTCAACTGGTCAGTATTCAGCTCTCAGCCTGAAGAAGTCTGAAAACAGGGTAAAGAGTGACGATAAATAAGTTTCCTTTCTTTATCTTGTGTGAGGAAAGACATGGGTTTCATGCTGAGGGACTGGACAAGTATCTGTTTTCAGCAAGCAGCTCCCCTAAGGCCAAGAAACGAAGCTGATCAGAAAGTGTCAGAACTGTTAGTTCCCACTTGGGACCAGTTCCAAATGTGAGCCAGTCCCAAAAGGTACCATCAACATCATATTAGATGTAAAGACGCTAACTCCAAATTCACACAGTGTGAGCGCTGCTGTCTGTCAGCGCTGCGCACTACACTGTACTCAGAAACCACTTTAGTAAATTATTGCATTCACACAGCCCACGCTGACTCTGGCTCGTGCCACCAATGGCTGCTCCCGGCTGTTCCGCTTTGAGTCTATTTTTGCCGGCGTACGCTGCAGAGACGGGTTGATCTCCACAGCAGATCGTAACAAATAGGAAAACAGACACGAAAAACAATCAGAATATCAAGTCATTTCAAAATAAAGCACCATGTTCGGGCTGCCAATCATAAATTGATCCTCCTATATTAAAACTACGACACTGACACAGAACCAGAAGTCATCAGCAGGTCAGAACCAGGGGAAATCCAACACCATGGACGAGAAAAAGTTGAACTTAAAGGTTGAAACTTCAACACATCCTTTCTATAAGGACACCAACAGAAAGGAAATGGGATGGACTGAAGTTGCTGGAGTCTTGGGAGGGTCAGGTGAGTTTAAAACTAAGTAATTGTCATGCAGGTATGTTGTCATTGGTGGTATTCTTATGGGAACATGTGGTTCTCCTGTGATCTTGAGTATCCAACTGCTATGGAGTGCGTTGCGTTGCGCTGGGCCCCGCTACGCTCCAGAGATGGATCCAACTAGTGCACGCCAAAAACCGTGGTGCTCACGGAGTATGTGTGAATGAGGGGTAACAGACTGTGTAGACTTTGTTTCTGTTGGTAATTTTACAACCTGACAATCTGGGAGATTAACTGTGGTGTATCTCTGCGATCTTCATCGTCATATTGAGCTGTTACGTTAGTTAGATATGGGTGTAACTTGTGCTCTTTTCAGTTTTAAATTCAGATACTCTTTACTTGCATGGTTTGAAAACCTGGATTCAGCAGTGCAACATTCTCAGCATGTGGGCGCCCCTCCTCAAACGTGATGACAGAGACAAATGGCCGTCCTGTGAATATGGTAAACAGCTGGATTCATTTTTCCCTCCATACGTGAAAAGATGTCAGATCCTGTAATGTGTGTTGTGAGACATGAATGCAAAAATCTTCCCCTATCTGCACGTAAAGCACATCTTTATGTAGCTGGAGCTTTAGATTTATTTCATCATCTGCATCATCTTCACTCTCACCTTTTTTTTGATGCACAGCTGCCCCACAGTTCAGAAAATTCACTTTAACTGATCAGATTTCTTTATTCTTTTCAAATCCAGTTAGCACAACAATTGTTATCTATAAGCTATTGTTTACAGTGACTGGCCGACCAATGAAGTGACGTGTACGTGTTAAAACATTACGTAACATTATGTCTGCATGCCTGAAATCTCCTTGAATAATGCTTGGAAATGCTGTGCAGGCGTGATTACTATACATGGTGTGACACAATCTGAGGGGATCACGTTCTCTGAGACTAAACGCTCCTTCTTCACGTGAATGCTGGTAATTCTGAATGATTCCAGATGATGAAGAAGGATAATACCCTCATCGTCGCTCCACTCCAGACTATTCATGCGCAGGTTTATCCTCAGAACTATGCCATTCAATTGTTCATTAAATGAAGGAAAATCTTCACTAATCCATGGCTGTCTCCATCTGGGATGTGTGTGAGTTTGGCTGCAGACCGATAGATAAAAACAGTTCAAGATTTGGATATTGGTTAAAGACAACCTAAATCCCTCACATCAGGGGAGTAGAAAAAATCAGGGAGAGCTGCCAATAAAGGGATGTAGATATGATACTATGCAGCCTCAGTAGACTCTGTCCTAATTACACTCTGCCAAAGGCGATCCTTCAGCCTAGCCACGCTTTATATCTGCTAATTGGATTCTTCTCTTTAGAGTAAACAATGTTTTTTGTTTTCCTGCAGGGCATCCTGGCTCTCAGATATTGGCAGAGTCGCAGCTGCAGCAGCAATTAGAACAGCAGCGAATACCGGACTCACAAAACCTGCACAGAATGATCAGAGAAAAAGTCAAGCCCATCTGAGCTGAGGCACAATTAGAGGATCTGAAATTATCTGTTGTAGTATGATGAACTATCTACAGGGGGCAGCAAACTCATATGATAAAACATGGTTGTCTTTTTGTGCATAAAACCACAGCAGAGGTCATGGTATCACCAGAGTAGTCAAAGCACCGGTCACAAGACTTAACTAACGAGCTGATTTGATGTGAGCTGAAGTGAAGCAAGTCATCTGTAGTTTAAAGCCATAAACATCTAAATATAACCAAACAGGTGTCTCGTTCACTACTAAAAATACTGGTAATTTGCATGTCTAACAAGGCATCCCAGTCTAATTACGCTGTGTATGATCAAAAGGATGATAAATCAGTCCCTCTCCAGCAGCCCTCAGGGAGTCATGTTGGCCTGTGTGAAGATAAACTGATCCTCTTTAACCAGCCACACTCTATCTCTCTGACTAATCTCCACTTCCACTCATGTCTCTCTCATGTGAGTCATCTCAGGAGCTGGAGATTTAGGCAAGGCTCAGATTTACTCCCCATTTACACCTCTACACCACCGTGTCATCTTCATACAGCGTGGTGCCTTGAAATCAAGAGATAATCTAAAGAGATTGGAAGCAGCAACAACAACAGCGTGGAAAGGCTAAAGGGCTTAAAAACAGAGTGGAATTAAGGGGTGTGACACTTTACAGTTTGTTGTTGTTGCTGTAGATGTCACAAACTGTTAACAGAAAACATTTGACAAATTGCTGATTCCTTATCGAATTGAAAGGAAATGAAATGCTTTCTATAGGATTTCTTTAAGGTGTTTTTTTTAAGCAAAATTGTGTTTGTTTAAAGAAACCAGCCAAATCAGGGTTGATTTCTGAGCATACGACTGATAGAAGATGTCGAACCAAGACTTCCAAAACACATAAACATGCTTGGCCTGCTTATTGAAGTCCACAGGAGAGCATCAAAACAAACAAACAAACAAACAAACAATCACGCACATCAGTTTTATTCTTTTTAATGAAAATTATACTAAAGAGTGTCAAATGAACATATTTAACACTAAGACCGACAATACTGCATCGGAGCCAAACTAGAATTCTGACTTTTTCTCAGAATAAGTTATTAAAAAATTATTAGACAGCATTTTTTTTCAGTGGCCCTAATCCTCCTTTGTTCAAAAGGAACAAAGTGTGCCAAAGTGACTTGCAGCTTGCAGCCTCTCAAAAGGCCATCAGGGAGCAGCTTTTCTGGTGGCAGAAACAGGAACAAAGAAAGTCTGCACTGCAAACATTGATTACAGGGTCTCTGCAGGTTTCAACAACTCAAATTTAAGACTTTTTGAGACTTTTTGAGACTTTTTAAGACCGTAATGAAAACAATTTCACATCCATACAGGCAAAAATGTACAAAAGACATGGAGGAAAATTGTAGTGCCATGGAATTAATTGCAAAGTGTTTGAATTTATTCACAGCTCCACTATAACCACCGACTGCAGGCTGTAACACACCGCAGCACGCAGCACACAAGTTGGTTGTGCTCCATAAATTCTGACCAGGCTGCTCAGGTCATTGAGATCTGTTTAGAAGCTACGTGACGGCATCCTTTAAAAATCACATTTAAAAGCAAGACTGAAGTTTCTGCATTTGTTCTGAATAAAAGTAACGTTTAGACATTTTTGACACCTTTCAAAATCATACTTGAAAAATGTTATGAGATTTTTATTCATTTATTTTTTTCAAAATTATTTTTTGGGCTTTTTATGCCTTAAATGTGAGAGGACAGGACAGTGGATAGAGGAGGAAACAGGGTGAGAGTGGGGAGGGACATGAAGTAAAGTCACCACAGGTCAGACTTGAACCCAGGCTCCCTGCTCAAAGGCTTTATACAACATGAAGCGCGACCTAAACCACTAGGCCATCTGCACTCCAGTTTATGAGATCTTAAAAAAAAACTAGACATTTAAGGCATTAAATATCAAATTATTGGACTGGATTATTGGACCCCTGGATACCCTGTGATTATATGATATATGAACGTGGTGTCAACCTTTTGTCTCTGATGTAGAATTTTGAAGCCCATCGTCAGAGGGAGCCATATTGAAAATGTTAAACTCAACCTTGCTTCGCTCTAATCTGGATGGTGAAAAGAGGTGGACAGACATCCATATTGCTGGTGTTGAATTATTACTTGTGGTTACATTATTTTAGATGGAGTAAAAAAAAGGAACTTCTTCTTGCACTTGATGGCAGCACCTGCAGCCAAAGCACTTCATCACACTTCCTAAGCTTTTTCCTTCCTGTTTAAATTCTTGCTTGTGTTGTTTGTCACTTTGGACAAAAGAGTCTCCTAAACGAAACTGTAGAATTGTAGCTACAGGGTGCCCACCTGTCAGTCCAGTCGGCTTTGCCCTTATATGGGCAGAACTCGTAAGTTTAATTACTTCGAAAGTAGTGAGTCGTAAAAAACGTACATTTTTATTTTGTGTGCCGAAAACTAAATGAGCTCTTTCTGGTGTTTCTGTTGTCAGCCTTATGTGGGTTTTGAAGAACTGGAGTTTTAAGGACTTCTGCATGGGCTTCACATTGCACAGCCAGCAGCGTTCCGAATGCCAGAAACAGTCAACCTGAACAGTATTCAGAAAACAGACAATTTATTGAAAGCCTTAGGCATAAATCTTTATTTTCAGGCAGGGTGAATTTTGCCTTCATTGGATAGAACAGTTGAAGAGGGGAGCAGAGAAAGAGGGGAGACATGCAATGAACAGTCAAGGCTAGGAGTGGAGCAAGCAACTCCAGCAAAGAGGACAATGGGACGCACCCTTAAACCGCTGGGCCAAAGATGCCACATTAATCCACGCTATTCACAGATTTTGTGATGCATAATATCTTGAAACATGATGAAATGTAAAACTCCAGTTCTACCAAATCACTATACATTTGGGCTTCTTGGGCTCAATGCAGTCGGTGGACATCAAGATAAGTTATGATGCTGCAGGAGGGTCATGGGTTAAACTCCTGGGACCTTGCACAGATTACCTGCAACACCATTGGTCCACAGCTCTAGAGGTACAACTATGAGACCATAAAGAGAGCCAGAAAGAGGCTCATCAAACTGCCATCACTGAGCAACTGTCAAAGGAGCTACAAATATGGGGAGGACGGTGAATTTCATCACATTTTCTAATGCATTTTCACAATATCCAAATAACACGACAAATGAAAATTACTTCAAGTGTCCCAATGCAACAGTGAGTTTTAAAGAGTGAAGCTACCTTGATACAAACAACATGCAGCAGCTGAAATGGTTTTTAACCCTACACTCTGCTTTGACATCCTGTGCTACATTCGTATTTGAGAGTGAGTAACAAAGCTCATATGCATAAAACAAAGTGCTCGTCTGTTCCTTACTGCAACTTAAAACTATGAAGAGCCTGAATCTGTGTCACACTTGTGATAGCAAAGTTTTTAAATGACCCATAAACGACCAGCCATGCAAGAACAGACACCATCATATAAATAATTGAGGCATCAGATTCCTCTTCCTCATTATAATCCTTCATTAGAGCTGCTGGTTAAAAAGTTGAAATGACCGTGAGTTTTACTTTTAACTGAGAGGAGAAGTGAGCGCAGGATCGAGGATTGAGACTTTGGCTGAGCCGAAAATAAAAGACATTCCTCTGACTTTTAGATGGACAGGGCAAGGAGGAATGTAGGACAACAAAAAAGCCTTGTTGGTGTGAAGCTAATGATAGGACCCCACAGGCTTCAAACAGATGGCCCTTCAATAATAAATATTAGGGAGAAGGCTGCTTCTTTAAATTGGATTACATTAGTGTAATCTACGCAGCTATTTTAAACCATTTGGAGTGGGCTATCTTCTCACGGTCACTTTAATCCCTCTTAACTTTTGATTGTGTTCAAATTGATTCTCCTCACACAAATGGCCCCAAACCATTGGAACTGTCCTCTGGTTCTCCTCACATCACATGCTCAAGAGAAATACCTCCCACATTAAAAAAAAAAAAAAAATGTGTGTGGACAGACAAATCAACAAACAAATACATATGTTTCTTACAGTGTCACTTCAAGCTTCCACCATTACACCACTTGTCATCGTATCAAAAAGCTGCTTCAACCAGAATTGTAGCTAGCGTACTTTATGATTCACTCAACTTCAGTACATTTTGGTTTGATCAGATTCAGTCAGAGTCAGTCAACAACAGTACAATTAAAGCAGCAAGCAGCAATGAACGGGCCCTTGTGTCCGTGTGCCTGCAAGGGCACATCAATAAGCATGTAGGTGCACTCAGGCTGTGACACTGAACTTGTGTATGTGTTTTGGTCCAGATCCCACATTTCTCATGACAGTTATTAAGATTTGCATGAAGCCGAAAGAGAAACAAGTCAACTTTTGGCCGTTGTTCCTGGCCGCACCTATTGAGGTATGAAAAAATATTTTGATCATTTTTCATCCCCAATGTGTCTAATATACACAAAATGTTTTGAAGATGATCAGAAAAAAAAAAAACTCAGAGGTGAGTTTGTTCAAATACTTTCCCTTTGAAGCGGCATTAGCAACATTTCAGTCAAATTTCTGAACTTCCTGTTTAGATTTCACCATAGATATAAGATACTTGGGCCACATCCACAAGATACCTGGAAAGCCGCATATATTTTTATACGTTTAGGCCTGTCATCCACACCAAAACGCAGTTTTATGTCACTAACAATGATCTTTTCTCAAAACTGCAGCCAAAGTGAAGATTTTGGAAAACTCCTGTTTCATGGTTTCATGCACACGCCGGCAAACAGAGTTACTGGTTTTCAAACATCACAGCTTATGACAAAAAAATCTATTTATGTCACATATATGGTAAATGGACCAGTACTTATATAGCGCTTTTCTAGTCTGTCTGACCACTCAAAGCGCTTTACACTGCTAATCTCATTCACCCATCCACACCACATTCACACACTGATGGGAGGAGGAGGCTAGAAACCATCAGTTTTTTCTAACACATTCATACCCATTCACACACCACATACACATATATATGTGTATGTTTATGGCAGGCATAAATATGGCAGCTGTGTTCGTTTTTCATGCGTCTTGTTAAGTTTAGGCTGAAAAACTACATTTAAAGGTAATTCAGCCTCTTTGTCAGTCCAAACAGAAGATCCTAGTGCTCTGGTGGAAGAGACGGAATGAGTGGGTTCATTCTGAGGGGAAGTGGGAATGACATCATCTCCAAGTTGGCAGCATTCCAGTTACACAAGTCAGAAAGTAAGATGGCAGTGTCCATGAAAGCTGTTCTTGCACTTGCCCTGTCCAAATATAAGCAAAAATGGCTAAGAAAGTAGTCTATATTTTCTTTCAGTGTGTTGAACTGTTTTAAACTGGAAACCGGAAATCCTGACTTCTGAGTACAACTGGAATTCACCATATGCACACAAAGTTTCAGGCATGTAGCTTAAAGCAGCTGGCGGAGCTCAGTGTTTCAGCAGCAGGGGGCGCCATGGAGCACGTATTGGAATGAAATCACTGGATTCATACATTTTTCAAAATGACAGAATTTTCCCCCAAATTTGGTACAACTTTGACCACGACGAAGGCATGTAATTTGGGGTTAAATGCATATCAGAATGTATAGAATAT
This sequence comes from Labroides dimidiatus, assembly GCA_030710495.1. Lineage (NCBI taxonomy): Eukaryota > Metazoa > Chordata > Actinopteri > Labriformes > Labridae > Labroides > Labroides dimidiatus. Next base: position 2,209,511 of record CM061154.1, on the reverse strand, counting down.
AGAATATCCTTACCGTTCTAAGAGGGCCTTCACTGACCCTGCGGTTGGGCTCAGGCCCTAAAAATATGAATCCTCGTTGATAATGAAGTCTAAAACTAAAAATAAAAAAAAACAAATGCATTAATCACCAAATGGTTATGTTCTTTCTGTTCACTCCCTGAGACCTGGAAAAGAATTAAGAGAAAACTCTTATTTTGAAGGGCTAGTCCTTAGAGCACAAAAAAATACAGAAAAGCCAGACATTGGCAATAAAATGAATGCTTTGGCACTACTTCAGATGTATTTAAACCAAGCAGCAACCTTCAGGTACGAAAATAAGCTAATAAAAAAAACAAACAAAAAACCTGCAGTTCATCAAGTGTCCACTTGAGGCTGGTTTTGGGAGCACCGAAAACCACTTGTCCACCAATTCAAAAAGACTGATTTTAGAGCAAAACTAATTATTTTTACAGCCTGGAAAAAGAAAATACTTCAGTCTGAATAGTTCATTTCTCTAAAGGCATGCGCCTCACAGGGGGTGACTAAATAATCTGCCCCCTCTAGGTCAGTTTTAGTCATGTGAAGCTCCTCAGAGAACCTCATTTCTATAATAACCCATCAGAGCATATTTTTCATCAACAAGGGCTGTGAGAGTAAACTGCAACAGAAAGGTCCTTAGATAGTTCTCTGTTTATTGATCACCACATTTTGATACATAAACCAATCAGGTGATCCATTCTTGAGTAAAACAACTGATGTGTCACACTCGTCAGAGCTGATTTAAACTCTTGAACTGAAGTTAACCAAAATAAATACAGACACCGCTTGAGGAAACAAAAACATCACATTGACTATTAATTTCCTTTCTGCTTCCAAAAAAACAAAAAAGCACTTTAACCCTTTCTAGTCCCAGCCAACACAAAGGGGGAATTGAGGCTTGCATGATAAACCGTGGGGGTAAATGTCTGAAGAAGCCCATGTAAGAATTATCATTGAAGAAGCTATATATAACTGAAATTCCCCGGACATTTAATAATCATCATGAAAACATCCACAGCCTCCAATAACACCTTTATTTATTGCTCAGATGTGTGTATTTGTGTCTGGTATAAGCCCACAACAATTCAACAACCTTTTGAACCTTTTTACGCACTTACCATTTGTCCTCCCACTCTCCTTACAATGTTTACCTACATAAATAATAGTGCACTTAAAACAGCAGAGGCATTTGCCCTGAATGCCTGGCAGGTCTTCTTTCCACTTTGACATTCAACATGTTTAACCACAATGCCCCCGGAGCTAAACAAAACATGAGACCGACAAAGAAGGGAAGGGAAAAAACAGGTCTCTATAGAGAGAGCGAGGGGAATGAGGGAGCGCTGGGCTGAGGCTTTGATCACATGCAAATACCTCACACACAGGGGATATAGGTGTTTATGTGGGTAAACAAAGGCTCACATTGTAGCTAACTTGTGTGAATTATGTAAGCAGGGGGAAAGGTTTACATCTGTGCACATGGGTATAAATACAATCTCTCTAGAAAAGAGCTGCAGCTCCAACTGCTGAACAACAAGTACTTCATGTTTTCAGCTGGTTATGTTGCATTAGTTTGACTCACACCAGTTGAAGCTGCTGGATTTTCATTCCAGCTGTCGATCACAAGGTCCCATAGTGCCGTTTTAGACAACTCCTGTGTCCCAGTGGAAGGGAATGAAAGGCAAATTCAGAGCTAATATGGGTCTGCCATGTTGCAACACAGAGCTATAACCACCCTGCCACCCCAGCACTGTCCCCGTCCTTTGAAGAAGTTATTTATAAACCATTAGTGTGGCAGCAGGGCGAGGGTTGGCCGTTTTATCTCCCAGATCTGTCAAGTGTTAACGTGCACAAGGCGAGCTGTGCTGACAGACTGACAGAGTGAGGGCTAGTACTGCCGCACATGTCTCAGGTCGAACACGGCAGAGAAGGCCCCACAAAGTTGCCTCACAGTGCCACTTCACCGCCCGTGGGACACAGGGAGGGCTTAATGCAGTGAGAACGTAATTAGGAGGTTGAGTGATCTGATTTCAGATTTCCACTGAGCTTCTCAGCTTAGAAAGGAATTAGGGGATGAGGTTTATAATCTGTAAACAACATCAGATGCCTCCCAAGTTCATCTTGAGAGAGGTGGAGGGTATAAGGAATTCAGGAGGGTAAAACTCTTCTTAATGTGTTAAGCAGCAGCTGATAACTGCCTGTTTAAAGGTGTAGTAAAAGGTGTAGTTTGATTTTCTGAGAAACACACTTGTTTTTCTTTGTTTACAGTTAGCCTAGCTAGCATCAAACTAAAAAAACAAGCTTTCTTGGCCACACCTCAAAATGCTTTAATGCTTAATGTTTTTCATGTTGTGAACAGTTGACTGTGGCTTTAGCAGTGTGCTTTCGACATCAAAAACAAATAACTTTGGAGTATTTGTGACTCTGCATCATGTTAATGGTTCCAAGACTACCTTTCACAGAGATCAGTATGTGGTTCTCGGTTATTGTCATTCTGTGTGCTTGTCTCTGTTAAAAGGGGTACCACAAGGCTCAATATTGGGCCCTCTTTTATTTACTATATATATATATAAACATATCACATCATCTATAAAAGATTGTAACTCCCACTTTTATGCCGATGACACAATTTTACTGTCCATACTGATGATACTGCCCATTCAGCCATTCAAATACTTCAGGAAAATTTCAATCAATTACAACATGCTCTGTTTAACTTCAAACTGGTTCTCAACCCAGGTAAAACCAAATACAAGCTGTTCTCCAGAGCCACAGACATCCTTGACAATAGTTTCACATCACCACCCTAACAGGACACAACATTGAGAGAGTGAATATAATGTCTTGGTGTTTGGTTAGATCAAAAACTCACCTTCAAATTGCATATTGATTCCCTGGCCAGCAAATTAAGACAAAATATTGGATTTTTCTACAGGAACAAAAGTAACTTCCCGTTGCAAAGTAGGAAACATATTATTGAAGCTGTCTTTTTATCTGTTTTAGATTATGGTGATATTGTTTATAGAAATGCCTCTGCCTCTACTCTGAAACCCCTGGACTCTGTTTATCGCTCAGCCCTCAGATTTATTACTAGTGACAGTTCCTCCACTCACCATTGCGCTTTATATGAAAAAGTGGGCTGGGCACCCCTGAATGTAAGACCTGACAGGCACTGGTTCTTATTCACTTATAAAGCCTTACTTGGTAAAATGCCTTCATACATCACGTCTCTGTTAAATCAATCTGATAATCAATATCCAACAAGATCCAGTAATCTCATGATGCTTGTAGTTCCACGGGTGAACACTTTTTTTGGAAGAACTGCTTTTAGCTTTTCTGCTGCTTTCACTTGGAATATTTTACAACAAACATTTAAACTGCAAGCACCTGTGACTGCTGGTCAGTTTAGAACAATGATAATGAATTATGCTGCTTTTGTATGTCACTGTTTTTAATTGTGTTGTTGATCTTTGTACTCTCCACATCATTGCAAATGAGGAAATGCCCTAAATGGTTTTTTGAGATTAAATAAAGGTTGAATGAATTTGTGTTGGAAAAATTGTACATACATGTTATCATTATGTAAAGGAAAATTTATAATCACACCTTATGAGTCACATAAACACTTTGCGTTACATCTCTGTATGAAAAGCGCTTTATAAATAAAGTTTGACTGATTGATTGATAAACATATTAAGTTTGTATAGTCACATGAAACCATGAAGCATATCGAATGAATTTACTATCTAAAGATGTCTTAAGGGTTTGCTGTCTAAAGAGTTTAGGACATTATTATGTGTTTAAGTCTTCATATAAGAGGACTGTCTTTCCTCCTGTATGCTTGTTGTTCATGGACAGCTGGACAGACCTTGAGGACTTTGTGTGAACCTCTTTATTTCCATCCTAGGGAGGATTCCACTCTGGATACTGAGTGGCCTGGAGGAGATTACTTTTTTTCACCTCTCTGCGCCAGTGTGTGAGGCAGATAAAGACTCTTTACACACATGCACAAATGCTTGTGTCTGTTACTGTGAAATATATTATCATGTGACAAGGAGGTGGACACCAAGTTCCTGTAAAATGTACGCTGAAGAGATTTTCTTTTTAGCGAGAGGAAGTTGCCTTTGTTGTAAACTGCTTGCTCCTGCAGCAAAGTTCATTGAACAAAACTACTCTCTGCGTTCATTCTGCATTACCTGAGTCAGAGCACAGGAGAAATTTTCCTGACAATTTGCTTATTTTTAATAGTGCACGTGTCAAAGAGACTTGTGCGAGGAAAAAAATATTTTCTAAATCACTTCTAAAGAGTCGGCATTCCTTTGCTTTATCTTTATACTCAAAGACTGTACACTGTATTACTGTACACCAGGCCGGAGACCGTTCAAGTCTATAGGTCTAAACTGCAAAACTAAAAGAAAAAAAGAGCATTATGGCTTTTTGTTTTAAGTTATGTATATGTGCCAGACTATTTCTTGGACAAAAAAAGTTTGCAGCTTCAACTCTCTTACTTCTTTAGAAAACTTTGCCACTGCAAACCCAAGCACCGGATCAGGACTCAGTACCAGCAGGTATTAAATACTAAAAAAACTGATCATATTGGGGCAAAAACCGCTGATCAGAACATCCATCCTTGCAGCTTAAACAAAAAAGTAAAACTGAAGCACAAAGAATGTTAATCACTGAACTTTATGGGTGTTCATCAATTTTGATAAACCACTTCCTGTACAAATGCTAAGCAGAGCCAAGCTAAGCTAGCGGACTGATAGTATTAAGCTCACACACAAAGCAACTGATCTGACTTAGTTAGATAAGAGGATTGACACCATTTTCATATCTGTACGATAAACTTTAAATTTAACACAACAGACTATTAACTTAGCTTTGTGACTTGAAACAAGAGAAACACCTAGCCTATCTTACAGACACTGCATCAACACATTCTTTCCTTTGGCTAATTGTTTCCCCCCTTTCCTGCTTTTTGCTAAGCTAAGCCAATTAGCTGTGATTATAGCACAAGATTAATAGTGTTATCTTTCTTTCCATCTAGCGCTACCACAAAAAGGGAATAGATATCCAATTTCTGCTTTAAAACTCAGATTATACAGCCATTAAAAATAAAAAACCTCTATATTTAACTTTCCATTGTTTCTCTAAGTCTAGGTCCAGTTTCACTTCATGTTCACTCAAAGCACTGCGAATATCAACAGTTCCCACGGTCAGAGCTGCTCCCCCTGACCAAGGTATGGATTTTACAAACTGAAAATCAATCCATATAACAGACTTTGAGTGAAACAATCAATCTGATTCAGCAGGGTTCTTTTCATGGACTGAGCTAAAAAAAAAAAAAAAATCTTTCAAGTTTTTTGTTTTTTTTCCTCAAAACCTTAATATTTAGAATTTCTCAGCCAGGCCCTACCTGTGGTGCCCTAGGTAAGCTTTTATATACCTGTTTTGTTTGGAGCTTTTTGGAGATTTGGATTTCTTATGGAAGTTTTAAGTCATCTTTTGCCTTTTTGTTTTATTAAATATAACCTTCACATCTCTGCCCATAGCTCTTTCTCCCACTGTGACAGATTTCATATTTCAAAAATACCTTTTCCACTGTTCTGATGAAAATGTTAACATGCTAAAATCTCTTTTTTACCCAAAATAAACAAGCTTAAAACTTAATATTTCTTATTCATTTTTTGATATTGTTCTGGTATTTTCACCTTCATTTGACAATGTTCCAGTGCAACTAATCTCCGAATGCTCTAAATGGAAATTTAAAATCAAACTGGTCTTAAAGCCAGTAAACTTGTATTTATTTGACACAGGATTAAAGAGCCTGCAGGTAAATAATACCAAGATGTTCGCTGTCTGGGGCAAAAGTTAGCAGAGCTCGCACCATTAGCCTCCAGTCCTCCATACAGATTAATATCTACATGCCTGTGTTTGTTATGCATCACCAGCCATGTTGATTGAGCCTCCAGACAACTTTACCTTTATTCTCTGAATCAAAATGCTACTAAACTGCAATATGAGATGCCGTCTTTCATCTGATTATGATTGGATATTGGAGCATTATAGCAATGGGCAATAATCAGAGCTTTAGTCCAGCGAGTGATCACAACCAACACAACAAATGAGCAGCAGTTCAAGTCTGCAATAATAAATGAACATCTTGTTTCATGGACCAGTAATTCTGGTGACAACTAGCAAGAGCAGTGATTTTGAATCATCTACTGGACACCAAAAAGAAAAAAAATCAATGGAGCAGTGACAGAAAACCAGCTTTTTAATCTTGTGAAAGAAAAAATGAAATATTACAAACCATTACTGGTAAAAATAATGAGGTGTTCATCTACTTTTAAATCTACTTTTGTCACAAGCACAGCATGTTTACTTAAACCAGAGTCCTTTGAGGATCCACATCAATACAGCAGAGCTTGTTCTAATTTAAACTTTATGTTCACTTCACCTTACATCTCAGCCTCTATCTTTACCTTAAGCCCAGAAATGAGATGATTAATAATGGACTGAACCCATTACATAGGTGAAATCAATATTTAAAACACCCTAATTATAGCAAGCCATTGTAACATGTACTGAGGACATGGGGGCCTTTAATCACCTCACATATTCCAGACAGAGTAGGAGACATGAGCAAGACTTTTGGTTGTGAGATGTCTTGAGACAAAACCAGTAAAGAAACTCTGGTAAAGTAGAGTCAGGGCTCAGATGGTGGTTAGCTTTCTAACCTCCCACCTTGGATACATTAAATCCAACATGTGTAACACTTGCAGACGAACCCTGGTGACCCTCAAATCCATGCACCAGCATGTCAATAATGCCCCTACAGGGGCCTGGGCAACAGAGCAGCAGATTAAAACCCAAAGACACAACAGGAAGTAACTTAACCTACACATCACCCAAATGAGCTAGTTAACTTACTGCACTATCCTGTTGAAGGAGTATTGAAGGGTCAGTGCAACTAAATCTCAGAACTACTTCAAGTCATTGATGGAGGACTTTGAAAGCTTATCTATGGGCTGAGATTGATGCCACTAAAAACCGAATTTGAATAAACGTACTGATTTGAAAAGAATAATCCGAAATTGAACTTAATGTTTTGAAACTTAATTTATTTGCTTTAAAATTGACCTGTCGTTTATCATTCAAAAATACAAAATTTAATTTCTGTTCAGTGTGGCAAAACCATTATGCCACCTAGTTTCAAGTAAACCTGATTATTCAGTCTCTGGTCTTCAGACATGATGGAAATGACATGATCTCAGCTCGCTCTGCTCCAGTGACAAATACAGCTACAGAGCGTAAAGGATAATTCACGGACATTCAGAGGTTTTTCTGCGAATCTGTGCTTAATGATTCTTTCCTCACAGATATAGGTGGCGTAATGGTCTGGTCACACTTAAGTGAAATTGAATATTTGAATTTAAGAAAAGTAGATCTGAAAATTCAAATTGGTGGAAAAAACATCAACACAAATAATTCATTAAAGTCCCTGTGAGAACTTTCTAAGTGATCTTGAAAAAGTCTTTCTTCTTGATATCTACCTGATCCTAATCCACAACTTAAAATGAGATTATCAGCACCAATATAGGTTATTTATAAATACTGTTTCTTAGCTTCCTGATTGGGTTGGACAGAACTAGATTGATTTACTGCACATTGAAGTCTCTATGTCAACACCACACCAACTGAGGAAGTTTAATAGTGAGAAGAGAGATCTGTGTTTTTCTCTGCTGAAAATGATTTCTGTGATTAATTTAGTAGAGATGGTGAAGACTGGAGCTGAACTCACAGACAGAAAAAGGACAGAAGAGAAGAAGAAAGATAAACAGAGAGTGACAGCATGGGCTAAAGGCTAAAACATGAGCGAACCTGCAATAATGTTGATTCCAACCCACATGCAGCAGTTATTCTGCAGTGATCTGATCAAACTTGAGAGTCTGTCAATAAAATGAAGAGTGAGGTTATGTTTGCTCTGATTGGTGGATGAGCAGGACATAAGGATTCACGAACGTTAGTCTACAGATACATCTCAGAGCAACGGGCTGCCAGTAGCACTAAATATTTCTGTCCACTAAACTCCAGAACAAACTGACAAAGTTCACTTGTTGTCACATTTCAAACAGCAGCGCTGTGTAACTGTTGATAAATACCTTACCTCATCATGTTGTATCCAGTAAAAAGTTGTCTTGAATAAGGAAAAGTAGTGTTAAAAAGAAGATCTGATCTCCACTCATTTTCAAAACAAACACGCACCTTGTTAAGAGTCATGTCATCACCACAGTGTGCGAGTGATTCCAGCCAAAAGGTGTCGCTGTGATCCACTTCAAACTGAGAGTCCTCACAGAACCTTTTAATCAGATCTTTTCAAACTCAGTTCTTGTGGCACAAATCTGGGCCCATACTTATCAGACACCAAGATAAGTGGTGCTGTATGCTACAGTGAAGCATGTATTGCTCTGGAAAGTAAAGCGTTTTCAAAAATGTATGTGATGATGTGATTTTCTCCTGTTTTCTTTACAGCACTGACCATTAATTAACTCTCATATGAAATAAAGTGATGGATATTTTGTTGAACTGACCCTTTACAGTTACTACCAATGTCCCTGTTTCACCCAACTGCTGGTGCAGCTCACTTCATTCAGATTAACACATTGCCCACACAAACAGACACAGCCACACTTTGCTAAACCTGCAGCTGCATAATTACACAGCAGAAAAGGAGTCATGAAAAATGCATCATTCAAGCAGGTTAAAGCTTTAAAATGCTGTGTTTCTGAGGGAAATGTGTGGAACTTGGATGTTTGGAACGTGTTAGATAAATCGATGCAGTTAGAGTCTAAACAATGGATTAATTATGGGGTGTTTTGACATAAATCTCACCCTTGTATCAAAAAAAAAAAACAGACCTTTTGGCAGTCTCTCTGAATTCAAAACTAACAATTGATGCTGAATAGTTATTTCAACTTGTAAAAATGCTGCTCTGTTGCACCTCAGTAGTTTAGAATCAGTTGTGTCCATGAGCCGTATAGATTGGAGCTGCAGTTATTGCTGTTCAGGGCACAGCTCGGTGCCTCTGCAACAGTTTCCACTGTAACAGCCGGCAGTGTTCATGTGTGACATTTCGCCGCAGAGAGGAATGAGTTGTAGCCGTCTGTTTGACATGTTCACAAATCACCGGCATGATTAACGTGCTGCAGTGACTCCTACCAGTTATCTCGCTATTGCTGTACATCCTTGGTGTGCATTAACAGGCTAATGAGACACTTTATTGATCCCTGTAGAGAAATTCCCTTTTCACAAGGTCTAAGTGCTGGGTCAGTAACAGGAAAGCAGCTGCTAAAGATTCAGCGTCATTTGAAAGATGTTTTAGGTCTTGAACTCATGTCTTGTGGTTGAAGGACGGTCACAGAACTCAGTACACTGCAAAAAACTGTTTGATGTCTACTATTTCTAGCATTATTCTCTAAAAAGGTTTGATGGATTTATGTTAAAAACACTTCTTTTTCCATAATTCTGGCTCTTATCCCTTGGAGCTAGGATTACAGTTTAATAGGCTAATTAAATGTGAGGATAAAGATCGTCACTAAAAACAAGTATGTGCAGTTAGTTTGGAGTCTGTCAGTAAAACATCCAACATATACTCAGATCAAGATGTCAAAAATTAAAAGAGAGAGATTAAATTAAGGGTGCAGATAAACTAATGGCCTAATGTGTCTGCTGTCAATGATTCTGGATACAGCAGGTAAAGGTCCTTTCTACGTAACATTTATTTGGCATGATTAACTGCAGAAAATAGTAACTATAGAGGGCATTTCATATTCAAGTCTCATTGCAAGTAACACTGAATACAAGCACTAACAGAAGTGTGCAGTTTGAGGGAATTTTTACTGTCTGATATAAAGCTTACCCCAATCAGCCAGTGAAGTTTGGACGTTGTGTAAATAAAAACAGAATATAATGATTTGTAAATCCTGTTTAACTTATATTTAGTTGAATACACCACAAAGACAGGATATTTATTGTTCAAACTGATAAACTTTGTTTTTTACAAATATTCAGTCATTTTGAATTTGATGGCTGCAGCATGTTCCTAAAAAGCTGGGACAGGCTCATGTTTCCACTGTGTTCCATCACCTTTCCTTTGAACAACACTCAATAAGTGTTTGTGAACTGAGGACACTAATTGTTGAAGCTTTGGAGGTGGAATTCTTTACCATTCTTGATTGATGAACAACTTCAGTTGATCAACAGTCCGGGGTCTCTGTTGCTGTATTTTGTGCTTCATAATGCTCCACACATTTTCAATGGGAGACAGGTCTGGACTGCCCCGCTGTTGTAACAGGTGCAGAATGTGTCTTGTCATTGTCTTGCTGAAATAAGCGGGGACGTCCCTGAAAAAGACGTGGCTTGGATGGCAGTATATGTTGCTCCAAAACCTGTATGTACCTTTCAGCATTAATGGAGCCTTCACAGATGGTCAAGTTAGCCATGCCATGGGCACTAACACACCCCCATACCATCACAGATGCTGGCTTTGAGACTTTGACCTGATAACAATCCAGATTGTCCTTTTCCACTTTGGCCTGGAGGACACCACGTCCATGATTTCCAAAAACAATTTGAAATGTGGACTCATCAGACCACAGCACACTTTTCCACTTTGCGTCAGTCCATCTCAGATGAGCTCGGGTCCAGAGAAGCCGGCGGTGTTTCTGGGTGTTGTTGATATATGTCTTTGTCTTTGCATGGTAGAGTTTGAACTTGCACTTGTAGATGTAGTGATGAACTGTGTTAACTGACAATGGTTTTCTGAAGTCTTCCTGAGCCCACGTGGTAATATCCTTTACACAATGATGTTGGTTTTTAATACAGTGCTGCCTGAGGGGTCAAAGGTCACGGTCATTCAATGTTGGTTTTCAGCCTTGCTGCTTACATGCAGAGATTTCTACAGATTCTCTGAATCTTTTGATGATATTATGGACTGTAGATGGTGAAATACATTAATTCTTTGCAATTGTACGTTGAGACACATTGATCTTTAACTGTTGGACTATTTGCTCACACAGTTGTTCACAAAGTAGTGAACCTCGCCCCATCCTTGCTTGTGAACGACTGAGCCTTTCAGGGATGCTCCTTTTATACCCAATCATGACACTCACCTGTTTCCAATGAACCTGTTCACCTGTGGAATGTTCCAAACAGGTGTTTTTGGAGCATTCCTCAACTTTCCCAGACTTTTGTTGACCCTGTCCCAGCTTTTTAGGAATGTGTTGCAGGCATCAAATTCAAAATGAGTGAATACTTGCTAAAAAAAAAAACAATAAGGTTTATCAGTTAGAACAAGATATCTTGTCTTTATAGTGGATTCAGTTGAATATAGGTTAAACAGGATTTCCAAATCATTGTGTTCAGTTTTTATTTATGTTTTACACAACATCCAAATGTCATTGGAATTGGGGTTGTACTGCCCTGGCACAAACTGGTTTAATACAATTCCATCCTGTCTAAAAATAGGCCGACAGTATACTGTGGACACTAGTATACCTCCCAGCACTGGTGGGTTGTTTAATGTTTGAATATCTTAAGTGCAATAAGCTTCATGAATTAGATCTAGAGATGGAGGACAAATAATATTCCATTCTGCAATTAGCACCTGCTTTTAAAAAAACAACTCCTTTCTTAAACTTTTGTATCGTGTTGATTGAAAAAAACAGTGAAAATGTGTTTCAAGTTTAGATTTTTCTTTTTTTTGGAAACAATGATATTATAATAACATATTGATTAAAACGGTCAATATGATATATTTGGTGCGACTGCTTTTTGACTGATGCTCGCAGAGTCACTCTCAAAGAAGCTTCTCACTCAGAGCAGAGAGAAAGTTTGAGTGTCTGTCCAACCTAGAATAGAACAGACCAGAACAGAACATACTTTATTGATCCCTGAAGGAAAATTCCAAGAATATATATATTAGTGGTGGGACTTTGACGCGTTAATTCGATAATTTAGGGGGGGGGCGGGGGGATTAGCGGCGTTAAAAAAAATGACGCATTTTATCGTATTTTATTTTATAGTCTATACCACACAGAACGGTTCTCAGTGCACGAGTTTCTGGCAGACGGATTATAGCGACGCACTGAATGATGGATAACACTGTTGACAGCGCCTTGCTTAGCTCGGTGGATGGAAAATTTACTTTTAAAAAACAGTTGGATGGAAGCCTGGATTCACACATACTCTGTGAGCCCAAGCCAATTCACTCTGCATCCGTCTCATGAGCGGAGCGCAGCTCAGCGTACTCATAGCAGCTGGATACACAAGATCACAGGAGAACCACATGTTCCTGCAGGAATCACACCCATGACAACTACTTTCATGATATTTAGTATGTTAAACCCACCTGCCCTCCCAGAGCTTCATTAATTCAGTCCTTCCCTTTTAGTCTCTGTTGGTGTCCTTATATAAAGGATGTGTCATATCGTATATAATTATAAGGTTTTCCGCCTCCAATATAAACTTTTCCTTGTCCGTGGCGTCAGATTTCCTCTGGGTCTGACCCGCTGATGACTGCTGGCCCTGTGCCAGTGTCGAAGTTTTAATATATGAGGATAATTTTACGATCGACAGGCTGAACATGGTGCTTTATTTTGAAAAGACCCGAAACTCTGATCGTTTTTCGTGTCTGTTTTCCTGTTTGGTATGATCTGCTCTGCGGAGATTGACGCGTTTTCAAAAAAAAAAAAAAAAAAAAACCTTTTGAGCAAAATAAACAGGATTTTGTAGTTTAAACTTCTGTATGTGACTATTCAATGATTTAGTCTTCAAAATCTGTTTGAAATGTGTTGCTTCTGATGTTGAATATCGATGCAATTAAAATGCGATTAATTAAGATTAATTAATTAAAAATGGCATAATTAATTCGATTATTTTTTTTAATCAAGTCCCACCACTAATATAAATAGAATACTATAACAAATGTCAGCTAGAAAAAATGTCTATCAGTGACGACAACTTGGCCATAATTCTTATGACAGCCACCACCACCACAGGGTCCAGAGGGTCCAGGACTGATCTGGCCTTCTTCACCAGTCTGTTCAGTCTCTCTCTCCTGTATCCTGTTTGCTCACAGCAGATGAAATCTTTCAATGTGGTGCTCGTGTCTGGTGTTAGCTCAGTTAGCCAGGTCTCTGTGATAGCATGATGCTTCTCTGCCAGTATTCCTTCTGGTGCGGGGTTAGCACTTTGGGTGTAACGATACATCAATCTGGATCAATATATAGATCATTTGAGCAAAAATCAAGTCAAATCAATTGAAAGTATGAACATGGATAATTAGTGCCTTTTTTATCTTCCACTTTTATTTTGAAAGTCCCCGCACATTCTTGGTTATGACAGTTTACGCTAAGCCATGAGCCACAACACCACTAGTAAAGATAGCAGATAATGGCTAGCAGCTGAGAGAGAGATAAGGAAGACATTCCCTCCCCTCTCTGGGGTAAATCAGGGGTATGAAGTGTTTCAGAATCCAGAGAAAAGACGGATCAGAAGACGGAGCACATGCAATATGTAAACAAAGCCGTGGTGAGATAAAGTATGAAGAAAACAGGACAAATGAGTGTCTGTTTACATCAAACAAATCCTTTCTGTTTTAGAGCTAGGTAAACAGTACAGCACATAAGCAGAACCATGTGGATCTAACACGATATAACACAAATGTTACTGGGGACCCTCAATGATGAATGATGAAATAAAATACTGTGCTTTTAAAACTGAAAACTGCAGCACTTCAAAGTGAAACAAGCATTTGTTCACATTGTTAAATAATGTTTGTCATTTAAATGCCCGAAACATTTACTGAAAAGTCTCAAAGTGTAACAATAGTTTTTTTTTTCCTTTACATGAAAAGTAACAGAATGTGGTAAATGGATTCACAATATCATCTGATATCAATCACAGGCCTCTAAATCAAACCAAATACAATCGTATTGTGGCAGACTTTGTGATATCGGCAAATATCAAATCATTGTTCTGAAAATCGATATTGTGTCGTATTGTGTTGAACGTACACTCCCAGGTAGCACGACTAGCTCATCCATCTCATTGTAGAAAGATCTTTCATTCTCCATGGATGGGAGGACAGGTTGATGTCATCTCTTCTTAGCTCCCACTGCAGTACCGGCATGTTCCTTGCTCGTGTCCTTGCTCCCTTCTCCTGAGCTTGCAGGCAACTTTGGACAGGTTAGCATCAACATGCTACAGGCTGCTAACAGCTGAGTCTTGTGTGTAAACAATGTAACCATGGTTACACATAGGATACCCCCGACAAAAAGGAACACAAAAGATAAAAACACTAATGCAAATGTAACCAGTTTGGTGTCAATCGCCAACAAATGAGCCACAAAAAGTAATGACAGGCTCCAAATACAAAGATAACTGTAAAGATAAGAAAAAAAGAGAAGAAAAAAGAACAACGAAGAACGAGCTGCTGCAACAAGCTGCCATTCAAGAGATGCTTAGCAGTGTCCACAAGTACCCCCCCATGATGGCTCCTGTGCAAAGTCTTTTCATTGGCTACATCCGCTTGGCAGAAAATATCTAAGATCCCAAGTTAAGCATCTAAAAGCTTTGTCTCTTTCCCTCACCTGGAGGGACCCTAAATTCCTGACCTCAAGTAACCTCTTTTACAAAATAAATTGAAGCCTGATTGCTCAAGGTTTCGAGGCTGTTACATAGCCTCTGAAAAGAGCATTAGTGTTGAATCCCTAAATCTTTCAAAAAGCTAAACATTGCCTAGTTTGACCTAAAAAGTCATCAAACAATCCATCAGACAAGTCAGTAAGGTTTTAATAATCAGGCTCTGCTTGATTCTGTAAAGGTAATCAGTCCAGTGAAAACACTCCTAAATTCAGGCCTTTTTAATGTGACAGCAAACATTTTTAACCATAGCTTCACATGATGTAGCTGCACAACAGGGGGTTACTCCCAACCACCGCAACTCTGACCGCTTGGGGTTTTTTGCTCTGCTGAATGAAATGTTTTGTTGTCTCCTCGTTCACAAGACTCAAACTCAAGCTTGCAGGTAAAGTGGTTGGAAATGGATTTGCCACATCAGAAGTTAATCTTTGGAAAGGTGGATGAAAATTGCACATTTCTTTTAAATTGACAACAGATTGGCAGGAGTGAGCAGGGGACAGATTGGGTGATTAAGTTAAAAGGCTTTTCTTTCTCCAACAACAAATGGGCTCATAAACGTGCAACATAAGGACATGTTTGACAATAAAATATGCCCATTATCCCGTCAAGCTTTCTATTTCTAAAAAACACTAAATTAAAAAAGCTGCCTGTACAATGAAAAAGTGCTGCAAATGTGCAAAATTAAGAGGTAATTTTGGAGAGGTGCGTGGCACGTTATCAACATGGATTATATCAAAGTGTAAAAGGATTCGATGGCTCCCACACCCTGACATGACAGATAAAGTGAGAGAGGCTTTTAAGGCCTCTCAAGGGTCTGCTCCTGAATGCATTATAAACTCTGCTTCAGTAGAAGTGCACCTCCTGGGTGGGGGGATTAGACAGAGAACAGTTGCTCCCCTGAGACTGACCGTGTGCCGTCCCTGTGTAGCCTAATGGTCAAAGACATTATGAGAGAGATTTATTGTGTTGTAATCCTCTTCGACGACTTTACTTTTCTGCACAATAAGTTGCAGATAAAAAGCTGGCGTCTTGCTGACAACAGACTTGGCAGGTGGCTTTTCTCTAAGATGTTGGCCCAGAAACAAATGGCTCTAATTAGTGTCTTACTCGGTCTGGTGAGCAGAATCTGATTTGCAACGTACAGTAAATCAGGAATATCATGACTGCTAATGGAATTGTTGAAATAGCATAAATGGCAATGAGTGTGGGAAACTGCAGACTACAACTCCAGTTATTTTCATCATTTATCAACCTAAAGTTTTCAAAGCAGCACTTTCATTTTATCCCAGAGTGTTCTTTTCAAAGTGGTGTGTTGGCGACTAAACCTTATATAAGAATTTAGTTTCTCTTTTTTTCTGCAATACTGTGCCTCTGCAATTCACTTTAGTCAATCACCTAAAAGCTACTCTGAGATTTACTCTTGTCTGGCCTTTTTCTCTGTCACTCACTCACTCTCATGCTCTCTTTTTGTGCTTTTAGCTTTGTTTGTTGTTGTCCTCTTGGGTCTCTCACTCTCTGCTGTGATGCCTGCCCCGCAAAAACAAAGCATGGACTGCTAACAGGAGGTCTTTGCCTTTTGGGTTTCTGTCGAGACAGGTTCCTACAAGCTGTGCTGAACTTCTTGTGGGGGACTGTATGTCTTTCTGAATGGAGCAAAATCAGGCATTTCAGGTGCAACGCGGGAGGACAATAGGCATCATTAGTGCACCATTCACTAGCAAAGGCCCTGTCATCAACAGGATACAATTTAGCAGTGATTTTTTGATGTAAGTGGAAGAATTATTCTGGATATGATGTTGAACTTCATGCTTTTACTGGTTCGAGGAAGGTTATAAGGGGATCTGCTGTAGCTCCTGGGCATGATGAATGTCCCTTTAGGGCCAAAAGTGTTGGTCAAAAGAAATTTAATTTTAAATTAAATTTAAATTTAAAGAAAAGGGGTAAGAAGGAGATCAGATTGAATTTATACAAGTGCTGGAAGAGTTTGAGTTGTTGTCCTGCTCCAGAAACTTTGCTTTAAAGCATCACTCAAAAAAGACCTGAAGCGAGATCTGGGAATCATTAGCATCAAATAGCTCTGTACATTTTACTTCTTGGGTCTGTCCAAGGAAAATTCTATATTTTAAAAAGACATTTAATCTTCAACTCACTTGTGTAGTTTTATGAAAACACTCAAACATGGAAAAAAGGAAAAACAATGTCAAGCTGAATGTGGCTATGGTTAGCAGAGCTGGCATCACCAGCCCTGGGTCCTCTTTGCAGGTCAACATCAACATGTCTGAGGTGGTTAGGCATTGCTCCAGCTGATCAGTAATTGATAATTAATCATTTCTGTTTATTTAATCAAAATAATGTCTAACAAAGCTGTGCTATCACAATCTGCACTTTAACCCCATCTATCAGTGCTTGATTACATCAGGGTAGTAAAACAATAAGGTAGCAGCCATCAGCCAGAACTACTGCCCTAACTAGTCGTGGGTTACTCTGTTACAGCTTATACTCAACATTTAACAAACATAACAGCATTTCAACAATAAAAAAATGATACATTTAATTGATCAGTAGTTTTGGCACTGACTCGTGAGGGTGACCATGTCTGATGCAATACCGATAAATGAACTGAAGATATAACATTTCTCCCCATGTTGCCAGTATCTTTTCAGCTTTTCAAGGCAAAAAGTGTCCTCAAAAAGTAACTTGTAAAAATACAAAAGTACAAAAAAACTGATGATTGATGACTGAATGATTTATATCTGCTGTTTAAGGGTTAAAAAAAATCTGTCTTCAAAACCAAATATCCAGTTGGGGAGAAGTGCATAAACAAAAAACAAGGTTTATGTAATATTGAAATATTCTACAGGGATTATCATCCTCAAGTAATTATTATTTATCTGTGTTGTTGAATTAACACTCAACATGAATTCGGTGTAGTTACATCTTTGGGCTATTTTGAGATAGTTATCTGGAACAAAACATTAAGATTTCATGGTATGTTTATCCTGTTTTATGTGTTTTCCATTCTGCAGTGAGCTTGAGAGTGCCTTCAGTCCTGCAAACAGGTATGTGGCATCAGAAGGGTTAAGCCTTTAATTTCCCCTCTGTCGTACAGAGCATTGATTAGTTTGGATGGATGAGGCCACTGATGGAGGAGAATGTTGTAGGGATGGCGGTTATGGATTGGGTGTTTGTTTAACACGCGTAGAATAAACAGATCTGGTGTGAAATTTGGTTTAGTGCTTATTGAAAGTGTTTCTGTGGGTAATTTTTAGTACCCGTAAGTGGCACAGTGTGATTCCATGGACACAATTGTTCAAAGACTGCGCCCTTTAACCTCTGCAGCCAAACACCCACTCTCTGCTCCTTTCCCTAATCATGTCTATCTGCAGCCGCCATGGATAAACCACCACCATGTCTCAGGCCAGGTTGCAAAGCTGCCTCTGTGTGCTCTAATCTTATTATCAGCCCAAGCTGGCTTTAGCAAGGGAGGGGGGGACAAAAGTCGTACACAAGAAAAACATCATATTATGTCCACTGTCCTTTGACTCTAGAGACAATCACATTATAACAAACTCCCAAACCTGGTAGTGAGCATGGCCCGTCTGTGCTTTGTAATGATTTCCACTAGCTATTCACAAAGAGAGCTGAAGTAAAGCACATCATCTTTACTGGGTGGGATAACTGTTTCCCTGAGCAATAGAGCATGATTGCTTTGACACACAAATAACCATGCCTTTAAAAACAGTTGATTTGTGCCTTTTGTGTCAAGGGGTGTGCCAAGGCTGAACCCCTGAAATCCGATTGCCCGACCCATGAACTTTCCTGAAGGCCTCAACAAGAACTGATCAGCAGTTTGAGTTGTTTCAATGGGATGTTTTTAGCTTCTTTGTGGAACTTTTTTTTCTTTTGTTGTTAAGTTAAATGATGAAAATCATTTCATTGAAGACTTCAAGAATTTAGTTCAGAATATTTCACTGTAGCTACTTTCTTTCTTTGGCTATTTTTTGAGTTAAAACTCAAATTTAAACTCAGAAATTGAAAACCAACGATAACATCAGTATTTGAGAAGAGTTCTGAAAATAAATGAGAGTAAAAACAAAATCAGTGCAATAAAATCAATATAACTTCTAATAAATACCATAAAGTCAGTTATGATTAAAGAAACAAACAAATAAATAAAATGATGTTAAAAAGTTAAAAGTTATAGAGAGCTAAAATGAAATGATTACAAATTAAAATCAAGGTTAAAAGGTATGTTTTAAGTTCGCCCTTAAAACACTCAGAGAGCTCTGAGCTGTTCTGATGTCCAGAGGCAGAGAGGTCCAGAAGTTCAAGGCATAAAAGCAGAAAGCTCTCTGGCTGGCACCTGTTTGAGAGACACAGGGAAGCATTCCAGGACCTTAGTGATTGAAATGGAATGTAAAATGAAATAGGGTCGGTGATGTATGGAGGAGTAACGGCTGAAATACACCGGTTGCGTCTGCGTTGCAGCTCCGCTCAGTCAAGGCGCCGGATCAGTTTAAAATCCATTCAAGTCAGTGTGTCAACTTACACTGGATCCGTTCCGTTGCGGTTCAGCTGCGTGTCTGGTCCGACAGGTCGCAGCTAATCCGCAGCCATCCTATTTTTGCCGGATGACGGAGCTGTGACGCATAAATTCAGAGTAGAGAAGATCGAGCGGGACAGGAAATAGTGCACGGAAACTACATAAAAAGAGCCTGAGACTTTCAAAATAAAACAAATCGTTTCTAATCTAGATCGTATTTAGCTTGATTACAATAGCAGCTCTTCACAATGAGCAGAGATACGCGAGTGGTCAACAGGTCAGAGTTTACAGAGGGGAAACAGTGAAAAACATGGACGAGGAGAAGCTTATCATTGAGGTGGAAAACCACAGAATAATTTATGACCCAACACATCCTTTTTATAAAGATAATCTCAAAAAGGAAATGGCATGGAAGAGTGTTTCAAGTGTTTTGGGAGTGAATGGTGAGTAGTGCACCGTACAGTATTGTGGTACTACTGTTTGCTTCAACATTCTCACGGGATCGTGAATTACCGCGAGAAGTCCGCGGTCTCGCGACTCCAGCTCTGCGGCTTGCCGGACTCGCGACGCAGCCGGTGTAAGTTGACAAACGCAGTCAACACGCAGCGCAGCAGAGCTGCAACGCAGACGCACCTGGTGTATTTGAGGCGTAAGGCTGTGTAGAGTTTTAAAAACAAGTAAAAGAACTTTAACATCTTTCTAAAAGAAACAGGGAGCCAGAACAGAGTTTTAAGAAGAGGGGAGATGTGTTCATTTTTCTTTTAACATGTTAAAACTCTGGCAGCAGCATTTTGTCCAAGCTGCAGTTTTTTCAGAGACATTTTTTGGTAGACCAGTAGAACAGGAGTTGCAATGATCAGTACGGTTGGTGATAAAAGCATGAGTTAAAATTTCAGCATCTCTCTGGGATAGAAAAGGTCTAACTTTTGCATCTTCCCTAAGATGGTAAAATGAAGTACTCATGACCTTGTTAAAACGAGCATTAAAATCTAAATCACTATCTTAAATCACTCCCAGGTTAGTCACTGTTGCTTTCTCCTGATTATTAAAACTCCCCAGGTTTTGCAGTGCATTTGGGTCATGTGGGTAGGCAGACTTGTAAAGCTGTGTATCATCTGCATAAAGATAATAATCAACACAGTGGTGGGAAATAACCACACCAAGTGAAAGAAAGTACAGTGAAAATGAAAGAGGCTCAAGAATGCTTCCATGAGGGATTCCATAGTTGAAATGGAATGGCAAGGACAAACCGACTCAGGGACAGTTTCTACCCGACAGCAGTTAGGATCCTGAACACAGGCTAAAATCACTACCATGTCATCAGAATTATGGACACTACCTCATGTCACTTACTGCACCAGAAAATAACTACCTCATGTCTTTTGTTTTACCTATGTCATTGCACTCTACTCCCTCTTGCACCTTACTGTCATTACTTACTGAATCACACTTTGCTATTCTATAATGCACCTTAGCTACATTATTTTATTACATATATACTTTTATTTTATTTTATCTCTTTTTGCACTGTTTGCACTGACTGAAGGGCTTTTGCAATTTCGTTGTACTCATTGCAATGACAAATAAAGTTCTATTCTATTCTACTCTATTCTAAATCATGTGTCTCAGACTCATGAGCCCCTCGGCTGACTTAAAAACTGCCTGTTAAAAAGAAGGAGGCATAAATGGCCAAAACAGTCAAACTCAAAAGTCATAAGAGAACTAAAAAGAAAAATCATGCAATTTCCTAACATTCCCATGAAGGGCAGCACAGATGTCAGGTTTTCATGGTCATGCTGTTGCCAACCCAGGGCTGGGCAATATGGCCTAAAAATAAAATTCCCTCTTTTATCCCACAACACTTGATTTAAAATTTTAATTAATATTTTTCCCTCTCGAAAAAATAAATAAATAAATAAATAAATAAATAAATAGTGATACAAAAATGACATGAATCAAGTTTTGCGTCTGTGTTGTCAAAATATTTTCCTAAACCAAACTGAATTTTCCTCTTAAAGTTAAAGTCTGTGTCACAAAATGTTGATGATGTAGTTCAAACATAGGCAGGTTTGACATAAACACTCCAGGCTGAGTATTTTCACAGTATGTTCACATGAAACTCTCTGATCAAGATTAAATCTCATTTAAAAAACAAATACAAGCCTTTAAAAGTCTTTGTGGTAAACCTGACAGGGCCTACCATCATGAAAACTGGACATTATTTTCAAACATGCAACAACTTACAATCAGACTAAGGCAAGAAAAAAAATATCCATTTTTAACTTTTAAAATCTTCTGCAGAAAATAATTTGAATTAATTGATTCAACTGATGCATTGCCCAGCCCTAGTAAGATGTTTTGATTTCACATTTTGTGATCTGGTTTTGGTAGTCTGTTTAGCATACTGTATGCATGTAGTTACCCTGATGACACTCTGGTCAGAGTTGTATGTTCCAGTTTGGATGAAGCAAAAGAGCCGACCTTTAGTCTCTTTGCAGACAGATACAGGATGCCTGCCTGTCATTCAAATCAGCCATGACCTTATATGAAGAAGTTTTTGATTCACGAGTAAAAAGAAAGCATTAATGAGATAATATCATTCAGTTTAAGGCAGAAATAGCTCTCCATGCCCTTGTAATTAGCAGTGCTCCAGTTTCATATTGTGATTAATCAATGATTCAGACTAAAACAGCTGCTAGTTTTGTACCATTTAAGAAAGTATTTAATAATTCATCCATTCTCCTCTACACTGGAACTGACTAATTACTCGAAAGAGGACCAAAGTGTGAACAGATTTTCATGCTGGAGTTTCATCAAAGGGACTTGAGTGAAGGTGATCGCTGATCAGAGGATTTAAATGCACATGGCAGTCGAAGTATAATTTAAAACAGGAAAATTAATCAAAATGCCACAGTGTTAAAGAACAGGCTGCCTTCAAACAAGCAGCTTTATTTTGAAAGCTTTACACATGCAAAGATGAGAAACATAAGCTAATGTTTAAAACAACCTTTATCACTGACAAAGGTTTAAGGGCCACAAGAAAATAAAGACAGTAGACATTAAGCATTACTCCCACAACCCATTTCCACGTGTGCTTTGCTGCCTTCTGTGATAACCGGACAGGCGGATGGGAGAGCAGCATTTTTCCAGCACTTAGACCTAATTGGTTGAGACGAACACCCTTGAAAATGGTTTGTACCCTCAGGAGCTGACGCCGATTCCTAGAAAATTGGAAATGGCTTCAAAATAAAGGTTAGACGGGCAGTTTGCACTATTTCATGGCACAAAGATCAACACTGATGGCCTCTTAGCTTCTCACATCCAAATGATCATGTCAGCTTTAATGAGAAAGACAAGAAAACATTATGAAGTCAAATATTAGTGTTTTATCAGAGTGAAACAGTTGAAATCAGGGGAATATACCTGGCTGGATCTTTTTCTGGATGGAGCACACATTTTAATCTCAGATGTTGGGTTGTTGGAGTGCCCACTCTTTAGGGGCTTCAAAAATCTGCATCATAAACAAATGAGTGACGTCATGGACACCGAGTCCATATATTAAACAGTCCATGTAGGCTGTGGTGAACTACAGCATTATTTTGGATTCACCGCACCATCCATTTACTGATTCAGCATGTTTTTATTAGTTCTAACAAGTATTTCATGAAGTTTTCAGGCACTCCTGGAGATATCAAGTTACATAAGGGTGTTTTGAAGTCATTAAGGTCATTTCCATCAAATAAAATGAGGTGCCAGTGGTAGCACTGGCACCTCATTTTATTTGATGGAGATTATATCTCAGATGGCTTAAGGCCCTCAGCCGTGGTGAGGCACATGCTCAGAATTTAACTTGGCCATCTGAACCCTTACACACCTCCTGGTTCATCTCACGTTTCCTGTGGAGCTTTAAATGTCAGCAGCCGAACCACAAATCCCAATCAGAGTCAGTGACCTTCAAACAAGAAATGACAATTTTACACAACAGAGTTTTTAAGGTTTTCTATTTGAATGTAAATCAGCTTTCTTCTATATAACATGTACATTAAGTTACCTGACGACAGCCTACATTTTCACCTGTGCTGAGAAATAATTTGCTTACAGAGAGTCTTCGTAAAAAGTCTCATTTGAGTGAAATCTACTATTCAGCGGCCGACTTGATAGCCTGCAAAGTTTATGACTTCACCTCCTACGAGGCATATTTGATGTCTGAGCTGTGCGGGTACAGGCGCCATGGTTACTGTGCTTATCAGGTGTGAGCAGGTTTCTCAGAAGCGGCTGTGTTCGCCTGATCAATTTAGAAAACCAACCAACCTCTGGGCTGGAAAGAGAGATGAGAAAAATCCTCAACTGAAAAAAAAAATGACTTAACGTGAACTCACTGTATGGATCCTCATTTATGTGGCTTGTAGTGCATGACTTTCTGCAGCTCCCCTCCCGAGGAAGATACAGACACTTGTTTGGCTGATAAGACTTCACGTAATTCAATTTGGCAAAACTTTAAAAGGTTTTTGTTTTTTTAACGAGACTTTTTCCACTCTGCTTTAAAACTGATGAGTTAAACATCTTTTATTAAACAGTTACTGTGTAAGCAAAAACCTCTCAGTTGTTTCAGATAATATTGTGGAAATGGTCCCATGTGGAAATAAAACCACATACATTATGCACATGCATCTGTATGTTTTTCCCAAAGGTCAGCTGTATTAAATGTGCTGTGCAGTGCCCAAAAGATATAAACTTAACCAACCAAAAGGTCTGTTTTTCAATTCGGATCTGTTTCCCTCCAGTGAATAGTGAGCCAGGCATTTTAGCAGTATTAGTAAAATGTAGTAAAAGTTAACTGCAGATGTTTGAAAAGGTAATATTAAAATAACAAAGCATGATGAAGTGCTACACAACAGGCATATTGAAAATAGATTAAGATTAAAGAAGGGCAGATTATTAACAAACGTCTGCGGACATTGTACCATAACATGTTTATCCCACACCGGGCTTGTGTTTATTATAAATTCAGTTATGATGTGAAGAAAATAGCAGTCTAATATTGCGTCTGACTAGGGCTGGGTGTCAATCAAAATTTTCCATACCTGTACCAATACCAATACCTCCATTTCGATACCGGTTCTTGAACAATATTTTTATCCGAGCAGTTTTCTTCCATAAGAAAATAAACAATAAATAATTGCCAAAGCAAAAAAAGCAATTGCATACAAGTGACAGTTCAGTACATACTGAGTACACTGTACATGTGTTTATAACTAGTAATTAGACCTGGGCAATAAACGGAAAATATACAGATACCAAAATTTACAATAATAACCGATGTCATTTTGTCCATATCGGTATATTCAGTGTTTTTTTAAAAAAAAAAAAGAAAAGAAAAGCTGATTTTGGTTGTGTGTAGGTAGGCTATGTATTTGTGTCCCTTTAAGGGGACTACATCAGAGATCAACTCCACCCCATCCAGTCTGTACCAAAAAGGGGAAGAGAGGTGAGCAGATCCATATTTAGAATTTGTTTATCAGAGATTTTACTTTTAATACTTTGTGTTTGCAGGAAATTTACGTTATTTTATACTTTTAAATGTATTCAGTTGTTCTCATTTAAGTAACCTTTGCTCACCAGCTGTTCAATAAATCTTAACTAAAGTACTTCATTTGTATTTTCTTTATTTTCAGACAGTTTAGTTTTACAGTCCTTTAAAGTGGCAATAAATAGGTCCAGGGAAGTCATACTATCAGTTTAACTGCCACAGCCCCATCTGATGGCCAAATGTCTTTTTTTTTTCTTTTTTTTTTTTTTTTGCACAGGGGCAGTAGAGGAGTTATTGTCCATTCATCGTTGTCAAGGTAAACTGTTAAATATATTGTGATATTGATATGGGGCCATATTGCCCATCCCTACTATAAATGAACTTTTTTATTTATTTATTTATTTAATGTCAAAATAAAAATACCATCCTTTATCTGGGCTTAGGACTTAGCACGATTCATCTGCATGGAGTCGTCTGTTTTGGCTGCAGCTTGTAAGAACTGCTGCAAGTGGAGGAGTTGTTAAGAAGCAGCAGGTGCTGGAAATCAATACATACTTTCACATCAGTCTCCAAACTCCAGAAAAGTCAACTCAACAGAGTTGTCACTTATCGCTATTTTGATTAAAAAAAAAAAAAAAAAGTCACTTGAGGGGTCTGAAAAGTAGCAACATATAGCAACTAGCAGTGGGAGAAAAAATCGTTTCACATAAGTATCTGAATATTTTTGTTTTACAATTTTAAAATCCCTCTTTTCAGTCAACTTTACATGGGCTGGAGTTAAATAAGGGAAGTAATATTACAAAAATTGCCAATATCAAATAATTGCATTTGAAATTGAATTGGCACCTCAAAAATTGTATAAGAATCAAATTGGGAGAAAAGCATATCGTCCCAGCCTTAATAGAAACAGTCGCTAAGTTGGCAACACTTTCCTGCATGCTGCAACCATGTGTAATGGTTACAGCCAATCACTGGTGGCATTATCAGATCTTAATCATGTGATTAACCCTTTGCGCACTGAAAGACGAGGCATATTTTGATACTCAGTACTACTGAAGCATTTCAGTTGGTGTTATATAAGAAGTGAAGTTTGATACTCAGCCCAACTCCTGACACTGATATCAGTCATGTTCAGAAGTCTATAGCATATCCAATGTCAAAAACACATCTATTACATATGACTGGCTGAGATAACAAATGGTATTAAACTGTCATGTGAAAAAAATAGATTGTTTTAAATACTCAATTGTTTTATTTTATCAAATGCAACAAAAAAATGATAACGACGCTGACCTGAATTATTATGATTGGCAATATGGGGCCATTAAATAACTACATCAGTCTACCTATAGGGAGGATTCAATGACTTCTCTTATCACTTGGCTGGGTAAAATTCTTGCTCCTGATTGGTTGAAACCACATAGTATCAGTCAATACCAAAAGCAATGCCACAGAAAACCTGATCACACACATCATTTCAAATCAATCTGCAGATTGAAGATTTCATCACCGCTAGAAAAAAAAAAAATCAGTTTCCATCTCCTGCTGCTCTAAAGAGCCAGGAAATAATATCAGTTAGCGGGCACAGATGTGAGAGCAGCCTGAGGAGATACTGGCCTCCCACTATCTCTGAGAGGGAAAAGTGGAGCAACATCCTGTCCTGTAATTTAGGCAGCAGAGCTGGTGGATGTGTCTGTAAATTGCTGGTTGAGACCATGTCAGTTAAAGCGTAAGCAGTGGTCTTACGATGGGCTGTGACGTGTGCCTCATTTAAGTCTAAAGAGCATACTGCAGGTTGAAGGCAACAGTTAAGCAACTTATAGGAAAATAAATTAAAAATAATGTTTTGAAAGAAATTCTGGAATCAATAACCCAGTCTTCTTTGTGTTTACTTCCATATCAAAAACAGTCATTTGAAGGCGATGTCACAGAGGGGAATCCTGCTGTTTTCTGTTTAAACATGGATCAGACTGTCACTGCTGTCAATGAAGAGGAAGAAAATCTGTATTCTACACATATGATGGTCCTGCAGACCAGAAGCAGGACAGGATCAGGAGGAATGACGGCCATAATGACGGCCATAGGAGAGCAGCTGAGCTGCTGTGTGAGGAGAACCAGTGGAGAACGGAGCAGGTGTCCTGCTGAGTGAGCGCTGTTAGCTAGCAGCATGTAGCCTAACGCTGTGTTCACATCAGCAGATTCAAAGTTTAAAATCAGATACAATTACTTTAAAAATAAGCAGTAAGTGTAAGTGCTGATCATAGAGCACACAGTTGAAGAATGCCAAATCTGAACTACATTTTACCGTGATGTGTGTTAGAGAAAAAGAGACGTAGGCGCAAATGCAGCATTGGTGTCTTTATATTTTATTCCTGATGCAGCCCAGCCCTCATGTTGTTTAAATATCACATGAATGTATAAAGTCAGATTGTTCCTGATATTAATTGAAGAATACCAGTTCACACCGTAGTCTACACACACACAGAATGCACAACAGCGCACATAATCCACAGTTTAATCAGTGCATTTGCTGATATAATGAAAGTGTGTTTTAATGGGACAGAGGACTGAGAGATGAAAAGCGTTTGTTTCTCTTTGTTTACCGACACTCTCCCTTGTGCGTTCTGTCTTTAAAGCCTACACATGCTGTCCTGTGTCCATAAGCACACATAAGAGAACACACCAGAGGATTCCCACAAAGCAAATAATAAAATGTTAACAGTCAGCATATGTCTTATATTAAACAACTGGAGCACCATGTAACAGAGATCATGTCCCATCCTGTCAGCGTGTTGAGAAAACGCTTTTGTTTTTTGTGCCTCATGCTGCTGTCTGTTTGAGCAGGGCTCAGGACTGCAGCTGCTGCTGCCGCCGGTGAACCTGCTGCTGCCTACATTGACGGGACCGCACCCGCCGTCAGTCTCACCTGAACTCCATCATATCACCAGGGACACAATCTTCCATCTGAAAATGGGCTCCACAGACGACTGCATTTTTTGGGACCGATGCATAAAAAAAGTCGCAATTCTTCAGCTGAACAAGACGAACCCGAGCACCAAAGCTAACTCCATTCTTCTTCCTGTCTGGCTACACCACCTAGTAAGTATCTGTGGTACTATTTTGAAATGGTTCAGATCGGATCTGGCTGACAGAACTATGTGTGTAAACCTCTGAAATTCAAAAGTCCGGCTTTGCTCCACTGCTACATGGGGTTCCACAGGGGTCAATCTTAGGGCCCCTGCTTTTCTCTTTGTATTTACTGCCCCTGGGCTCCATCCTGAGAAAGCATGGCATCTCTTTCCACTGTTACGCGGACGACAGTCAGATATATGTGCCACTGAAAAAAAAACCCACTTTTTTCCTCACACCACTTCTAGCATGTCTTAAAGACATCAAAGCCTGGATAGCTTTGAACTTACATTTTAATGAGAAAAAAACAGAAGGGATGGTGTTTGGTCCCAGCGGCCCTTGTGAACGCCCTCCTTTTGACCTGGTCCCTTTGGTAGATTTTTTAGAGCCGACAGTTTCAAACATGGGTTTTAAGATGGACAGTGATTTTAAATTGGATCAGCAAATTAGCTCAGTGGTTAAGTCCAGCTTTTTTCGAATCAGGCAGCTGACAAAGGTGAAGCCTTTCCTCACACTACGGCACTTTTAAACAGTAATCCATGCTTTTATCACATCTTGGATGGATTACTCTAACACACTTTATTTGGGAATCAGCCAGTCTTCCCTCGCACGTCTCCAGTTGGTTCAAAATGCAGCCGGTGGCCTCCTAACTGGAGTACGTAAGAGGGAGCACATTACACCCATTCTGGCCTCCCTCCACCGGCTCCCTGTGCATTTTAGAGTTCATTTTAAGGTTCTTTCATTTGCTTTTAAATCTTTAAATGGTCTGGCCCCATCCTACCTCTCTGAGCTCCTCCTGTATGGTAACTCAGGTCAGATGATCAGCTGCTCCTTGAAGTACAGAGGTCCAATCAGAAGCTCAGAGGGGACAGGGCCTTTTCTGTTGCCGGTCCTAAAGTGTGGAACAATCTTCCGTTCCACATAAGACAAACCCCATCACTGTCTGTTTTTAAAACTCGTCTTAAAACCCATTTTTATTCCCTGGCTTTTAACCCAGCTCGAGACTTGGCTCCTCTTTTAGTGTTTATATGGTTTGTTTATAGTTTTTAGTTAGTGTTTTATTGTTTTCAATTGTTTTACAAACAATGAAACAATTATTCTAGTGTTATTGTTTTTAATTTAATTTATTTTAATTTTCTATTTATGCCTTTAAGTCCAGCACATTGTTTCAACTGTGGTTGTTTTTAAAGTGTTCAATAAATAAAGTTGAGTTGAGTTGAGTTGAATGTGAACTATAAGAAGCAAGCAGCAAGCATGTTTTAACTAAACCATGGGTTGAAAATTTCAGTTTGATGTGAATTCATCCTGCAGGGAGCCTGATTAAGATTCTTCATGCTTAAAAAACCTGTTTCTTTGACTGTACAAATACAGTCAAAGAATCTATCTTATATGAATATTTTATGTAGTAAGTAGTGCGTGTTGCATTGTATCTTGAACAGGTGGTTATGCAGAGTAAATTCTGACACCAGAGGGCCCTGCTCACCTTGGACCTTATTCACTGATAAATGCATAGAAGACTTTTTGCTCTGCATACCAGCCAGTTTTGTTCTGACCACCTTGTGTATATTAGTGAATCTGAATAATTCTAAATTGACAGACACGACATCAAAAATGTGACATTTTAATATGTATATTATCATTAAGACTCAATATTTTAATTATAATAAGGGTGGAAAGGCATCAATTTCATGGTTATTTATTACATTAAGTCAATTCAGGTATTATTATTTAATTCTATTAAAGGTTATTTTTCTTTTCCTGAAAGTAGTTTAAATATGTCATACAATTTGTTAAAAGAGTATGTTTACATTTTCTGAGAAGATTGTTCGTCATCATTTGTGCGTCACATGGTCTGAGGACATTCTGTCTTTGTCCGCAGTGTGAGAATAAATTCAAGTAAGAATATATTGATGGATTCCAGATTTGTGTTTCAAAAGTTCGCACCAAATAGCAACCTGAGGAAAGTACTAATTAGGAAAATGAGGAAGTGCTAAAATCTGCAGTTTGTCAAGTGTCCACTTGAGGCTCGCTCCAGAAAGCACCAGGAGTCACAAACACACCAAGTCAAAAAAAAATTATTAATTAAAAATAATTAATTAATAATAATTTGGCTGCAGAAATAAGCATTTTTATAGCTTGGAACAAAAAAATTCTCCCACCTGAATCGTTAATTTATCTATCTGCAGACACTGTCCAAGGGGTGAAGTTTTTTCTAACTGCAGTTTAGAAGATATTATGACCACAAGTTCATCCAATCAGAGGCACAGCTCAGCTCATGTGACTGATGGGCATCCTATAGCTGTTACCAGGGGAGACTCAAAGCCTGCCTCATTTCCAATATGGCCGCACAAAACTTCAAAACTCAGGCTGTTTTCCAACTCACCTACTACATACTACATGTGAATTTAGTATGAAGTAGGCACTGCATACTGCCGACTACTTTTGAATGTCGTATGTAGTATGACTGCTCCTGGGTCTGTTTTGTAGTTTGCTACTCTGGGTTTCAGTTTAGGAAAATGGGACTACAGCTGTTAGATTTTTTCAAGTTTAAATTTATAATTGAGTATAAATATAAATGTAAATAAATAGTACTGAGCAAGGGAAGAGAATAGTTACTATATTTTAGCCAAGAGTACTTTTAAACAAAAGTAATGTAGGTAAAAACAACTTCAATATAACACCTAAACCTGAGTGCCAGCCAACCTCTTAGAAAAATAACTTTAGTGCCATGCATTGTGGGAAAAAGTGTGCCAGGTAGACTGGTCCGATGCATACTGAGAAATTTTCCCAGATCAGTGGGACATCCGGGAATTTTTGGCATACTGCAGATTTTGCAAGTTTTGGCATACTGCCTACTACATACTGAATTTCAGTCAAATCAGTAGTCTTTGCTGGTGTAGCAGGCGGTTTAGAAAACAGCCACAGTTTCAGAAACAGACGGGTGATGCCGCATAGACGACCTCCATTAATTATGCAGTCTTTGGTTCGCACACACAGTTAACTCATAGTCACAAATTATTTATGAAGTATCAAAACAGGAAAACTCTAATTGAGCAGGTCAAATACTAAATGACCTCTGAGCTCCACTCTGTCTTCAGTGTGCACTCTTTGTGGACATCGTTTCCCACAAAGTCTGAGTGGATGTCGTGCAGAGCTTCAGTTTTTAAAGTCAGACTGTCCATAAAAATTGATTCTCAAACTGTCCAAAGTCCCCAGGAAATACTAATCCGGTGTGAACAGAGCTATGGTTGTTTTCACACCCGTTTGAAACACAAAAGACATCCCCTGAAATTATTAGAGGTCCCCAAGTAATACTAATCCCATGTGAATAGGATTCCACTCATATTTTCATTAATGCTACATTTCAATTATGTATTTCATAATGAATCATTAAATACTTAACATTTCAGACTTTTCTCTATGTGCCTGTGTTTAAATAGAAGTATAAGAACATCTGTTTAACTTCACCCTGGAAACAGAGAGAATTACTGCACTCGAGGGATTAATCAGGGACTTGGCTAACTGGTTTAAGATTAAAACATTAAAGAAAGGTTTGTAATAACTATGGTAAATGTATTCTTTCTGCTTTAAATGCATTGATCCTCTGCCCACAGTTTGTATCTTAACTTTTTTTTTTTAGCTGTAGATAAATGAAGTAAAGAAACATTCATATAAAATGTAAATCTTACACAGCAGCCTCTAAAGTACTATTCACACAGGATTATTATTACACGGGGACCTCTAGTAGTTTCAGAATTACCCTCTGAAGTCAGTTTTTGGTGTGGTGCATTCACACAGGATAAACTAAGCCTGTAAATAACTCATTTCTCATGTTTCTGATTGAAATGGCTGCACAGAGCTTTAGCTGCTTTAGCAGCAGCACCTCACTCTGCAGCGCTCAGCCAGCTGTACGTTCAGGTAAAAGAAGAAGACGAAGTCAAACTTTTTTTTCAGTCAAACGCTGTGCATTGAAAACTAAAAGCTACTATGCAAATGATCAGGTCTTATTGAGTCCTATTCCAGATTTTATCAATAATATGACTGTGCTCTGTGCTCTGTGCTCTGAGACAGCGCGTCAGTGCCAACCTTTAGCGCATAGAGAGACTCACAATCATATTTTAGGTTGCTTGTTTTTAGACCTCTTGAGTTACAGAGCTGTCTAAATATCTGACTACAGTATGTTTTGTTTAAATCATGACTGTGTTCGCCTAATATCAGTGTATGGTGACATAAAATGATGTGTTTTTTTCATTGTTATATTATCATTCATAAATTAGACCATAGCCTATTTACCTCTGACCTAAGAGTACACAGAGAGTCTCCTTCCATCTCATGTGTATCCAAAGTGCTGTTAAAGCCTTCGTTTAGAATGACCAACGCTGCCTTCATCGTTTTTGACCAGAAAATCATCAGAAAAAGCTGCAGAGACCTTCTTAAAATAAGATTGTCACCTGAAATTACAGAGATGCTGATTCAGACTGGATTAGTATTATCAGGGGACCTCTGTGTGTATGAAATGTGATCGGTGATTTACCCTGGAATTTACAAATCACAGACATGGTCAATTTGCAGAGCATTAAAAACACAGACATCCTCCAAAATTATGACAAATTATCAGAGGTCCCCTGGTGAAACTAATGCCATGCATATAGTGTGTGATATGATGGAGTAAAAATAGGAGTATAGTAATCTGAGGTATTTTTGTTCCTCTCTTTGGGGGAAATCAAAGCACATGAATCTTTTAAAATCTTGTTTGTGCACAAAGCAAAACAAGCCCCGATGTTTTCCTGTAATGTGACTCCCGCCTGGACGGAGACACAGTCCAAGCAGAAAAGCCAACAGTGCTGATGTTTCAGAGAAATTTCTTTTCTCACATCTCCTCGCTCAGACTAATAGTGTGTGTGGAAGCTTACAGACCGGAGCGTCATTTCAAGTGATGCTAAGGTCATTACTCTGCCCGCCTTCAATTCTCAGTGATCCCAAAGAGCCAATTATTCCCCGGTTTGACAGATCACTGAGATTATAAAGTACAGTCCGGTCTCATATCCTGCTTGGTAGGTTGTTTCTATTTTGAGGGTCAACACCCCCGAGGTCTTAATTCGAATGGCAATTTCTTTACCAGCAGAGGGAGCGAACAGGGTGAAAATTTGATCCACAAACTAAATTGATGTTGGGGCTGTAATAAACACTTCAGGGCAAAGAAACATAGCGGAGGGATTTACAGAAACGACAAATACCAATGTCAGAGGATTTGATGTAACATACTGCACATAGTAAGCTGGAGACAGAGGGCTAAGGAAATCGGAGCCTGAACATTTTAATCTTAATATGTGAAAATTTCTGGGCAACCCATCTTGAAGCTGTTGGGTATGGTAGCCTGTCAATATAAAAGTCATAATGACAAACACCCACTAAACAGTGGGTCAGTAGCTTAAAATAAAATAACTTTTAAAACAAAAGATCTGCCAAAGTAATTTTGAAAATTATATTTGATTTTTTTTAAATCACTTTGAGAGAATAAGTCATTATAGTATTGCACAGACTCATTAATGTGACCTGCTTGATCGTTTTTTAATAATTCACTCACACTTTTGAGAATTTTTACCTTATCTGAGACATTTGGATGCCGTGATAGGTTTTTTTAATTAATTTGAGACAAGTTAAAATTCAGTGGGGGGCAATTTTATTACATTTTTTGTAAAGCTAAATACTCATTCCTTGCTAAACCAGTTATTTATTTTAAGGGAAACAAATTATAATTTTGGACTTTGACCAAAAATGTGTTTTTTATTTTTTATTTTAATTACATTTGGCAGAAATGTGCTTCCATACATCACACATTCATCAGCTTTTGGTCCTACTGGAGGAAATAAATTGGCATTATCGGCCATGATTTTTTTTTTCCCTGAATGCAACTACTTGTTCATTTATTTATATACTCAAAAAGCACAAAAGCCCACTAATTATTTTCTGAGATATTTAAGTCAAAGGAAAAAAAATACTTCAAAATTTAAAAAAGTATGGTGCTTTACCAGACAAAAGAATGGCTGACAATTCTTTTATAATACACAGGTAAAGGATGTAGAGGTATTTATTAATTTAACATGTTCCTTCCATTAGGTGGCTCCTTGATATTTCAAGGAAAAACTGTCAGACGGATGTTTTATACAGAGGAGGATGGAGATTTCGAGGAAGTACAATGCCAAATCCCTTTTTTTCATTCATGTCAAATTCTCTGAAGTAAAAACTCCAGAAAACACCAAAGATATGAGGATCTGGTATAAAGGAACCAGGAAGCTCCAATCCAAATTTCACAACAATCTCCTCTGTATGTGTTGGGATATTTCAGTCTGAACCAAAGCTGCAGTTTATCAACAGACCCTGCCATCAAAAGGGCCAACAGAATAGATAAAATATATTTTTAAGATTATATATTCAGAAGTCCCTTTAGCTCATTCCTATTTTTACCAATAAAACAGAAGCATACTGGTATACAGCTTTCTATTAATGCTCTTGCTACTCAGTAAAGGAATAAAAAGGCAAGCTTTCCTTGAGGAGAGCATGACATGAGAGTAACATTAGTGCGTAATGCAGTTTTAATCTGTAAGGGGGAATAACAGCAGCCCGTCAGACTCAGTTGCTTCAACAGCAGGATTGACATGAGGGACCTTCTTTAGCCTCCCATAACCACGCCTGAAGCCTGTAAGGCCAGGTTACACCTCAGATGACAGCATTAATCTGGCTGCAAAAACCCTCCCCTCCATCTGGCGAGACGGTCGAGCAACAGGAGAAAGGAGCAGGGATGCCTCTTGCTCCTCAATGAATACTAATCTCCCCTCGCTGCTCAGACCACACCATCCTGCCTCAAAACACACCACTTCTATCCTTTCACAGGGCCATCACCCACCATTTTAAAACCAACCTATCACTAGAACGGCACGGCGGAAAACCCATCCAACCCAGTGACACCACAGGAGAAAAAAAATCCCATCCCCTTATTGCTTTACTATGAGAGCTGAGCAGGACTATAATCTTCCTGCGTCTTAGTGTGAAACTCATCTGCTGCCACCAGTTCCTACCTGCACTACAAAGTCAAAAGAAGAAAGCTATTTTTTTCCCTCACACCAGCAGTTTTCACACATTTTATTCTCGAAAATCAATCTTCCTTTTGGAAGTAAAAGCAAACAATTCAAAATGCTGATGAAACAGCTAGAGCAGGAGTAAAAACCTTTGCAATTACACTTTTGTCGCTGCTTTTCAGCTACTAGAGCTGCGTAAATTGTGATGAATTGCAGAAATTGCCTGAAAATTAATTTGAGTACGCTAACATCACTCTGGGGCACTACGAACAGCAGCTTTAATAGGATTACTTTGTCTCACACCCCAAGAAAAAAATGTCTCTTGGCAAATCAAACGTCACCGGAGACGATGGTTAGCACAACGTGTATGTGTGTGTTTAAGACTGATCTCTAAAGATCACACGCCAGTTTCAAACCAAGAGCAAAGGTCTCATTTAAAGAGGGATTGCTCCTCATTAGTGTGTGCCATTTTCCCAGGGTGCACCTGGTCCAAATGATGCTGGTACTCGCCCACGCCTATGTTTTAAATGACACACTCCTCTGAGATGCATCATTTATGGTCTACGATCAGCAGGGGACACACAAATGCACAAATGCAACACGGCTCATTAAGAAGCTTTGCAGAACGTCAGAGATTCAGAAGCTGTAGAACTGAAACACAAAAAGGTCAATCTAATTGGCAGAGTGGGAAGACTGAAATGTGCTCTGATGTTCTTGTTCCTGTGGTGGACAAACCGGACTGGTCACCAGAGGTTGCATCATTAGCCACATGAAGACAGAGTGTGGGTTCAAGAGGTGACAACAGGTGACACCTTCATGTCAGGCGGCGACACCAAACTGCAGCTCCAAATCTACACCAAATCTGGATTTAATCAACCAGACAGAGAATACACAGACACTCCTCATCTCCTTCACACTCCTGTATTACTGCTCATGTTCTTCCTGCTGTGTGGGTGCTTCCGGTGTCCTCCCACTTGTTGATTAGCTGCCTGTAGGTGTGAATGTGGCTGTAATTGGGTCGTCACTCTTTGTGTGGCCTTCCTGTGACTGACTGGTGGCTCGTCCAGGCTGCACATCATCTCTTGCCCAGGACATGGACAGGCTAATGACCAGAGTGACTCATTGGGTCACAGCTGATCCTCTCCATCCCCTCATATATTTATATCCTAACATAAAATATAAAAAAGCTGTAATGAAAAAATGTTTTTTGTCAATTGTATCAGGGTGATAGACACACCTCATTTAGTGTTTTCCATGTAGTGGTCTCACTGTGTACAGT
This sequence comes from Labroides dimidiatus, assembly GCA_030710495.1. Classification (NCBI taxonomy): domain Eukaryota; kingdom Metazoa; phylum Chordata; class Actinopteri; order Labriformes; family Labridae; genus Labroides; species Labroides dimidiatus. The sequence continues at coordinate 2,173,230 of CM061154.1, read as the reverse complement.
GAGCCTTACGTATTGGAGCCAATACCAAAAAATCTAAAAGACAACCCTTTACAATGTTGAACCAATTTTAACATTCTGTGGGTATAAAAAGCTGGTATTGTCAGTAAGTCATTCCCAGTTCATCATTCAAACAGCCATGATTTGATAAAGTGACCTGAACTGTTACACCACTGCTAAGATGTGACTAAAACTAATAAGCATTTAGTCAAAAAACCAAGACTAAAACTAAGACAGCTGACAAAAACAACACTGTATCAGAAAGTATGCCCCAAGTGTTCCTTGTCCGCGAAGCCAAAAGATTTAGAGCTCCCTCTGCTGACTGGCTTAGGTAGATGTCATACACCCTTTCTTTTTGTTTGTTTGTGTTCCTATTTATGCTTTTATTCTGAAAGGACAGGACACTGGGGGGAGAGTGAGGAGTGACATGCTTGGCTGGATTCTAACACCGACGACCGTTCAGTGTTTAACTTAATCGTTAATTGGACGGCCTGCTGCCATAGACCTGCCAGACTCCAGCTGCTACGGCTTCTTACAGTTACAGTTTCTCCGTGATCATCACTACAACACAGAAATATGGACTCTGTGTTTATGTCTCCCTGTGTCTTTGTCTCTCTGCCCACCCCCCCTTCTCTCTCTCTCTAATCCCAACACAGTCGAGGCAGATGTCTGTCTAACATGAGTCGGGTTCTGTCTGAGGTTTCTGCCCGTTAAAGGGAAGTTTTTCCTCTCCATTGTAACTTGCTGAATGCTGTAAAGGTCTGTACTCATGGTGGGTTAAGATGAGATAAGACTTCTTATCTTGTCTTGATGTTGGGTTTCTGTTAATAAAATTTTATTACCATTTACAGGTCTAGACCTGTTAACGCTTGGAAAGCGTCTTGAGATAACGTTTGTTATGAATTGGCGCTATATAAATAAAGATTGATCGATTGATTGATTGATTAATGGGGTGCGTAACCTAATGTGTGAGCACTGGCAACCGGCCTTTTTAAAGATTATAAATTTAGATGAAACAGAGGCCAAATTATGAAATTAAAAGACATGATGTCAATTAATATTTTCTCAAACATGGTTTGAGTCATTACAGTTAGTTCACATTACACTGATTTAAGTCCAGAGTTCTTAGTTCTGTTTCAGTTCGTTGTTTGGTTTTAAAAAAGCATATATGCCCTCATGATTGATAGCCTTGCTGACCAATGAGAGCTCCTGTAGAGGAACAGTGAGAGAAAACCAAACTTACACTAACACCAGAGTCTCTGAACTCTCCAGAGTTATAAATGTCTACTTCACCCAACACAAGATTTGGTTTTGTGTTGAACTATATCCGCCTGATTGATCTTTAATATTTTATCAGTGAATTTATTGAAACTTTTGGTTGTAAGACAAGTGTGATGATGGCAGAATCAAAATATTCTCTATTAAGTCTTTCACCGGCAATGAAACGTCAACTGGTAAAGACAACAGAGGATGTCTTGTTTTCCAGACGATGGATGATGCAGAGTGAAACACGAGCTCATATTCCTTCTTTACCAGCAGAGTGTTTTCACATCGGAGTTCAGAAACCTCACAGCCTTCATGTGCCGTCTTCTCTCTAGCCGTCTTTCACATTCCTGTTGCATGCTGTTGCATCTGCCACTCGTCTCAGCTTTGTATGCTGACTTGTCAGGTCATCACCACATCAGTTATTTCATCGAGTCGAAAAAGATGTGCCTGTGTTGAGATTTAACAGGCGGCTTTCATGCAGAGATGCTGATTTGAGGGTGAAAAAAATCAGAGATGGTGCTCAAATTTGTTTTTTTTTTCTGGAGCTTTAGATGTGGTGTCTGCTAACAGAGATGTTAACTGTGTATATTTCAGAATGAGGCAGCGAGGAAAAAAGATATTTGCACGCTCTGTGTCATGAGTTGATTTGGTTTTGTTTGTAATTTCCTAATTCTGTCTCATTTTGCTGTTTTATTCAGTAGATCATGTTTATGTTGTTTCCTTCAGCATGACTCTAGTTTTATTTTCTGTTTTCCATGTTTTGTATTTAAGTTTGAGCATCTTTGTGTGTATATCACCCTTTGTGTTCATTTGTGTATGTTTTTATTCACAATTTGTCAGTCTTATTCTCTTTGTGTCTGCATTAGTTGTACTTCCTGGCCCTGTCCGCTTCTTCCTGGTTGATGTGTTTTCAAATTCACCTACTACATAAAACATGTGAATGCAGTCTGTAGTATAACTGTTTTGTTGTGTCTGTTTTGTAGCTTCTCTGGTTTTCAGTTTCAGGAAAGCAGAAGTACAGCTGATGGATTTATTTATTTATTTATTTTTGAACTTCATTATGAATCAATGTACAAAACAAGTGATGGGTGTATTTTTGCATTTCAGTTACAAATACTCAAAGAGATTCCCCGATTGAACATTTTATATGAATCAATCAGTGGTGGAGAAAAGTTATAACATTCCAATAAGGAATTCTTTAAGTAATTGTACATTTTGTGTGTGTGTGTGTGTGTGTGTGTGTGTGTGTGTGTGTGTGTGTGTGTGTGTGTGTGTGTGTGTGTGTGTGTGTGTGTGTGTGTGTGTGTGTTTGGTCCTTTCATTTTTTTCAATGGTTTAAAGTACATTTTAAATTTATGTAGTAAAAAAAATGGGGGGGGGGGGGATTTCAAAGTCCTGGTTTTATGAATAAAATATTTAGAAAAGCACAGAATTATATCACAGCAGAATTCATCATTTTTTATTTTTTTAATTTTACATCAACAGTTATATCATTTAATGAAAATAAATCAGGCACAGGTTGACTTTTAATTTTTACAACATAAAGGCTTTTTCCATATGATCCATGTACGTTTTAAAAAAAGTTCATGAATTCTAGTCTTTTGAAACACACAATTTAGGTCCTTGTTTTGTTTTTGTTCTGTTTTGTTATTTTTTTTCATTCGTGAGTTTTTGATAACCTGGGGCCTGTTTTTTGAAGGTAATCTGATCAGATTTTGGTTTTCAGACTGGATCAGTTTGAAACTGGGTTCTTTAAAAGGAAAAGAAGGAATCTGAAATTGGATAACATCATGTAATTCAATCCTGGTTTTAATCTGGATCAAACTTTCAGTTTGTGTTGTTCTAAACTTTCATTAGGATTAAGATAACCTTGATCCAAAAAAAAAAAAAAAAAAAAGATTATCTTGATTTCAACAGGCGGTTGGATTTCAGGGTTGATTTCAGGAAGATGTAGTAAAACTTAAAAAGTGGCCAAAAACACAACATTTGTATCACTTAAATGTATATACTTTAATTTATATTTTGTTTAACCATTACAGTGATAAAGTAGATAAAGCAGACATAGGCTACCAATTAAGTCTTCAGTATAGTAAATTAAGAGTAAAATAAAATAATCTTGTCCCAATGAAATAATCGCTAACAAATTTTAATAACAAACAAAAGTAATATGTTCAATTTTTCTGTCATTCATCACTGTAGATTAATATCACAGAAACAATCATCAGAAATGAACACATCAATGACATTTAACCTTTTTAATTTAACGTGTTTTCAAAATATCCACAATGTGTTTTTGTTAATGTATATTTGTTTTGTTTTGTTTTTTGTTTTTTGATGTGGCTCAGATGAGGGGTCATAAAAGAAACTATAAACTAATGTGGATGTTGATGTTAATCTTGCGTTTTGCTTAAAATAAGAAACACTTGAAGTGACTCCATGTTGGCTCTTCTACCTGTTGTTCTTGACACAGATGGTAGCCCACACTGTGATATGTTGTCCCATTTAAAGCACTGGTAGTCTGGTTATAGTATGGTCTTGAAAACTGTGTGTCTGGATTTGAAAGACCAACATAAAACTAATACGGATTACCTGATCCCAAATAGCAAAAATGGTATTTTAAAATCCGGATCATTTTGATGATCTGGCCCCTTAGGGTGAGCGTTTGTTTTGCAGTGTTCAACTAGAAAGTGCTTTCAAACAATTAAAGGAGTAATCTCAAATAATGGGCTTTTTGATGAACAAATCTAAATTAACCGCTTTTTAAAAATTATTTATCTAAAGGGACAGTGCAAAAAATTAACAGTATGCTGCTGTATTCAAAACATTTCTATGTTTCTATAATGGTTAATCCACCAGAGTGTGTCAGCTCTTTTATCTAAATGAAATCTTTAATTTTTAATTATAATTAATGCTGTTATCCATGAATTTTCAAATGTACCATTTTACAGCAAAGCAGAGAAAACATGTACAGCAGATTATCATTTCTTTGATTTCCAAATTACAGTTGTTTGCTTTCATTCCTGAACAGGAATAAATGTTTTATTGGTTATTTTCTTCATTCCTCATTCATTTCTGACTTCTCAGAGAACTCCAGCCTTCTGGCTTAAATCTGATTGTTAAAATGTGAATGTAGTTTAAAACTTCACTCCTGTTGAAAACAGGTGATCTGAATTTGTTGAGCACTGTGTTTTGATAAAGTTTCTCCCTGGTACACTCACTCAGTCTGCATTAACATATTTATATTCAGTTAATTGTTGGAACTAGACTTTGATTCTCCAGCACAAGTGTAAGAGGAGTTAATTCAAAACCGTATCTTTCATTTGGCCCCTTTCAGCCACTTCACACACCACCTCTCAGATCACAGCTGTCGCTCCACCTCCCCTGCCTCTATTTGTGTCTCCTTTATGTGTTTGCTATGCAGTGTGTCTTTATCACCAGAGTGGTTTTATTAAGTGGCAATGACCAGAGGACATCTCTGCATTTGTGCAGGTTGCACTCGCAACAAGTGCAGGAAGGGTAAAGAGAGAGAGACAGAGAGAGAGAGAGAGAGAGAGAGAGAGAGAGAGAGAGAGTGTAGGTCCTCCACTTATTCATCTACTGTGATGCATGGAATAAAAAAATACATCACATATAGTCTCAGATGGTATTTCAGCTTGAATTGGCCATCTATTATAATTGCCAATGTATTTTCTTCTGAATTCAGGTGGTGATGCTCCTCCACTTACATACTTTTCATCCAGTCAGAGCTTTTCATGTTCTGAATTATTTCTCCCAGAATAAGCATGACGGCTGATGTTATTGGATTCTTAGTGTGCGGTGGATGGACGGCTAAGTTGAAAGCATCAAAGCGAGACATTTAGCGCAAAAATGCTGATGGGTTTTGGAGGACAAGATGGCGAACAACGTGCACTTATATTTTTCAGTCTGAAGTGGGGGAAACATTTATTCAGTGCGCATCAGCTGAAATTTAATTACATTACCTTTAAGGCAGGAGAGAGGGAAAAAAACAAGCTGCTGACTGCACAGAAAGGTAAAGTTCTATTATTTTTTTGCTGAAATAATGAGGGAGAAGGTAGAGGAAGGAAAGATCTGGCCTCAGTACTGGGTTGGTGCTAACTTGGTCACAAATCTGTCAAAGATCAGTCAGCACATGCACATTGTTGGATCTACAGACTCAAAGTCACAGCAGCTCAATGAGACCGCACGCAAAGCTCCAATCAGCACCTGTCACCCTCCACGTCTGCTACCAACGCAGAGCGAAGTCTGACATGCAGCAGCTGGTGTGTGCAGGAACATCAAGTCTGAGCATCACTGTCCTCTTTGTCGTTTCCAATGCGAGCGAATTTATTGACCTAGTTTACTTGAGACAGTCTTTAAGGTGACACTTCATTTCTGCCTCCAATCAGCGTGTGCTCGCTCTGCAGGGGTCCACAGTGGCACATTTTGTGGACTGTGGTAAATTAGATTCCCTTTAGTCGAACGCCTACCCAAAGGTGCACATCAGCTAACTAATGGAGGAAAGCTGTGACAAACCAGCAGACTGAGTCACAGAGGATAAATCCAGCTCAATAAAGTGACTCAGAGTGTACAGCATCAGGTTGTTGTTGTTTTTTCCTGCAGCAGACTGCTCTGCTTACAAGAAAGAGCTGTGTTTGTGTTAGCTTGTAGGCGGCGAGAAATTTACACTTTCTCTTGAGAATACTTCTAATAAACAGTTTCTTCAGTTTTGAAACTTTGACAACAAACAATTGGACCAACTTTTCAAAATAAAACTGGAGCTACAAAAGAACTTTGAGGGAACCTAAAAGAGAGGGCCACAGCTAAGTCCACACCAGCCGTTATGGCTGCTTGTTTATCAGTCAGATGACATGAATCTCTTTCCAATTTAGTTTCTTTCTTCAGCTGTTTATACAAAACCCAGTGAGTACTTTTTTTGAGAATCTGCTGAAACACAAAGTGCACCAAACACATGACCTTCTTGCCAGAGGTTATGAAAAAAAAAAGATTCTGTTGCAAGCGCAAAGAACAAACATGTTTCTGTAAGAAGCAGCTTGGGTGAACAAGTAAGCTTTTCTCTTCAACAGACATCATCAGACTAACACATGAATGATGACACTTCATCTGTGCCTACAACTTTTTTTAGTCTTTTACTAATTTGGTGATTCATACTCAGTCAGAAATTAGAATGTAAGTGACAAGCACAATAAGAAGGTGACTTGTTAAGAGATTTTAAGATTTTTTTTCTTCTTCTTTTTTTTTTTTTTGCAGTTTGAGACATCTTTTTTTGAAGTTTTCATTAGCTTACCCAGCCTCTTCATGTACCAGACAAGAGACGAGGTGCAGCATGGACAGGCCAGTAGTCAATCACAGGAAGGCCACATGAAGAGTGATGACCCAGATATATAGTCACATTCACACCTTTAAGGCAGTTTAGAGCCACCAGTTAACCCACGTGTGGGAAGCACCCACACAGCAGACAGAACATGAGTTAAAATAAAGTGCTAACGTACCCTGAGCATCTGTTCATTCACAGTAGGGCTGTCACTTCATTGGGACACGAGGTGAAAAGTTCATGTTCAAACTCTAATTACCTGTTCGATATGTCAGCTGCATCATGGAGATGTAAGCCTATGTGAAGGAAACTCCTCTGTTTGCAGACAGCAACCTGCTGCTTTGGTGAAGAGACATGAAGTGCACGCAACTCACAACTCTCAAAGCTGGCCTGTAAATACTAACCTGTGTGCTCCAGGGATGTCTGTGCGCTCTGAGCGCATGTTCTCATCAGCAGGTAACATTATAAACAAAAAGAGAGTCACACTTGATCCTTGATCAAGTTGATGGACTTGTGTTTCTGGCAAATTCTATCAGAAATTAAGAGGGGCTGCTCAGTTATGTTTTACCTAGCTACCTTTTTTAAAAAAGTTGTCACTGTGAGATGGGCGAATATTTTTTAACAAATTACTGGTCATTTTAAATTCATTCAAACTTAATTTTATGAAAAAGTGACACCCCTGATTCACAGTCAGGATCACTCTCATCTTCATACGTAATTTATTATTTGCATGCAATAAGTTGTGTTCAGCTCTGCACGGGGGGCTCCCTGCTGTTCCACAAGCCTGGAACGGGCGTGGAATGACAAATCCTGAGGTGGGGAGAGTACCCCTCCCCTCTCTTTCATGTGTATATATGAACAGCCAAGGCAGGCAGAGCAGCAGCAAAGACCACCAGGGGTACAAAAGAACCAGTTATTGTTATACTCAATTCATAATTTCCTGGCTGTTTTTTAATCATCACAAAGTTGCTGTATCGTATCACATCTTGTAGTAGGTTGCTGTTTGGTACTACTTTACAGTGTATCATACTGTGAGTCATCCTGCAAGTCCCACTCCAACACTATGATCACACAGTATAACTCTGAACCAAGGTTAGTATAGCTTTGCATTTTTCTTTTGAATTTTTGCTGTCAATTTCAGATTAGTTTTAATGAACTTATAGTTTAGTTTTGTTTTCATTTTTTAAATGGTTAGTCTTAGTTTAGTTTTTATTAGTTAGACCACTGAGCCATCTGTGCCCCAGTCATCTTCTAAAACTTTATGGACCAAAAAAACTGCTCAATAATCAAGAGAATAATCAACAAATCAACTATCATGAAAATAATCGTTACTTGCAGCCCTTAATCAGTGTTATCCTGTCTGGCCACTGGGTGGATGGTGAAAAAAGAAAATGAGTCAATGTATGAGAAAGATGGACAAAGATAAAAAAAAAGAACTGACAATGCCGTTAATACGTAAGCTATTGCTTAGTTGTTGATTTTTGTAAAGCCTTTGTTTTTATTTCAGTCAACGAAAATGTTGTTTCACCTCTGATTTTCGTTATTTCATTCGTTTTTGTTATATAATAACCGTTCTCTGTACCCTTCATTGCCAAAAAAATTGTCAGTTCAATAAAGTTCTACAGTATAATCTATTCAGGAAGATACTTGGAATGAGTTTTTTTGTTTGAAAAACACTGAAAAGTCTAATGTCTAATAGAAAATATCTTTAAAAAATGAAATATTCGAAACATGATTATTAAACTCAAGATGTAGAGTTGAACTCTCTTTAAACAGGCTGTGGATAAAAAAATGGCCCTGTTCACATCACCAAAGAAGCACAAACAGAAGGACAGAAAAGCGTCACTGAGCTTTTTAAAAAGATGTGGAAGTCCACATTGTTTGGGGAGGGGGTAAGCCTCTTTGCAGTCACTGTCCCCCGCTGCACAGAACTCTGTCTTGCTCTGAACTGAGGTGCCAAAAAGAAAAGAAGTGTCTTCGTCTCATGCCAAAGTGAGGATACTGAAAACATCATTAGAACAATGCCAAAGGATCCCCAGCCACTGGAGTAAAGCTCACTGTTTTGTAGGTTCCCACTTTCTCTGATGGTGTTGGCTAAAGTCCTCACTCTCACTCAGGTCTTCTTAAAAAGCTTCTACCAAACATTCTGTCTTGTAGATGAGATGCTTTGCTTACGTGTCTTTGGCGATACTCCAGTGTTAAATCCCTGTGTTTACTTTGTGCTGGGCATTCTCTTAGAGAGTGGTCACTTTTACTCAAACTGAAGTATTCAAGCATGGTTGGAAAAATCTATACATGAGCTACAATGACCCTTTCAAATTCAAGGACAGACAGAAAAACAGGCCTAAGTCATCATTCAGAAATCCAGCGTGTCATTTTAAGTCATTTCAAACTTGAGTCTTGGACAGTGACAGCTTTAATCTTTAGCTACTCTGCCAATGCTCTTGAACCACTCTGCTGCTGCTGCTGCTCTTTCCTGTACCTGTGCCAGACTTACACAAAGTATTCCCCCTTTCTGTAGCAGCGTGGCAAGCCGTCATGGTGGCGTAATAATCTGTTGCCCCAGAGGTCAACTCCTTTGCGTTGGGGTCAACAGAGGACACCAAAGATGATTTATAGACAAGGTTGATCTCATCTTTGCACCTCCCACTGAAGGCTGGCGGGGGGATTTTGCCTTGTGGCTCAAGCAATTTAATCATATTTTTAAACCCTTTGTTTTCCAGACAGGAGTGTGTCCTGGTGTTGGCAGTGACAAACATCCCAAAAGATTTGGTAATAGCTTTAGCAATGTCAAATTCTGCAAAAAGGGCCCGTAAGATGCAGCTGTTGAGCAGTCTTATGCCTTGGCACTCATCACTTACACACCAAGGTGATGTTTGTTAAGTTGAAGGCCAAGCTCGATGCATTGTCTTTGTCAATGCCTTGTTTTTGCGTAAAGACACATGAAGATTTAAATTCAGACTTATTCAGAGATGGAAAACTCAAAACTGACACAATTTGTTCAACTCACCTAAGCATGGGATCACAGGTTTGGCCGAGTGTGCCAAAAGGTAGCAGAGTTGGTGTTACCAACCTTTGGTCCTCCAGGTATAGTCCACACACTGGTGAGATATTGGCTGCTTTCCAAAACCGCCTAGTGCTTTGAATGTAGTATGCAGTATGACTGCTCTATTGGGTCTATTTCTTAGTATGCAGTTTTGGAAAGAGGAAGTTTAGTTGATGGATTATTTATTTTAACTTTATTATAAATTAGAAAACAAACTATGGGTATATCTTTACATTTCAGTTATTAATATGTAAAGAGACTGCCAGATGGAGCATTTCTGTAAATCAGTCAGTGGTGAAGATAGAAGAACAATACAATAACAGATAAGTTAAATTAAAGGAAACAATATTTAAACATTCAAATAAAATTAACCAAGGGAAGAAAAAGGTTATTCAAAACCAAAACGTATATCTGCTCCCCAGAGCTTCTCCAGTCCACATGGCAAAACTTCTTCTCCTCTTTGACGTGTGTGAGTGCTGTGCATGCACAGCTTTCAATGATGACTGGCTGTTACCTGAGCCGTGGCTCTGTGTGTAACCAATCAGAAGGTGCTGTGGGTGGGAAAATGCTGGAGACGGAGTAATGACAGCAGAGATAGGCACGGCTGCATCACAGCCAAAATAACCCAGTTTTTAATTGATCGGCCATCAGATTTAAAGAGAAGCTGATGCTGATATGGGTCAAAATGCAGAATATCAACTCCAATAATCGGTCTATCGCTAATTCACAGACTGCATTATTAACAAATGCCCCCAAATGCAGCACCACTGCTGCCTTTTCCCTAAACCAGTGGTAACACATCTTTACAACACGTGAGCCGCTGCTGCCCGCTGCTGCCCGCTGCTGCCCGCTGCTGCCCGCTGCTGCCCGCTGCTGCCCGCTGCTGCCCGCTGCTGCCCGCTGCTGCCTGCTGCTCACTCTACTTGAATGACTTGAAGAGCTTTATGCTCTGTTGTAAAGTGTCTTGAGATAACACTTGTTATGAATTGGCGCTATACAAATAATGATTGAGTAATTGAGATTGATTGACTTGGCATTGAAAACCGCTTCCTGTTAAGAACTGATTAGAAATGGTTCAATCCACTGATATCATTAGCCTTTATGCTAAATGATCCCCTTGGCAATTCTTCACATAACAGTCAAACCTTATGTCGACTATTCTGCTTCAGCTATCTTAGCTTAGCAGATCATAACATTTTCTGCTTGAAGTTTGACTTAAGAATCTGTAAAACTGAACACACAAAGAAATGTACATTTCTTCTCTCTTTCAATACATTTAACATGTTATACATCTCCAAATGGACCAAAAAACCTAGAGAAAACAATGCGCTAGCACAATGCTAATGTAAATGGGAAATTGCACTGATATGCTAAAGGTTAGCATACATGGATATAAATTGGTTTAAAAACATAATTTTAACTTTCATCACAGAATTTATTTTCTATTTATTTACATCCAGAGACAGAAGGAATTGGATCGATGAGGGCAGTGGTATCAATAACATCTTATCAACACCTATCCCTATGAGTGACTATTTAAATGTGCTTTATTGTTTTCTTAAAGTTCATCAGTGCAATAACCATTTTTGTGGAAAAAATCATGCCATCTCAATTCTAAGAAAAAAAAATTGATTTCACATCGCTGACAAAATTGTGCAGTCCTACTAGGTGGTTTGGAATACAGCCATTGCTCCAGTCAAATGGTCATATGCCAGTTAAGAAGTGACTTACTCTCCATTTTTTAGATCCAAATATTGCCAAACTGTGCCGCAGGTCAAACTTCTAACTGTCATATGCTTGTTTCTATCAGGGTAGTTGATTATTGAAGTGTCATAGCAGCATAAATAATGATTTTAAATTACATTAATTCATTAAATTCACTGAACAGACACAACCTTTACCTTGATACAGTGATATTTTTGTCCCCTGCCCTTCTTCCATTATTGTTTCCAGGGACCCCATAGTGTTCTTCTACAGTAAACTAAATTGATACAAGAGGCTTTTGAGGCTTTTTGGCTCCTCCAGTAGCCAAGACTGCCAGTTCTGTAACTCAGTTTTAACCTTCCCCCATAATGCAAGCCAGCGATGCCTCTTTCTGTAATCAACCAGCTATCATGCTTGATGTTAGGGCTGGGCGATATGGCCTAAAATCAATATCACGATATATTGAGCAGTTCACCTCGATAACGATAAATGGACGATAACTACTCCACTGCCCCTGGGGCTGACTTATTTATTTCAATTATTTTGCCACTTTAAAGGACTATAAAACTACACTGTCTGAAAATAAATAAGGAAACACAAATAAAGTACTTTTAGTTAAGATATTTATTAAACAGCTGATAAACACAGATTTGAAATAAGAACAATAACTTAAATTTCCTGAAAGCAAAGTATTAAAATGCAATCTCTTATAAACAAATTCTTAATATAGATATTACAAAGAGCTTACTCAAAAACGGCCACATTTGAGTTGTCAAGTAATCAGGTTATAACGAGAGAAACAAGTTGCATCCCTTGTGTTTACTGTGTGCTGTCAGACTGATATAAGGGTCCATGGTGCGACTGGACCAGAGATCGGTTGTGGCAGCAAAGTGCTGAACATGTCTCACCTCAGCAGCAACCTTTTCTCTCTCTGTTCTGTACATGCTGGGAATCACCGTTTTCCAAAAGATTTTTGGCGGTGGCAGGCTGTATCCTCACGGTTTTCATGCGACGGCTGCCTGGTGGTGGAAGCACTTGACGCTCGTCTCTTCTCTCTTTCTTAATTTCTTCGAATTGAATCACATGGTTGTACTGCGGGTGGTGGAAGAGGTTGTGTTACCTTGACTCGTCGCGACTGTCTTTTGGCACAGTTTACAAGCCGTTCACTCTCTCCTTCGACCGCACCAACTTCATCAACTTCAGCCGCCGCAGCAGCCGCTACAACTTTTGAACGGTCCTCCATCTCCCCACCTCTCTTTCTTTTTTTTGTTACAGACTGGATGGGGTGGAGTCGCGTCTCTTACGTAGCTCCCTTAAAGGCACACGAACACATAGCCCACCTACACACAACTAAAACCAACTTTTTTTTTTCAATACCGAATATACCGACACGGGCAAAATGACGTCGGTTATTCTTATAAATTTCGGTATCGGTAAATTTTCGGTTTATTGCCCAGCCCTACTTGATGTTATCACAATGTACATTGTTTCTTCAAGATCGTTGTGCAGTGAGGTTATGGGAATCATCAGTCAAAAAGTAACCGTTGTAGTTTAACTGTATTTTACACTATGATGGGAGTTGTGCAGCTCACATAATGCCAAATTGTGATATGCAACAATAAGATCATGGATCAACTACATCCCTGTGAAAAACACACTTTTTACTTCACATGAGATCACACTGGATTTTGGGTTACAACCCTGCGGTCCTTTTATGAAGATAGAGGTAAGGTGTTGCTTACAACCAGCATAAGGGTCTGGAAACTCAAACCAGAAGATGAGACTGGGTAAGAAAATATCTGTAATTTATGTAATAATAATAATAATAATAATAATAATAATAATAATAATAATAATAATAATAATAATAAAACGTCTCTCCAAAATCTGCAGCATTTAATCCAGACATGCTTGTTGGTATGAAGAGACGTAATTTCGGCTGAGAATACATTCACACTCAGAATTATTTTTATTTATTTATTTATTTATCATTATTATTATTATCTTTTTTTTCCCCACTTATCCTTCAGATCTCTCTGTGACTGAGACCATCTCTTGTCACTTTTTGGTAGAGCTGAAAGCTGCCAAAGGGAAGCTTTACCCTGATGGTTGCATTCAGCACCCAGCTGGAAAGGCTTTTTGTTTCAATGCTCGACTCTGATCAACTGATTTCTTGTTTAGTTAATAGCCGGTACATGATCGGAATTACCCTGAGCTTTGAGTTATTTTGTGAAAAGGGATATAGCTGGCTCAACGTGGGCTTACACCAGAGCCAAGAGGGGCCCCATCTCATTTAAAAACCAGCTGTCATTGGACACAATCATCTGAGGACATGACAATATTTTAATAGCCCTGCCAAAAAGAGAGGCATTTGTATAAGAGGGAGTTGGCATGTTCACCTAACTGTGCATTCAGACTGCAGGGAGCAAAGTCACCCTTTCACTGTCCTCCGGCCAGTGAGGGATATCTGATGAAGAGCAGCAGTACGTCACAGTGGATGGTACAAACAGAATAAGATGCATTGCTGTCAGGGGTAATGAAACTCTGGAAAGTGTTCAGCATCTGCCCCAGATCATAAATCATGAACGAATCCTGAATGGAGCTAAGTATTCAGAGCTTTATTAGCAGCCAATTAGCTATGGGTCTTCTCATGTAAAGCCAACAAGCCGCTCTGGTTCCTCAATACCAGTTTGCAGTTCTGACACTCCAGTCTCTCAATTCACTAATTAAAGTTTCCGACAGGCAGGATTGGGGTTCCTTTCTTCGAGAAGCTTAACCGCTGTCAGAAATGTGGGAAGAAATCCATCATGCAAATGAAGAGATCCGTTCGATCAGAGGAACAGACGGGGCTGAAGTGCTCGTCGGTGAGCCGCAAACTGAGTTCATTCATTTGTTTCATCGCATTTAGCAGCCGCAACAAATCAAAAGACAGCACATAATGTGTCACGCTACACTTCTTTCCACGCAGAAAGAAACGCACAAATTTTAAGGCAGCTGTCCTCTGCATTGTTAAAATCCAACATGTTTTCTTTTTCAGTCGTTTCAGCTTTAAAATGAAAAGTGGAGATGGATCTCATGTCACTTTTTCTTTTAATTTTTCTTTTTTCAGCCCTGCTCCACAGCCAACCCAAGTTTGAACCAAACAAATCCTGACATAAAAGACACACGCTGTAACAATCTCTGATTTCAACACTGGAAGAAAGCCAACATCTGGTAAGAAATGATGCTGCAGCCAAGTTGACAGGAGCAAGAGTGGCCAAGTCAGAAGAGCCTAAAGGGCTTCTTTGAGTAGAGTCTGAAAAGATGCAGCGTATGCGTTGATATAAAGAGGCAAATTAATACGATTTAATGCAGCTTGTCAAGATTCATGGGTTTGTTTGTGATTATGTGAAGTAATAGCATCCAGCTGGAAAACTACTCTGTCTTGGCAGCAAATGAAACTCTCACTGTTCAAAGTGATGATTTAAAGACAAAAACTGTCTTTATATCTGAAAATTATTAACTGAAAGCCATGAAAAACATTTGAAAATTTGTGATTATCTTCGACAGACCTGTGGAAATTTGATGTGCTGCAGTAAAAAAAAATCAAAGCAAAGTCCAGACTATTATGCACTTGAAGCGATATGACCCACATCCAAAGTGTGGGATTTTCAAAGGAAAAGACATCTTTTTCCTTCAGGTAGCCTTTATGTTATTTTTAACCTCACTAGGGACAATAAGCATCTAAAGAAGGAGGGAGGGGAAATAAAGCAACATTTGACTTCCTTAAAATTCATTCCAAAGCATTCAAGCATGCAACAACATTATGCCCTCTTAAGACTAGGACAAGGAGTACTCTCCTCTGTGCTGAAAAGGGGACCTCTGGTTTGAAAACAGACAGACAGCAGTTAAAGAAATACAAATGACTTTTTTTTTAACCAACACTCAAACGCTTATTCAGAATTCAGAATTTAAATGAAGGGCTTTTCACTTATTATTGTCAAAGGAGAGTCTGAGAGAAGCATCTAAATCAGGGTTTAGCCTCAGGTGTCAAAGGTTACACTGCTTCAAAGGCAGGAGAATTTCATTTCTTCTTTTTAATTCCTCACATTTAACATCACACTGGCTCTCTGTCACAAAATAAAGAAAATATGTCATTTTTCTTGCTCTAAATTGATTTAAGAAGCGGTTGTAAGCATCTTTAAAAGTTAAGGTGATGTGTAATTTTTCAGAGAAAACTAAATTTCCCCTTCTTAAGGTCGTAAACAACCCGTATACATCACTTTCTCTAAAGCGAACAAACTGCCGCTGAACTCTCCGTTGATCCACTTAGGGCAGCACGCGACTTAATGCCCTCCTCGTGCATTAATTAGCTTACCTTGAGAGATCCATATTAACATCAGCACGGCTCGGAGTCTTGTCCTTATCTCCATTGCGCAACATCCACCGGCAGGCAGGCAGGCAGGTGCTTCTCTAAAGTTGTCAACAAACAGCCTCTTCTTCGCTCCTCGACCGCTTCTCGATAGTCTTCAGGTAGCAATTAACAGACACGAGCGGGGAAACGTCTGTGCACAGAGCCCCCTCTCCTCTTCCCATCCCGCCTACGAACAGAGGCTGACATGGCAGAGAGCACCGCGCGCCTCTACTTCACAAACCACATGAAACGAGAGAAACACGAGATAAATTCATTCAGGGTTACTGTCTGCGTTAAATCCAGCCTACTTCACTTAACACTGCACGGAGTGGAAGTCGCTGCTGCTCCTGCAGCTCACACGGTGAGAGTACAGCGGGCTTTAGGAGCTTATTCACCTGACCGGAGCTGCTCGGTGACGCCCCCTGGCAACAAAAGCCCAACTGCAGCTCATCAATGAGCCTCTGACCTTTGTTGGCCGGGATGTGAGTCAACATGACGACGTTTTTGGTCACAACAAGATGACGGAGACTTCTTAATATTACGTAAAGCTGTATTTGGCATCATTTTTAGCCTATATTTCCCGAGTCTTTGACAATTAGGTTTCTTGTTTTTCTTGCTTTTTTGGCAGCTGTTCTGAAAGACATTTATTTTAATTGTGGAATTAATCACTCTTTGATTTTTGTTATTCATAAATTAGCCTCCCAATTCAACTATACAGGAAAAATAAAAGAAACACTCTCAATGGGATCAATTGCTACACAGGCTTTAATTAAAAAAAAAAAAAGTAAATGTCTGAATGAAATGCTGTCAGCATAGAATTCATTTGGTAAGATAAACATTTAACATTTAACACAAAGATGAAAAGGAAGAAGAGGAAATGGATGACATCCCATCACATCAGGTGAAGATATGGAGGCTCAAAAGAATGAAGAAAATAAAAATTTGGAACAAGACTATTAACTAGACAATTTCCACGGAAATCGTGAGAGGGGCTCGGGACGCATGCCGGCTGACTCTTCTTGATATACTTTGTAATGTGTCCTCTCCCTAACTCATATTTAACTCATTCACACAAATGCCCACTTTGTGCCCACTGTCACATATAATTTTTACACTCTGGAAACACACAAACATATATTTGCATGCTTAGATGTGGTGGGGGTTTTGTCTGAACTGAGGTCCCTCAATCACGATCATAAATGCACACACCAAACACATAGGCGCGCTCCGCGCGCCATTTCAAAATGAAGAACCCCTCTGTGAGATGATTTGAATGGTGTAACATTGATTAACAAAAATACACACACAAACACAAAGAGTCATGCACGCTACACGTGCTTAAATGTGGTGGGTGTTTTGTGTAAACTGAGGTCCCTTAATCACAATCATAAACACACACACGTACACATAGGCGCTCTTCGCTTTCCTTTTCAGAGACAAGAATCCCCCTGTGAATGGCCTTCAATGATAAAACTTTGTTCAACGAAAAACAGACACACACCTACACACACACACACACACACACACACACACACACACACACATACATACACACACATACACACACGCAAACATACACACACACACACTCTAACACACACACAAAGACATGAGCATTACGCGCTAGAATGTGAGTGTTTTGTGTGAAATGAGGTACTTTAAACATCATCAATACAGTCACACACACATACACGTTTGTGCGCTTTACATGCCCCTTCAAGGACAAGAAAACCACTGTGTTTAAGCTTTCATTGATAATACATTGCTTGAAATGAGTTATTTCATTCAAAAGGAATCCTCACTCTCTCCGTGTGTGTGTGTGTACTTGTTTTGATAATATAGCCAGGATCTCCCAGAATGCCCCAGAATGTCCTTATGAGTCATCATTCATGAAGAGCTGCATGGTTTCCATCTTCCGTCAGTCCTGCTGTGACTGACTGATGATGTCACGCACTCTGAGAGCTGAGTTTTAGTGAAAAAACTCAAAACTTTGTGTTGCTTTACCTTAGTTTTCTCAAAAACTGTTGAAGATAGCAGAATGCCCCTAGAAATTTAAGCTGTGGACAGATGTGTCAAGATTTTGAAGCAAGAATGATGTCTCTAGCTGAAAGTATGGCGAGGCAGGAGCACTGGGAAATAGTGTGTTTTTTTGGTGTTCTCGGGGAGCCTCCCTATTCATTGTCTATAGGACTTTTTCGTCGTTTTTTCAGGGTTTTTTTTCGGCCAAAAAACACCGAAATTCTTAGAAAAGTCATAGCACGCCATTCTGGACCGAGCCGCATGTTTTGATATGTAATTTGTTGGGGTTTTCTTAAAGCTCTGGGAGGAGAAGCGGTCCAAAGTTTTGTCCTTATGAGTCATCTTTCATGTAGAGCTGCGTGGTTTCCATGACGATTTAACTGAGAGCAGCTGTGGAGATCAAGGGACACCTCTTTGTGACAGCTGTTCTCTGCTGTTTTTTGGGATGAGGCATGTGTCCGAACAAATGCTCGCTGTGGCCAAACCGTTATAGCTATCAGAAAAACGAGCGCAACGTGAAAATCCAGACGGGCGGAGGAATCCGTCAATGTGCAGTTTATATTTGTAGGGTCAAGAATTTGCCCTCACGGCCGAGTTGAAAATGAGTGACCCTTTTCTGAAAAACCCGAGAGATTTAAAGTGGAAGTAAATACAGAGGGGTGGTCAGGTTTGGCTGACAGTTGGCCCTTTCCTGACTAAGAGCTCCATCCTTTGACTTCAAAGGCTGCTTTGACAGAAGCGCAACGGACATACCTACGTTTTGATGTAATTTTTATGACCGTGGAGTGAAATTTGTGGTCCCACGAGACATTTGTTTGGGAAATTCCTTGTGTGTCATGAGCTGCTTCTCCCACTCTAACTGATGATGTCACGCACTGTGAGAGCTGAGTTTTAGTGAAAAAACTCAAAACTTTGTGTTGCTTTACCTTTGTTTTCTCAAAAACTATTAAAGACAGCAGAATGCCCCTTGAAACTTAAGCCGTGGAAAGATGTGTCAACGTTTTGAAGCAAGAATGACGTCTCTAGCTGAAAGTATGGCGAGGCAGGAGCCGTGTGAAAAAGTGTGTTTTTTTGGTGTTCTCGGGGAGCCTTCCCATTCATTCTTAATGGGACTTTTTCGTCGGTTTTTCGGGGTTTTTTCGGCCAAAAATTGCCGAAATTCTTAGAAAAGTCATAGCACACCATTCTGGACCGAGCCACACGTTTTGATATATAATTTGTTGGGGTTTTCTCAAAGCTCTGGGAGGAGAAGCGGTCCAAAATTTTGTCCGGAAGATGAAAAAGAAAAAGAAAAAAGATGCGAACGGAAGAACAATAGTGGCTCGTGGCTTCGCCACGAGCCACTCTCCCCATAGCTTTGCTATGGGGAGAGTGGCTCATGCGAAGCCCGAGCCCCTAATAACAAATCTATTAAAGTGAAATTAATAACACTGAGTTTATAATACAGTTAGAATGGTGAAATTATATAGGAGCAAGTCTTTAAAAGTGAATTTTAAGAAGTGATTTAAAAAATTCTGCTGTTGTATATTTTTGTATGTCCTATTTTTTTCTGGTTTTGGCTAAAGCAACTGTATTTGCAACACTTACACAAATTTGTACTATAAACTGAGAATACCAAAGGGGCGTTGTTTTAAAAACTTAACCAGTCCTAAACATTTATCCAAAACCTTTGCTTAAAAGATTCAACCTGGTAAAAGTGTCAGTTCTGTTCACATACTAAGAGAAAACACACGAAACAAAACGTGTGGCATCAGAAACTGAAGACAAAAAGTCTGTTAAGCTGTTTACTTCAGTGAAACAGATTTTAGTCTGTTAAAATGGTTCCACAGGTGAGGTACTGATGTCATTATCAACATGGCTTTGATCCAGGCCAGGTGACAGAGCTGTGATTCAAGCTGATTGGTCAAGAGAAATCTCATGCGTGCTAATACAGAGTATAACAGCATAGAGGCTTCTAAACTGCACCTTTCACTCTGCTTCAGGTGTTCTGCATATTATTAGCTTATTACACAGCAGAGACTCTACATTAATCTATTACACATCAGGTAACCAGCAGGTTTTTGTTTTGCAGAGAAACAGTCACTGAGTAGACGGGTCAAAATGAGATACAATCAGCTTGTGGCTTTGCCTTTGGGTGATATTAAGTACAACAGCACTCCCTGTGGTGTAACATGCATGTCATGAATGAAATAACTCCCTTTGGTACTTTATGGCATCTTTCAACACCATATTTTGAAACTGTGTTGATTTTTACTAACCCTGAACTTATAATAATAATAATAATAATAATAATAATAATAATAATAATAATAATAATAATAAAACAAAAGACAACAAGTAGCAACTATTTTTGTTGTTGCACAGGATCCATGTGATGAACGTAAAGTTCTTGTCCTGTAAACTTTCTTGATAACAGCATCAGGATAAGTATTTCATGGGCAAACATTACATTTGGTTTTATCTGCCAACATTAGCATATTAAAGTTCAGCCAGGACAACTCTCCAGTATACTTAGTGCTGAATAAATGTAACGTCAGCCCAATGATCATGCATTACCTGAAATATTACAAAGTCTTATTCGGGGCAGACTGAAGCGTCGCAGGTAAGAGTCTCTCAGGAACACACTCTGCAGCCACTCATACAACAGAACAAGAGCTTCTTTGGGATTTTACATTGTAATGTAAGTCTGACTCATGATAAATGGGCCATCAGGTGAAATATTAATGCAGGTGGGTCGATGTGCTGTATTCTTAATGGATTATAATGGATTTATTACATTATATTACGCTCAGTGTGTTTTCAGAGAACATTTCCTGCACCTCTTCGTGCCCAGAGATTCACACTCAAACACGCATGAAACCTTTATGTAGATTCATTAAAACAGACATGCAGGTGTTCTGTTTCGGTCCGTTTTATAAAACACCTGCTTCAAATGGAGTTAGTGTTGAACAGGAAGTACTGCCCTGACTAATTTATGCTGCTATAATGTTGTCTGTCCGGTCTTTCGCTGATGTTTTGTCTATTGTTTTATATAGAGTTTCACCTTTTCCACATTTTATGTGACAGCTTTACTTCAAAATGGGATCTTTTTTTTTTCTGCAAATTAATCAAAAAGAAATCACATGTCCATCAGTATCACAGCCTTTGCTCAGTCCTTTGTTGATGCTCCTTTGGCAGCAGTTTCAGCCTCAGGTCTTTTTGAATATGATGTCTCAAGCTTGGCTCCCCTCTCTTTGGACAGTTTGGTCCGTTCCTCTATGCAGCACCTCTCAAGCTCCATCAGGCTGGATGGGGAGCGTTGGTGCACGGACATTTTCAGATCTCTCCAGAGATGTTGGATCAGATTCAGGTCTGGGCTCTGGCTGGGCCCCTCAAGGACCTTCACAGAGTTGTCCTGAAGCCCCTCCTTTGATATCTTGGCTGTGGTCTGAGGGTCGTTGTCCTGCTGAAAGATGAACCGTGGCCCCAGTCTGAGGTCTAAAGCTCTCTGGAGCAGGTTTTCATCCAGGATGTCTCTGTTCATCGCTGCATTCATCTTTCCCTCAATCCTGATTGGTCTCCCAGTTCCTGCTGCTGAAAAACATCCCCACAGCATGATGCTGACACCACCATGCTTCACTGTAGGGATGGGATTGTCCAGGTGATGAGCGGTGCCTGGTTTCCTCCAAACATGACGCCTGGCATTCAGGCCAAAGAGTTCAATCTTTGTCTCATCAGAGCAGAGAGTTTTCTTTCTCCTGGTCTGAGAGTCCTTCAGGGGCCTTTTGTCAAACTCCAGGTGGGCTGCCATGAGCCTTTTACTAAGGAGTGGCTTCAGTCTGGACCCTCTACCATACAGGACTAATTGGTGGATTGCTGCAGAGATGGTTGTTCTTCTGGAAGGTTCTCCTCTCTCCACAGAAGACCTCTGGAGCTCTGGCAGAGTGACCATCAGGTTCTTGGTTCCCTCCCTGACTAAGACCTTTCTCCCCTGCTGGCTCAGTTTAGACGGGGGTCCAGCTCCAGAAGAGTCCTGGTGGTTCTGAACTTCTTCCATTTACAGGTGATGGAGTCCACTGAGCTCATTGGGACCTCAGAGTAGCAGAAATGTTTCTGGACCCTGGATCCAGATTAGTACCTGGAGACAATCCTGTCACTGAGGTCTACAGACAGTTCCTTTGACTTCATGCTTGGTTTGTGCTCTGACATGCTCTGTCACCTGTGGGACCTTATATAGACAGGTGTGAGCCTTTCCAAATCAGGTCCAATCAGCTGAATTTACCACAGGTGGACTCAAATGAAGCTGTAGGAACATCTGAAGGAGGATCAGAGGAGCAAGGATCAACCTGAGCTACATTTAGAGCTTCATGGCAAAGACTGAATACTTATGTACAAGTGATGTCTTGGTTTTTTATTTTTAATAAATGAGCAAAATTTTCTAAAGAACTTTTCTCAGGTTCTTATTATGGTGTTTTGTGTGTAGAATTATGAGGGTAAAAAATGTTCCATTTTGAAATGAGGCTGTAACATAATAAAATGTGGAAAAAGTGAAGTGTTGTAAAAACTTTGCAGATGAACTGTACCTTCTCTAAATTTTCTGCTGATAAATTAAGATGTACCTAAAAGGTTTAAATATATGCTGAGGTATATTTGGGGTATGCTTCATATGTTCAAAATGTTTTACAGTATTTTATGGGAGATAATAATAAGGATGCAATATCAACTGGGGAAGGGATTAACACATTACTGTTGTATCAGGTAGGGGAAAGTCTGAACACTTTAAAAATGCTTCATGTATTTTTTGGGACTCATTTTCTCAATCCAAACTAAAGTTAAAGTTCGTCAAATTTTGAGTGTTAGTTTTTCACTTTGTTGCAGGTTTGTTAGAAGACATTGTTGAAACGTGCTGTCAAACTTTAAGGTCATTTGAGATACAGAATACTAAATTTAGCATGCAAAGTTGTACAACATAAATGTGTAATATATGTGATGTGAAATGCAGCCAAGGCTGACATGAATGCCAGGTATTTTATCCCACACTAAACACATATGACAGTCATTATAGTATTTGCACTGCTATTGTTCAGTCTTGCTGGTGTTGATATAGGAATGGATTAACAGAAACACCCCTTATAGCAGCAGCATTTTGCTAGCCTGCATTAGTTTTCTTCATGTACTGTGTGAATTGGTGAAAAAGTTAGCTTGAAGAAAGTCTTAAATATATTTTCAAAGGGTGTAACAAAGTGAATAAAAGATACATCAATTTTTACCTTTATATATATATATATATATATATATATATATATATATATATATATATATATATATATATATATATATATATATATATATATATATATTCAAGACACAATCAAAGTAAAATACAATGAAATAAATTCTGAAATCACAATGCCCTTATTTGATTTTGTTTTCTAACAAAATAATGAACATTGTTAACAATGTCTCTGTATTCAAAGATAAACATTGTGAAATAAATCAGTTCCCTTTTATAAAATAATCAAATACATTGTTCAAAACAGAGAAGTCATCAAGTAGATAAATAACAATAAGTAATGTAAAATATAGAAGAGAAAAGTCCCTTTTAGTTTTTTGACATTTTATTTAGATATATTGTACAGACTGAGTACATTTCTTTTTTTTTAAAAAAAATAGAGTCAAATACCTTGGAAAATTAAAGCTATTCTGGTTCTGATTCTGAAATACTTGTCCAAGGGGCCTAAATCAAAGAAATACTCTAAAACAAAGATGTCCCATTCCCCATTATCAGATCAAAACTATTATGGCAGTAATGGATTTAAGTAATTTATCTCATTGGATCATAAACGTTAGCCATCGCTGAATACAATTTGCTGCCAAAGGCTAAAGGTCAGTATAACAGAGTATACCAGTATAAACTGGATAAAATAATGATAAAATAACAAATAGCACACTGATGTAGAACAAAAGTAACAGTTTTATTGCAGGAAACATAAATATGAACACGCCTCTTTAACCTGCATGCCTCCAGCAAGGCTAAAGCCAGTCAGTGTCAGGCCATTTGTAGAAGACAAATACTAAAACAACGCCTGCAGAAGACAGGGAACAACCTTTGATCAGTAATTTTTTGTTTTTGTTGTCATTTAATTAAACGTTCTGTTTTAATAGCATGTTTGACGTTAACAACAAAGTAAAATGCATGAAAATTGGTTGAGAATTAATCAAGTCATGATTTATTTTCAGTGTATATGCACTGCCTTTAATGGGAACATTGCCCCCACCAAGATGGCCACATAGGCACATTGCTTAGCCGGCTGCTACAGCACGCTGACATATCTCGTCATCTATATCTATCTATGGCAGAACGCATGTGCACAGCCAGACATTTTACAGTAATAACATCTGCTTTGCAGCATCCTACAGTAACTCTCCGGGGACACCTGAGTCAAAAAGGCCAAAACATACAAACCCAGGACGTTCTGTTACCCTAGCATTAGCAACTTGCCTTAAATGTCAGTCATGTGGAAATATATCAAAGAGAGAGAGAGTGAAAACAGTCCAACAGCTACATGTGAATATAATGGGATTGTTGTGAGAGGCAGTAGCAGTAAAGTTGATATAACAAGTTTGATACAAAATTTAAAAACTTTTTTTTACCTTTTGTGCAGCTATACTGAGTGCTGACCCAACGTTTGATTTTGCCTAGATAATAGAGTGTTTGCACTGATGTCAGTTACCCTGATGCGTATATCCTGGTAACTGCCTCCATATTCCTACACAAATGTAAACACTGAATAGATGGAGAAGTGCAGTCAAATATGATTTTAAGATGTCTTGCTGATCAAATGTTGGAAAACGCACAGAGCATACTATAACTTATACAAGACTGCGCCCTGTGAAGTAACACCAATCAGATATTTGACTGTTATGTCAATTTGACGTGCTGGTATGAAGGCTGTTTTTCTATTCTGGCTCTTAAATTAGAGGATTGATCTATAAAAATGAAACAATCAATAAAAACAGCACAATTCTTCCCAAAATGTTTTCTGAGTTGCATTGGCATGTTTTTTTTTTTTTCTTTTGCAACTCTTCTCTTTCTGGCAACAGTACAAGTGGTTTCATTTAAATGTGATATTGATAACATCAGTCAACAACCCCAAGAAGTAGGAGCTGTTGATGTCAGCATGAGTGTCAGGGACAAGAAATGTTGTGAACAGACTCAAACATAGTTTATTACCTTGTAAATCCTGGTGGCCACAGTCTCCTTTATTCGAAGGACAGCTGTCTGCACCCCTCACCCTGATTTGAGATTGTTTTTGATAGTCGAATGTATTTGAGATGCTTTTCTTGGTCTGACCAATTAATGCGGCCAATAATTTATTATTTTGCTAAATCCCATTCTGTTGGGACAGTGCCTCCAACATGGCCGACGTCCGAGTTCTCCTAATGAGACACTTGACATTTTGTAACTATTTACGCTGACATTTGGAGTAGCCCTTGTGTCCAGTAACATAACTTGGAACAATGGTTTCTACAGTTATAACTCTATCAGGGTTATTACTGTGTTAGATTAAGAATGAAAAGCTTTTCATTATAACAGTCTCTATACTCTTTGTTATGAATGTGAACAAAAGGACATTAGATTCTTACCCCAAAGTGACACCCCAGTCCAGTCCAGGCTGTAAGTCCTTTCTCTGGACCCTGTTCCCCTTTCATTTCCTGTCATCATATTACATTTATGTTTGTGCGGGAGAGTGTGTGCGTGTGAAAGGTGTGTAAATGTTAGAGACTTCTACATTAGAAATAAGATGTCACTGCTGTGTGTGAATAATTGATTCCTTAAGTGTGAAAGAAGCACCGTTATGAATCTGCACAGCTTGCATGACGAGGCCTCTGCAGCCCCTCGCTCTCTTTCCATGAGCTGCGTTTTCAGGGACATTCTGGAAATTACTTCAGCAAGAACTGTTACAGACCACTCTTCCAACACCTGTGCTGAAATGATTACATATCTAATCTTGTTTGGAGAAATGCATATGTGGTAGATTTCTGTGTGTCTCTGATTTGTGTCACTTTGAGCAGCTATCTTTCTGAGGGAAAACACTCCCTGCTATCTTTTTGAATGTGTCTATTGTTGAAGTTGGTGGAAATGCTGTTATTTGGCTGCCAAGCTGAGGAAGATTAGCTCAGCCTTGACATCCTGTTTCTACCTGACTGGACAGGCTCTTTACCATTCCTGTAAATATAGAGGAAAAAGGCAGAAAAATAAGGAGTTTAAGTTTCAATTTATTGGTTCTCCTGCGCCATCTAGTGGCTAACACTGGAATCAACAATATGCCAGCCCTGTCTTTGGTCAGCAACTGTACCCCCCTTCTTTGTGTTTTATTTTGTGAGTTTGCTGCAGGTAACAAACAGTGAACAGGTCAGCAGTCCCTCTCAGGGCTAATACAGGCTGACAGACAATCATTTACGCTCATGCTTTAAGCTGTTGGCAGCTTTAGTCCTCACTCCTAACCTGGACAGAGAACCCAAACACCCCGAGGTAATCAACGTGAGAGCACAATGAGAACATGCGATGTGCTGTGATAAAAGGCTGCAGCAGGGAGTCTAATGTGTGTCTCTATAACAGGCAGCAACACATTTCCAGAGGGTGCAGTCAATGCTGATTTCAGATAAATATAGTTCTTGTATATACTTTTCTATCAATATTCAGACAGGGAAACACATGATTTGATGATGACAGATTTGCTAATGTTGAAATATTTTATCACTTTTATTACACTTTTAGGTTCGAACTTTGTTTTCAGATAAAGTTTTACAACATGTCATTTGTAGCTTTAAATCAGCCCCTTGTCACAGGATAGTGCTGTTTTAATTCTGCCTTCTTTTCACTGACATCCAAATCCAAAACAAACAGTCACCTGTGTGACCTCTCTCTCACCCATTTCTGATTAGAATCAGAGGTCACACCAAATAATCATAACCATACTCAGATGAGGCCAGTCTTACCTGAAAGATGAAGCCTATAAACATTTAATCAACATGTATCTTGCAGAAAAATGATGGAGCCCAGAATGGAGTCTTTATTATTAATTCAGCCAGTGCGGGCCACGTTTTATGCTCTCATTTCAAACTGTTATTACATGCTGATTGGATCCATTATCTGACTGAAAAGCTGTTATTTGAAATCATAACTCTATTTCTGCTGCTGGTTAACCCTCCGACTGCAGCACATCCAAACCTCAATTTGAGTTTCATACCACAAAACTTTTAAATTCTCTGGAGCTTTACTGACTTTCTCAACATATTGGAGATCGTCTAACTTGCAAGATAAAAAAAAAAAAATCAAACTGTTTGCAATATAACTGTACAAATGTTCTCTAAGACAGTTGTTGCTAAAGTACTGCCCTCCTTAAACTAGTTAGCATTTTAAAAAACTACAGTGTCATGAACTAGACAAACAATCCATACAAACAACAAATTCGGACTGCAGTTTGGCTCAGCATTTCCGATATGGTCGCCGTTGTTGATGATGGGCTTCA
Source organism: Labroides dimidiatus (assembly GCA_030710495.1). Taxonomy (NCBI): domain Eukaryota; kingdom Metazoa; phylum Chordata; class Actinopteri; order Labriformes; family Labridae; genus Labroides; species Labroides dimidiatus. The sequence goes on along the minus strand of CM061154.1, from coordinate 2,145,958 downwards.
AAACTCTAAATAAAGGCAGTAAAAGCCTAAAAAATATGTATAACATATGGACATAGGTCTCTGTGATGTCATCCACCTGTTTCTGATATGGAGAGGCAAGAGCAGGAGGCTGAATAGGGTGCTCCCATAGACTGTATAAAATATGGACGTAGTCTCCGAGACGTCACCCATCTGCTCCTGACAAAGGTAAAAGAAACCAATCATTGGACAGGGCCATCTTGGATATGACGCAGGTTCTGAGCTTCCTTTCTAACAGCTATTACCCTGTTTCTTCAAAAGCCTCTGGGTGTTGACTTCCGCTGGCAGTTATCGACTTCTAGTTGGTTTGTTGCCTCGCAATGATATGGCTGGCCGCCGCTGGCAAGCTAGCTCAAAACAGGGTAAAATCATTAATGCTAAATTGTGGATAAAATGATTTCAGGTATAACATGTGCGGTTGTTGGTTCCCACTAGCAAGTATGACAGCTAGGCTAACATTATCAGCTTTGTGGTCTCCATAGCAACATAAACAGAATGTACAACCAAAAGGGAAAAAACCATAGACTGTATAATTAATGGACATAGTCTTTGGGACGTCACCCATCTGTTTCTGAAACAGACTTTTGAAGCAAAACGGCCGGCGTGGCCATATTGGAAATGAGGCGGGCTGTGAGTCTCCACAGTAACAACCATAGGACGCTCCACAGTCACGTGATCTGAGCTGTGCCTCTGATTGGACGAACTGGCAAGCTTAATATTGTGGAAATTGCTGAATTAGAAAAATATTCACTCCCCCGTACAGTACGTACCGTTAGTGAAATCAGCGATTCAGACGGGAGACATTCTTTGTACCAGGCTGTAAATGTGCTTATTTTGGCTGTGAAAACAGCTTTTTTTTGGCTTAGTCAGGAAAAAGGTGAATAGGGCTCCTATCAATCAAGTGAGCTGAGCTGAGCCTCTGATTGGACAAACCTGTAATCCTAATATTGTCTAAACCACTGAATTAGAAAAAAAAATTCACTCACCGTACCGTGTGTGCCGATAGCGAAATTAGTGTTTCAGACCCAAGCTGTTTTTGAACCAGACTGTAAACATGCTTTTAAATGCCATAAAAGTCTGGTTTTTTTTGTTTTTTTTGTTTTTTGGCTTGATGTGTACATGACTCTCTGTTCCCCCTTGGGTGCTCCAGAGCTGGCCTCATGGAGCGTGTGACCTAACCACTTGGTCATACTGGCGCCCCAAATTTATTAAACATTATTTATTAAATAAAATCAGCGCAACATTTAAGTGGTTTAACAAGGCACCAACTTCGCTCAGAACAGATAACTTTGGGAACAGTAAGTTTTTGTTGAACTGCTTAAAACATTCATGTATATAATTTTCAGTTCGTGCTAATGATTTATAGAATCATTAATTTGTCTCTTGAGCCATTTTAGTGTGTATACAGTTTAAGAGGTTAACTTGTTATCCTAGAAAAGTGGTTCCCAAAGGGTGAGTCCTCCAGTTGCAAAATGTCTTCAGAACTAAAAACGATTCACAATTGTATTTTTTTCCATTATTGTGAAAATGTATTAAAAAAAATAGGAGTAAAAGGTTAAAAAACACATGCATACAGAAAATGTTTGATCTGTGTTCCACATTTTGTTGTGGATAAAAAACAATTAAAAGGTGACTTATCCAGGATAATGACAGTAACAGTGGAAGCAGACTGAGCACATAAGGAATCTAATTCATTACAGATTAGCTAAATCTGGTATTTCAAGATTGCATTTTTTTTAATTTTATTATTATTATTAATTGCTTGTTTTTGTCTCTTCAAAATCCTGTGACAGTCATGGTATTTGTCAGTTACACCTTAACTGCCAAATCGAATTTTTGCAATTTGTTTGGCCAAAGCTGTTTGACAGAGAGGTGAAAAAAAAAAAAAAAACTCTCAGTAATGAATGCTTTTCTGAAAAATTCCACCTTCAGGTTGATGTTTCATGTTCAGAAAACACAAATATGACAACAGTGATGATATCCTTTAAAAAAAAAAAAAAAAAAGAAAAGATGTGGACTATTAGGATGACTGACTTTAAAATCCACCCACACCAAGTCTCAGCAGTAGCTAGCCCATAGTTCTTTCACTGACCCCTTCAGTAAATTATGGAGCCTGGCCTGACTGAATTAATCCTGAATGTGAAAACTTTCACACCCACTCACATCAAACCATCACAGGCAGGAAGATGAAACCATATTTATGAGCCACCTGAAGACTTCAATCAAATAGATTTACCTTTTGCAAAGGCCAGACAAACAAACGCATGACCAGCGTTCGTCCGCCACGCTGTGTGCTGGAATTGAACCCAAGTTTACCTTCATATCTTGTTATTGAATTACTTTAAATTAAATCCTCTCCCTGCAGCAAAAGCCTTCCTCTCTTCACAAAAAAAATGTGCAGGAAATTTTGATGCTTGTAGGTGACAGGAGCCTGAAGATCCCTCTCTGTGAAATTGAAGCTATTACTTTGCTGTGGACATCGACTGCTTCCTCCACACATTTCCATTAAAAATTTAGAAGCCACGCTGACACGCTCATATTGTGCAGGCGAGGAAAACGCAGCAGAGCACAGCAGTGACAGTTGGGCCGCTGAATAATCTCTGAGGCTGTTTGTGTGTGAGGCTGGATGTCTGCCACGTGTTTGACGATATGAGCCTTCTGTGTAATGGGCTTTCTGTCATTTATCACTCTTTATCATGAATACAGAGGGGATCAGATTTGTACACACATGAGTAAAATGAAGATGACCTTGCTGTGCTTCACCAGAAAAATAAAAAAGGAAGGAAGGAAGTTCATTTTCAGCTCATGTAATAATGATTTACTGCTGTGGTTCAACTTCAGATTGTTGGAGGAATAAATAATTTGACAAATTCTCAGTTCATTCGCTTTATATAAATCAGCTACAGAAAAAAAACATGATGTGTAAGTCAGTGTTAGTTATCAGATCTAGATAGACTTTGTTATTCTAGTTCAGCCTTCGTCAAAGTGTGGTATGTGTACCACAAGGGGTACTCAGGCTCCCGTTAGTGGTACATGGAGGAATCATCGAATGATATATATATATATATATATATATATATATATATATATATATATATATATATATATATATATATATGCTGTCTACAGAAGGAGTCCATCATATAATAGCAAATCAGCAGTCTGTGACTGCCACCCCTGCCTGTAAAACATTATTTCATTACTACTGAGCTGTGATAACACAACAGCTTACGTTAGCTTATAGCCACTCTTTAGCTTGCAGTAGAATTTTTGCAGTGCAACACTAGATGACATCACCTTAAGATACAGACTAACAAAGTCAAGCTTGTGCAGTAATAATAATAATAATAATAATACATTTTATTTGTATAGCGCTTTTCAGGGTACTCAAAGACGCTTAGTAGACAGTGCCAGCTAATAAATGCTGAGTGATATCTGCGTGTCTTATCCTAATGTTGGCTGCTGCTGGTAATTAATTCTTCCAACTAGGTTTGCTGGAAATAAACACATCTTCTCTCTGCAGTGAACAGAGTAGCCTATGCTAACAAGAGAACTTGCTATAATCTAGATGAAAGAGAGGCGTAAGCTAAAATTTTCATTAACCAAAGCCAGGTTAGCTAGTTAGCCAGTGGCTTACTAGGTGGGCTACACTAAGGAAACTTGCCAAGCTAGATAAAAAAGGGGGGAATTCAAGCTATTGTTGGCAACTTTGATAAGTTCTGACAAGGTAGATCATGTGGAAGGGTCAGCTTAACAAGATAAGTTAAAGGAACAACCTTTGCCCCTGGTGTAGGAAGCAAAAACTCTACACATTTTCTTTTTGTATTATGGGCAACACAGTTATGCACAAGCAGGAGGTTATGGGTTGATTGAAGAAAGTTAACTTCTGTCATCAGAACTGACACTAAAAAACAAGATGCTTTGGAAAGAGAATATGACCGATCTGACAAGAAACGTGAACAGACTTGAATGCTGTCCAGAAATCCTGCTGGAGCTTAGCTAGTTACAATCTCTTCCATTCTTTGGACAGCTGTTTGCACTCCTCACCCTGATTAGTGATCATTTTTAGTAGTTGAATCTATTTCTTTATCTTTATACTTTCAACCTGATTTTTACTTTTTTTCTTCTTGTGATTTGGATCCCATTTGGTCTGGAATAAGGTTTGTTATTATATTATTATTTTGATGTTTTTCTTTGTAAGACTGATTAATTAGTAATAATAAAGTAATAATCTACCATTTTGTGGGATAATAATCCTTTTAACCTACAAGCTCAATTGTGCTCTGTTGCGAGAGTGCCTCCAACATGGCCGATCTCGAGTTGATGACGTCATGCAAAAACTCCCCACATTTCCTCATGCAAAAAAAAAAGTTAAACTACCCAAAATATGACATTTATTTAAAATAATAACAATAATGATAATAAAAACATGACAAAAAAGTGTTTTCTGTCTTTGTACAATATAAAATCCAGTCATAAAACATCTCATGTCAGAGGAAAATGACTGTGGGTGTAATCAGCTCTGCTTGTGCAGCACAATAACACTGCCTGGACAGCTCTCTGTGTTTTTAATCAGATTACATAATTTTGATAACATAAGACACCTATCAATTCTGATTCATGTGTCTTAATTATCACCTCTACGGGCTAAATAACAACAGCTAACCCTAATTGCTAATTTACCTCACGTTAGTACTGCACTGCATTGTCTTACTCTCCCAATGTACATGACAGCTGTTGTGTGGCTCCTCTGTCACGCACAAAACAGAGCCAGAAACAAAACACAACAGTTTTCTGAGGATTTTTCACTTCCCCTGCATCTGAACCCAGGTCGCTCTGTGAGAACAAAATGTGTTCTCCTGCAGGATTAGGATTTACAGACAACAAAACGAGCATGAAAAGATGTTCAAAAATACGAGAAAGCACAGCTGTGCCTCGCCAGCTGTCATTGTATATCTTAGATGAGACTGTGACTGCATGTTTTTTTAATATCAGCAGCCTGGAGAGGGTGCTCTGACTCAGCCCTTTGTGATGGGTTCCATTCAGAGGAGGGTGATGACAAGCAGAGACACATAATGAAAAAAATCTGATACATATGTACTGAAAAAAAGTGATGATACAATGATGACAACACAGATGTACCTTTGGTACCAACAGCTGATGGATACATGAAAGATCTGTCAGTTATGAGGCTGCAACCAACATTCTCTTATTTCATTAATGATCATTTTCTCTCAAGCACCAGTGTGGAAGTTTCATTGTCTTTTATTTCTTCAAAGCTCCTGTTAAGAGTGATTTACTGGATGTGAATCAGTCTAAAGTTGATGCTGATGTCTCTAAGGGCAACAACAGCAAACAAGACCACCAAATTCAAGACTGACAGTTTTTGTATAATCTTTTTATAACACGCAAAATTGACAGAATGCTGAAGGAAAGGCCCGTTGTTTTACATTTTCAATAACAAACGTTGACAATGAGTGACATTTTTCACTGTTTAGGAAAATTATGTTTTGTTTTGTTTGTTTTGTTTTCAACAAGGATAGAAAAGTGAACAGATGAACATCTTTGCCTACAGGGGGCTTCAAACTTTGGCTTGATTACAGCAGCTTTAAGCAGAGCTCTGTTTAGGTTCCTTTCCTCAATGTTTTTGCCACTTTTGGTGTTTATTTATGTTTGTTTTACATGCCTGGAAGTGGAACATTTGTCTTTTTATTGTTTGCATCCTCACATCTTAAGTCCTCTTGGTCTGAGTTCATGTTGTTGAGTTCTTTTATCCTTTTTAATTGGGGATCCACAGGCTCAAAAGCTCAATTAAATGGGTTCAACCTGACATGGTTGATGCCATACTTTTTGTTTGTTTTTTCTGTTTACTTTGACACTAAGATCCAATAATTGAAGGGTCTGCTCTGCCACAAACATTAAAAAAACTGTAACCATTTCAGTTTGTGTACCCTTCATTTTCTTTCCTTTTTTATACAGAAAAAATGTTTAAAAAAAAAAAATCTATAGATTCTCAGTGGGTTAGGTAGGCTGTCAATAAATGCATTCCAGATACACAGAACACATGTGGTGACATCCTCCACTGAAAAAATAATGAGTTTTATGAATTATTTTGTGTTATATTGATTAAGTTAAATTTTATTATTGTTATTGTTATTATTGAGGTTGTTGCTGTGGTTGTAAGCTAGGGTTATTGCAACATGCCAATAAAACATTCAGTAACAGACAATAAATCATTCCAGCACTTCTGTTTAGTTATCAGTCAGCAAAGAGAGCCAGAGCTACATTCTAAGACCTGAATTGATCCATTCATAGACAGAGAACTCATTCCAACATTTGTTGTTGTATAAGAAAAAATGCCTTGCAGTTATTGCTTTCACTCTTCAAATGTCAAAATGAAAATACCTATTTTCTCACACTAGTGTTTTAAAAAAACTCTCTTTTCAGCCTATTGTCTGAAACATTTTTTTTAGCTGCTGTCTCGTTTAGCCTCTTTCATCCTTCCCTCTGATTGGTTAGTCTTCTGGAGGTCTGTGGGGGCAGAGCTATTGGCAGGCCTTGGTGTTTTAGGTCCTCCTTTTACAGAGTGACATGAACCAGTTAGGAGATCCTTTGGTGATGACCTCATCATTTCAGCAATCTGGTGAAGATCTTGTGTTATTTTTTTCAGGGATTTCTACAACATATGAATATGTAGCTGTTTAAATATTTGCACATTTTATGAATGTTTTATTATTGCTTTCATTTATGAAACCTTTATTTTTACTGCCATAACTCTTGCTGCTACCACTATGATCACTTGATTTTGTTTCTATTATTATTATTATTATTATTATTATTATTATTATTATTGTATATTTATTTATTTTCTTTCCTTAAATTATTATTTCTTTTTATTTAACCTGTGCAGTGAGCAATAGCAGACCTGGGTGGGTAGGTCGGTGGGTGGGGATGGAGGGATATTTTGTGTTTTGTCTGTCACTCAGGTCTTATTATGTTCATTTTTCTTTTGTTAAGATGCTGGGGAAATGTCTTAAAAAAGAGAAAATGTCAGACTTCTCACTTGGAAATATCCTTGTACACCGTTTATGATGTCTTTTAAAGTCTGCACAATAAACACATTTGAAAAAAAAAAAAAAAAAATATATATATATATATATATATATATATATATATATATATATATATATATATATATATATATATATATATATATATATATATATATTGCACGTTTAATATGAACACCTAGCACTGTGACTTTAAATCCATGTTTAAAATACAGGAAAGCAGAGTACCCCCGCTTTAAAGCTGTCAACCCCCCCACCCCCACCCCCATGACTTTAACTTTTATATTTAACCACAAACCATGTATTGGTGCAAACTTATTTTAAATCCTGATGATGATTGCAGTGTGCAGTAAACAAATTCATATAACTCCACATTACCCAATGGTTTAGATTGCCAGTCAGAAAAAAACTAATGTAAATACATCAGTATGAAACTGCAGTCAACTGTGATGCCGTAATTCATCAAGGGAGCAAACAGAGAATAAAAATATTTGTTTATTTGCAGCCCTGCTGTTGGCTCTGTGTTGGCAGTATTGCTGCTCTTGTTTTCCCATCTTGACACCGAACAGGTTCTTCAGACAGACTGTATATTTCTTACAGTTAGATGTCCACTGAGGCCACCACACAAGCTCGAACTCAATTTAAAACCTCAATCCCTGCTGGCACTTCTGCTGACTCCTGCAGCTCTGATATATCCCTGGTAATAAGTGCAGTGATGACTTCAGACCAGTAGAGGACTCCCCTGAGCCTTCACTGAAATCAGCTGCTGCTGCCCAGACTGCATCTTTTAGTCTAAAATGATGTTATTTTTCTCTCTTAAATTCCCTCTATTTTTTTTTTTTTTTGAGTAAATGTTGAATGAGGTTTTAGTGGACATCCACATGTTTGAACAAGTACACTCTGTATTTTATGAATGCAGAGTCTAATACAAAGTAAAATGAATCTATCAAGCCTAGGATAGGATGTGTCCTTGAGTAAACCACTTAAGAAAAAAATCTCCAAACGTAGACGAATGTGGCTGATAAAAACTCTGAGGAGAAGCAAAGACTTGAGGCTGCGTGACGTAACGTTGCAGAAAAGATAAATGAGCTCTCAAGCACAAGTGGCAATTACACAAGAGATCTGTTTGTACCGAGCAATCAGTGGCTGAAGATCTGGAAACCGAGACGCCGTTTTTTTTTCTCTCGCTTCATTTCAGAAAATATCAGAATCAGTGGATAATGCTGTTTGTGCAGCTAATCTCATCCAGTCTCAGTGATCCAGCATCTCTATCAAACAAGTTACATTCTGCTTATTTCCCCATTTAATGCATTTTGAGACCAAAGCAAAACAGAGAGCTCTCCGGGCATGTTCAGCAGTATTTACAGCACACGGAGCAGGCTCAAACTCCATGTTTTAGTATTATATCAATTACAAAGACATGAATCATAGCGTGGTGTTTACAGCCACAGTTTACAGCCTGATGTGAAAGAAGAGGAAGGTTCATAATTAATGAAGCTATGAATATGCATGCACACATGAGTAAATCATGACTGACTGTGTTTAATGTCACGGCTTCTGCTCACTGCATCAGAGAAAGACAAACACTCAAGTGAAGTTGAGGATAACAGCTCAAACTAAGGAGGCCAATATATGGACAAGACAGTGAATCAGTGAAGGTGGAGGCAGAGGGCTAAACTAAGGAAAGAAAAAAATAATAAAGTCATAATGTTATAACAAGATGATCCCAGTTCTTCTTTTTTTAAGCAGGAGGCCGGTCCTGCTCATCCTCCTATATCATGTCTCATCATTCATAGATTAGCCATAGCATATAAAAAAGACCTTTTTCTCATAAAGTTGCATTTAATTCTACGTATCTGCCTGATTGTAATCCATCATTTAAAATGAGATTATCAGCACCGATAAGGGTCATTTCTAAACGCTATTGCTTAGCTTCTTAGCTGTTTGGGTCGAGGACTGGATTCGTTTATGGCAGTTGAAGTCTCTATGACAATGCCCACTGACTGACAAATTTTTAGCAGTGAGAAAAGAGATCTGTATTTTTCTCTGCTGATAACAATTTCTGTGATTAATTTAGTAGTGATGGTGTAGACTGGAGTTGAACTGACAGACAGAAAAAAGATAGAAAAGAAGAAGAAGAAAGATACAGGAGAGTGAGAGAGCACGGACTAAAGGCTAAAACACGAGCTAAAGGCTAAAACACAAGCTAAAGGCTAAAAATCAAGCTGGAGGCTAAAACACAAGCTAAAGGCGAAAACACGGGCTAGAGGCTAAAACATGAGCTAAAGACTAAACCACGAGCTAAAGGCTAAAACACAAGCTTAAGACTAAAGTCTAAAACATAGGCTAAACCACAAGCTAAAGGCTAAACCATGAGCTAAAGGTAAAAACACAAGCTTAAGATTAAACCATGAGGTAAAAGCTAAACCCCGATCTAAAGGCTAAAACATAGGCTAAACCACAAGCTAAAGGCTAAACCATGAGCTAAAGGCTAAAACACAAGCTTAAGACTAAACCATGAGGTAAAAGCTAAACCGCGAGCTAAATGCTAAAACACAGGCTAAAGGCTGAAACATGAGCTAAAGGCTCAAACACAGACTAATCTGTTTGTGATAATGTTCATCTCAACCACATGCAGCAGTTATTCTGCAGTGATCTGATCAAACTTGAGAGTCTGTGAAAAGTGAGGCTGTAACAATAAATTTAACCAGCCACTAAACTAAAGTACAAACTGACAGTTTTCAAAGTTTGGTTGTTTTCACATTTCAAACAATAGCTCTACATAAGAAAAAATAAATACCTTAACTCATCACTTTGTAACCAGTAAAAAGTTGTCTTGAACAAAGAAAAGTAGTGTTAAAAAGAAGATGTACTCTCCGGTCAATTGCACAAAAAAAAACACGCCTTGGGAAGTGTCACGTCCTCATGACAGTGGGTGCAAGAGCTCATGGGAAACCGAGGATTTATCCCATCAAAAACACTTACCTTTCCAGATAGTCTTCAGCACCCCTGTGAGTGAAATACAGTCTAATATTTTTACGCAGGGTTTTATTCTGCTCTGTGCAACTACAACATATTCTCATAACTTGGTGACTTTTTTTTTCTCATGAACTTAAAACTTAATTCTTGTACAATTAAGAAAGTATTATTGTAACTTTACAAAATATTTTTCATGACATTACAGCTGTATTCTCGTAGAATTATGATCTTTTCTCATAAAGTTACAACTTTACTCAGAGAATGACAAATTTATTCTTGTAAAAATAAGAATTTATTCTTCAAATTTCACAAGTTCATTCTTGTAATTCTAAAAAAGTCATTAATGTAACATTACTATTTCCATGCTACACGAAGGATTTATTTGTGTATCCCTGACCATGTATTCTTTGGACTTTTTCAAAACATCTGGGCTTTATTCCCGTTAAGTAACAACTTTATTTTTGTAAAGTTACACTACATTCTTGTAACATGACAACTTTGTTCTCAGAGAATAACAAATTTATTCTTGTAAAAATAAGAATTCAACTGACATTGATGTGACATTACCACTACCTTGTGTATTACCTTGTGTCTATGAATTAGTTCTTGTGACATTAAGACATTTTTGTCATAACATTCAGAATCTATTCTTGTAGCATTAGGTTTTTTTTTTCTCTGAGCATTATAATTTTTTCCTCTAAATCTTGGTTTATTATCATACTGTGGCACATATCCCTTTATTGTAAACAGCAATTTTCAACTTCCCAGTTAGTGAAAGCCTAAATGTTGTCAAAATAAGTCATAGCTGTTAATTAAAAATGTGAAGATCAAGAAAATTTTCACAGTAAATTGCTGAACTAAAACATCCCATAGAGCTTGAAAAGTGGCGCATTATACTCATGAAAATTTTAAGATAGAAGTAAATAATTTTAAACAAAAATGAATCAGAACTTTCTGAGTCCAAGTTACAGAGTGAATTTTTACAAAAAGAAAAAAAAAAATGTTTTGGAATTTTTCGGCACTGCTTGGCCTCCATATAAAATGTAATATACAGCTAGCCACACAATGTTAGGATGTGAATTCTTATCATTTGATACAAACCTACATTTGAAGTAAGAACAACAACAACAACAAAAAGTGTGCTGCACTGTGAGCAGCCTCTACAGGCTCATTATATCTGTTCATCAGAATCAGCAGGAGTCAGGGCTCCTCCAGGGCTGCTCCAGTCCCACAAACAACCCTCAGACTGTGTGACACCGCTGCTAAAGAGCACGACAGAGATGAAGCCACACTGCCATGAACTGCCCCCTCCACTGGCAAGGGTCCCACAATATAAAAAAAAAGAAAAGAAAAGAAGAAAAAGCTGAGCCTTTAGGCTGAATATTGCAGTGACAGGAGCGACTGCTTACCTTGGCACTTTGCTGCATTGGATGTAAATGACTTGCTGCTGTTAGCCCTGTGCTGCTGTGACACCCAGCCTATAAATAAACCCTGGAGTCCTCCTGGCTATCTGAAGGTCTTTTACACATGCTCACACATGCACACACACACACACACACACATACACACACACCACAGGGAAACAAAAGCCCTGTCTCAGTGACTAATGAAATCTGCTGACAAGGTATCTTGCAGGTCAACAGCTATAAGACCCCGGACCACCTGAAGAGTGATAACAAGAGCTTAATTAGTGATAAATGCATGCCCTGAGAGGAGCTGCTGCTCTGCTCTTGGAAGTATTCTGGACTTTATTTTTTTCTTTTGCTTAGTAATTGTTGCAGCAGCACTATGAGACTGTACCAATATGGAATTAGTCATAATGAGATGGAGCCAGACGGTGATCAGAGACACATAAGGTCAGAGCCAGGGGGCGAGAGGCCGGCAGCTGAATCTCACATTCTTCACTGCAGCCAGACAGACTGCCACATCCCACCATCTGTACCTCCCTGTACTGTCAACACACACACACACACACACACACACACACACACACACACACACACACACACACACACACACACACTGAAACATACACCTACAGGGAGAAGTAAAAAAAAAAAAAGTTATCAAGTGTCATCTAAACTCGTGCTAAAACTTAAAATTCTGAAACAAATAAAAAAAGGAAAGTTCTTTACTCTGAGTGCAAAACTTTGGCAAGGGCACGACACACCAATTACTGTAACTAGCTTCTAATTCTCTGTTACCATTTATGATTATTTATTACCATTTAATAAATCTTTATTAAATGTTATAGCTGTTATAGAGTGTTATAATTTTTATAATTTTGTATGTTATTTCAACATCAGCTTTATCCAAACAACATCCTCTGGTCTTAAGAAATCAGGCTGATAGGAAAGTGCTTAAAGAAAATGCAGTTCCTCTCGTGTCCACTTGGGGCTCGCTCCAGAAGCACCAGAAGTCACACACACACACACAAAAAAAGTTTTCTACTGAGAAGCTCATTTCTTCATCTGTACTAAACAGAGGATGAAGTTTTACAAACAGGGTAGCTGTTAGCAAGGAGGCTAAAGCAGAGTGTCTTCAAAAGACTAGTTTTAAAAAGATGATTTGGTCTTTTGCTAACTAAATGTCTTGTTGCTGTTGTCATCTAAGAATAATATAAAAGTTTGGCACATTATTTACTGCAGAGCTGTGACTCCTTGTATTACTGTTCAACTTTTGTACACATTACAGAAGTATAAACTTGCTGATTGAAGAACTCAAAGTTATTTTCTAAAATTTTGTATGTAGATAAAGAGTAGCTGTTTGTCCCCATCTTTTGTCCAAATGCTAAGCTAGGCTAACTGTGTTCTGTGCTTGATCTTATTTTAAAGTTACAGAAGTATTTTGGTTTTGTGTAATTCCTGTTTCTGTTGCATGGAAAATAAACATAGATAGATAGATAGATAGATAGATAGATAGATAGATAGATAGATAGATAGATAGATAGATAGATAGATAGATAGATAGATAGATAGATAGATAGATAGATAGATAGATAGATAGATAAGGCACATCTTCTTAAACGCTGTTAAGATTTTTTTTCCTATATAACAAATAACAAATTACTGTTAACTGTTATTTTGTCAGATTTAGCTATGCTAAGGCTTGCTGTTTCCACTCTTTATGCAAAGCTAAGCTAACTATCTCCTGCCTTCTGACTCTCCAGAAGAAAGGAAATACAGGGACTACCTTCTGATGATGAAGAAAACATTAATTAACATTAAAGTTTTAAACTGAATAAGCTAAATTAATACTACACCAATATGAGAGGAACAAAGTTCCGCAAAGGGAAGACAGTCTGGGTGGAAGGATTAGTTCATAAAACAAATCAACTTTTAAAAAAATGGCCGCTGCTTTTTTTTTAAAAAAACAATACAGTTGCAAAATCTTGACCTGATTTGATCACCAACAGTGATACGGATGAGTTTCTGGGGAAACTGGTGAATAAGTCTTTGTACAGGGTATTTTTAATTTGATTCAATTTAGATTAAATTTAATAAAAAACTGACTTAAATATTGATAAACAGCATCTGCTCCTTTAAACCAAAATTGAAACCTGCTGTGTTTTCAGTTTTCTCTCCAAACAGTACCATCTGTTTTATTTGTCAACATTTTACAGATTTTCTGAAAAGTTTCTTGTTAAACAACATTAATAAAATTGGATATTAGATGATTCACTTTTTACTTTTCTGTTGAAGCTTCCCTGCTCTTGCACTAAAAATTCCAAGCATCATAAAAGCAGAGAGTCTGAGTTATTGTCTGAAATATGGAAAGAAATAAAAACAGGAACCACCCAGAAACATTAATGACAAAATGTTTGTATTCACCATAAACATCAAACCCTGGGGACGCAGCCCAAGCTTCACCCTTCTTATATACGGGTAGAGCATTATCCTAACACAAAGGGATATTGGTCCATCTCCAGCTGACTTTTTGAGTTTAAAATAAGACCACCACTTTCATGTGACATCTCCAAGACTCTAAATCTCCTGTTGAGGTGCCTCTATTTTATGCCTGTTTAGCCTTTGTGGCCCTTAATAAGACACACACTTCCACCAAGGCTTGGATTAAAGCCATTGTGGGCCCCTCTTTGTGTCACACTTTGCAGCAGACATCTGGACTTCTCTTCTGTTGCCCAATTTCAAGTCCTATTCAAGAGGGACAAAGGAGAGCAGGCGTCTCACAGTCCAAAAGTCACTCTCCATCATGTCCTGCTCTCACAGCTTGACACAGAGACAATGAGGTGGAGGGGCGAAAAGCAAACCGCACCGAGGAACCGGTCTGGTCTGTGCTGGAGGAAGAGGAGGAGGAGGGGGATGAAACAGAGACTGTACTCTCAAGGGAACTGTGTGTGTGTCCACAAGTCCCCAAGAGGAAGAGCAGGCTGGTAGGGAGGCCAGATTGTGCTGGAGTGGGAGTGAAACAACAGCTGCTAAATAAATCAGTGCGGAGCAGGACTGCAACAATGACCGTTAACACACACAGTCCATGTTCTTCATCATCGTCCTCATCATCAGAGAGTGACCATGATGACAAACCTGAGGCAGTGATGGTTGCACTGAGGTGTTGACATTTCTCCACTGCGATTCTTAATACACGATTGACCATCGTCAGCATAGCACATCATTACAGCACGTAACATGTATCCTTATCTAAGTTTTTAAGCTTGATTCTGGGAAGATAAACATGAAAAACCTCATTTTGGGGAAAGCATGTTAATTTGAGCTTTGAGTTATTGCATATCTATTAAATTTGCATGATCAAGTCAACATTCGAGCTGCAGAAAATGTAGTAACAATAGATTTCACTCTTGTACTGTGGGGGAGTTAGAAGAAGGGAACACTTGAGGATAATGTATGAGCAGTGTGGAACGTGTTACTGGGTCATGAGGCAAATGATGTATGATTGTATGACTTACAACATTAGGAACAGTATCTTGTTAAAGGAGTGAGAAAAGATATCTGTGATAAGCGCACCCAGCAAAGTCAGAAGTCCAATTACTTTCTTTGCAATGAGCAACTCAAAGAGCTTTGTCCTGCTTTCATCATGTTCATTTGCCCAAAAGAAAAAAAAAAGATTTATGTTTTCAAAGCTCTTGCTACCACATATACCAGGGGCCCTGTTTTAGAGGAAAAAAAGAGCTTATGCCTAGTTTCCACCAAGTGGTTCAGTTCGGTTCGTCTCAGTACAGCACACATTTTGTGGCATTTCCTTTAACTAAAACTGGGACAGGTCCTGAATTACCAATCCATTCCGTCCTACTTTTTGGTTCCTGTCCATTGAAGTGCCAGACATACCTATCCAACCCCAGAAGGTGGTGCTAGAAACACTGCAGTCCATTGATTGGTCAAAAGAATCATAACTCGTGACAGCGGTAAGTTTTAGACAGTTTTCTCTCTGTCTCCCCCTTCATTCCAAATAGACTAAAGTCAAACTTTAATAAATTAATACACCTCGTAGAAATGTTTCTCACATCCATATGCTGTGGTGAGACTTAAAACCCTGTTTTTAATGTCTAATAATTAAGGAAAAATAAACTTTCAGAAAAAAGAGGACTTGAGCACAATGCAGCCGGATATTATTTAAATATCACCAGTTATTGACCTATACTGCAGTCAGTCACCAGGGGGAGCAGTTTTTGACCTATACTGCAGTCAGTCACCAGGGGGAGCAGTTTTTGTGGCAAGAGAGATGATGCCCTTTTTTTTTTGTCTATGGCATGCACCTTAACCCAGGTAAGACTTTGGGTTGGGGACCCAAGAAACTGTAGCCCAGCTTACTTCCTGTTACTCTGAACGGTGACCATATTTCCACAGCTAACCCTCAGTAAAAGGGCAAAGCTGACCGGCATCTGAAGTAGTAGTAGTAGTACAATTACTAGTGAAATGTACCTCAAACAGACCCACTTCAAAATTACTTGAACTAACCCTTCAAAGAGGCTGTCAGGACTCTCTGTTTGAAGTGGATCACATCAGCACCTTTTGACTGGAATCATGTGCACACTGTGGTGATGACATGACTCTTAACAAGGTGTCTTTGAAAATGAGTGGAGATCAGATCTTCTTTTTAACACTACTTTTCTTTGTTTAAGACAACTTT
Source organism: Labroides dimidiatus (assembly GCA_030710495.1). NCBI lineage: Eukaryota > Metazoa > Chordata > Actinopteri > Labriformes > Labridae > Labroides > Labroides dimidiatus. The sequence continues at coordinate 2,129,789 of CM061154.1, read as the reverse complement.
TTACTGGATGCAACGTGATGAGATAAGGTATTTATCAACAGTTACACAGCGCTGTAGTTTAGTAGACGGCTATTTGAGTGCTACTCACAGCCGAGTGCTGTGAGACATATCTGTAGGCTAACATGTAACATTAGTGAATCCTCATGTCCTGCTCATCTACCAATCAGAGCTAACGTAACCTCACTCTTCATTTTATTGACAGACTCTCAAGTTTGATCAGATCACTGCAGAATAACTGCTGCATGTGGGTTGGAATCAACATTATCACGAACAGCTTAGCTCATGTTTTAGCCTTCAGCCTGTGCTCCATTGCTCTCCTGTTTATCTTTCTTCTTCTCTTCTGTCCTTTTTCTGTCTGACAGTTTAGCTCCAGTCTCTACCATCACTACTAAATTAATCACAGAAATAGTTTTCAGCAGAGAAAAACACAGATTTCTTTTCTCACTGCTAAACTTCATCAGCCAGTGTGGTGTTGACATAGAGACTTCAGTGTGTCATAAATCAATCTGGTCCTGTCCAACACAATCAGGAAGCTAAGAAATATCATTTATAACCTATACTGTTGCTGATAATCTCATTTTAAATTGTGGATTAGGACTAGGACTTTAGTCAGACTCAAGCTCACTCAGAAACTCCTCACAGGGACTTTAAGTTACGCTCTTAAAGTAAGGTTTTATGTAAAACCGTCAGATTCATACTGAATGATTATCACTTGCCTTCTTCTTTTGATAGTAGTTCTGCTACAGTCTTAAGGGGCTCTTTACGTCCGCATATAGCTTCAGAGGTTACGCACAGACACATGCATATTCCCAGGAGTAGGCAGATGTCGTGCCTGCCCCTTTAAAACACAGACTCCTGGAGGTTGGCGAGGATTTGGTGCGGATAGCATTGAGAGCGGAGCTCAGCTCGGCATGTCCACAGCAGATAGCCTCATCTCTGCACTAACTGACGCGGCAACCTGCTCTAACCAGAGAGAGAAAGAAAGGGAATTATTTTATTTATGACCGCGCTAAATATAGTGAAGCGTTTTTCTTTTTTGTTTTTCCTAGCAGCAGCAGGAGATCTTGGAAAGAAGTGGCGGCGTGTGTGAGTGCGTGTTTGTTGGAGCATGCGGGGATGAAGAAGTGCTGCTGCTGAGTTTTGTTATTGGGTTTCTCCGGGGCGGTGCTGCTGCTGCTGCTGCTTAAGATCACCCTGCTGCCGTCATGGGTCTCTGGGACTGACATCAAAGTTTTTTGGGGATGATTTTACTCGCTTGAAATATTCCAGCTGAGGCTCTAACCCTAATCCGCGTCAGATTTGCATGTTCTCAGTCAAATCTGCGCGTTTAATGACCGGATGAGGTCCGATTTTAATTGTTAATTTGAGCGGAAAGTCAAGAAGCTGAAGACTTCAGGAGAGAGTGGAGATGAACTTTGGAAATATACTTCTTGTGGCGGTCTCTTTCATCACCATCACATCAGGTAAAACATAATTATCCAACAGAAACGTGTTTGAAAGGCGTTTCTTTTCTCACACTTCTGCATGGCGTATTGGAATCTCAGCTGCATTTCATACATGAATTCCCGGAGAGATGTTTTAACCGAACGTATCCTCAACCAAAAAATACTTATGTAAAGAATTACCGCACACACACGCTTTGATTTGAGATGTTGGACATCACTGGGGAACGAGTTTCCCCCTGAGCCCCCGGGTGCTCACGCAGGGGGCCATTACGCAGCAGGGGAGGTCAGAGGGAGCTCCACACTGCAGCCAAAGTGAAACCATTTAACTCTCACTTTCAGCACATGAACTCTCAGTGGCATAGTCTAAAAATCTAACCCAAAAGGTTTCATGGCTGCACACAAAAAGCCTCTGGAAGCTCATGTAGATTACTCATCAGGATGGGATTATTTGTAACCATTGCTTATTTCATAGTTTAATATTATGAGCGTAATCCAAAACTCCAAATCAGAGCAGGGATCAGGAAAACAATTTGTCTGAGTGCAGGTATATCATTTACTTTATCCTTATATTAACTGATATGGCTTTTGTCTCTCAAACACTACACATGGCCATGTATCAAAGGTGTGGTGAGCATTAAATTTTATTAATTCTATCTTTACCCAAGCCACAATGCTATGTTACATTACATCTTTAGGAATTCTACAAGTTTTCACAACCCAAAAACATTTCATTGGTTGTTGAATATTTATTTTCACAAACTCTAACGCATCAGTGGATGGATTTAAGGTTGTTGTTTTTTTCTTTTTTTTACACCTCTACGAGGCTATAAAGCTTTACAACGAGTTCCCTGTTTTGTGAAGTGCAGTACATGTCTGGCCACATGGGGGCAGTGAAAATAAGCTGCATTTATTGACACATTAACATGTTTTATTCATATATTTGTGTCATGTAGTAGCAAACAGTTGATGATTTGCACATCCACTGGGTGAAACTGATTCATTAGTGTTCATTTGGTGGCGTGTTTCTGTGTCCAATGTTTAGTTCTGTGCCTAATTTTATTTGATTTTTTTTTTTGCTCCATGTTTGGTGTCCACCAACTTCTGAGTGATTTTTATTTGTTTTTATTTTAGCCTCTTTGGTTGTTAGTATTTTACAAACTTTTCTTTAGGGATGTGCCACTGGACCATCACCAAGAAAAACAAGCAGGGCTGGACAATTATGACAGAGTAATAATCATGATTATTTTAAATGATATTGAAATCATGATTAAGAAAACAGGATTATTCACTGATATCAGAACTTGAGTTTTTATTGAACCACAATTTAACAGAATGATCAAAGGAGCGCAGATGGCCCAGTGGTTGAGCTTGTGCTCCATATGGCAAAAAGCCCTTGAGCAAGCAGCCTGGGTTCAAGTCTAACCTGTGGTTTCCCGCACGTCACTCCTCATTCCCACCCTGTTTCCTGCTCTGTTCACTGTCCTGTCCTTTCACATTAAGGGCATAAAAAGCCCATAAAAATAACTAAAAACAAAAGAATGATCAAAAATGAATTAGTAACTAGTGAAATAATAATAATATATTAAATAATAACAACAAATGATTACCCGGTCTGCACTCCTTCAAAACTTGCAAAATTTGCAACATGCAAAATTCACTAATAAGATTTCCAAAAACACAACCCAAAAATGCTCTCTGACGTTTTTTCAAAAACCTTTTTTAAAAACTGAAAAAAAGTTTTTAATTTTTTTTTCTTTGATTATAGTGTTTTTATGATTGTGGGAAGCCAAAATTGAAATGACGAACAAATTCATTGAATTGTCCAGCCCTAAAAGCAAGTGGAGTGTAATTCAGCTGAGGGATTATTGAAGATGTAACAAATATCATGTAGTTTTTGGTTAATATAAACAAATCAATTCTAGCAGCTCCACAGAATCACATCAGGTTAAAAAAAACCCCCAAACACCTCATCTTTGGTATTTCACTCCTGCAGATTCTATTGACACATTTGCTTATAAAATCTTATATATTCATGTTTTTTTCCATACGGAGTGAGACGATGTATCATCTTTTTGGACTTTGTAAGTCCAGCCTTATTTCAGCTCTCGCTCAGTGACACACCAGAACAGTTTTACTATAAATCCTCGGCTTCATGGCCACTCGTGACGCTCTCTCTGTCTCTCTCTCTCTCTCTGTCTCATTATTATAAACTGATGCCACCTTTCAACATTAGAGGCACTTTCCAACACCCACACCATCTGCCCACATCTATTAATCTGCTGAAGGTATTTCCTCTTATTCCCACCTCTATTTTACTACACTTTACCTCAGGGTGATGTGTGTTTGAATCATAATAATTGAGATATAAGGACTCAAACAGGCTTCATGAGCTTCCAGGGAGCTGCGTAATGACTAATCCAGCCTGTTTTAGGAAGTGGAAATCAAATATGTGAGAGTTATAGCACCATATGTGTGATTTATGTTGAGTCCAGTTAATAACAACTTGTCTGCTGGCTTTAAGATGTGTGGTGGGGGGGGTGGCTGTCTCTGTTTTCTCAATACTGGATGTAATTGTGAGAAAAAAACACAAGTCTCCTTCACAAATTGCATTCGATTTCACACAGAAGCCCTCTCTCTCCAACACACACACACACACACACACACACACACGCACACACTCATAAAATCTCAATTAAGACGCCATCAGTGTAGCCCCTAATACGTCTCATTGAATCTTAGTTATCTGGAGCTGCATTCAGGCTCAGCTCGGTGTGGAACTAATCGATGATAAACAAGCGTTAGCCGCTGATTTGTGTCCACTCTGTCTTTCCGCTCGTTACTTTGTCACAAACACGGCTGACGGCAGACTGAGCCCCCTCACGGAGCCTCTTGATGAAACAACCATGGGTGATGAAACCTCTGCAGAAACCGGTTAGCCCTGTAATGTGCCACAGGCTTGAGTCATGCTGCCGGATGTTGATGATGTCCCACTTCTGGTACAGTCAGTGATGACATCATTCTGAGATGAGATTACGGGCCAGCCGCCAAACAAAGGCTCAAAAAGCCCCGGCTGTTGCCAGAAGAAATTAGAACCTGACTTCTTTGCTTTGAGATGTGGTTTGTGTGGCACGCTATCGCCCTCCTGCAGAGATTAGCTGGCAATGTCACAAGAACTCCTTGAATGTTTTTGGCCTTTTCAAGTATGTAAATGAATTGAAATTGAAAAAGACATGAGTAAATCTCAGAAGACAGCCACCAGCCTCTCAGACAAGCTGCCAGCCAGCTGCCTCTGTCTCACTTTAACATGCACGGAAAGTTAGGCTGCGAGCAAACTGCCTAACAGGTAGATATTTGTATTTCGCAGCAGACATCAAGCTGTGAGCGGAGACAGGTCCAGCTTTTTGTATGCTTTATTTTGCTTCGAGCTTGGCTGTCGCTGGAAGGCAACAAAGTCTGAAGCCAAACAGAGACGTCCCCTCGGTGGCTTTGATGTTTTCACACATTAGCGTGACAGCAGTACACTGGTGCCCCCGGGGAGTACGCAAGGTTAATATTTAGACATACTAATTAACGGAAGCGCCTGTCGTTATGCAATGCATCAGCTGGGAGCCAAGAAATGCCATATACAGCTTGGATCAACAGGGTTTAAGACGTGATCTCGATCACGCCCTCAGCTCTTAGCCTGCTAACTCTGTCTGTTCAATGAGGCAGGAATGAGCGAGACGCCATGAGCAAACGTGGGCGTGTGTCTCGGTTTGCAATTAGCAACAATGCGATAGCATGTCTATCAGAGCTGCGTGCTGCGCTAATAAGATCTCATTTGACAGTGGTTGCTCACATTCTCTGGATTTTTACATTTGGTTTGTGAATAAATAAATAAATACATTACCACCTGTCAGAGTCAATCTTGACAATTACCACAATAAATCAGCCCTGAATGCTGGATCTGATTATAATGAATCAAGTCAGAGCTTTGAAAAGAGAACAAAGAATCACGCAGGATCCCATTCTTTGGACACACTATTAAATCAGCACTCAAGTTCATTTTGACAGACATAAACAGCTGTCCCCTACCATCACTAGCTGATCTGCACACAAAGTAATCTGTGTTTATTAAATGTAGTGTATCAAATGAAGGTGAAGTGGTAATACATGGAGATAAACATAGAATATCTGTGGCTCCCAAGGGCCAACATCCAGATTAGGAACATGAAGGCTTTGCTAAAAGTTGCTGTTTATCAAGAATCCACTTGAGGCTGGCTGCAGAAAGACCACATACATAAAAAATGGACCTTTATGGCATTAAAACATATTTACAGCCTGGTTCAAAAAACGGCTTGGGTCTGAAACGCTCATTTATCTATCAGCGCACACTGTACAGGGGTTGAATTTTCAAACTCAGCTGTTCAGAAGATATTAGGATCAGAAGTTTGTGATCGTGACTGACGGGCGCTCTATAGTTGTTAGATATGGACTCAACCAACGATCGTTTGACTGTATCAGGAGCAGACAGGTGAGGTGGCGCCCATATTTTATACAGCCTATGCTAGCTCCCATCAGCTTTACTTTAGCCCAGCTGTTCTTTCAGCTGGATATTTACTCTCACAGGTCAGAATCCAGGAAAAGAAAATCTTACTAAGTAGTTGACAGAGACCAAAAAAAGGGACATTGTGTCTATGTGATGGACGGCAGCACAGTCATGACTTACGGTCTAAACTAATGTTGCTTTTTCATTGCTGGCTGCGTGACTTAGCTGGTTTTAGCTGATCTCACTTAGACTTGCCAGACTTCCACCAGATCTGAGTTCGATCCATCTTGGTTTGGTTCAGGTATCCATCAACACCATAGACTGTAATATACAGACAGTCTTTGTGACGTCACTCGTTTCTTTCTGTTGCTGAGTTTTGAAGCTCACTGTGGACGGGAGACATATTGGTGTGTTGGTGCTAATGTTCATTCCAACCCACATGCAGCAGTTATTCTGCAGTGATCTGATCAAACTTGAGAGTCTGTCAATATAAAGAAGAGTGAGGTTACGTTAGCTCTGATTGGTGAGGTTGGAGTTGGTGGTAGATGAGCTCTGGTAGGACAGAACCAGGATTCAGTAATATTACATGTTAGCACCGGGCTGTGAGGAACACTAAATATAACAAGATACTGAACTACAAACTGAGTTTATAAAGTTTGCTTGTTGTCACATTTCAAACTCTACATAATGATTAATAAATACCTTAGCTCCTCACTTTGTATCCTGTATAAAGTTGTCTTTATCAAAGAAAAGTAGAGTTAAGAAGAAGAAATGATCTCTGGTCATTTGCTTCAAAACAAAACATGCCTTGGTAAGAGTCATGTTCTTGCAACAGTGGGTGCTAGTGCTCATGGGAAACAGTCTTTATCTTGTAAAAAAACAAACAAACAAACAAACAAAAAAATGCTAGCCTTTCCAGACAGTATTCACAGCCCCTTTACTTAAAATATAGTCTGGTGTTTTTACTTAGGGTTTTATTATTCTCTGTGCAAACTGATGTGTACTTGTTCTGCTATCCAGCAAAACTAAGAAGTTCTGTGTAACAGTTCTGGAGGGCTCAGAAACTCACTGACTAGAATTGAAACTATCAGGTACAGAGACAGACCTGAGGTGCCTCTTGTTCAATAATTTGTTTGGAACCATTTTTCTGTTGGACACTGAATAAGTTTTGAAATATAAACATCCAACAAGAGAAATTCATCTTCACCAAAGAAAAGTCTGGTGATTCCTTTGGACTCTAAATGGATTTGAATGTCAAACAGTTTAGGGCTGGTTAAGAGGCATCACTGAAAACAGCGTTACTAACAGATTAAATCAGTAGCACTGACAAACAGACAGAAGTGTTTCATTAGGCTGGTGAAAGGAGAGAGCATCGGCGTCAGTTTCAGAAGCTTTAATAAAAAGAGCTGTTGAATAAATTTCAGTTTCTGAGTGAAAAGCACTGCTGCCTCTTTGCCTGACACATTCATTGGTACAAAGTGGTGCCTTGAGAGTGCACTACAGAGTGATAACCTTGCATGAAGCTGGCACGCTCTCATTCACAAAGCCCCCCCCCACCCCCCCACCCCTCCTGTATGGGTTGACAGCTCAAGGTTGACTGCCATTCACCCTTATGGATTATCTTGGCTTTCTTTTGGCTCCTGTGTCGAAGGTCTGCGAGGTTCTCTGGGGTTCAGATGTGTTGAAAAGTGTTTTATTGATCTGTTGGCTCTGATGTGGCGTTAGCACAAAGATGGCATGCTTCTTTAACTGGTGTGGGTTTAACAATGTATTATGATGTTCAACGGGGGCCTCTGGGATCAATAAACCTGCAGAATTTTTAGTATTTCTATTGGAAAACACTCTGATCCCCTGTTGTGAAGTGATTTAGCTTTATTTTGTTCCTCGTAAAGAAGACTTTCACGTTTTATTTTCTGCAGAGAAACTACTTAACGCTTTGACACATAGCTTTGGTCTTCCATTCCAACACTTCTAAAACAATATCTAGAATGTGTAACAATCCTCAGTGACAGTGCAGCAACGTGAAAACCAAAGCTGTGCATTTAAAAATAAGCTTTAGAAAAAGTAAGGCAACACTTTTTGAAACATCCTTCTTCATGTTTTTTTTTATTTTTATTTTGTAATTTGTTCTCAAACTGCTGCAGGAAAAAGCTGTTCCCTCCCCTTCTTGTTCATCCCTTGTAAATGTAAAAGTGATTTCACACCAGAATGCCCCAGATTAGTGTTTTTTCACGCACATCACGTCACAGCCTAAATTCCAGCATGCACTCGGGTATCTCTGAGCACCCACCGCTGCCTCTAATGGGCCGTGTTTATGATCCGTTCCCCATTATCAGACGTGATGTTTATTTTTCCGTGTCACAGGTGTGGCTGACAGACTTTCTACTTGCTGAAAGCTTTCAACCACTGCACAACAATCTTCCCGTCATGAAGGCAACATTACTAAGGAAATATCTTTCCACCAAAAAAAACAAAAACAAAACAAAAACCAAAAAAAAAAAAACAGGTTCCTATCATGCTGAAGGTGGTGAAGACTTTTTAGTGCTTGCACAGGAGCAGGCTGTTTCCATCACTTTCTCCTCTGTAAGACTTTTATGAAGCAGCATTATTCTGTTGTAAACAGCAGTCATCAAGCCTCACTAACAATCCATCGCTTGTTGTGTGAGTGAAAACAAAGAGTTTCTAATCAAGTTCCTCTCTCAGCTCATCAATGCCTGCAAAGACAGGGTTTTAAACTTCTTTTTGATATTTCCAAAAAGCGTCTCCCGTCTGGTTTAAATAACACAGCAAAGAAAATGAGAACACACGACTTTGTCAGAGTGACAAACCAACTGAAAGTAACAATTCACAATATGTGCTGATTCTCCTGGTACAAGGACAGCTGCCTCTTGGAAACACTGGAAAGGTCACATCACAAAACACAAAGACTCCACTGCAGCTGTCGTACACGTGTACAAAAGAAGGATGAGAAGCACTGATTGTTATTGATGAATGGTGTTTTTGCTGGGTATGTTGAATTGTAGGATAACAGACCTAAGCATGTATAGATGGAAGGAATTGTGTCGTTGTCACAGTACAGCTCTTCAGAAGGTGTTTAGTCTCTTTACAGTAAAAGCTGCAGAACAGTTAGTTTACGCCATGTCCATGCGGTATCTGGGAAACTGCGTATATTTCTGTTTAGGCCTGTAATCCACACAAAACCACAGTTTTATGTCACTAAAGTGAATGTTTTGGAAAACTCTATTTTCATGGTTTCATGTATACACCAGGAAAGAGAGTTTTTGGTTCTCAAACATCACATCTTGCAACAAAAAATCCATTGATATGACATATATGCTATGACTTTTTATGGAAGGCATGAATATGACCAGCATGAATGCTGCAGGCATGTTAGTTTTTCTTGTGTTTTGTTAAGGGAGTGTGAGGACTTTCTAAGTGATCTTGAAAACTATCTCTTCTAGATATCTGCCTGATTCTAATCCACAACTTAAAATAAGATTATCAGCACCAATATAGGTTATTTCTATTTTTTTAGCTTCCTGACCAGGTCGGAAAAGACCGGATTGATTTATGGCACACCAAAGTCTGTTTTAAAACACCACACTGACTGACAAAGTTTATCAGTGAGAAGAGAGATTCCTGTGATTAATTTAGTAGTGATGGTGGAGACTGGAGCTGAACTGACAGACAGAAAAAGGACATAAGAGAAGAAGAAAGATAAATAGGAGAGCGATAGCACAGGCTAAAACATGTGTTGCTGTCACGTTTCAAACAACAGCGCTGTGTAACTGTTGATAAATACCTTAGCTCGTCCACTTCGAACAGAGAGTCCTTACAGCCCCTTTAAGTTTATACTTAAAACTACATTCATTCATTCATTCATTTTCTATTCCGTTTATATTGTTCAGGGTTGTGGGTGGCTGGAGTCTATCCCAGCTGTCTTAGGGTGAGAGGCAGGGTACACCCTGGACTGGTTGCCAGTCCATCGCACGGCTGAAACATAGAGACAGAAAACCTTTCACACTCACATCTACGGACAATTTAGAATCACCAGTTAACCTGATGAGCATGTTTTTGGACTGTGGGAGGAAGCTAGAGTACCTGGAGAGAACCCACACAGGCACGGGGAGAACATGCAAATTACACACTCCACACACTGTGCCCGAACCGGCAACCTTCTTTCTGTGAAGCAACAGCACTAACAGTTAAACTAACACTTAAAACTACATTTAAAAGTAATTCGACCTTTTTGTCAGTCCGAACAAAAGATTCCGGCACCATGTTTAAATCTCTGGCAGAAGAGACAGAATGACAGGGGTTCATTCTGATTGGCTGGCATGGGTTTCATATCTGAAAAACACTGCCATGTATGGGGTTTGGTATGCTTAGAGCTGCACTATTGGCGTATTTACCCGGTTACATGTGGACACATTTTTTGTAAATGGTCAGGTGTAGACAAAATATTTTTAAAAATGAATGAGGAGGGATATTGTTTTTTAAGATATCTGGCTATGTGGATGTCCTTCACAACAAATTTGTTGTAAAGGACATCCAAGGACGAGGTCATCCCATCCATTGGAAATCAAAAGAAAAACACTAATTTACAGTATCATGTAATTGCTGGTCCTAAAATTTGTTGTACCCCGAATTTGTCCATCAGAGGTCTCTGAGCCATTGAACTCTGAACAGCAGTCAGACACACCAACACAGCCAAATTCCACCAGATCCATGTCTGGTCTGTCTTTTCTATGTCACAGCGCTTGAGCTGACAGGTTTCAATACTAGTCAATGCATTAACTTCCACTAACCAGTGCACAGCTCAGCCCCAGTGAAAAGGAGCCCTCCACAGTACACACCCAAGACTTCTACGTAGGGGTGCATGATATACCAGCATTAATATCAGTATCAGCCGAAGTTTGTCATTTTTTAACATATCCATATCAGTCCAATGAGTAAAACTGGGTCAATGTTAACAACTGATGTTTATATCCGTCTAGTTGCAGTTTGTGTTTGTGCAGGGAGGGGGTTGCCATGAATACTGATAAGTTTGTTAAGGTACCTTTGTCAGGATATTATTCTGATTTATGATCCTTTTTGTCATTTATGATCCAGACTTTCTCACAGGAGTTTTGTGAGTCGAGTTTAATTACACACTTGCTACAAGTTATGAGGGTTGCTAAAAAGTAACACCGTGGATTACTTGTGTTTATGGTGACCCTGTGATGTTCTTATTTGAAAGTGAAACACCTTTTGAAAATAAAGGAAGACATTCAAAAATCAGTTTGCATGATTTTCGGTCGGTACAAAATCATCTCAGAAACTTATTTTTTTTTTTTTATCATATATATCGATATCTGTAAATATCGGTTATCAACAATGGCAGAAATATTAATATCAGATATCAGTATCGGCAAAAATTTCCATATCAGAGAAACGCATATAAATATACGTTCAACTTATTTAAACATCATGTTGAATGTTTGTTTAAATGTATAGTTCACATTTGTGTTGGTGCCATAGTGTTTAGGTGACACTTCGACCATTTTTTAACTAATTAAAGAATCAGTCCCATTAAAATTTAGAATGGTGTAACCACAAAAGCATGACAAGTATTAAATAATTCACCTACCTAGAAGTTATGACAGTGTACTGGTGAAGTAAGTTATTTATTAAGAAATATCATCTCAAAGTATATTTAAATATTTCATTTCTAAACTTGATAATATGGGTCTTTGTTGTACTGAGTGAGTCAGTATGTCGTAGACATCAATGTTTTCTATTTTATATTCATAGTATCTTTTTCGTGCAATATCAGACTTTTTAATGAAAAACACTGGTTACACCAATTGACATTTTTCAGTTTTACCAATTGATCATTTCTTTTACCTGAATACCTTAGCAATTTTTAATACAGATTATTTCTATTTGCTGAAGTATGGCTTATCAACCAGCACAGAGCAGATCAAACTAGACAGGAAGTCAGACATTGAAACAACATAAAAAAAATTGTCTGATTTCAGAATAAAACACACAGTGTTGGCATTGGATGGATTTTCATTCCAACAACTGAGCCAGGCCTGGAGTCAACGCCAATAAAGACAACATGAACAATAACAGGCTCATCACTGTGGCAGGAAAACAGTCCACTCCAAAATTACTGCAACATATCCTCAGTCACTTAACTCCAGCTGTCCTGTGAACGGAAAACACAGCCGGTGGGTGTTGAAGGTCGGGGGAGCACAGAGCAAAACTGTGACATAGTGGAGATGGACTGGACATACATCTGGTATAAGTTTGGAATTAGCGCCACTTTCAGTATAAAAAACTCTAAAAACCTAAAAAAAAAAACCTCATGTCTGAAGCCAGATACACCATAAAATTAACAGGTAAGTTTTACTTGATGAAGGTGGTGGAGACCAAAACAGAGTGTAAATATAGACAAATATTGGATTTACATGCAATTGTTGTTGCCCTGAAACTTTCAAGGGAATTCATCACCAGAAACAGTAGCATAACACCTGTTTTACATTACTGTGTCAATGGATGTCTTTAGCAAAGTCAAGCATTACCATTCTCAAAACAAACATTTATTACAAACAGTTATTACAAACACGAGTTTTGCTTGTGCAGGTCTTTAGTTTATTTATGCAAGTCACACCAGTGACACCAATATTGCCAACAATGCCAATAGGTGCGATCTCATCAGCAATGAACCGAAAGCTGGGATATATCAAAACAACAAGACTGAGAGGTGAAAGGACATGTGGTTCACCTGGACTGTAGAAAGAGAAAGTAATCAGTCAACTTTTAGATTCCCTTTATGACATGTCCTCCCAGCAGCACCACAACAGAGCAGTGAAGAAAAAGCAGCTCTTGTAGTAACCCACTCTTCAGATTGTGGCGGTGAACAGTTGTCATCTTGCAGTTGGTGACCCCACAAGGCTGCCCCCCAGTCTTTGCAAGAGTCTCTGACATGTTGTCTTTGGATATGGCAGAGGGCTTGAAACGTTGGCCTTTTTAAGATATTAACAAGGTGTGCAGCAAGATATCAAGCTTAATGGTGAGTAATGACCCTAATACTGATGTTAGTTTTTACTGGTAACAGAGAATCCAGGATCCAAATATTTGTTTTCATGGCCTGTACAAAGACATTTAATGAATGAGACTCAGATCAAGAATTGGCGCTCACTTTGTACTTCTGGTAAAACAGAATTTAAGCCAGTTTCATAACTGTAAAATTTCAGGGTATAACAAAGACAGCAGTTTGTACGTAAAATATTCTGTTTTTATTGGACCTTGTCCCAAAAACAGGATGTTCTACATTGTAACTTTTATTTTATTATTCTGAATTTTACTCCAAATGGAGTATTTATTCGCCACAGTAAATCTGAACAAGCTCAACCCTGTCCCAGTATTTTGTTTTTGTGCTTAAATCCTGTTGTGATGTTGATGTAAGAGTTCAGGGTTCAGAGTGATGTAACTGTATTACTGGAGATTGGATTTCAAACTGGAAGTATGCTTTAAAAAGAACAGTTCATACACAGGACAACACTAAGCCTCAGTCAAGTGAATTTAACAGGTTGTTTCAACCAAACAATGTCATTTCAGAAGAGGATATCAAGTATTTCAATTAAACAATGAACATTCAGTGACAGGCAGGAGGTGTCACAGTAGGACACATTTTGCAGGATGTCATTGATGATTTTTAAAAACAGAAAGATCACACGTAATCTTGAAGTGACCAAAAGGGTCTGAACTCCACACTGGAGGGATATATGAATCAATTTACTGTTGAAGGTCCATAAAAAGCTTCAGTTACAAGACAAAACTTCCAGGTCCCAGAGCAAACCTGATAAACCACATCTGGTTCCATCAGCATCTCAGACAACAAGACAGAGGATCAGCATCAGTCAGGAGAAAAATCTAACCTCCTTTTTACCATCTTTACCAAGAGAGTCTCTGTTAGTTTGGAGCTACAGTATTTACATTGAATCATTCAGCAGAACGTTTGACAACCTTTGTTATCTGAGCTATTAAAGATAAGCTAATGAAGCTAAGCTCCAGAAGCTAACGTTAGTTTAACTAGAGCCCTTTGGACAACAGCTAACAATGATGGACGATCACCAAAGAACAAAAACTAGAACAAAACAGACCAATGAACTCCAACAAACAAAGAGAAGTAATGAACAACACAGCTAGGAGCTAATGCTAGGCTAAAGTTAGAGATGTTAAAGATAACTTTATATCTCTTTTCAGCAAAGTGACAACATGTTGCCTCAAATGTTGACTTACCTTAGAACAGACGTAAACATCCTTGTTCATTTTATTCATGTTGAGTTGATGTTGTGGTCTACAGCGCAACTTTATCCAAAGAAGACACTTCTCCCACTTGAGATGTGTCTTAGAAACGGGTTAAAACTACGACCCCTCACCCATTCTTTCAGGATACCTTGTGCTGGTGTTGGATGTACTTCCTGAACACTGTTCTCAGAAATAAATAAATAAATAAAACTGAACAAAAACTGACTTGACTGCATGTCAATGGATGTCAGGCACTGATTAGGTCATAGATTTTCAAAGCAACTATCAACAGGCCCTTGTTTATAGACATATGTGGATACTGTACTTAATACGGTGCAGATTATGTGGTAATTTGTAAACACAAAAATAATATGCAGAGAAGTGTTAATATGACTTGATATGAATTGATCTTAATCAAGTTCCAGATATAGACATGATGGTAGAGAGAAAAGATAATCATTCAACGGATTTAAAGTGAATCAACAGCTGTCGCTTATCCCTGTTTGTAACTAAACTTAGTTTGGCATTAGCAAAAACGATTTGGCAAATTTTTCATGGTTGTAACCAACATACTCAGCTCTGCTGCTTATCCCACAAATGCATATTCGTAACAAATGAGTCTCCGTTTAAAAGGGAAAGAAACAAGGCTCTCCAATAGTATGAGACTCACTGACAAGAAGCAATGTTACAACAAAGAAATAACCTTCCAAACACAAATCACCATGCTTTTTATCTGATGTTTATATGTGGTTTCTAAAGCTGTTACCTAAAAGCAAATATCACACTTGTATCATGGCTGTGCTAATATTCAGTATAACAGTCCTCCATGATTTACAATAATTCTTCCATGCATTCTTTTTAGATATGATTGAAAAATAACAATAATCTTAAGTAAAGCACATTGTAATAACTCAAATGAGTAGTTCTGAGGACCAGCAGAAAATGATTCACACTTGCTCTAAACAAAGTGCATGTTTCTGGGAAGCCTGACTCCTGGAGGTGCGATACCACAATTTAATGGCCTCGATCAGTATTCATCCACATCCTGCATAAGTGTGTCGAGCTGTCCTGGTTTGTGACCCCGGGGTGTTAGCTGAGAGCGTTCAGATCGCTCTTATGATGTTTGCTTCAGGTTTCTGCCATGATGGCAATTCCCGGCTTCTGCACTGAAATCAGTTCAGGAAAGAGATAAATCTGCTTACAACTGAAACGTGAGGGTTTATCTCAGAGCCCGTAGATTTAAGAGTAATGGAACGAAAACAACATGTGTGTCATTGGGCTGCCTCTGACTGCTCGTCCCCGGTCATAATGGAGGATTTTCATGCGGCGTAGATTATGTGCTGAAGAGAAATGCCTTGGACGGAGCAAAACAATAATCAGTGTCACACTGACCATTTCATTTTCCTTTTTGTGTGAGAGTGACGGGGAGACCATCTGTTTCCTAAGAACCAAACTAAAAGCGGTGGCATTTTGAATTATTCATTTTTCCAGCTGTAACACACTATTAGAGACATTTGGTCCTGCTCTAAAAGCTTACCTTAGGATGTGAAGCTGTGTGCCCTCCCTCACAGCAAAAAGGAGATAGTAATGGATCCCAAGAGAGAAAAATGTGGGCGTTATCTATATCCTCACTTATTCTCTCCACCCGACTCTTTCTCCCCTAAAATGTGCCGTGGTGCTCTGTCTGTCTTATTCTCCGCTTCCCGCCAACTATCATCTTTACCTCTGTAACAATCCTGATTGACACAGAGATTGGCCATTACCATATCACATGGGTGATTGCATCCTCTGTACAGGTGGTCCTCTGTGAAAAGACAGCACATAGCTCAAAAAATGGGTATCAAATTTAGTGATCTGAAAGGCACAGGTTGTTCCAAGAGAATGTCTTACCCTGAATTCAGAGTCAACCTTCAAAGAGAGACGATTTTCTGCTTGGCTTCACACACATCTATCTAACACACAAGCTGCATCTCTATGAGAAGATATTCGTGCCTTGGCTGCCGTCTGTCCTGTTGCAAAGAGATTATATGTTTTCATGAGTGGCAGGGGGTGAGATGAAGAGCTAACATCTGTCCTCATCTCTGCCCCACAGGGTCCCGGGCTCGGTTTGAAGACAGTGCACCTCGGATCGTGGAAGACCCCTCAGATTTGATCGTCTCCAAGGGGGAGCCTGCCACCCTCAACTGCAAGGCAGAGGGCCGACCCCCTCCTAGTATAGAGTGGTACAAGGACGGCGAGCGGGTGGAGACGGACAAAGATGACCCACGTTCCCATCGCATGCTCCTGCCCAGCGGCTCCCTCTTCTTCCTTCGCATCGTACACGGACGACGCAGCAAACCAGATGAAGGCGTCTACACCTGTGTGGCTCGCAACTACCTTGGGGAGGCCATCAGTCGAAACGCCTCACTCGATGTTGCTAGTAAGACGCCTTTCTTTTTCTTTTTTCTTTTTCAGTCATAATTGCTCTTTAAGTGTGTGTCCCTGCAACAGTTCTGCACCATACATATGATCAGCGTGTGTGTGCACGGCATGCAAAAGCTCTACAGTGCTGTCCCAGATCTCTTTGGAGCCGTCTCGCTGTTTCATGGAGCTCCACCGGAGGTTTGGCTAAGCTTGAAAATGATGCCATGAAACAACCAGATTGTAAGAGGCCGCATCTAAAGAACAGGGTTGCATGGAGGGAGATAAGTAAAAGACAGTGTTTCTTATTCAGGCTTCTGTGACAAGAATGTACTTTGTCTTTAGCGATTTTTTTCATGTACTCTGGGAATTAAATTCAAGATTAAAAGAAGTAGACCTTTCCTGTTTGTCTGAGCATGAAGCCAATGTGGAAGTGCTTTAAATCTGAAGTGTTTCTAAAGCCCAGCAGGGGGCCACCCTTTGGTTACAAAAAGAAGGCAGATTGTTTAGACGTCGCTGAGGAATTGACCCGAATGTTCAGTTAATATTTTTCCCAAAACTTTATGTCTCATGCTTTTGCCAAGTTATTCAGTACAGCGTGATGCTCTTTTAAAGTTTCACAAATGTCCAAATTTGGGTCAGCAGATTCTTAAAAAACAATAAGGTCATGGCAATAAACTCAAAATCATGGGTGGCCAGAAATCATATTTAATGCACAATTGAGAAAGTACATTGTTTTTTTCTGGCGTCTGAATTTTAGGTGAGTATTATCATACATTATGAAGTGAACCCATTTCCTATATATATATATATATATATATATATATATATATATATATATATATATATATATATATATATATATATATATATATGCATTGATTTATTACCTTTAGTTTTGGAAATAAGTATGATACCTGTCGTTACTGAAATGCAAACCATTATCTCTTATTAATTTTCAACTGGGGTTAAGCTCCTTTTTTTAAATGTGCATCATTACTCAGTGTCTGGCGAGACAGCAAGTAATGTTTGAAATGTTTTTAATTATGCTCACCACTGAGCTCCTCGTAGACTTCACTACAGAGAAGTCTATGTTGGGAATTTGACTCATGGATCCATTGATTCAAAACTAAAGAAAGGGCATTCAAGGTGAAACTAATTGTTTTTCCTCTGGGTGTCCATCGTCTCACTAAGCTCTTCTTACATTTTACTTCAGAATACACTGTGCAGCTTTGCCTAAAGGTGTGGGCGTCCAAACTTCTTCACAAGTCAGCAAATTGGCTCTTCAGTTTTGATGCAGTCTGACATAAAGGAAATTAGCTGTAATTTATCAGCCCATTATTTTGGCAGACACTCTAAATTGAGCTATATTTTTAATATCAAGAAAGATAATGTTGAATATGGAAAACATGGACTTTGGCAAGATCACCTTCAAACAGTAAATGCTGGCATGCCTCGTACAGCTTTCACAACACCTCAGTTTAACAGGAAAAACATCCCCTCAAACACTCGTCTTTGTGTCAAAGATGATCAGTAATGCTATGCGGCTCATTACAGCAGCCTCAGGGGATTTCAAGGGGACTATTTTCTGTGTTTACTTTTGGTCCATCTCAATGACAAGTGTTCAAGATGATGTCTGTTACACTGAAGGGTTCTGAAAAGCTGTTAGAGGTTTCTTCTCTGACATTGCATACATTCACATAAATACATGTTATTGCTAAACGCCACACTTTAAATATTCAGCATATAATTATTTACAACTTTTAACAATATGTCAGGAAAAAAATTCAGAAGGTCCCACAATCTCATGAATGTAAAGCTCTGAAGCCCAAAACATGTCTTCATTTGATCAATTCTCAAATATTTTATACATTTGTTTTTCATTAGCATTACAAGCTAACACTGCTCCTTTATTTAAAAAAAAGCAGCATTAGAGGGTTGTTATTTTAGCTACATACAGCTGCCATAACTTTACTCACCTTTGAAAAACCCCAAATGTAGTTCCCTTAATTTTATCAAACAGCAAAATAGTCTTTAAAAATGTTTTCTACCTATTTCAGCTAACGCTGAGTTTACAGTGTTCTCTCCCTGTTTTTTTTAGCTAAAACTAAGTTTACAGTATTCTCTTCTTGTTTCAGCTAACATTAAGATAAAAAGGTTCTCTTCTTGTTTTAGCTAATGCTAAGTTAACAGTGTTATCTACCTGTTTCAACTAACATTGATAACTTAGCATTTTGGACCAGTACTTATGGTAAATGGACCAGTACTTATATGGACCAGTACTTAGCCACTTAGCCAGTAGTAGCATTAGCTCCAGCAGGTAGATCATACTGTTAAACCAGCATTAGCTTGAATGGATAGATAACATTGCTAACTTAGCATTAGCTGAAACAGGTAAAGAACATATCCAATTTAATGTTACCTTATTCGGGTAACAATGATAATAACCTGGTGTTGCCTAAAACAGGTAGAGACCATTGTTAACTTAGCTTTAGCTGAAACAACTAGATAACATTGTTAAATTAGCATTAGGGGTTGGCTGTTAGCCTAACCCTGAAGGGGACGCTTTTTTTTTTTCTTTTTTTTCTTTTACTTTTACATTGCCTTTTTCAAGGGTGCTTGGGTTCTTCAAATATTTTATTTACTCCAAATCCCACCCTGAAATTCATTCCACCCTCATGTACTTCAAGCAAAAGCAGCAAATTCTTACCTTAGCAACGTGGAGCTAAGGACTTTGGTTGCATTTCTGCATGATCAGGCTTACAGCAAAAAGAAAATAAAGAGAGTAACCCAGTAGCTGTTTCTAACCTGTGGAGCTGCTCTCTGCAGAGATGTTATTATCATATTACCTGAGTGTCCTCTCTGTGTGTACCGACAGGATCACATTAGCAAGCCTTGAACTTGTAGCTGTGTGTCTCCTTTGTACATTTGTGTTGTCTGCGGCTGCTGAAAAAGTACAGCAGTGGAGTGTGAGCTTTCTCCTATATCTTTGTGAAAGTGCAGTGAAGTAAAAAGCTCCCAGTAGGAGCCATGTCTATTATTTCCCCTCCCTGGTTCAGGACACGTGCCATTGTCTTCCCTCCCTCCTAATTGTGCCAGCGTGGCTCGGCCTTGGGCTGAACTGCAGCTCTGTTTGGCGTGGGGAAATGGATTAGTCTGTGGGTTGATTAGCGGAAGGAGCATAACAGATTAGCGAGGTTGAACTGTCCTCGTTAAAACGCATGAAAACAGCAAGTTGAGCACAGTCCTATCTTCCACCATATTGAAACTTCCTAACTGGCAGTGTTAGTGCAGCTCATGGCTGAGTGAACTCATCTCCAGCTCATGTCCCAAAATAGGGCCAGCTCGTCAGATATAATGTATACTTGGAACCATAGGCAGCAAAGTTATGCAAGTATAAGAAGATATGAAGCGTGTTCCATCATGCAGCCCTTTTTTAATAGCTGATAATGGTATTGAGCATTGTGTGCAGCTGGAGATTATAGTGCAGTCATACTGGAAAAGGATGAGTCACCTGCAGGCACTGGGTGACTAACTTTATTAATAAGTGTGTTTTTGTTCTAATCTTACTGCCTCCAGCCAGCAAGGGCATATGCTAAGACAGACAGCATGGTGGTGGTCCTGGCCCCCCTTCCATGCGTGAGGTTGTGCTGACTGTGGGGTAAGTAGTGACCCAATTAGCTTTGGCAGGAAGGGGAGAGAGGGGGTAAGTATGCAGTGTTAATGAGCGGACAGTTTTAAGCTGGTGGTCTTGCACAAATGTGCATGTGTGAGTGGTGGCAGCACGGCTGTGTGTGGAGCTGGAGTCCGAGGGACAACAGGTGGAAGGAGAAGGGCTTAAAACTCCTACTGAGGCGTAATTAATAGTGACGCATCTGTTCAACTGTTGGTGTGGCTCTGAGGAAGGAGTAGGACTGCTGACAGTAACCTGATTTTAGACCATTAATTAGGCATTCATTGACAGTGAGTTTTGCATGATGTATTGTGCAGCATGAGTAAGCCTTTCTGCTCTTCCCTCACTGTAACCATGTATTTTTTAGATGCAGGATACTTAGCGTGAATTATTCACACAACTTGTGCTTATTGTTTTCACTGAGGTGGGGTTTGGTTGAGAAAGCTTGAGCTGCTCCTGCTGGAAGGTTGAACCAGTGATTTCATCTATCAAAAAATCAATTTGCGTGATTTACCTCAGGTTTACTTTAATTTCAGTAAAGTAATGCAACACGTAATAGTGTGATACCACAGAGTATGGAATTTTTTAGTCAGTTTAAAAGAGTAAATGGGATTAGATTCCCTGAATTGTATAGATTGCACATTCTCTACATTTTTGTTTGCTAAACATGACATGCTAGCTAGGAGTGCTAAATGTTTCCCTACGGGTGTAGACTTGGTTTTGGCTTGATTAAACACAGAACTGTGACTGAATGACAGTCATAACAGTTCACATGCACTCAGGAGAAGGATGATTCTAGAGGTTTCCTGTTCGGTTTCTGTTCGGTTTCTAGTTTTAGCATCCTTTTGTATGCCAGTCGGACTCAAATTGGCAAAAAGTTTTTTTGATCTGTCTCTGTTTTGTTAGCAATGAAACCTGAAAGATGATTTCTTTTATGACTGGCACATTAATGTTTTAACCTAATGTTTGAGGTAGAATTTTATTTCAACTAGCAATGACATGTCGACTCTTTAGCTATAACCATGGTAAATGTTAATTTAGTTGTAGATTTAGGATATGTACAATTTCTCAAACCTTTGGAGGATAAAAAAAAAGGCTAGCATGATTTTTTTGGCCTAACCTCTTACGGTATGTCTTGTCCCATATTTTTCATAGCAGTCAAGCTAATGTTGTGCTAGATATGTCTTTCTACTCCTTTCACTACGTCTTCTTCCCTCTGTTGTAAAAGCAAAAGTACAGTTTTAACCCTTTAACACCTGAGCCTCAAAATCTCAGCCTGGACTTTTTTACTTATTTTGACTGCAAAACAGTCAAAAGGGTCCTGGGAGGAAAAGCTTTGGCACATTTTTCTGGAATACTTGGAACTTTGAATATCTGGAGTTATATGAGAGTAAAACAGTTTAAACTGAAGGAAAACACAAAAATGGAGTTAGATTTTAGAGGTTTAGTGAAGCAAAACAACCAAACATTGGCAACAGTTTTTACAGGATACACTTAAAATTTGAACATAAAAAACATACAACATACGTTTTCTGAGCCTTTGTCTCTCATTTTTTTTGTCATTTTAAAAAAGAGGTCTCTAACAGCATCCCCACAGCCTCTCCCTCCTTGTGAACACAATCTACCTGAGGATGGTTCCTCTTCATCATGAGACAAACTGAAATTAAAGAAGAAAAATATTCAGCCGCTCACGTACACTGTACAGTACAAACAAGGCACGGCACGTTGTTCTACAAAGGTTAACAAACAGTACAAGCTTCAAATCATGAACACACAGTAAAACTATTCTAAAATAGATCAACAAATAGATGTGCCATTAG
The DNA here is from genome assembly GCA_030710495.1 of Labroides dimidiatus. Lineage (NCBI taxonomy): Eukaryota > Metazoa > Chordata > Actinopteri > Labriformes > Labridae > Labroides > Labroides dimidiatus. The sequence goes on along the minus strand of CM061154.1, from coordinate 2,107,622 downwards.
ACGCGGTGCATGACACACACTTACACACACACAGTCAAAACGCAGCACAGCACTCTGCTCCTAAAAGGGTACTACACATCCATAACATTAAATTATGCACATATTGTACAGCCTCAATCTACAGAAACAATAAAACACATGAACTAACAAGAAGGCAAAGAGCTTCATTCTTCCCCAAATTCAGCCAGTCCATCCTGACCTTTTTTCACGTGAAGTTGCTCCTTCAGATGCTCCTTTAGTCTCAAAATCATGGGGAAACCTCAGTGGATGTTTAATGATCTGGGAAGATCTTCTTTTTTGGCATTTTTGGGCAAACGTTTTCTCTGTGCTTTCCTTTTAATCCATCTCCTCCGCTCTCTGTGTGTATTTGCGGTCTTCCTTAAATGCCTGAGTAAAATTACAGTAATAACCACATATTGGCTGAAAGAAAAACATCTCTGCTTTCACAAACCGTTGGAATTTTTCCAATTTTGCATACCGTTTAGGACAGTCATCATAGTGTTAACTCATTTGAATTTCAAAATATTGAGTTGCCACATCAGTTTTTCCACGCAGAACGTGAGAAGAGGAGAGATACCTGTAGCATATCAGAAGTCTGACATGTGAAAAGGACTACCTGCTCATGTTTAGGATAGGCAAACAGATGGATTTGTGTGTCCAGTGAATTGACCGTTTCGCACAGACGTGTTGAATTCATCTCTAAGTCATGCTTGTTTGAGATGAAACATAAAAGGATTTCAAGGTCTTTTCTGTGTCCTGGCCGCTCAGTCCTTATTAGCTGCTCAGTTGCGGTTGAGGTGATGTTTTTATGCTCAAATGCATTTTGTGCACCCTGGGGTCCACAAGTGATGTTTTCTGAATAGCCACTGGTGCTCCTGAGTAGAGCACCTCATAGTGAGGAGCATGCTTTGCTTGAAATGCCAGCAGCAGTCATTATTCTGTCTTTTTTTTCCTTCTCTCCTCTTGTACTGTAAGCAGCTAGTGACTGGCTGGGTTGCCTGGCTGGTGACAATCCAGAATAATGAGACGGTGGGTGTGGACTGAAATCCAAACAGTGTTTTTATGGCCTTTAAGGAGAGCAAAGAGGGATGAGAGAAACAGTAATGGTGTCTCTTTCAAAATCATGAATGTTAATGTCTGCCTGCCTCATTGAGGAGATGGTCACATGGTGCGACGGGATTAGAATAAAGTAGGACAAATAAAAAAAATACAACTTGTATAAAAGGCTTTAGAGCCAGATGTTCCTCTTACTCCTGATGAGGGATTATGAAGGAATCAAACTTCTGCTCACAGCTTGTTTCTTGGCTTGCTCTGCTGTGCGTTATCGTTTCTCTATAGATACAAATCATCCTGAATAAATATGATTATGTGTGCACTTTAAATCCAGTCCTTCGAAGATTTTGTAAGCTTTTTCAGGAAATGGTTTTAACCTAAAAAACAAACAAAAAAAAAAGAAAAACACAATTGTGTGGTAGCTTTTTAAAATGTGGAAATGCAGGTTGCTTTGTGTAACCTCTACAGTGTGTTTGCCTAGTCTTAAAATATATATATATATATATATATATATATATATATATATATATATATATATATATATATATATATATATATATATACATATATACATACATATATATATATATATATATATATATATATATATATATATATATATATATATATATATATATATATATATATACAGTGGGGGAAATAAGTATTTGATCCCCTGCTGATACTAATATACTTTTTCACTTGATAAAATGCACAACAATTTATAACTTTTATACTGTGTGTTTTTATGCATTTTCAACTGATATTCTGTCTATACTTATAACCAGTAAACAACCATAAAAATTAGAGTGTTAATTTCCCAGGGCAGTGGGCAAACTTACAAATTCAGCAGGGGATCAAATACTTATTTCCCCCACTGTATATATGGAGCTGAACTGTCAGACAGAAAATGGACCAAAGAGAAAAGAAAAGCTAAACAGGAGAGAGAGAGAGCACAAGCTAAAGGCTAAAACACAAGCTAATCTGTTTGTGATAATGTTGATTCCAACCCACATGCAGCAGTTATTCTGCAGTGATCTGATCAAACTTGAGTGTGTCGATAAAATGAAGAGTGAGGTTACGTTAGCTCTGATTGGTGAGGTTGGAGTTGGTAGATAGGACATAACCAGGATTCATTAACATTACATGTTATGGACACGTCTCAGAGCACCAGGCTGTGAGGAACACTAAATATAGCCAGATATTAAACTACACTACAAACTGAGAATACAAAGTGTTTGTTTGTTGTCATGTTTCAAACAACTGCGCTGTAAAGTGTTGATAAATACCTCGTCACGTTGTATCTGGTAAAAAGTTTTCTTGATCAAAGAAAAGTAGTTTTAAAAAGAAGATCTGATCTCCAAAACAAACACGCCTTGGTAAGAATCATGTCCTCACACTAGTGAGTGCAAATGCTCATGGGAAACGGAGTCTTTATCCCATAAAAAAACGATAACTTTTGTGAATAGTCTTTAAACTTGTCTTATTTATTATTATCAAATTCAAAGCTCTTCTTCTGGCTCATAAAACAGTGACAAGAACGGCTCCTTCCTACCTTGAGTCCCTCATCCAGGTCTACACTCCTTCCCGCCCGCTACGCTCTGCCTGTGAGAGACGCCTGGTGCTCCCAGCCCAGCATGGCTCTAAATCTCTACCAGACTCTTCTCCTCTGTTGTTCCCAAATGATGGAATGAATTACCCTACGCCATACTTAATGAATGAAGCACTAAATATTGAATTTTGTTTAATGTGGACCAATATTGCAGATATTGAATTTCAGTTGTGGCTACAATATTTAGATGGAATACTATAGAAAAAAAAGGAGGGGGAGGGGGGGGGTGTTCTTTGGGCACTTGATGGCAGACTACCTGTGGCCCAACAAACTCAAAGCATTTCTATGCACTCACCAAGGTTTTTCCTTCCTGTTTAAATTCTTGCTCGTGTTGTAGGTCACTTTGGACAAAGCGTCTTCTAAATGAAACTGAAGGAACTATAGAACTGAATTGATCCAAACTGCTGCTCTGCTTGACATGAGAAGCGTCAACCCTCCCTCACTAAATGTGTTGTCCGTGTGTGACGCCTGCGTAATTGAAACCTTGCTTTTTTTTTGTCTTTGAAATCCCAGGAATTTTCTTCCATGCCCCTCTCATAGAGGCGATTTGCCCTGGAGTCTCTCCTCATCCTCCATCAACAAAATCAGACAATGGGTGGATTAAAGCAATCTCTCTTCTCCGCAGACAAAGCCTCCATTAGCTGTGACAGGGCGGTATCATGGCAATGGGATTAGACCTCCTCCCTAACGGGTTTACTGCTCTTTGAAATAAAAGAACAATAGGCACAGGGCAGTGGGTCGTCCCAGGCTCACTAAGTGTGTCCTGTAACCTCTCCCTCTCTCTCTTTCCAACCTCCCGCATGTTAAAACACACAGTCTAGTAGATATTCGCACATCTGTCCGGCCAACGCTGTCTGCTCTGCCGACATCCTAGACTGTCACCTTGTGTTTAATACAAGGCTTCTCTCTCTATCTCTCTCTCTCTCTCGCTCTTTCTCTCTCTCTCTCTTACTCCTGTCCTTCCTGTCAAACTCACCCATCATGTTTCTTTCAACCTGCTGGGTATGCAAATGGTCTGTGAACTGTTCAGTAATTTGCCTCATGGCTGCTTTATTTTAGATGAAGTCACAATCAATTAATGGTAAAAAAGGACTCAACAAACACGGCTCGTGCAGCACAAAGAGCAAATGCTTTACATTTCAATTTTCTTGTGAGTAATCCCTCGTCCTCCCTCTGTTCATTTTTCCAACAGCACTAACAGATGGCCTTTCTGCAGTCCTGGAGCTCCTCTCTGCTCAACGCTGGGCTGTAATGTAGAGATAAATGTCACTTAAAAACCCAGTGATGAATATTCTCCAGGGAGATTAAACTCCTAATCTGTATATCCCTGAAATATTAAAGTTATGAAAATGAATGGGTGTTTGTGGCGATAGCGCCCTCAGATATAATGATGAAACTGCATTCCCATTATTTAAGCTCACAGGAAGTGCCTTGGGGAACATTAGGATTTGTCTCTACCCAAGCAGGGTCAAGCCTTGCAGTCAACAGGGCCGCACGAAGGCGAGAGTGCCAAGCGTGATTTAAGAGATTATTTGGTTGACAAAGTGGTATTATGTCTATGAAGTTAAGTTAGAGACAGTAGCCCCTCAGGAGTGGGGGTAGGAGATGGTTTTAGTCTCTGTGTTTTCGAGGAGTTTGGCCGATTCTGTGGTTGGATCGTCATCATTGCCTACAAGCATCAGAGGGTAACTCTGTTTGGAGTGGTGGAGCTTTAAAGTCGGAGCAAGGAAGGATCACATTAACTCGAACACAGCTTCAAAGAGAAATTTGGAGCTAGTGTTGCGCAGTGTTTGGGGGCTGTAATGTTAGGGATATATTCTGCTCTGTGGCGTGTGTTTCAACGCGCAAATGTCCCACTTTCTTTTTCTGCCTGTGCCCCGAGAACTTGTAGTTTTAAATGCAGGAGCGTACAAGTGTGTTAGAGTCCGTGTACATATGTATTTCTGTGTGTGTGTGAGTGTGTGCGTGTGTGTGGTTCACGGATTAGCTCTATGCCCATAACTTTTTCACTTCAGTCACCATGCCAGTGTAACAAAGGTCTCAGTGCAGCTATCTAACCAGGCCTTACAGACGGAGGTCTAAAAATAATGCAGTGCTTTCAATTAGCCGTCAGCTCTGCAAAGCATGTGAAACAGGCAGCCAAGTGAACAGGGTCAGGTTGTTTGGTGAGCAGACCTTTGGGAGGATTCAGAGTTATTGTTGTCCACTCTTAACTTTTGCCTCCTGTTTTTTTTTGTGTGTGGATATAAACCATGTGTTACCTGCCTGCGTAAATATCTGTCTACACATTTATGAATATTTTTTTCCATGACCTCACATTCAGTTCAGGCATGTTTGGATTCAAATTATAACTCTATCGGTTCACAATTTTCCCTCCATTTGTGACATCAAATTAATATCAGTGTGTGGATATTTTTTATACAAGTAAACTTTTTTACATACGAGTTCACTCTTTTTTCCTTCAAGTTCTCACATCACATTTTACAAGCGTTACTGTTTAGCAGCATGTCTGCCTTCATACTTTAAGCTCTTTCCAAACCTCCTTAAGAAGATGTTTCTACTTTGTCTCACTGTCAGCAGCTCTGAGATGTGTTACAGAGTTTTACTGTGAATAATAATTAAAATACCACTCCAACGTAATGAGAACTCTATTAATGTCAATGAGGTCAGAAGTGCTGATTGTGTCTTCATTTTTAAGGACTTCTCACTTTCCGCTGTCTAAATGTCAGGGCTTCAGAGAAGAACGAGCGAAGTAGAGCTGGGTTGAAGTGGGAGTAAACTTACATTTCATTTCAATAAAAGTTCACTCCAGTAAAGTTCACGGCAGGTTTGCTTGAGTGATCCGTTCATCTGGCAGAGCCAGTCAGAGGAAAGGCAGATTAATAAAAGCAGACTGTGGACTGATGTCCACATCAGGTCTGAGGGAAAACAGCCTCCTGCTTCATATTCTGGAATATTCATAACCTCACTACCCCAAGACAATCACAGCCTTCAAACTAAAACCAGGAAGATTCCCCTTCTTTAAACTGCTGACATGAGATGAGAGTTTTTTATGGCTCAGGGGGTTTAAATATTTATGCCAAATTAAAGGCCAGAGCTGCCATGTTGATTCAGACCTGTCAGACGTTTTGGTGGATAATTAATGTGGCGTGGGTTTAGTAATTGGCTTAAAACAAACTAAGGGCTTAGATAGATTGATTAAAGGTGGATTACAATGTCATTAAATCCTAGTGAGTAAAGACAGATTATGCTTGGGATTGATTACTCCGTTGCTACATGATTAAGCTTTCTGTTACAGCATGACACGTAAGCTGTTTAAAATGATTATAAATCTGGCAGATTACCTGCTCTACATTTGCAGTACTTTCTTAAAAAACTGCACCTCTGTTTCACGAGTGTCGCACACAAATTAAACAAAAGCACAAAACTTTTGAATGGCTTCAGAATGTATGGCTTATATAAAAACCATCTAAAACTGTCGTTAGCTTGCGAAAAGCTAAAGCTAAGACTAGAGTTTTGGAAGAATTTTTGATTCTGCTGAGATTTTGTATTTCCTAATGTAAGTAAAACAAAAAGTGTGAGCTGAGGCGGTGTTAGAGAAAAAAACAAACTATGAACTTGTAACGTAATGACTTAATATATACATGGCAAAATGCTATCAAACAATTTTTATCAGTTATGTTCAAATGAAAGCCAGGTGTTAGTATTTCTTTGTTATTAAACAGAAGCTTCCAGAGACTGTCCATGTTGTGTTAAAGTGCCTCCATTGAAAGTGCCGGAGTAAATACAGGGCCAGTATGGCTGTTTTGGGTACTGATACCAGTACTTTTTACATAGAAAAGCAGTTTGTCGAAATTAATCAAGAATAACAAACAACCACTAAAACTAATCTCAATTTTAGTGTGATTAATCCCTCACCCCTCATGAATGGAAGTAAATAACTAATTTGTCAAACAGTAAATAATAATGTGCTTTAATTTTTCTCTGCTTTGTTGTAAAGAGTACATCTGAATATTCATTGATAGCAACAATTATTATATTTAAGCATTAAATATATAACTTTGATTTATGAGCTTGTACATGTTGGTGGGTTAACCGTCACAGAGACATAAAGAATATTTAGGAAACCAGTAATATACAGATAAATTAAGGCAGCAGTGGCAAACAACTTACACTGAATGGTGGTCTAATACATTTGTTGAGCACTGTATGTATAACATTCATGTCTTCCTGTAGTTACATATTTTCAGTCACAGTAAACTAATTCAGATTTATTTTAACTGTCTGAATGTGATATGACTGTCTCAAAAGTTTATATTAAATTTGTTTTCTAAACACAACCATGACGATTAATTACACTTTGAATAATAACATGAACTAAACTTGGATGTGACGTAATCTTACTTTCCTCTCCATAAATCAGCTCCCTGGATATTGTTGGTCATGCTGAAAGGACTCTGTTAGTGACTCCTGTCTCTGATCCTGGGGACTGGTTGTAGTTTGGGGTGTTTTTGATGTGTTATTAGACGTTTGTATAAGTTTGTGGTGTTGCCACAGAACCTTATTTGTTCTCTGAAACATCACAGCTTGCAGTATTTTGGTATTCAGCTGTAAAGTAACACCAAAGATGATCCTCTGCTGTTGTGCAGACAGCAGTGCGCGTTTGAGTGACGTGACTGAACAGCTACACTCACAGTCGAGCAGGGGAGGAGGGGGAGGGGCGGAGTGTAAATGTAAAGTGAGTGAGAGGAGCACACATAAAGAAGAGAAACTGAACTTTAAGTATCGATGTTATTACTGAAGTATTGATCAATACTGATACTAACATTGGTATCATTGTATCAATATTTTTGATTGATCCGCCCACCACTAATTATTGATGATTCAACTCACCCAGTCTGATTAAAGGGTAAATTTTCTAACGGCTCCTTGTGGCTGTTGTGTGAATGATGCTAGCAAACATGTATTCCTACAACAGGAGAAAACAGGAGAAAAAAATTAAGTTTGTTTCAAGCGGCAACCTCCGATCTAAAAATATGAGGCAACCTAGACAAAAAAAGCCATTTTCACAGCAGAAATAAACGCGTTTACAGCCTGTTACAAAAAAAAATACTCTGGTCTGAAAAGCTTATTTCTCCAATGACACATTTCTTTTTAATCTTCAGTTTTAAAATACATTATTATCACTAGTTCACCCAACCAAAGGCACTGCTCATCTGACTGAAATGTCTTCAAAAAAGAGCCTGAAAACAAACTTTTCTTTGAATTTTTATGTCTTTTTAACAGTGGCCGTGAAGATTTTCGGAGAGTGTTCTTCAACTGAAAAATGCTCACCAGTGGTTTTTGTTCCTCCTTTTTACTTCTTCCAGACTCAAAAAGTCATCATTACACTTGCTGCACTTTTGTTGGGCACTTTAATTTCTCAGTACCCTCCTTTGTTGTGAGCTGTGTCACAATTCAGGGACCTTCAAATGCAGCCAATAGATGTATTTAACAGGCGCATTCTTCATGGCCCAACAAATACCGTAATCCTTTATATGTCAACTCAAACACAATTGCAGAAACAAAATAAAAGTGAGCTGTCCTTAAAAGACAAATGCACTAAAACTTGAAACTATCTAAAATGTTTGTTATGGTTGTGTTAGTTGTGTGATGTTAGTTGTTGCTGGGTAGTGAGCCAGCTACCTTCCCACTGCTAGGCAACAAGAGTAGCATTACATGATCTTGATCACGTGATTAACCCTTTGTGTAATACAACTTGGCACTGACAGACGAGGCATAAACTGATAATATGGAAGCATGTCGGTTGGTGCTATAAAAGAACCGAAGCTTGGTACCCAGCCCTAATCCCCTCCCCATTTGGGCCCTAGGTCCCTGAATGTCGACTGCGGGAGCTGGGATTGAACCATCAACCCTCCATTAAGAGAAGACACACTTTGCTACTGAGCAACAACTTCCCTACACCATCATTTGTAGCTAACAGTGAAGATGTTGGTTTCAAACCCTCTGTGACTTTAACTGGTGCCAAACTGTTCGCTAGTGATAAGGCAACTCAGGAGTGAGGTGTGTGTCAGTCTGTTGCAAAAATGGCTGATTAAAAAGATGGCTAAAATATTAATGAGAGTGTAAAAGGAGATTGTGTTGATTGATTATGCTGTAATAACACACTGGTAGAGGGAGAAAAAGGCCTTAAGGCTGCAGGATGTGGTCCAACATGAGTGGATCCATTTGTGTGTGTGTGTGTGTGTGTGTGTGTGTGTGTGTGTGAGTGTGTGTGAGAGAGAGAGAGAGAGAGAGAGTGTGTGAAAATGTGAGCCTGTCAGCATCAGAGTCTCCATGGTGCAGAAGGTCTCCTGAGGAGGCTTCAGTTCACAGTTCATACTGTGGCTTTCATCTGTCAATCACAGCTGCAGATTAGACGATAACAGAGGTGGCCGTGTCAGAGACTCCTCATCTTGCCATCATCCACAAGGCGGCAAGCGGGTGTGCAAACTTCAGGGCTGACACGAGGAGAGGCTTTTCTAGTCTGGAGCTGATTTCATTTGATTTGTAATATTGCAGTGTTGTCAAAAGTCCTTTTCAGACACAATCCTTTCATTAATGCAAGGGCCGTTTTTTTTTCTCCCTCACACATGAGCTAAATTATGAATGCGCTGTTATTTGTTTACTTCATGTTGGACTGAGAGATGTGCATTATTCATCTGTTCCGACAGGAGAGACAGCAGAGTAGGACACGGCCCAGGAAAACATTAGAGCACTGTCTAACAAGGACGTGGTTGCCAGGGATTTGAGCAGTCATGCACATGCAAACACAATAATCGACTTTCTCCCAATAAGCTTGTTTTCAGGCAATCCTCAGCGAGAAGATGGTGTTTAAAATAAGAATTAAAAAAACAGCCTGAATGACATCCAAGATGAATTGTTTTTTCTTCTGATGGTAGCTGTTATTGTGTCTGTTCTGCTGCTCACCGATCTGTGGGTCTGATTCCAGCCTTTGTTTTAAATATATCACACACACAGATGGGGTTTCTGACACTAATTGGGTTTTTTTGTTTTCTCTTTGCAGCCCTGAGAGATGATTTCCGTCAGGCCCCGAGCGATGTCGTCGTGGCTGCTGGTGAGCCTGCCGTGTTGGAGTGTGTGCCTCCACGCGGTCATCCTGAGCCCACCGTGTCCTGGAAACGCAACAACGTCCGAGTCATTGCCAAGGATGATCGTGTCTCTGTGAGTACTGCAGAACCACCAAATGAGCTCTCGACAAGTCAAAGAGACATTTTTGAACAAAGAGAAAATGCTTTTATTGCTTTTAAGCTGTTTGAAGCCTTCATGTTGTGCATTGAAGCAAATTTTTGAGTTAACATCCACAAATTGGCAAAAGAAAATGTGACTTTGTGCCATAAATTCCCACCAGTGTACCAAATGTTTCCAAATCTGTGCCTGAAAGTTTGTCCAACAAGTGAATCACAATAAGCAACTGTTTAATGAAATGATTGAGCCTTTTGTGATGAAATCCTGCACAGTGCATGTTACAGTAAATTTGATGTTTTCAGTCAGAACAAATGGTTTTGGAATGTGGAGCTGTGAACGAATTGGCAAGTGAGAAAGAGGTTGGCACATTATTTATGATTTGATTTTGGTCATTCCATTGGCTTGTAGGGGAATAACATGGCTTAAAAAATCAGAACCAGAATCAAATTATGACTTTTTTTTATATTTAGAGAAAAAAGAGCTTTAAATAATCTTTAATATCCGAGTCATAGTAGTTACAACCCAGATTGTGTTTGGGGATAAGAGAAGCAGCATGAGTGTGGATGTTCTCAGGCAAAGCAGGAAGTTTGTCGCTCAAAGACTGTAAAACAGAAATGACAAACTGTTCAGCTAAATCTTAAAATAAACATTGTACCTCGCTACTACAAGGAAAAACATTGAAATAAAACTACAATTAAATTTTCTTGACCCAAAATAAAAATAAAAAACATGGATAGCATCCATTAAAATTATTGAAAATCTAACACAGGAAATTGGAAATTAAAAAATAAATCCCCCAGACAGAGAGCCCAAACTCCTTTCCTCTGAGCTGTACGGATCTGTTAAAGAAGAGTTTGAGAGAACACAGCTGGCAGATGATTGGTGGATGATACTTAGAGGAGGCAGGGAATCCCAGATTTAACCACAGACGTCGTCAAGTTACCGGCCAAGCTCCGGCAGAGTCTGAATGACACCTCACTCTGCCCAAAACACCAGGCGGCATGCAGCAACACAGACAAACAGAAACCCAAGGGCCAAAATATTACCCTGATTAGATATATTTTCCCTTCTTTTGATTTTTGTTTATACCTGGAGAGATAATAACTTTAAAAAAGTACAGGCCTACATTTGATTCTGAATTTGACCAAAAGCATCAACTAAATAGCTGGTTTTGGTTTGATAGTTTGTGTAAGCTCGAGGCAAAGTTAAAATACACAGTGTCTCTCTGTTCAGTAATGCAATGTTAATCTCTTGGTTCCCAGCTGACTGGAACATTTCTTGACTCTTCTCCTTCTTGTATTTAATCTATCCTTATGTGTAAATATAACATTTGGACAAAACCTCAGATGATTGTGAGAAGGATTCAATTTAAAGATACGTGATCAGCAGCTGTAATTGAAAGACAGTGATTCTGTAAGTCAGAGAGGCAGTGGTGGAGAAAGTATTCAGCCCCTGTGGTGAAGTTTAAATATGTAATTATTACCAGAAGAAAGCATCAAAATTATTGAAAGAACAAATTCTAATGCAGAAAACTGAGTGTGAAAGAGTTATTTGTGTGGTTGCTGGGTAATGATTATAATCAATGAATGAATATGTAAATGACAGATTCATATTCTTAGTTTTTAACAAGGTTTGACTGCACAAGACTCCACTTAGACTGGGACTTAAGGGTTTGGACTCAGAAGATAAAGAAAAGGAATCAGACTAATATATGACAAAAAAGTGTTTCAATGTTTTTCTTTAAAAATCTTGTAATGACTGGCATGTGTGTCTGCCTGCTCATGTGTTTACATAATGTCTTATTCAGTTTTTGTTAAAGAGACACTACGAATCATGCATTTTGCTTTCTAAGATTTTCCAGTAAATACAGCAACAACAACATTAACAGAGCTTCATCTTGGGTATGGTAAAGTCCCTGTGATCGGATCTTGAAAAAGTCTCTCTTCCAGATATATACTTGATCCTAATCCACAACTTAGAATGAGATTATCAGCACCAATACAGGTTATTTTTAATTGCTATTTATCAGTATCGGTGGTCGGATTGTCCAGGACCGGACTGATTTATGGCATGTAGAAGTCTCCATGACAACACCACACCACCCATCTAAGTTTAGTAGTGAGTAGAGAGATCTGTGTTTTCCTCTGCTGAAAACTTTCTTTGATTAATTTTGTATTGATGGTGGATACTGGAGCTGAATGGGTACAGAAAGCTGAACAGGAGAGTGATAGCATGGGTTCAAGGCTAAAACAAGCTAATGGCTAAAACACAGGTTAATCTGTTAGTGATGATGTCCATTCCAATCCACATGCAGCAGTTATTCTGCAGTGATCTGATCAAACTTGAGTCTGTCAGTAAAATGTAGAGTGAGGTTACGTTAGCTCTGATTGGTGAGGTTGGAGTTGGTAGTTGAGCTCTGGTAGGACAGAACCAGGATTCCCTAACGTTACACGTTACACGACATGTCTCAGAGCACCTGGCTGTGAGTAGTGTTAAATAAAGCATAGTACTACTTGTCACGTTTCAAACAACAGCTCTACATAACGACAGATAAATAAATTACCTCATCACTTTGTATTCTGTTAAAAATGGTCTAGAGTTGTGAGGCATATTAGTAGTGTTAAAAAGAAGATCTGCCATTCATTTGCTTCAAAACAAACACACCTTAGTCACGTCCTCATGACAGTGGGTGCTTGTGCTCATGGGAAATGGAGTCACTATCCAGATAGTCCTCACAGCCCCTTTATAGAACCATTGTGTAAAATATGTGAACTGTCTTAAACTTTAATAATAATAATAATAATAATAATACATTTTATTTAAAAGCGCCTTTCAGGACACCCAAGGTCACTGTACAGAAGGTAAATATAAAAGACAAGATAAAAACAACATACAACACAATAAATAAATAAAGCAGGATGTCCATGTGAAACATGGTTGGAGTTTTGAGTTTGGATTTGAAGATGGGCAGGGTGGAGGAGTTACGAAGGTCTGGTAGGAGAGAGTTCCAGAGTTGGGGAGCAGAGCAGCTGAAAGCTCTGCTCCCCATAGTGCAAAGATGGGCAGTGGGCACATTGAGATGGAGGGAAGAGGAAGATCTGAGGGAACAGGATGGGACATTAATTTGCAGGAGATCAGTGAGGTAAGGAGGGGCGAGGTTGTGGATAGACTTTGACAGACGTAACTCCAGGACGAACCCAGAAAAGTAATTTTAGTCTCTTGGGAGTAGATTTTGTTTCAGTGTTAGCATGCTAGCTACTAAAATGATCCAACCACAGGGTCCAAGATTTGTGGTTGGTTTGAAATCTGATTAATAGCAGCTGAGTTGCAGGTAGTTTAGAGTATGTTTGACACCTACTGTGATATTACTGCAGCAGAATCAATGAGTGTTCCCTCATCGATAGAAGTGCTGTGTGTATTTATGCTATAGACTATACAATAAATAGATGCAGTCTTCATAACGTCGCCTGTCTGTGAGTTTGAAGCAAATCAGCAGGAGCAGCCATATTGGAAATGAGACAGGCTTTGAGTCTCTAAACTAACATCTATAAGGCGCCCGTCAGTCACATGAGCTGAGCTGTGCCTCTGATTGGTCGACCTCAAAATCTTAATATCTTCTAAACTGCCGAGTTAGAATAAAAATGCCTCCTGTACAGTATGGGGAGTTAGCGAAATTAGACTGCAGATGAATAAGGTCACATATTTTCAGACTGTGAGGTTGCCACTTGATTTGTGCACAGCACAGCTCTGTAACTAAATTGATAATTTAAATCTTCAGACACATCAAAGATGCATTAAAACCATAAAAACACATTGTTCTTCACATCTTAAATGTCCCCACACACTCAGTCTAGGTTCTTCTGTGGTGACTTGGACTTGACTTTGACTTAAAATTTAGTGACTCGACTCAGAGATATAGTATTGCTTAGAGAAACTGTGGAAGTTGAATCTTCAAACTATTTAAAATAGATAAATGTATATCTGAAGTAATATATCCTAGTGGAAAACCTGAGCTTATATACAAAGTTACATTTTACCACTGAATAAAAGTGTACCAAAGTGACCACATGCTATGTGTGAGAGGAGTTTATATAATAAGAGTATGCTTATGTGGATTACTTTTCCATCACGGGCTGTGATGATGAGTTTGATTTTTATCTTTCTAATGTCATCACTCAGAGCACTCTGAAGTCTAATCTCTTGAGCTGTTTTTCTTTCAGATGCGTGGGGGCAAACTGATGATCTCTCACACCAGAAAGAGTGATGCTGGCATGTATGTTTGTGTGGGCACGAATATGGTCGGAGAGAGGGACAGTGATCCTGCAGAGCTGGTGGTATACGGTGAGTTCTCAGTCTGTATTTCATCAAAGATTTTGTCTTGAAGTGATTAGGGAAAATAAACTTAAGTTTTACTGTGCTTTTTGTCCTGCAGAGCGTCCTGTGCTGGTGCGGAGGCCAGTGAACCAGGTGGTCATGGAGGAAGACACCGTTGACTTCCTATGCGAGGTCCATGGAGACCCCGCCCCCACTGTGCGATGGCGGCGGGAGGAGGGGGAGCTTCCCCGTGGGAGGTGAGAGAGTTAAAGACATGTGCACAGACCAGTGGAGAGAAACACAAGTGATGCATAAACATCTTACTGCATAAGAAATCCAGAGTTAGATGAGGAGTAGTGTATTGGATTAAAAAGTCGTGTGACCCAGAAAACACATGGGGAGTAATTGTTCATTAATTCATGTCCGTCTGTCAGTCTGTTAATATAAATTCATAGATGGAAAGAGACCAAAGTGGATTCATTAGCTGAATCCTCCTGTGACCAGATTCATCCTTTTCCCCATCTTAACCTAGTGTAATGTATATTTAGCCAAGCCAATCAAATATCTCTTTCTGTTTCACTTTCTAGTGCTCTGTTTTTCCACAGCTTGATGATATATTTAAAATAAGAGCACTGAAATCACAAAATACAGCCAAGAGTCATACAGTAGTATGTATGTAGGGTGGGAAACACATTGTGTTAAACTGAAATTATATTCATACAGTATTATTTATTTAGTGAGAATAGAAGCAGGTCAGTTTGTTGGTAAGTTACCCTCACAGCACTGCCTACATGAGCCCTGTTTGATTCCCTTACTACGAAGCAAGCATTTAAATTCAACTCAGTGCTAAAATAACCTATATGTAACACTATTAACGTGAAAATGAGCAATTAGTGTCATTTTGAAATCTCTCTCACTAGCCATACGTTAGCTTGAGCAAAACACTGAAATAAAATGCTAAGCTAATGCTTGCTTTAATCTTGTATGTTAATCTTCATGTGAAATGAAAGCACTTTTAAGTGCTGGTAGGCTTCTTTTGTGACAATGCGTGGTGCGAGGATAGCTCCCCTAGCTCTCATCTTGTCTTTATGCTAAATTAAGCTAGCTAGCTTAATTTTAATATTTCTAGCATAAACAGTTATTCTGACTAGGAATGAGCTCAGATGATCAACTAAATCTCCCATATGCCAAACTTGAACAGTGACACTAGCTAGCTTAAATTAGCATGTAAACAGTAAATGAATGGAAAGAGCTGACTGTTTAAGGGTTTTTAAAATTTTCTTACCTCACATTTATCATCTTTGAAGTTCAATCTGAATGACTGATTAAGTGAAAAAAAAACACAAAGTTGTGTTTTTACAGGCTAGGTTATTTTCAGTTTCCTGCCTTCATGCTAGCAATGCCAGGTTTACGGCTGCTTGGCCCAGGCTGTACATTTTAGGGGTATCAGCTCTCTCATCTACTTAAAGATTGTGCAGGCAGTATCTGGAAATCATTACTTTTACGTTATTAATTTTCCGGGGTGATAAAAGATACCAGCAAAGTAATGTATGTTAGCTTATTTTTAGCAAAAGAAAAGACTAGGATGAAAAAAAATAAATCATGCAGAGCTAAGTGAAATCCTAGGTGTTAAGCGCTTGTTGGGTTTGTTTTGTAACAAATGCCCCTTGCTATGCCAGCTCACCTAGCTCCTATCTTGTCTCTATGCCAAGCTAAAAGTTATCCTCTTTCTTATTGAGAATGAGTTGAGAAAATCATCATCCTCTCTCCTGTTTGCTAAATGTAAACTGTGAAACTACGTCTGGTAAGCTTACATTAGCATATAGACAGGAAATGTAAGGAAAAGCAAGATTTTTTTAAGGGTTTTAATCATCCTTTAAATACAATCCAAATGATAGCTTAATCAGGCTTAATGCTAGCAAGGCCAAGCTAACGGTCTCCTGGCTAAGGCTGTAATTTATCCTCCACACTCTCTCATCACTTCATTGTTGTGCAGCCAGTGTTATTATTTTTTTTGTTGTATTGTTTTTTTTTTTTATATTATTATTTTGATATTAAATTATACATTTTTACAGTTATTAAAAGATACCAGAAAGCTTATTTTCACATGAACATAATTTACCATAACAGGTTTACCACAGCCTGAGTCACTTTTACACAACCAGGAACTAATTGCTCAACAAAACAAGAGGGGCATCTCTGAGCTGTAGCATGTGTTAAAACACACTCTTTGTATATGATCTTATGTTGATTCATGGGCTGTTGTAATATTCACTGAAACAAACAGTGCACAGCAGGATGAGGGACTCTTACAGTAAGGGAGATGCTGTGTACATTTACCCACTGAGTATGTTATTATTAGCTAATTATTGAAATCTGGGCCCTCACTTGCAGTGTCCTACAGGATAATAACACATCCACTGCTTAAAATCCCTGACACTAAAAGTAAAGACACTTTTAGTCACACAAAGATTCTATTGAGAAACATTTTTTAAAATAGTAATAATAATAATAATAATAATAATAATAATAATAATAATAATCATAATAATAAATGTGCCAACATATCTGGAAGTGACAGTAGATAGTTTTCCTTGAAAAGTCGTGGTGACTCCAGTGTCAGAAATTATGAAAGGTTACTATTAATGGTTGTGTAGCGCTATTACAGGCTTTCATCTTTTGACTATTTTTTATCTCCTATCTGTGGCCTCTGTGGTTAATGAGTCTAGAGATAATTACTCTGCTTTAGTTCGCAGCATCCTTTACAAAAAGAGACACACAAAGTTTCAGCGCTGCGGTACATTTTGGTGATTTAAAAAGCTTAGCTCTGCAAAGTCCATTATAACTTTATATTTTATCTCCCGGAGATAAAAAGTCAAGTGAAAAATTCTTCAATGCACTGAAATATTCTCCCTCGTTCAAATTGATTTTCAACTGTTTCAAGAAATTTTCCTGGAACCAGCAACAGCATCTGAGGCAGATAAGGCACATTGTTCCACTCCTTTCAAGATAATTTAACCTGATTGGAAAAGCAGAAAAAAACCCTACAAGATGCTGATTGACAAGGGGAAAAAAATGACACTATCGTGTACCACGAGCAGATTTTCTTCTCTTTGAGTAGATTAGCATTGTGGTTTTCTTTTTATGATGTGTCTGTGTTAGATCTTTGATTATCTCCCCTCTCTTCTTACCCCGAAGGTTTGAAATCCGCAACGGCAATAGCTTGCGTTTGTTCCGCGTGAAAGAGCAGGATGAAGGGACGTATACCTGCACATCTGAGAACAGTGTGGGCAAGACGGAGGCCTCAGCCATGTTGCAGGTCCATGGTAAGAGACGCATCATGCATATTGTATATGGGTGTGCACGTGCGCACACACACACACTCACACTCACACACACACACTGATTCAGGCATGCATAAAAAAGGCCCTCATATCAGGAACCATGTTCATGCCTCACATGCAGTCACATGGCAACAGTATCATACAAAAGCCAGCTCCCCTTTAAAACATCTAGCTTCATCCAAAGCTTGGTGTTTTTAATATCGGTGTATCTGTGTGAGTCCTTGTCCAGCCCTGCTGCCAGAAGCTTATGCTAAACCGTATGGATTACGCCATTTGACAGATGTTTGGTAGATGTGTGTTTTAACTCACTGCCAGGGAGCAGTCCCTGCATTAATAAGACATGACTCTCCCTGCCTCTCTTCCTGTCTCTTTATCTCTTTTCCCCCACCTCCTCCTCCTCCCCACTCTCTGTGCCCTTTATTTCTGTCTGTGTGCTTCGGTTTAAATAGTCTCAGACGACTTCATCCACTAATGCTTTTATCAGTGTAAATGAAATCCAACCAAGCTTTCAGTCTGTCTTCTTCTTCTTCTTCTTCTTCTTCTTCTTCTTCTTCTTCTTCTTCTTCTTCTTCTTCTTCTTCTTCTTCTTCCTTGTGTGACTCCCTCCAATGCTTTCTCTCGTTTTGTTTTGTGGCTCAGCTTTTCATCCATCTCATTAATTTTCCATCTTTCTCCATCATGTTTCAAACCCTATCATCATTCCAGCCGGTCCGCTTCGTAACTTCGCTCTCCATCTAATTCTCCTCTGGAACGTGCATTTGTGTAATGCTCATTTGTTGTGTGCTCACGTCTGAATGGTATTTTTAATGGGTTTTAGATCAACAATCAATGCTTAATGATGTAAATAAGTTCCTCCATTAGGCACAGAGATGTTTACAACATGCCTGTTGTTGCACTCAGGCATTAAGTAAGCCACGGACATACTGACTTAATGTGCAGCAGATTAAGGACCCCAACAAACTCACATCTGCTGTGTGGAGTGTTTCAGGATGCTGTGACACCATGTAAATCCTTCCCTCATTGGCAGCTACAGTTGTTCAGAATGCTTCTGAAACACTTTGATTTCAACACAGCGGTTGTCTGTTATTAATGTGAAATTAGAACACAGAGCACAGTTATTATTTAAGAGGTGCTCTTGGAAAATTTACAGATGCTTTTTCACAACATCAAGAGATTCATTAGAGGCAGAGAAGAAATATGTGAAGAAATATGTGAAGAAATATGTGAAGAAATAATGGGTGTAATAAATGTATTAAAGGCTGAGAAATCCTGACTTTGAAACTATTAAATGGGTCAAACACATCAAGTCTTTCATTTCCCCGTTTGTGACTCTGCAGGATTGGAACCATTTGAATTTCATAGACTGTAAAAATTATGGCCAGGACAGCAGCTACCCAAAGTAAAGCCAAACCTTTAGAGCCCCCTTCTCCTGGTGACTAGCTGCAGTGTAGGCCTTAAAGGTTGAAAGGTTGAAAACAGTTGAGTAAATTCCAGAAAAATAACTTGAAAATAATATTTTGGAATTTAGACCGGATAAGCGGGCCCTCGCCCACATGTGCCAGTTGGGGTGTGTTGTGGCCACTGCATGTGCAGCAAGATCTGGTCATGCACATGTGTATATGAGTCCAGAGAGGGATCGTGATTGTTTGTGTTATAGTTCTTCAAACTGATGGGACAATATTTGTTAAATATGTGATACGTAATACCATTTATTTCCAGAGGGTGGTGCTATTGCAGTAGTACAGAATTGAGCATATGGATGTGTTGGGAGGTGGACCTTGATCGTGTGTGGGAAATTTAAATCAGATTGGAGATTAAATAAAAGAGCTACAATGAGTTCCTGGTTCATGACGAGATATCAGAGTTTGATGCATCACCATGGACACACTGTTTAACTATAGGACATGACCTGATCAGTGATGCTTCATGAAGACCTGAAAGACATTATAGAGCAGAGCAGAAAGACTTAAAAAAAAATTACTTTGATAACTTTTAATTGTCAATATGTTTAATATACACAATAAATTTGTCAAGATGATGTGAAAAAACTGTGGGTCAAGTTTGATCAAATATGTACCCTGTAAAACATCAGAAGACCTCCTGTTGACTTCCAGTCCCACGTGAAATTGTAAGACTGCAATGCTTTCATGCCGATCTGTGCTCCTCAGCGCCCTTGAGTGGGTTTATACTGCAGCCCCTTAGGCTACTTTCGACTACAGGCCTGATTTTTTGTGTGCATTACCATCATGTCAAGATCTACAAAAAAAGTCTACACAACCATGTCGGATTCTGAACAGGAAGTTCGGAAATTGGAGTTAAACGTCAGATTTTAGCAATTTTTTATGGTACGCATTTGATCCAACTTTTCCCGATCATCTTTTGGTGTATACTAGACCCATTGATGATTAATATTACTAAAGTAATTTTTATATCTCAATGGGCGTGGCCACAGGAGGTCGCCAAAGTTGATGATTTTTTCTAAAAAATGAAAACCTTAACAGGTTGCATGTACAATGTTGGACCTGGACCAAAACACACACACACACACACTCTCACACACACACGTTTACTGTCACAGCTTGAATGCATTGATATGTTTTTTTTTTCACCCAAAACTACAGCACCCCCTATTGTCAACAGGAAGTCATATGTTATACTCTGTGATTAAAAACTCTTCCATTTTTTAAAACATTTCTTTCTATTCTGTTCAGTAATGTCTTTCAGGCCTTCATGAAGCATCACTGATCAGATCATGTCTTGTAGTTAAAAGGTGTTTCCGTGGCGACACATCAAACTCTGATATCTCGTCATGAACCAGGAACTCATTGTAGCTCTTTTATTTAATCTCCAGTCTGATTTAAATTTCCCACACATGATCAAGGTCCACCTCCCAACACATCCATATGCTCAATTCTGTACTACTGCAATAGCGCCACCCTCTGGAAATGCATGGTAGTGTCTTTCACATATAATGTCTGATCTGTTTGATGTATATCACAAACGATCACAATCCCTCTCTGGACACATATACACATGCATGACCAGATCTTGCGCATATAGTGGCCGCAACCCACCCTGACTGGCACATGTGGGCCAGGGCCTGCTTATCACAGCTTGTGGCTTTAATTTTATTTCTATTTTAACTAACCAGGTTGGTTCTATTGAGATTAAAAATCTCTTTTTAAATGGAGACATGACCAATACAGTCAGCTGTGAAAGATCACACACACACACACACACACACACACACACACACACACACACACACACACACACACACACACACACACACACACACATTTGACATTGACATTGTTAAGAATATGCTTGAAGGTCTTCATTTTAGCTTAAAAATATGTTTGTACACCAGTTCCTTGAGTTTAAAGTTTTTCTTTTATAAGTCCCAGGCAAAGGATGAAGAATACCCAAAAGCCCTTTTACCAGTTTCCGTTGTAGCTTTTGGGACAGATATCATGAAACAGTCCTGGGAACACAATAATAACTGTCCAGCTCTCTTCTGTGATTGAAAACACAGATAATGGTGGTTGCAGGCCAAGAGTTGCTTTATAGATGAAGGTGTACCAATTTATCAGTCCAGATATGACCATCAAACCCAGGAGTTCAACTCACAGTGGTGAGTCAGAGATTTTCACCTGACTGTGAAAAAAATCAATGAGTCCGATGTTTGTGTTTGTTATATTTTATCTCATCATAAAGCTGAAGGAACCTGCATCTAAAAATATAGCTGTCAAACAATCTGTTTAAAATAAGATAACTAATTAAACCGATCAACACTTTGTAACCTTGAGGCAAGACAACAACAGATGTGCTATAAATGTCTGAATTTAGAAAAAGAGTTGCTCTGTTAAACCATGATGACATCACAGTGACATCATAAGACTTACTTATTTTACTGGCGAGCTCCTTAAGGGCTGTATATGACATTAAACAGGTTTATCATGGCTCTCCTTGTTGAGTCAGTGCGCCGTCATAGTAACAGAACTTCTACTGACGGGAACAGTTAAATAGAAGAAGGTAGTGGCAGCAGTAGTAACACCCTGTGTGCTGATGCTACTATTTTAAATGTGACAGATTGTCTCCCACACTTTGATAAAAATATATATCTATCTTTTTATTTTGCTAAAAAAAAAAAAAAAAAAAAAAAACTTTGGCGAGGAGACTAGATGTGACTCATCTGTTGAAAAGGTGGCTGAGAATCATGCCATTAAGTTCTTTTGTCAGGGTGAACTCTAGCCAAGCAAATACGCTCATCTGAGCTGAATAAATCTACCAGAATAAGCATGTAGTGAAAAGTCTGAGAGAGAAAAAGGAGAAGATATACAGAGGTAACGCTGCACTTCCATGCTTTTATTCAGGGTTCTTACCAGCTGGTGTGTTATCACATGCTGTTATTTAAAGCAAGCAGGAACCAACAGTGATACAACCCCAACATGACAAGCCTGTGCAACATCATCTTTATCCATGATAAACACAATCACACACGTTACGTAACCAAAATCTAAAATAACAAGCACTGAGACAGAAAACAAATACATGTCTTAACAGACAGTTAAAACCCCAACAAAGAGTCTGATACCAGAAGTCATGAGACAAATACTTCATTAGAGCTATGTCTGATTTGTTTTAGGGCACTAAAGCATCTTAACAGTCGTAATTAAAGCCGTTAATTGTTAATGAGAGTGTGAGAGGTCTGCAGTGTTTGGGAACATGCTCTCAGTGAGAACATTACGACTCAACAGATGACTCAGATCTCTTGTGTATCAAGCCAAAAATGTGTGTGCTTGCTCCTGTGCATGCAGAGATTTATCGAGAGGATGAACTGGGGCTACAAAGCCTCTCATCCGACAGGAAGTGTGATCCAATTATTCAGACTGGAAGTAAAAGGAGGTGGCCAGTGTAAATCAACAGAGGCCAGAACGATGTGGCCAACGCGATGATCTGACCCAAGCTGGAAATTGGCAGCTCATGCCCGGACCTTTCCCAAAATAACCAAGTAAATGTCAGCAGTACAGTGTGGACATGCGCTGTGATGATTTGTTATTTTCCGGGTACAGAGAGGTGATGTCTCTCATTAGAGATGAGGGCAGGATGAGATCAAATGCTCTGAAGGTTAAAGAGACAACTCTTAAATCTTGCTGGTTAGGATCTGATGAGTGTTTTATGGGTACAAATCTTAAAGGGGTGATACGGAGTTTCTCTGTGCATTTCCTTAAAGACAGTTTTCAGGTCTTACTTCCATGTAACCTGCATGCTTTTTAAAGATAATCAAATTACAATATCCACAGTAGCAGAATCTGTTTAGTCTTCTTTTTTTTCATTTCCTTTATTAATCTTAATTCTTGAACTTTTTGAGGGGTACAATAGCTGATTCAACGTACAAAATCAGTGATGCAACAGTATTTACCACTGAATGAGGCATTTCTAGAGTTTAATCTCCTCCTTTAATCACTGGTGACATTTCCATTCAAAATAAGTACTTTTACTTGACATTTAAAGGAAATGAAGCTTTTCATGTAATGTTCTTTAAGGAGGATTTGTAAGCAGAACTTGTGGTATGTCTGCATTGTTGGGTTGGCATTTTTACTTTGTTTTAGGACATACTTCTTCCAAAACTTCAATGCTTGTTTTTTGCAGAGTAAGGATGAAAAACTCAATTCTTCTATTGGGTATTTTCTCTTTTCTTTCCTTTTCAGTTCCTCCTCAGATTGCCACAAAGCCCCGAGATCAGATCGCCTCCCAAGGGAGGAGCGTCACCTTCCAATGCGGCACCACAGGAAACCCTCCACCTGCCATCTTCTGGCAGAAAGAGGGCAGCCAGGTAAAAAGCTGGGGAATACAGACCTCTCTCCTCCTGCAGCAGCAGATGCATTCATTGCAGTATGCTCCTGTTTTCACATTATTGTATGGTTACATCTGCTCTTCAGCAAGACCCAGGTTTTATAAAACCTTACTCATACACTATTGCTTCACACCTCTTTTGTTCTGAAGGCGAGAAACACTCGCTGCAACACGAACAGGTTTTGTCTGATTTAATCCTACTTTTTTTCTGACACTTTTTTTTGCTTGGGTTGCCCACACTCCTTAAAACACTTTTTTTTTTTATCAGGCGAGAGAGGCGGACAAGAGAGTGCAGCACACATTTGCATTTGGCTCAAAGATATGAGGAGAGACAAAGAGTTGGAAGACATTACAGTAATGCGTTGGCGAGAACTATTTCTCCTGCTTGCGACCACAGAGTAAAAGTGTTGGGATGAGTAGAAGGGGGATGAAAAAGTTGAAAGGAAGGAAGGAGGGAGGGTTGGCAAGGAAGTACACCAGGTGTGGAAGCTTCTTCTTCAGGGCGAACCCGAAGAAACACATTGTCCTCCTTCCTCGCTGTGTAAAACTATAAATACCCTGTTGCTCAACAGCAGCTGGGATCACTGACTTGTAGAGGCAGCTTCAAATGTTTT
This sequence comes from Labroides dimidiatus, assembly GCA_030710495.1. Taxonomy (NCBI): domain Eukaryota; kingdom Metazoa; phylum Chordata; class Actinopteri; order Labriformes; family Labridae; genus Labroides; species Labroides dimidiatus. Next base: position 2,083,578 of record CM061154.1, on the reverse strand, counting down.
TTTTTTTTTTTTCCGTAGCCGGTCTTGGTGAAAACTGGAAGTTCCAGATTCACAGATTTTGTGAATAAGCTTCAGTGTGCAGGATGCAGGATGGTTGCAGCATGCCTTGGCTGTTTGTCGAGCTTTTTGCTGTATTTGGGGGATTATCTGTAGCCTTATAACCTTGTCCCTACACTGAAGTCTAAGCCTCTTAGAGGAATGAAATGGATGGCTGAATGGATTGATGTGCATCCCTTCCCCCTTGTTCACATCCATCTCCAAGGAAAAAAAGTGGGGAAAACCATAAAAAAAACATCTGTTTGTGGGCATCATCTAAAAACAACAAAACAGCCCAATTTTTGGTGGTCATGACCTCTATCATAGCTAGGGCTGAACGATTTTGGAAAATAATATAAACAGTTCTTTCCTTGGTGGTCGGGGTTTTAGCCCTTGTCATACATGTCCTTGTGCTGCTTTCTTAAATGCTTGAACAGGTTTGTAGTGTTGCCCCTTGTTGGAGATACTTTAGCCAGATATGTTTTACACACTACCTTACGCTGTGCTGCATCTTCTTTCTTAAATCCAAAATAGGTCCAGACAATCAGTGCGCTTTTCCTCTTTGACACTAAAGTCTCCTCTTCTATGTCCTCTCTCAGCTCTTCTGCTGGGGCCATTTTTAAAGATGTCAACAACAACACAACAAATCAAAACTTAGCCTGCCCGAAGTTGTTGTTTTCATGCGCTGCTTGCATGAGTCTCAAGATTTTTGGCTGTTGGCAAACCAGCTGATAGGTGCATTACCACCACCTACTGCATGCATGCATGTCATGTAGGGTTGCATCTGTGTTCATGAACCTTTATTGTTATTGTTTTTGTTTTAAATTGCAGCTTTTGTGATTTGAAAATTGCATTCTGTTACATTGCGATGTCGGTTTAAATTGGATTAATTGTTAGGCCCTAATCATAGCCATGCTTGGGGTAAAATCATAAAGAATTAGCACAAACTAGCATTTAACTGTGCTACAACTGTTTTGGTTTTAAAATACTATTTCCAAATATTTAATGCTAAGCCTAATGTTAGGCTAGCATTCTCAAAGCTGCTGAATGGATTTTCCTGAAATTTGTTTACAGTATCTACTGCTAATTGCCTTTAGAATTGCAACGTATTGTAAAAAATAAGTTTAACATAAACGCTATCCGAATGATTTTCAGCCTATCAGCCTAAGCTGCACTCTTTGTTAATAAATTAGCAAGTGTTAGCATTCCAAACCACAAAACTTGAGCTGAACCAGCGCAACGTTAGCATGACTATTAGCAAAGACTCTCCAATCTTGAGTACTGACATGTTAGCATCGTGCTGCTGGCATTTTACAGTTTCACAGAGCTGCTTATGTAGCTGACCGTTATTATTGACGTCTATAGTTGGTGCACGTAGAGGAATATTAACCATAGACCTTATAACAATAACAAGAAGATCTGGAATAATAATGTAGTCAAAATCTTCCCGTCTTCTTTAACTCATCCCTGTCAATAACAACCCTACATTTCTGTTTCTTTGCCTTCAAAATAAAAGCCTCCATGTGACATACTGTGAAACTGCCGTAGCTGGTGGTTATTTGGTTGAGTTTGGGGCTTGTTACATATTTTCAGGATGGGCTTTAGTTCATTTGGATTCTAGGGGCAGAAAAAGATTAATAAGTTGATTTTATTTGGAAAATATTTCATATTGGGTTCTGTTAATGTTTCCGGATAACAAAAAGTCTGTCTAAATCTGAATACCAACACTGACTTTAACATTTCATTATTATTAATCACTTTTATGTTGAATACTTAGATTTTCTTTGAAAAACAAAAAAAAGCCTTTTATTCTATATTTAACAGTGTAAGATCATCTTTGTTTTCTGTGGTCTGGATGAATTTGATGATGCACACTGAGGCGAATGTTTCACTCCATGTTTCTAATTGTGAATAGACATGCTGTATCCCTGGTCTGTCATTATTTCTGTTCTGGTCTGTCATAGATGTTGTTGTTTCCCGGTCAGCCCCCGTCACAGTCTGGACGTTATTCTGTCTCCATGAGTGGGGAGCTTTCCATCACAGACGTCCACCCTGAGGACTCGGGTTTCTACATCTGCCAGGCCATCAGCGTGGCAGGAAGTGTGCTGACCAAGGCGCTGCTGGAGGTGGAGGGAGGTGAGTGTGCACAGTCATGTTTTGAACTTTGGGGAAGTTGATTCTGTTTTCTGCACTAATGAGAAGAAAACATATTAATTACTAAGTCGGAGCATGACAATGAGGCTCATAAAGACTAAGAAAGGAGTCAGTTAGAGACCCCATGCTGGATGAGCAATGAATTTCTGGCTCAGTGTTCTTCCCCAGGCGGCTTGTAAGCACCAGATTTACTCCTTTTTTCCTTTCTTTGTGCTGCGTTTTGTTTTCTGCTTACTAAACAGCTAAATTATTTTCACCCTTTGCACTCTGACGGCTGGCAGCTTTGTAATCTTGTTTTCTATAGGCCTTCTGTTCCTCTTCCAAGTATGTTTTTCTTTCCTGTGCTTTTCCCCCCACTGCAAAGCTGATCAACATAATATTCTACCTCCTCTGCCCTCAAAATGCCAGGTCCTTCAGGTCGCGTCCCACCAATTATTCGCCAGGGCCCGGCCAATCAGACGGTGTCCGAAGGTGCAACCGTGCAGCTGCACTGCCGAGTGATCGGTGGGCCTGCAGTCAGGATTTCATGGGAGAAAGAGGGAGAGAGACTTCAGGGAAATAAACCTCGGGTGACTTTGATGGAGAATGGGACACTACAAATCACAGACATAAAGGTGTGTGTGTGTGTGTGTGTGTGTGTGTGTGTGTGTGTGTGTGTGTGTGTGTGTGTGTGTGTGTGTGTGTGTTTACTCCAAGTTAGGGTCATTTATCGGATAAGGCAGGGAGAGGAAGAGTTTTGACGGGTGTTTGTCCCTAAACTCAGGATAAAATGACTCTGTGACTGACGGAAATTACCGGAAACTTTCCTTTCTGATCTTTGGCCGTCTTTGACTTTTTCTGCCTCATATCTTTTTCTCCTATTCCATTATAAATTCCTTTTTTTGGTGGTACAATGAAGGTGAGGCCGGGTTTCAAAGACCAATCTCTCTGAGGCCGGCCATATCTCTCCAATGCAATTATGTGCTCATGCGGTGTGTAATTGTAATGTTAATGAAGGTGCTTGTTTGTAAATGCTAATGTGTTCTGCTTTGATGGAGGAGCAGTCAGAAGCCCCCTTTGTGCTGTAACCCCACCTGGAGGTCAGTGTGTGCAGGCAGGACGGAGCAAAAGAAGCATCATTTCCGTTAATTGACTGGCGATAGATGATTAATCATCTGACCAGCTTTTAATTAAATCTCCTTCCTGGAACTGTACGCTGATTCACTTCCTCCCTCATCCTGTTTCTCCTGCTGTGGTGCTCGGCAAACTTGCAGAATTAAAGTTCAGTCAGGTGCACTCCTGAGGCGGGGGGAAATCTGCCATGCCAGTGTGCTCAATGGAACAGAAGAGATGCATTAGTGTGGCATCAAGGGGGCTGACAAGGGAGGAGAAATATGAGGGGAAATGGAGATGACGAGCGAGCGAGCAACTAAAAATATTTACCCTGCTGATGCCCCCACCCACCATCAATATTTCAGCAGTAGTTTGAGTCATCTGAAGAAGTTCACCTGCACCACCCACCGAGCTGTCTGTCTGTCAGCCAGAGGTCAGCGCTGCGGAGGATGATCTCATATGGTCTGATGGTGGTTCCAGCAGACTGGCTCTTAGCCAGGGCAGGGCTGCGAGTGAGCACCAACCGGTCCAAGTGAAGCGTGCAGGCGTATGCACTTTATGATGTAAACAGGAGGGCAGGTACAGTAGGGGGAGATGTGCTGCCTCATGGTTTGTGGCAGGGATGCATTTTGAGGTGCTGATGCAGAGACGATGGGGCAACAGAGAGAAAATAGATGCATGATCTACTTTACTTTAAGGAAAACAAACCAGAGAGCAGGAGAAGAAACGTTTCAGATTCTTCACATAAAGCTCAGAATTAGATTCATATGTTAACAGTGTTTTAAATATAGCTAATTGGCATCTTTTAGTGCTTTTAGAAGCATGCAGCAGCCAAAGATCCAGGTGTGTCCTGAATGAATTGTTGAGAACCAAAAACAGGACAACAAGGAAGTATATATCAATAATCTGCTATGTGACACACAACAGCTGCCTTCTGCAATGACAAAAATACAAACAAGTTTTTTTTTGTTATTTTATTACCATAACGGAAACATTTAGAAGAAAAAGAGTAAAAAATAAAGCTTTAAATGAGGGAATCTCATAATAACATACAACAAGTACTGAGAGAAATGACTCAAAGGGATAAGAAATGCTGCAGCTGTTTAATGTATACTTGCCCCCACTTTGCTGGAGGTTTTACAACCACAATTCCAATGAAGTTGGGACGTTGTGTAAAATGTAAATAGAAACAGAATACAATGATTTGTAAATCCTGTTTAACCTATATTCAACTGAATACACAACAAAGACAAGATATTTATTGTTCAAACTGATAAACTTTATTGGGTTTTGCAAGTATTCACTCATTTTGAATTTGATGGCTGCAACACATTCCTAAAAAGTTAGGACAGGGTTAATCAGTTTGAACAATAAATATCTTGTCTTTCTAGTATATTCAGTTGAATATAGGTGAAACAGGATTTACAAATCATTGTGTTCTGTTTTTATTTATGTTTTACACAACATCCAAACTTCATTGGAATTGAGGTTGTAAGTATAGACATCCTGTATGTTGTAAATGAACACTAATTAACTTGTGGTGAAGCAGTTCCATGAGGTGTGACCTTCAGAGTTGTTTTTGTCAGAGCACAGCAGGAAAACAAGGAGAAGGTATTTTAAGGAGAACATTTTCTAAAGATAAGTATGTAATGAAAGACTCGTCTGGCTGTGAGGTTTTAAATCAAGCATATATTTTAAAGTCATTTCCATTAAGTCATTAAGATAGTTTGAATGCAGTCTTACCTGCTATAAATTGAGCTTTTGTACAGTGTGCAAAATGTTTTAAGTAGCTAAATGTCAGTGCTCCTCTTGCTTCACAGTTTGAGTAGATTTATGTAAAGGTATGATGTTACTGTGGGCGTACTTGAGCCAATCTGTCTCTGAGTAGTTGACGTTGATCAAAACGATCATTTAGAAATGTAAGAAGTGCTCACAGCAGCTGTTCACGTCACAACTTTAGAGGTTTCTGTCTAAAAAGTTGACTTTTGTGTAACAGGACACGGACTCTGGGATGTACACGTGCGTGGCATCAAGTGCCACAGGGGAGTCGAGCTGGAGTGGGATGCTCTCTGTCAGAGGTACTCACACCACTCGCACTCACACTCTTGTCTCTTTGTTACACTTCACACTCTGTCACTCTCACACTACACCTCCATGTTCAAGAAACTGCTCACTGTGCCAATGTTCTTCACAAGAGTCTTCAGCCATAATAAGATGAAACCCACTCCAGTTCAGCCCAAATGTTCATCACAGTCCTTCCACTCTTGTGATGTAATGAGCCTGGTGCGTGTGTTTTTTTCTGATTGTGTAACAGAGGATGGAGTTTCATCAGTTTCAAGAGTTTCTGAGTTCATCCAGCTCCCAGGGCCTCCGCAGAAACCGGTCGTGACTGAGGTGACCAAAAACACCGTCACCCTCACCTGGCAGTCGAATCCACATGAGGGCGGGGCGGCCGTCACCTCCTACATCATCGAGGCCTTCAGGTACGCAGTGACACGTGATAGCATGCTGTCAAGTCTCATTTCCACTGATCACAATTAAAGTCTGTTTCTTCAGCTGGTTCTTTGGGTTTAGTATTTTTTAGAAGGGTTTCAGTTTGTTGACAAAACCAAGGCTGAACATATTTTTAAAAAATGATGCCGTGTTGACCAGCAGCAGAAAGTCTAACATTGGCCTGGTCAAAAAAAGAAAAATAAATCAAAGGATGTTCGAAAAATATACATTCTAAATTGTAAGTCACTGGAAACTGTTTATGTTTATGAATAAATAATCAACCCTTTTAATAGATTCAATGAAACTGGATTAAACATAAATGCACTGTAAGCATGCAGAAAGTTTTTAAGACCATTTTCAGATCTGATTTGAATAAGCTGTTTGACGTTAGCAGAGAAGATTTGGCAAATTTTCATGGGCAACAACTCATATACTGCTCATCCCACAAATTCATGTTTTATACGAATGTGGTTCATATAATAATAATAATAATAATAATAATAATAATAATAATAATAATAGACAGAGACACTGCACTTCATATATAACAACACAATAATAAAAACATGAATAAATAATCCAATCACAAATTTCCTTACTTTTTATTCAATCTTTTTAATTTCTTTGTCTTAAAGTTATTTTGGGGGCTTTTTATGCCTTTGTTTGGAGAGGACAGGACAGTGGATGGAGCAGGAAAGGGGGCGAGAGTGGGGAGTGACATGCTGGAAAGGTGCCACAGGTAGGGCTCAGGCCTGGGCCGCCCACTCCAGGACTTTCCTCCAATTTAGAAAGCTATTTTGAAAAAAATAAATGTTTTTTTGTGGGCTGCATGGTGGTTAGTGCTGCAGCCTCACAGCTAGAAGGTCACCAGTTTGAAGCCCACTTTGCCTGGTGGCCTGTCTTTGTGGAGTTTGCATGTTCCCCCGGTGAATTCATGTGTTCTCTCCAGGTACTCCAGCTTCCCCCCACAGTCCAAAAACATGCTCATCAGGTTAACTGGTGATTCTAAATTAACCACAGGTGTGAGTGTGAAAGGTTGTCTGTCTCTGTGTGACACCCACCACCCTGAACAGGATAAGAGGGATAGAAGATGAATGAATGAATGAATGAATGAATGAATGAATGAATGAATGAATGAATGAATGAAATGTTTTTTGTCACTATTCGATAGAAACTGTTAATTATAAAGAATAAAATCAGAAAACACTGAGAGTTAAAAAACAAAAGCCCACACTTTAAGTATCCTAAAGGTAGCAGCGTCCAACAGAAGTATGTTCATATTATTTATTATGGTCCTCTGAGGGTCAATGGAAAACTTTCGAAGTTTGAGAGCATGTTGAGAAATAAAATCTTAAATTAGTAGCATAACAAACTTTAAAACCTTAGGAACTAAATATTTATTCTACTTAGACCTACGATACAGGAACCTTCATTTTGCTGTAAAATGATAAGGCTAAATTGACTGAGCTACTTTATAATAACTTTTATTGCCGTCTCTAAAGTTTTAAAAGAAGTGCTAAAACTGATGCATAAGGTAGGCTGTCCAAACTTTTAGTTCCAAATACATGCCCGGATGTAAAAACAGAGCTTATCAAATCTGTTATTCAACATTTAGAAACTGGTGAACACCCTCATGTTTCATTTTAGACCTTTAAAAACATGGATTCAGTTACAAAAAAGACAGTTGAGAATAACTGAAACATTCTGAGACACAGTGGCTAAAAATCAGTCTTCAACTCTGAAAAGAGGAGAAAGGTGTTTTCTTTGGAGAGTATAATATTATGAGTTGGAGGCTTCAAAAGAAAATGCAGATTTGCAGAGTTCAGTGAAAGCTTGAGGGAATGAGTGTAATTCTACTCCTGCTCACATATTTCTAAGCGTTTTCTCCTCCTGAGCAACAAAGACCTCATACAACAGTTTTTACAAGCTTGGTAAAGCTGGGAGTCTTTATTTTCCTTACTGCTGTGGCATTTGTGAAATGCCCCTCAGCAGTATTTGTTTGACTGGTGGTGCTGTCTGTTTGTTTGCTGAAAGGAAGCTAATCATGAAATTAATCTGTCATTATCTTTATGTATTCTCATTTTACTTTTGCCCGAGTTTAGCCAAGACAGCCTTAAACTCAAGTTGAACACTTTGATGCACTTTCTGCCTCACAATCTTAAAAAGTTTCCTCCTCTATTCTCTGTGTTTAATAATAATCTGACTGTCCCCAGATAATGGAGTCTGCTTCATTTAAACTCATTAGAGTGAAAATGTCTCATCTCTGCCCGAGGGAGAGACAGTCCTGTTAAGTGACGTCCTGAAGTGAAACCGTGACACTGGCTGCATCAGTATTTAGACGCGGCATCCCGAGGAGAGCCAGAGAAGCTCCTAACAACCAACCGGAGGCTTTAGTGAGGCAGACAGTGAGTGAAGGAGGAGACAATTACTGCAGTGGTCAGCTCTGTCCTAGGGCACCGCAGGAGGAGGAGGAGGAGGTGCTGGGGAGGAGGGGGGGTGGTAGCTTCCCAGTTGGAGAGTTCACTCATTATAGAGTAGAGAGGGTACAAAAAAACAAGACACACAAACGTCCAGTTAGCTGTGTGTGTGTGTGTGTGTGTGTGTGTGTGTGTGTGTGTGTGTGTGTGTGTGTATAGACTGAAGTTAAAACCAAAATCCATGTAGTAGCACTTTATCTGCATACAGCAAATAAAACAAATGAAACGTGTCTTAAAAATGTAGAAAGGATCTTGGTAGACAAACATAAAAGCAGTCTCTGTTTTCACGCCAGTCTCATTAAAATCAGCTTTTTCAAACATCCAAGGTTTCTGTTTAAATGGCAGACTGTTTTCTCTGAGGGAACATTTGGTGAAAAAGGTGACAGAGGAGGAATCACAGAGGATGTATAAATGCTGTAGCATGCATGTTGTAATTACCTCGCCATTTTCTCCTCTGTGGAGTTGAAGAAAATGTTAAATCGTGTTCATGCTGTTTGATAGTCCTCGTCCCCATGCAGCACCGGGGCTGTTGTATCCTCACCGGACTCATTCAGAAACCATCCTCATAACCTGCTGCAATAAAAAGAGGAAAGGAATAAAACTTGCCATTGCTTCATCTGCTAGCTCAGAGCAGCTGTGTGGTTTAAGATGCTCTGATGCTTTTGGTCCCAAGAAGGAGCTAATACACTCATTTAGTCCTCACACACACACCTCAGTTTAGGCGTGTTGATTATCAATAATAGTGCAAATTCTTTGTTTGCTTTGTCGCAGAGTTAAATGAGAAGGTTGATAACTCTTAACAAAGCTAATACCGAGGGGGGTAACTTAGCTTAGCTAAGAGATATCTAAAGTTAAGAGGTTTAAACTCCACTTTTTATTTAAATCACACAAGATCTATGTGTTTAGATGAAGAGTTTAAAAGTTTCTCATGATAGATTTTGTTACCGTCACACAGTCAGGCTAGCTGACTCTCAAGCTTTCAGTCATTGTGCTGTGCTAAGCTAACTGGTAGCTTGTTGTAGATTTGTATTTACACACAGTGTAATCTCTGTGATATGACCAAGCAGCAACCTCCAGTCTGAAAATATGAGGCAATGCTGAAGTGCTAAAGTCTGCTGTTCCTCGAGTGTCCGCTTGAAGCTGGCTCTGGAAGTACTGGAAGTCACAAACACACCAAGCCAAAAAAAGCTGTTTTCACGGCCAAAATAAGCACATTTACAGCCTGGTACAAAGAATGTCTCCCGTCTGAATCGCTGATTTCACTAACGGTACGCACTGTACGGAGGGTGAATTTTTTTCTAATTCAGCAGTTTCCACAATATCAAGCTCGCCAGTTCGTCCAATCAGAGGCACAGCTCAGATCATGTGACTGTGGAGCGTCCTATGGTTGTTACTGTGGAGACCCACAGCACGCCTCATTTCCAATATGGCCGCACCAGCCGTTTGGCTTCAAAAGTCAGTTTCAGGAACAGATGGGTGACGTCGCGGAGACTACATCCAATAATTATACAGTCTATGGATATAACCCTATGGTTTCTAAAGACGCACTGTACGGCTCAGTCATGGCAGGGAACATATTGAAAATGCTGACTCATGCTAACGCTTTACTGCAGAACATATCATATTTGATATGTTGCTTTTAAAGACCTCTATCTCATCAACATGATAAATAATTTCATTAAAAACCTGTATTTAAAAAAATGTAAAAATGTAATCTACCCCCTTGCGGGTTATTGTTCCACTACAGGCAGCTGGTAACCTCTCATCAAATCATCCACAAATGTTTTTTTGGAAAATCATTGATCATTTTCAAGACGTGGTAAGAATAACATCTAAATTGTGACCAATTTTTTAAAATAAGTATTTTCTGTATTGAATGAATGCATAGTTACTAAAAGCTTTACTAAAAAAAATTGCCAAAACCGCCCAATTTATCAAATGTGATACAAATAATATATCATTAACAAAATGATAGAGCAATGTTTTTTGTGGATTTTGTTGAAAGTGTTAAATATTTAAGTTCCAAAATAATTGAATTTTCTGACTATTTTTTGATGGGTCAGGCTTTAATGGGTTAACTGCTGGGAAAGGAAGAGATGCCACCTTGCTGACAGCAAACTGTTACCTTAAAAATGAACTTACATTGAAAACAATCTAAAAACATGACCCCACTGTTGGATCTAATATGTAATGACATGTCACACATGTTTTTAATAGTTACACCATAATGCTATTGTGAAAGTCAAGTAAAGATAACTACATGCAGTTAACCAAACATGCCACAGTTAGACTTCTCTTTCTGACATTGCTGCTGGTTTCTCCTTCATCCGTCCGTTTCTATCAGACCGTCAGAAAAGGGCAAAGAGTATTTGTCGTTATCTCCAGATGACATGATAATGAAGCTGAGGCTCTTCAGATAACAGGAGTGAAACAATTTACCTTTTGGACCTTTAAAACCTGCTGCACATTTTCCTGATTAAGACCTCGACTTTCACTGTCACCTGTCTTTCCTTGAAAACTTAAAATCCTTAAATCAGGAGCAAATTCACTCCTTTGAGCTCACTGTTAGTGTCGTCAAACCCTGATCACAAGATATGTCCTCATATTTTCAGATGATGATTTCCTAAGACTAAATGTCTCCCCTGTTTTTTTTTTTTTTAGTCAATCGGTGGGCAGCACCTGGCAGACAGTGGCGGACCACGTGAGACAGGAGAGGCACACAGTCGTGGGACTTTTTCCCAACACCGTCTATCTCTTCATTGTCAGAGCTGTGAACTCTTACGGCCTCAGTGACCCCAGCCCCATATCTGAGCCGGTCAGGACGCAGGGTGAGTAACTTTAGCAAAAAAAAACACTCATATGAGTCACAACATTTATTTTTGTGTACATTTAAATAGCGAGAAATTAGAGATTCAGATTGTACGGCAGGCACAAAGATAATGTGCTCCATGGTTTAGAAAACGTTGCATATGAAATCTGGAAACTAATTGCTTTCTCAGTGTGATACTCTCCTGCCCTAAGCCATGTTTAATTATATCAAAAAGCTTTCTTTTTAGAGCTGAATGTATGCTGTTCAGCTGTTTTTAATCCTGCGTTGAATGTTTGTCTTTGTTGCTGCAGATGGGAGTCCCACAGAACAGGGTGTGGACCACAGACAGGTCCAGAGAGAGTTAGGAGAGGTATCTGTCTACCTGCAGAAGCCTGTCGTTCTGTCTCCCACCAGTGCCAGGATTTCTTGGACTGTGAGTCGAACACTTGGCTGATGAAAACATCTACTTTTCAAAGTCGGCCTCTGGATGTGTGGAGGACACGCTAATCTCTGAACATTAACTTCAAAAACTCCTCCAAATATTACGTGACACAAACAGATTAACTGCGAGTTCAAACACTGACAGTTCTGCTCCTGATTACTGATGTAAACATTCAACTCTTTAACTGTTTTTTTTTTGTTGTTTTTTTTGTCTTTCCAACATTTTCCAGGTTGCCCGTCACTCTCGGTACATTCAGGGTTACCGTGTGTATTACCGAACAGTTGGCAGCTCCTGGACAGTCCAGGATGTGGAGGCCACGTCTGATCACAGCACCATCTTAGTGGATCTGCACGGCAATAAGGAGTATGAGATCAAAATACGTCCGTACTTCAATGAGTTACAGGGACACGACAGTCTCATGGTTCTGCTGCGTACGCCTGAGGAGGGTAAGAAGTGTTACACATTAACACCCACCAGAGCATAAATTCTAATAATTAAGTACATTTTGCCATTAAGGGTAAAACAGGACAACATTTCAAGAGGTACAAAATATCCTTGGACTTGTTTATCACAAGAAATAGAAATGTTTGGTACACATGATGCTAAGGTTAGTTACCTTAGCATAGCATCAGGACCAGAAAAAGGGAACAGTTGGCCTAACTCTATCAGCTATATCATATTTCAACCAAACTTCCTGTTCATTTGAATAATACTTCAGTTATTACTCTGAGTCAGTGACTCAAATACTAATACTGACACCTCCAAATTCCACAGTGTTCCCTTAGTTACGAATGATTCAAAGACCTTATAGATACAGAGATAAACTCTTCTCAATAAGTGAGTAATTTGGCTTCTTGTTTGTGTTGGAAGAAGTCGTGACATATACTGACACAACTACTGTGAAAAATTGTAAATGAACAAGGTAAGAATGCATCATTAACTGCACTTATAGACATGACACATTATTTGGCCATTTAATTAGGAACATTCATTCCCACTATCATATAGCTTCTAATGTAGATATTAGCCTGATCTTCTTATCTATGATCAATACATCTACAGTATCTATTTTTAATCAGCACATAGGCATGAGGTCCCTCTGAAAATGGGATGTCACATCTCAAGAGGCCTTTAACACACCTTTACTTAACGGAGACAAATACGGTAGGGATGCACTTGTGGTCTGGGCATCCATGAGTTCATCACTACCATAAATTCTTATTTTCAGCATGAATATCATTGATTATGTCATTGATTATTACTATTCAGACATGAGGTCCCTCCTGAAAACGAGATGTAGCATCTCAAGAGGCTAACCTCTAATAAATCAGACGACAGGTCTATGGTTCATGGATCTGTCACTAACTTTAGTTCTTACTTTAGTCCACTTGTCTCCTCTTCCCTCCCTTCCTTCGCCCACACACCCAACACAGCATGGTGTGGATTTACTGTTCATCATGAGACTGGGGTCCACATTCCAGATTTCCTGCTGCTTAACAGAAGGTTTTTTCTTGCCGCCATGATGGAGGGATTCATGATTGGCTATTTGGATTCATGTTGGGTGTTGGATGTATATATTTGTATATATATGTATATGTGTATCTTTATATGTATATATGTATCTATGCATATATGTATATCTTCAAAATGAAGAGCTTTGTGCTCTATTGTAAAGCATCTTGAGATAACACTTGTTATGAATTGGCGCTATACAAATAAAGATTGATTGATTGATTGATTGATTGATTGATTGATTGATTGATTGATTGATTGATTGATTGATTGATTGATTGATTGTAGGTTTTAACCAAGATGATTTTTTAAACTTTTACAAAACAAAAAGAAAAGAAAATGTTATTACATTACAAAATTGTGTTTTTTCAAGGACGGTATGTGGACAATATTAGGATTTAATCCTCCCCTCGATTATAGACCTTTATGATAGCCTCTAACTACTCTGTCTGTACAGGCTCATGATGATTTGAATGTGATTTCCTTCTTATCTCCGTCTGCAGTGGTGAGTGCAGCTCCACAGGCCGTGTCAGTGGTTCAGCTCACCAACAGCACCAGTATCAGCGTGTCCTGGGAGCCCCCGCCTCATAACACTCAGAGTGGGATCATCAGAGAGTACAAGGTGAGACTGCAGCTTTCAGAGTGAGAGTTCAAACAGCTCCCCAGACAATGTCTGACAGTGTGTTTCCTTATCTGAGCATTACTTCTGCTTTTAAGACGCTCATGCAGTGACACAGCTGCAGAAAGCAGAAATAGACTGGAACACATCAGTCCTCGAATCCACAGTCCACAGTGTTTTTATTTTCATCTTCAAAAATGTGTTGTTTGGACACTCATGAGAAAAACTGATTTTAATTAAGCATTAGTAATGACTCGTTGACTTTTATCAGCTGCCAGTACACAAAGAGAGTTAATTTTCTCATCAGATTCTCCACTAAATGTTGCCTGTACTTGTTATCCAATCTTCTCTGTGAAAAACGCAGAGTTTTGATTATCCGTCTCTTAGCATGAGAACAGCACTGATTACTAATCATCCAGCGCCTTTTCCATGAAAAAAAGAAGGAACACACAGTTCCTTTTGTTTTGATTTATTCTTCCAGTCAGCGTGGAGAAAGTTCTGAGAAGTCTGATCATGAAATGGCTGAATCCTTTCTATATGTGGAGGCTCAGCAGCCAGAGGCAGGATCACACTTAATCCCCTTAAAGATTCAATTTGCTGAAAACTTCAGCCTCACAAATCCTTCCAAGGCTCAAATGTCAAAAAATGAAATGTTGAAGTGGTAGTTTTGTAATGCAGATTACGCTTTCATCATACAAACTTTATTATTTGAAAGTTTATTCATTATACGTGAGGCAGAAGGTGACCAAGTACCTTTTATATTTGTATACATATTTATATACAGTGTTTTTTATATTCAAACCATTTTTCCCAGCGTTGGTCATATAATCCTTCCTTCAGTCTCAGATAATGAGTCAGTTTCTCCATGGAGCTTATTGCCTCAGCTGTGTCCAACCACTGTCCTGGTTGAGGAGGGTCACATTTCCACCAGTTCGTGATGGCTTTTTTACACGCCAGCATCAGGACATGAAAAAGATAGATGTCTTCCCTTTGAATTAAATCCACTGGTAATTGTCCAAGCTACATAAATCTTTGCTCCCAGGGTATCTTATAGCGTAGAATCTCTTCAAGAATCCTGGTAACACTGTCCCAGAATAATTGAATTTTTTACAGGCCCAAAAGATATGAGTGACTGGCATTCACCTGACTGCACTGTCTCCAGCATGTCTGCTGTTTACCTGGTTGTAACTGAAGAATATGAGGTGTTATAAAGAATCAAATCAAGTTCTTTCAAATTCCCTCCACCTTTTGGAAGCAGTAGATGTATGCTGTGTAATGCACGCTGAATGCCAATCACTCTCTGACAGGGTAATATTTATTTCCAGTTCCCATTTTTGGGAATTCCTGCCATTATGTTTTTGTAAAGCTTGATAGAGTTTAGAGTTTAGTTGATATGCTTCAGTCACTCAACACTTCCATTATTTTATTACCTTCAGCTGGTCATTTGTTTTTAATTTATGTTTCATAAAAATGTCTTAACTGAAGGAACCTGTACAGGTCACGGTTTTCTAAATTAAATTCCCTTTTTAGTTTTTCCAAAGTTTTGAAAGACTTCCCCTTTATGAGAGTACATATAGCAGTAATTCCTCTGTCCCTCCAGCTGGTAAAGGTTTGACCCATCTCTCCTGGACGAAACTTGGAGGACTGAGAGGGCCAGACCAGTAGAGCACCTTCTCCTTCTAGTTTATATTTTTTAAGAATCTCTGCTCAGACTTTGAGAGTACTCTCTATAATTGGGTTCTCATCCATAGGAGCTAGACAATCTTCCCCTCCTAGTCTAGTTTGGGGTTGCTTTTGACCAAGATTTAGCTCAATTTGCTTCCATCTGGCCTGGTACTCTTTGGAGCACCAATAAATAACACTGTTTAATTTAGATGCATAATAGTATTCTTTAAAATTTGGCACAGCCAAGCCCTCGTTCTCTTTATCGATTGTCTTAAATTTTACCCTTTCCTGCTTCCTGCCAAGATAAACCAGGATATCTGTTTATCCCGGTTTGTGAACTGGGATTCTGGGATTTTGACTGGTGGGGGATGGAAACAGATACAACAGCCTCGGTAATACATTCATTTTCACTATCTCAATTCTTGAGGTAAAATCCGGGAGAAGTGATGACCATTTTGTAAAGTCTTTCTCTAACTCCTCATTTAGTATTTTATGATTTGTTTTGCATAGATCATCCATGTCCTGTGTGATGTTTACTCCCCGATATCTCATGGATTTCACTTCCCATTTCAATTTATAGCTCTGTGTTATTGAATTAGATGGTGTATAATTAAGATAGAGTACCTGTGTTTTTGGTGGTATTCAGTTTATATCCTGACATCTGACCAAAGTTATCCATTATTGTCATGAGTTTGGGAAGAGTGGAATCAGGGTTCTGGAGGTATGTAATAATATTGTCTGCAAATAACCCTATCATGTGTGCCTCATTTGCAATATTCATCCTTTTGAGTTCTTTATTTTGTTGGATCGTGACCAAGTATCTTTACATCCAAGTATTATACATATTTACATTCAGCTGTAGTGTAAGTGACCTTTTTAACAAATAGCTGTGGCTTTAATAACCCTTCAGTGTGAATAGCAGCTGAAGTTCACTCCACAGTGACCAGCTGCAGCATTATAAGGCTAATTTTCTACATGAGTGCTTTTATTATTAAAGCATGTTGTGCTGTTAATTTTTTTAAGTATGCAGCTCTGCAGCTTTTAACATAAGAAAGACGGATTTCTTCATCTCACAAATGCAAAGTTAAATAAATAAAGATTTTTTTCATTACACTGAGAACAAACAAAGCTTTGTTTGTTCGGGTGTGACGAAGCTTATTTAAGTTCAGTTTGGCAGACTTATAAACAAACTGAGCTTGAAAGACATCGGTGAGTTCACTGACTTAGATGGACATGCTTTTCATGTATGACTTGTTTTTATGATGAAACACGTTACAGTTCAGGCACATTAACTTTAGCACTTTCCTAACAAACTGGATTCCAACTCAAGTCCAACACAAGTCTTAATTTTTAGTATTCATGACCTGACTTTGCTTCAAGCACTGGGGACTCAGACTTAAATTTGGACAGACTGCACTCAGATTCAGAAAATTAGGGAGCAGGACTCAGACAAATACATAAATAGAAACTGTGGTAACACTTGTGTTTTTGTGTAGGGCCCGAACAATTTATCTCTAATCACTCTTAGGTTGCCTTATTCAGACGCAGTTTTTGTTATGATACTACGGTTGCCCCGAGAGCTCACAGCACCGCAGCTTAAGAGAAAACGTGCAAAAAGACAAAACACAAGCAAATTAAGAAAAACATCTACATCAATTTGACAACATTTGCAGAGCAACTAGAAAACACGCTGCAAGGACCACGACACAACAAAAGTGTTTCCAGAGAACACTTCAAAGTGATGCTCACTCAGTCCAATATTAAAGGAGCAAAAACCAAACTTACTTTAAAACCACGCACTGTGACATCGGTCAGTTATTTTTATTCATTTAAATAGTGATCTACTGACTTGTAATTTAACCCTTTAAGGCTTGACCCATCAAAAAATGTCAGAAAATTCTATTTTTTTAACTGAGATGTTTATTATTATTTTTAACAAAATCCACAAAAAATATTGCTATACCATTTTAGTTTATGGTATATTTTTGTATCAGATGTTATAAATTGGGTGGTTTTGGCATCTTTTTTAGTCAATTTTTTAGTAAATATTTTTTAAAAAATTGATTTAAAAAGAAAGATGAACAATTTAGTTGTTACTCTTATTGTAACTATTTATGTTGATGAACAGATGCCTTTGAAATCCATGTGTCAAGTATTTTTTTAATGTTAAGTATGATACGTTCAGCATCATAGGGTTAAGGTCAAGCCAAAATTTGTTTGGCCCACTCAGAACTGAAATCCTGGCTCAGTCCCTGGCCTGCCTACTCTTCTTGTTCCACCTGCAACCCCGCTTCATAGCCCACCTCCACCTCCAGGTGCCCTTTTTTTTTGTTTTGCTGTGTCTGATTTTATCAGTGTCATATGCATTGTAGCTGATATTCACTCTGTTTTGCAGCCCTATGGGTCTTTGCTGATGTTCTCCCTGCCTTGGCTTTTCATTTATGCAAGTGAAAGAGAGAGGAGGTGTGCTCTTCCCACCTCAGGCTTTGACATTCCACATATGCACATGGAAGGACAGGGAACTGCTAAAACAGACAGCTCCCATTACCACCAAATGAATTCTTTTGTTGAGTGGTCCTGACTGAAATCAATTTTTGCTACAGTTATTCTTCTTTGGTGAGTCTGCCATTAAAATAGTGTTACACATTAACTCTAACCATCAGTCAGTTAATCTTTATTTATTTATATAGCCCCTCATCATTACAAACGTTATCTCAGAACACTTTCCAAAAACATTAACAGGTCTAGATCTGTTAACTTTATTTTATTAACAGAGAATCAACATGAAGACCAGACAAGAAGTCTTATTTCATCTTAACCCACCATGAGTACAGAGCTTTGCTACATTTAGTAAGTTACAATGGAGAGGAAAAACTTCCCTTTAACGGGCAGAAACCTCGGACAGAACCAGACTCATGTTAGACAGACATCTGAAAGAGGGAGAGAGAAGCAATGAGGGAGTGGGATCAAAAAGCGATGTCGCTATGAACGCTTGGCTGCCACAAGCCAGTTATCCCTGTGATAACTTTTCTGACACCCCCTGAAATCAAGCAGATCATTGGACGGACGGGGCTATATTGGAAATGCTCACATAAAAAAGGAAGAGTTTGAATCTACACACTAACAGCTGTAGGCTGCCTGTCAGTCACATGAGGTGAGCTGTGCGTCTGATGAACTCGTGATCTTAATATCTTCTAAACCGCTGAGTTAGAAAAAAATGTACCCCCGTACAGTGTGTGCGGATAGTGAAAGTAACGTTTCAGACACAAGCCGTTTTTCGAACCAGGCTGTAAATATGCTTTTCAAGGTGACTTCCTGTCTTTCTGCTGCCAGCCTGTAACAGATTCTTCATGAACAGCAACTTTTAGCACTTCCACATAGTCTTCATTTTAATTTCAATTACTGGATGTGGCCCCCATGATTCTAGCTTTACTTAATGATTTAGGATTTAAGTTTTGGAAAACAAATTGTGTTTAGTAGTTGTGATACTCTCCTAATTTGATTCATTGTTTTGCTTGCATTTGTTAAAAGATGTTCAGTCTCACTCAGTTGTACAATAAAAGTGACGATTATGTCTTCATCCACCAGTAAATATGATCTTCTGCTATAAATCAGCTTACATTGATAAACCTGCTGCATAATGTGTCACTTTGCTTTAAAAAACTGTTACTACATTTTGCTGTGAAAGTGTCGATGCTTCCACAAATGGAAAGTTAACTTGATAAGCAATAAATCCAAGTGCAGTTCACTTTAAAAAGCACTCTGCAGTCGCAGCCTTTCTTGGTCTGACATGATGGATGCTGCTGTATGAAAACAGCACAGAGTCAGTAAGCTCATGATGCTGACTTGATAAGTCTGTTTTTTTGCCGGGGCAGCCTTTACACCACATTTTAATAAAGTTTCAGCACAGAACCACTATGCATACTGTGTACAGTGGCCAAAGTAGTTTCTTCTTATCAGGTAGATTCACTGAACGATTTCTCACTTATCAACTTTAATCCAGTGTGATGTTATTATTTCAATAAGAGAGAATAAAAAAATCCACTGATCATTTATCTTGTAAAGCTCAAAATGAATTTGTCGGGTCACTTGGACAAAGTTGTGAATACTTTTTCTGCAGAAAATCTGAATATTTCTCTCACTGCAAGATTATCTTAAAAAAAAACACATCTAGGAAGAAATAAATAAAATGCGTCTCCACAGTTCAGATTGTAACTGTCATAGCATTTATAGGCCTTTCTCTTTTATCTCAGCTGTATCTTTGTTGTCAGTTCCCTCCCCACACGATCAGATTAAAGCTTTAATACCAAGAAATAAGTCTGCATGATTATAGGCTCCATTTATCTCTTTGGAAATGTGAGGACATGTTTAAATAGTCAAACATTAACCCTTTTGTGCGCCTCTCTTCAGGTTTGGTGTCTGGGCAGCAGCATGGAGCCAGAGCATCAGATAAACCGGACAGTGGACGGAGCGGTTCTGTCCATCCTGCTGATAGGTCTGCTTCCTGACGTCCGTTACGCCGTCACCGTGGCTGCTGTCACCAGCTTGGGCGTGGGCGCTCAGAGCCCGCCTGTCAGCCTGCTCCTCTGTGAGTCACTCAAACTGTTTCAGCCACTACTCGCGGCAAAATATGGCGAGATGAGCTCTCAACGGGCTAACTTTCCCATGGGTGAATTATATATGGATGTGGAAGGCTGATTCTGTGGTGTGAATGATTTAACAGAGGCATCATCAAAACTGATGTTTGGAGTGTAAAAACACGGGAAAGTGTTATTCAGAAATTTACACGCAGGTGTTTTTTGTTTTGTAACCCCTGGGGTGATGTTCCATGTTCCATTTGATGTTTTCTGACAGCTTTTCCTCTTCCTGCTGCTATTTTCAAAGAAAAGTTTGTTTATACAAATGAAAAGGGTTAGATTAACTCTATTCAAAGATAACAAAAGGCATGCTGGGAGCAACAGCATGGATGTTGCACATTGTAAATAGCATTCAGCAATAAATTTTTCGTTGGAGCTTGAAATAACCAAGAGGAAAGGCAGCTATTTACTGCGGATACAGCTCGCTTCCACCTTCTAAATCCACATCAGAACACTTAGAGCCTCAGATAGATTAAAAAGATGACATATTGAGTCTTACTTTTTGAGTTCGGGTGAATAAAACAACAAAGCGTTTTTCAAATACACCTGCAGCTCAGACTGTTCTCTGTCACCCAGCGAGACCAGTTCATTCTGCTTCAGCTCTTTCTGTTAGTCATTCCAAGCAAAGAGGCAGCACATTTAAACGCCTTTTTTTTTTTTTTGGGAGGGGGGCTTTTAATGCCTTTATTTTGAGAGGACAGGGCAGTGGACAGAGGAGGAAACAGGGTGAAAGTGGGAAAGTTACCACAGGTCGAACTTGAACCCGGGCTGCCCGCTCAAGGGCTTTTTTACCCATATGATTCGCGACCTTAACCACGAGGCCATCTGCACTCCTTAAACGCCTTTTTTTTTTACCATCTCTCACCGTGCTCAGCCAAGTCTCACACTTTCATCCTTCCCTCTCAGCTCCCCCGATGGAGAAGACCTTTACGCCTGTGAAGAAAGGCAGCAGCCTCAGCATATCAGAGCAAATCACAAGTGTCATCCGGCAGCCAGCCTTCATCGCAGGTCTTGGTGTAGCTGCCTGGATGGGGCTGATGGGCTTCAGCGGTTGGCTGTACTGTCGACACCGCAGGAGGAAGCAGCTGGGGCACTACACCACATCCTTTGCGTACACGCCTGCAGGTAAGCTGGAAAAGTCTGGATCTGTGTTCCTCATCTCGATCTTGACAGCTGCTGGATGTTCAAAGCATTAACAGAAATATATATCACAACACATCATTCAGATGATGTTTGGGGGTGTTACTTTTTTTGTCGATTCAGGAAGATTTGAAGAACACACGGTGAAAAGTCACAATGATGTGATTCGAGAAGATTCTCAGACACCCTCAGATGTGCTCTGTCACATCTGGTTCATTGCGTTTCTCTTCTTCACAAAAAGCAGAAGTAACAGAGAGGAGAAACGGCTCCACTTGTGATAGCAAACCGTCAAATTTAGTTTTGAGCAATCTGCAGTGACAAAGTTCTTAATACACCTCTGGGGGTGCCTCCTGCAGGGATAAATGATTTTAGTTTAAGCTGTATCTGGCAGAGAGGCTCATGAGCTCTCGCTGCATATTCAGTTAATTAAAATGTACTTATCCCCACTGGGGAGGCATATCACTGACGCAGAGTAAGCACAATGCAGTTTATTTTAGAAGACCCCCTTCGGCACATAAACACAGTGGTTGTTTTCTGACTCTGGGAAATATTTGCTTTGGTTGCAAATACTCAATGGATGGCCGAAAGCTTAAAGAGGAACGATTCAGTTTTCTGCTCGTGTTTTCACACCACATCTGCTCTTATCTGCAAAAGCACGGATATTATTTGGTATGATTTTTTATCATCATCCTGATCGCTTAAACAACATCGACTCCAGATGCAGAAAACAAAGCTATGACAGCATTTCAGTTTGATCATCAACAGTGTATCTCAGTCAAATCAGTTCAAATGTGCACTTTTAAAGCCTTCAGCAACTTTTTGTAATGGCCTTTAAACAAAAATCACCCAGCTGGAAAACAAGATTAATACCTTTAATTACTCTAAATTTCACTTGGATTGCACGTCACATGATTATATTTGACAATAATCTGGATTGATTCTCTCTGCCAGTTGGCTTTGCTCACAGCGAGGGATCTGGAATCATCAATGGAGGGTAAATTTAAACATTAAGTTTTCATTAAATAATCAGATCTGCGTCTTTATATTTTCATGGTAATTGTGAATGATTACATGACTTCTGATTTTTTTTTTCCCCAGGCCTGGCTTGTTAGGATCAAATATGGGCAACTGCCCCTGGCTGGCTGACTCCTGGCCCGCCCCAAGCCTCGCTCACAACGGCAAAGACACCGTCAACTGCTGCTCAGGCAAACTGGACTCAGACAGATATTATAACAGTAAGAGCTGTTTGGTTTTCAATGTTTCATCATTAAGCTCTGTTGAAAACACATGAATCACAGCCACCTGTGTCACTTCCTGTCCAGGCATTATGAACTACCCGAACCAGACGGAGAAACGCAGCACAGCGTCCACAGATAGTCCCATCTACAGCACCATCAACACTGCAGCAGAGGATGACCTGCTGGCATACTACGACACTTACTCCAGCACCTCCTACAACCAGGGGCCAGACCCCTACAGCAGCAACCCTGTGCTGTCAAATGGGGGGCTTGGAGGTCTGGAGTTAGACCTGGACCAGTGGACAATCCGGTCTGGCCAGTCTGGGTCTGAGTATGCTAAGCTGCAGTACACCAAGAAAAGTAACGGTAAGGGTTCCTTTCTGCCCTCATCAGAGAACAACTAAGATCCTTTTCATACATATTTTAAAACTCATTAAAAACATGATAAATACAAACCCATTTCCACTGAAGTTTGGATGTTGTGTAAAACACAAATAAAAAAGAATACAATGATTTGTAAATCCTGTTTAACCTATATTCAACTGAATACACTACAAAGACAAGATATTTATTGTTCAAACTGATAAACTCTGTTTGTTTTTTTTTTTCAAATATTCCCTCATTTTGAATTTGATGGCTGCAGCACGTTCCTAAAAAGCTGGGTCAGGGTCATGTTTCCACTGTGTTCCATCACCTTTCCTTTTAACAACACTCAATAAGTGTTTGTGAACTGAGGACACTAATTGTTGAAGCTTTGGAGGTGGAATTCTTTACCATTCTTGATTGATGAACAACTTCAGTTGATCAACAGTCCGGGGTCTCTGCTGTTGTATTTTGTGCTTCATAATGCTCCATACATTTTCAATGGGAGACAGGTCTGGACTGCAGGCAGGCCAGTCTAGTACCTGCACTCTTTTACTACGAAGCCACACTGTTGTAACATGTGCAGAATGTGTCTTGTCATTGTCTTGCTGAAATAAGCAGGGACGTCCCTGAAAAAGACGTGGCTTGGATGGCAGCATATGTTGCTCCAAAACCTGTATGTACCTTTCAGCATTAATGGAGTCTTCACAGATGGTCAAGTTAGCCATGCCATGGGCACTAACACACCCCCATACAATCACAGATGCTGGCTTTGAGACTTTGACCTGAGAACAATCCAGATTGTCCTTTTCCTCTTTGGCCTGGAGGACACCACGTCCATGATTTACAAAAACAATTTGAAATGTGGACTCGTCAGACCACAGCAGACTTTTCCACTTTGCGTCAGTCCATCTCAGATGAGCTCGGGTCCAGAGAAGCCGGCGGTGTTTCTGGGTGTTGTTGATATATGTCTTTGTCTTTGCATGGTAGAGTTTGAACTGTCACTTGTAGATGTAGTGATGAACTGTGTTAACCGACAATGGTTTTCTGAAGTCTTCCTGAGCCCACGTGGTAATATCCTTTACACAATGATGTTGGTTTTTAATGAAGTGCTGCCTGAGGGGTCAAAGGTCACGGTCATTCAGTGTTGGCTTTCAGCCTTGCTGCTTACGTGCAGAGATTTCTCCAGATTCTCTGAATCTTTTGATGATATTATGGACTGTAGATGATCAAATCCATCAATTCTTTGCAATTGTATGTTGAGAAACATTGTTCTTAAACTGTTGGACTATTTGCTCACACAGTTGTTCATAAAGTGGTGAACCTCGCCCCATCCTTGCTTGTGAACGACTGAGCCTTTCAGGGATGCTCCTTTTATACCCAATCATGACACTCACCTGTTTCCAATGAACCTGTTCACCTGTGGAATGTTCCAAACAGGTGTTTTTGGAGCATTCCTCAACTTCCCCAGTCTGTTGTTGACCCTGTCCCAACTTTTTAGGAACATGTTGGCAGGCATCAAATTCAAACAAAACAGGATTTACAAATTGTATTCTGTTTTTATTTATGTTTTACACAACGTCACAACTTCATTGGAGTTGGGATTGTGTGTATACCACGTTTTTGGTATTAACATACAAAAGAGTGGTTGCTCAGCAAGACATTGTGCGAAAAAGCTGTGATGGTTATCCCTGTAGGCAAACACATTTAATTAAAGAACATGATCTCAAAGTAATTCATTTTCCCACTGGATCAATGAAGTCTCTTGTAAAATAACATAAGCATCCCTTCAGAGATTCTTTTTTGTGTTGAGAAAATATCTTTTTTTTTCTCCTTTTTTTTAGCACAATCAGCCAATTAGTTGCTCTAAGAGCTGAAAGAATAGAGGTTTCAGCTCAAACTAACAAAATAATGGTAAATTTATGCGTGTTATGTGGCACGAAGTTTTAGGACTTTTGACAAACTAACTCCTGATTAATTGCAGCTTTGTACACTGTGCTTATTGCATATTAATGCTCTGTATTTGTGTACAAAAATTTTATAGTCATGAA
Source organism: Labroides dimidiatus (assembly GCA_030710495.1). Taxonomy (NCBI): domain Eukaryota; kingdom Metazoa; phylum Chordata; class Actinopteri; order Labriformes; family Labridae; genus Labroides; species Labroides dimidiatus. Next base: position 2,058,850 of record CM061154.1, on the reverse strand, counting down.
GTAAAGTCAAATATTGCTGCTCATAGAATAAGTGAGGTGTAGCTTCATGCTCAATTTAACAATTTTATTTTGATTTTAAAATGTGAGGAAATCAGGAAGGAATTAGCTTTTTCCAAGTTTAATCCCCAAAACTGTCATCAGTAAAATAAGTAAAAAAACAAATAAGTAAATCAAAGAGAGTTCTGCGTAGGATCTTAGCTGTTCCTAGAAGTGGGTACTGCTGGACGGGTATCTCAGATGTTGCTCCCGGTGTCAGCGAAAGCCATCCAACCAGCCTGGGTGTTACAGGCCCTTTGCGTCCCAATTACAACTGGCACCACTGTTGCCCGCACACCCCACATCTTCTGTAGCTCTTCCTTCAATCAATCAATCAATCAATCTTTATTTGTATAGCGCCAATTCATAACAAGTGTTATCTCAAGACACTTTACAATAGAGCACAAAGCTCTTCATTTTAAGGATATACATATATGCATAGATACATATATACATATAAAGATACACATACACACATATATATATACAAATATATACATCCAACACCCATCATGAATCCATATAGCCAATCATGAATCCCTCCATCATGGCGGCAAGAAAAAACCTTCTGTTAAGCAGCAGGAAATCTTGAATGTGGACCCCAGTCTCATGATGAACAGCAAATCCACACCATGCTGTGTTGGGTGTGTGGGCGAAGGAAGGGAGGTAAGAGGAGACAAGTGGACTAAAGTGTGAACTAAAGTTAGTGACAGATCCATGAACCATAGACCTGTCGTCTGATTTATTAGAGGTTAGCCTCTTGAGATGCTACATCTCGTTTTCAGAGGGACCTCATGCCTATGTGCTGATTAAAAATAGATACTGTAGATGTATTGATCATGGATAAGGAGATCAGGCTAATATCTACATTAGAATGATAGTGGGAATGAATGTTCCTAATGAAATGGCCAAATAATGTGTCATGTCTATGGGTGCAGTTAATGAGTCTCCATGACTCCACAGCAGCAGGCAGTCTCCACCAAGGATCCCAGGCCACCTACAAGACAAGAGCCAGAGACGAGTACAGGAGCAGACAAAAGGGGCAAAAGCAGATGTGGAGAGAGATTAAGAAAGAGAGATAGAGTCCATAAATATATATACTCACTGGCCACTGCTTGTTAACGCAAATTTCTAATCATCCAATCACATGGCAGCAACTCAATGCATTTAGGCATATAGACATGGTCAAGACGATCTGCTGCAGTTCAAACAGAGCATCAGAATGGGGAAGAAAGATGATTTAAGTGACTTTGAACGTGGCATGGTTGTTGGTGCCAGACAGGCTGGTCTGAGTATTTCAGAAACTGATCTACTGGGATTTTCACACACAACCATCTCTAGGGTTTACAGAGAATGGTCTGAAAAAGAGAAAATATCCAGTGAGCAGCAGTTCTGTGGGTGAAATTGCCTTGTTGATGCCAGAGGAGAATGGCCAGACTGGTTCAAGCTGATAGAAAGGCAACAGTGACTCAAATAACCTCTCATTACAACCAAGGTATGCAGAAGAGCATCTCTGAACGCACAACACGTCGAACCTTGAGGCAGATGGGCTACAGCAGCAGAAGACCACACCAGGTGCCACTCCTGTCAGCTAAGAACAAGAAACTGAGGCTACAATTCACACAGGCTCACCAAAATTTGACAATGGAAGATTGAAAAACGTTGCCTGGTCTGATGAGTCTCGATTTCTGCTGTGACATTTGGATGGTCGGGTCAGAATTTGGTGTCAACAACATGAAAGTATGGATCCATCCTGCCTTGTATCAACGGTTCAGGCTGGTGATGGTGGTGATGTAATGGTGTGGGGGGTATTTTCTTGGCACACTTTGGGCCTCTTAGTACCAACTGAGCATAGTTTCAACACCACAGCCTACCTGAGTATTGTTGCTGACCATGTCCATCCCTTTATGACCACAGTGAACCCATCTTCTGATGGCTACTTCCAGCAGGATAACGCTCCATGTCATAAAGCTGGAATCATCTCAGACTGGTTTCTTGAACATGACAATGAGTTCACTGTACTCAAACGGCCTCTACAGTCACCAGATCTCAATCCAATAGAGAACCTTTGGGATGTGGTGGAACGGGAGATTCACATCATGGATGTGCAGCCGACAAATCTGCAGCAACTGCGTGATGCTATCATGTCAATATGGACCAAACTCTCTGAGGAATGTTTCCAGTACCTTGTTGAATATATGCCACGAAAGATTAAGTAAAGAAAAGAATGGTTTTTCTGTTCCTAATTTGAAAAGGATGTATTAGCCAAAGATTTCATTATATTGTTTAGTTATTCTGAAATTTTAAAAATGTGTTCACATATCATAGATCTCTTTAGTTTCTCCCCTTTAAATGTTTGTTAATTTTTCTAGTTGGTTAGTCTCTCACAGTCTTTCCATCTCAAAGCAATTCATATGGTTTGTAGAAGACAGAAATTGATGAACCTCCATTTCTTTACATTTATGAGACAATCTTCAGGGTATACGTGTAGTGGACATAGTTCAGGCTTTGCAGGAAAACAATACCTGTCAGTTCAGAAATCAACTCAAGAACTTCTTTTCAATATATCTGAAGCTGGTGACATTCCCACTTACAGTGAAGCAAGCTGCCAGTTCTGTCATGACATTAAGTAGTGTAGTTAAACTGTAAAGAATGTGAGCTGAACTCTTTCACTTCTTTTAGCTGTTAGAAATAAAAAGATTTGTACAATACAAACTTTACCAAACACTTAAAACAACATTCCCATCAACAAAGGCAGAAGTAGACTAGAAACTCCCATGTTCTGCAGGCTTAAATGGCAGTTGTTTTTTTAATGGAGCCTGGTGGCATTCAAGTCAGCAAAATTATGGCTGATTGTTCTCAAAAGAAAGATTTTTTTCTCAACACAAAAGGTTTTACTGAATGGACCATTATGTAATTTCACAGAACCTTCATTAAACAAGAGGAAAAATAAATCACTCTGAGCTGGTGTTCTTTAACTGAATGTGCTTACCTGCAGGGATAACCACCTAACCATCACAGCCTTTTGCACAGTTTGAGATATTTCTAGAAACAGGCTCAGGTCAAAGAAATAAAAGAATGGCCCATCAGGATGTGAATGGAAAAAATCTGTGAGGAAAAAAAGGAGAATCAAAAATGTGTGTATGAAACAGGGGTGTGTGTCATTGGCAGACTCAGAGTTTGGACAATGAAACACAGAAAGAGAATCCCATACATTTTTATTGTGGTTTTCTTTTTTTTTTTGTTGTTGTCTTTGTAGACAAACTGGTGAAGCAGAAGTCCAACGCGTCCATGTCAAAGTCTGCTCCTCTCACGTGGGTGGATGTTTTGTCGCTGCCTCTTCCTGCTAACAAGGAAAAAGGTTGTACGAAGACAGGAAAAGAAGAGGATCGGCACAGGTGAGACATCAGTATGCTCTAAAATATTCCTTCAAGGGTTAAATCAAACCACTTTTTGCCTCCTTTAATGAAGTTTTGTCTGCTGTTTACTCAGTCAGTTTATTATTATTAGCATGAGGACCTCTGATTTCACCTAAATGACAGAGAGAGTTAAGGCAGATGGAAATCAAACCTGCCCTGTAACTCTGCCAAAACTGTCAAACAGAACTTTAGGCTCTGGGAAGATTTCAAATTAACAACACGTCTGTCTGCAGGCAGTGAGTAGAGTGCACTCTGGGGTTATGCAGGGGGGCGTCTTCTGTAACTAGTTCTGACAGATAAGATTGCGGACATACAGGGGTGGGATCAGAGGGCTGTTCTGACTGTGTCGTGTCTTTTGTAATGACATTAGCCACCATCTGACAGTTTGGATTAGTGCTTTCCATATTCAATGACAAGTCCTTCATTAAGTTAGCCCCCAACAGCACTGAAGTGATGACAAAAAACACGGAGGAGGCCTTATTGTCCCTGACTTTTTAATTTAAAATTTCAACGCTTATTTTAGTTATCCCTTTCTTTTTCTTAACTTTAATATTAGGGTTAGGCCTAGTTAGTCAGTGCATCTCTGTGCACGAGGAGCTAATTAGCCTGTTTATCGCTTAACATTTAAATTTTAATGAATCAAAATGAAATATTGTACCACCGTTCATGTTCACCCAAGGTTGAACCCTACTGACCTTTCTAGTTATGTGACAGTTCATCACAAAGTTTGGTAGATCTCTGTTTTTCGTTTGATTTCCATTTAGTACACCCATTCATATTCACCAGAGGATTAACCGTACTGGCTGTTGTAAATACCCAGAATCTTCTCTCTTCCCACACAGTGTTAACCATACAGACTCACTGTTAACACCTGCTTTCCCATTAACACGTCAATATGTTAGTAGATCTCAAAATGAGCCACTCAACAGTTTTTCATTTCATTATCATAAAACTTGGTACCAACATCATGTGTTCATCAGAGGATATAGAAATTTGTAAATTAAAAAAAATGTTAGCATTCCATCATGATGTGTTTCAATAATGGTTCTTTTGGTCTCCTTGAAAATCTGTTGCATCGTTTATGGTGCCCAGAGGATGAAACAAACTGCCTTATGTTATGTTAATATATATAACAACTCCTCATAATGTCAATATTTTGGTAGATTTCTAAATGGGGCATACAACTTCTTTTTATTTAATATCCAGAAAACTTGATACCACCACATGTTCATCAGAGGATGAACCATATTGACTTTTGTTTATTTTCTGAAGCCTCATACAATGTTTACATTTTTTTTTAATGAGGGGTTTCAATAAGATTTCTTTCAGTCCCCTCTTCTGCTTTATTTATAGTTTCCAGGGGCTGAACCACGACTGATTTATTTTAATACTTGATGCCCCATTCAGGCTCCCAGTAGTTTAATGGGTTTCTGGGCAAGATTTTAAACAGCTTCTCATATCATTTGCATGTAATATGAAACCACCATTGATGCTCCCAGTAGATAAACTCTTGTGTATCTTGTAAATAACAGACTCCCCATAAAACCTTTTTTCATTGCACCACTATTCATGTTCCCTTGAGGACTGATCATTCTGACTGTGATAACCCCAAGTGGTTTTATTTTCATGGGGATTTTTTTTTTTTATGTCTACAATGTTGAGATGGTTTGCTAAAATAATTGCACAAACGTCAATGACCCTTAAAGGATAATAAAATACTGACCCCTTTGAGTCAAAATAGGCCTCACGTGTGTCCTTTATGTCAAGAAAGGCCTTAACACTTGTTTAATTGTTCCCAAGGTTAATTTGTACTAATCTTTGTGATCTTCTGACTTTTCATGTATCATAGTCACAATTAGCATAATCAAACAATTGGGCCTATAACTGGGAAAAATCAAATGAATATTTTAGCTTACAGTATTGTACTTCATAAAGCCTTTTAAACAGCATAAGCATACAGTGAAAATGGTCCACAGTAACTTCATTAGCTCAAAGCACCTTAGCGTAGCCTCTTAGAGCACCTGGTATGCCTGTGTGCTCCTTTTCTTGTTTACTTTCCTTTGTGAAGATAAAAAGGTTTTTAAGGGATACACACTCATACTGATCTTACTCATCATTTTTCCTCCAGCTTTGATGAGGAAGACGACGACTGGTGTCCCCCGCTTCCTGCCAGAACCTACCTGATGGACACCTCCAGGGAGGAGCTCTCCAGTCTGCCCTCCAAACCGGATGAGCCATCCTTTACACCAACACGTGTGTCATCCCCACAGCGAGACACACACAAGCCCAACGACAGCCCACGACTCCAGCATTTTGACCTTTTGGCCCGTCACCAGGTCTCCCAGTCGAACCCAGATCTGTTTACCAACACCAAAACACAAGACGCCGGTGAGGTGTACAGCACCCACCAGTGGGCTGAAGACTTGAAGGGGGAGAGCCTCGGAAAGGGTCAGTCTAAATTTATTTCAACCTCTTACATCTTTGGAAGCAGCTTCCCATGAGGCAGCACAACCACACAGTGTCATGTATAATTTAGTTTATGAAGTTACCCAACAGAGAGTATTTGTACAGGAAAATCATGTCGCATTTGCTCAAAGTGCTGCTCAGTGTTCTTTCCTTTGCTCTAAGTTTCCTGAGGATGACATCAGTGTGCCTTTTTGTCAGGACAATCTTTGGCTCCTGCTGCCGAGTCGAGCCCCACAGCACAGGCACACAGATCCAGAAGTAAGAAAAGAACACCCAAGGATGGACAACTCAGGCGAGAGCTCCACATCCAGCCAGGTATGACACTCTGTTTCTAAGACATGTGACGCCTGTTTTAAATTTGGATCAAAAGAAAGAGGAGCTTTACTATTCATAAGACTCTCTTCAAGCATTGCTAACCGCAGCAGAAGCAGTGGTTATGAATTAAATATCACAACAAGAATTAGACAGAAAATTTTGTCATGTCACCCTCGGGCTAAATTATTTAAGCTTTTTGATCTTCTAATTCTTCATCTGGAGTCAAAATTGGAGTTTCCACAGTGTGTCTTCAAGCACAGATAATACTTATTGGCCTCATCTGTGCTTTGTTTAAAGCAAATATTAAGGATTATATAAGCTGTATATATATTTGAAGCTAGCATTATCACATGTGGACATGTTACCATGTGTCTATCTCAAGTAAAACCTCACAGAGCTGATAGCACAGCTGTGGACTTTTAGATGCCAAACGGATTTTTAAAGGTTAGGTCTGTTGTGGCTCTAGCCTGGGGTTCTACAGGATGCCTTGGATCCCTGCTTGTGTGGTTAAATGTTGTTTTTTTAGGTCGAGTATTTAAAAACATTGAACACGACAGATAAATTGTTCATTTGGAAGCCTTACAGGTGTTGGTAACAGTCTTTGAGTCTTTCTATAGAGTCAGGCTAGCTTGTTCACTGATTTTAGTTGTAGTGCTATGCTCAGCTAGCTAACACTTAGCATTGAACTTGAACCCTCTGGGAGGGGTTCAGTAAACCGTTATCATCTACAAGCATGAGCAGAACATGGAAATAAGCAAGCACAGAAAAGACATTTATGGGCACGTGGGGCAAGATGGGTGTTCTCACACCTTGTCAAAGTCAAAAGTTGGCAGGTATGCGTCTTTTCTCACCATCGTGACACTCTCTCTCTCTCTCTCTCTGTACTACCACGATACATTCTCTGTTCGAGTGTGAGCTGCCCGAACTTTTCCAACTTCCAACGTCTCGCCACATTTCTATCAACTTGTGTCTACACCTCATATCTGTGCTGAGCACTGCTGCCACCTACAGTAGTTTACAAGCTTCACCAGACACCCCCCCCCCCCCCCCCACCTACCCACACAAACACACACCCTCTGAAATTCATAATTGACGTCCATAGAAGTCAATGGCAGCCAATGAATTACACAGATAAAAATCAATATTGGTGTCTCTATTTGAGTGATAAAAGCCTGATTAAAGAAGACTGATTGTTTTAATGTATTTATTTTCCGAGCTGCTCACTACTGACCCCTAGTGTCAGATGTGGGGGGCTCTCAGCAGACAGTATATTTTTTCCCATGGCAAAAATCCATGGTGAATAACATGACTGACTGACAGCAAGAAGAGAATGAGATTATTTGACAGAAGACATCACCGGCTTTGGGGCACCAGTATAGCCTGGCTGCATGCCCCATGAGGCAAAGCCCTCGAGCTGGTGGCCTGGGTTTGAATCCAGCCTGTGAACTTTCCCGCATGTCACTCCCCACTCTCACCCTGATTCCTGCTCTATGCACTGTCTCTCTGATTAAAGGCATAAAATGCCCTAAAAAAAAACAAAAAACTGTCACAGAAGTTTTGACAGACTTGTATTAATGTCCTCTAAGTAGTGTCAAACAAAGCGACTTCACATATACTTCTGAATGTCAGATCTTGTATTCTGATAGCAGTGTTGCTGTCCGTGGTACTGAACCCCGTTGACTAATCATTTGCAGAACTCCCCCCTCCACCCGCCCCTCCCCCCGCAGATGACTCTCTGAAGCTCCTGGCTGATGTTCTGAGCCGCAGCCGAATGGACGGTGACAGGAAAGAGGGGAGTGACTCGCCTACTCTTCAGAGGAGGGGGGAACACTTCTCACCCCAAAGGAGAGGCCCTACAAAGTGGCCATCAGAGGGTGAGTATGAACTTGACCTTCGTCATCCTGTGTGCATCAACGTCAGACAGTAAAAGAACAGTTTCTGAACACAGCTCATGCTGTCTTGCTTCAACAGCTGGAATCCAAACAGATGTATTGATGTTATTCTGATGCTTCATGTAAATCCTTTTAAGCTCAGAAAGAACCAACTGCTGCCAGTTTATGCACATCCAGCTGTAGCTCTGCTTTTAGCTGCAGGGGGGTGTTCCTAGTCGGCCTTGTCACTTAGGGATTAACCTATATAAATTCAGCTGTACCTTTGAGTGATTTGTTTGTCATCTGCAGATGAGAATGTAATCCCATATGGGCAGTCCAGCTTCCTGCCGAACATCCAGATGCCAGGCTACGGGTCCCTGGGTGGAGGAGTCTTTTCACGGCCCTCTACTTCTGGCCGGAGGAGAGATGAGGTACGTCTGGACTTCTAAAATCTATGTCTGATGTAGTGTGGGTCACAGCCAGACCAACAGTAAAATGAGCACAGTTTAAGCTCTCTTTCAGCTTTCTTAAGACAGTAGGTGGAAAAGAATTCAATAGTTTAGAAGGACTCTGGGGTTACTGAAAACTGTGACTCAGCAAAAACACAACTTTATAGGTTGAACCCACTGATGGGAAATTTGTAATATCAAAATAAGAAGTTATGTGGATGAAAAGTTCTCCCCAAATCCACATTAAGATAAGAAAATATGAGCCCAGATAAGATGAGTTTAGAAAGCTAATCTTTTGCTTGATGTTGATGACATAAATCACTGAAGTGACACAATATAAACACCTACAATTTTCCTAAAACTCCTGGTAGATAATAAAGAGGGAAGTTTTAAACTGTAAGTTGCTTGATGTCAAGGAGAAAAGATGTGATGTTCTCCAATCTGAGACAGAAACGTCAATTCAGTATAATCCCCTTTGTTACTCTTCCTCATTATTCATGAATCAGTCTAAAAGCTTCTTTGGAAATGATGGTCAGGCACCTTTTTCAGAGATTTGTCATTTTACCTGGCACGACAGAAGAGAAATAACCTTGATTTTTAATTTGCACGTGCTTTTGAAAGGCTTCTTAAAAGTTATATCTGACATGACAAAAATGGAACCAGAGCCACTGCACGTCAATACTGTCTGTGATATGTGAGTTTGTTTTATTGATTCTTTCAGAAACTGATGTTCTCTTCGGTCGCCTTTTGTTCTAAACTACCAAGGCCATCTCTCTCTCTCTCTCTCTCTCTCTCTAGCTCTCTTTCTCTCTCTCTCTTTCTCTCATTGATTTTCTGCTTGTTTCCTTTCAGAACCTCATGTAGACATACACTGACCGTATGATACAGGATTCTCGGTTTTCATCCACGATTCCCTGTCTTCGTGAACCACCAATCTGTTGCCATGGTACCCAATGAAAAGCTGAAGAGTGAAAGGAAAGCATCAAGGCTAGCCATTTGCCTTTTCACCAACTGTTTTTAGTTTATCTCAATGATTTTTATTTTTTGTGATTTTTTTTCACCTTGTCTCCATGTAAATAGATATCGACATCTTTTTTAAATGTGATCAGATATATTACAATAAAAAGGATCTAGGGTTGTAAAAAATATTCAGTATTTTTAGGCAAAGGGAGGTTAAAATATCTGAGGTTAATGTACAGCAGATTAATGAATGTATCTTCTTTTTACTCCTGACTGTGAAACACGTGTTTTACAAAAGACAAGAGAAGACATGAGGCGGTAAACATGTTAAGAAACATCATGTGGATATGTGTGTGTGTGTGTGTGTGTGTGTGTGTGTGTGTGTGTGTGTGTGTGTGTGTGTGTGTGTGTGTGTGTGTGTGTGTGTGTGTTTGAGTGAGTGTGACAGTGCATGTGTGCAGTGTTTGTGTGTGTGTTATGGTTTTGCTCTCTCTCATCTCTGTGTGACTGTGTTCTGTGGTATTCCAGTAGATCACCTGTGTGTTAGTTCTGTCAAGATTTTTAAACTGAACAATAAAAGATTTTTAATGAACAATGACTCTGTCCATGTGTGAGCTATGTTTGATTATCAGTTATCTTTGGATGGTGAAGTGAGACGGGAGACGCTCATCATTGACCATGTCCATGCATCTCTCTAGTGTCTGACCTACTGAAGCAGTATTGTGAAAAATACACAACATGAGTCTAACTTTACCAAATGGATAAACAAAAGTGCATGAGTGAGTTGTTCGCTTTATTTTTTGCTGCCAATTAATACAAGTAAGATGACTTAATATAAGTAAGATCCACATGATTTACAGCTCAAAGAGACTATACTTTTCCCAGACTGGTGTCTCTGAACCTCATTTCAGCCTCTGAAACACTTCATTTCAGCTACTGTCCCTTTAAGACCCCCACATATTTCAGAACCCAGCATTCTGGAAACCTCCTTTACTGTTGCCCTGTAACAAAAATGGCTGTCTCCTTTTAAAACAGCAATTTTGTCCTATTAAGGCAGTTCAACAACTTGTGATGTCATGAGCTGAGCCAGTCTTCTGTGTAGCACCTCTGAACAAGCTGTTTAAAACAGCCTGCACTCTTACCTAGGGATAAGCTCAACACTGATACCCTCCTAGTTTATTTATATAATAATAATAATAATAATAATAATAATAATAATAATAATAATAATAATAATAATAATAATGTGTCACTAAATGTTTTTCCTTTAAACCTTAAACTTGCATGAAACCTGTTGACAAAATGAGATAAATTAATGTTTTGATTTTTTAGTGTTAAAATATTCTAAAAAAGAATCAGCTTTGCTTTGATGAGGTATATATATATATATATAAAAAAAAACCCTGTTCCTATTAGTGCAGAGAACATCAGAGGTATTACACTGTTAAACTGAGCAGGAAAAATGTCAATAATTTGTTATTTTCAACTGAGTCACCTGAATAAGAGACATTTCATCTGTGCTGCTACAATGAATAATGGTGCAGATCTAATATCATATTTGTCTTTGAAGAAAATATGAATAAAAAAAAATTGAATTCTAACTTTACAAAACATTGCAGCATGTGTGCAGACAAACGGACGTGTTGTTTGGCAACAGTTCAGTTCCAGTTACGATATGTAACTAATTTTTGTCATCTGGGCCAAAATTTTTATGTAAAACCACATGAAATAAACACAGGGTGTTTATGCTCTAACAAAAGGGATCATTGTTCAGTTAAGAAGTCTGTCTAATGATGTCCTGATTATACCAGTTTTCTCTAATCATAAGTTACACAGTCTGCCATGTGGCTACATAGACAGAGATGAACAGGGAGTGCCCACATCAGGTAGGCTAAACAGGTAGCGCCAGCGCCCTTTCTTTTCTGTTTCACTCCTAGAATTCAATCAATACCAAATGCAATCCATTAACAGTCATGACTTCAGATTAGGTTTTTTTTTTTTTTTTAATTTAACTCCTTTATTTCTTGTCCCCCATTTCCTGTTTTATTTTGAAAGGTAGTTTCGTCACTGATTTCAGGCTGTTGACCTCAGGCACTTTAGCTTTTATTCTCCTGTCATTCGTGGTTTTCCTCTTGTTGACCTTAACGATTGATCTGTTTTGTAACTTAGTCTTTTCCTTGTGATATGGGGACTTTTGTTGTACTTTTCTGACTTCCAGTGCACAAACATTTGGACTGGACACTGAGTGTAGAAACTGTTGCGTGAGTTGGGTGAGATTCCTTGATCTCATTATCATTTATTCATTGTGAGGCATAGTAGACAAGAATAACAGCATAAAGGTGATAAACTAAAGGCAAAGATTTAATTTGACTGCTTACAAGTGAGATATAACACATGCACATGCAGTAACCAGCAGTAAGTAAGTTATTTTGCCCCAATAAAATTTACCCACTGGTACACATAAAATAACCCGAACTCCCACGTCTCTAAACTGTGTTTAGTTATAATTTACAAAGATAAGAATCAGCTGACAGTTACCTGTTAACCACAAACTGCTGAACATCAGTGTGCTCACATTTCACTTTGGCGGTTTCAGGTTGCTTATGTTAGCATGTTAGCATTTAGCCAAAAGCTTAGCTATGGTTAAGTTTCCTGGTAATGAGGCTACAGGCTCATAGAGTGGCCAAGCATGACTTATTATCAAGTATTATCAAGTTATCTTTACAGGGAATTTTTCTTGGTCTGTTGGTGTAAACACACACAAATACATACATATATATATATATATATATATATATATATACACACACACACACACACACATATATATATATATATATATATATATATATACACACACACACACACACACACACATATATATATATATATATATATATATATATATATATATATATATATATATATATATATATATGCAGACTGCCCTATAATACTTCACATAAGTACACATGACTGACATTTACTGTGTAGAATATATACATACTAAAGCAGTGCAATGTTTTTTACAGGGTAGTGTTGTCTCAGATCAAACACTGCTGCTCCGCACTTACCGGAAAGGATGATGGTGTTCCACAGCTGTTCACAGGTGTTCTTCCAGTTTTAACCATCATCTGTTTGATCCATTCTTGCTCTGTCCACTATGTTGCAAAGATGGTAACCATTGAGGGTGAAAGTGTCCAGCACTCCACACAGAAGAACATGAACTGAGACACAGAGCAGCTAGCGTGACCCCCAGACTTACATATGAAGATGGGTAATAACCATTTTCCCACTGTTTTATTCACAAATGCTTTACAGGTGTCGTTAGTTATTTAAGAACATATACACCTTGCAGAAAGTGAACAGATCTTTCTCTGTATCAGGAAAATAGATGTTGGCTTTAAGTGTTGTGTAACTCCATCAGCTTTTCCAGTCAAGAAAGTTTAAATTTTCCATCAGAGCTGAATGTCTCTGAGGGCTGAGTGAATTACAGGTTTTCTCATCTCATGTTCAGAGTGAAAGGACGTCTCTGATAGAGGATACCATGTGAGCTCAGGTTTAATGCTTCCTCAGCTTTGTGAGGAGGCACATTTGTGAATACAGCTTAATGAGAGATGTGCTCAATCTCACCATACCACTCCTGAAATGTGTCGACAATATGAAAGGGAGAGGAAAAGACCGTCTGTGCCTGCACCTTGATGTGCTGTATGAGCCTCTTGTGTGCAGATTTCTTTGGTTGAGGCTCTTCAGTATTTTGGCAGGCAGGGTAACCGATGCTGTGGAAAGTGAGTTGGACTCAGCTGTGTCTGGCATTTAGCGACTGCGTCCCACCAGACTGGGAGGATAATGGTAATCCCATGCAATTTGAAGGGGTTATGCAATTTAGAAGGGTTCTACAATTTTATGCTTTTAGGCCTGTAGCCTGGATTAGAGTCTCTGAGGTTTACAAAGCCCCACCCTCACAGACTGACAACATGCATTAACAAATGTGCTCCATTAGATCCACAGTTATTTACTGTAGAAACTAGTTTTATTGTGTTCTTGCTGCCATTCAGATCACTTCAAAGAAACCCTCCACATGTTTTATTTATTTTTTATTTATTTGGAAGAAATATCAGTTTTCAGTAACTGATCTCAGATATTGATTTCCAGAGTTAGTACATTTGTTAATTGCAGGTTCCGAGGTTCACAAAATCAGCCCTTGAGTGTATGTCTTAAACTGAGCTGTAAGCTGAATGAAAATATAAGCCTCCCTTCATTAAATGAAAGTGAAAACCAGCTCCTGTTTCCACACTCAGTGAACATCATCTACAGTAACAGTAAACAGTGTTTTTCTAGTTAAGGTGGACTTTAAAATTCAGTATTAAGCTAAATGGATACAAAAATGTCTCCCTACCATCTAGAAGACAAGGTTGGTATTGAATTTGAATGTAGCATCTCCTCAGGACTCCGTTTAGCCCCTGCCACACTCGGAGCTCCTCCAAAACGACCCTCCCGCTCACATGCAGATTGGTGATCATATGATGGTGACTGATTTAAAACCACAGACTCAAACCGCTCCTCAGCACATCTTTTTTGTTGGCTCTACAATGGGGGTGTCCACCTGCTTCTTCAGAAGCCTATGGGTGTTGACACATAACTACTTCCACTGGAGGGTATTGATTTCTGGTTGCCTTGCAACGATATGACTGACCGCTGCCTGCAAGCTAGTTCAAATCAACTGGCATGAAATTATTAATGCTGGACAGGGCTCAGTCTAAAACATCCACACTATGACTCCACCTCTGAGTTTTGTTCATTTTGTCGCTTTCTTGCTGTTGAAGCTGGTTATTAGAGCGAGTATGACAGCTAGGCTAACATTATCTGCTTTGTGGTCTCCATGGCGACGTAGAGTGAACGTTCAACCGGAAGAGCAAAACCAACAATCGTTATGGACTATGGGCAGTAAGAAATAAGGTGGATAGGTAGTTTTTCTGCCATTCTCCAGTGTACTTTGATCCCTCTTGGTTATGAGCATTGAATCAGGACTAGAGCACGCTAGAGAAATGTACACACAGGAGGCGGGCAGAACTGCAGGACAAGATTTGATTGGTTTTATAAACTGGCTCCTAAACGTTAGGATTGGTTGGTATTTTCCCAGGTTTACTCCTACTGTAGACAGCAGATATTTTTCACTCTACTTTAAAAACATCATGTACTGATTGACATCAGGACATAAAGATCATTTTAACCAGGATTACAAAAATTATATCTAAATCTGATTACCAACACTGACTTTAAGCATTAAGTTTGTAATTAGGTATTAACAATATACCATGTAAAAGATAAGTGGTGTTCATTAGCAGCTAAGGTTGCATGTGAGACAGATTAACTCACAGAGAGGTGCACGTTTGATCATTTCATCCAAGATGAACAGATTAAAAGTTATTTGATCCTGGTCACCATGACACTGCGCTTAAAAATGCACCAAAGTGATGTTCAAGGTAATGTAACAGACGGAAAATCAATCAGAGAAAAAGATTTGAAAATATTTTAAACACAGGAAGACAGTTTCAACAGATTGGATATTAAAATGATGTTAGAAAAAAAAAGATAAACAAAAGTCAGAGGCCTCAGTGAAATGAGCTGACACAGGAGCAGAAAAGCATTCAGGGTAGCACAGAGAGCGAGTAAAGTCAGTGTTTCAGGAGATTCATTGAACCGTTGTCACAAAACAAGAAACTCAAACTGATGGTTTACATCCAGACTTAATGAACAGCTCCATCTGCTGGTTAAAACGGAGACATGCAGGTTTACTCCAGGACCATACTCCATGTCCTAGGTTTTGTTGATCACATACTCCTCAGAAATTTAAACATACAAGAAAATCTCAGGTGCTCTGATGACTTATTCACTCTGATAGTGTCAATTATTCTGCTGTTATTCCCCTTTAGTTATTATATGTGCTCATATTAAAATTTCAAGCCATGAAAATGTAAATCACTCTGGTTTTTCAAACTTCAAGTTCCACACCTGTATGTGAACTTGGGTTGAATTTGTTATGCAAGTCAACATTTTTATCCAGTTATGTTGCTTCTGATCAATCAGCTTCACTTGACGGTGGCCCTGAAGGAACAAAAGGGAAGATCAATTTTCCCACTTACCAAGTGCCACAAGGAGGTTTTTTTTTTTCTTTTTTTCAAACACTGCTTTATTTCAACCAGCAGTTTCTTTCAGTTGTTGTGATTGTCTTGCTGTCTGTATTAACTTCTTCCTGTTTTTCAGACACACATCTTTTGGACCTGATTGTTGTGTTAGGTTCACAATGACGACTACGATGAGCTTAATTCACTGTCAGTTTTACTGTAGATATGGTTCAGGAACATACACAACTGCATACATTAACTTATGCTAGAAAATCGGTAACTGCTCCCTCTCAGTGTAACCGGAACTACCCCCTTTCTCTGCCTGCGGAGTGATACGTTAGTTATGATAAACATAACACCACATCCTCCTTACTGTTAGAAGTTTAAAGTAATCTTTAGCTGGTTCTACAATTTAAAATTAACTCAAAATACACGTTACAACTTGACTTTAAACTTCTCTTATTTTCCAACATTCTCCTGATAATAACATTACCACTTTTCCTAAATTACTATGGTCTAAACACAAAGGTTACTTTAACAGTAAACTTATCTATCCAAACACAAACACTGCACCCATACTATTTTTTTTTCTTTTTTTTTTTACAAGTTAAGTCTCTTTGGTTTTATCACTTCTCTACCAGATTTTGTTCGTATGATCCCAGGTGTGTTCTGAGTCTTTACAGCAGGTGAGAGTGTCTTTGCAGCTGGTGAGGGTGTCTCAGAAGAACTTGAATCAGCTGTGATCTCCACATCTGGAGTGTGATTGGTTTGGCTCTCTCTCTGCTCATCTTGTGGTGGAATGAGCACTAGATGGTGACGGTTTCTCCTCAGCATCCCTTGAGGTCCTCTGATCAAATAAGACCGTGGGCTGTGGTTGGCGGACGTCACTGTTCCTTGTGCTTTTACATCTTTAATCCAAACCTGATCTCCAGATGACAGCTTTGTAAGATCCTTTGCTCTATGTCTTCTGTCGAACCATTGTTTGTCCTTTAATCTTCTCTCCTCCTCTCTCTCTCTCAGAGGTTGAACAGCAGGGAGAGCAGGCAGCAACATTTCTGGAAGGGTAGGCACCGTGGTGCGAAGGCGACGTCCCATGAGCAGTTGAGCGGGACTGTAGCCGTTGCTCAGGGGCGTAGCTCTGTAAGCCAGTAAGGCACGATAAGGGTCTCTGTTCTTTTTTAGCAAGTTTTTCACTGTCTGAACAGCACGCTCGGCCTCTCCGTTGCTCTGGGGATATTTAGGGCTGCTGGTGATATGTTCAAATCCATAATCAACTGCAAAATCTTTCATGGCCTGCCCAGAGAATTGTGGTCCATTGTCACTTATGAACATCTCTGGAATGCCATGCCGTGCAAATATTGACTTCAGATGAACAATTACATCAGCGGACCTTGTGGGGCTTAGCTGTGCAAGCTCAACAAACCGAGAAAAATAATCAACTACGAGCAAGTAGGTTCTGTCTTTAAGTGTGAATAGATCTGCACCTAATTTCTGCCACGGTCTGTCTGGATGTTGAGTTGTCATCAGTGGTTCTCTTGTATTTGTTCTCTCTTTTATACAGTCCCTACATTTCAAGACCAACTCATTTATTTGGCTGCTCAGACCTGGCCACCACACTGCCTGTTTTGCACGCTCTCTGCACTTTACCACC
The DNA here is from genome assembly GCA_030710495.1 of Labroides dimidiatus. Lineage (NCBI taxonomy): Eukaryota > Metazoa > Chordata > Actinopteri > Labriformes > Labridae > Labroides > Labroides dimidiatus. Next base: position 2,041,555 of record CM061154.1, on the reverse strand, counting down.
CCCTGGTGGCCTTCATGGATCTTCTCTAGCACCTCATTTCTCATGTTTGCAGGTATAACTAACCTTGTGCCATGCAGAAGAAGTCCATCATGAACAGTCAGAACTGCCCTCTCAGTCCAATAGTTCTTTACTGGCCCCTGGAGATGGTTCCTGTCTGGCCATCTATCTCTGCAGTACTCCATGACTTTTGCGCACACACTGTCGGCGCATAGCTGCTCACGAAGCTCCATCAGGTACCTGTCACTTGCTGGGAGGTTATCAAGCACAGTCTCAACATAAATATCAGTATCCTCCATCAGGCCCAAATCTATACATGAAGTACCACCTTTTAGTGGGGAACGAGAGAGTGTGTCTGCAGTTGTGAGGTTTTTCCCTGGCGTGTGAAAGATGGTGTATGAATACCTCATCAGCCGCATCCTGAACCTTTGAATGCGAGGTGGCAGACAGTCAAGAGCCTGGCCACCCAGTAGGCTCACAAGAGGCTTATGGTCTGTTTCCAGTTCAAAATGTAGACCAAGGATGAAATCACTAAACCTCTCACAGGCCCAGGTAAGTGCTAGTGCTTCTTTTTCCAGCTGTGCATAGCGTTGCTCTGTGTTTGTCAGCGACCTGGAAGCATAGGCAACCGGTGACCAAATGTCTCCCTCCTTTTGCAGCATTACAGCTCCAAGTCCATATGATGAGGCATCTGCTGATATTTTCAGCTGTTTGTTTGGGTCATACATCTTAAGCACAGGTGTAGATGAGAGCTCGTGTTTCAGACTTGAAAATGCTCTCTGCTGCTCATGTCCCCAGGACCATAAGTTCTTTTTAGACAGCAGGTCCCTCAGTGGTTTGTCTTTTTCAGCGAGGTTCGGGATAAACTTCCCCAGCTGATTCACCATGCCTAAGAAACTTCTGAGCTCACTTACATTTGTTGGCTCCTTCATTTCTTGCACAGCTCTTGTTTTGTCTGGATCTGGCTTCATGCCATCAGCTGAGATGATATAGCCAAGAAACTTCACCTCTGTTTTCCCAAACTCACATTTGGACATGTTGAGTGTGACACCTGCTTTTTCAGCTCGCTCCAGGACGGTATGCACTCTCGCATCATGCTGTTCCTTTGTAGCTCCCCAGATGAGGATATCATCCATATGGCACACGACACCTTCAAGGTCCGCTGTCACCTCAGTAACCATCCTGTTCTGGAAGTGTTCAGGCGCGGAGGAGATACCAAAAGGCAACCTGTTAAAGTGGTAGCGCCCAAATGGCGTGATGAAGGTGGTGTAGAGGGACGATTCTTTTGACAGAGGAATCTGCCAGAATCCCATGTTTGCATCCAATTTAGTGAAATAGCGTGCTCCTGTGAGCATGCCTAGAGTTTGGTCAACAGAAGGCAGAATGAACTTTTCTCTGCACACTGACTCATTTAGGGGTGTCATATCCACGCAGATGCGAACTTCCTCTTTGTTCTTTTTCGGGGCTACAACCATTCCACAACACCAGTCCGTAGGCTCCTCCACTCTGCTTATGACCCCTAAATCCTCCATTCTCTCTAACTCCCTCTTCACTTTCCCCAAAAGTGGCAGCGGGACTCGACGTGGAACTTTGAGAGAAAATGGCACTGCATCAGGCTTCAACTTAATGGTATAGGGTTTCTGAACCAGCCCAAGCCCACCACAGAGTTTAGGATAACTCTTTTTCACAGTCTCTAGGTCTATAGAATCAACTCTGGCCACTAGATTAAGTCTCACTGAAGCTGGTCTGCTCAAGAGTGCCACCTGCAGATCTCTCACTACAAAGATCTTCTCCGTGGTGCTCCTGTCACGGTATCTCAGAGTTACTGTGGCAGACCCCAGAACTGTTAGTTCCGTACCACCCGGACCATAGAGTGGTTTCTTAGCTTCCTCAAGCTTGTCATCTCTGTGGATAAGTCTCTTGTACAGCCGCTCAGGAATTGCAGTGACATCTGCCCCTGTATCTATTTTAAAGGTTACTTTAGAGTCTCTTATGTCGATGTCAGCCATCCATGGGTCATCTCCTGCAGCCATTACCCCTAGAAACAGTCCATCTGTGTCCTCTGACACCTCGTTTACAGCACCCGTTGACCTGCATACTTTTCCGTAATGTCCACGTTTTCCACAATTGTGGCAGTCTGCGCTCTTAGCTGGGCAATTAAAAGCTGGATGGAAAGGTGATTTACCACATTTTGGGCACGATTTGTGATCTCCCTTGCTGTTCTTTGGTTTTGGCTGCACTTGGGTAAGTCTTTTAGGTTTATTTTGCGATTTCCCTCTTTTGAAATGCATAGCATCCACGGCCGTCTTACTGTTGACCATATCACTTCTTAAATCTGTCTGTTGTCGTTTGATTTCTTCTGACTGTCTAGCCATAGCAATAGCTTTTGTGAGAGTGAGGTCTTTATCAAGCTGCATTCTCTCTGACAATGATGAATCTTTAAGGCCAACCACTAGTCTGTCCCTCAAAAGTTCATCGTGAAGGGCACCATACTCACAGTTCTCCGCCAGCGCGTACAGTGCTGTGATGAAAGCATCCACAGTTTCAGTCGGCTGCTGAACTCTCTTGTTGAATTTGGCCCGTTCATAGATAACGTTTTTCTTCGGGACAAAATAAGTGTCAAATCCCTTCTTTACTGCATCATACTGCTGCTGCTGCTCTCTCGTTAGGTCCAGTCCTCTTAGCACGTCATCAGCCTCGTCTCCCATGCAGTAAACAAGCGTATTCACCTGGTTGGCTTCGGAAGAAGTATTCAAATTACTCGCCAGTCTGAAGCGTTCAAATCTCCTAATCCACTTCTCCCACTCCTGCGGCTTTGAGAAGTCAAAAGGTTCTGGAGGTTTGATGGTAAAGTTAGCCGTCGGAGGGGCTGGAGTGCCCTGTCGGGGTGCCACTGCTCCCTCGTTCGCCTCCATAGTTAGCCTATCTGCTAGCGGCGCCCGCTCCCGACGTCTCTCCGGTTAGCAGCTCAAAGTAGCTCCACTTCTGACACCATGTTGTGTTAGGTTCACAATGACGACTACGATGAGCTTAATTCACTGTCAGTTTTACTGTAGATATGGTTCAGGAACATACACAACTGCATACATTAACTTATGCTAGAAAATCGGTAACTGCTCCCTCTCAGTGTAACCGGAACTACCCCCTTTCTCTGCCTGCGGAGTGATACGTTAGTTATGATAAACATAACACCACACTGATCTGCTCTTTTTAATTGGTCTTTTTTCCTGGTTTGTTTAAACTTCTTTTTTAAAATAAATTCTGTCCAATTGGCAGGATCAAAGAGTTACATATTTCTCAGCCATTAGTCACCTTTTTAACTCCTACTCACTGCGTTCAAGCTGTAACAACAAAGAAAATCAATTTCATTGCTGTATTTTTTTTTTCCTGAAACTTTCCAAACCCACAACTCTGTCAACCACCCACCTCCAATTCACCTCACTGAGCCACAGAGTTAAAGGAATGTTACGCAACTTTAAGTTTGTGACTCCAATGAAGTGTAAAATCAATTTGATCACACACACACACACACACACACACACACACACACACACACACACACACACACACACACACACACACACATTTTAGCAGAAGAGTGGTGCCTCCTTCTCCCTGCCTGCTCTTCAGCTGCCTCTTCTCGTGCTCTCTTGGAGGAGACACACAGCACGTCTCTGTGTCAGGAAGCTTTAAATTCAAACTTCTAAATGTTTTGTTTCTGTTCTCTGTACAGACAGCGTGACACAGGCGGTCAGATGAAAGTGAACCTTATGCAGGCTTTTAACAATTTCTCCAAAGTGTGTGTGGTCAAAGAAGAACAATTCCTGCATCATGTTTCTTCGTTTCTTCTTATCTTTTGGCTCAACTTCTGGGTATAATTAAATTTATATGAACCAGTTTTCATCTGTATTAAACAAACTCCCTGGTTCTGCTTCATAGGATTGTTAAATGAGAGACTACATCATGAGAATTACACATGATTTCACCCATAACGAAAACAACTGGAAGGACATTACAAGAATACTGATAATAACCATAGTCCTTTGAAAATTGTAATAACCAGCTTAAATTATTTAAACAGTCTGGTTAAAAAAACAGGCTTTTAAGAAATTAATGAAACTTTTTCTAACAGCATAACAGGCAGAAGGATTAAATCACATGAAATCATTCAAACAACACTTGGACTCAGTTGCTGGTTTTTTTTTTTTTTTTTTTTTTTTTTTTTTTACATGTTTCACCATTCAAAGTAATGTTTTCTCCAGCACTGTCATTGGCTGAGCTGGTTTAAGGCCCGTGAGTTTTACTGTGTGGCTGTGCAGCATTTTGAATGAAAACCTCTGTGTCATCAGTATAACAGAGACGTGCGCAGCGCTTTAACAGTTTTGTATTTTCAGCAGATTCCCTAAAACACAAAACTCATCCTCTGTGATTGGTTGTGGCTCAGCAGGCTCCATTGTTCCAGCGGGCCGTTTGTTCGCTCGGTTTCCTACGCACAAACAAAACTTTCTGGCCACACACGGCAGTATTGGGCTCCTCTGTGCTTTCACAACCTGAAATATTGGAGAATCTGACTTTTTCTGAGGGTAGAAAGATAAAGGTAAGCCACAAAAACAAAAAAAAAAAGGATGGAAAATATGTTGTTATTGTACATAGCTAGAACTTGTGTTTAACCTGTAGAGTAAAAATGTCCAGAATTTGATTCAAATGTGTTAGAAATAGACTTTTAACTTTCTTTATGCCGTATTTTATCTAATCTATGTTGTCATTTTAGGAATCTGTTTGGTTTGATTGGAGCAAATCTGTTTAAATCAGTGTTTGTGCCTAAAAAGGATATCTCTGTTCTGATACTACGTTAGGTTCATGTCCTAAAACTCATGTGGTCTTGCTGATTTTATCATGACATTTTTTTTTTTCTTTTTATTATAACAGTTTGTTCGCCATCCTCTATAAAAAGGATGTGTCACAAGGGCCCGATGTGGCGAGGCCCTCACCGTCTCTCTTCTCTTTTTCAGTCAGTGTTGTTTGGCAGGATGTACAGCTTCATGGGAGGTGGGTTGTTCTGCGCCGGAGTTGGGAACATACTCCTCATTGTTTCCACAGCAACTGACTACTGGATGCAATACCGTCACTCAAGCAATTACATGCACCAGGGCCTGTGGCGGTACTGTGTGCCAGGGAAATGCATGACTCACACAGACAGCATCGGTGAGACATACTGAGGGGGGGGGGGGGGTCAAAGTGTGAGCACAAGCAGGAGGAAGAGGGCTCATTAGTGGTGTGACAATCAGTCTGTGACCTCAGCACTAAACCCTATAAACTCTTGGATTTCTTTCTGTTGGGTGTTTGTTGACAAGGAGACTCAAGGACATAGAAGTTGGAAACTGTCTTCCAAATGTTTTCAAATAGCTCTGTTTTTGTGAAGTTATTTGTGTAACTTAAAAGGGATTCTTTTTTTTTTTTTTTTTTTTTTTTTTGGGATGGGAACTCCAGGGTCTCTAATTTTACATTCTTGTCTCCTCTCTCACAGCCTACTGGGACGCCACCCGGGCCTTCATGATCCTCTCCCTGCTGGCTTGTTTCATTGGCATTGTTATCGGGGTCATGGCCTTCATCCACTACTCCTCCTTTGACGGGTTTGATAAGACATTTGCAGCCGGCATCCTCTTCTTCATCTCCTGTAAGCTCCTCTCACAAAGACACATGCCAGCCTCTCCACTCTGCAGAGCTGTTACCGTAATGTTCTGATAATTCGTGCAGGCTTCTTTGTGTTGCTGGCCATGGCTGTGTACACTGGCGTGACAGTGAACTACTATGGTAAACGCTATGGCAGCTGGCGGTTCTCCTGGTCCTACATAATGGGCTGGGTTGCTGTTGTGCTCACATTCTTCTCAGGTAAGAATCAAAACGCAGCTATGGTTGAAGAGTCATCCTTTTTTGCACCATTTTCACTAAACCACCTTGTTATCCTCCCCCAGGTATCTTCTACATGTGTGCCTATCGGATGCATGAATGCCCCAGAAACTCTAACTCACGCTGACCTGACACAAAAACTGCAGAACACAAAAACAGGCATGCACCAGCACTGGTCGATTAAAACAGAAACAGCCGAGAGGAACCAATCAATGAACTTTACAACTGCTTCCTGTTGACGTAAATATTCATGAATAAGCAAAATAAATGAGATCAGAAGAAACTGTTTTTCTTTTTTCTCTCTTTGCATCACTAACATATCACAAACTTTTACACCAAACTAGAGCTGATTCAGCTCCTTGTGTTCAGAAACGGCTGTTGCATCTGTCATTCTGAGTCACAGCACAAATGTTATGTTTTAAAAAAAAGTTACTGACAAAGGGGAATATTTAAGTTTTGTATTAGGGTGATTCTCCAACTATGGTCAAATGTGGTAATGAAATCTTTCAGAAAATCCAACATATTTTTTTTTTTAGAAATGTTTTAAATTTTTCTACTTCACCAAAATGTGTAGAAACATTAACTGGTACTGGTTGTAATTAAATAACATAAATATATATATATATATTTTTTATCATTTCAGTCCTGCATTCAGAGGAAAGCATAATTTCCATCACACCACAAAAAGGTGTTTTTTAAAGTAAAACACTAAAATAACCCAAGTTTCCAAAACATTTAATGAAATTTCACACATCGATTGATCCAAACGTATAATTTGAGTTATTTTAAGCATTTAAAAGATTAAATTTTCTAATAATCTAGATGACAAAGAAATCTGTGTGTGATGATTGATGACCAGTTGACCTTTAAGGTTCATTTGGCCTGGATTGCTCGGTCCTGTTGATATGCCCTCTATAACATCAGGAGGATCAGACCCTACCTGACACAACAGGCCACACAGCTCCTGGTACAGGCTCTTGTGATTTCACTCATTGACTCCTGCAGCTCTCTTCTAGCAGGCCTCCCTGTGTCTACATTCAAACCTCTGCAGATTACCCAGAATGCAGCAGCACATCTGGTCTTTAACCAGCCCAAACAGCACACGTCACCCAGCTGTTAATCTCTCTTCACTGGCTCCCAGTGGCAGCTCGAATTAAATTCAAAGCTCTTCTTCTGGCTCATAAAACAGTGACAAGAACGGCTCCTTCCTACCTGGAGTCCCTCATCCAGGTCTACACTCCTTCCTGGAGTCCCTCATCCAGGTTTACACTCCTTCCTGGAGTCCCTCATCCAGGTCTACACTCCTTCCTGGAGTCCCTCATCCAGGTTTACACTCCTTCCTGGAGTCCCTCATCCAGGTCTACACTCCTTCCTGGAGTCCCTCATCCAGGTCTACACTCCTTCCTGGAGTCCCTCATCCAGGTTTACACTCCTTCCTGGAGTCCCTCATCCAGGTCTACACTCCTTCCTGGAGTCCCTCATCCAGGTCTACACTCCTTCCCGCCCGCTACACTCTGCCTGTGAGAGACGCCTGGTGCTCCCAGCCCAGCATGGCTCTAAATCTCTACCAGACTCTCATTTCTTCGCACTTAATAAGGTTTCTCCTTCCTGTTTAAATTCTTGCTTGTGTTGTACGTTGCTTTGGAAAAAAGCGTCTGCTAAATGAAATTGTAGAATTGTAGACAAATACCTTTTTACTGTCCTTCAATAAAATTTTTAAATCTCAGAATTATTAATGTTTTAATCCATAAATTGTAACCATAACTGCATACTTTTCAAAACTTCTGTATATTATTAGTGCATCTAGGTCATTATTATGAACTTTCTGGAAATAATGTGTGTGGTGCCATCATTTTCACAACACAATGTCAAGTCCACCACATGTTGGAATGATGTGCATGGCTGAATTTCACTTCAAGAAACGAGAAAATATTGCATAAATGCATTTTAACACTAACATTGTCATTTCCATCACAACACGTCCATCTATCACAATAAATAAAGTGATGGAAATAACAAAACTGAAAATATTTTTAAAACATCTCATAAAATATAAATATTCTAATCACTGTTTTAGAGCAAGCATAAAATTTACTGAGAATACACCATATGAAATGATATTTTTCTCGTTATTTTTACTATCAAAGAAAATACGAGCTGTCTGGAAATGATGACCAACAAAACACATTCATGGTTTTTCAGGACTTAAACTTAATTTTTTTCTTGTTTCTCTTCCTTCCATGGAGCTAACACTGCTCTCCTGCCATGAGGCCCCCTGTCACACGACAACTGATGTGGTTGCTAAGATACAAAGGTTACAAAGAATCTCTAAGTAACATGTTGTGGTGTGCAGTGGGAATGACAGCAACCCCAAGGGACAGGTGTTCATTTTATGAAAAATAAGTGAAATCATAATATATCTGAAAAACTCATTAGATAATTCATTAGAATAAGGCTGTGTCATCTGTCACTAAAACTACTGTTGAATCAAAATTAATCTAAATCTTATGAGGGGCCGAGGGTCCAAAATCTGCTCAAGGAACAAAGGACATAGAGTAAACCACTCATATTAAACCACATTTTATAGAATGAAAGTAAATTATCTATCAAGAGTTCTTCTTTGTGTCAAGTAATTGAAACATAAATAGAAATGACTAACATGCTTGTTCTTCTCATTTCTGCCTAGGACACACATTTTTTGGTAGTTGGAGTTCACTCATTAGTGTAACCTCAAAGAAAGCAACCAGGGAAATGATGGGATGCCTCAAAGGCCCCATGACTGCAAGGGGAGAAGTATTAGAACAGGGGTGGGCAATTCATTTTTATCAGGGGCCAAATGAGAAACCTGAATTGTGTCAGAGGGCTCCACCAACAATAACGTGAACTTCATTCTGCTCAGTATGAACTTTTCCCCATTGTAAAATGCACTTACTTATATTTTGATTAGCTGCTACTGATAACCAGAAGAAAAAAGGATAATCTGTAAATATGTGAAATTGTGGTGCAGGTCAAATTGGGAAACACTACAACAGAAGTAATAAACAGTAAATACAAAAACAACCATTGCATTAGTGTTTGATTTTATGTTTAACTTGTTAGTCTACACAAATACTGAAAACCTTTATAACAACTTTATACAAAAAATAAATAAATAAAAAACAATAACTTGAATGTTTTTCACGTCATTTGAACTCTTCAGTGAGAAAAATCCTGAACAGGTGCACTGAAATCTGGCTGAATTTCTGAGATGGCTGCGTGAAGGACAGCTGAGAGCTGATCATCAGTGATGGAGGAGCTGTGTTTGGATTTGTTGAACTTTATCACCAGACATCACACAGGAATATCACTGTTCATGTGCAAACCTCACCTCTTTCAAAACAAAAGGAACACAGTTGTGCTGCATGCACAGAATACTGATTTTCATTCATGTTTTATGATCCACCTCGTGCGGGCCACACAGGGATGCCCAAAGGGCCGGATGAGGCCCACAGGCTGTAATCTGCCCAGGTCTGTATTAGAACATCGAATCATATTGGCTCATATTAAGTATAAAAGACTTTTTAAAAAACAAAAATAAAACATAAACAGTTGCTTTGACTTCAGTTTTTTTTGTTTTTGTTTTGCCATGGGGCAGCACTCTCTGTAAACAAACATCTGCTATGTCACATCATCTCCAATCTTTCACTCACTGCTGAATAAGAATCTACGTAACATAAAACATGCAGTGAAATGTTGCCTCATAATTAAAAAGTTCCTGGTTTGAATCCATAGTCTGGCATGTTCTTTGTACTCATTTACTGACTTCCTCTCTCAGTGCACACATACTTACCAGTTTGATTGATCGATCTAAATTGCTTGTTGTGTGTGAATGGTTTCATCTCTCTACATGTTCAGCCTGGGATAGGCTTGATGGCATCATTCATACTTAGTAACTTGACTGACAGATGCTCCTTGCTAATCTTAAGAGTAAATGATTTCAGTAAAATGAAAACACTTGTAAGCTTTAATAAAAACCTAAAAAATAGTCCCCTTCCAATAACTTGTTTGTAGTGGAGTCAAAAATGAGAGAAATGGAAAGAAAGCAAGGTACTTGACATTCTAAAATAAAGTGCCACAAGTCAAAAGTTTTCTTTAATTCTTATTCACAAAAAGGAGCACAATAACTGTTATTCCAGGCAGAAACCAAATGAGAAACACTGGAAACAAACATTAAACAGATTAACTCAACACAAAACAGTCACCAAAAAAAGACTGCTAACTAGGATAACCGCAGTGCAAGTGCCTTCTTAAAGCCTGACATACAAAACCCATCAAAACAATTCCAAACAAAGCTCATAAAAGTTTCTGAGACTGACAGAGTGGTCAGTGTGATAATATGAACCTGCACACCCAGCTTCGAAAGAGGACAGAGTGAGCTCATGCATGTCTGGTCAGCATCCGGTTTAGTCGACCTCCTCGATGGTGGGACCTCCTCCTCCTCCAGGAGTGGCACCAGCTCCAGGGAAGCTACCTGGCATCCCTCCTGGCATCCCTCCTGGCGCTCCTCCTGCACTCTGGTACAGCTTTGTCATGATGGGGTTACACAGTTTCTCCAGCTCTTTCTGCTGATGCTCAAACTCCTCTTTTTCTGCCGACTGAAGAAAGAGTCAAAGAGTATTAAAGTTAAAGAGCAGAGTCTTTATTCATCTAATGATTGTTTACAGTCCTCATCAATCATACCTGGTTTCTGTCCAGCCAGCTGATAATCTCGTTACACTTGTCCACAATCTTCTGTTTGTCCTCATCACTGATCTTGTCCTTCAGCTTCTCATCCTCCACAGTGGACTTCATGTTGAAGGCGTATGACTCCAAACCGTTCTTAGCTGTCACCTTTTCTCTCTGCACATCATCTTCAGCCTTATACTTCTCTGCCTCCTGGACCATACGCTCGATATCCTCCTTGCTCAAGCGACCTGATGGGTTTTATTTTGATAAAAACATGAGCAGTGTAAGGAAAATCTTATCAATATCTTGCCATAATGCACCATTGTATTAGCTTGAGGGAATTTACTATCTAAGTGCTGTGAAATGTGCTATGTAATCATGTAATGGAAAAGTACTGAAAAAGTCGTCTTACAGGAGATGGCTCATGGACTAACTCTCTCAGTATGAGTAGAAACATGTGATTCACACACACATACATACACCACATACACACGCACACAAACACACACACACACCAAACAAACAAATAACTGTCACTGGGCAGATAAGCTCAAACTGATGATTTGCTGAGAATGATGTGTGAATCTGAACATGCCTCATTGAGACATTGATTGCTGTAAACTGCTCACTCTTTGCACAAGTAAAAAGTATATTAAAAAAATCTGTTCTTTGTGATTTTTTTGTCACTTGAGGCAAGTCAGGTGCAGAATAACCTTCCTGACAGCTGAATATCAAGCTTTATGATTGAGATTCCTTTTCATATAAATGAAATTATTTTCAGGTTACCTTTGTCGTTGGTGATAGTGATCTTGTTCTCCTTCCCGGTGCTTTTGTCCACAGCCGACACATTCATGATGCCATTGGCGTCGATATCAAAGGTCACCTCGATCTGGGGAACCCCTCTGGGTGCAGGTGGGATTCCAGTCAGCTCAAACTTCCCCAAAAGGTTGTTGTCTTTGGTCATGGCCCTTTCACCCTCAAACACCTGCAGGTATCATTTGATTTGATAAACTGATTTTCAAAATGAAATCTTTGTGGCAACAACAGGGGCTGACCTTTGTGTTCGTACCTGAATGAGCACACCGGGCTGGTTGTCTGAGTATGTGGTGAAGGTCTGTGTCTGCTTTGTGGGGATGGTGGTGTTTCTCTTGATGAGAACAGTCATGACTCCTCCAGCTGTCTCAATACCCAGAGACAGAGGGGTCACATCCAGCAGCAGCAGGTCCTGCACATTCTCTGACTTGTCTCCCGACAGTATGGCTGCCTGCACAGCTGAACAGAGTGTTGGGTTTTGAGTTTAAATGAGCAGCTAACACCTGGATTCATGAGTTACGATTGTTCTATGATGGCACTGCTACATTTATGGAGAAAGGAGGGCTTACCTGCTCCATAGGCCACCGCTTCATCAGGATTGATGCTCTTGTTAAGGTCTTTTCCATTGAAAAAGTCCTGCAGCAGTTTCTGGATCTTTGGGATACGAGTGGATCCTCCTACCAAGACAATGTCGTGGATCTGAGCCTTGTCTATTTTTGCATCACGGAGAGACTTCTCAACTGGCTCCAGGGTTCCTCTGAACAGGTCAGCATTCAGCTCTTCAAAGCGGGCCCTGGTGATGGAGGTGTAGAAATCAACGCCTTCGTAAAGAGAATCGATCTCGATGCTTGCCTGAGTGCTGGAAGACAGGGTGCGCTTGGCTCTCTCGCACGCTGTACGCAGACGACGCACAGCCCGCTTGTTTTCGCTGATGTCTTTCTTGAACTTGCGTTTGAACTCAGAGATGAAGTGGTTGACCATACGGTTATCAAAGTCTTCTCCACCCAAGTGTGTGTCCCCTGCTGTGGACTTGACCTCAAAGATGCCATCTTCAATAGTCAGGATGGAGACATCGAATGTTCCACCGCCCAGGTCAAAGATGAGGACATTCCTCTCTACTCCAACCTGTAGATTCACATGGTGTTAATTATTTAATTATTGGTCAGATGATCCAATTATTTTAGCACTTCTAAAGGTAGGAAATAATAAATCCCTGTAGTACGATTCACAATAAAAAAAGAAGTCCCCGTCTTATAGAAATAATACTGTATTCAGCTGTTATTCTACCTTCTTGTCAAGACCATAAGCTATAGCTGCAGCAGTTGGTTCATTAATGATACGAAGGACATTCAGCCCGGAGATGGTCCCGGCGTCTTTGGTGGCCTGGCGCTGAGAGTCATTGAAGTAGGCAGGCACAGTCACGACAGCATTTGATACGGTCTGGAAGAAAGGGAGAGTTGTAAGGTAGAGCAGAAAATAAGATTCTTAACCTTATATTTACAGTTTTAATCCTGATTTTTTTTAACTGTTGTCACTATAAATGTGAAAGACAGGACACAGTATAGTTGCACAAGCACAGGAAATTGGACATAGAAGCTTGTTAACCCCTGCACTTACAAAAAGAGTCTCTTTAAATCAGTTTTAAAGTCACAACACAGGTGTACCTTTCCCAGGTAAGCCTCTGCAATCTCCTTCATTTTTATCAGCACCATGGAGGAGATCTCCTCAGGGTAGAAGGTTTTGGTCTCACCCTTGTACTCCACCTTAACTTTGGGTCTTGTAGCATCATCAATGACTGTAAACGGCCAGTGTTTCATGTCTGACTGGACAACACTGTCATCAAAGCGACGTCCGATGAGACGCTTTGCATCTAATGAGAGAGAAAAAGAGACAAATACAAGAAGACATGTATACAAATATAAGAGACTCATTTTGAAATAACCAAAAATAACCTGTCTATAAAATTTAGTTCATACCGAATACTGTGTTGTTAGGGTTCAGAGCCACCTGGTTTTTGGCAGCATCCCCGATCAGCCTCTCTGTGTCAGTGAAGGCAACATAACTGGGTGTGGTCCTGTTTCCCTGGTCATTGGCAATGATCTCGACTTTGCCGTGCTGGAACACACCCACACAGGAGTAGGTGGTGCCCAGGTCAATACCAACTGCTGGTCCCTTGGACATGACTTCTGAGAAACGGAGGATGATCAGCTGTTAATCGTGAATTGGCAGGGGAATGAAAATCTGGATGTATGGAAGATGATAAGCACTGTAGGTGGCATCTGTGATGCACATTTGTTGCAATAGCAACAAGGCTATTATCAGACTCTAAGCAGCTCAAACAGGAGTGGAAAACTGTCTCAGTGAAGTGAGGCTCCACAGCACCTGTTTTCAAGCCTCCCATGTTTAACAGCTTGTCAGCGTAGGGTTTTGTTATGGCAACACTGGACGACAGGGAGGGGGGGGGCTTTTTATAGGTTTAGGTTTGATATATGGTTGAGACCAGGCTGAGGTCTGCAATTCTCAGACCCTTCCATCATTGAGTAGAAATGTTAGCCGCTTAGTTATGTTGGTTGATAGGACACTGGGTACCTTCCATTACACTTTCAATTAATCCTTTGAATTTATTTTTCATGAGTCAAACTTTGTCGTTAACAGTGATCTGATAGGCTGCTTCACTATGCGATGACCCACTTCATGCATTTAGGCTTGAGACAAAAACATGCAACTAAAAATGTACATGTTTGTCTATGGATGTGTGTGTGTTCACTACATATTTGTACATTTGTGCAATTGGGTATAAATGTTGGGTGTATAAATATTTATATAGACTTAAGATATATCTTTGTGGGCTTATGTAAGTGTAGAAGAGTGTATATATTAAGTAGAAATATATATAAGATAAGTTACAATAATAATAATAATAATAATGGATGATTTAAGTAATTTGATTTATATATTATTTATGTAATTTAAAATTATTATATTTATAATGACAATCACTAAAAAATGATTATCTTATAGTCTACTGCATGTTATAAGAGTCCTTGATGTCAGTGTATTATATTTTAGGGTTAGCTGAATGGATTATCATTTATTAATTAACAATGGAGAAGGAGTGGAAATCAATAAGTTTTGCTTCCTTCTGCTCCTTTTGGAAATGTAAAATAGGTTTAATTTGTGACTCTAAAGTTGGTTTGTTTTGTCATTGTTTGCAAAATTGAAAGGTTTTCTATGCTTGACCTTCTGTTTGTAGATTCTTTTGTTTATTTTCTTTTACATGTTCAAAGTCAACCTGGGCTTCCAGGTATTAAATTAACGACAGAACTGAAACAAATATTGTGAAATTGTTGAAAAATGTAGAACCAGAGATGGGTTTCAATGATTTCATATTATCGTATTCTATTTTCACAAAAAGAAAACTGAAAAAGACTGGCTCCTACTTTCACATGGGCAACTATTTTACTGAGATGACTCTGCACATGAGTTATTTGGAACTGTCCTGTGTTTACTGTTGCTACAGTAGCAGAATCAATAAACTGTAATGTTAGCCCATTAGCAATCCACAAGAGAGGTCATGACAACTAATCTAAGCAATACTTTTCATACTTGGGGATTGTGGTGCAGCCTCCCCTGGTGGAGAATAAGATTACTGCAGAAGACAACACATGACATGATTTAAGACCGATGTAGAGATTCTACCAACATTGAAAACGTTTGGAGATAAAACAGTAGAAAGCAAATTAAATAAAATATGTTAAGAACAAAGAGGCATTTAAAGGTTTGATTCTTTGGGAACTACTTTGAATTTAATTGTGTGTATCTAACAACATTTCATCATCCAAATATTTGTCTTATCATTGAAACTACAGATTTTTGACAGACAAAATCAATATTAAGCTAATTCAAATCCCAATCAGTGTAAGTTGTTAATGTAGAACAAAGAGTTAAAAGAAATGGCTGACAGCCCAAAAGTAAAAGGTTAACAGAGAAGCACGTTAAACTGCATCATTAGCTATCTGTCAACAGCAGCCTGAATACAAGAGGGCGTGACACTGCACATTTCTGGAGGCTGGGAACTTTCCAGACTATTCCCTTCTCTTCCTTGCAAACAAAACGCAGTTTGCAAGACGTCGTGTGAGCTGTGCTTAACTTTAACGCATATTAGTAACTTTTTCTTTTCTCATCTCTGGTAAAGCACAAGCTTACAGAGACACCAGCTTATAAGCAGCATAGGTTTCTGTTTGTGGTTCGCAGTATCATGGCATACCTGTTGTTAGCCACCTCATTTATATTAGTACCAATTTCAGCACGTCCAATTGGTTGTTCGTCACATGCAGAGGAAAAAAAGACATTAAAATTATGAGGCATTCCTTACCTATGGAAGATGGTGCGGTTTAAAATGTGTTTTAATATGTCAGACTCGACAAGAACAAAATTAAGCTAACAGTTAGCTTAATTCCATAAACGTTAGTTCAACCAACGGTTAACGTTCGTGACGCAGTCGTTTATTCAAACTTAACGGTTTAAGAGTAAATGGGCTGATGGACGGTGACAACAATTCTTATGAACGTCCAAAAGTTTTAAAGAAACATTTTTTATCAGGCTTTACTCACCTCAGCTTATTCCTGAAAGATTCTATCTATCGTCTTATCGATAAAGTCCCTCGTTCTGATACAGCACGCCGGCTTCCCCCTGAGTGGGTCTCACAGACTCCCGGTCCCCAGCTGTCTGTCAGTGAGTCTGGGAGCGGCTGCACCTCCTCGGGTGTATTCCCACTGAGAACGCTCTAGAACACAGGAGGAGCGATGCCGGCCAATCAACTTTTATCATATCACTGCCTCTGTGAATGGTCCAATAAAAATGCGGTTTGCTGATCTCAACATCAGTTGCTATCAAGATTCTAAGATTTTGGGAAAAGGCTCGAAGTTTCATATTACACATAGACCGTCGTTAACAGAGATGGAGAAACTTTAGGAGCAGAGGCAGACCAAAAGACAGCTACATAAACTTGGCTGGCTCTAAAACTTGGCTGAGAAAAGCCAAGTTAAGCCTACATGTTCACTTTGGGATTGTTAAGCAAGTTTGACAAACAAAACGACGACACAAAATTAAAGGCACACAGAAGTTCACTGACAATTTTGAGCTGTTGTCATCATTTAGAGCAGGTGTAGGCATGGAGTAACGTCCTCGTCCTGTGCTTAACTTGCTGATTAGGTCTAAAAGAGAACAGATTGTTGTCTGATTGGAGCAGACAGTCAGTTACAGGTCAACTAATGTGTTACACAGTCCCCCAGGAGCCTTGTTTATTGCTGAAGCTATTCTAAGAAAAATGCACACATTAACAATGAACCTCTCGTAAGGAACTTTCTTAGCTGGTTAAGATACAGTAAAAAATTACGTTGAGTGAAATTTGGGACTTATAAAAAGGAAATCTACTGTCAGGAAAACTCAACATGTACAGGACAAGCTTAGTAAAGGTACAGGGGAGAACCGGGTTAGTTGTCACATGGGTTGGTGGTGTCATTCAACACCAGAGGGCACTGTCTCTCAGATGATAATATAAAAATCAGAGCTCCCCTACATAGTCTTCTCTAGAGTCAAACAGTTGAGCTGAGGTGAGAGGACTTTTTTTTGTTTTTCACGTCAAATTGTAAATATTCAGCTCTGTAATATTTTTCTTCTTGGCTTTTAAAAACTTTGAAGAGAATGCTATGGTTTAGACTGTTAACAAGGTAGCTAACTTTGTTATACAGTTGTTAACCTTGATGCTAGCAAGAAATTCCAGTTGGGGTTAGTCATCACATTTATTCTCTCTCACAACACACACACACACACACACACACACACACACACACACACACACACACACACACATATATATATATATATATATATATATATATATATATATATATATATATATATATTTATATATATATATATATATATATATATATATATATATATATATATATATATATATATATATATATATATGGGTCATTGACATGACGTGCATATTTTTGTGTCCAAGTGCAATTTCTCCTTATGTAATAAACCAAGCAATTCATCAAATATATAACTTTAAACTATAAAACCTATTTAATTTGAAAACATCTTCAGCCAATTCAAATTATTATTTTTTTTTTTTTTTGTTTGGGCACCTTAAACCCCCAAGATGTCAGGTGGTGCGACAGTCCTTGCAAATGAACATAATCATTAAACTATCAAAATAGTATGTCACTGATAGTAAATTTAAAAAATACATATGGTGGCATTATTCTATGTTTGAAACCTTTCAAATAAAACATTTTTTTGTAAATAAAAATGTTTTAAAGCTGTTAAGTTAATAAAAAACCTTTGTCCAACAATTTGCATAATGTTAAATGTCAGGGTGGTGCAACCGCAATTTTGGACTTTTATTTTGAAGTAGAATGGACAAAACAGAAAACAGGGTATTGCATCATCCAGAAGACCCCAACTGACCTTTGTGACTAAGTGGAAAGGTTTGTAGCTCTCTCCCAAATATTGATAAAAATTGATATTTTCACTTCATAGGTAGGCTGGTACAATTTTCCATGTCAGGTGGTACAACCAATGTAATACTAGTGAAATGTTATTTTAACATAAAACTATTTATTTTATCTAAAAATGATACATGTCTACTTGATAACAAAGGCTAAATCTAATATAGTTGTCCAAGCAGATGCATGTTTAAATTGAAATTAGTTGTAATGTCAGGTGGCGCAACCAGTGAGTCAGGTGGCACAACTGCAGAGAATGTCAGTATTCAAGATGAATAATGATATTTAAAGCCATTTTCCATTACACTTCTATTTATTTTTTAAATATTAAATAAAAACACACGTTTAAATATCATGTTAAATAATTATTTATGAAGGTGATGCAGTCAAACACACAGCTGACATTGCTGTCCAAAGGGGTGCAGATGTCCAGACTCCAGAAGACTTTTACAGCCTTCTAACAGAAAGAAAATCTGATATCAAGTTCTTCTGGGTGAGTGAGGAGATCATCAGGAGATTTGGTGAAGCTGTTCCTGAGGTTGTGCCTCCTGTAAAGGGAACTTTGGCAGCGTATCAGGTCATGTCCACTGAACAAGGGACACTTATGCACAGGGAGATCTCATGCTTCTGCAGCAGACCACATATCTGCCAATGCCACATACCTACCACCGTCAACTTGTAAATGCCTAATGCCCAGGAGAGTGCTCAAGATGGCTGGTCACTAGAGTATTACAACATTGAATAAATAAATAAATAAAATAAAAAACACACCAACAAAATAATAATGTGTGAGTCACTGCAGACACTTTAGGGATACTTGCCAAAAAAAATTCACTTAGAAAAAAAAAATAGAAATATATATATATATATATATATATATATATATATATATATATATATATATATATATATTCGGTTGCGCCATCTGACATTTTTTGTTGAAATACTTAAAAAAAATGAATTAAAAAAAATAAAATTTTGGATAACTTCTGATTTCTTTTAAAGCACATTGTCCTTGACTCAAAAATATGCATTACATGTATTAAAAAAACTTTTAAGAAATACCTTTTTAGACCCTCATTTTGTCAATGACCCATATACATATCATGTTTGTATGTGATGTACAGTCAGTTGGTCTAAAGATGTTTCCTGTTCATGTTCTTTGCTCATTTTGTGTTAAGATGCATTAAGTTATGTATTTGTCAATTTGTGAATGCAATTAAACTTTCAGATTTAGTTTTGCCTTCTTGCCTCCTTTAAAAGCTTTTTCCCATTAAAATAACATTGTGACAAACAACCCCAGAGTGTGTGACAACCATCCCTATGATTAGGATAGTTGTCACAGCGTGTCAGAGTGTCTTTGACAGGTAATAACCTTTTTATTACAGTGAGTTTGAAAATAAGACCGATACACATTTCAAGCCAACACCTCAAGCTTCAGTTTAATGTAGAAATGACTACTGAAAGATGTTTTGATGATGAGCAATTCACTCCAGAGTAAAAAGTGCAACAACTAACCCTGTTCTCCCCTATCAGTTTGTCGACACAAACAGAAGCTTCATCACAGGAGCTTTAAGTCTGGACAGTGTGTTGGTCTGTACACTGCTGTTAAGCTGATTTCTAATGGTTTACCATGGACTGGACATTTGTATGATTTAAGTACTGCAGAAATGAAGAACCAGTCTGATTAGCTGCAATATGTTGTCTTTTAACTCTCAGCTAACCTGGTTAAAGCTAGCATGAACACAGTTTCCTGTTTCCTCTAACCAAGTTAGTCATTTTAAAAGACTGAATGGCCCCGGATTTGCTGTACTTGTATTTGTTGATCACATTTATTGATTTGTAGTTTCATCAGAATCTTCTCCAAATGGTATGATTTACAAACTTAAATTAGTAAATCTTGCAAAAGAGTTGTTTCATCAAAATAGCTGATGTCATTGATTTTATTCTACAATAATTTTTAAACCATGATGAAATTATTTCTGCTCATTCATACATGCAAAGTTGAGTTTGAGTTGGTTAGGTGGAACTAGTTAAAGGACTTCATCTATTTTCTGCTAAATTTCTTATCAAACAACTGTAGGAATTTTAAAGATATTGTTTTCTTATAAAAGTGATGCTGTGTCAAACGTACAATGTGTTGTTTTACAAAACACTACAATCAGGGATGTCCAGATCCTGAGCTCAACTGTTCTGATCCTGATCAGAGTCTATCCTGGCCCTTTGGGAATTGGCAATTAGCACCACTCTGATCATTTATATTAGCTGTGGTAAGATGAGCACAATTTGCAAAGAACTGCAGACACATGCATTAGCAACTCTGTGGCTAACAAGTCAGCAGTTTGGAAACACTTCAAATTACAGAGCAAAAATAGAAATCACCTCGTAAGACAACAAGCCCATCTTGGTGGTAGAGAGCACAAGTTTTGGAGTCATTTGAGCTATTGGGCTCATACTATATCCTGCTGTCACCACACTTAGATATCAGACACCACTTTACCTGAAGTGTGCAGCAAAGTTCATGACAGTATAAGGTAATCTTAAACAGGATATGACATCGGTTAGTTTTTAAACAGCTCTGACATTTGTACCTTGTCATTGCAGAGCCTCACT
This sequence comes from Labroides dimidiatus, assembly GCA_030710495.1. Taxonomy (NCBI): domain Eukaryota; kingdom Metazoa; phylum Chordata; class Actinopteri; order Labriformes; family Labridae; genus Labroides; species Labroides dimidiatus. The sequence continues at coordinate 2,020,994 of CM061154.1, read as the reverse complement.
TGTACACACTGGATGACTTTTGGATTGGCAATAGGTGTATTTCCTGCACACAGTTTCATGGGCCAAAAAAAAAGAAACGAAAATCTCAAACAAAAATTTCATCACCTATCAGTTTGCTTCTTTTTTTAAGTGTAACTGGTAAAAGTTATCCCTGCATATTGAAGGTAGGCTATCAAGCACAAGTACCATTATAATGCTGTATTATGAGTACAATCTCATTTAGTACTGCAGATGTTAAACACATGGTTGTTATTGCCTTTATTTTGCTCAAAAGTACAGAGAATTGAACTTTAGCTTAGGCTTGGTACTACCAACACTGAAGATTCAGAACACAGTAAAACAATTTGTTATCACTGAGGAAAGTACAGGGAGACTGTGACAAAATGGAAAATCTTGACCACACCTATTAATGCTGTAGAAACCCAGTAAGTCATATTAGAGGCATCAATGAAACGTCAACTGAAACCTTCTAAAAACACAATCTGTAGAGGAACAGCATATACTCATCAAAGAAAAGCTACTGATATCAGGGTGGTATCCCTCCAAGTCAAATAGAAGTAGGTCACTGATCATCAAGTTTTATTCTGAACCGTGGGATAGTTACAGCCCCGTACATGTAAGCACTGTGTCCTGATGTGCCCTTTGCAGAAAAAAAAAAAAAAACATGCTATGACACTGCTCAGGTTTTGCATTTGTTTGATGGGGTGATTCATTGTACAGCTTGTTCTTATTCCATTCAATCTTTCAATAGATACTGGTGAAAAGAAATCTGTTGTAATGGTTAAGCCACGCATTTGATACCGTCAGTGTATTCGACCTTAAATAGGGGACCCAAAAAAGGAAGGGAAATCGATATCCAACAAATAAAACAGAGGATTAGCTGTAGCATGTTGTAAAGTGTTTTGCAGACCTATCTGAGCATTTACAGCTGATGCTGTCAGCAGGTCTTAACTTGAAATGACGATAAGATCAGAAAGAGCAAAGTGAAGATTATATAATTTGTTTTGGCTCCCAAGCAAAAACAATTCTCGACAGGCAAGAATTTCCTCGTTCCAAGCCTGCACCTGCCAAAGGGCTTAGATAAGATGCTGTGAATGTTTTTGATAAGGAATGACAGTAAAAACGTGATAAAAAAAGCCCATCAGGTGTCATGAATCGTGTCCATAAACGTGTCCTTTTGTTGTGAAACTGAGCCTGCTGATGAAGAGATTCTATACTAATTTCCCAAATGACATGGAAGTGAGCTGAATTGCTTTAACGGTCACGTCTTTGGAGATCAGACTCTTGTGTTGTCATCTGAGACTTGCATGATCAACCACCATTCTTGTGTCAATGTAAACATCCATACATGCTTTTGTTCCTATTGAGAGAGTGCAAGGTCGGTGATACCTTGCAGTGCCTTGAGTCACATTCATGAACACATGAGCGTGTTCTGTGCTTGGCCTGGCATTGTTGTGAAGTGTCAAGAATGAATGTTAACAATGAGAAGCTTAGTCATTATTAGTCAAGTGTAATCCTGAGGCACTAACACTGAGCAGAGCTGTGCTGATGACAAATTAAGCAATGAAAAAATAAGTATTAAAAAATTACTCACTTTCTGATCTTTTCCAGCAGAAAGTGCCGTCAGGTTTTTCAGAGGAAAAAAACATAATTATGTATTCCTAAGAAGCAGAAAGAAAAACATCAGCATAGACTTAAAACAATTCTTTTAGGGTAATAGTTTGACATTTTGATAATCCAATCATTTGCCTCTTTTAAGAAAAGTTCAAAGAACCAGTGGTTAATCCCTCTTGAGTTCCTGACACTTTGTGGCAGCTGCTGACTTGAAATATTCATCATAATAAATTGTCACATAATATTTCCACTGGTTGCAAAAAAAAAACCTAACATGCAACAAACAGCAGGAGACAGTTTTGTTTGCTGGGTATCAAATAAAAGTGAAAACAATTGAGTTTTATTATATAAGTAGCAACCTCTGGTCTAAAAATATGAGACAATGTGGAAGTGCTAAAATCTGCAGTTTGTTGAGTGTCTGCTTGAGTTTGGCTTCAGAAGCATCGGAAGTCACAAACACACCAAGCCAAAAAAAGCTGTGCTCACAGCATAAATAAACATGTTTACAGCCTGGTACAAAAAATGTCTCCCATCTCAATCGATAATTTTTCTAACTGCACGCACTGTACTGGGGATGAATTTTTTTCTAACTTGGCACGGCTCAGCTCATGTACTGCCGGGCGCCCTATGGCTGTTACTTTGGAGACTCAAAGCCCGCCTCATTTCCAAAGCAAAACGGCCGGCACGGCTTCTGAAAAATCTGTTTCAGAAGCAGACGTCTGACATTGTGGAGACTACGTCCGTTAATTATACAGTCTATGATTTTATTTGTAGTTTGTCTGCAGAGAGCTAACAGGCTGAAACAGTCGTTAACCAAGTGCCTGGAGAGAGCTAGGCTACTGCTACTGTCAAGTATGGAAGCTAGCATGTATTAGTTGTTTGAAAATTAAAATTGTTGTTCCTTTGAACATTTTTTTTTAAATAAAGCAGTGTTTTTGTAAGAAAGTCTAACAGAAGGTCAGTGAGCTCTGTTAAATGACTTTGTTAATGCTAACAACAGCTTATGAGTGAGTACGATGTTGAGGTAAGCTGACACTGTTGGGTAGATTTGGATCATCAAAGATGCTTGGGGGGAAAAAATACACGGAATAAGGGCAGCAGACAAGTTGGTTACACCTGGTCATGACTGTGTACAGCAGGGGTCATCAACTACATTCATCTTAGGGCCAAAATATTTCTTCAGCAGACCCTTTGAGGGGTAGATGCTCTTGTGAAATTAATAACATTGATATTGCAATATTAACATTGATATATTAATTTTAACTCCAAATTTATATTATTGTTTACTATTTGTCTGTGTTAACAGACTCATATTACATGTACTACAGCAAACCACCAGGGAGCAACTGTAATATTTTAGGTTTCATATCCGTGAGGCTGTCAGCTGTCCATCACCGTCAGGTACAGTGTGGCAGGTTGTGGAGAACATCATCAGGAGAAAGGCCCTCTGAATATATTTAAAGCTCAGAAAATGTCACTCTGAAAGAGCCTTAAACCACAGCTTTAATGAAGAATAGACTGGCAAGTCTGTATTTATAGTGCTAACTTTTAAAACTGCTGTACCTGTGTGCCTCAGCTGCAATTAAACTGTCACTGCTTCTAAAGAATTTAACCCTTTAGCTACCTCTCCTTTTAACTCTTTAACTTTCACTTTCTAAATGCAAGGGACATGAAGTCTATTTATTTTTAACCTTATAACCCTCTATGGCAGGGTTATTCAATTAAAATTCAAAGTGGTCCAGTCAGTAAAAAAATGTATGTAAGGGTCCAGAACATCATACTGTGTAAAACTTTACATTATTTTTTTGTAATGTTAAATTAACATATATTTGACAATGTGTATGGTCGTTTGACATTTAAGTAAACAGAAACATTTACAGCAGACAGTGAAATCATTATTATCTTATAAAATGTAAGAAGGGATGTATTTAAAAATAAGATATAATAAATCAAAACAGTTGTTTAGTGATTGTGCACGGTGTCTGAGCATCAGACAGTGATTTTGTGCTCTCAAAGGTAAAAATGGACATAATTGAGTTGGTCCACTTTTCTTTTCTCAGACTGCATAATTTGTGGATGTTGTTCTCTCTAACTCTGTCTCACTCGTCTCTTGGTCCTCTCATTCTGTGATATTTTCTTTATTTTTCTCTCTATCATTTTTACTTCTGCCCCCGGCTTCTAAACTTTCGCCCACATGCGGAGCGGCAATATTTAGAGCCAGGAATGCAAAACCTTCATTGGCTGAGAAGCATCACAAGGGATGGCTTAACTCGAATGTAATTGGTCCGTACATTTCTAGCGCTACTCTGCCAAATCTGTAAATGCTGTGCTGATGAAAATAAAAATGTATTGTCAAATTCAAAATCCCCTCATAATTTACCAATCAGGGGTCTGGGTCAGCATAGCATGGCGCCTGGGTCTTGACCGCGGTCCGCCATTTGGTAACGCCTGCTCTATGGTAAGATGTTGCCTCTACGCAATGTACCCATTTTTGGCCTTTGACACTCAAACAACACTCATACATTTCAGTTGTAAGAAAATACTTTGAAAAAAGAGACAAGACCTTGAGGAACCAATAGCAGTGTTTGAATATGTCACATGACTCTCTGGAGGTCATGCAGAATTCTGTTTTTGCTGACTTTCTTGCAAGGACCAACTTGGCCATTTCTCTCTGTCTGAAACTGTCTGAAAACTTTTTTACCCGGTCTGTCTCAGTCTGTAAAAAAGGATTTCATATTTATGAGCAAGTGAAGCTTAATTACTAATAGTTTAATTTATCTTATTCACTAATTAATTAAAAATGGTGGCACAGCTGTTAGTGCTGCAGCCTCACAGCAAGAAGATCACTGGTTTGAATCCCGGTTTAGGCAAGGTGTGCCTGGTTCTGGATTGTTGGGGCCAAAAGATGCATCAGTGGCATTCTACACAAGTGTGTTGGATGTTAAAAAAAAAAAAACTTTGAGGAAGAGCTAATGAACAGAGGATGGCAGACCCACCTTTCGACTGCTTGAGTACAGAGCCACCTTCACCTATGTGGGTCTTGACGTGTTTGGCTCATGGGTTATTTCCACACAAAGGACCTGCGGAGGTCAGGCTAACAGCAAAAGTTGGGTTGTACGGTTTACCTGCATGAGCATACAAGCTGTGCACATTAAGCTAGTACAATCAATGGACACATCAAGTTTCATCAATGCTTTGCGGAGATTCTTTGCCTTGCGAGGACATGTTAAATACAGCCGTTCAGACTGCAGAACCAACTTTGTGGGTGCTTGTGATGAGTTGAATATGCTTCTCACCAATCCCAAAGAGCCCAGTGTCAGGTACTTGGGGGAAGGAGGCTGTTCTTAGGTATTCCACTCTCCTCATCCCTCCCACATGGGAGACACCTGGGAACAAATGGTTGGAATATCCAGACGTATACTTGACTCCATGCTGAAGCAGACCAGCACCTCACGACTCACCCATGAAGTGTTGTCTACCTTGATGGCAGAGGTCACTGCAATTATTAATGCTAGACCAATTGCACCCATTCTACAGAACTAGAATTACCCTTTCTATTGACTCCTGCTTTGCTCCTGACTCAAAAGATATGCACCAACCTTCTCTGGGTCTGTTTGACAGCAAAGATCTCCACCACCAGCAGTGGAGACAAGTTCAGCATCTGGCCAACACCTTCTGGAATAGGTGGAAGCATGAGTACCTCCCCAAGTATTACATTCACTGTGTTTAATGTATAGGAATATGCAATATTGTTTATTTACAGTTTGTAATTTTAGCTTTAGCATCTGACCTTCTATTGATGTTCAATGTTAGCTATCTGTCGATTTGGGTACAGACACGCAATGAGGACAGAATAGCCACTTTTTTTTTTTTTTTATTCCTGACTATTATGGTTCAGTGTTGCTTAAAGCAAAGCGCCCCCAAAAACACCCCCAAAAATATTTTCTTGAAAATTTATTCAGATTATGTTTATTTGCTCTATTTTATGACAAAAAAACAAACAAACAAACAAACAAACAAAAAAAAACGCTATATTTTTTCCCAACTGGCATCATAGTGCATACCACAGGGGGTTAACATTCCATCAAAGTAAAATGGCAGGAAGAAAGAAAGAAAGAAAGAAAGAAAGAAAGAAAGAAAGAAAGAAAGAAAATTCATTTTTGTATTTTCAAAGTTGTTAGGGCACTAAGATCAGAAACCATAAAATTCACTAAAATATTTTCAAGCTATAGAGACGATCCAATCAGGTTTTATTCAGTTAAACACATTTTTAATGAGATGCAGTCTGAACACATTTCTACTTTGAAATCTCAGCACTCCTGTGCAAGCATAGTTATTTACCCAACTACAACTAAAAAGGGAGCCTGATGAGTGCAATGAGTTATTGAGTTATTTTTGATTGAAGGCAAGCTAAAGCACAAGCCACTTTTCCAGGGACTTTTGTTTCATTTGATTTACAAAATAAATAGATAAAGTAACATATAGTTTCTACTCAGTTTGGTATTTTTTTGGTATATTCTGGGGGCCAGATGGAAAGCTTGGGCCAGTTAATGTTCACTGGTTACAATAATGGTTGAGAATGACATCAAACATTCAGTAGTTTTCAGATGTCACCCTGTGGTTGAAAAACTCTGGCCTTCGTGACTTTTCCTCTAAGAAATGACTGAAAGTGTTGCCTATTCTGTGTAAATTATGTGTCATAATTCTCTGTAAAAACGCTGACTGCTCAAACTGTAGTTTTGAGAGCTTTATAGTTCCTTCTAAATGTATTTTATAAAAGTTAGACAGGGCCAGGCTTGTGGTTTCTTTCTCTAGAAACTGGCAGTTCCTCAAAACCCTAACCAATGATTGGCTATTTGCCTTGTCATAACTGGTACTTATGTTAAATAAACTATTTACCTGTGATGGAACCATAGACTGTATGAAGCATGGTTTTAGTCCTCATGACATCACACATCTGTTTCTAAGCTGAGTTTTCAAGCCTATTATCTCCGGTAGCCATATTGCAAATGCTGATTCAACCTAACTTTTGGTGGACAGACCATGTGGCAAAGAGATGTCAGCCTTTAGCTTTCTTGCTAACAGTTACGATGTGACTGCCTGTCAGTCAATCCAACCATGCCCTTGATTCAATTAATTTTTTAACTTTTATTTGGAAAAAAAAAATAGAGCCCAATCGGCACCAATTATAGTGTATCACAGATTAATCGAGATCAGTCAATATGTAACCAATAAACTTTTTTTTCCTGTGCAGACATTCTGTTGCTCTGCTCCTGTGTATCTTTGCTGCCCAGCTCCTCCCCCTCGCACACAAATAGACCAGCGAAGTGCAGCACCACCTGTCCTCCTTACACTCTCACTCTGCTGCAGCAGAGGAGAGGACAAAGATGACAGAAATGGTGAGAGAAACTGGTAAGCTGTGACTTATACAATATAACACTACACTTTATTGCCCCATGACAATAATTTCCTAACACAAACACGCTTTTAGGGCATGTCAAGAAGAGCACCCTAGTGTTTTTCAAACAAGCTGAGAAGAGAAATAAAAATAAATTATGCAAATGTTCATTCCAATGCCCAGCATTATCTAATATAAGACTATTATTCAGTTTGGAAGTGGTGTAAGCTGCATCTTTGTGACATAAGTGGGTTAACAGTCCTTATGTTGACAGTGCTACTAATTAAAGTTCATTATTTTAATTTAGTAGTGTTCTGCTTCTTTGTCTTCAGTCATATTTTGGGTATCATAAGAATTTGTGTCCATGTAAAGAATATATTATGTGTATAGTAATCTTATTTCATAACTTGGCCAATATATATCGGTATCAGCATCAGCCCCCAAAATCCCATATCGATTGGGCTCTAGTTCTCAGTGGACACTTGATGAACTGCAGTTTTTCACACTTCTGGATTTGGTTAAGGTTACTTTGGGTGACCCTACCAGGGGTAATTTGCCTGCCTGAGATCCTCTGACAGGGAGTTCCATTGCTTGGGGGCCTGAACAGCAAATGCTTGGTCACCTTTTGTGACCAGTCTGGATTTAAGAACCGCTAGTAAATGGATGCAGTTGATTGTGTGAATACACACAACTATTTCCACTCAAGTAAAAGTCAGTACCAAAAGCTTTGCCATCCCAGTTGTAAAAGTCAGCCAGGCCTTTAATTATTGCCTGATTATGCATAATTCTGCTGGAGGTTGCTGCTCTTCTCATCCTTGAACATTTTCTTTTAAAACACAACTTTCCCCAAGATGGAAAAAAACATGCCCTCAGTGTTCCTGGCAATGAATTCATTCATAGACACATTGCTAGAGAAAGGAAGTCATCATATCATTTTTCATTGATTCAGATATTTAGTGCCCTAAATTCATGTGTTGACCTATATTACTGACACATTTGATTCCAGGGTCAAAGGTATACAATTTTACCCACATGGTGAGTTCTAGTCATAATAATGTGAAAGTCCTGCAGCAGACAGTGTATGATCCACACACACTGTTTGTGATCATTTGTCTTGACCTAAATCTGCCTCTTACCTGGACCTAGCCAGTGTCATTGATTCTCTTTGGTAAGCACTTTTCAGTTTTTAAGAAATGTGGCCCACAGTCACACCAGTGGCATGGCTTGCAGTCAAATGCTTCCTGAGACTACAAAGGAGAGATTAAAACTGGCATTTGAAACCGGATACGTCTAAAGTAATCTACCAGCCACCTTTTTCAGGCTGTATCCTCATCTGGTATTGTAGTCCTGTTCTTCAGGGACCAGAGTTACTCAGGGGGCCCTTTCTTGTCATGTTGCTTGACAAAAGACTTTGTATTTCTCTCGGATAGGTGTGTCTTTTATTCTAACTGTACAAAACGGCACAAAAATGTTCTATTTGCAGTCTTCAGCCTGAGGCCATAACAAAAACTGATCCATTTCAAAAGTTGCACTGTGAAGAACAATAAGGTGACTCTTATCACATCAAAAGATCTCAGAGGGGAACACTTGTGATCTGAACACTGATCCCACTCTTTCATCTGCTCATGAAAAATAAAACATTGTTTTTGTGTACACATCATGGTTTCTAATGCGACCCTCTCTCTGTGTTTTTCCATTTCATAACATTGTAAAGAGCCATTAAGTCTGCATCACCTTACACGTAAAGTTATGAAGTTATATGGCTGCTAATGCTGAATGCTACATACGGCCGTAGCTGGATGGAACAAACACTACTGACACAATTTTGTCTCATGAAGTTCAGACTCAAAGTGTTAATACCACCAAAATAAAATTCTCTAAGTCATCAGAGAGCTCATTCATCTCTTTAGAAACACACTGAGTACTCGTTTCCTTTATCTGTTGTCATATCACTCCAGTAATTCTCTATCTCAACTCACTGAAGGTTTGAAAAAGCTATCACAGTGCTACCGTGCTAACACATGAACAAAAGCACTACTTTTTTACAGTACTGTGAATGATTATTTTAATGTGAAAAATCAAACCAAAAACCAGGTGGTCACACCTGAAAACACTCAGATCTAACTTTTTTTTTAGTCATGGAGCCTAAACATATTGAAGTGTCAACATATGAATGCAGAAATGTTGTTGAACGATATCAGATTGAGCTCATTTTGAGCATTTTTGTCCAAGATCTGTCCCTGACAGCTGGAGAATTACGTCAAAGATATTTCAGAAAGTACCGGTTTGAACAAATGACGGTGAACTGAAGTCACCACCCTGAGCTGTGAGAAAAACACGCTCACTTTGGGTGAATTGTTATTCAAATTGAAAATGTGCGTAAGACATCCAGAGAAATGAAAGATGTGAGGGGCCGAGCTCAGGTTACACCATTGTCTGCGACTTTCCCTCACACGCCTCGTGTGGTATAAATAGAGATTTGGTGGCCAATAGAAGACAACATGAAGACAACCAGGTGAGTCCATCAGATCACTTTCTTTTCTTTAATCTTTTTTTGTCTTTTATTATTTTGAAACTGAAAGTTATTAAATTCTTTTTATGAAAGTATTTGAAAATTGATTAAATGTTGGATGTTGAGATTACTGAACCATTAAGTATTCCCTTTCCATCACCATTGCACTACTGTAAACTTCAAATTGTAAAATCTATAGAAACTATACATTTCCTTTTATACCCTATCGTCCTGTATGTGAATATCTGTTATTGTTGTTTGTTAATACGGCTTTAAACTTCTGCTTAGATGCATTCTGCACAATCTAATGTAATCTAATGTAATCTAATGTAATCTAATCTAATGTAATCTAATCTAATCTTTATCATTATATCAAAAAATTTATTTGAGCTACACAGGCTAAACTTTCCTGACTGTATTGTTGGAGAAACTCTTACCTGGCTCCCAGACAGGTTTTGATTTCAGTCCAACTTTAAACGAAACCATTCTTGATCCCATATTTGACAGATAATACTACTTTATGCCTTTTTTAAAAGAGAGACATAAAAAATAAATAAATAAATAAAATAAAATAAAATAATAATAATAATAATAATAATAATAATAATAATAATAATAATAATAATAATAATAATAACACAAAAATCAGTTATTTTTCTTTTCAGTGCTGGTTTGTTTGCTAATATGTTACATAATTTGCTTCTTCTTTTCCCCATAAAGGACAGATGATCAGTCTGCTTTCTTATTTCTAATATCTTTTGATTTGGGGCACAATCAGAGTAACATTCAATGATAGAAATTTAATTTTTTCCAACAAAATAATGAACAACATTGTCTCTACATTAAAAAAAATACAATAAATCAATTTCCCTTGGTAAAATAATCAAATACAAGTTGAAGTCCAAGCTAATACCTGTAATTTAAAGAATGAAGTCGAACTTGATGGAATTTTCTTTAATGTACGAACATCCTGAAAGAGGAACAGACACGCCTCATCTCTCATGTGTTGGTCTGTTTTCTCACAGGCGCACACTCAGCACGATGAGACCAGTCATCCTCCTGTGCATGCTGCTCCTCATCGTGAGGACTGAGGCCCAGATCCCAACACAGTGTATCACAAGCACCACAAACAGAGCCCCGGGTTGGTGGAATTAATATGATCTGACTTTACTGCACACTTTAAACTTTGTTCATCTGTGTTAACCCTTTGTAATCTCTTCCAGAAAACTCAGACATTTCTGTGACCTGCGGCACCAATCACATGGACCTGGCCATCTACATCTGTCCCATGTACCAAGCTCTGTACAACGAGTCTCTGATGGCCCTCAATAGTCAGTTTGACACTCCTGAGTGTTACGGCACTCCTGACTGGTCTGTTGTCCCACCAGTCTTGAGATTTAGTTTCCCTTTGAACACAAGCACTGTCTCAGCCTGTAGCAATAAGATTGAGGTATTTATAGGCATATTTTATCAAAGCTTTACCTACCTGAGGTGCTTCTTTTGTATATTTTGACTTGTATGATTGAAGTAAATAACCACTAGAATTTTCCAAATAAAGTGTTTCCTTCAGAAGTAATTTCATGGAGCTTTTATTTCCTGAAGATAACAGATGAAGTTGGGAAAGGAGAGTTTGCCGACTTCTCAAAGGTCCAGTATGCCAAAATCTCTGGCAGTGTTATCTCGGAGGATCCATCTCTGGGTATGATCACCTATCGACCCCTGATCCTTTACAAGTTCTCCTGCCTCTACCCCTTGCAGTATCTCCTGAACAACACTGAACTGGCTGTGTAAGTATGGTGTTGGATCCTTTGATTAAAGTAACGCATATTCGCAGCTGATTTGTTCTACAATTATTTTTTCTTAAATTTTACAGTTCAGGTGTGAATCTGGCCGTAAATGACAACAATGGTAGCTTTTTGAGCATACTCAGCATGGACCTCTTTGAGGTAGGATCTCCACTTGCATTCTGTTGTAGCCATTATTTTTTTTATAGTTCAGATTGTGATTTAATTCTTCCCATTTTTTGGAACAGGATGAAACACGCCAAAAGCCTCTTTTTGTCCCACAATCAGGATTAAACCTAAAGACAAAGATTTATGTTGCAGTTAAAGCTACCAATCTCACAGAAAGGTACCACAGTTTGGAAAGTTTGCTTAACAAAAAAATGTTCAGTACAAAACAAAACAATAACAACAAACAAACAAACATTCAAAATCCTCCTGTCTGTCCTAAAAGGTTCAACGTGCTTCTGGACAGATGCTTTGCAACAACAAATCCATATCCTGACAGCGACCGTTCCTATGACCTCTTTGTAGGGTGAGGCCCATCAGTGTAATTCTGCCTTTTCAGTCTCTCATTTATCTCCCTGTTTTCTGTTACTCACCACACAGAGTCACACTCTCTCCTCTCCAGGTGCACCAAGGATTCACAAACTCAGATGGGAGTAAACGGGATTTTGCAAATCGCCACCTTCTCCTTTGAGGCCTTCAGATTTGTGGAGCACAGAAATCAGACAGTGTCCACTTTCTATGTGCACTGTGTCACAAGACTGTGTGAAGTCAACTCCTGTGCCAACTTATTGCCTGTTAGTAACACCTTTAAAGGTCCTCATCTTGTTTTAAAGCTCCTGTGAGGATTTTTGGCTGGTTTTGAAATTGACTTGAATAAACACAGTCACCTCTTAATGAGCTACAAACACTCATGAGATGATAACTGTCATGATTGGTTGTTTCTGCTTTTCATTTTTTAATGCCTGATACTGCAGCTGCAGGGTAGGAGTCAGATGAAGTGATAAAGCACATGCTCTCTATAAAGTCTTCATTTAGATTTTTCACAGCAAAAATGTTCAATGAGCGATACATTTGACCATGATGTACAAAGGTTTGTCAGATCCTCACAAAGCAAAAGTTACCCACAGGAGCTTTAAGGTTTCACAAAATGTTCAATGTGGACAGTTTATCATTATGATCTTTTTTTCTCAACAGGACTGCAAACAGAATGGAAAAAGGAGGAAGAGAGAGACCCAAGATGAGCCGGCTAGTACTACAGTAACCTCACAGGCTATTCGTGTGGGCAGGAATACTAACGGTGAGTCTTTACCAGTAAGAGTTTGGATTTATTCTTTGTAAAGTTATTTTTATCAGGCTCTTTACGCCTTTAATCAGACAGCAGGACAGTGGACAGGGTGATAAACAGGGTGAGTGTGGGGAGTGAGGTGCAGGAAAGAGGCCACAGGCTAGATCCAACCACTAGAAGGCATACCTCAGAGGATGAGACCGAAACTGCTTGGTCATATCTTTGCCCTATCAGAATTAAATTTTGACCTTCTAAGTTACAGACTCTTGTTTTAACCTGTAAAACAATCTTATAAGAATGGCTCTAGAAATCTCATTGGCCACCCCTGATACCATCCAAAAATCTCAAACTGTAATTGGCTGTTTGCCTTGTCAGAGGCAACTCACCTCTAACAAGGCAAACAGCCTTCTGCAAAAATCAACAACCATTAATCTGATCGTGTTGCCGCCATATGACTGCATAATATTTGGATGTAGTCTCTGTGACATCACCCATCTGTGTTTATTGTGAAGTTTTGAAGCTGATCATCGTTGGCAGCCATGTTGGAAATTTAAAACCCAAGCTTGCTTTTGCTGAGCGAAGTAGGAGGTGTGAGATGGGGGTGGGTGGGTGTCTGTCTGCCAGTCAGCTCAGCTGTGCCTCTGATTGGGTAAACTCGGGATTCTAATCTCTCTCCCTGGGGAGGTGCTCCAGGCATGCCCAGCTGGGAAGAGACCCTGGAGTAGACCAAGGAAATGATGAAGAGATTATATCTCTCGGCTGGCCTGGGAACACCCCAGGACCCCCCAAGAGGAGCTGGGGGAAGTGGACAAGGGCCACTAGACTTCACCATTGACATTGCTGCCCTTATGACCTGGACACAGAGAAGCGGTGGAAGATGGATGGATGGATGGATGGATGGATGGATGGATGGATGGATGGATGGATGGATGATATCTTGTTATCTTCAGGTCTAGAAGTGAAGTGAGGTTGATTGCACAACTTTTGGATAGAGCAGAACCAGCTGTTTCTTTTACCTCTTAATATAAGCTAAGTGAAGTTAAGAGCGTGGTCCCACTGGCCATTTGCTGCTCCCCAGCTGGCCAGTAGGGAACCCCGGTCACACTACTCCAACATGAACCAGAGTCACCATGAAGTGTCTGTTTACATGTAGTGTGGTCTCAGAGTAAATGGTAAATGGACCAGTACTTGTATAGCGCTATAGATTTCTAGAGCCATTCTTATATATACTCATTCACCCAATCACACCACATTCACACAGATGATATAAGCTAATCAGACCATCAACTATATCTAACATTCACACCACATTCATACATACTGAACAACAGTGGGAGCAACTTGGGGTTCAGTGTCTGGCTCAAGGACACTTTGGCATGTGACTGCAAAGCTGGAATCGAACCCACAACCTTCTGATTGTGGGGCGACAACTCTACCACTGATCCACAGCCGCCCCATAGTAAGTCAGTAGTGTGAGACACGAAGAACAGGATTATAACTTTATGCTAAGTTGTTTTGGTCCCACACAGCCCTCTAACACCCCGTTATTGTTTAAAATAACTGTTCGAGGGGAGCGGTCGCAGCAAACATATCTGTGTGCTCGTGCATGAAGTGCACTGAGGACACTATACTTGCTGTCACACTGGTCAAATGAAGTGGTAATTTAGGGTTGAAGCGTGCTTGAGCATGGTATGGTTGGCCAGTGTGACCGCGCCCTCAGTTAAGAAACTACTGTGGTTTTAATCACCTTGTCTTTTTTGTTTCTCAGGGGGTGTTCAAGCTTTCTCAGCTCCTTATGGTAAGTGTGAAAGAGACTTTGTGGGCTGTACCAAAGAATTAAGAAGAGCAGCATATTTACTGTCATTAACTATACCATACGTTTACTACAGTGTGCAGAACATTTTCAGACTTCTCTTCTTCTCTGTTCAAACACAGATGCTTCACCAGAGAGCAGCTACAGCAGCCCTGTGGTGGCTGTAATCGTCTGCCTCATCATCCTTTCCATTCTCTTCTTTACCATGTCCGCCTACTTTATGTTTTACATCAAAAGAGGAAAACTAATCACACCGTAATAACACCAGCATTACCTGTCCTCATGTTTTAACCCCCATCACTCTTTTCCCCAGCATGGCTTAAATATGTGCTAATCCTGTTAAACTTTCTCATTTCACAAACAGTTAACTACCATTGTCATCAATTCTATTGGCTGGGGATTGTATAACTATAACCACGCACATAGATCATGAGTGCAGATACGAGGGCGCACAAACTGTACGATGCTTGTGTAATATTGTCAGTCATGTTAAGGTATTTAATGTATGGTGTCCTTTCTTGTAATTTAAAATTGTGAACTTTTTAACGCTGTATAGAGAAATATGAAAATGAACTCATGTATTATTCTTTAATAAAAATAAGATAAAAACCTTTTTTTTTAACAGACTAGTTCAGTGAAGTGGAATACTGAGATCAAAGAGTCTAAGCCTTTTACCTTTACTTGTGAGCTCAATTTTCAAAATGTTTGACTTAACACACTTTAAAGCCACCTATTTGTTCCAGACAAATGCCACCCAACGAGAAGTTTACTTTAAACTCTATCTTGACTTTTTCCTATGAAGACTCATACTCACTCTGAAACTCAAGCTAACTCTTTGTCCTTTAGCAACTACAGACCCCCACACTTCCTTTCCCTTAAGGTGTACATGTGACACACAGAAAAAGCTCAATGGAACGTCCTGAGAGTCACACTCCTCCTTTGAGACCTTCAGACGAGTAAAGCACACCAATCAAATGGTTTCCACTTCCAACACTCTGTGTCATAGGACTCTGTGAGAGGTCAGCCTGCAGCACCTGATGCTTTGAGTTGAGTCAGATGGACTGACACAAAGTGGAAAAGTGTGCTGTGGTCTGACGAGTCCACATTTCAAATTGTTTTTGGAAAATGTCATCGTGTCCTCCAGGCCAAAGAGGAAAAGGACAATCTGGATTGTTCTCAGGTCAAAGTCTCAAAGCCAGCATCTGTGATGGTATGGGGGTGTGTTAGTGCCCATGGCATGGCTAACTGGACCATCTGTGAAGGCTCCATTAATGCTGAAAGGTACATACAGGTTTTGGAGCAACATATGCTGCCATCCAAGCCACGTCTTTTTCAGGGACGTCCCTGCTTATTTCAGCAAGACAATGACAAGAGACATTCTGCACCTGTTACAACAGCGTGGCTTCGTAGTAAAAGAGTGCAGGTACTAGACTGGCCTGCCTGCAGTCCAGACCTGTCTCCAATTGAAAATGTGTGGAGCATTATGAAGCACAAAATACAACAGCAGAGACCCCGGACTGTTGATCAACTGAAGTTGTTCATCAATCAAGAATGGTAAAGAATTCCACCTCCAAAGCTTCAACAATTAGTGTCCTCAGTTCACAAACACTTATTGAGTGTTGTTCAAAGGAAAGGTGATGGAACACAGTGGAAACATGAGCCTGAACCAGCTTTTTAGGAACGTGCTGCAGCCATCAAATTCAAAATGAGGGAATATTTGCTAAAAAAAACCCAATAAAGTTTATCAGTTTGAACAATAAATATCTTGTCTTTGTGCATTCAGTCGAATATAGTTTAAACAGGATTTACAGATCATTGTATTCTGTTTTTATTTATGTTTACACAACATCCCAACTTCACTGGACTCAGGGTTGTACCTAAAAAAAATTTCTAAATCAATTGTGACAAGTCATAAGAATAATAGGATCATATCTATGTGGTTACTTTTCTAATATATCAGGAAAAAACATTATCATGTCTATATCTTGTTTTTTGGCACTTCATAAAAACATCTGGGGATCAAATTCAACCAAACTTATGAGTAAACCATCCAATAGTTAAACCTCATGGTGGCACTCTAGGTAAAGCTGAGGGATCACCAAGAAAGTCTGAATAAGTTTTGACATAAATAAAAAACAAACCAACTTCACGCATTTGTTGAAAGTTAGTTAAAATTTTACCTGTGGTAACCGTTTTCCAGCCAAACTTTCAAGATATTCAGAGTGTCAGAAGTTCAAAAACAAAATAAAAGGCATTGCATAGTTGTTTTTATTGAAAAGTCTCTAATACCACCTGTTTACAAATAACTAAGTGTACTTCATCACTCAACTGTTGAACAATACTGTCAAGCTAAGCATCTCAGCAAGGTTTTTAAAAGTAAGACATTTCAGATAAAGTGTATGGGATGACAGTAGATGAAGTAAAATGTTTGAAATGTCCAGTTCGATAAAAAGTGCATAATCAAGTGTCAGAGTAAGGCAATTTAATTGAAGGTATTAAAACCAAAGGAAGTAAAACAGAGTAAATGCACAAATGTTCTTTAACTCCAAAAAAGATGTGAGTGAGAATTATTGAAATTCAAATGTTACCCTTTAAAAAACTTTTATATAAAACATCTCTGTGTTCTCAGTGTAAGTCAGTTTTTTCTCTTCTGTTTATCAATATCAATGTTTGCTAATATGAGCCAAAGGCCAAAATGTTCACTTCTTCTCAAAGCTTTTCCTGGCTGACATGAAATCAATGCACTTATTAAAACATCCAATTTATCATCATAACAGCTCTTGGTAAAATACTTTGTCTTACAGCTTTCAAGTTGAGTTATTTCAAAGCAGTTTTGGCAGAGTTCAGCATTCTCAACGGGAGAACTTCCTCCACCCATTCATTTGGGGTGGCCTTCATGCGATCCCAAAGTGCTACCTCATAGGGGGTGGAGTCCATCCAGTCAACCAGTGCTCCGTAACTTCTGCCTGAAGGGGGACACACAAATTGACCGGGATTAGAAAAGTAGATACAATAACTGCATCTCATTTTGTATTGGGATGTAGAAAAAAGAAATCTTGACCTGTTCCAGGTCCAAGCCTCAGCCCCCCCAGCAGGTTACTGGCGAGTCTATCTCTGTCCCACACAGTGAGTTCCACACAGGCCTCTGCTAGATCAGTCTCTCTGATCCCATCGTAGACCATGGTGTGGTTAAACACCGGATCTACTGTGCGTCGCAGCACGCGAGTCTTCTGACGACTCTTCCTGCTCGTGTCCGGCAGGACAAAGCTTTTGATGAGGGGGAAAAAGAAATGTTGGCTGAGATAGAAATAAGTAAAATATGTACATACTCCAGGACTATTTGCATAAATACTGCTAACAGGGAGTAACAGCAAGTTTTTAACCTGGTTCTGCGAAGCTAAACTTGCCTAACGCTAATTCCAGCTTCTGTCCCATAGTGGATTAACAAGACCGGGAGCGGAGCACTCTTTTTATTTATCTCACTGTAAATTGGAGTATTCCCCAAAATACTGAACTGTTTCGAAAGCTTAGATGGATTTTTGTACATACCACTTAACATACGGGTCGATGGAGGCCCTGATCAAAGGCAGGTTCTTGCATTCTTTCACCCAAATGTGAATCTCTCCTGTGTTTAGACGGTTCTTTGCAAATCCTATTACAATGACATGAAAAAGGACTTTCAGAATCTTGTGAATGAAACGAGTGAGAGTGCCTGTTATTGAAGTGTACCCCATTCTCCCCCTCTTCTTTTTATTAAGCAATAAAATTGTGCAGACCTTCGCTGTGGACAATCTGTGGCATGAAACGTATGGCTAGTTTCATCTCTCCTCGGCCGTTGGATGGTGCTAGAGTGGGTGTAGTCTGCAATGTTTTAACAGAGCATTCATTAAATAAACAGTGGATCCAGACAAGCTTTGTACACAGAATGAACAATGGCGGCAGAGCTGGTGATATAACTTTTAATAGACAGCAGGTTAAACGAGCAGACTGACCGCATTCCATGACAACCATGCAGCAGTTTGATAAGAAAACAAACAATAACACAGCTTGTTTTGTCTTTACCCTGGCTTTCAGTGCTAAGTAGTTCATCTGGGTGTGGTCAAAGTCCCACTTGGAGAGGTCCACATCTACCTCGCCCAGGAAACTGTTCCTGCCAAAGGTGTCGTTATGCCAAACAGAAAGAATGAGCGTCTGGGTTCTGAGGTACTCCATACGAACTCGATACTGTGAGGAGACAGGAGAGGGCGAGCTGCTTTTGTTTTCTGACTGTCATGCTGCCAAGCATTAAATGTTACACTTTGGGAAAGTGGAAAAATCTCAGTGAAGTGGTGTTATAATATCTGTGAATTCTTACCCTGAGGATCTCGTTGAAAGTTGGATTTAGTGTCTTCTTTTTCACAGATGTTTTCCTCTTTCCTAGATTAGCTTTATCAGGCACCAGGTAGCTTTTGACATACCTTAAAAAAGCAAAATGCAATGAAAATTTAAACAGGGCAGAGAGTACTCAGAGTATGAAGCCAGACCATACTTTCAGATTTAAAAAGGAAAACTTTTCTAACCAAACATTTTATCAACAGGCAATTTTGACCGGATTTGACTGGAGGTTCAACATTTTTACATCAAACAATCTTCATGAGCAAAGGCTGATTTGAAATCCCAAAATTCATCCCAAATTCAAATGAAGTTGGGAAATTGTGTAAAACATGAATAAAAACAGAACACAATGATTTGTAAATCATGTTTAACCTATATTCAACTGAATACTCTACAAAGACAAGATATTTATTGTTCAAACAGATAAACTTTTTTTTCTCCAAAGTATTCACTCATTTTGAATTTGATGGCTGCAACACGTTCCTAAAAAGTTGGGACAGGGTCAGCAACAGACTGGGAAAGTTGAGGAATGCTCCAAAAAAAACCTGTTTGGAACATTCCACAGGTGAACAGGTTCATTGGAAACAGGTGAGTGTCATGATTGGGTATAAAAGGAGCATCCCTGAAAGGCTCAGTCGTTCACAAGCAAGGATGGGGCGAGGTCCACCACTTTGTAAACAACTGCGTGAGCAAATAGTCCAACAGTTTAAGAATAATGTGTCTCAACGTACAATGTAAATAATTGATGGATTTGATCATCTACAGTCCATAATATCATCAAAAGATTCAGAGAATCTGTAGAAATCTCTGCACGTAAGCAGCAAGGCTGAAAACCAACATTGCATGACCGTGACCTTTGACCCCTCAGGCAGCACTGCATTAAAAACCAACATCATTGTGTAAAGGATATTACCACGTGGGCTCAGGAAGACTTCAGAAAACCACTGTCAGTTAACACAGTTCATCACTACATCTACAAGTGCAAGTTCAAACTCTACCATGCAAAGACAAAGACATATATCAACAACACCCAGAAACACCGCCGGCTTCTCTGGACCCGAGCTCATCTGAGATGGACTGACACAAAGTGGAAAAGTCTGCTGTGGTCTGACGAGTCCACATTTCAAATTGTTTTTGGAAATCATGGACGTGGTGTCCTCCAGGCCAAAGAGGAAAAGAACAATCTGGATTGTTCTCAGGTCAAAGTCTCAAAGCCAGCATCTGTGATGGTATGGGGGTGTGTTAGTGCCCATGGCATGCTGAAAGGTACATACAGGTTTTGGAGCAACATATGCTGCCATCCAAGCCACGTCTTTTTCAGGGACGTCCCTGCTTATTTCAACAAGACAATGACAAGACACATTCTGCACCTGTTACAACAGCATGGCTTCGTAGTAAAAGGGTGCAGGTGTTGATCAACTGAAGTTGTTCATCAATCAAGAATGGTAAAGAATTCCACCTCCAAAGCTTCAACAATTAGTGTCCTCAGTTCACAAACACTTATTGAGTGTTGTTAAAAGGAAAGGTGATGGAACACAGTGGAAACATGAGCCTGTCCCAGCTTTTTAGGAACGTGTTGCAGACATCAAATTCAAAATGAGGGAATATTAAAAAAACTACATAAAGTTTATCAGTTTGGGAGACTTCTGGTAAGATGGCGACAGGTAGGCACATTTAAAGTAGCTCTCAAGGTCAGTTAACTAAACTGGATATAAGAACTCCATAATTCAAAGTTTTGAAAACACAAAGACGACATGAAAGGTGCGAAACACAAGCAGAAGATGAGAGAATGAACAGTCAGAGCCGACACGATGGAAGAAAACGATAACAATGATAGAGACACACTGGAGGAAACCACACACGAAGCCCCACAACAAGAGGGAGCATTGCTAGCAGGGCTAGCTGTCATCCGTAGTGATATACAAAGCCTGAAACAGGACTTACAGGACAACTTCAACAAATCAATCAGGAACTGAAGCAAGATATGGTTATTTTCAGACAAGAAATAAAAAACTCAAAGAAAGCAAAACAGAGATGCAGCATCGAAAGATGACCCTGTCAGATGCCCAAACGTGAATTGTTGAACTGGAGGAGTTGAGCAACGAGGCTTGGGACGCACTGACGTTGTTGGGGAAACTCGCCCCCAGATTGGGAGAAAAAGTGTTTGACTTAGAAGCAAGGTCCCGAAGAAATAACAAACCAATCTTCGGTCTGCCAGAAGGACCTCCTGCTAGCAACTGAGCTACAGCTACCAGAGGGAACCAACCTGCAGATCCACAGAGCACACCGAGCCATCGGGAGAAAACCACTGCCAGGTACTGCTCCGAGATCCATAGTTGTCAAATTTTTACAACATGAAACAAAGGAAATGATCATTAAAAAAGCCTGGCAAAATAAGATGTCAGTTCACGAAAAGCTTATCTGGTTTGATCATGATTACCCCACTGAAGTTGTCCTGAAGAGAAAATCATGCAACAAGATAAACGCAGATACCAGATCGGAGTTCAAAGCGAGGACACTGGCACTGCTACGAGAGTAACCACGGGATGGCTTCATGTAAAACACAGACGCCCCACCCGAAAAACCGCACTGAGAGCGAGGAAAACCTACAGGACTATCAACAGGTCAAATGACTGCAGCTCTCAGGCACAACAATCCATCCCACCTCATATATGGAAATATATAAGTTACAAAACTAAAATAGATTCATATAACAGTCAAATACTGGTAAAGGGTTAATTTGGGTATCAGGTATATTTAGGTAAAAGTATAAATGCAGAAAAAGCATTCGATCGTGTTAACTGGAGCTTTTTCTGCATCGTGTCGTAAACGATGGGGTTTCAATACGAAATCAGTAAATTGTATAAAGACAATGTAATAACAACCTAATGCAAGAATCAAAATAAATGGTAATTTGACACATAGATTCATCTTAGTGAGATCAACGAGACAAGGATGTTGTTGTTGTCCACATTATTTGCTTTATACATAGAACCTTTAGCACAGGCAATCTGACAAAAAAGAGAAATCCAAGGAGTATAAATTAAAAAAAATAAATAAATCATAAGATAGGGCTTTTTATAGAAGACATTATCTGTTTTCTCCAACAACCACATCAGTAAATCCCAGCTCTTATGACACTTATTGAGACCTATGGAAACTTTTCAGGATTGAAAATCAGTGTTAAAAAAAACACAAGTACTGGCAATTAACTATTTACCACCAAAAATTATGCAGAATTAATATAAATTCAACTGGAATTTAAAGGCAATAAAATATTCACCCTGCCTTTAGATTTTAGCTCGAAAATAGAAATGATAAAAATGAATGTTGTACCGAGACTTTTGTATTCATTTCAATCACTACCAGTGAAAATATCCCAAATACACTTTTTTAAGATTATTTTAAGATGGGGGGGGGGGGGGGGGGTATATTTTATCTCAGCGCAATAATAGTACCTCAGTATGAACTCTGATTGGGGATAAAGAACATTACAATAAACGAAAAAATGAAAAGTGATGTACAATACCAGGCTTTACACTCCAAATATGGTAAAAAAATAATAAAAAATATTTAAACTACAGAAAGATATCAATACATTAAAATGATACCAATTTTAAACCTGCTCATCAAGAGCTGGGATTCAAACAATGGCTCACAAAAGGAATCACAACATGGAAAAGAGTGGAATAGGAAGGAAGGCTCAGGAGTTTTGAGGAGATGAGAGATAAATATGGTTTTGACAAATACAACTTTTTTGGTTATTTACAAGCAAGAGATTATTCTAACAGGGAAATAAAGTGGATTCCTTCCATGGAAGAGAACACAGTGATCAAAATGATTAATAAAGCATATAAAGGAAAAACAATGAGACTTATCTCTTTTTTTTACCATATGCTTTTAACAAATACTAAATATTTAACAGAACACATAGATCACATGGGAAAGTAAATTATCTATTGATATAACAAGTAATGATTGGCAAAATATATGGAATAACCACCAAACAACCGCTGGTTCCTGGAAATAGAGGGAGTTCTCTTGGAAAAATCTGATCCGCTTTTTCAGTACCACCAAAATAAAAAGTAAATATTTGAACCAACCTCTTCCATGCTGGAGAAACTGTGGATCAGTAAATGTTAATCATATTCATATATTTTGGAAATGTTCAAGAATAAGTAACTATTGGGAAAACAAATGTACAGAAATAAAAGAAAAATCTTGGGATATAACATACCATTGAACCACTATACTGTTCTTATGTAACTTCACAGTTGATCATTTACAAAGAAAGGAGATGGATTTGTTCAAAATTTTGATTGTGGCTTGTAAAGAAAATAATAACAAGAAAGTGATACCAAGCAGACCCCCCAACTATGGAACAGTGGATCCAGATTATTGAAGAAATTTATGTGACGGAAAACTGACACACATATTGAAACTGCAGAAAACCCAACTGGAGAGAAATGAATGGGAGAAATGGACAATACACAGGAATAAGAGCAGGGACAATGAAAACTGAGAGGAGACATGTTGAAAAAAGACACTGAAAAGAGTTCTACTGTGAATTCTTTGACTTTAAATATTTCCCCTATGTTTTATATCTTTGTAAGGAATGTTTTCTTTGTTATGAATGACTGCTTGTTGTATAACTGTTTAAAATATATTAAAAAAATTGTTAAAAAAAGTTTTATCATTTGAACAATAAATATCTGGTCAGGTTAAACAGGATTTACAAATCATTGTATTGTGTTTTTATTTACATTTTACACAACGTCCAAACTTCATTTGAACAGGGTTGTAAATTCAGGCTCATTACTTACGGATCTGAACGGCCTCTCTTAGGATCCACTGCAGCCAAGTCTTGGCACTCAGCGACAAAGATGTGAAACTCCCTGAGCCTGTGAACGTAGTTGATGGAGAACTGGATCCTCCCCTGGACTTCCACGCTGCCAAAGTCTGCGCTGTATATGGTCATCACACTTCCACTCAGCTAGGAGCACACGCAGGAAAGTTAGGTGAACCTTTACATTTTGGATTGTAGCTGAAACTATGATGCTGTTAGTTAGAGGCCAATGTGCTGATAGAGTGACCAGGCGTGAGGTGAAGTCCTGCTTGTTTTGGATCTTGTTGTTTTGAAATTGAAGGACTGTCAGCTGCGGGAAATGTAGTTTTACGCACTTCAAACAAACGGGGGTCATTTTTGTCTCTTAATATCTTAAAATAAAAGTTGTCTTCTTGACTTATCTGGTGAGTGTGGCTCAAATTGAGTCTTATAAGATGTTTTTACTTGAAATAAGGTGATAACGGAGGCTCAAAGGCTTAAAAAGCAAACGAGCGGTGCAAATTGAGAGAGCAGTGTTGGAGTGAGGCGTGTGCAAGCATACAGTGTGAACATACAGTAGAAGACAAAGATGCCCTGCCAGAAGAGTTGGTGAGGTTAGTGAAGGAGTTGCTGCTCATTAGACTTCCTCTGTGGTTACTTTCCCCGTAGTTGGAGTCGGTGTCAGTGCCAACATCCTGAAACACAGACACACTGCACAAAAAGCTCTGTGCACAAGCTTTTGGAGCTACTGAGCGATAAGAAGCTAGGATGGTTTTTACCTCCTTTTGTAGGAATGAAGGAACTGATTTGCTCATCTTCTTCAGGTGCTCCGGGTCGGAGTATAAGGACGAGGATGATGGTGGTACAGATGAAGCTAAAGGGAGGTAAAAAGATGCAAAATCTAAAAATAAATGAGAAATAGATATTTATATGCAAGAAACCCATAAAAAAACGTAGTTTCTTAAACAAATGAATTACAATGTCGGTGGCAAATCAGCTAAATTTCTGACATACAAATTATGCAAGCAACAACAGGGAAACACGATTTATAAAATAAAGAACCCCCAAACAGACTTAATGGAAATTAAAACAGAAAAAATTCAGGAGAGCTTAGAAACATTTTACCAGGAGCTATACTCTCAACCCCAGGCCTCCAGTGAGACACAGATAGACACTTTCTTGGGTAAATTAAAGCTTCCAACTCTCACTGTTGCACAGAATGAGATACTAATGCAACCAATTACTTTGCAGGAATTAAATACAGCCATCTCAAAACTAAAGAGGGGGTAATGACTGGGCTCAGATGGGTTCACTTCAGAGTGGTATCGGTGTCTAAAACCCCAGTTGTCTTTGCTACTACTGAACACGTTTAACTGGATCTTGAAGTAAGGGGAAATACCCCCCTCTTGGAGAGAAGCCATTATATCAGTTATCCCTAAGGAAGGTAAAAATAGACAAGAATGTGGCAATTATTGACCGGTCAGTGTTCTTAAAATAAATCACAAATTATTTACAGGGATTTTGGCTCGCAGACTGGAACAATTTTTACCTAGCCTCATTCACTTGGACCAGACAGGATTTATAAAACAAAGACAAACTATGGACAATATTCAAAGGATATTAAATATACTAGAGCAGATAACTAGGGACAAAACTAAAGCAATGATAGTAGGGTTGGTTGCTGAGAAAGCTTTTGAACCAGTAAGATGGAAATTCTTATACAAAGTCTTGAGAAAATTTAGGTTTGAAAGTAGGTTTATTGAAGTAATTCAGGATTTGTGTGATAAACCTACAGCTCAAATCAAAATCATTGGGAACCTTTCCAATACAATTGTCTGGGGGAGAGGAACAAAACAAGGTTGCTCCATTTCTCCCCTGCTTTTTGCTTTATTTATTGAACCCTTGGTCCAGCTAATAAGACAGAGTAAAACTACTAAGTGTATTAAGGTGGCAGAGAGTGAACAGAAGGTGGCTCTATTTGCAGATGATGTCCTAACATACTTAGGAGAGCCAGAAAGATCATTTGAGGGGTAAACTATCAGGTTATAAACTCAACATATCCAAAATACAGGTTATGACTTTAAACTACTTTGCCTCAAAGAAATTGAAAGACGTAAGAAATATAACCTCAATTGGGAAACTGAGGAACTGAAATATCTGGGTATTACTCTGACAAAAGACCTGTCAAAACTATTGCAGACAAATTATGATCCCCTCTCCTCAAAAAGTTAACAAGATACGCATAGATGGAATTGAATCTCTTTCCTTGGTCTGAACTCAAGGCTAAGTGCAGTTAAAATGAATATTCTTCCACCTCTTCTATACATATTCCGCACTTTGCCAGTTGAAGTAAAGGATAGTCAGCTGAGAGAGTGGGATAAAGAGATTTCTCGGTTTATCTGGCAAGGAAAGAAACCAAGAATCAAATTTAGTACTCCGCAGTTGGAAAAAGAGAAAGGGGGGATGTCACTTCCATGTCTTAGATATTACTTCTATGCCTCACAGCTGATTCCTCTGCTATATTGGTGTAACTCAGAATACAAGGCCAAATGGAAACATTTAGAATTGAGTTTAGCCTCTGATTTTCCTCAACAGGCTACATTAGCTGATAGAAGACTTGCGATCAAACTTGAAGAAGGGAAAAATCCCTGGATTGATCTTTACCCTAAAGATATGTCAGAAAGTGGTTAACTCGTGTGAAATTCATAACATGTTGAAACTGTTTAGATGGTGTGCATACCATACAGATTTTCCTCCTAACAGAGGAGATAATGGATTTGAGTCCTGGATAAGGAAAGATCTGACACCATACTTTTCATTTACACAAAAAAATACATTATAGAGGTTTCAAGCTCTGAGGGACAAACATGGCCTGGAACAGAAAGACTTTTTGAGGTATCTACAATTGCATCACTATTTTAATCTAAAGTGTAACTTCTCAGATTTTCAACACCAGAAAGAGAGTTTTATAAAATTTTGAGAGATGCGTACAGTTTAATACCAAAAAAATCCATCTGTAAACTATATCAAATTCTTCTGGTGGCTTCTTTCTCTCTCTCTAATCCCAACACAGTCGAGGCAGATGTCTGTCTAACATGAGTCTGGTTCTGTCCGAGGTTTCTGCCCGTTAAAGGGAAGTTTTTCCTCTCCATTGTAACTTGCTAAATATTGTAAAGGTCTGTACTCATGGTGGGTTAAGATGAGATCAGACTTCTTATCTTGTCTTGATGTTGGGTTTCTGTTAATAAAATTTATTACCATTTACAGGTCTAGACCTGTTAACGCTTGGAAAGCGTCTTGAGTTAACGTTTGTTATGAATTGGCGCTATATAAATAATGATTGATTGATTGATTGATTGATTGATTGATTGATTGAAAAATGACAACACTTTGCATATTAAAAAATGGGAAAGGGAAGCAGGAATGAGGATGTCAGCAGAAGTTTGGGAGGATATTTGCAGCCTTTAGTGTTCCTCCAGAAACTCTGTTATTGGTACTTTAAGACACCATACCAAGAAAAATACACAAATCCAAGTCCATCATGTTGGAGACAATGTGGTTCAAATGTGGCAAATCACTTCCACATCTCCTAGAGCTGTCCCAAACTGAGTTTGTTTTAGGATGACATCCATAAAACACTTGAAGACATATACAACACTCAAATACCTTTGAAATTTGAGGGTCTCTATCTAGTTAACATTATTTCCATAAAGGAGAAGAGGGATAAAAAGTTGTTGCAGGCCGTCTTAGCAGCAAGTTAAAAGTCCATCACCAGAAAATGGCTTAATCCACTACCACCTACAAGGGATGACTGGTTTGGAGTAACCTTTGAAATCTTTAAAATGGAAAAGTTGACCTACATTCTAAGGATTCAAAAAGACAAATTTTATCTCATCTAGAATAACTTGATTGAATTTATTACCCTAATACGAGCAGACTTTTTATGATTCCACCATTAATCACACACCTTTACCTTCCTAAGAGACACAATTTTCATGTAAACTCCCTTTGTTCTTTGTACATAGTTACTTCTTTCTATAAGTGATACAAACATGTGGATGTTAAATAAATGTTTAGAAGGTAAACCATAGAAACGAATGTAAACAAAAGTCTACATGTGATAGCAACAGAGGAAGATGTTCAAAGCTATATTTGCGTAAATATAAAAGACTGGAAAAGGGCTTTGTATAAGAATTGTCTAATTGTATATCAAATAAAAAGTCATTTACAATAAAAATAAAGAATTATAAAAAAAGATGCAAAACCTTGACACATTCTGACTGATTGAACTCATTTGTGATGAAAATAAGCAGATGAATTTTACCATCACTGATGCGTCTTTCTGATGAATCTTGGATCCTCTTTTCTTGCCCTGTAAGAAACAGTCAACATAAATCACCCATCACGATGAGCAGACATTAATGTCTGAGAGTTTAGGAAAGGCTTACTTGGCGATAAAGATCCTGTGATGTCTTCCAAACTTTTCGCAAGGTTTTTAGGCCGTGTTTCTGCTCGCCTCAGTGCCTTCCTCACAGCGCTTCGGTTTTCATCTTCATTGTCACCTACAGCACAAATGGGAGAGAAAACGGATCACCTTTGATGGTTATCAGCTGCTTTAAAAAGTTCACTAAAATATCTGTCACAACTTTAAAGGCAGCTAAGTTATTTTAGTTGCACATCTGGGGACTGTCCTGCATAAAAATGACTTAGTTTTATTCTGAATGGTATTTAAAGGCTCTGTGAGGACTCTCAGTTTGAAGTGGATCACAGCGACACCTTTTGACTGGAATCATGCGCACACTGTGGTGATGACATGACTCTAAACAAGGTGTGTGTTTGTTTTGGAAATGAATGGAGATCAGATCTTCTTTTTAACACTACTTTTCTTTATTCAAGACAAGTTTTTACTGGATACAACATGATGAGGTAAGGTATTTATCAACAGTTACACAGCGCTGCTGTTTGAAACATGACAACAAGTAAACTTTGTCAGTTTGTTCTGGAGTTTATTAGATGGATTCATTTAGAGCAGTGGTTCTCAAACTTTTTACACCAAGTACCACCTCAGAAAGTATTTGACTCTCCAAGTACCACCATGATGACTGATGTTAATCGTGTAGTGCAGTCAGCCTGAGTGTTCAGCTACATCTGTGCACAGTTCAATAATGAAGTGGGGGTTTATACCTAATAAGTATATTAATTATTTCAAACAATATAAATACACAGTTTGAACGTCAACACTGTGCTAAAAAATCTGTAGCATAAAATTGATTCCATTCAAATATTCCATTCACCTAAAAGTGAAACAAAAAGTATACACAAATAAATGTACAAAAACTGTACATAAATCCAAATTTGATGTAGTTGGAGTCATTTTCTCACTGATTTATACCGTTTGCTGCTGCTAGCAGATGCTGTGGTGATCTGACAGGTGCTAAAGGCTCTACTGTTTGGACCTTTGCTCGGCTCACTCGCCTCTTTTCGGTTCTCGCGATTGAATGATTCTCCACCCAATAAGCACTTTTCTTCCTAGATTAAAGCCGTGATATAAGTCTCAGAATTTGGCCACCTTCACCCTCAACCTCTTGCTAATGCAGCCTTAACGCCACACGTTTTAGATACTGGTCTATGTCAGCAGCCGTAGCTTTATTTAAAAAACTTCAGCTGACATTGACGTCACATTAATGCCGGTACATTCAGAACATTAAGACTCAATAAACATATTTCATTTTCATACATAAACTTACTAGAATCTTATATATTTGATGGTATTACATATTTTAATTTTATTTTTTTTTTATTTATTTTTAATTCCTCTACGTACCACTAATGGTAGCCCAAGTACCACCAGTGGTACGCGTACCACACTTTGAGAAAGGCTGATTTAGAGCTAATCACAGCCCAGTGCTTTGAGACATACTGTATACGAAGGCTAACATGTAATTTTAGCAAGTCTTTATAATAATAATAATAATAATAATAATAATAATAATAATAATAATAATACTAATAATTTTATTTGCTGAGCACTTTTCAAAAACCAAATTATAAAGTGATTCTTATGGGCAGCAAAACATTAAAAAGACATTAAATTCCCCCAGATGAACTAAAGGAATAAAAATCTTCTAAACAATATTTATTAAGATGGTTAAAACAGAATAAAGTAAAATAAAATTCTGATCAAATCCAGGAAGGCTCTGCGGGAAGGATCGTGCCATGTGGCTGCCAGCAAGTAAGTGAGTGTGTGTGTGTGTGGGGGGGGGGTTACGTGCTACCAGAGCTCATCTACCAACTCCAACCTCACCAATCCGAGCTAATGTAACCTCACTCTTCATTTTATTGACAGACTCTCAAGTTTGATCAGATCACTGCAGAATAACTGCTGCATGTGGGTTGGAATGAACATTATCTCAAATAGTTCAGCTCATGTTTTAGCCTTTAGCTCATGTTTTGGCCTTTAGTCTGTGCTCTATCACTCTCCTGTTTATCTTTCTTCTCCTCTTCTGTCCTTTTTCTGTCAGTCAGTTCAGCTCCAGTCTCCACCATCACTACTAAATTAATCACAGGAATCATTTTCAGCAGAGAAAAACACAGATCTCTCTTTTTCTCTGCTAAATAAATCCAGTCCTTAGACTTGTAGTCAAGACTGCCTAAACCAAGACCAAGACACTACCAAGACCGGAGGGTATCCAGACCAAGACAGACCATGTCAAGACCAAGACCTAGTCAAATTGAGACCAAGACCGAAACCGAGACCAGAAAAAAAAAAATCTAGGTTAAACATACTGTATTATTCTATTTTATTTATTCTTATTGTAATGTTTGCACTTTACTCTTTCTTGTTTGCTGCTGTTATATTTTCTCTTATCTTTTCTTTGATGGCTAAAGTTATTGACCTGGAATCTTTGTAAACATTAGATGATCATTTGAGTACAAAGCTAAATAAAAAAGAAGAGACAAAATTATTTAGCTGCACTGTTGTGGTTTAGCTCACTGTATCTCCCTGGGGGATAACTTCAGCTTAACCTTAAAGAGTTGTAAGATTAGCTTGTCTAAAGGACTCAGGAATGGAAACATAATGCATGTACTAAATAACATGGTGATGATGCATTTTGAAGGGGATACTTCTCTAGTTTGGGCTGGTATCAACAGTCACACTTTTAAGTTTGAGTTATTCTAAGAAAAATGTATCAAGTACATTTTCCTGTTTAATAAGAACTAAATGGATCAAATTCAAGCTTCAAAAGGAGCTGCCACAGCTGATGTTTCTAAATATGTTTTTTAATGTCTGTGTGACATCTAAGAGCTAAGTGTCACCCATCCCACTATTTAAATATGGGCAGCTGACTTCATTTACTCACAGTGTTTACAGAGATCTGCTTCTGCCAACACAGATAAGCTCACACGGATGTGATATCAAGAGACTAAAGGATACGAGCCACACTGACAGCAATCATTTCAGAGTCTGAACAGAACAGTCTTTTCAGGTTCATAATAATGACATTTTCTCTTTTCTTTTCATCATACTTTAAACCATTTCCCCCACCTCTTATCTTAACCCTTAAGAGATGTGTAGTGACCCTTTTGACAAAGCCACAAAATTAATGCTAGATTATTGTTTGATATATTTTTTGTATCACATTTGATAGATGGTTTGATAGTGGTTTTGGCAACTTTTTCCTCACAACAATGTGACAAATGGACAGAAAGTAGTTTTTTGTCCATGACATTTTTAAATGTTGAACTAGTCAGGAAGTTTTTCTCTTTGTTTTTATTTCACTTTGTGGTCAGCGCTGTCACAGTTTCTGTCCTTGTTCAGGCAGAAAAGCGCCGACCCCTCCCACAGCAGACATGTGAACAGTGATTGCTGGTGCAGTGTTTGCGTCCCTGTTTGGTTCCCCATGTAGGATAATGCTCAGAGCCATCCCTTCTCACATGAAGAGACTCAACATGTAAATACACATGTACATGCTGAGAACCTGCTCTGTGTCAGTGGCACTCTGTGTTTACTGACTCGCCCTCACCAAACTGTTTGGTGTCCAGTCACACCTGTTCTCTGTGCCTTCATCAACACATGTCATAAATCCAACAGACAGTTTGATTTTCTGTTTTCATCTGAATTTGATCCTTTCTGCCTCCTCCTTCACTGACTCCTTTCTGACTGTGTTCTGAGGTGATGGGACCTCAACATCTTTGTTCGTCTGGGCGACACTTTCATCTTGATGTTCTTCTTCATCACTAATATATGAACCTTCATCATCATCGTGTCCTGAGGAGTCCAATTCTCCTCATCCTCACCTTCATCTTCTGCTAACTGCTTCACCTGTGTTTCCGTCCACAACATTTTCAGTGTACTTTCTTTTTCTTCTCCTCCTCCTCTGCTCTTTTTAGTCAATATAGTGATAATGATTTCAGAGGAATTGTTATCATAAAGGTTCTCAAAATACATTTAAAGATAGCACTGCATTCATTAATTAAGTCACTTGAGCTGCTGTTTCTCAAATTGTTTCAGACCAAGGACCATTTATCCCCACTCACAGACCAACAAGCTAAATAGGCCTTAAACGACAGCCCGGATGTGATAGAAACTGGCATCATACATGCATTGGCTAGTAGTAGTGGCACTAACGTTAGCTTCCACAGTGTTCACAGTGCTCACTGCGGCTGAATCATCTTGCTGCTGCACCTTCTCCTGGCCAGTGTCGGAGGTTCTCTCCTCCTCATTTGATTTTCTTTCCAATCTCCCCGTCTTAAGCCTACAGCCATGATGGTTTTGCCTGTAGGCTCATTAATGGAGTAACATTAGCTTGACCGTTTCCTCTGAGGGAGTTTAAGGCAAAAAAAAAAAAAAAAAATACTCACTGTCATGGCGGACCACTAGGAGGTAATGGTGGACCACCAGTGGTCCGTGGACCACAATTTGAGAAACACTGACTTAAGTCATGAAAATAGAGTGTGTTTGTACTTTCATTGTTATAATGTAATTACATTACAAACATGTTTCATGAATATTCAGGAACAAAGTAAGTGAGGTCCTGGAGTTCAAATTTGATACGAACATTTTAACACAGTTTAACCGAAAAACAACAACAACAAAAAACAAAACAATGAATTACTTAGTAAATATGCATTCATTTGATGCAGTAAATACCTGTTTCAAAAATGAGTAACAATTTAGATGTTTTTCTTACCCCATTTTTGTGAAAATAAGCAACGATTATCCTAAAAAAAAATGTATGGATGATTTCATTTTGAAAAGGACCAAAATACAACTACAGCTGCCTGTAACGGTATAATATTTAAGGGGGTAGAAAACATGTATCAGGTTTCACACAACAAGTTTTTTGGGAAACTATCATGTTGATGAAATAGAGGTCTTTGAAACTCATGTCCCAAATTTGATACGTTCGGCAAAAAAGGGTTAATAAGTTGTTATAAAACAGTCCGAATATAAAAATGGCCTAAAAACAGAGCATATATGACAAGGTGTAAGTTTCTTCTTTAGTAAAACATACATCCATGATGAGTTTTAGTCATGATTGAAAGCAGGACGTTTTCCTGTCACAAAGTGCCACCAAAGATCTAATCCAGGTCTACTTAACGTTTCATCTTGCTTTTTCAAAATTCAATACTTGACACTTAGATTGTAATGAACTGAAGTTAACATAGACTCAGATATAATAATTGGTAAACTTTAAACAGCATAAGTTAACATCAAAAAACTCACGGTTTGAAGTGTTCCTTGAAATGGACCAGGTTTCTGACAGGCTGCTCACAGACGACTCCTGACCGGTGTCTGAGCTGTAGCTCGTCCACGGGCGGTTAGTCATCTTGCTGCCCTTCCTGCTGTAACGCTCCTCAGAGGCCAGTGGAGTACTTGCCCTCATCGGCCCACCCAGGTCCAAGTCATACCCAAACTTTCTCTCTGAGCCTTCATCCTTTAGATCAGTAACGGGAGATGTGTGGGCGCTCTTTGAATCCGTCATGCCCAGATAATGCCTGTAGTCTGTGGGAACATACGCCCGAGCCCTCGGGGTCGGGGACTCTGTGTCCTCTGATGACCGTCTTGTCATGTTTTCGTCTGTGTTCTGCCTCAGCTTCCTTCTCTGGGAGCGCACAGGACCGATGTGCATTTGAAGTGGGGTTTGATCTTTTTCATCAGGAGCACTCAGAGCAAACATGCTAGTGGCGCGACGCATAGAACCGCCACGACTTGAATTGCCAAAGCTGTCTTTTCGATTCTTTGGAGAACGTGTTTCTTTCCCTGAACTGCTTGGTGGTTTTGCGGCTCGCTCCTCTCTGTTGGAGTCTTTTGAGCTCTTAGAGGAGTTGCTTTTATCGTTGTTTCCTGCTCTTGATCCTGTCTGTCTCTCCTGAGGAGACTTTGATCGATTCTTAGAGGGAGGTGTTTTATTGATACCACGGTTAGCCTCTGGTTCACCGTATCTTAACTCCTGTGATATGAACCCACCACTTATTGGCTCTTTCCTTTTGGGGCTTTTGGGTTTGTCAGAGAAAAGAGATCCTTTGCTGTCTGACGCAGCCTCATCCCAGAAATCACGTAAAGTTTTAAACTGTGTTCTGTTTGTGCTCAAGCTTGGAGACGACTTGTCCATCCTCTGATTCAATGGGAGAACTGTGAAGTTTGGATTATTTCTATCAAAGTCTTCCTCGTCGCTGTAAAATTCTTTCCCAACTGACGTCAAGTCAAACTCTGATTTGGTAAATCTTTTATTCATCTTCACTTTATTTGCACCTCGGGCGACTTTGCCTTCCCCAAAAGCTTTAGGTTTGCCAGAGTGGAACGAGGGCTTCTTCCTCTCCTGCTCCCAAAATGACTTCAGCTGTTTTATCTTCTCTGCAGTAACTTCTTGATGCGTTAAACCTTTTCTGGGTGAATGAGGAAACTCGCTACCTCTGTCCTTCACAAGAGAAAAATCTGGACTTTCCCTTGTGTGGAAATGAGTTTCTGTTTCCAGCAGAGACACCGGCACAGACATTTGGGTTTCACTTTGTAGAAAAACATTGTTGAGTTGTTGATTTAGTTTAGAAATGGTCTCAGACTCTGGACTAAGTTGGCAATCAAAGGATTTCCCAGGATTTAGACTCTGTCTAGTTACACTGAAAATCTCGGTATCTGAGCGTCTTCTGTCTGCAACTTTGGGATTGGCCGCAAACTTCAAATTTGGGTTGTATGTTGGTTCATGATTGGTACTTTGCCCTGAGGTATCAACCTCTTGACTGTTAATTCCCTGACCTTTGATGGGGTGTACATGGTCTTCATTGTCTTTCAGAAAACTGATCACCAGCTGATGTTCTCTTTCAGCCTCAGTATTTGGAGCATGTTTGTTTGTTCCAAACACAGAGGGCATATCAGACCCTCTGTGTGTTGTGTTCATTTCCTCCATGTCTTTCTCTTGACGTGTGTGTCTGCCATCACCAGGTTTGATTGTTTTGCTGATAAGTATTTTGGGTCCTGAGTTGTTTTTCTCCCAGAAAGACTTCAGATGAGAGATCTGGGGTGATTGGTTTTCCTGGTTATCTTCTTCTCCCTGTGACTTCATCCTGTCTCTGGTTTCCTCCTTCATCACTTTTTGTGTTTTAGTCACTTCCTTGTTGCCTTTTACTCTTAACTCTTCAGACTCATGGATATTCCTCTGAATATGACCGCTCCTCATTTCAAGAGTCTCTTTCATTTGATCGCTTTGAATTTCCCTGACATCCTCTCCTCTAGTTTTGTTGACTTCAGCATGTTTGGTAGTGCTCTTCTTTACCTCTGGGCCGTCATCTGCATCCAGCCAATCGTTGCTGTCTGTGCTGCGGTTGAACCAGTCCAGCACCTTTGCGATGGAGTCCTCCTCATCGCCAGTGGGGCTGGTGGCCTGGGTGGCTAATTGAAATTTGTCGTTTTGATTTGGTTTTGTTTGCATGTTCAAATCTGACTTGTCGATGAACTTGAGATCATAAGATATCGGAGGTTCTGGAGCTGTGAAGAATAGGATCAAAGAAATGAAAATAAATGTCAGAATACAATCAAAAACCCTCAGCTCTCTATCTTCTTTAGGTTTGCTTTACTGGAAACCAATTACAGTGTTTCAATCCAAAAGCAATATAATTGCTTTCCTCTAGTTAATTTTTTTTTATGCCACATAATATGCAGAAACAGAGATCTGCCTTGATCAAATTAAGAAACAAGCAAAGCAATTAAATTTACAGTTCCAAACTTTGCATCTGGCCCTGAAACACAGGAAAATTACAACCACAACTCCCATGAAGTTGGGACATTGTGTAAAACATAAATAAAAACAGAATACAGTGATTTGCAAATCCTGTTTAACCTATATTCAACTGAATACATCACAAAGACAAGATATTTATTGTTCAAACTGATAAACTTTATTGTTTTTTTTTAGCAAATATTCCCTCATTTTGAATTTGATGGCTGCAGCACGTTCCTATAAAGCTGGGACAGGGTCATGTTTCCACTGTGTTCCATCACCTTTCCTTTTTCCTTTTTTTTTCACATTGTGGTGTAGCACGGCCTTCCCGTTCAGCTCACATCGGGGAATAAACAAAGTTTGATTTGATGGAGTAGCCTACAGGGAGGGCTGGTGATGGTCACTGACAGCAACGGATCAGAACTATTTATGTTACGCTACAATTAAAAAAAATGCATCGGCCTTTCAATGTTGCCATGGGACACAGAGCTCCACTGGAAGGACAAATGCAGACAAGGGGAATAAAAATCCCCAAAACCACTCAATAAGCGTTAGTGAACTGAGGACACTAATTGTTGAAGCTTTGGAGGTGGAATTCTTTACCATTCTTGATTGATGAACAACTTCAGTTGATCAACAGTCCGGGGTCTCTGTTGTTGTATTTTGTGCTTCATAATGCTCCACACATTTTCAATGGGAGACAGGTCTGGACTGCAGGCAGGCCAGTCTAGTACCTGCACTCTTTTACTATGAAGCCACGCTGTTGTAACAGGTGCAGAATGTGTCTTGTCATTGTCTTGCTGAAATAAGCAGGGACGTCCCTGAAAAAGACGTGTCTTGGATGGCAGCATATGTTGCTCCAAAACCTGTATGTACCTTTCAGCATTAATGGAGCCTTCACAGATGGTCAAGTTAGCCATGCCATGGGCACTAACACACCCCCATACCATCACAGATGCTGGCTTTGAGACTTTGACCTGAGAACAATCCAGATTGTTCTTTTCCTCTTTGGCCTGGAGGACACCACGTCCATGATTTACAAAAACAATTTGAAATGTGGACTCGTCAGACCACAGCACACTTTTCCACTTTGTGTCAGTCCATCTCAGATGAGCTCTGGTCCAGAGAAGCCGGTGGTGTTTCTGGGTGTTGTTGATATATGTCTTTGTCTTTGCATGGTAGAGTTTGAACTGTCACTTGTAGATGTAGTGATGAACTGTGTTAACTGACAATGGTTTTCTGAAGTCTTCCTGAGCCCACGTGGTAATATCCTTTACACAATGATGTTGGTTTTTAATGCAGTGCTGTCTGAGGGGTCAAAGGTCACGGTCATTCAGTGTTGGTTTTCAGCCTTGCTGCTTACGTGCAGAGATTTCTCCAGATTCTCTGAATCTTTTGATGATATTATGGACTGTAGATGATCAAATCCATCAATTCTTTGACATTGTACGTTGAGAAACATTGTTCTTAAACTGTTGGACTATTTGCTCACACAGTTGTTCACAAAGTGGTGAACCTCACCCCATCCTTGCCTGTGAACGACTGAGCCTTTCAGGGATGCTCCTTTTAAACTCAATCATGACACTCACCTGTTCCCCATGAACCTGTTCACCTGTGGAATGTTCCACACATGTGTTTTTGGAGCATTCCTCAACTTTCCCTGTCTTTTGTTGACCCTGTCCCAACTTTTTAGGAACGTATTGCAGGCATTATATTCAAATTGAGTGAATTCTTGCTAAAAAAAAACAATAAAGTTTTTCAGTTTGAACAATAAATATCTTGTCTTTGTGGTGTATTCAGTTGAATATAGGTTAAACAGGATTTACAAATTATTGTATTCTGTTTTTACCTTTGTTTTACACAACATCCCAACTTCATTGGAACTGGGGGTTGTAATGAAAATAGAAAGATATCGACAAAGATATAATAATTCATTTCTATTCTCCACTTTGATCTTTCTCTGATCACACCTCTAAAATCAGATAAATTAAATAAGAGGCCATGTAAGGGTTCATGAGTTGATCAGCATTTCTTTACCTGCTACCCCCTCCTTTGAACTCACCTGCTCCTGTGCTCTGAGGTAAGCTCAGCTCTCCCTCCCTCGCTGATGTTCCTACACTGCTGCAGTTTTCGTGCTCTGAGTCCTGATGGATGAGTTTGCTCACTGCAGGATGAACTTGTGTCTGATCATTCTGTTCGTCCCACTTCTGTGAGATTTTTCTCTCAGCAGATGATGCATCACTCTTTGCTGATGTAGCTGGACTGGAGTTGAGCAGGTTTGCAGTTGAAGGGTGTGAGAGTTTCCTGACACTTTTCAGGTCAGAGGAGTTATTCACAGACTCTCCTCGTTTCAGAGAGGCTGGTTTTCTTTTTCTCTCCTCACTAGTGTTTGATAAAACCGGAGATATGTTGGTGAGTGGCTGCTGGGAGTTTTCATTCACAGATTTGGATGGATGAGCCGGCTGAGGCTCTTGATGAGGAAGCACACTCTTTAGTGTTGTGTCATTGACGGTTTTCTGATTTGACTGGTCGGAGCTGCCGCTGGACCCTCGCTGGAGGCTCCGTCTTGGGGCAGGGACAATCCCCACAGGCCCAACCTGAGTGTCTGATTCTGGGCCGTTGTTCTCCGTCTTTGTCTGCCTTGAGAGGAATGTCCTCTTCTTTGGTACCGGTCTGAACCCAGCTGAGGAGCCCTCTGATGTCACAGAGTCCCCTGAGGTCTGACTGGACTCTGCTGCTGGGGGGGTCTTCAGTTGAGAGGTTGGCTCTGAGGGATCATGGAGACAAGCTTCAGCATATTTTTCGGCTCAATTGAGTAGAAATGTTAGAGTTTCTTTCACACCTGTCTCAAACAGCTCCTCGTGTGGACTGCTTGTGTCGATCATATTTTCAGGCGGCTCGACAACAATAAGGGAAGCGCGGTTGAAAGGGTTGTGCCTGGGCTGAAGAAAAAACAATCTTTATATTATAATATCTGCAATTTGCACGTGACAAGTTTGGAGTGATGATGAATAACTAACAGATAGTCCTACCATCCTTGGAGATCGAACTGCTGAATTCAGATTCTCTTTTTCTGTATCAGAGCTGGAAAAATAATTG
The DNA here is from genome assembly GCA_030710495.1 of Labroides dimidiatus. Lineage (NCBI taxonomy): Eukaryota > Metazoa > Chordata > Actinopteri > Labriformes > Labridae > Labroides > Labroides dimidiatus. The sequence goes on along the minus strand of CM061154.1, from coordinate 1,982,066 downwards.
CAGAGGTAATGACGATGCATTCAAAAGAAATATTTCAACTTGTAAGTTTCGGCTGAGGTCATTCAGTAGTTGTCACTCAGTCATCCTGAAATGTGTATAACTGGGACTTGATGGGTCTTGACTACTGGGGATCTTAAAGAGAAGCTTGCCCAACCAAACAAACTAACCAAAATAGGAAGCATCCAGTACTCTGTGGATGAATAAGAGGATTCACACAGTTGAAAAGACATGGAAAAAACCTGAAGTTTTCAGTCTGCAAACAGAGTTAGGGCGATAACATTCTTGAACTTCTGCTATGAAAGGCAGCACAGCAGCTCAGAAAGATCAAATATTGACCCAACCTGTAATAGAAGGTTGTTAAATGTGCCTCAGCTACAATGAAAAGATGTTAAGTAGCGACAGTCACAATCTAGTAAGTCTAGAAATCGAAATAGCAGCACAGTCAAGAAACTTGTGGTGATCAGGTGGTTATCATCCAGATTCTACAACACCTACTTCACACCAGCTCTAACTTCAGACTGTCTCAGTTATTATTAATGAACGTTCTTTTGAGTCAAACATTTTGCTCCACTGTCAGCCTCGTCACCCTGAGTACATCCAACCACATCCTGCAGTTTCATGAGTAACCACCTGCTGCTGGGCTAATAAACTGTCATGTCCTCGGTTCGCACCACCTATGTTTACACAGGCTGTGTCACAAGACAGCACACACTCCTCACATACAAATATCCAGTAAGAGAGACAGCGACAGCTGAATTACAAAATGTGTCATGTAACCTAACTGCATAAAAAAAAAAGAGTTTGATTTTTTGATTTTGCTTGAACACATTTTCACAGATCATGTCAAAGAAATGAAGTAAATTAGAGATATTTAAAGAGGCACAAAGAAAGAAAGAAAGAGTTGTTAACTTGTTCTCCTGTGGCTGCAGCGTGTCCAAACATCTGGCAGGTTTTGGTGGAGCAACAGTGTCCGATCCTTGACTGCTTGGTGTCTTGGATCTTTCAATTCTTGGAGAATCTGCTGCAGAGAGTCATATGATCAATATTTCATCAATCAAGGCAGGTTCAATTAAAGAGGGGGTATTAAGATTTTTTGGGGTTCTCTCTGGTACTCCCATAGTAGCTTTATATGATTAACGGGAGGAAAAATGGTATTTTTCTTACATTTGTGTTTTAGAATCCCTGATTTCAGCCCCTGTACATTAATGTATCATAACAAACGTTTTCTCAAGACCCTTTCCAATACATTAATACATATAGCTGCTGTCTTTTTAAGGCTCCCTGCTCCACAAACCCCCTTCACTGTGACCGACCAGCCCCCTGGAGGCCTGTCATGAGCAGAACTATGGAAAGACCTTGGTGTTTAAGGTCCACCCCTCTAACCTGTCATTAACCAGTCAGATCTGGAGAAGATCTACTGAAGATATCCAGTTATTTTACTGAACAGATGGTGTAATCAGTTTACAGATTCAGGGATTTCCTAAACGTGAATATGTAAGGGTTTGAAAATCGACACACACTTAGCATGTGGCTTTTTTTGTTACCCCCTCTTTAAACTTAAAGAGGGGGTAACAAACTTAAGATTTTTCAAGTAGTTTAACTTTGCTGGAGAATTGATTGAATTAAACTGACCCATAATCCATTGGTTGGTTGATTTGTGTCTGCTAAAGTTTCTCTGGAGATTAAGGCTTTATGCTGTTGTTCAAACCAGCACTAACATCTTTGAAAACTGTGGCTTTATCTAGTTTTTTTTTCTCCCTTAAAACAAATGTAACATGCAGACATCAAAGCAGCAAACTAAGAGGGTAAAATGTTTGATTTCAACTCTGGGTTATGACAGGAGACATTCTATGGACTTTAGAAAATGCTCCAGTGTAAAGGTTTGTGACATCACAGAGTAACTTCCTGAGGTCACTTAACACACCTAAACCAGCTTTCCTTGGTTTCATGGAGGCCAGGATGATTTCAGAGCCGTGAATCTTGTCCATGTGCCTCCGAGACTTGGCCTCATAAAACCACTCTCCAGTCAGGTACTTCTTTTTGGAGTCTGACTGTGAGTCAGTGGTAAGGATTTTCTCCAGCTTCCTGGATGGAAAACAGAGGAGACGGAGGTTCTTTATTCATCACTCATTGTCTTTCAATATGTCAGTCCTAGCAGAGATGAAAAAAGTTATTATGAAGGAACAGGATGCAACCTCTCCTCAGGCGGTGACTCACTTATAAGTGAACAAACAGAAAACAGCATTTAGTTTAAGCAGCACTGAATGGAGAATCTGACATGGTTTGACTTTGGTTTACGCTGCACTAATCTCCTAAAGTAAGGGAAATATGAAACCAGAGGAAAAGAAAGACGAGAACGACAGCGTTTGTTGTTCATGTCGTATGCACAAATAAAACTGTGCTCAAATTAAAATGCTATGATTGTGTGCGGCTTGTTTTCATTCCACTCCTTCTTCTCCATTATGGCTGACATTTTTATAATCTTATCACTAATCTCATCACTATCACACCGTATACTTTCTTCCATTCTTACTCAAGCTTTTCCACATTCCAGCGATTCATTATGAGCCTTATATAAGAGCTGCACATGATCTTTCTGTAGTAAGGAATTCAGGAAAACATTTCCATCAGGTCCCAAATTGAATCAAAGGCATTAAAGGAGCACCCATCTTTCCTCTTGATGGTGGTCATGTGAATGAAGGGTAGCACATTATTACAGGCTGTTGGCTTAATCCTTTTACACACCACTGGTTGGGACACAGCGAGCATTCAAAGAAGAAAAGTTAGCTGGCTATGAGACACATTGTTTTTTTGACCACGTCTGACTTTTCAAAACAAAACAAAACTTCAAAGCAGGTTTTTGGAAGTTAACACACATGATTTGGTTGGGAGTCAGAGTTTCTGCTTCAGTTTCAGCACATGGGAGAGGTCAGAGGTCTACTGTTTATCTTAACAAGCCTTGGACATACACTGAGAGGAATGTGTGACCGCTCCCACAGGTCCAATATGGAGAGAAAAAGCACATTTGAGCTGTGACTCTCCATCAAAGAGACAGTTTCAGGATCCGAGTTGAACTCTTTGGTCAAACAGCTCTTCACTGATGAGGTGCTAGCCTTCATGGAGGTCTTTAAGGGTGTCTATTTCTGTCTGTCAGAACAGCATGCTCCTCTTCCATGTGCATGTATGTGGCTTTAATCTAATGGCCCATCTCACACCATGGCTTCTCAGCAGCTGAGCCAGCGTCTGTATCCGGCCAACCAGTTATTGTGTTATTGTGTTATTCTATTACCATCAGTATCATGTTCCACAAAGGCTTCTGTTCACAAAGCAGGCGATGGACGCCGCTTATTGAATCAATAAAATCACATTAGCTGAATAGCATGACATGAGCTTAAATACCAGCCAAAGCATTTCATGTAACTCCCCCAGAGAGAACGATTTCATATTCCTACCTGATTCTCTCCTCCTCGGCCTTCTTCAGGTCAGCGTCTCTCTTCAGCACCGTCATGATCATGCCCTGCTCCTCTTCTGTCAGGTGGCTCAGGTCGATCATGGTTTCCTCTCAGGTGTGGAATTGCAAAGGGATGTCAGATAACACTCGTCACAAGAAATTCGCTCTGTCACATCCTGAAAGATATTAGAAACTTTGTTGATTCCAAGGTAAAGTGAAGCCTTTAAAAACTAAAGATTGTAAATTGAATGACTTCCAGCGAACAAGCTATTATCCAAATTAAATCCCAGCCTTCTACAGAGACTAGAGAAACTACTTGATGTTACAGGAACTGCTTTAGCTTGTTTTGTATCTCTGAGCGATCTCAGTTTGTTTACCTAAACAATAAGTCCTATGTGCACACTAAGGTTAGTTATGGAGTTCCACAAGGCTCAATGCTTAGACCTCTTCTTTTCATTTAATATATGCTTTCTCTAAGCAGTATTATATGGAAACACTCCTTAACCTGTTATGTCTAGACCTGTAAATGCTTTTGGAAAACATTTTGAAAAACATTTGTTGTAATTCTGGGCTATATAATGAATGATTAATTGATTCAGTGACCGGTTAAACAGCAGCTACTTTGTGACACAACACTGTTTCTTGTACTTAATGTCGCAACAACAAAAATACAAACAATTTAAGCTGACATGCAACTGCATAATATCTTAAACACTAAAAATATATGAAAAGTAGAAGGATGGTAACAATGTTTTAGAAGTTTAACGGTTAGTATTAGATCAGGAATTCATTTTCATAAATCTTGTAACTGCATTCAAAAGTTAACCCTGACATATGGTTCATATTTAAGACTGTCATGGTATGGTTTGGGTCAATTTTGACCCAGAAATCCCTCAAATTAAGTTTTTATATCAAACTTTAAACTCCAGATCTAGTCTGGATGCCTAAGTAACATAAGTCGCATACATGTATGATTAATCCTTGAGAAAAGGTTTCAGAGAGCAGAAACAGTCTATTTATATCAGAAAAGACGTTATTTAAGCTTAAAGAAAAGATGTACACAACTCTTACAAAGCCTTCATGCCCCAATTCAGATGATAAGAAGTCAGCAGGTCCCTTCCCTTCCCTGAAGTGGCAGATTTACCAGATGTTTCATGAAAAACTAAATTTTCGACAAAAACAGATCAGTCACAGGACTTTCCGTCTCTCCTCTCTTATTACTCACCTCATAAGCCCTCCAATCTGCCTTGTGACCCTTTAAAAGCCCCCCACCACTGGATAAAACTATGTGTTCTTTAGCTGACAGCTACATAAACAAACTGACTTATTTGTTTACCTTTGTCACACAACTCATGACAGAAAGAAAAAAATGGGTCTAGTCATGTGAATCTCATTGCAGCTGCAGTTTCCTGGAAAAGTAAATGAGATGCTGAAAATATTTAATTGCCATCAACTTGTTTTCAGTGTTTGGCAAATAAAAATTATTTTGATTGACTCAATGGTCATATCTTCAATAGTTAACCCTGTAAAACATCACCTCTCAAAACTAGCAAGAAATATATTTTTTTAAACTGAGATGTTTTTTAAACCTTTAAACAACATCCACAAAAGCAAAAAACAAACAAACAAAAAACAAAACAAAACAATATTTTGTTTATTAGTAATGACTTTCCTGAAAAAAGTGCGTTGATGATTTCATGTGAGCAGCCGTTTTGAAAAGGACCAAAATACAACTTCAGCTGCCTGTGTCGGTATGACCATCAAAGGGGTAGGATACTTCTTCTTTTTTTTTTTTACGGGTTTCTATGGAATCTATTCTGCATTCATTCATCCACTCTGTTGACGAAATAGAGGTCTTTGAAACTCATCTATCGAATGATACATTGGCAATATAGGGTAAATTGAGGCTCCTTCATTAAGCAAAAATGCATCTTTTCCTTTTCAACACAAATATCCAAAAGGAATTATTTTAAATTTCTCCAAAAATCAGAGGGAAAAAAAACGTATGGCTTAAATATTAGAATAAAATGTAATTTACTGTTATATTCAAGCCCAAACTTTTTTTATTATTATTTTTGTGCCCTCCTTTATAAACATCACAGTCTAACAGTGATACCCCTGACTCCAGTAAGAAATGTTGGTACAATAAAAAAAAAAAAAAAATTACACAGGGGAAAAAAATAAGAAAAAGGTTCCCATCAGATTGTAGGGTTAACAGTAATAACTGATCTAAAGAAACCAATGAGAGCATGAGCTACAGTTTTGATTGTACTTTAGAATGCACAGAAACAATGTGTTGTGAAGACTCAGCTCTTTAAACATTTTTCCACTGCAAAATAGTCGCAATTAGTGATATGTTGATACATACAAAGTGAAAAGAAAGCAGGATTTTTTTTTTGTTGTAATCACTACTTATACATATACATGACACACTTTGTCCACTGGGGGTGCTAAAGCCAACCCAAACACAACGTTCCTGACAGTAGCTTTAGTTTAACATTATCACTGGCTATGATTCTCTGCAAATATTTAACTTCATTTAACACCACTGGATAACTTAAGCATCAAAGAAGTATATTATTAACTGTCACCAAATATCTGAGGCTTTACTGTCAAATTTAGGGCACGTGTTTCTGAATACAATAATGCACCTTTTCTGTGATTAAGAAATGACAGCCGTCCTGTTTCTAATTTAGTTGAAGAGGTTTGGTTACTTCTCTGCAATTAAACGAACTCCTTTTGTTGATTGTTGTATAAATTAGTTTCTTTCATTGTTCTACTTACAGGGGTATGAATATTTGAACGGTTAAGGTCGATATTTGTCATGTTTCGCGCCACACAGTTTAACAAGATGAAGCTGACAAAGCACAAAACAGTAGTTAGCAGACTTAATTAAGTGAAGAACAAGATTTGTAATAAGCTACTTCAATTTTGTCCTATTTTATATCAATAAAGTTTATTTTAATGTACCTCATTGTCCCGTCAAGTGTTTTTGTTGTTGTTGTTTTTTTGACAGCAGGTATTGAAAATGTCGCCTACCTCACAGCACTCCTGCAGGCTCGTCACAAACCGCTCCAGTTACTCCCATCCTCATGCATCGGTTAAAAAAAAGACAGGACCAGGACAGAGCAAAGGGTTTCAACCTCCCCTACAGATCTGCTGCTCCTTCTGGATGAGCTGGAGTCAACAGACAGCTGCCGAGAGGAGGAGGAGAAGAGGAGGAGAAGGAGGAGGAGGGACCAGTCTGTTGTGGATGAGGGGACTTGAGTCAAGTGTCAACAAGCAGAAGAAGTGAGATGTTTGTTTTTTTTTCTTCTTTTATTCCATGTCTTAATGCCAAGATTAAATGTCGTCTTTAAGTTCAAGTTATTACAAACTTTTTTTTCTTTTAATCAAACTAAGATGCAGATGAAGTTGTAATTGCAGGCAGTGTCCAGAAGGTGTCCTCAGTTCGCCCAGGTGGATTTTGTTTAAAGAAAGGTTAGGAACGGATTAAATTCCTTCTGCTGACAGACGAAAACAGAAGTATGTGCAAAACACACCCTGTAAGAAGGTGACTTATTTTGAGATGTCTGTTTGGAATACTTTTTTAAAAATTCTGTTTTTGTGTTTGTTTGTTTTTTTTTTCCTTTTTTTTTCAAAGAATAAGATTATGCCGCTTTTAGCTTTGGGGGGAAAAAAATCACTTGCAACTCGGTAGAAAGATATGTTTATTCTCTGGAAAAAATCCAAAGGTCATATATTTATCATTATTACGGTCTTATTTAATTCCTTCCCTTGACCCCTGAGCAAGGCAGTGCTGGCAACCAACTAGCTACTAACTTAGTTTGTTAGTTTTGCTTTCATTTCTTTTGTATTACTTTTTCCATAAACCAAATACAACTTAATGACGTCAATTAATGAGTAAAATCTCTGAGGGTAGCCCAGCTTTGTATCTCAATGTTTCAGGTCTGCTTTTCCTACAAAGTGCATAATCATAGTTTATTACCTTGAAGCAATCTTTAATTTAAATTAAGAAACATTTGACTGAGGAGTTAATTAAGTGAAGTTACTCATATATAAGATATAGAAGCTTAAGCAAATATATTTTGATCAGGATGGCAGCACAAAAACTGTCCAAGAAGTTTGAAAAGTTAAGTTTTTTTTCTGTAATGACTTGTTTCTTATTGTTGAAGGCTCTGTGGCTTTCATTCCTAACACAAGAAACAAAACACAGGGGAAACAAAAACTTTCTTTGAAGAAACAAAAACACAGGAGCAATGGTTTGTGGAAGCTGCTCTTTATTTGTAAAAGAAAGAAAAGACTTCAGTCATTGTCTGCTACACGTTCTAATTACATAAAGAAAATATCTGCGGAGACAAACGCAGAGAATATCCTGAATCAAACTTAGGTAGAGTCAAATTTGATTGAATTGCTTTCATATTTCATACATCTTTCACTTCCCACCTCTTAAAGAACAGTCAGTATTTTATATACACAGAGCACCGATCAACAGTGCTCCTCTACCCCGCCCTGGTCCTCTGGATCTTTTTATACAATTAATTTACATCAAATCTGAGACCTTTTTACCCCCCTCCCTCATTAGCTTAGCTACGGCTAACCAGCAAGCAGACACACTCTGTTCTCTCGACCCTGCCCCGAAAACTCCTGCTGAGGAACTGTAGTGTGGAAAGATGTGTGCAACATGAAGACAACTCTTTCACATTCAGAGTAAAGGCAGCCTTGAATACGGTCAGTGAGTCAATGGCATGCCAAGCTTAAAGCAAATGGAGCCCACCACCCAGTGCGACACTTCAGATTTTTCGTGGATGACGTGGTTTGTTTCTTTTTTTTTCCTTTTTTCCTTTTTTTTGTTTTGTTTTGATTTTTTTTTTCATCAACTAGACAGGAAACTGATCCATTGCAAAAACCCTAGGCACAGAATCAACTATATACTGTTAACCGACTCATACTCTAACCCCTGCACTTTAAGTACAATGGAGATTGTGAAATCTTTCATCTAGTAAAAAATTTTCTTAACACAAAACTCGTAGAATATTTAGTGCTCTATCATTCCGCTTAATAGGTGTTATTTATATAATAGCTATTTTTTTTACTCTACCTCTCGATGATAGTCTGAGATCCTTGTTTAATGCTGAAGCACTCCCACACGTGTTCAATGTATCGTAGATTTTACATTATTATTTTTTCCCCAATCTTTAACCAATAATCATAAATAAATACAAACAACACACAAGGAATGTCTACTGTAAACACGGTAAAAAAGACAAAAACTAAACAGGTGTAAACGCCATTAGCATCACTACTTAGTGACAGTTAAATAACTGTAGGGAACAGGTGACCGGTGATTGGATCAAGAAAGGGGAGGACTGCTCTCCACTTTCCTTCCAACCCCTCCCCAGCTGAACACTGAGCCTTTACATCCAGCCACAGTTTGTCCAAATACATGAAGTTTTTCCACGTCCAAAACTCTTTTCTAGAACACGCTGTAGATTGGATAAAGAATCCTCTGTAAGGGGTTTTAGACAGCCGCACTCGATGTCTTGGACAAGTTATAGATTAATGGGTGTGAGCTATCATCAAACGTCATTTGGAGATGGTTACCAGGGTGTCTGACAGTCGTTGCACCATTGTGTTCTTGACATTTCCGTATTTGGGTGTGTGTCTGTGTATGTGTGTGTGTTCAAATGTTTCTCTGAAGAGTTAGACTGCAACGAGGACAAAGCTTTGCTGCAAAGTGCTTCATCTTCTGAGAGACACTTTTCTTCAAATTACATGAACTGCATCTGAAAGAGAGGAAACAGACAGCGTTGGTTAAAAGGTTAAAAATAAGGACAAAAATAACGAGTGAGACCCCTGTTTAACCTCTCACAGGAGCATTAGTGTATGACTGTAGCATTAGCAATGACAACCAGGCACAGCAGGTCTCTTTAAGCTTTGAGTTCATCAAAAGTGGTGTTCATGTTAATGGTCAAATAGCCACACTGAACAGGCTGTTAGTTTGAATCTAAAAACAAAACAAAACAAAACAGGTGTGAAGGATACAGAAAGAATAAATCAGTCTGTTTTTCTGTCTTCTATCTGCATGTCTGGTGGGGCTTTCATGTGTTCATAGGGCCCTGAGCTATCAAACATGAAAGATACTTATAGCAATTTCTCTTCACTTGAAAACAACCCAACCCACTCAGTCAATGTGAAGAAATTACTGACTTGAGTCTGGAAAACTGTCCTGAGCATGGGTTTAAAACATTATGGCATCAGTAGGCTAAGAGGCTAAGTAGTGATCATTAGCCACCTCACACTGGGCTATGATCATGATATTTAAGTCGCTAATTTTCTAGCCAATCTCTCATATTATCAACCTATATCCTTGGAAAACCATCCAGCCCCAATTTTAACCAACACAACACTAAGTTTTCCATTTCTGCACTTAGGTTTTTTTTCTTTTCTTTTTTTTTTTTTTTAAATAAAAATGAAAACTTTCCTGGATGAACCACTGAAGGTTAATGTTGAAAATGGTTACGTTAAAGCACACAAAGGCAAAGTATTATGGACACATAGTTCAGTGAACAGTTTTCTGCATTTGTTGCAAGATGCAGAAACAAAAACAGGATGGACCAATGTGTGATGAGAGCAAGAGAACAAAGGAACACAATGAGTTTGGGTTCATGTTAATCCAGCAAGATAGCAAGCAAATCCAGGTTAGAATCAAACTTAAAGTCTGTGTAAAGCTGCAATAAATTTATGTTTGAGTTGAGTTTGTCACACCCCAGAAACACGTGTCATTGAACACTGAGCCAAATTTGAAAGATAAAAAAAATTGCTAAATTTATGAAATTAGATCTCAAAATCATGGAACAATAAGCTCTTCTCTCTGCTGTGGAACGCTGGGGGCGTGTCAGTCAGAGGCGCTGGAGCCACGCCCACATGAGGAAGGGGAGCTGCCTCTGTGTACTTTACGAGGACGTTACCTACAGTAACAATGGAAGCTAGCTCTAGCAGCATGATGGGACAGAGCCAGCTCTACCTGTTTGATCCATCAGAGGCAGAAAGTGACTCTGAGTCAGACACTGATAGAGCTCAGCCTCGTTCCTCACAGTCTCCATCAGAATGATCATTTATTTCTACCATTTATCACATTTAGCAACAGTAACGTTAGAAATACAGACAAATACAGTTAGACTATCAATACACCTGTTTCTTCAGAAGCCTGTGGGTGCTGCTATGACAGATAACTGCTTCTGACAGCAGTTATTGGATTCCTGTTGCCTTGCAACTGTATGACCGACCTCTGCTCCCGGCAGCAGGGGGCGGGGTTATGCTAATGATGGCTCAGTGACGTAACACAGCTATGATTTCTGACCCGCCCATTAAATCCTGAACACAGAAATCTGAAACACAGTTTGTGAAGCTGAGCTCCACAATTTAATCCTAAATAGTTGAATGACTTTGACATGTTTTAAGGAAACACATCAGTGACCTATTTAATGTGTTTAGAAGAAAATGACTGATTTTGATTTACACAGACTTTAATTACTGAGAATAATACATAATGCCTTAGAAACTAAAGAGGACATGGTGCAAAGATTAAAAAAGAAAAAAAAAATGAGCACAAAAGGGCATCGTAAGCACAGGGCATGCAGAACATGCAGTTACACCTGCAGGCAGAGAGCATGCTGTACCTAAAGAGATGCTCTACAAGAAATCCTTGAGAGAGAGGTGTGCAAACGGGTCCTGTCCAGGGGCTCGGAGAGGACTCTGGCTGGAAGGACTAGAGGCTGCGGAGGGCTATTTCAGGAAGAAATACAGGAAGTGGGAGGACCAGAGGAGAAGTCAGAGAGTCAGTACAAAGACTGAGGAGGGATGAGATTAGTCTGGAGTAGCTGTGATGTGTGACATTAGGGGTTAATAACAAGGAGCTTTGGAGGGAATACAGGGAGTCAAAACAAGAAAGATGATACACAGTTTCTCCTCTTCAGCTCAGAAAGAGTGAAGGCTTCACTGTTAAAACTGTCATCACCTTCAGAGGTATTCACACCAACAGCAAAGCTAACACAGTGACTCATTACGGTCCACGTCACAGCACAACGGATACACCTATTTACACAACCTGATTACTGTGCAAATAGACACTGACTTCACTGTGCAGCAGTGTGGTGGAGCCATCAGACTGCCGAGCACCCACCTGAGCACTCGACACGGAGCCAAAGGGGTTGGGTGGCCTCATCACAGGCTGCGAGTACATCATGGTGGGCGGATTCATCATCCCCATAGAGCCCATTTGTGGAGGCTGTGGTGTGTTTGCACAGAGAAGAGAGACGTTATGTTGGTAATGGTTTGTTTCACTTATGTCCTTTACATATGTTAGAAAATGTGTGTAATAGTCTGTTATGCTTGGATTGCATAACAGACTATTTTGTTTTTCATCTATTTATTGATGATTTGATCAGAAATATGAGCAAGACTATTAAGACATTAATCTAAATTCAAATCTAGCAACCTTAACAGCCACCTTTAAGAAGCTGAAAGCTCGAAAACTCTGTTTTGCTGAAAATGTACTTAAACAGTGGTTCATTTTACACTGTGCATTTTCATAGAGGTAAAAATTTGCTGAAGTTAGCTCTCTTTTGATATTATTTGTGCAGAAACGGTAACTGTACAAAGCAACACTTTAAGGGATGAACCAGAAATAAATCTCCTGCCAAATTATGTCAACGTCCGTCACTGTGCACTGAAAAACGGTTCAATTTTACATCAAAAACAACCAAACCAGAAAGCAATGAATATTTATGAGTTATTTGTGCCTAAAACTTTTACTTTTGAGAATTCTACATCCTTTGTTTAATTTATAAAGTTTCAAAGAATAGTCTTTACAGCTTAACGGCAAAAATATAAAAATACCGAATATAAAAAATATAAAAAATATTAAAAATACAACAAAATCAGAATATTTAATACATCTATATGTATATATATATGACACTGACCATGCCATATCCCATTATGCCTGTGGGTGTGGTGGCAGGGAAGGCCATGATTGACGGAGGCTGAAGAGACACAAACAGGCCAGTGAGGATTCAAACCACAAACCACAAAAAAAAAAGAGAAAAAGAGAGAAGTGCAGTTTCACACTGTGACAACCACTTATTCCACTGTAAAATCAGACAGGTGCAGACAGCAGAGGCAGAAATCATGAACACTACATCCAAATGAATAAGTGAGTCACCATGGAAACAGGGTTCCAGGTTGTGGTTGGCGCCGCTTTGGGCTGCCAGTTGGTGCCACCGGTCATCCTCTTCTCCCCTGGCTGGCTCCAGTGGATGTCACTGTAGATTAATACAGTGGATGTTAGCGTTAGCTCGTAGCTGCCCTGAGAGGACAACGCTGCTGCAGTTACACAACCCAGATTTATCACTTACTTCTTCATTGTGCCGTTACCAATGCCCAGGTCTGGAGGAAGATTAAAGGGGAAGCTGTTAGATGTCTGCAAATTTTTGATCATTGGTTGCCATAATAAACATGTACAACTTTACAATGGAAGCAGCTGAAAGGAAGCATCGCACTCACTGCCGACAAGGTTAGCCAGGGAGGAGTCGAGGTCATCCGACACCAGCTTCTCTGGCAGCTGGCCGAGCGGCTGGTTTGAGCCAGCAAGAGTTGGTTTCAAGATACCCCCGGTAATGTCTGACAAGAAAGACAGCGATTAATCACCGATCTATGCTTACAAGAGAACAAATGTGAAATTTACATCTGTGTAATTTATGACTGTAGTGATACTTAATAAAATTAAATTCAGGAACTTAATGCTCCATCCCTGAAAAACTTAAATGTCAAGTCTTAATCTGATTGTTAATGTTAGCTGGAAAGGGAAATTTTTAACTTAAATTGTGAAATTAAAAAACAGGTTAATTTCTCCCCATTGTCATCTCCCCATGCAGATTCTGACAGAGATGAGGTAAAAATAGTGCAGTAAAGACAAAAGTCTGCCCATCCTGGAGACTCGGGCCAAGCTTTGCAGGTGTTTGAGCCACATCTGATGTCAAGACTGAACATAGTGTGTGTCTAATATCATAGTATCATAAACCAAATTTCCCCTTAGGATTAATGAAGTATTTTTGATTCTGATATCCCTCTTTTCTTTCAGTGGATTAAATCTTGAGGTGTGGATTCCTTCAAGAAATATAAAGTACTGAAGCATCAGTAGACCATAAAAGCTTTTTGAAGGTTTTCTCATCCTAAAAAAATTCTGAATGACTTTTGTTTGTATTCAATATGAACAAAGGCTTCATAAAGATTCACCTTTGACGACACATCTACAAAAGTTATGAGGTACGTAAGAAAAATAACAAAATAATCACCATCAGAGTTGAGGCTGTTACTGCCTGCCGCTTTAGCTCCAAAAACAGACTCGAAGTCCACCTGGAGCCCTCCTGCAGGCTGTTGAGGAGGGGCCTGTGGCGTTGAGTATCCTTCATTGGAAATAAAAAAAGGCAGTTTGAGTTACAGCATCGCAGAATGTAAAACACTCAAAAAAATAACAAACTGAGACTTTTAGTCCCTGTTCTGGGCTGGTCCATTAAAGTATCCATAAATGAATGACTAGCAGCTGGAAAACAGCACTGTAAACCAACCACAGCTTCCTGTGCAGTGTGGAAAACTACCATCAATCTAATGAGCATTATGCTACAGAGAGCCTCCAGTACTCTACCTCTGAATAGACCTGCTACAGTAGAGGGCTCAGTGGGGAAAGGAGCCTGGTGTGGGAGGTGCTGGGCAATGGATACTGGACCACAGAAGGAGTCTGACACGCCACAGGAGGCAAGAACAGCGAGAAGAGAGACAGAGAGAGGAAGAAAAAGAGCAGAAGGACAAAGACATTCAAGGCCAAGCCAGAGAGACAGGTTGGAAAAGACAGCAATACGGACAGAGAGAGGATAGCTAACACCGCTAACAGTTTTGCAGTAGTCAAAATTCAGGTTTTAAAGTTAAATTTAAGATGTAGAGGGAAAATATTGAAGAACAGTACTATAACAACCAAGAGGGGGGGTGAAGGAAAAGTTTGATATCTTGGGAAATAAAAGCTGTCTTGCTGGAGTGAGGTAAGAATATTGATACTACTCTAAAATCTTTATGCTTTTAGCTTAGCATAAAGAAAAAACTCATGGGTGAAAACAAGTGTTACATGAGGGTTATGTGCTGGGATATTCTTTGGCCAGGACAAGTTTTCTTCAGTCTGAAAACCAGATGAATGCTCAAGAAGTTGTTCTCATCTGGACTAGCCTCAGCAGCCAACACTTCTTTAGTTTTTAAAAGCCGACATTTGATGTTTTTTGTCTTTTCTTTTGTTCCGGCTGTTGCTATGCAGGGTAAATTGTACTGCAGCATTTCCACTTCTCTTGAAGTGGAAATGCACTGTATGCTTCGTATTTGCTTTAATTCAATAATATCTTATCAAGAAACTATTAACACTACAGATTAAGATTCTTTAGCAACATTATTTTTGCCTCTTGACCACAGACTGTAAAAAAAAAAAGACATTATCCCACTCGGCTCAAAGTGAGGCTTCCACAAAAACAGCTCCCCCTGGTTACTGGCTGCAGTATAGATCAAAAACTCTGTCTCTCCCGTTCATTTAAATGGGGCTGTGTTCAGACTTTAAAAAATTAATACACCTCCTGGCAATGAAGTGTGTTGATCTGAATATATTATTGGGCTGCTTTGTGTTCAACTTTTTTTTTCTAAAAAGCTTCTTTTTCATTAGTTATTAGATGTTAAAAATGGGGTTTTACATCACGTTTAAAGATGACTGACAGATGTTGTTCCTGCATAGTTCTTTTGGGAATAGTAAGATACGTCAGGAAGGAGAGTTAGGAAGAGATTAGACTTTCAGCATTAGTTAATATTTTGAATATTATTAATATTAATGTCTCATTTACATTCTCTCCTGGGCAGACTCTGGCAGTAAAATTTACAAGATAGCTGAGCTTCAGATTGGGGGTATTTTGGTATCAAAATAGTACAACAGTAAAAGGCGGAGCCGCACTGTCTACTCTATTTACAGTCTATGCTGGAATTGTACCTCAAAAAAAAAAAAAAAAAAGAGTTTGGAGACTTTCTCCTCTGGACAAATCTCCACCAAAATTACCATCTAAGTCCCGCCCCTTCTTGAATCTAATTGGTCGGTGATCAAAGAGTAATGAGCATCTAGAGATTGTAAGGTTGATCGTTTTCAACTAAGGGCTGCTGCTACGAAATATAGCAGAGCTATAGAGCTACATAGCTTAGCCGCCTACTGCTAAATTATTTTGTTAATGCTGCGTCACTCATTTCAGTCCTCAAATCTGTTACTGCCAGGATTTTTTTTTAATAAGTTATTTGGGGGGGGGTTTATGCCTTTAATGTGAAAGGACAGGACACAGGGTGACATGTGGGAAAGTCACCACAGGCCGGATTTGAACCCAGGCTGCCTGCTCAAGAGCTTTTAGCCATATGGAGCGCGACCTAGACCACTCAGCCACCTACGCTCCAGCCAAGAAGTATTTGGCATCCCCTCTTAACACCCCTCACCATTCCCAAAATAAACAGATTTTTCTTATCTAATATGCATTTGGGAATGAGTCTGGCAGTAGCTGGAAGAGACGTAACAGCTGCCGGCAGGAACTCCAGGGAGCTTCTGTGTATACATAAAATATTATCTTCCTTTTGGCTTTGAGTTTCGCCTCAAGGTGGAACAGGGTTCGTATTATTTAGGAGCAGAAATACATGCAGAATAAAAAATAAGTGATGTTTTAATGTCTGTGTCAACATTTCTAAGTGTCAACTATTTTATTTTATTATTACAGGTGTTTTTATTTCTTTAACTTATTAAAACTAATTGCTTTCATTTTTTGTTTTTATTTTCTCCTTTTTATTTTATTTATTTTTTTTAAATATTTTCTTTGACTGCTGACACTTCATTGTTTTATTACAATTTTTACTTTGTTTTCTCCCTGCTCCAGTTTTACATCTTCTATCCTTGTAGTTTCTTGTTTTTATTTCAGCTGGATATTGATAGACACATTAGAGAAATTTATCAAACTTCCTATCTTACTCCGGTCAAGAAAAACAAATCATTTTCCCAAAATGTCAAACTTCTCCCTTATTATTAGCTTACGTCCACATTTCTATCTTAACTATCTTAATAGGAGCCCTGGGGGTATTTCATGGGGTCCTATGTTTGCCAGGGCTCAGGAAACATAGGCTGAGATGGTGAGGCCATCGTAGTACCTGAGATGGAGTGTTCTATCCGCACTGTGCGTTTGTAATTGGTTGAAACGGATGAGTTTGTGTCAATAAAGGGATTGTAACGATCTGGAGAATCAAACATAGTGTTGGTAAAAGGAGAACAGGTTTCAACTTAAAAATTCTATGGCATCTTTGTATTACAAGGCAACAGCAAACTGTTCATTTCAAAGAGAGGATGGAGGAAAATTTTGAAGAAAAATGGGTGTATGGGCTCTAAAGTGGGACATAGAGGGTCCTGGTTGATACAGAAGAGGGGTTGTTAAGAAACATCATAATTTGAGCTCATGAGTTATAATGAGGTACTTTATGCAGACAGACAAAGAAAAAGATCATTCAGGCAGCAACATTCAAACTACAGTAGCAGTTAACATGCAAGCTAGTCATGCTTCAAAGTGGCTACAGAAATGAACAGGAGTGACAAGACTTCTGAGGAGAAACAAAATGAGCTGTTACCACCAAACATTTCATGACCAGATGTCCTAGAGGAAAAGCTAACACCGTCTGAAGACACAACAGGTAAGTGAGTGGCATCGACAACGAGTTTTGAGAGGAAAGGGTTAAGGTTTGGCATGGATTCATCTCCAGCTTCAGCAGAGGTGAAAGGATCTACACAGGCAGAGAGAGAGAGACAGAGAAAAGGGGAAAAAGACAGAACAGAGTGGAGAGGAAGAGGTGGGCATCAGAGTCAGACAAAAACCAGGAGAGCATGCAGAACAGGTCCACCAGAGTCCTCAAACACAGCTGTTACCTGCCCACGCTGTAGCCACTGGAAGCCCTGTGGAGCCTGACTGCATGGAGGGCTGGAAAGTCGACTGCAGGTCGAAGAGGTCGCTCTCCATCTTCACTGTCCTGCAGACAGTAAACAAACAAAAAAAAAATGATGCCTTCATTTTTTTTCCAAGTGCTTTATTAGCTGTGTACACACTCAAAATAAACTGGATCAAGTCTTAAGCCTGACTTCTTCAAAATAAAACTGAAATTTACTGTGAAAAAGATTGTAATTAGCTTTATCTACAGACCATAACGTGGAAAAACTGCAACCCGAAACTTTAGTGATTCCAATGATCTGTTCACTTTTTTCCTGCAGACAAAATGTGCTTTTAGATCTAATCCGTACCCGTTAGAGCAGCTTGGTGTAGAGAAAAGGTCGATGGCTGGTGCTGTGCTGATAGTTCCCCCGGTGGTGGAGATAGGTGATGTGTCAGTGGTGGCGAAGGAGGGCCTTTTAGAGAGCTCTTTGAGCCTCTGTTCCTGAATGAAGCGCGAGAGGTCAGTTCAAACATGCCACAGCAGGGATGCTGCAAAGATAACTGATAAATAATACGCTAAGAGTAAAAACAAAAGCTACCTTCAGCGCTTTGAGTCGAGCCTGCTCCTCTTCCAGAGCCGCCTGCTTCTCCCGCTCGTCAACTTTAGTGAAGGACATCCCTGTGCTGGCCAACGACGACACTGCATTTGACAGAGTGCTGGCCCTGCAGGAAAACAGAAAAAAACATCCTTTAATTTATTACTCCCAAAATTAGATGATAAAGCCCAGATAAAGTGGATATAGTGAATAGCTTATAAAATCTTGTGTCTTTGAGATCGAGGGAGCTGAATTTCATTCAGAGACAGCGGCAGGAGGATTAGCATACCTGCTGGCTGCAGTGGAGTCTTTGACCTTTTTGCCCTCTAAAGAGGCCAAGTGTTGCTCTAGAGCTTCCAGAAGGCTGCTGGGAGCCTGTGGTGACAGAAAACACATAGTCAGCAGGTTCCTGACACACAGACATGAAGTCTGTATGCACATCAAGACCAGAAAGGACAGTGGTGGGCAACCAAGATGGAGTGGATATCACTTCAAAAAACACACCAAAGGTGTACAGCCAATCTTTATCTTTTATCAGAGGGTTCAATTTTGACTTACAGTGTTAGTCTATAAGTCACCCACCACTGATGGATGACTTCATTCCAGCCAAAAAAAAGCTACTTAAGATGAGAGCAACATCTGTGTGAGATGGCACACTGCACCACGGCACTTTCAACAACCCAAATGTTGTTGAACTGTCCATGTCTAAGCACAACGGAGCAGCCATTGTCACAGTCGCTGAGCTACGCTGCTTTTACACACTTCACAGAGAATGTGACCAAAGTGAACAGGATTTACCACAGCCAGCGTTTTTTCCTTCAACTGATTTTCACCACGATGTAGGAGACAGAGTCAGAGCAGAGGCATGCAAAAAGACAACACTGAAGCAAGTCACGTACAAAGAAGAAGAGTGAAATGATAGTACTTACACAAACTGTGAACTGAAGTGGAAAGATAAGGGGGAAAATACAGAATATAAAGGTGGTGACAGTCAGAGGGGGGAATGCATTTTAGCTGCAGCTCTCCGGGGGGGAGAATGTTTATGGAAAATTGGTCCCCACAGTCCAGCACAAGAGAATGTACTCTTTGTTTTTTAATTATCAAATGTCTAACTGTCACTTTGCAATTTTATGAGGAGAGTTTAAGTACAGGTAATGCTTTAGAATCACCTTTATTTACTGTACAAAGGAGGAGAAGAAAAAGAGGAGCATCAGCAGAAGAAGAAAAAAGACAAGAAAAGGAGAAGAAGAGCAGCTCCTCTGGCAGACATGCACTTGAGGAGGTAATCATGCAGAGTGCTAAATTTAAAGGAAACAGTTCTCTTTAGACTATCATACTGTAACTGGGAAAAATGCTAACAAACAAAACCCCCAAAAAAAACTCAGAGTGGAGGAATGGAATCTGTTTTTCAGCAATGGTTTCTTTAAAAAAAAAAGAAAAATCTGTTAAGGGGCCAGCATGGCCGAGGGGTTTAGGTCCAGACTCAATAAAGTTAGTCCTCAAGCAGGCAGCCTGAGGTGGTGTCCAACCTGTGATAGTTTTCCTCAGTTTCCTGCTCTATACACTGTCCTGTCCTCTCCAAAATGGGCAGAAAACAATGTGCAAACTTGGCCTAGTGGGCTCCACATAAAGGTATAAAAGCCAAAATATATAATCTACAAAAAAAAAGACTTTAAAAAAGTCTGTCCATACCTGAGAAAGATCTGGAATGTCTCCTCGATCTATTCCCACCTGCTGTTATTCGAGAGAGAAATCAAAGTTACAATCAGGTTCAAGCAGCATCAATGTCAGAACGTCAGCTGTGACCTGACAACAATAAAAGCCTTGGGAAGTAGGGATTGTTCCTAAAGATTAGACGGATCAGATCCTGGAAAAGACGACCAATTTCACTGGAATCCTGGGAAATCCGGGAAATAGTTTTTTTGTTTTTTTTTTATTTTGTTTTGCAGCTTAGCTTATATATGGTCTATGTGTTCCCAAATTCCAAAAATACATTTTTGTATGTTATCTTTATCATTATGTCCATCAACACATCACTTGCAATGATCAAGTGCTGCATCAGGTCCTTAAACCATTATGTTAAACAAAAACCGCTCTGTGGCTATTGAGATT
Source organism: Labroides dimidiatus (assembly GCA_030710495.1). Lineage (NCBI taxonomy): Eukaryota > Metazoa > Chordata > Actinopteri > Labriformes > Labridae > Labroides > Labroides dimidiatus. The sequence continues at coordinate 1,961,874 of CM061154.1, read as the reverse complement.
TAGGCTGCAAATGGGAACAACTAACTATTATAATTATTAATTTTTTTTAGAGCAGGGCAGCCCTATTTCTCCAACACTACCATGATTTACAAGAGTCCCAACTAACAAGTTTTTGGAGATATGAGCCCTCTCTCAGATCATTTTTTACCCCTGCATTGGTGCAGCGATGGGGTATGGGGTATGAATTATTGGTCTTGAGCCACAAATTCCTGTTTGGTCTCACAGACCATTCAAGAGGGAAATTGTGTTAGGACTAAAATTTGAACGTTTAGAGTAAGTGTTTATCTGTGTCTGATTAGTCTCAGCTTCACTGTTAAAAGTAAGTTACACCGAGGCTTCACTCTAGATCACAATATTTAAATAAGACTTTGGACTTGGACTTTACTTCGAATTAACAAGTCTCAGAATTTGCCGAAATAACGCCATCTCGAAACAGATTTGTAAAAGGTAAACATGCTTTGTCAGGCCAGTGGAGAAGAAAACAACCTTAGATGCTAGGTCATTAAACAACAGTAGATTAAATTATTTCAGGTGCTTTGCTACATAGTTCACATTTTTTCTAGGAAATCTGTGAAACTCAGTGGAAATAGAGCATACCTCTGCTACTTTGAGGAATTCTGATATCCGAGTCATTCTGGTGAGAAACTTCTTATAGATGTCCAGCCCTTCTTTACACTGAGTCTTCTTCATGTCAAAATATTTCTCTGTTTGGGAATAAAAACAACTTGGATCAGCAAACACAGAACTAGCAGAGGTCAAAAAGTGAAATTGGTTTTTGGGGGACTTGCCAAGCAGGTTGATAATGCCTTCATTATAAGCAGCAAACAGCCTGATAGAGTCTTTGAAGAGGAGCATGAAGGCTGCATTGATGACTCCATTAGTCAGCTCATTGGCATTGACCTGAGGGAGAGCAATCACATCTGTCTAACAGTGACGTAGAAAAACAAGGCCTGTATGTTTGTGAACAAAGATAAGTCATCTGACAGCCTCAGTGCAATCTGTTTGTTCCAGGGAGGACGGTTCATACAAGTCGAGCCGCAGAGCTGCAGGAGGCTTCACCTCAAACTCACATTGAAATCGAGGAGGGCGTCCATCTGGTTCTGAATGATGGGGATCGTCTTCAGCAGCTTCTCTGTATTCATGGTCCTCATTACACCGTCCACACTGTGTGGATACACAGAGGGAGGGAGGGAGGGAGGGAAGATGGAGAGAGGGGAATTGGAGAGGAGAAAGAAGGAGGAGGAGATGGATGAGCGAGGCAGTGCGGCTCCTCAAACCAGAAAAAAGATTTCTGGCTCTTCTGAGGTTCTTTCTGAAGAATACGATTGATTCTGATAAGTTTTAATAACCACAGTGTGATGGCAGGGAAGATACTTATTGAATATTCAGCTTTTTATAATTTATAAATCGTTTATGGGGGGTATATGTTTGAATTATACAAATGTATATAAGTGCGTATATAAGTTGGTTGTTTAAATATTTTTTAGACTTAGGAAATAAATTTGTGGGCATATTTAAGTGTGCACAAATATATGTATATTAGGGGAAAAATATATCTATCTATATGTATATATCTATCTATCTATTTGTGTGTGTGTGTGTATATATATATATATATATATATATATATATATATATATATATATATATATATATATATATATATATATATATATATATATATAGCTGATTAAATAATTGTTAATTAATTAAAAATGGAGAAGTAGTGAAAATAAATAAGTTTTACTTCTTTTTTCTCTGTTTTGGAGATGTTAAATAAATCATATTGATGATTCAACAGTCTTTTTGTTTGTTTATTTTTGTTTGTTTATTTTTGTTTGTTTCTTTTTTCTGCAAAATTGCAAAGTTTTCTTTGTTCGGGCTTTCTGCTTGTCTGGGTATTATTTTTATTTATTATTTTCTTTTGCAAGTTCAAAATAAACATTTTCAATCCAATTCAATATATAGATTAACTTCATGAACATTTTTTAAATTGCATATGTCAGAATATAGCAGCAAAAAATGCTGCTTAAATAATTGAAATCTTCGAAAACATTTTCTTAAACCATGAAAACATTTTCTTAAACCATGAAAAGCACAAAAGTAAATTATTTCACAATCGTTAAAGCCACATATTTCAGAAGCTGAAAGCAGCAAATATGTTTTGTCTTTGAATAGCTTAAATTAAAAACGTATTTGAATTGTAGTTGCCTTTTAATTACAACTCTGTTCTAACTCATAAACATTCCTTAAACTAATATTTTAGAAATTTCTAAAAGTGAAATTACTATTTTTAACATTGAGGTACAATTTTTATGTAGGACCAGTGAAGGGATAAAAAAAATTTAATATAAATTGTTTACATTTACAATGACAGTTTTGTCTTATAACGGAGAACAGAAAAGGTCTTTGTTGTTTATGAGTTTAATTATTTGAATGCAATACGTTATTTTTTGTGGTGTGGCTGTTCTGGGAGCTCCATGCCCTTCCACGAACCTGTGTGGAATGCAGCCTGAGGTGGGAAGAGCAAATCTCATCTCTATTTCATGAGCAAACATGGAAAAACAAGACAGGGAGAGCATCAGCAAAGACTCCCAATGTTTTAGAACAGAGCATGCATCAGTGAGATTATGACACTGATAAAATCAGACACAGCATGAAAACTATTTCTCAGGGGAAGCTGGAGGAGCAGGCAGACTAAAGCAGTTTAAATTGATAATTACCAATTGGCTTGACTTTCTGACCTGCCTTGACCAATGCTCTGCTCATTTTTTTTTAAAGCAGTAGCTTCAATATCTTTATTTGAGATATATATGCTGTATATTGGTTCTTTACGTATTTCTTATGGTTAAATAGTCCTGGGCATATCCACGTTCTTGTTTGCTACTGTGTTCATGCAAATTTCCCCATTGTGGGACAAATAAATGATTATCTTATCTTCTTTGGTCAAACACAGTTAGTCATTTGAAAACATTAACTTGACTTCTTAGAAATTTTAGTTGGCATGATTCACAGATCTCGGAGATCAGTCTTAACAAATAGCCAATTTAAGTGATGAAACTACCAAGGCCATTTATCAATATTAAGCACATTTTTGCAAACCTCATAAAGAAATATTTTCACAAATAAATACAGAAAAAAAGTTCTCCAGTCTTACCCGCGTTTAACTTTTGTGAAGTCAAAGGCAACCTGTCTGTATGAAACAGCTTTCTCATTCAGGTATCGGCTGTACCTCCTGATAAATGTTGACATGTCGTACCCTGAAGGATCAAATAGCAGGAGGAAAATGAACCCAAGTTGTCTCAATTAAATTTCATTTTATACAGAGCCAGAATCAACAAAAGTTGTTACCTTGTAACCCGCTTTTATCCAAAAAATTACTGAGGTTGAAAAGTGTATTCCTTGAAGCCAAGTACTGGACAAAACGCTGTGAGAGGGAGACAAACACAACCACACATTTATAATAAATCAGACTAAATGCTTCTATTACCTATTATGAACTCCCATACAGGATATTCAGTTTCCTGTGTTTGAGGATATTTTAAACACTGTGTGTCTACTGTGGGCTCTCACCTCATTGCCGTAAACCATGAGGTGGTGTGTAGTGATGAGAGACTTAAACACAACCACCCAGCTGGTGTTGGTCGTCCTCTCAAAGAGTGAGTCTGCCAGTTGGGGAATGTTGACGTTCATCTCGTTGGTGCAGTGGATCAAATCTGAGAGGAAAAGAAGTCAAGTTCATGAGTTCAGGCAAATCAAGGCATCGGAAATCAACACATCTATCAATTTTGCCTTTTTTAACACATCAGCCACACTAAGATCAAATACTAATTGAAAAACAAAAAACAGGAGCCACCAAATCATGTTACATTGATACTGACGTGTAACGTTACTTCTTCAGTGTCCCTATAGCTGTAGCTGTATTTTCTGTGTTTAAGACCTTGACTGCATGGTTTTAATCTGTGGTCTCACACTGATTCATAGATGGCCTCTTTTGTTGTGTGCTAGTTGTAAAACAGGCCTTGTGTTCAGCTGGTGAGCAGACAAACACCTGCTGTCTTCTATAAAAAAGTGACCGCAGATGCTCAAACTAATCTAAAGCCAAAAACAGTCCAAAGTGTGACTCATGCTTGTCCTCCATTACAGGTTACATATGAGCTGTTTGTTTGATTTCCAACCAGTTAGCAGAAAAAGAAGCCAAAGACCAGTTACAGGCTGCTTTCCATGAATATACTAAAATGGATTTTTCTAAAAAAGGTCAAATCAAAAGGGAATTACAGTACTGAAGACTTATTTTTAAATCAGGGGGTGCTTAGTGAGGGTAAGGAAGATATGACCTCCCAATGTCAAAACACCTCTTCCTGTGCTAAAAGTTGAAGTCTCACCACCAGTACAGCAGTATGCTGAGAACAGGCACATAGGTTGAAGTTTTTTGTTTCAGCTTTGTTTTACATTGTACTTTTTGACTGCTCCTACATTCAGTCACAGCTGGTAGAACAGCTGAAAGTGAAAAAAAAACTTCCCACAAAAACTCTGGTACAAGTAAAGGTACTGTTTTAAAAGGCACTGCTTAAAGAAGTGCTAGTACACAAACTCAATTACAAGAACTTGTGGAAACGTAATTAGTTACCCCTACCTCTGAGCTCAAGTTCCAAAAAAGTTATCCCACATCCTGCCATCTGAAGTTGTAAACTGAGGCCATATCTAAATAAAAACTAAACCCAACCTTTGTAATTGGTTTATGCCAAAAATCTTACTGATTCTTGATACAAGTATCCGAACCATAATTTAACCCCTAGTTGAGAAAAATCTTAAATGTGTTTTTAACAATAAATTTTCATTTCAATTTTATACTGAATAGTTTCATTTCTCCATATTCTGCTAATGCTAACGTGGTATATATATCAGTAATTATGTGTTAACTTACTATAAATTACCATCAATACTAAACTGTTTTGACAGATATGATTTTACTGTCAAAAATATGAGTTATTTTTCACCAAAGTATTTTCTAAATGATGAAGCTACAGTATAATTTTTTAGTTGTGGTAGTCCTACACTTAAAACATAAGCTGGAAAAAAATTCAGTATTCAGCCCAAACAAATCTACGGAGCCCCAGACATGACATGCTCAAAAAAATAAAAAATAATTCGTGCCCACGAAATACTAATTCGTGGCCACAAAATACCAATTCGTGCCCACGAAATACTAATTCGTGGCCACAAAATACCAATTCGTGCCCACGAAATACTAATTCGTGGCCACGAAATACTAATTCGTTCCCACGAAATAAGTATAACGTGCGCACGAAATACTAATTCGTTCCCACGAAATAAGTATAACGTGCGCACGAAATACTAATTCGTTCCCACGAAATAAGTATAACGCGCCTTCTAAGGTCTGAAACTGCGGTCACGCCATCTACGCTTCAGAAAAGCGCTGTCGTGCTATCTACGCTTAAAAATCGAAACTCGTCTACATTGCTTAGTACGGTAATGAGTGTGTGCGGCTTCATGGTACATTCAAGTGCACCTCGTAAACTCAGAAATCAATACTCGAATGGCCAAAAGTTTAGTTCCAAGTTCCAAAGGGAGAGTTGCTTTTTTGGTCATATTTTCATTTGTTGGTATACATACATCTGTCATTGCTTTCATGTAATATAACAACAAACAAAATAAAATAATCAATAAAAAAGGAAAAAAGTCAAACCAGGTCATTGATATATTGGCTGATTTGAAAAATTCATAAAAAAAAAAGTCTTGAATTGTTTTTCGGGACACTGCACCAGATTCTTGTTCTCCAGGTCCCCAGGTAACACTGTGGTGAATTTCAAGTCATTTCACTGTACAGTTTTCAAGTTATTGCATGCTGAAGTCATACACTGTACACACGCATGGCTACAGGAGCTGATTTGAAAAATTCATAAAAAATCAATCTTAAATTGTTTGCTAAATTGTTGATTTTTTATCGATCGATTTTCAAGTGTATATAGCACAACAGCGCTTTTCCGAAGCGTAGATGGCGTGACCGCAGTCTCAGACCTTAGAATGCGCGTTATACTCATTTCATGGGAACGAATTAGCATTTCGTGCGCACGTTATACTTATTTCGTGGGAACGAATTAGTATTTTGTGGCCACGAATTAGTATTTCGTGGGCACGAATTGGTATTTTGTGGCCACGAATTAGTATTTCGTGGCCACGAATTATTTATTTTTTTAGCATGTCATGTCTGGGGCTCTGTACAAATCTGTTGAATCAAAGACTTAAAAGGGGAGATGGTGACTGAAACAGTACTTGTTTCTGAATTACATTAACATAATAATCTGTTAATCATCAACTTGCAATCACAGATCTGTGCAGCCAAAGTGGAAACAGTTGTGTGTTCATTTTAATTGCTAATGGCAAAAAAACACCCCTTTACCAAACCACTTATAGTGCAGGTCATTAAGATGTACCACTTCCTCTGCTCATATGCTCGTCCTGTCTCCCTGTGTGCTTCACTGATGTTAGTGAAAGAGACCTGCCATTCACGGCAGTGATCAGACTGACGGGTAACTGGGCCTCCCTTTCTGTCCTATATTTGACTTTTCTAAAGGCGGGGGAACAGAAGTAGGACAGGGTAACCTTCCAGAGAAGCAACAGCAGCAGCGATAGCGGCACTTAGCATGGGTGGATGAACTGCCCAGAGAAGAAGACGCCGATGAGAAGAGAGAACAAGCAGGGAGGAGGAAGAAGAGGAGGAGGAGGAGGGGGAGGAATATGGTGGAGGAAGAAATACTGACAGCACTGTTATGTTAGAAACGGTCCACTTACAATCCACAGTGTTTGACGGTAATGATTTGGTGTGTGATTAATTTATGTGACACAAATGTATTCATGCAGAAGTCATAGCGGTGCATGATGATGCTAATTCAGCTGCTGTCAATGTAATAAAATGTAATATAATTTTATATATATATATATATATATATATATATATATATATATATATATATATATATATATATATATATATATATATATAAGAATGACTACGTTTGCGGGTCGTAAAAGAATGAATAAGCAATTATTATCACTGATAATCTGAAAATGTGCTTATAATATTAGTTATAATTTTAAATATATAATTGTAATAGCTAAGACATATCTACTGAAATTCCATACATGCAAAACTGGAGCAATGGACTGTTTTACTGTGTATGTGCGGCAACAGTTCAATCTATAAATAGTCTCAACATTATTAATTTAGATATTGTTTCCAAAAACCTTAATCCTATTTTGCTGTCATATTTACGCACAACTCTACTTTGACATATTGGTTGACATATTGAATCATTGTAACAGTTATGTGTTCATGCCTCAACATGTCTTGAGTCTTGATTAATAATCATTTTAAAGACTGAGATATCAAATCAGATTCATATCCAGGGAAAGTTTAAGATCCTAAAGAGGTTTCTCTCATCAACAGGTGGTGGTAAAACTTAGAGATGAAAAAAAAACAAAAACGTGTGGCCTATTCAAAGACATGTCCTCCAAAATAGGAAAATAGATAAATTGTTAATGAATCATTAGTGTTGTTCTTGTTGTAATTTAAAGTTTTGTTGCTTTTAGCCTCATCAGACAGTAAACTGAGAATTTTCAGCTTCTGAGCTCCAGAGCGAGCCTTTTAAAGGCATTAACTGCTGCTGTTATCAGCATGCACCACGTTCAAAGGTCAGATGATAATCAAATGATTACAAAAGGGTAATGAAAAATCAAAACTGAGGATAAAGGTTTGTTGCTTTTCTTGGTTCTGCCTGAAATTTACATACTGTAATGACATGAGTTTATTATTTTTATCTTTCATGAAGCATGAAATCATAACCTAACACAGTTTCTCCTGAGACAAAATGTTTAAGTTTTTTGAGCTACAAATGAAAAGCTTGATCTGAAAACAATAGTTTCAGCAGTTCTATAAAATGTTAAATGAAAAGAATGGACAGCTTTAAGATGAAAACTTTTTTTTCTTTTGAGGAATAGCAAAAAAAACAGGCTTATGTTTCTTACAGTAGGCATTAAAAAGTTCTATTATATAAAATCATATCAGCGCTAACATGTCAAGTCAGCCTTGCACTATGAACACTTTACACGTGAATGCAATAATTGTACTGAATCATGTATTTAGCAGTGCTAAATTCAGCTGCCTTAGTTTATTTTATTGGTACTTTTCATATATTATATTTATGTTAGTTAAATGGTTTTTTTTTTACTGCTTCTCTCCTTATCTTATTTTAATATATAGTTCCTTTGATATTTATTGGGCCTAACAGCAGACCTTGGCAGTAAAATTTTCTACTATCCATGTGTAAACGTGTGATTGCATGACAATACAACTTCTTGAATTTTAATTTCCAACTAAAATGTTCATTTTTTTTTAAACTTCCTATTAACTCAGAGAAGAGATTAATCCATCATTTTCTGCCTTTCCTTCATTGACAGTATCTCAATTTTTTGTATGACTAAGAATCCATAAACCCATCAAAATAAATCCTTCTGTTTCCTTCATCCTGTCAGTCACCGTCTTTAATGTTTCAACATAAACCATCACAACACTGTGTAAATATGCAAGATAATTACACCTGTCTGTTATGTAATAACATAGGCATGTCATTCTTTAAGTTTAGCCAACAAGGGTGTCAATCTGCCAATTTATCATCTCGCCTCTGGGCAGTCACATGAGCGGCACAACAGGTGAGGAACCTAAAACTTTTAACACCAGTGAAAAATATCTGAGAAGAACTGAGACATTTCAGAACATACTTCCCACTACAAGCTGTTATAATGAGTCTGTAGCCTAAAGTTACAGCATAAACTTTTTTTTCATGGACTGTAAGTGAACTCTTAGGATGATGCATGCCTTCATAAAAACACTTTCATCACTGCCATTATAAATTTCTAAGTGCAGATCAATATGCAGATAATCTGCCAATGCATCTCCATGCAGTCAGACATGAGTCCTCAGACTAAGTGAATCAGAGTCATTACTGGGATTTAAGCTCTTCTGCTGACATTAGGTACATGAGAGTGTCTGATGTTTAAGTGAACTTGTTCCTTTGTTTCCCCACACAAATCTTAACATTAGACTGTGATTTCCGCCCTGTGGAGAATCACGACCTCAACAGCTGGTGTCACATTACTTCAGTATGAAGCCTGACTGAGCTGACACAGACACTTGTTCTGCCGCTGCAGGTGCACTAAAATGGGGGATGTTTAGCATGGGGAATGACATTACACTGCAAAGCATTCCTGTAAACGTTAGCTATAACACGGGGCCTGTGGGTGCACAGGGGTTACCAACTTACACTGCATTTATAAAGGACATCTTTTGAGACGGACCAGGATATGTAGTTATTTGACCTCTGCGTTGTGGAGTAATATCTAACTTATAAATCATGAAGAAGTAAGAATACAGAGTAGCGGATTTAGCAAACCAGGTAGTTAGACAAGCTAGTTTGATAGCAATTCATCTGAAAATGAAACAAATTATTATTAATGTGCTTTTACAAAGCATACCGCAGCTTTAAAGTCATTTTAATTATGTTCAGGGACATGTTTTAAAGGCATGTCCTCAACGTCAAACAATATAATCTTCCCTGACATATCAAAGCATTAGCATTTAGCCTCGGTTTAGGCTTTGAGGCCTGGTAGTTCCTCCATCGCCATAACTCAGCTAGTCAAAGCTTCATTACAGCCTGCGGTGATTTAACTTGTACATTACTATGCTAAAAACTATACTCACAGTCCAAATGTTTCTTTTTCGGGCCCATGACTTCGTGTGTGGTGGCCTTGCATACTGTTTTCGACACAGCGGATCCCGTTACACTGTGCTGGGCTGCAGTGATCCGGTCCGTAATGCTCTGGCCCGACATTTTCGCTCACTCTCACAATGTAGCTCACAAAAGGCGATAAAATGTAGCGCTTAGTCTGTCCTTAGCTATAAAATAATAAAACAAAACCTCCACCTCCTCCGCAACCTCTGCCGGCTGGACCCCCCTTTCTTTCCCCCCTGATTTGAGGAAAATCAAAACCAGGCTATGGCAGACGCGGACCAGGGGAGGGGGGGGGATAAAGAAGCGGAATCTGACAACAACAACAATTTAAAAAAAAAAAAAAAAATGTTGGATTGTTTCTTCCTGTCTCGCCACTCGACTCCCAGTTTTCTTTTAATCAGGGAATGCAGAGTCCGCTAGCTGACTCATCCAACCCGGGTCTCTGCCTCGCTCTCATCCCGATGTGGCACCGGATCCAAGCCCGCTCGCCTGCCGCCTCCTCCTCCGCCGCCGCCGCTCGCCGCTCCTCCTCTTTCTCCTCCTGCTGCCGCCGCTCGGCTTTTAAAAGCGTGATGAATGAAAAGACCACTCAGAAGGGGAAATGGCGGGCCTGCTTAACTCTGCTCAGTTTAGTCCTGCAGACCCTGAATCAGATATTACACCGCTCGGTACCAACAAGGCCCGCTGTGGCGCAGGTGTACACCCACTGACCGCAGTCCAGCTGAGGGGAGAAAACAACGCACAAATGCTCAGTCAGAGGGAGTCAGAGGCCTGGATGACAGGATGAAGCCTGCATTGATCGAGAAATGGACATAGGGAAGTATGAACAGGCTGCAACAGGCCTGACTGAGAGAAGACTTTGTGGATGCTTGTACTATCAGTGAAATCAATACAGAGACATTTTGTTATCCGGGAACATTTCATACAACTGTAATAATACAGTTATAAAGCTTTTTTATAATTCGAATTTTAATCAGTGTATTGTAAAAGAATCATAGGGCGCCTTTCTTAATTAGGAAATTTGCATAATCTTTAAATTACTGTTTATTTTTCAAACCTTATCATGTAGCCTACATTCTACACACATCCTCAGGACTATAATTTGTACTGCATAGTCCATTTTTATCAACATACTGACAATACACATTCCGCACAGTCTGTGTGGCTGTTGCAATAAAATATCAGATCTAACAAGCATTCCTTTTTGAGTTGACTGTTTATTTTTTCTTTCTAACAATGAAAATTCTGTATGTGTAATTAAAAAAGACTAATTCTGACTTAAAATGTCTCCCCCTATCCAAACATGTTAACCCTTTAAAAGCTGCTCATACATCCAACCAGGATGACACAAGAGTTATCTGTGCCTCAGTGGCACAGCTGGAGTCCAAAGAGTCTGGGTCTATCTAGGGGTTTAGTTACCTCTGAGCTGCCTCCTATTGTCTGACACTTTTGTGTAATATATCAATGTTAGAAATTTATGATGGTCTGTTTTGTTTACCTCAGACAACTATTATTTCACTCTCATTAAAATCAATAAATAATTCATAAATATTAGATTTAACTGAATTTCCCCTAGGAGATAAAGTGTTTCTGATTGTGATTATAATTATTACATCTCTCTGCCAGTCCCGCCGTATTCCCTGTTTGCATTTTTCCTTTGGCTCAGATTTATCTTTTGCATACTCTGACAGTGATGTCAACAGGTGTTAAAGTCCACTGGTTTGTTCCTTGTGCTGAGTGATAGAGTGACAGCCTGAGGATAACAACTCCCGACCTTTAGTCCTTTACATTGTGCTCCAATCACTGCGGTTAGTCATCTTTAGCTTACAGTGCTGGCTGTCAAGTTAGTTACTTATACTTAATAACTTCTGTTTAAAAGTCAACAAGTACAGTAATCAGAAACATAATCAGTAGCATTAGAAATTTTATTTATATATATAAAAAAAAATCATGAAATGGTTTGCCAAATTGTTTATACAGTCCCAGATAATCTCTTTAAAATAAGAGGTTATTAATGTCTTAGTCAAATAAATAAATAAAAGAGTGCAGTAAAGCTCAGGAATTGGATTTAAAAACCTTTGTACATTATTTGAATATTGATTCATTCTTACACACCATCAGAAAAAAGACTTTAATGACCGAATTCCAATTTGATTTTTTCCGAAAAAATTTCCTAACACCCCCCCCCCCTTCTCTCAATAACTACTCTCACATGCACAGTTTGCGTTGTGCTCTCTTTCTCTCCTTCCTTCAGGTGTTGCTCTTAGACCCAGCACAGCAGCAGGTGACTGAGATCACCTGTACCAAATAAACACTGAGTGCCACAGCCAGTTCCACAGGGCATTCTGCTGCCTGTGTGTGTTTAAAAGGCTTCCAAAAACTAGTGCTGATGCCTTCTGTGGGTTTGTTTTTCCTTCAGGGCCTTTGACCTTTGACTTAGATTTATTGTCTCCACCCATCTATTATCTTTACTCTTTTCCCCTTACAGGGTTGCAAAGGGAACTGGAGCCTATCCCAGCTGTCACTAAGCATAAGGTGGGGAACACCTGGACAGGTTGCCAGCCTACCACAACAATTCACTGACACATATGGGCAATTTTGCTCCTGGACTGTGGGAAGAAGCCAGTGTACCCAAAAGCCCCGTTACCAAGTGTTTCAGTTCAGTTCGTCTCGGTACACATTTTGTAGCATTTCCTTTGACTAAAACAGAACAGGTCCCCAAATTACCGACCCATACTGTCCCACTTTTTGGTACCCTTCTGTTGGGGTGCCAGACATACAGATCCAACCCTAAAAGGTGGAGCTAGAAACACATAACCCTCCATCCATCCATCCAACCATCACTACACCCATTTTCTACCACTTATCTGATTAATGGTCGTGGGGGAAGCAATGTCATCAGTGAAGACCAATGGCCCCTGTACCCAGCCACTTCTACCAGCTCCTCTGGGGGGATACCAAGGCGTTTCCAGGCCAGCCAAGAGATGTAATCTCTCCATCATGTCCTGGGTCTATCCCAGGGTCTCCTCCAAGCCTCCCAGAGGGTTGGAACATTGACTGACTGGTAAACTGAAAGACTTTACTTTTTGCTCAAATCCCTCTTCTCTACAACTGACCGGTATAGCGTCCACATCACTGCCAATGCTGCCCTGATCCGTCTGTCAATCTCTTGCTCCATTTTCACATTACTCGCGAGCAAGACCCCAAGATACTTAAACTCCGCCACTTGGGGAAAAGACTCCCTCTCGACCTGGAGTGGGCAGTCCACCTTTTTCCGGCTGAAAACCATGGCCTCAGACTTAGAGGTGCTGATCTTCTTCCCGGCTGCTTTACACTCAGCTGGAAATTGCCCCAGTGCGAGTTGGAGGTCAGTGTTTGACGAGGCCACCAGGACCACATCATCTGCAAAAAGCAGAGATGGGATCTAAGACCCCCTAACCTTACTCCCCCCACCACTTGGCTGCGCCTATAATCCTGTCCATAAAAGTGATGAACAGGATCGGTGACAAACGGCAGCTCTGGTGGAACCCAACACTGAGTGGGAACAGGTTCGACTTACTGTTGGCAGTACGAATCAACACATAGTCTGGAAATACAGAGATTGAACAGCCTGTAACAACAAGCCATTGACTCCATATTCCTGGAGCATCCCCCACAAGATACACACAAACCTGGCATGTTTAAATCTGCATTCGACTTTGTGAGGATAACTTTTTTTCTATTATTTGTTTGGAAAATGTCATCACAAAACAATGATCTGGGTCAAGTTTTTCCTCTCCATTGGATTTATTAGTTTATTAGTGCTATAACCCTGTTACGTAGCTAATGCAGCAAGGCATCTAGCTTACACACCGGCTACCAAGAAGGGCATGGTTGACCCATACCAAACTGTACTGATCCATACCAGACCGCTTGGTGGAAATAGGGCTTTTAACTAAAACCAGAACAAGTCCTCAAATTAATGACCCATACTGTCTTACTTTTTGGTACCTTTCTGTTGTGGTGCCAGGCATACCAATCTGACCCCAGAAGGTGGCACTAGAAACACTTCAGTCTGTTGAATGGTCGAAAGAATTGTCACTTCCCGTGCTCCAGCAGTAATAAAGAACAACCCATAACCCTGCCACGTTTGAATATCCAGCCGACTTTGTGAAGGTAAGATTCTTTTTATTGGGAAAATGTTATCACAAAACAAGGTTCTGTGTCACTGTGTCTTTGTTGGATTTATTAGCTGGGTACACTGTGTCACGCTGCTATGCTGTCAGACTATTATGTAGCTGACGCGGCCATCGGCATCTGGCTTACACTCCACCTACCAAGATGTACATAGTTGACTGTGAAAACACAAACAGGATCAGGCCTCACAAATCCGACCCGTACCAAACTGTACTGATCCGTACCAGACCGCTTGGTAGAAACGGGGCAAAAGAAAACATGCTTGGGAAGAACATGCAAACCCCTTCTGCTCAACCACAGAATCAAGCCAGGAACTTCCTGTTGTGAGGCAGCAGCATTGACCACTGCCCCACTGTGCAGCCATTCAGTTTCTTGATTTTGGAACTCTCACCTTGAGAAAGTAATTGGCCGGAGGCCATGTCCACGTCTGACCTTCCTTGCCCTATTGGCTTCCATAATTGTGGGTACACATGACCAGATGTTTCTAACTTTTTAAAAACTTTTTTCCTGTTCTCAACTCACCCTGCTTAAATTATATCTGCTGTATCTATTACTTTAACCCTGATGAAGGCCATAAGCTGAATGAAATGCGTAAGTCTAAGATAAAGTTGTCCTCTTTACTCCAGAAAGTTGCCCGAGTTTTGACCCTTTTTAGACTTCTTTTCCTCTCTCTGCACCTTGGAAATAGGAGAATTTGTGCCAGAGTCCTCTTTGCTTTTGGTTAGTGTCATAATTTTAATTTAGGAGTATTTGAAGGTTGTTTTAAGTTACCCCATTGCTTAGTTTGTTTTTAAATCCTCTTACCTTTGCTAATGCCTTGTTCCTTTCTGTGTTTACACTGCTTTAATTTTTAAACCGAAATACAAAATAAAACCAAGTTTGCTACAGAAATGAAGGAAGCATATATATGGGCATTAACATATATATTCTAAACTTGGGTGGAAGAGAATTGCAAAATACAACAAATTAACAATTAAAAAAGGGAACACACAAACAGACTCTCTCTCTCTCTCTCTCTCTCTCTCTCTCTCTCTCTCTCTCTCTCTCTCTCTCTCTCTCTCTCTCTCTCTATTGTGTATTGCATTTTAGTGCCACCATACTAAAACAGTTTTTTGGAGTCTGAGTCCCTTGTAAATGGCACGAAAAAATGTTTAATAAAAAAAGGTGAGTAATAATGCATATACAGAGTATTAGGCTCAAAGGCAGAGAACAAGTAGATCACAACCATTTCTTTACATAAGTACAAAAATAGCTTTGTTTTTCTCTCATCCAACTAAAATTTCTATTATTCTTCCTCCCATTTCTTTCGCTTCTGCCACTCCCAACCCAAGTCTCTCCTGGGATCTGTACAGAATCTTTCTATAGAAACTTGGCGCCACCTACTGAAAGTTTTGACTCGCTGGTGATCCCAAGTGAAGCTTCAATTTCAACTTTAAACTTCAACATCTATATTGTCCCCGAAGGGAAATTTGCTTTGCAGTTGGGTAAAAAAAAAAAGGCAAAAACATTGAAAACCCAATCAATTACATCCAGATACCACACTGAAAAGGACGAGTACACAACCATGAAAGACAACCAGAGGTAACACTGTCATTAAGGGAGTAAAAATAGAGTGAGAACACAGCTGTCCTCAAAGACAGCCCACGTCCCAAGGTCTGTATGTGACTGTGATTTGAACTGATCCTTGTATCTGTCAGTTTTCACTGACAAACAGCTGACAAAAACTACAGTTTTGAGAATATGCTGGTTGTATTTATCTGTAGGTCTGTAGAAGTTACGCACAGCATTTGAGGCTATATTTCAATGGATACTTGCAAAGAAAAACCTTGGTCACAGCTTGTTCCGCCTGATACCACAGTCACTCTTCTGTCATCTTCTGTCTGGTGCAGCTGGGCTCATACAGCTTCCTCTAATTATTGTTATTGACGTGTCACCAGGTGACAGTAAAAAGAGTCCATGAATCTTTGACTTTATGGAAACATTTTGCGAAACTCATCTGTCTCAGGTGAGAAGAATGTTGAAAACTGAAAAGCCAAAATATAAGTGAATAATTAAGTGTTTGTAGTGGAATCACAACATAGATTTAGAAGAGATTAACCTCAAAGTCTGTGAGATCTAAGCGTACAGACACTCTCACTGTAAGCCTGCAGAGCGCTCAAGGCTAAGACAAAATGCCAATGTGACGGAGTTCAGAGTGGACTTCCTGTGTGTCAATCTGTTGTTAAACCACGCTATAAGCCACACACACAACAGCACACCCCTGGCTTTCGACGTCACGATACTTAGAAGTCCGAGATGACGTCCTTTGAAGTGACCAGCAGGTGTCGCTGATGTGCTCCCATAACTTTGTCATGGTCATGAGTCTGTCAAGTTGATGGCGCTAAAACGTTTGAATACGTCACTGTTTGGGGGGAGGTTCCTAAACGTACAGAGAGGTCATTGGTGCATTACTGACTTAACTGTTTATGATGAAATAAGGAATTCCCAACCTGACTTACATGAGTCGGAAAGAGGTGATTGCAGCGTCATCAGGAGAGAATTAATATTAATTTTTATTTGTTCGTACACGTAACAAGGAAAAAGTCTGACTGGCTCAAAGTTTGCAAATAACATGCAAATGTGTGTGTGTGTGTGTGTGTGTGTGGTGTGCGTAATAATGGGGAATTATCTCCGGCAGTGTTTTGCTTATTTCGTAATGCACTGGAGTAAAGGAGAATGTTTCCCCCAAAAAATATGTTGTCTTTCTTAGTGAATTAAGCTATAAAATAATTAAAATTAATGAATGGGTCAAAAGAGCAAAATATATACATTACTTTAAATTCCCCGTTAGAATACATTCATTTCTCCTCCCTTGCTTAATTATATTTACTTTTTAAATAAATTTTATTTACCTTAATTTATTTATTTTTGTACTATTTTTCCTGTATCCCCACTGACTGATTTGTGTATGATGCTCCCTCTGGAAATATCTTGTCAATAACTAAAACATGTCAATCCGTATCCTTTTCTTTCTGTCAAAAAAAAAAAAAAAGACCGTTACATACTGTCATTGATCGGAAAATAGTGTGAAACCTTATTAATAATAATAATAATAAGAATAAGAAGCAGAAGCGGCTCAGAGAAATACCGCTGTTTGAAATTAATACAGATCAATACATTGGATGGGGATAGATGGAGATACTGTTACGGTACCTGCCAATCGATGAGGGGAGGGCTTTAGTTGTGAACAGTGACGTAATGTAAAGGGGATTTCCACGCCCAGAAACAGCCAATCAGAGCGAGGGTGTCGTGATCACACAAACGGAGCAAAGCAATCTTCAGGTTGTTACACACATGGCAAAAAGACAGACACAGGTCGTTAGAAAAGCAGGGAGTCAGTTGTTATTTGAGCTGTTTCACCACCAGAGCAAAGTTTAGACCCAGAAGTGGAGACCGAAACCGGAAATTACCCTTTTTGGAAAGAATTCTGTGACACGACAGCGAAATTCGTGGTCTTTGTGGATTTCTTACATGACATGAAAGACATGGAAATCCTCCCCGAGACATCTGGTGAGTTTGTTTTCGTTCAGTCTTGATTTTAATGTTGGCATCATAAGGAAACGTGACGATTGAGAGACGAGCCGCCAACACCCATGTGAGCACGCCTCCCCCAGCCGGCTGAAAGCTTTGCCCAGTGGACAGCCTTTGCAACCAAGAAAAAAATTGATTATCCGTGTTCACCAACATTTTACTTTCTGTCTCTCCTGCAGGGCTGTCTGACTTTGGTGAGTATTGACCTTTTCTCCCACCAAAAGATAAAAAACTGAGCAAGTATCCGCTGGAAAGACTAATATGCAAAGTCTGATCTAAAGCGACCTCAAACAGAGGAGAGAAGTGGACTTCATGTTCAACATTTTCATTCATCATCGTGAATCATGATGTTTCTCACAGGAAAGTGTTGAAGTCAAGTAAAAAAAAAAAACTAAATAAAGTACATTTCACCGTATTTAGCCCACTCAATGCCACTGTTCTTATGCATTATTTATTATGACAGCATCAAACCCTACATTATCACTGGATTATTATAATCATTGATGAAGAGTTCTCTGCTGATTGGCTTGTAAATACGTTATTTAAAGTTTTACTTCAAAATTTCTCTCTTGCTGCAATCTGAGGTAACAGGAAATGTGATTTTCTGCTTCTTATTCCCAACAAGTGTGAGAATCTAGAGCCGTTACAAACCACAGGTTTATATCAGTTAAACCACACGTGTACTAATAGCAACTGTACTAGGTGTTAATACTGTTTGTCACCATGACAAAAATAACTTAGCATCTAATTCAAAATAGTTGTTCAAGTCTTTGGATGTTTTGCTGTATAAGCAAACTTGCAATTAGTTCTGTTATTATATTTGCTGTGTACATTATTGCCTCAAATTAGAGGGTTTATGTTATTTTCTGTAAAAGGGTATAGAGTTTTTCAATGTTTGAGCTTTAAAACACTGGGGAGAGAATCTCTGTATTCACTTAATTATACTGTGTATTATTTATTTTTTTTAAGTATCATTTAATAAGCAGTTACAGCTTTACCTACTAGCCTCTGAGGGTCAAAAACTAAAGGTCTAAACTGGTAGGACCTTAAGATTTGAGGGTTGTTTTTTTGTTTTTTGAACAGACCTCATACAAGAGATCATCAACAACCCTGCCCTTCCTGGGCCTCCTTGCCCTCCTGCTGACCTCATTGACCACTCTGAGGTCCAACATCCCAAGCTGGTAGCAAGAGGAACAGCATGTCAGGTGAGTGGGATCATAAAACATCACTGGGCATTCCCTCTGCCAGTTGGACTTGCCTGCATAGCCACCTACAGTGTGTTGTTGTGGTTGAGGTGGTGTCTGCCTCTGTGGGTGGTTTTACTATGTTTGAAAGAATCATGGTTTGCCACACCCAGAGGGTGAGCATGAAGGTGAACACACACACACACACACACACACACACACACACACACACACACACACACACACACACACACACACACACACACACACACACACACACAGATTCTTTCTATGAGAAAAAAACAGTATAATAACTCATTGGAGCTCTTTTATAAGCTCCAAAATATCTGTTCCATTTTAAAGATATAAAGAAAGTCAAGCTTTTTTCTTTTACGTTCAGAATAGACTGAGCTATAACCATTTATTAATAGAGTTTTGGTGGTAATTTGATTTTACTTTCATTCTTTTACGTTGTAGAGGTGTTTGTATTGATGGTGTTTTAAATCAGATGTTCAGACAGGCTATTGAAAGATGTTTCTTTGAACTTCTGTCATAGTTTTCGAACATTTCTTGAGAGTTAAAGTCGTTCCAACCAACAGGAAGTAGGTTTATTTTGACATGTCAATTTTGCTTAAAAAGTTTTCAAGCAATAAACAAATAGAGAGGGAGCGTCCCCTCTGTTAGGGTGTGAAAATTCAGCAACAGCAGCAGCAGCAACTTCAGTTGTTCTGATGTGTGTTGAATGTGTGTAGCATGCAGGTGGCTGGTTGTTTTGTTGCTGCACAGGGTTTACGCACACAGTCAGGCAGGTCTGGCTCTTACTGTAAAGCACATGGTTTACAGAGTGGGCAGGTCAGGAGTGTTGTAATCTGATAAAGCTGCAGTGACGCTGCAGTTTGCACACAAAGGTAATTATCAAACCAGGAAGTCAGAGTGCACAAAGAGTGAAGAAACTTCTTGTTATATCTTTGATTTGTACTCAAAAGCTCTATGTTTGGGCGTAAATCTTTGTGGCCTGAGCTGCAGGCTAACTCCTCCTGAGGTTGTCTTTGTATGGGAGGAGGCTGAGACAGAGAGAGAGAGAGAGAGAGACAGAGACAGAGACAGAAAGAGAGAGAGAGAGGGGGGGGGGGTAACCTGAGCCCTACTTTCAGTTTGCCTTTCTTTCTGTTTACAAGCCAAACCCACTGAGAGTTGAAGGAGTTACATTCCTCATCTTGTGTTCCTACTCTGATTGGTTGCTCCACGTCACTGTGAGCTGACTTCCTGTTTCCTGTTCTCTGGCTGGGTTCTGCTAGGCTTTTGTTTAGCCCTGGTGTTGCTGAGGCTAACAGGTATTCATCAAACTAATGTTAACGGAGGCGCACACAGGGGCTCTTTGACAGTGGATGTCTGTGTATCGGCAGGGCGTTATGAAACATGACGTCATGCAGAGGCATCACCCTGCAGCTACACTTCAGTGAACTTTCAGCCTGAATCCCAGGCAACAAAGAGGATCTGAACGTCTTCTTACCTGCAGGTTTGCTTGTTCAATTGCTGTTAAACTCCTGAAACTCTTTTTTTTTGTTGTTTTTAAGTTGTTTCTTTTCCTACTTCTTATACTTTCACATCGATTGGCAGATTAAGAAAGTGAAAAAGAAAACAGGCGTTTCCTGTGAGCTGAAGAGCTATGTGGTCTGTGCTGTAAGAAAGAAAAAAATGACTTCAGAATGTAAGAGGGGGAGTCGAGGAGCACATGGCTCGCTCTGTGCACTGATAGAAAGCACATGTATGAAGGAACAACATGCACTGACTCAGTTTTCACTGCTGCTGGGATGCAGAATGATTCATGTACAGTGTTCTGCTGAAATGGATGAGACACGTGGTCTCTCTTCTGTCTCACTCCGTTTGTTTTTTAGCTGACATTTTTTAACAAAGCAGGGGTTGTATTAAGCTTTTTAGCAGCTGCTTGCAAGAAGTGCAAGAAGGTGAAAAGATTTAAAGTGGAGTCAGAAGTGCTAAAATAACTGATGAGTTAGGAAAACATCCCCTGTTATTATTCGTAACGTCTGGAGCTGTTTGAGGGGTTTGACCTGCTTTGCACACAAGATAATAACAAAGAGATCTTGAAATAGAAAATAGATGATGTGATTAAAAATAAGTAGAGAACTAATTTGTGCTCTTGAAAACATTCAGAGAGGAAATTTCTCTTTGTCTTCTGAAACATAACAGGATCCAAACTGCACCAGTGGCTTCTTAGAAACTGGGAGCAGAGCCTCAGGAAAAGACGAGACAATACACTACTTGTTACAAATCCTATTGTTTGACTTAAAGTCAGGGTTGGTAATTTGATTTAGAGAGACTTTTTGTTATTCTGGTTAAAATGATCGTAATGTCCTGATGTCAATTAGTGCATGATGTGTTCTTAAAATAGAGTGAAAAATATCTGCTGTCTACAGCAGGAGGAAACCTGAGGAAACACCAACCAATCCTAGAGTTTAGGATCCAATTTATTAAACCAATCAAATCCCTTCCTGCTGTTCTGCCCGCCCCCTTCAGGTATATTTTGCTGGTGTGCTCTAGCCCTGATTCAAAGTGCATAACCAAGAGGGATCCCAGTCCTCTGGAGAACAGCAGAAAAACTACCTATACCCTGATTACTGCTAATGTAGAGCAAACAAAAACCATGTGCTGAGGACCAGTTTGAGTCTGTGGTTTGAATCAGTCACCATCATAAAGTCATGAATCAGTGGTGCTCATGCATGTGAGGAGCTCCAAGTATGGGGGGGTGGGGGCTAAACGGAGTCCTGAGGAGATGCTACATTCAAATTCATGCTAGTTTTCTGTGACTACCAACCCTGACTTTAAGTGTCGGCTCAGACATCACCTTCAGGGAGGCTACTTTGACTCTCCAAAGGCTTGTTTTTTTTGATATTGGGGTAATTATTATTATTAAAAAATGTCTAAACAACAAGAAATCAGATAATGAGTTACTTTCTGCTATCTTGGTGTTTTTTTTATTATTGGAAAAGAAGTTTTGAGCCTCAAAACTTGTGAAGAAAGGCTTAAAAATGTTAGTAATATGTATTTTTTTCTCCTCTCCCTTCACAGCCAGTTTGCCCTTTCCCTCAGCCCCTGCAGCCTCCCTGCTCTTCCAGAGAAATGGCTCATTCTTCCCGGGGAGTTGCTTCCTCCCGGCGTGCTCGAGACTCCTCATGTTTGCAGGGGCCTAAAGTCTCCAGCTGCGTTTCTTCTCAGAGCCGTGCCGACACAGAGCTGTTAGAGCGGATTCTGGACAAACCCAAACTGGTGGTGGTGGAGGAGCCCAAAGAGAGAGGCATGAGGTTTCGTTATGAATGTGAGGGACGCTCAGCCGGCAGCATCCTGGGGACATCCAGCACTGAAACCAACAAAACTCAGCCGGCTATAGAGGTAGACATATTCTAGGAAACATTTAAGGGGCTTTTCTGGCTCTAAGAGACAGTTGGAGTATGTTTTAGCCACAGCTGAATTTGTTTGAGGTTGACTCTTAACCCCCTGCATCGACCTGTGAGGGCGGGGGAGTGTGGATGGGTGTGGATGGATGTGGGTTGTTACCGAAAGTAAGAAAGTCCCCACAAATCCGAGTTTGGTGTGGTCAAAGGCAGACGGGTTACCCCCTTCTGCATACAAACAAAGCCTCCCACACACACACACACACACACACACACACACACACACACACACACACACACACACACACACACAGAGACACTCGCGTAAACCTCTAATATCATCACATTATGAGGAAAACACTTTGAGATTGTGGTCTTTTGACTGACTTCATGAATTTAAACCTCACATAACATTTAGATTTATGTCGCCCTCTTCTGCTTTGTGGTGTCCACCTCTACACCCTCTTTGTTTTCTCTGATGAAGCAATCTTCCAGATGTATCTGACAGAAAGGACAAATGAGTTTATATATTTGGTAGTTTAGATTTGTTTGATTGCCCCCCCTCCCCCCGTTGTTTGTGACACTGTGTGGAATGATGTGCTCATTGCCGTTTCTGCTTCTCTCTTTAAATGTCATCTCGTCCTCTCCGTCAGATTCATGGTCCCATCGACCGCATAAAGAGGGTAACAGTCACAGCCTCCCTGGTGACCAAAGATCCCCCGCACAGGCCTCACCCCCACTGCCTTGTGGGTAAAGACTGCCCCAATGGTGCAGGAATCTGTGTTGTCTCTTTTAATCCACACAGCACCCGACGCCACAGGTACAGATCCAGCTTATTTATCTCCTGCAAGAACTTGATTCATTTTCTGTGGAATCTCAAACTGATACAGAGTTTCTTGTTTTCTATCAGAAAGTTCAGATAAGATGTATCTTTCTTTCATTTTCTGTCTCAGCTTCACGAACCTCGGTATTCAGTGTGTGAAGAGGAAAGACCTCGATGGATCACTTGAGAAGAGGAGAAACTTAAATATTGACCCCTTTCAAAGTAAAAAAAAAAAAGTTTTACTCTCACTTCATTTATCATTTTCTACATGTTTACATTTGAATACAAGGGATGATTGTTGTTTTTGTTTTCTATAATCCCTCAGCTGGTCACTCAAAGGGCATTGAAGACATGGACATGAACGCTGTGCGCCTGTGTTTTCAGTGTGAGCTGGAGTGGGACGACGGCAGAAAAGACAGCCTGAGCCCGGTGATGTCCAATCCCAT
This sequence comes from Labroides dimidiatus, assembly GCA_030710495.1. NCBI lineage: Eukaryota > Metazoa > Chordata > Actinopteri > Labriformes > Labridae > Labroides > Labroides dimidiatus. Next base: position 1,938,450 of record CM061154.1, on the reverse strand, counting down.
CTATGACAAGAGTGAGGCTTTGCAGAGCACAAACCTTGATCTTGTAACAGAAAAACAACAATATTATGTCTAACTGTTTGTTTTGGGGTTTTTTTCACAGAGGCCACGACTACATCGCAGCTGAAAATCACCCGTTTAAACCTCAGTAGAGGCCCCTGCACCGGCAAGACCGAGATCTACATGTTGTGTGATAAAGTGCAGAAAGGTGAGAGGAAAACTTCAGCTCACACAGCAGAGTGCAAAAAAAAAATGTTGTTATTTTTTTTGGATAGTTTTTATTCTTTTTACTCTTTTTTTTATACGATGTTTTCATTTTAATAACGTTAAAACACTCTACAGAGATCCATACAAAGACAGAACAAAAAGAGTCTACACATGCATATGCCTACACATAAACAAAAACACACACGTGATGAGAACCATCTGTTGAAGTATGTAATGATGAAGAAAACATATAGATGAGCAAATTAAAATATATGTATAAAACAACAATTTTAAGTTTTCACGTAGCCTGCCTAAAAAGTTGGATGCCATGACAGTTCCCCAAAAGTGAAGCCAAACTTTTAGAGCTTTCCCCACTTAAGGCTGGATTATGGTTTTGGCACGAACGTGATGCACAGAAATGAGATGCGTGGAATCGGTACACGTAAGAACACATGTGGCTTTCATACTTTTTAACACTCAGTCCGACATCCGTTCCCAAACTGCAGGGGGTTAAGGGTTTCTCTTTCTGTCAGTGGTGTTGGAAAATGAGATGAAACAGTAAGTGTTTTTGATCTATTTCGAAGTCCTTGTAAAGCAAAATCATCAAAAGTCATTTTCTTCTAAACACATTACATAGGTCACAGAAGTATTTCCTTAAAACATGTCAAAGTCATTCAACCATTTAGGATTTAATTGTGTAGTTATCTGTCATAGCAGCACCCACAGGCTTCTGAAGGAACAGGTGTATTGATAGCCTAACTGTACTTGTCTCGGCTGTATCGTTACTAGTCAGTAATCCATGTTGTTAAATGTGATAAATGGAGAAATAAATGATCATTCTGATGGAGACTGTGAGGAACGAGGTTGAGCTCTATCAGTGTCTGACTCAGAGTCAGTTTCTGCCTCTGATGGATCAAACAGGTAGAGCTGGCTCTGTCCCATCATGCTGCTAGAGTTAGCTTCAGTTGTTACTGTAGGTAACATTCTCGTACAGTACATGGAGGCGGCTCCCCTCCCACATGTGGGCGTGGCTCCAGCACCTCTGACTGACACGCCCCCAGCGTTCTACAGCAGAGAGAAGAGCTTATTGTTCCATGATTTTCAGACCTAATTTTGTAAACTTTGCAATTTTTTTAATCTTCTAAATTTGGCTCAGTGTTCAATGACACGTTTCTGTGGTGTGACAAACTCAGAACACAAATTTATTGCTTTTACACAGACTTTAACATTTTGAAACAGAACCTTAATGGGGCTGTGACGCAAAATACACGTCAACAACAAGCGTGTTGGGACGTGTGCATCACCTTTAAGTGTCCTCTGGAAACACTACCGTTGTGTTGCTGTCTTTGCGGCAAGTTTTCTAATGTGTTGTGTTGTGGTCTTTGCAGCGCGTTTTCTAAATGCTTTGCATGTGTTGTCACTTTGATGAAGATTTTTTATTAATTTGTTTGTGTTTTGTCTTTTTGCATGTGCTTTCTCCAGCTGCAGTGCTGTGAGCTCTCAGGGCCACCGTACAAGAAACATCAAACTTTCAATGACGCAGAGTTTCTGCTTCAAACCATCACAATCACTCACAGTACTGTACAATGCACTAAAGTGAGGGATCTGAACTGATGTATCAAAATTAGCGAAGTCTGTGGTTCACCTAGCAAAAAAAGGAAGAGGTGTTAGTACCACAGCTCCTCATGCTGATCCATATTGTGCAGCGATTTTTTGTCCATCAGTAAGAAATCCATATCCTCTGTTCTGTCTGGTATTAGGGCTCTCTACAAGACAGCGGTTTTAGAATGAAACGCAGAGGTATTGTTGCATTTTGGCCTCTCGTTACACAGAAACAGCATTTTAGCTGACCTGAAATGGAAACACTTGAAAATGCTCTACAGTGGCATTTCTCTGAAACGCTGTGGCCACTGTTGTCGTGTAAACAGCAAGCCGGAGTTTTAGTAGTAACACTGACGTCACGCTCTGTTTTGTGCTTTACACTTTCATTGTGGCAACTTGAGCAAACCGAACAACAACAGTAACAACGGTGGACTACTGTGTTGTGCTTGTGACACTATTATTTATTAGTTCATTAGCAGCGGGCTAGACTTCTTCCATCCTGTGGGGGAATGCGTGGTGGTCACGTGGCGTGTGTCTCTACAGTCATATCACTATCTTCAGACCTGGCGTGTGTACTGCAGCGTTTCTGTCTAAACACAGTTTTGTTTTGTTTTTTTTAACTGCTTTTTTTGTGTTTTTGGGTGAAACGTCGTGTAAACGGACCCCTAGATTTGATCACCATCATCATCATCATCATCATCATCATCATCATTATCATCTTCAATCATTAAAGAATGACAATGACGTTGTTTCCATGTTTGAGGCTTTTCCTTTTATCATGTCAGATCTGGCAGTTTGGTGCAGTTTTCTGGCCTCTTTACATTATTTTGGTTGCTTTTGTTGATTTTTGATAATAACTGATAAGGAGCTGCCTCAGTGAGTTTGAATTCTTCAGGACTGGTAGTTAAAGGTGTTTTGTTGTTGTTTTTTCTTCCAGTTATTGTAGAATAATAAAACTCTTTGTGTTGTCATTGATTCACAGACGACATAGAGATCATCTTCAGACGAGGCTCCTGGAAGGCTTGCGGGGAGTTTGCACAGACAGACGTCCACCGGCAGATCGCCATTGTGTTCAAGACTCCGCCCTACCAGGAACAGGACCTCTCAGAGGAGGTGGAAGTGAACGTGCTCCTCCGACGCCTCTCAGACCAGATGGAGAGCGAGCCTGTTAGCTTCACGTACCTTCCATATAACCCAGGTGAGACCATAGAGGACGGCTGTACAGAGAACAGATGTTCAGCCTATTTGTTTTTTTTCCAAGGAGGATCTTTGAAATGTGTCTGCTTATTTCAGATCCATACGAGGTGAAGCGGAAGAGAAAGATTAAGTCAGACATCAGCTTCAGAGACAGACCTTGTGCAACAGGTGAGGATGAGAGAATATCCTTTCTATTTTTTCATGTGGATGCAAAGAGAGGGGTGGCGCTTCTTTGTCAAGACCTACAATGGATTGAAAATAAATTAAAAGCTACAAAGGCTCAAGTAGTGAGAATGAATGTTGTTAAATGAGTTCCTAAAAGGTGATCTTTCATCATATTTCTAACACTGATCTGTCTGCTCTCCAGCAGCAGCAGAAAGTGCAGCAGAGCAGATCTTCTCCTTCCCAGCACCTCAAACCATGATGTCTGCAGATGATCGCCTCAGTGCTCCCCAGCCTGGAGCAGCTCCCCTACCGGAGGTGTGTTTCCCCGGGCCTCAGGACTCAAACAGCGACAACGACGCCTCAGCCATCCTGAACGAGCTGCTAGAAAATCCTGCACTAAGGGAAATCTTTTCTGACCCCAACCTCACCTTCTCCATGCTTTCTGGCTTCGAGCAGGCTGATGTCAACACAATGTTTGCCAACATGGACGTGAACTTTAACCAGAACTTCAGCTCTCACCCTCAGGACTTTACACACATCAACGACTGGCAGTTCAACATGCTGGTCAACGAGAATCAGACCCCGCTGGCGGACGCACAGGAAACCCCTGCAAACATTCAAGTGAAGATGGAAGAGGAGCTATGAGGGCGGGACAGTTAGGGTCATGTAGCACTTAAAAACCATCTCTGATAACCTCCAGGCTCAAGGACTGAACTCTGCATGCTAAACAAGCAGCGAAGCTCCGCATAGCATAAGGACTGGAAGCATGGTGAAGAGCTATCCTGCTTCTGTTTAAAATCCACCTTCAGTTGCAGTCAGGAGTTTGCTAATGTGTTTGTACGATAAAGCAAAGATGATGAAATGTGGATAGAGTTTGCTCCTTTCTGAATTTGAAAGTAGATGCAAAGTGTTGTTCTCAGACTTTGTGCTAGGCTATTCTCAGCCAATTAGCTGCTAGCTTCAGGTCTATATAAAAAATAGGCATCGATCTTCTCCGCAAACTGCAAGAACTTTTCGCTTGTTACTGAAAAATGTCACATTTTTCTTTTTCTGCTTCTTGATTCAGAGACAAACAAGGCAAAGCTGTTACTCCATTTTCTCTGGCTGCTTTCACATTACTAAGTGTTTTCACACTAATTTGTTCCCAAACGTTGCTCTGTTTTCCTCTTCAACATTGCAGCCTTGCTGGTCAAGGCCTTAGCCTCAAAGATTAGATCATAGAGATGATCCATGCTGCTAGACTGAGCCTTAAACCTTAAGGGTAGAAACAGGCAATTGACGGTCGGCAATCTTGAAAAGAGAAGTTCTGGATGTGTTTAACCAGGGAACATGTGCTTTTTCTAAACGTAGTAAATCACAATTGAGCGAAGACTGAGAAACACGTCATCTAACATTTGTGTAAGCTCTGTTTTATTTGCTTCTGCATGATTTAGGAGAAACAAACTCACTTCCTACTAGAACGTGTTTGCTGCATGAAAAGTACAAACAGTTTGAAGGATGTAGTTTCATGTTGCTGTTGTCACAGCCTCTGGCTTGTATAATATTTAATCAACCTAAATGCAATAGAAACCTGCAATGCTTGTATCATTGCTCTGTTTGTCACTTCCTGTTGTTTTTTTTTCTGGTAGTTTCGCTCTCACGCCCCTAATTCAAATTTTCAGCCTGTCAGGAGTCCAGATCCGCTCCGCCCCCTCACCTCACCACAGCAGTGTACTGTTAATATTATGTAGAAGCAAAAATAAAAATGCTGTTATTTTTGTCTCGTCCTTACTTCCTCTAAAACCAGTGGCTGCTTCTGTCATGAGTTGTGAGGCATTAAAAAAAAATGTAAGACGTCACCTCTGAGTGTGTCCTTTGTTTTTGGTTTTTTTTTGTTGGTTTTTTTTGTGCGTGTGTCCTTTCTTCAGTATCCTGCCCACACACACACACATTCCTGACCTACTCACTCACTGCTTAAAACATTCAACACTGGCAACAACATGGAGATGATGTTTTTACATGAGAACTCTGAATGGCTGCTCTGTCAGCAGACAAACAAACAGAATGAGTGGTTTGTCAAAGAAATGAGAGCGTAACAGAGACTATTTTCTACTTCTCCTTTTTTTTTCTTTTTCGTGGTCACTGCTGGATCTCCTGAATAATTACATGCTTCTATGATGGAAAACTTGCAACACCACCTGAAAGTTTTATAGATTGAGACATATTGGGGAATTATTTAACCTTTGCTTTAAAAGGTCAGGAAGTCATGCCTCATCAAAGTGAAGTCATCTATAAAATCCAGCCTGTGTTTCCTGTATCTTTAAAAGTGTCAGAGTCAGCTGTTTCCCCTGGCCACCATCACAAACAGTAAACCACTCCTTCTCTATTCTGTTTAGGCTGGTTTGCTAGATTTACCAAGAATTATTCTAAAGGTTTCTTTCTTATGCTTTCCACACAGACTAAACTTACCCATCCTTGTTCCTTGTTTGCCTCAGGAACTGAGGCTCAACTGTGACTCAGGTCACCTGGGCTCGGTGCTCTGACCCACTCTAATTCGGTCGAGACTCATCCCACCCATCACATGCACATTTTGAATTGTTTATTTTACAACACTTTACTGATGAACAGACTCCATATTTGCAGATTTTATGTCAGATTTCGATGTCCCATTTCAGATACTGACTCTAGATCTTTCTGTGGGTCCCTGGGCTCTATGGCTTCTTAGGTTCCTCTGGATTGTAGTTGTTGACCACCTGCTGCTGTGTACCTACCACACTCCAGCTGCCACAACTATGAGGGTGAAAGATGTGGTCAGCTGGTAAAACAGAAATGTCAGTATTCATGACTGACTCACCCATTTTAACAAGTTTAGAAATGAAATATTAAAAAAAAAAAACCTTTGAGATGAGATTTCATGACAAATAACTGATTTCATCAGTACACTGTCATAACTTCTAGAAAGGTGATTAATTTAATGCTTGTCATGTGGTTACACCATTTGACAGTTTAATTGGAGTGATTCTTTAACTTGATAAAAACAGTAGAAATCATATAAAATACTATGACACCAACAGACATATAGACCACATGTTGTATGAACAAGTTTGAAGCATATTTTTGATACCAGCCTTTATTTGTCACTGTCCCATTAATATCAGTCTCACCATCAACATGACTGGCACAAAGCTAATATCCATTTCACAACAGTCAGACTCTTAACTACTGTAAGTATCACTTTTATTCATGATCAACAGTTATAAATACTATTATGACACCTACTTTTCAGATCAATTGAAGTTCCTGAAAATACATTTGCAAGAAAAAGTATGTGAACCCTTTAGATTAAATCAAAGGGTTCACATACTTTTTCCACCCTGCACTGTGAATGTTTACATGATGTGTTCAATAAAAACATAAACAAACAAACAAACACATAATTCTTTGTGTGGTATCATTTTAAGCAAATTGTCTTTGTTGTGACTGAGATAAAGATCAAAACACATTTTATGACCAATTTACGCACAAATTCTGGTAATTAAAAAAAAAAATTCACATACTTTTTTTTTTCGGCTGTAATACACATACTTCCATCTTTATTGTCCATACTTTATCCATTTTATTACGATTTTATGTCTCAGTCCATCTCTCTCATCCCCCTCTAACTCCATTACAGTCAGCAGATGTCTGTCTGACATGAGTCTGAGTTCTGCTCGAGGTTTCTGCCTGTTAAAAGGAAGTTTTTTTGCCGCTGTAAACCCACACAATGTGGCAAATGTTGAGTCTGTTAATTATATTACAGAGAACACTGTCTAGATCTGATCTTTTAGGATCTTGAGATAACATTTGCTGTGATTTGATGCTTGATAAATGAAGATTGACTGAGTATTTTTAATAGAAAATCCTTTTGATACTTGTAAAGAAAGAAAGAAAGAAAGAAAGAAAGAAAGAAAGAAAGAAACAAACAAACAAACAAACAAACAAACAAACAAACAAACAAGGTCAAATTTAAAGAATCCAAGATGATATTTTTTGTCTAACTGATGGTCCAAAAACTTAGAGGAACAATTCAAAATAAATGAAAACAAAAATATAAACCTTGAGTATGTGAACACTTATTTACATTTAGTAAATGTTTGCTGTCTTTGGACAAATTCATCCAACAATCAGCAGAACTGTCACACTGGACTGTTTTTAACTAGATTTGTTGTCAAAGTTCAAGCCTCTGTCCTCATTTCACCTTTATGCGAACAAACCTGTTTCTACAGAACATAAACACAAACAATGGCCACAGCTTTTTTTACCCCACCCATCTGTGCACCATGTTACCTTGTGCGTCTGCTGGGTGAGTGGATTAGTTACGGCAGGTGCTGCCATCTCCGGCACCGTCGTCACTGTTGACTTGAGATGAACAGCTCTCAGCAGCTGGGAAACTCCACTCTGGGCTCGTGTCCAAGATTTTTTATCTAGTGCACACACAGAGAAAGACAATATTTCCTGTGAAATGGTGCCACCATATCCCAGAGTTAAAACTAGTCTGGACATGTCCACAGGCTCAGGTCTTACAAACGGTCAGATTGGATGGTGTTAAGGGTCTAATGTAGACTTATAATGCTGTGCACAGAGCACTTTTGTTAAATTCAGATGAAGCATGTCTGTGATGGCAAAGGAAAGTACTTGTGAGCTTTCAGAGCAGTTATGATTCTTCATATTACCATTGTTTTTAATGGGAAAATAATACACTTTAAAGGACATGTTTGACATTTTTGGGTATGTACTTATTTACTAAATATAGTTTTTTCATTCAAACACTTAAAGATTAAAACATCTTTTTTCTGTTTCTGGTCAAATTAAACTGGATATTGCTTTACTCAGAATTCAGTTCAATTCAAAAAAGTTGATTTGTCCCCAAGGGGAAATCCAAAGGCACACAGAGCAGTAAATTTAACAACACTGCAAAAACAAATGTTTTAAACCTAAAGATAAAGTGTCAATTTAAGTACAACTCAAAGCATAAACTTTACTTAAAAAAATATAAAGGATATAAGAGAAACATGACTCGATCTTGTTCAGGCTAACAAATGAAAACAGAAGTAAACAAAGCTATGTGCAGTGGAACAGATGTAAACAGACTGTGCAGTAAACGAAGAATGAAGACTAGGAAAGAGCTAACAGCTGACATGGTTCAGTAAATCAAACCTCACCAACACTAAACACATTCAACAAAAAAAGAACAATAAATAAAGGTTTAATTACCTTTGGAAAAACCCGGGCATGAAAGCAGTATGGACTTTCTGACCCAACTCTCATGAGGATCATGTAGTTTTCAAAATACTGAATTGTTCCCTCTAGGTGAGGATTTATTATCGGTTGTAAAACAACATTTACAAGCATTATAGCTCCTTTGAAACAGAGTGAGATAACTGTGATCAAAGTTAACTTTGATTATGATCTACTGTAAGCATTAGTTTATAGAGGGATGATTCCCATGTTACTGATAGAGAGAGGTTCAGAAGAAGACTGGCATTTAGATGGGCATGTGAATGCTCAAAGTCACTTGAATTTTATATTCAAGGTGTTGTATATTCATTCAGTTTATTTGCCAGTGTTGTGAACTCACAGTAGAGAAAATACCGTAGACTCCTTGTTTTCCTGTTATCACTTCAGACCAGTATGTTTTTCTAAAGTTGTAAACCACAAGTTTGAGAAGCTGTCAGAGGTGTTTGTGGGTTTGTGGGGACTCTGGGGAATAACAGAGCAGAGGGGGCGTCATGTGTGGTGGAAACAATCAAATTTAGTTATGGTTATGATAATGAAGATGACGAATAGGGGGAGGAGAGATATATTCACTGAGCTTCAGAAATATTGAGCCTTTTATGGCCTCAGGAAGGGGAGGTTTGCCTTTCACTGGCACATTTTAGATGAAGTCACAGCTTTCCATTAACACATGGGCTTTCACCAAAGGCACACCTACACTGTCAGGTGACCATAGCTGTTGAGCAAACACTTACTGATATGACTGACTTATTTCTAATGAGTTATAAATACTATAAAAGTTAATATAATCAAGTAGATTTAATAGCAGTAGAACAAGAATTAACTTGTTAAACAGTACATATCCAGCCATTAAACAAAAGATATACTGTGTGACAGAATTTATAAAAATAAATAAATAAATAAATAAATTTGGTCAAACTTAAAGAACTATCACTTAAACTCACTATTAATGCTAATTTTAGCTCATTTCTGCTATGTTATTAAATCTAATCTGTTATTAATGCTAATATTAGCTGTGTAAGCATTAATATATATATATATATATATATATATATATATATATATATATATATATATATATATATATATATATATATATTATTAATGCTAATGTTAGTTGTATTCATGCAAATTGTGGCGTAAGTCATCGTAAGTCATGTTAGCTGTGTCATTAATGCTTGTTTTAACCACTGACTGTATAATTAGTTTTAGCTCATAGCAGCACTGTTATTCATGCATATGTTAGCTGTGTCATTGATATGATGCTCATTTTGGCTTCAGCTATGTTTTTAATGCTGATGTTAACTGTGTTAAAATGCTCATATTGGCTAATGTTAGCTGAGTTATCAATGCTAATGTTATTAATGCTAATTTCAGATCATGTCAGCTATCTTATTAAAGCTAATGTTAGGTGTGTTATTAATGCTAATTTCTGCTCATGTAATTTATGCTAATGTTAGTTGGGTTATCCATGCTAATGTTGGTTGTGTTATTAATGACAATTTCAGACTATGTCAGCGATCTTATAAATGCTGATGTTAGCTGTATTACTAATGCTTTTTTCAGATAATGTCAGCTGATATTATTGCTAATGTTGGCTGTGCTATTAATACTGTTTTTTTTGTTTGTTTTTTTTTTAAGCTAACATCATATATTTTATTGATGTTAGCTTTGTTATTAATCCTGAAGTTAGCTCAGTGGTAGAGCTACGCTGCTAACTGTCAATGTTTGTCTAAAAAGGGTAATTCCACACTCAGACCATAAAAGGAGAGAATCTTCATGTTTACGGGGACTTTATTTTGTTATTTTATATTCTGTTGCCAGGTTACAACACCCACGGGAGTCCCCGTCTCACCACAAGAGCAGGCTGATACCACGCCACGTAACCGATTCAAATCAGGTCAGGAAGTGTTGAAAACGAAACTAATGACAGAATTTCAGAATGATTCCCATAGTAACCATGGAACGTTCAGGTACGTTCTAGAAGCTCACCTGTTCAAACACGTTCAAATAACACGGAGAGTCATTCAAATATGAATAAAGTTTATAAACATTGTAACCTTTTCATAGTGTTCTTGTTTACATGCTGTTTGTGAGTGATAATGTTTGGCAGCTTTTATATTAACCATCAGTTCAGTAAATTGAATACGTTTTCATTCAGAGCTATTTGTGACAACTTCTGCGCCCATACAGTCAAATGACTCGCAAACTATCAGATTTGAAAATAAGTGACTTTAATACCAAAAAGATAAGTGAAATCAGAAATAGTAAGTTTCAGTAGTTTGTTAATTGTTCTTCATCTGATCTGTGTGTTATATAGTTGCACTGTCAGTGCACTTTACGTTTATAAACTTACATTTGTGGATGGTTTCCTAAGGCGATGAATGTTTGTGTTTTCATAAATCCCCCTCATCAGTTAGCACACACTTATTATGAGACATTTACACCTTCAAAGAGAGTTTCAAATCTATGGACTCTGTAGGTCTGGTCTTCACCTTAACTTCTGATTCCAGTCATGATTTATGGACATTATGCTTCATCACAAGGATGTCTGAAGTATTTTAGCTTTTGGCTATTTGCAGTATCCCTCATGTTAACATCATTTCTTAATGAAGATGTCACTCTGATTTAATTTAGTCTTTTTCTCCATTAAAGGAGAATATCTCTTTTGTATAGAAAATATTACCTTAGCATGTACAAGACAAGAATATCAACGCAATTTTTTTTTTATTAGTGTCCACAGAGGGGTAGAGGACACAAACTGAAAATTCAGAATGAAAAATGGGACTGGTTAAATTTATACACTGTAACAAAGATTATCAGCAACACAAACAGGAGTGGGCTGCACGGTAGCACAGCTGTTAGTGTTGTTGCTTCACAGCAGGACAGTTGCTGGTTCAAATCCTGGTTTGTGTGTGGTGCTCCATTCTGTGTGGAGTTTGTATGTTCTCCCCTCCCACAGTCCAAAAACATGCTCATCAGGTTAACTGGTGATTCTAAGTTGTCCGTAGGTGTGAGTGTGAAAGGTTGTCTGTCTCTGTGTGTCAGCCCTGTGATTGGCTGGAGACCAGTCCATGGTGTACCCTGCCTCTCACCCTAAGACAGCTGGGATAGACTCCAGACACCTGTGACCCTGAACAGAATATGAGGGACAGAAGATGAATGAATGAATGAACAGGAGTTTTTGTCTGTTTTATTTAGCCATGATTTTTAGGTCAAGTTTGCTTTGTGTTAATCCTAACCCTCCAAAAGACTGTTGGAATACTACTAATAATAATGATAATATATCAAAAACAATTATCATTAGAATTATGAATAGTGGTAATAATTGATGAATCACTATCTCCACTATATGACTCATTTCGCAAATAAAAAAACAGTGTGGTCAGAATGTGAGTGGGTCATGGTAGTGTGTACTCATCCCTTCACCTCTAAAACAATGATGTTTTTAATGGAACTGGATGCCTCATGTACTATTTTGATTTTTTAATTTCTAAAGAAACAAATTGAAAGCCTCTGCATGTGAAAGTGAAACACCCTGGATATGCTGAGGCAGAGGTTTGAAATGACTTATTCGTAAAGAAAAGGAGCTTTTAAATTTGCATTTATTGTACAAGTGTCAGAGACCAAAGTACACAGTACGTTAAACTGACAGGAAGTGAAAATGTACTAGACACTGAAATGTGTTGTTAGTCAGTGCTAGAAAATATGCTGTGGTAGGAAAACCTTTTACTGCCTTATTATGCAGAAGTTAAACTACAGGAAAAAAGGAAGTGAACTCCTTTTATTTGGCTACACCTGACGACTGATTACTGAAAGTGTATCAGACTTGATGTTGAACTATACAATTAAACAGCATATTTTTTTTCAAGCACGGGATTTATCCTCCATGTAATGACTTTCTTTACATAAGGCTTTTTGTGATTAAAATGTATGGATCGTGTTATTAACTTAAACCCAAACATGAGGAATGAGCCAGCTAAGAAACACATGGAAGGCTACTTCAATTATTCAAAGTATTTTGGCTCCATCTAGTGGTATAACTGACACATAACATGTCCTAGATTTACAGGAGGTCCTAAAAATGTATTTAAGTACAAATTGATCTTGTACTCATGGTAATAACTGACACAACTTGTTGTCTTTTCTGTACTCTTTAACAATGAGTTATATTGGGGGGGGGGGGGGGTTAACTTACAATCAGTTCAATAGTCAGACTCCAAGAAATGATATGTCCCATCCATGGAATTGCATTTCAGGAGCACAGATGTTAGTGTTGTTGCTTCACAGCAAGAAGGTCACCACCAGTTTGAATCCTGGTTCAGGCACAGTGTGTCTTTCTGTGTGGAGTTAGCATGTTCTCCCTGTGCATGTGTGAGTTCTCTCCAGGTACTCCAGCTTCCTCCCACAGTCCAAAAACATGCTCATCAGGTTAACTGCTGATTCTAAATTGCCCGTAGGTGTAAGTGTGAGCGTGAAAGGTTGTCTGTCTCTGTATGTCAGCCCTGTGATTGGCTGGAGACCAGGGTGTACCCCACCTCTCGCCCTAAGTCAGCCGGGATAGGCTCCAGACACCCACCACCCTGCATAGGCTAAGCGTATAGAAAATGAATGAATGAATGAATGAATGAATGAATGAATTTCAGTGGCTTTTTTTTCCTTTAAGACTTTAGATCAGTGAAACCAAGACACAGTAAACATTTGGGGTTTCCCAATACAACCTTTTCACCTCTGATGCGATACCCATACTGCAGCCTTGAGTATTGGCCAATACAAAACTACTGATATTGATCTGATCTTATATCAGCACAAACTGTGTGATGTTCAGCTCTATTTGTAGGTCTTTGAGGCTTGAATAAGCCTTGGGAGAATGTTTAAAAGTTTAAATGTCTTAAACTTCCCCGGTTCTGCGCCACCATGGGTCAAGGTTTGCACCCAGCTGTAACAGCTAACCTCAGTCTTACTCTTTGATCCTTTGTTAGCACCTTAGCACACACTGTTGTGATCAGGTGGGCTCTGCAAGCTGGATCTGGATAGAAGTGCTGGAGCAGTGTCTGGAATGAACCGCCTGTATTGGAGTACTTCTGAGATTTTAGATGCAGGCCGATATAATCCAATATTATTTTTTCTTTTTTAGCTGATACTGGACTGATTTCTGAAATTAATATCGGATCAGAACAACCTTAGTTAACATGGAGTGAAGGATACAATCTGTTAACAGAACTGTCATATTAATTTTCACATCAAACTGTCAGCAAGAAATAAAATCATCCAGGGAATCAGTGAAATAGATAAAGAGCAAAAGTTTGATAAATACTGGAGAACAGCTGAGCAGAAATAAAGTTTAAGAAAAAAGATGACATTTTATTTGTATTTCAATCCTGTACAGGGGCCAGACATCACATCTGCTCCGAGATTATTTACACTGATGGACACTCTTCTGTATGGACGTTCAAAGCCAGGGTAAATAAATATAAATTAACATAACCGTAGCTGTGCCTTTTGATTCATGACTCTTCCACGTTTTTGTTATTCTCCCAGGTGACAGCGCTGACATGGTGACTCACGCCACCTCCTGGAGAAACATGATGGTTCAGCCTGCTTAATTTTTCAGTCTCTCAAGCTTCCCCTTGTCCTGCAGAAGCAGCTCAGGTTTTCACTTCTTCTCTATGAGATGAGGCTCAGAGAGTTTTTGGATGCGTAGCTCCTCCACCAGTTTGTCCACACAGTCCTTAAAGAGAGGCTCAGGCACCTGAGAGACAGAAAAACAGAGTCAGTCCCTACAGGACAGCTTCATCACAGACTGGACAGAGTATGATCCTCAAGTCTGATGTTTTATGGAGTTGTTGGTGGAATTTGTGCCCTGCATTAAAGGAGAATCAGCTCTGCCTAGCACCCATGCTTGAATTCTTTTTTTTTTTACCTTGTGCTCAAGCTGCCTCTGTTTCTCCACAGCCTCCTCTAGACTCAGACCAGTCCACTCAGCCTCCTCTTCTGGGACCTCAAACTGCTGCTCGGACACAAAACAATCACATATTTTTGTCTCTTTGCACCTTCATGTTATCTTGAACACCTTTCAGGACCACTTTGAACATATCCCATCTACCTTGTATTTGCTGTAGACCTTCTCCCTCTTCACCGGGTCTTCTGGGTAAAGCTCTGTGTCTTTGCGTGCCAGGCGAAGCAGCATAGCCCGCTTCAAGTCCATCCCCAGCTTGGAGTTCAGGTCTTCTTTTGATGTCTGATAGGAATTAGAACAAGGTAGCATTATAAGATGTCTGTTACAAACTACGAGTGTGATTCTGACCCACAGAAGAAACATTCTCTCACTTTAAGAATATAAAAGTCGAATCCATAGACAGCATCGATGAGGTTCAGAGTGCGTGCTGTGACTGTGATGGTGAACTTGTGGTCAAGGATCTCGCTGTACAACTCCCTCTTGAAGAGCTGTGGTTTCCAGGTCTTCTTCAGACGAGTGGACAGCTATGGATACAGACATTTCAGAAATCAAAATATATCCAACAATTCATGGTCAAAAAATAGAATCATGATCCTTTGGTTGATTAACCAGGAGAAGCTAGAAGTGAATGATATGCATTATTGAAGCAGTGTATTATAATTCATTTTGGACTCACTTTGTCATTGTTGGCGTATCTGTAGCCTGATATCCAGCCCTCTCCTCCCCACAGACCGTCCTGGGAGGCTGGAGGGTAGTAAATGGGGATTGGGACGTCCTGTACTCGTTCCTTCTGTCCTGTCTTTGGGTTTGCTCGATACTGGACCCCCAGAGGCTTCCAGTGGACAGGTGTAGGTTCTTTTGGCTCTAAGGACTTGAGGTAGTGTTTAGGTAGGCGAGCGTGGATGCCCTGCTTTAGTTTTAAGACTTCCAAAACTTTGGGAGGGTATTTATGGAGGGGCATGGTGGGCTTTCTTTTAGAGGCAACCTGGACAGGAGAATCAGAAAATGAACAATATGACTGCAAAAAATTTAAAGAAAGAGAGAAAGAAAGAGAGAGAAAGAGCAGTTATGATTTTGACCTAAAAATTGCAAGAGCAACCTTTGGGCTCATATTAAGTTATTTACTACGTCATGCACAAAGCCACTGCTATTATTTCATGATTCCCAAATCAGCACACTTATTTCCACTGAGTCCAATGAAATGTAAATGTTCAAGTTGTGGGATGGTTTAAGTTATATCTTATCATTATCCCTTCATATTCACAACATCCGCATAGTTAAACCTAAACCAAGAGCAACTTTCATAGAACGGATAAATGTTTCCGTCTTGTAGGATGTTTCAAAACCCCATGAAATCATCTTGTTAGTAGCAGTAATGTTGTCGGTTTGAATGTTAATAAGCTGTACATTTGTAGTTGTTCAATAAAAAATAATCTCTTCCACTCTCTAGATGATATTTTACAGACAGGTAGTCAATTACATGACGATCTTGTTAGCAGTATGCTAAGCAGCACGGGTTAGCAACACACTTTAAACAACTTTATTTGACAAAACAAAGAGAGTTCCACGGAATAAAAATATGCACATTGTTGGCCTTACCTAGTTATAAAAGACAAAAATAACAGTCACCAATTACAGGATCAGTTACAGGTCCCCGTTAATCCAAATTCAGGCAGTCAAGGACATCACGCATGTTTTGCTTCCCGGGATGGCTTCCGCTGTGTAAGACCCGCCTTCTTAACGATGCACGAAAAGAAAGATGATTGGCTGACAAGAAATGTCCATTCGTGAAGGGCTTCCGCTGGCCGTCAATCATTGTTTGTTTCCGGCCACAGCCGAAGAATTTTGTATTATCTACATTTACACTTGTAATCTTACTTCTCAGTCATACTGGTGTGTGGTGTGTAAATGTTGTAACTAGGCCTAACTTGTATTTGTCTTATATTATTCTATTTTAATTCTAATATGTAAAATTGAGTGTATTCTTTTTATTTTATTGAGTATTATTTTGTTTACTTTTTCAATTTTATATTACATTTTTCTTTCTTTTTTCTTTCTTTCATCGTTAATATGATTTAAACTTCTGTCGTCTGCAGTTGCATAAGTGAAAGTCTTTTCTCGCGAGAAAACATGCTCAGTCCTCAGGTTTAAATGATATTTAGTACTAAAAGTATCTTATGGATGATATTTGAGCTTGTTCGGCGTAGTAGTTGGTCAAGATTTAACAGATCAAAACTTGATTTTCTATTTCGTGGCTTAAGCTTATTTATAACTTATACACCTTTTCTATGTTTTACAGACCAAACACCTTCCTATATGAAAATATGAAGGCTTTTTTTTTTTTTTTTTTTTTTTTTTTTTTAAACTTTTAGAAATTTAGACTTTTATTTTGAAGTTTACTGACAAACCTTGACAGGAAGTAGAGTTGAGAGTTTGTTCAGGTGATTTGCAGGATTTAAAAAAAACGAAGCAAATGGTTGTGTCAATATTACAATGGGATGCGTGATGCGGTCCGTGTGTTAACGATTCAGTGGTTAATATGGGAAATTCTATCATTGTTTTGCACAAGGATAAACAGTCTGCGACTCTACGTGTGAAGCTCTTATTTTCAAACATAATACGCTGAACATGAACAATGTATTGTGCGTGATACATATCTGCATATTTCGCCCGAAAGGTGGAATTGAACCACTCTGCCGCTAAGCAGCTACAGGTTTGAAGCCTGCACCCCAGACCACTGAGGCTCATCCGGGCACTTGTAATAAGGGAACAGAGTGATTATATAAACGGCAAGATCGACCTATTCCTCACTCATGGTGCCATCATGAGATATTGATATTAGGTTGTATTTATCAATATAAAATTTACTCTCATCTAGAATAATCGCATACGCGGCATACTATACCGATATATTTCCCAGTAGGTACAAAAAGAGGAATTTTGACTCTTCTCTGCTGTCGAGTTCAACAGAGAAGCATTGTGATTGGTTGTCTGAGAATACAAAGGTGGAGCCACAACCTGTCGAATTTGGTGAGACATTCTATTGTTTACGATAAAACGCACAAATACGTTAGCTTGTGACAGCAGGAGGGGACAAGTGTAGTTCGTTTCATTAAGAATGACTGTCTGAAAGGTGTGTGTGTGTGTGTGTGTGTGTGTGTGTGTGTGTGTGTGTGTGTGTGTGTGTGTGTGTGTGGGGGGGGGGGGGGGTGCGCGCGCGCGTGCGTGTACTGCGTGCGTGTACTGTTGCGTGCGTGTACTGTTGTGCATGCCAGTTTAATTTCAACTAGTGATGATGTGAATGTTTCAATTTGAGCTTTGCCTTATTGATATTGTTTATAACAGAAAGAAAGATATGCCCAAATTACTTTCTGCATAAAATTAAAATATATATATATTAAAGTAGACGATAGTTAAGTACTACAGTCATACACTAGGGTAGTTAAATATGTGTCATACAGGTATACTCAAAAAATTAGAATATTATGAAAAAATTCAACATTTTTTATCACTCATTTCAGAATGTGAAACCTATATATTATATAGATTCATTACAGATAGTGAAACATTTCAAACATTTATTCCTTGAAATTTTGATAATTGTGAAGCTGGACTCAGTGCATCAAGAGCCACTACACACAGAGGAATTGTAGAAATGGGCTTCAAATGTTGCATTCCTCATTTCAAGCCACTCCTGAACCAGAGACGACGTCAGAAGCGTCTTACCTGGGCTGAGGAGAAAAAGGACTGGACTGTTGCTCAGTGGTCCAAAGTCCTCTTTTCAGATGAAAGCAAATTTTGCATTTCATTTGAAATCAAGGTCCCAGGGTCTGGAGAAAGAGTGGAGATGCACAGAATCCATGTTGTTTAAAGTCCAGTGTGAAGTTTCCACAGTCAGTGATGATTTGTGGAGCCATGTCATCTGCTGGTGTTGGTCCACTGTGTTTTCTGAAGTGTACAGTCAACACAGCCATCTACCAGGAAATTTTAGAGCACTTCATGCTTCCTTCTGCTGAGCAGCTTTATGGAGATGCTGATTTCATTTTCCAGCAGGACTCAGCACCTGCCCACACTGCCAAAGGTACCAAAAGCTGGTTCAATGACTGTGGTGTTACTGTGCTTGATTGGCCAGCAAACCCACCTGATCTGAAGCCCATAGAGAATCTGTGGGGTACTGTCAAGAGGAAGATGAGAGACACCAGACCCAACAGTGCAGATGACCTGAAGGCTGCTATCAAAGCAACCTGGGCTTCCATTACACCTGAGCAGTGCCACACGCTGATCGCTTCCATGCCACGCCGCACTGATGCAGTAATTCATCAAAATGCAAAAGGAGGCCCAAACAAGTACTGAGTGCATGGAAATGAACATACTTTTCAGCAGCCTGACATTTCTGTTTAAAATCTTTGTTTTTATTGATCTTGTGTAATATTCTAATTTTTTGAGACACTGCATTTTGAGTTTTCATTATCTATAAGCCACAAATACCAAAAATTTCAAGCAATTAATGTTTGAAATGTTTCACTCTGTAATGAATCTATGTAATATATGGGTTTCACATTCTGAAATGAGAGATGAAAAATATTGAACTTTTTCATGATATTCTATTTTTTTTAGATGTACCTGTATATCATGCAATGTAGTAGGGATGCACTGATATGGAAATTTTTGCTAATACCAATATCCAATATTAATATTTCTGTTATGATTGATAACAAATTCAAATAAGAACATTACAGGGTCACCATAAACAAGTAATCCACAGTGTTACTTTTTAGCAACCCTCATAACTTGTAGCAAGTGTGTATTTAAACTCAACTCACAAAACTCCTGTGAGAAAGTCTTGATCATAAATGACAAAAAGGATCATAAATCAGAATAATATCCTGACAAAGTTGCCTTGAAAAACTTATCAGTATTCATGGCAACCCCCTCCCTACACAAACACAAACTGCAACTAGACGGATATAAACATCAGTTGTTATCATTGACCCAGTTTTACTCATTGGACCAATATGGATATGTTAAAAAATGACAAACATCAGCTGATACTGATATTAATGGCTGTATATCGTACATCTCTAGTTTTAAACATTTTGTAGACTTAGAAAATCTCTAATCCAGCCTTGTCCAGAATCAAAGCTGAGCTTTAACAAATGCTATTCACATTTTTGTCACTAAATATTTAAATGCTTTATTCCAAGGTTCAAAAAAGTTTAATTCTAAAAATAGAAAAAGAAACTTCAGTATTAATGTTTGTTTTTATTTCAGTACAGACATGACTGGAGATACAGAGGTACAAATGAAATTAAACAAGATAAAATCTTTGGTTTAGCACCATGTTAATGTCAAAAATCTGTCAGAATAGATACATATATATGATGCAGGTAGTGTTTTCATAAAGATGGCACTTTCAGATGCCATACATTCACCGTGTCTAGTGTCACACCGTTTATCCTCCAGTGTAGCTCTTCGATTCAGCTGTTGCTCAGAGTAAAGTGTTCTCAATGATCAGTGTCTGAGGCTCTTCTTTTGTTTCTCCAGCTGGTGGCGTCAGCAGGCTCCTGCTCTCCTCTTCTGGTGGGGAGCAGCACATGTTTCCAGCACAGGCCTCTCCACAGGCAAGGCTGCAGGCCAGCAGGAGTGGAGGCAGGGTGGGGTCCTCTCCAGGGATGACTGGGGACACATCACCTACACTTCCTGTAGAGCTCCCAGGACAGGAGGTGAACTCTGGCTGAATGGTGCAGCAGCTCACTCCCACACTCTTTAGCACCTTTGTGACCCCTGACAGCAGATCAGCACACCTGGATAGATGTGAAAAGACGTACCAATAGGTAAGCTGACTCTTATTCAGTCTGTGCATCTATTTATTCATTTACTTAAAGTGAATTCATGTCTCTTAGCCAATCAAACACTGCAAGAAGTGAATTCTAGTGTGAGTGTGAGTAAGTGTTTATGTCTTATTTTCAATTTAAAAGATATTGGACATAACAAACATTGCTTGTAAACAATCAGCAGACAGTGTAAGAAAAATGAAAATCAAGATAATGTCTTAATACAACCCCAATTCCACTGAGGTTGGGACATTGTGTGAAAGGTAAATGTAAACTGAAACCAATGATTTGTAAATCCTGTTTAACCTATAATCAACTGAATACACTACATTGATATTTTTCAAACTGATAAACTTTTTTTTTTTTTTTTTCAAATATTGACTCGTTTTGGATTTGATGCCTAAAACATGTTCCTAAAAAGCTGGGACAAGGTCAACAACAGACTGAGAAAGTTGAGGAATGCTCCAAAAACACCTGTTTGGAACATTCCACAGGTGAACAGGTTCATTGGAAACAGGTGAGTGTCATGATTGGGTATAAAAGGAGCATCCCTGAAAGGCTCAGTAGCTCACAAGCAAGGATGGGGCGAGGTTCAGCACTTTGTGAACAACTGTGTGAGCAAATAGTCCAACAGTTTAAGAACAATGTTTCTCAACGTACAATGTCAAAGAATTGATGGATTTGATCATCTACAGTCCATAATATCATCAAAAGATTCAGAGAATCTGGAGAAATCTCTGCACGTAAGCAGCAAGGCTGAAAACCAACATTGAATGCCCGTGACCTTTGACCCCTCAGGCAGCACTGCATTAAAAACCAACATCATTGTGTAAAGGATATTACCACGTGGGCTCAGGAAGACTTCAGAAAACCATTGTCAGTTAACACAGTTCATCACTACATCTATAAGTGACAGTTCAAACTCTACCATGCAAAGACAAAGACATATATCAACAACACCCAGAAACACCGCCGGCTTCTCTGGACCCGAGCTCATTTGAGATGGACTGACACAAAGTGGAAAAGTGTGCTGTGGTCTGACGAGTCCACATTTCACATTGTTTTTGTAAATCATGGACGTGGTGTCCTCCAGGCCAAAGAGGAAAAGGACAATCTGGATTGTTCTCAGGTCAAAGTCTCAAAGCCAGCATCTGTGATGGTATGGGGGTGTGTTAGTGCCCATGGCATGGCTAACTTGACCATCTGTGAAGGCTCCATTAATGCTGAAAGGTACATACAGGTTTTGGAGCAACATATGCTGCCATCCAAGCCACGTCTTTTTCAGGGACGTCCCTGCTTATTTCAGCAAGACAATGACAAGACACATTCTGCACCTGTTACAACAGTGTGGCTTCATAGTAAAAAAGTGCAGGTACTAGACTGGCCTGCCTGCAGTCCAGACCTGTCTCCCATTGAAAATGTATGGAGCATTATGAAGCACAAACTACAACAACAGAGACCCCGGACTGTTGATCAATTGAAGTTGTTCATCAATCAAGAATGATAAAGAATTCCACCTCCAAAGCTTCAACAATTAGTGTCCTCAGTTCACAAACACTTATTGAGTGTTGTTAAAAGAAAAGGTGATGGAACACAGTGGAAACATGAGCCTGACCCAGCTTTTTAGGAACATGTTGCAGCCATCAAAGCTTTAGACTTCTTCTTCTTTGCAGTGTAGTGGCCAGTAACCTGCAGAATACAAAACTCAATTTTCTGGACTCACCTGTGTAATGGAAACCCAGCATGACAGTGCACATGCACCGAGGCCACTGTAAGTGACCCATTCAACTGCCAGACATGGAGGTCATGCACAGCCTGCACTCCAGGGACACTTGCAATCTTCTGTCTAAGATCAGACACACAAATGTGTGGTGGTGTAGACTGAAGCAGCAGCAGTCCGTACCTGTGCACCTGGAGAAATGGAGACAGTAAAGACCAGCTCAGTGTGTTTGTGTGTGTGTGTGTGTTAACTTATAAACTACACAACAACACAAAAAGAGGTAATGTGACAGAATCTGACCTGTGGCATAGCTGTAGTGATCAGTGTGATCACAGCAAACAGTGAGAGGCCAGGATCCAGGTAAACCAGGAGACCACAGGCACCAGAGCTGTGCAGAAACAGAGGGTCGATCAGCAGCGTCACCAGGCTGTTGATCAGAGTGAAGAGTGGAGAACAAAGGCCTTGAGTGATGAGGATTGATGACAGGAGACAGGCTGGGGCTACATTTTTGTTGCCTTAAGGTAAAAGAGGAAACAGATGATTCAAAAAAACTGTTCAATAATTGAGGATGTGAATCTCAAACATGGTCTCAGCAATCACTGGGGTGAGAAGGATATCAGTGCAAGAACCCAATATCTCTTACCAAGCTGTTCCATGCAGGTATCATCTTTAGAGACCTCTGTGAAGTTCTTTGAATGACTCAGACCTGCAGAAGGACTCAGACCCTGAGGAGCTGCTGTGTGCAGGTTGACTCCTGGCTCTGATTTTAGGGTTTGAGAGTTCTCGTCTGGGATGCAGAGGGAGGTTCCCGGATTACTGAGGACAAGTTCCCCATCATGATGACAGCCATCCACCGGAGGATGGACTTCATGAACGTCACCCAGAACTTGCCTTGGATCAGTCCATCTGATGGTGGACGCTGTAGGAGTCAAACAGAGGAATGACAAACAAACATGGAGATGGTTTGATGTTCCTTACAGCTGAACACACACTTGAGGGCTCAGAGAAACAAACATGGACATGGTTTGGTTCGTTACAGCTGAACACACACTTGAGGGCTCAGAGAAAACTCTGTGTGTAAAACAACTACTGAAACTAAGACTTGTGTGTCTTTAATACGAAGTGACATTTTCAGATTAGCAATTAGCCTAGCTTAGCGGCAAAGAGCAAACCGTGTTTAATAGTTTGGTGCATGGATCCTACTTAACATCAGTACTTGTGAGTTATCATGAGTTCAGTCTTAAGTGCAGTCAGAGAAACACTGGAGTTTGTAACAACTTAAACTGTTTCAACTGTGTTATTATGAAAATCCTCAGCTTTACTGAGGAGACTGACCACAGCGTAAAAAGACACAATCATCCACAGAGACACAATGAGTGATCGCAGCTTCCAAGACATAAAGAGCAAAGGTGAATCAAATCTGTTTCAAACATTACACATTAACTTTTCCACAGCAGGCTGCTTAAACACATACTTTCTAGCATAAACTTTTTCTGTTATTTCTATTGGCTAATGTGTTAACAGTTGTATCAAGAACTTGACTATAATACAGTGGTTCCCAATGTGGGGTTTGGGGAATGCCTTCCAAAACCAAAAACTATTTATCATTGCATATTCCATTCATTATTGGGAAAATAAAAACAAAAATATGGGTTACATTTTATAAAACACCACGCAAACCATTTTTAGACCTGTTTCCACATTTCATTGGTGTAACAAGACCCTCAAGGTGACAAAGCCAGGATAACCACGTTATCAGTGACGGCTGATTGAGTTAGGAAACACAGCAATGTGTGCACACAGGTATCTAATTCAATATCAGTCAGCTAATTTAAATGTCTTAGGTCTTTTTGTTTGTTTCTGTCTGTTTTTAGTTTGTCCAACTCAATTTCAATTTTAAAAAAAAATCACCATCTTTATGAAGCATTTCATGTTTATTTGTATACATCAAATGTGCCTGTGTTTTAACCAAGCGGCAACCTCCGGTCTGAAAATATGAGGCAGTGCAGAAGTGCTAAAGTCTGCTGTTCCTCGAGTGTCTGCTTGAGGCTGGCTCCGGAAGTACCGGAAGTCACAAACACACAAAGCCAAAAAAAGCAGTTTTCACAGCCAAAATAAGCACATTTACAGCCTGGTACAAAGAATGTCTCCCGTCTGAATCGCTAATTTCACTAACAGCACGCACTGTATGGGGGTGAATTTTTCTCAAATTCGGCAGTTTCCACAATATCAAGCTTGCCAGTTCGTCCAATCAGAGGCACAGCTCAGATCACGTGACTGTGGAGTGTCCTATGGTTGTTACTGTGGAGATCCACAGCACGCCTCATTTCCAATATGGCCGCGCCGACCGTTTGGCTTCAAAAGTCCATTTCAGGAACAGATGGGTGACGTCGCCGAGACTACGTCCATTAATTATACAGTCTATGCTTTTAACATGTCCTCGAGTCATTTAGTGGCCTAATGACACAGCTTGTTTGTGGCTCTTCCCTTTTGAAAAGCAAGCTGGTCTTTAAGTTCTTTCCAACTCAGAGCAAGCCTGAGAAGCTTCATTTGAAAAGGGTGACTGTTTCCACACTTTGCCCCCAGTTTCATCTTCTGAGTCAACTCGATTTGTACATTTCTGTGTAAAAAGCCACGCTAACCACCCTTTTACCATAGACTGTATAATAAATGGATGTAGTCTTCATAACATCAACCTTCTGTTTCTGAAACTGAGTTTTATAGCAAATCTTCGACGGGGGCCGTATTAGAAATGGGTCAGGCTAGCAAAATTAGCTATCCAGACAGGAGACATTTTTTGTATACCAGACTGTAAACATGTTTATTTCTGCTGTGAAAACGCAGGTTTTTTTTTTTTTTTGTCTTGGTGTGTTTGTGGTTTCTGATACTTCCAGAGCCAGCTTCAAGCAGACCCTCCAAGAACTGCAGATTGTATTTCCACACTGTCTCATATTTTTAGACCGGAGGTTTCTGCTTGACCTTTACAGTAGTGCCTGACTCGGCGCCTCCTCTTTGGGTCAGGGTCTTGTCTCCACTGAACTGTGAAAAAACACTTCATCCATATCTGAATGTTATACTTGGACTTGCACAACTCTATAAAATGTTATGTCACCTCTGTGGTTGTCTTCAAGATAACACTTGTGCTGTGTCCCAAATCTCATACATCTGCACTTAAATGGTGACCCAGTAATACTCAGGTTGTACTATTTTCTAATTTATTATGGATTACATTTACATAGAAACAACAAAATTCTAACTCTGGCTACAGCTCACCAAACACTTGCCCATTTTTTGTTTAACATTAATCTCTCCATTCTTCTGGTTTTCAGTCCTGATATTTTGTGTTTCCCTCCTGAGCCCTTCTTGTGATCCAAACTCCCAGGCCCAGTTTCCTGTACAGCGATTAAACCCGAATTCTTGACTAAATCCTATTTTACTCCTGGATTTATTGAAATAGCTTTCCTAGATATGGATTAAAATAGTCTCAGACTATTCCTAGTCTTGAGTTAAATAATCTGTCTTGAAGGAAAACTAGAGCCAGTCCAGGTCTAGATAAAGACTTAAATTTAACCCAGGCAGAGGCAGGTTCAGCTTCAGAGTAGAGGCTGAATGCTTCACTGTGCATGGTGAAAATGGGTTAAAGGCTGACCCAGCAAAATGAAAGGATGAAATATTTTATGGTCGATTGCTTAATAAATTTTAGTGTAAATTTTCTTCACCCAGTAATAAATTAGATGTGTGTTCATTCCATGTGTGTACGTTTCATTCCACATAGAATTCATTTAGGGGCACCATCTGTTAGAGAAAAATGAAGCCTATGTGGAAGTGCTAAAAGTTGCTGTTCACGGAGAATCAGCTAGAGGCTGCAGAAAGATTGGAAGTCACGTACACGCAAGCCAAAAAACAACAACAACAACAAAAAAACGGCCATTAAGGCATTAAAAAACAAATTTACAGCCTGGTTCAAAAAACAGCTTGGGTCTGAAACGCTAATTTCACTATCAGCACACACTGTACAGGGGTGAATTCTTTTACAAATTCAATTAAGATAATATTAGGATTACAAGTTTGTCCAATCAGAACCTCAGCTCAGCTCACGTGACTGACTGGCACCCTATAACTGTTAGAAAGGAAGCTCAAAGTCTGCCTCATATCTAAGATGGCTCTGTCCAATGATTGGCTCATTTGACTGTATCAGGAACAGACAGGTGATGTCGTGGAGACTACGTCCATATTCAATACAGCCTGTGGTTCACACTGACAGTATGGAAAAACACAGTGCACTTTGATTGCTCAGCTGATGCATTTAAAACAGGTAAATAGGTGAGTGTGGAACAGTAGAAACAAACAATGGTTGATGGATGTAATCAGTGAACAGCAGAGGAACACCTGTGAATGGTTATACAAACACAATTGTAGTTTCTGATAAGTGTGAAGCAGCATTGTTTGATGTTTTGTGTTTGATTTGGGATAACACAACCCTGTAGTATTGGCACAGTGCGTCTCATGGAAGTATACTTACGGGAGGACACATTGGTCTCCGCCTGCATCTGATCCCAGTTCAGCCACAGCAGCAGCGTCTTATAGAGCAGACTGACAGCTCCGACCAACACAGGCAGCAGGGGGCGCTGTACAGGGTGTGGCTCCAGGGAAAAGCCGATGATTTCAGTGATGTTAGAGAGACACAGAGAGGTCAGGACCAGAGCAGAGACGAAAGCTCCCACAGCTTGAGTCCTGCTGTGGGTGAAGGACAGACCGCAGTTCAGAGCTGGGGGGGAAACTTCAGGGGTGAAGAGTTGATGAGAGTCAGCCAATGAGGCTCCTTCATGGGGAGGAGGAGGCAGATCTTGGCTGAGTGATCCATCACTGGAGGTGTGGGCTTCAGGAAGTGCTTCTGTATGTGGCTCTACATGCAGTGTGGGAGACATGACATGTGGGGAGGAGTGTGCAGGAGGTGCTGAGGAGTCCACAAAAGCCATGTGCACGATGATGAAGACTGTGTGGAAACCATCTACCAAGACAATGAGGGTTTCACACAGCTGGTGGACAATAACCTGGCATATTAGCAGTAAGAAGGCTATTCCCAGCATGAACCAGTGTGGCAACCCCATACCTGCAACATACAAACATTCAGTAAAATATCCTCAAATTATATTAGCTCTACAGTTTTGCAGATTTTTTAAAAACATTTTAATCAGTAAAAACATGTTTAGTGTTAGAATTAAAATCAGTTTAATTAAAGGCAATATTAGCTTTTTAGGTATCAGTGTACATAAATGATAATAGGTATTAGAAACTGAGGCCAAAGAACTGACTTTGACGGTCCACTACTTCTCTGTGAGGCACTGGTGATTTTAACGCCTCCTTTGGACAAAAATGGACATTGCATCTCTTTGCTGATTTTGTTTGGAATAAAGTTTTAACAAAAAAAAATCTCACCCCACCCCCAGGTGTGGCCTCATAGATAACCTCTGAGCCTGCCACGCTGTAAGCAGTAGTACACGGTGATAAGGAGCTAAAGAGCAAACAGTGAAACTTGAGACCTTCTCCTCACAATGAGTCCGTTCCAAGTTCAAAACGTATTTCATAATGAGCACATCAAGCACCCAACATATATCAGTCACACACTGACATCATTTCCCTTAAACCACTTTTCAGGAGCATCAGTCCACAGTGTTTCCACACCTTTGGGTTAGCTGCTACCTTTCCTTGGTGAACTCATGCTCTTTGGTATATTAATCCACAAAACGGATACTTTTCCAAAGCCCGTGTAAAGGTTTTTTTTAGTTGTGTTGATTTTGGTGGCCCCTGGTGGACAAAATCCCAAAAACGTTCCTGTACTATTTGTGATTTTCTTTTCTGGACAGAAAATATCTCCCTGCAAGTGTACACTGTTTGAGACTCTCAGGCTTGAAAATGACGAGGAGACACATCTGTCATCGGCATAAAGAATAATCATCTCTGACATTAAAAATAACTCCCTTAAGAGAATCCTTTTTACTGTTAATGGTCATGATTGCTTTTTAGGATATCAACAGGCAGTAAAATTGAATTCTGCCAGATTTATTTAAAAGCTAAAAACACCTCACAGAAGCTTTTACACTGATGAAGTGTAATATGAAAACTCTCTGATATTTGCTGTTGAATACAACAATATACATGCAGAAGTACCTCAAAATGATTAGGATCACTAAGGAATTTTGTGGAAAAATTTATAGGGCTAACTTTAAAAGAAATAATTTTCTCTTCATATCACTATTCATGTTTAACCTTAGATAAAAGCTACTTCAAACTAAAACAAATCAACAAACAAATTTTGAAACTTTCTTTATGTTAAGATAATTACTTTTTTGAGTGGCCATATACAGAGTAAATAAATTAACACTTTGCAGCTGCAACATAAAAGCAACATGCACACAGATTATAATGTAAAACTTTGCTTAACAGGTCTTTTATATTTTGCCCATAAAGTATATTTGATGCTAATTTATAGGATTTTAACCTGATTACTTTATTCAAATGAATGAAACAGCATGCACCAGTTAACTACTCAAGACCACTAAAATGAATGATTAAAACTGAACACAAATGTTAAAAATGTTTTCATTTTAAAATTAATTTACCGCAGAAAAGTAGTCAACCCTCCACCAGCAAGCAGGACAAGTCTGGATCTGGATCTAGGATGTGTGCAGCGAGATCAGAAGAATGTCATTCATGGTGTACACCCCCCCCCCCCCCTCTCTCTTACTCTCTCTCTCTCTGTCCCGCTGCACTCCTCTTTTGCTCTAATCGAAGTCATGTGAGCTGGGGAGGGGGTGGGCGGTATCCTCCTCTCCTCAGCTATCCCTGCTGCATTCCCTCCTCAGCTGGTTGGTGGGAGAGGAATCACACAGCCCACCCACCCTTCACACACTCTGAGCAGTTCGGCTGAAGCTAATTTGCACTAATTAAATTCCCATTGTGTTGTCAGGATTACAGACACCAGACCTTGTGTTACATAACCTGCAGCTACACAACTGCAGGAATTCACTGAAAGCAGAATCAGATCTTAACGCTGTCACGTGGGATCTAGAGTAAGATTTTAGTGGGACTGAGTCCCTGTTTATTTTAAAGCTTTGCAAATAGGAAAAAATACCCCAAAACTGTGTATTGAGTGTGTGTTTAATTAAGCTTTCTAGTAGCATCAACAGTGTGCGACAGAAACTAATGTTACCATAGAGACTGAAACACACACACATGCACTTACACAAAACATCCAAAGGTGGTCGAAAACAGATTAAAACTATGTAACTAATAACGAAGTCAGCACACTAAATGCCCTTCCATAACTTTTAATCTAAGAGACGTATTGTACAAACTGGCCATGTACCTCAAAAAGCTCCTGTTGTTGTATGCTACTCTGCCCAGATTCATGTTATTACAGGACATGTAGTGTAATGACTCCTTTATCACTTCAATAGATTTGGGTTTAAAAGTAGCTTGTGTCAACTAATGCTGACATCGCCAACATCAGTTCCTTGCAGCATACCTAGCTAGCTAGCTACACTACAGTTAACAGTATCATTGAAATAACTTTCTTTAGGGAACATTAAGAATAGCTCGCTTAATAAACCCCTTCTCATGCTTTACACTATTTTTTATGACAAACAATGACAAGGCAAAAAGGCAAAAAAGTATGTCTAGTATTTTCATGTATGTTATTACAACGTTTTGGCTGATAGAATTGCTTGCTTACTTTCTAATGGTGAGTGCAAGCTAACTTTCAGGATGCTAACTTTCATTTACATAAAGACAATTGATGGTAGTATGAAAACTGCAATTTTCAGCAAACAGTCCTCCTTATCCCTTAAAAGTGAAAAATAATACCAGTTTTCTGAGAACAAGCCGTGTTTCAAGAGTCAAATTGATTTTACTCTTGATACAAAGACAGAAACAAGTTATCTTAGAGAGAGACAGTTAGCATGACTCAGCACAAAGATCACTAAATCCTCACCAGCACCATTTAAGCTCCTGAATGCTCAGTCGAGGTCATACAACCTCTCTGTCCTCTCCTCGGCTCTCGTGACCTCACAGATGATGCTGCAGGTTCATCGGCCACAGCTCTGCGGTGCCAGGAGAGCAGGAGTTTGTTGCAGTCCACTGGGCTGAGAACCAACATGGCAGATAGGGGCTGACACCAGGGATAAATCCCCACTGTTCTACTAGACGGCTAGCACATTCCTGAGACAAAGCTAGGCCTGAGGAAAGAGTCAGCGAGGAAGTATCTGATCATTCCACTGTCCCCTGAGCAGAGAGAGGCCACAGAGAGGCAACTTGACTGAACCTTTAGATTTTTAGACCAATAAGAAAATCTTAAACTCTGCCTTTGAGAGACTCTTTGAAGCCTCCGTGTGGTGGATTTCCACTTAGGTTCATCACAAAAATCTGAAAACCAAGGTTAACATGTTACCACTTTATATGAATGACATGTTGTACACAAACAAAATGAACAGTTGAGTGAAAATGGCTAACTAGCTTAAGGCATGCTACATGTGGTGTTAGCCTCAGCTTGCCAGAAATGATGTAAAAATAAAGTGCTGTCCTCATTTGCCAGTGTTTTTGTTTGTGATAAGGCATTTTGAACAAAACATGGAAGAGTACATTTTCAAAGTGTTTGTGTTAACAAGATTCAAATTATATTGTTTTATATTTTTAGAGAAGTAGGTTTTTTTTATTAATATTATTCAAGATTTTGTAAGCTTGCTATGACAAAGGGTTTTGGGCTGCTATAAATGGGTTTTGGAGGTTAGGTCAGGACAATTTTTTTATTTATTTTCTAATTCTGACTTTAAAATTAGAGTTCTGGGTTGTAAAGTCAAAGTTCTGTCTCTTATCTTGGTATGATGACTTTACATTTTAATGCAAAAAAATCAGAAGAAACGGAATTAAAATGTAATTTTTTAATGGACTTACCTTAAAAAAACTTTCAGATTAAAGTTTA
This sequence comes from Labroides dimidiatus, assembly GCA_030710495.1. Taxonomy (NCBI): domain Eukaryota; kingdom Metazoa; phylum Chordata; class Actinopteri; order Labriformes; family Labridae; genus Labroides; species Labroides dimidiatus. The sequence goes on along the minus strand of CM061154.1, from coordinate 1,907,536 downwards.
TTAAAAAATGATATAAAAAAAATGGCCCATGATAACAGATATGGCTGAAAGCTTACTAAATTGGAATAAATTAATTTTATCATAAAAGTCTAGGTACACTCTCATCTTCAAGATCATGAATAACGCTAACTCAACTCCTTTGTTCTTTATTCTGTACCATTTCAAATGCAGGTGAAAATAAATACCTTGAAATATCAACAAAAACACAATTTAAGGCTTAGCATTGTCTTACCCTTAACTAAAGAATTCAAACCAATCTGCCTGTTGGCTTGGCTGAGTCTGAAAAAAGCCCAGCTTAATAGAAGGAAAACTTGACATCAATGGAGTTTTTTCCCTGAGGTTAATACTCACATGCTTCATACTGATGAGGCCAGAGCCTCAGGAGTTTCTTTAACCAAAGGATGAGTTATGAAAAACAAACACCCCATGTAATGAAAAACAAACACCCTGTGTCATGAAAAAACAAACACCCTCTGTAATGGAAAAACAAACAATGACGTTTAAACACTCTGTTTGCTCCAAAGAACTACATTTTATGGACCATGACTGTATTGCATTCAATCTGTCTTGTAATGTAGCCTCTCTGTTGTGTAAGTGTCTCATTTGTTCGTGCTTCTTGAACAGCCTGTCAGCTGAGAAGTTTTCTTCAAATTTTGATTTAAATGCTGTGTTGTCTGGTCTCACCAAAGTTGACTCTTTAGTCAGATCTTTCATGTTCATTGCTCAGCTGTCCTGGGGAAGTTGGCTCCAAGTAGACTGAGATGTGTTCCTGCTGTTAGATTGTCCCCTTATATAAATGACACTGTTGGCTGTTTCTGGTGTAGATGATGGAGGGCCAAGAGACTGTGGAAATCCACCAAGCTCCATGTCCATTACAAAGACCTTATCCTGGAGTTTAACATCATGGTTAATAGGGCAAGAACCTCATATTTCCTCTAACCTAATGTTCTCCAATAGATGCAAACCAACATTTCTGTTTGACACCACAACCTTGTTAATCCTGCACCCCAATTTTAATATTTAAATTTTCTCTAACAATGAATGAAACACCTCTCTTCCTTAATTTGTGGATAAGGTTAGAGATGCCAGGGCCAGCATCATTCCCTCTTCCAGCTCTTTCACCCAGGTATCCCAGGTATCCAGGTATATTCATGTGGTGTCCATTAGACGTAATTCCCACTGTCTTGCTTAAAAAAAAATACATAGACAAAAAACAGTGCTTGGCACTCCTGGTAATGAATGAATCATGTAACTTGAACTGTACTGAGAAATGTGTGAATTATGACGTCAATTTTATCTCATGATGATGAAGCTCAGTAAACTTAAAGTAACTGTGACACAGCTTCAAAATGTTTGAAGGTACTTTATTCACATGCCGATTACAATGATTTGCTTATTGTTCAGTTTACTGTCCATGCTGGTGATGTTACTATTTAATATATTTGGTATTAACGGTGGATGCAGACTCAACCGTCAACGATTGCTGGAGTCCTTGTAAAAAGCCATTTGTTTTTGGCAGAATGACCAAAACAACAAACACAATGGACACAGGAGCAGTGACTGCTGTTGTCTTGGCTTGTGGAGGAGAATAAGAGTAAAAGGGAAATTTAGTCCCGGGATCACGGTGCAAGAGGCAGACTGTGAGAAGTGCTGGTACATACTGCACTCCCAAGAGAGAGCAGAGATTGCAGCACACAAGCAAAGTTGTTCTCAAACAGTGTTGTAGGTGACCATTCAGGCTGCTGCCATCACTTACTTTGATATTAATAATTGTATGAGTGTTACAGGATTTAATATATTCATTGGGAAAGTCCTCTTCTTCTTCATCTTCTTTGAAGTCCTCCTCCCTCCTCCTAACAGTTTTTCATCTTAGGCGTTCTCTTAAGGCCCAAGACGCTTTGTGATTTACTTTCATCTTACCAAGAGAAAATTCCAAGAAAAATCGTAGAAATCCTCTAACTCTAAGATTTTTCTTAGAATGACATCACTTGTAGCCTCAGGATGCTTTGTGAATACGGGCTCAGATGTGCTGCTGCATTCTGGATCAAACACATCATGAGTTAACACTTTGTTTTAGCCTGAACCTCACATGACCAAAGGAAAGCTAAAGGAAAACATCTGTTGTTCCATAGATTGTTTTTTTTTAAAAAAACAAAAGCTTGTAGCTGTCTCTTGTAGCTGAACATGTGCAAAAAGTTGGAAAAATTATAATGACTAATATAGGGTAGTGCCAAAAAAAATCCATGAATTCGCTCGTATTTCTCAACATTAGCACTCTGTATGGCCGCAAAATCTTCCTTTGAAGCCCTCCTTAAATAATTTATCAAATACTGACCTTACATCTGATTCTTCCTGCCTGCAGACAGCGGCAGCTGATGGAGATGAGAACTTTTTTGAACCTGTGCCACACGATAAATGTAAAACAGTTTTTTCATGGTTTGGCCAACCAGTTAGCTCTAAGCTAAGCTAACTTTCTGCTGACAGTAACATTGCACCAAATGTCATAGAATTGATCTTTCTTTTTCTTTCTTTCTTTCTTTCTTTCTTTCTTTCTTTCTTTCTTTCTTTCTTTCTTTCTTTCTTTCTTTCTTTCTTTCTTAACACATTTCTTGTTCTTGAGTTAATAAATTGATTCTCACAGTCTTGGCTCCCTGTCTCATGTTGTTTGATAGGTGTGGATTAGTGCAGTCTGGAATTCCATCAGTATGCATACAGGAACAGCTCCCACCATGAACTCCAGGCCCTGAGAATATCACACACCCTCACTGCAAGTGACATGGGAGTGAGGGACTGTTCTCTGCAGTCCAAGAAGTCCTGCTCCAACCCAGGTACAGGATGGATAGAAACTAAAATACAGCTTTACATTCAGTCAGTCTGCCAACACTCCAGTCCAGCTATGACTGGGATCTATAATCCAATTTGATTGATTGAAAAAAAAAAATAAATAAATAAAATATATATATATATATATATATATATATATATATATATATATATATATATATATATATATATGTCAGATCAACTAAGTCTGAAGAAGCCTTTCTGCAGAGTCTGATATAGTTATAGCTTTATATAGCTTTACAGGGTCCAAGTTTCATAGAATAACAGAGGTTTGTCCTTACGTTAGTCGGTCATTGCCTCCTTGGGTATAACTTTCATTATGGCCTGTAACTACTTTGAGAGTTTAGGAGGTTTGTCAGAAATCCCCTGTAGAAGGACACACCATCCAGCACAGAACAAAAGGACATCAAGCAGTCTCAACATACAGGGATTAAGATTCAGTGCAGAATACAGTATAATCCAAGGATACAAGACAGTGAAGTAAGATCTAGTTCTGTACTGAAAATGTCAGAAATTTCTCTGCAAACCTTTTTCAAAATTTTTAATAAAGACACTCAAAAGTTCAGTGGTAGCAGGATCCCTCTAAAGTCTTCCATTAGTTTCAGTATATGGAAAGTGTAGGGTTTAATTCGTTCTGTAGCACTTGGGAAATCTGGAGCCTGTGGGTAATTTTTAGTAGAGATTCCTTGACTTTGTTGGTAGACATGCAACAAGGTGAGCTCAACCATGCATGACCCCACTCATCATCTGAAGTCATTACCCCAAGATCAGCCTCCCAGAGCAATTTCAGACCACCAGTGCCCTCTGCTTGAGAGGCAGAGCATGATAAACACCTGGTAGTCAGCTTTCAGGGTTGAGACTCCTGTGGGACCTTCTCAAAAATAAAGCAAGCACCCGCCAGTGTTCTCAGCTAATACCTCAAAGATGTCTGGAGGTAAGGTCATGTTGCTTCATCAACATCAATGGACATTCATCTCAACGGTCACTGAAAAGTTGTGAAAGTAAATCAAAGGTTTTCTTTTTTTAACTTCAGCAATGATACATAAAGCTCTGTAGGGCTCTCATCTTGTGATATCCTTGTAGGACTTATATTTCTATCATATTTATGAGTGTCATCTTATATTGAGCTCATGCCATGATGTTAGCAGGATAGCTATATTTACCACAGCTGAAGATTAAAAAAGAAATTATGTTTCACTTACTTTAAAAACTTTTCTGTGTTGAGATAACCGTCTGTTAGAAAAGCACTAAAGTCCACCTCTTTTAACTTCTGTTGTGTTGTGGCTTTTACAAATGTCTGACACCTACTGGCCACTGTAGACTTACAAGACTGTATAACTCAGGTGAGCTGAGGCTAACTCTTACAATTAATATCTTCCGTTATTGAGACTGACGTCAATTTTTGTAGCCTCAGACGGACTCTGGACTAAATTCAGTTCTTGGCCCTCTACACTGAACCAATGCTGATTTCATAGCTGAAAAACAGAGAATGAAAGTGACCTCATTTTGTAAACAACAAAGTACCATCTAAAGAAATGACATTGTGACTTTTACCTCCACAAACATCTTCATACAGGACTTGATAGAACAAAGCACTGAAAGGATAATAAGGATTTCTCATTTCTGCTCATCTCTTCAGTTCAGACACTTTGAATTCAAACACTCACTCATCGTTTGTCAGTACATGCATTTATTGGAGGAACAAATTTCGCCATACATATCTTTGTGATTACCAGCACATTTCAATTAAGTTAACAAATTATCATTAAAAATTTCTAAGAATTAAAGCATAACAGACAGTGGGAGGAGGGACTATCTGTCAGGTGGAGAGGAGCAGGAGGGCTGAATGGTGCAGATATTTTAAAAAAGAAGGAGCCTGTCTCTGTCTGCTTCAGGGGAAACACTACAGCAGGATGATTAGTCATCCTGAATAAATATGAAGCTGATGTTTCACTGGAGTTCTCAGGACAGAGAGTTGGAGCCAACAGAGACAGTAGTGCCTGCAAAGTCTCCACTGTTGAAAACTTATCATGGCCACCAGCGCCCCCTCGTGGCCCAGTGGAGTAGTGTTCAAACTTCAAGGACTTGAATGGAGTCTGCTATTTGCTTCCTTTGTACGTTTCCTTTTCTTCACTCAACCTCTACATGATTTCCTCCAACCTACACAGATGAGCCCCCCCTCCCCTTTGGAAGGAAAAAAAAAAAGAAAAGAAAAAAACCTAAATATTTGCTCTAGTTTAAATCTGAAATATACATCAAAAGGGGCTAATCTCTGAAAGCAACCCCAGAATGGAAACGAAGAGATAAAATTAGAAAAAAAGAAGGGAAATAAAGAGAAAAGTTCATAAAATAAATACAAAACAAATGATTTATCAAAGCAGCCAAAAAAAAGAGAGAAAAGAAGAGCAGACTGAATCTGAAGTGATGCATTTGAAGGCAACAACGATAAGATGGAGCAGAGGAGGTGAGGTGTGGAAACTGAGAGGCAGGAGGGGGAGGTGACGACAGAGCTGCTTCTCTTTTCAACATGGAAAAAAAAAAGAAGAAATGAAATTGTCTAAAGTTGAAGAAATCAAGGCATGAAATTTAGACTTTTTTTTTTTTTTGAACAGCAAATAACTCAAACAAAAGCATACAACTTTCTTTCCAACATTCAGGGTTTTCCAGCTGGGGAGCAAAGTGCTGCTCCTCTGTGATGATTCCTGAGGGGCCAAAGTGAGCAGAGGATGAGACCAGAACACAGAAGAGGGAAGTCGCTTTGGCAGAGTTCTTTCTCTCTCTCTCTCTCTCTGAAGCAGGGTGAAAAGTGGGAGCACAGACAGGAAACATTGACATTTAAACAGACGGGTTAACATCTTCAGCTTCCTCACATGGAAGAAGCCTTTGACTGTGACCTTCGTCCTCCTCTGGAACCAGTGCTTAAAGCCAGCAGGTCATTGTGCTGCCAACCCAAACTTTCTAATATCACCATCATGTCCCTCTGTGAGTGTGTGTGAGTGTGTAAAAACCTTCAGTTCTTTCCCAGACTACAGTGGGCATCTACATGAGAGCGAGGAGCAGGTCTGTGAGGAGGATCTGTCTTTGGTTAGTGTTTTCTCTGCCTTTGTCACTCTCAGACGACTCGTCGTGTTTGTAAAGATTTAAGAATGACAAAATGTAGTGATAACAGGGTGATTTGATTCTGCATTTCTTCCCCTCCTCCTCTCCTCATACTCAGTGTGTTTCATTGGTCGGTGTAGTGTTGATACAGAGGATTCCTTTTCTGTCACAGACTGGACCCTGAATTTTGTCCTTTCCTTAACTTGTTTGTGTATTGAGCTGTTCCACCACCTCTTCCATCCGTTTACAGAAAGTTTGTATTGGTGGTAAAGTCCAAAAAACAACAAAAACATTTGAGGGCAACCAGTCATGTAGTTGAGCCAGACAAACTATCCAAGTGCTGTTTTCTCCTGTCGTCACGGTCCCTGTGGAAGAAGAAGAGACAGATGAGTTCAAAGAGCAGAGGACATTCAGGAATCCAAACCAAGAGAAAGGAATCCATTCAGTAACTAATGAGTCATAAATGAGTCATGTTTGACCCTCACTGATGGGTAAAAAGTCTTCACACAAACCTCTCAGCTCGGTCACAGATGCAGCTCTTTGTTTTTAAACACTTTTTTTCATTTCTCCTGCAGTTTTTGAGATGCTCTGACTCACATTCCTGCTTCCACAACATCAACTCTGGGGACTCATTTATCAACCTGCTGTACAAACTGGTGCAGGTTTGGACTGCGTACAACACGCTTCACGCAGGATTTATACAACAAGCATATGTGGGCCAATCATGGCGTACGCCTGATCAGCTGTTGATAAATGTGTCGTAAAAAAGAATCATAGTTTATAAATGTTCACTGTTCAGACTGCCTTACCAACAGAATTCACAACAGAGGTACGTGTTACACTAATAAACACGTCACTACCACAGACTGTAAAAAAAAAAATAAACGAAAAAATAAAAATTTTGCAAATCAATCAAAGACTTGTAAATCCTGTTTAACTTATATTTAGTTGAATACTCTACAAAGACTCATCAATCATTTGAATGGAGTCATTTTTGTGGTAGTTTCTTTTAGTGTCTTACATTTAGACTAGGGATAGACCGATTATCGGCCGGGCCGATTATCGGCCGATATATTTGTCATTTTGACCCATATCGGCATCGGCCTTTTTTTAATACGACGGCCGATAATAGGTCACTTCAAAAAATTGGCAAAGGAAAGCTATTCTTAACTACTTTGCTTTGGTTAGCGAAAGTCTGCTAGTTTAATGCTAACATGAATGACAAATTCCCATTGACCGGCTAACGCAATTAGCATTGTGACTATCTCACAGTCTATGAACTTATTATAATTTTCACAGCTTGCTTGGCTCTTGAAAATGATATTGTTATTGTTATTGTTTGAAGTTAAAAAAAGAGATAAACATTTTAGTTGTATTGAAATTTTGAAACAGTTTATATACTGTAGAAAACTTAAGGGAGCTATTTATTTGTTTACATTTTTATTGACCTTTAGAAGACATGCTGCTGAGCCTGGAAAAAGTTAAATAAACATGTGCTGAAAGGCATTTAAACAAAGTTAAGTATCAGAGTTTGTATTATTCAAAATTTTAATGTCAATATATTCACTTTTACTGCAAATGAATATCGGCTGCAAATATCGGTTATCGGCCTCCTTCACGTCCAATAATCGGTATCGGTATCGGCCCTGGAAAAAGCATATTGGTCTATCACTAATTTAGACATGGTGTTAATGTTCAAACTGTGTATTTCTGTTGTTTGAAATAATTAAAATGCTTACTGAGAATACCTCCCCCCCCTCATTACTGAACTGTGCATAGATTCAGCTGAATACTCAGGCTGACTGCACTACTTGATTAACATCAGTCCTCATGGTGATACTTGGAGAGTCAAGTTTGAGAACCACTGATTTAGAGAAAACTCCAGATTAGGCCCTGAACTCGGTGGAGGGATTATATATCCCTTGTGGTCTGGGAAAAACTCAGGATCCTGCAGGAGGAGCCAGAACATGTTGGGCCAGTTGAAAGTAAAGATATCAAGAAGCACGCCAAAAAAGCTATGAGTGCAAAATAAGAACGGTGTGTCAACAAATATAGTTATATAATATAAATTCTGGACTATAAGCTGCTACTTTTTCCCCATGTTTTGAACCCTGCAGCCTACACAATGGTGCGGCTAATCTATGAATTTTTACAGCTAACAGCCACTAAGGGACCTTCTAAATCTGTGACATTTACACGTTACAGGTTCTGTACTACTGCACTAAATGGTAACACTTGAATAAGTTATGCAAATGTGCAACTTGATTGTTGAAATGTTGATAAAATCTCTTTCCCAACAATTCCCTCTGTGTACGAACCCTCACATATGGTAACTAAACATTTAAACACCTGCGGCTTGTAGTCCAGTGCAGCTTGTATATGTACACATTTGTTTTTCTTAAATTTAGCTGGTGCTGCTTATATTCAGATGCGCTTTATAGTCTGGAAATTTTGGAACCTGCAGAAATGAAGATTTGATTGGCTGGTGGAATCACTTTGGGCACTGTGCTGGCTAGAAGCAGAGAAGCTCTGTGTCTTAATGTTGCCCAGAAGGTCAGGTGATAACAGACATGCATGCTCAGAACTTTTAACCCGTTTAGATTCACTAACAAGGGAGAGGGAGGATCAATCATTTTCCAGGATAACTTAAATGTTTCCAGGACATTTGACCTTTTTTTCTCATTTTCCAGGTTTTCCATGACTTGAAAATTGGTCAATCATGTTCCAGGTTTCTCTAAATAAAGAATTGGAAGGAGGAAATGCTTGAATGGTTGAAGAAAATCGATGGATGACTGCATGTATGGAGCTAAATGCTGCTCTTTTTCACTCTGGATTTCGAGTTGTTCCTTTTTTTCATTTTAACTCACTACTCATTACAGTCAGTGTTTACCTTACTCCTCATGGTGCATCTCTCCCCGCCTCCAAACTGGCTTCTAGCAGTAGTTCCTCCAGATCCTGTCCACAGCTGACGCTCACTACACGAGTGAAGCATAAGTATGATTACACAAACTATTCCACACGTGTAAGGCTCTTATTTGTAGAAGTAGCAGTATCTCACCGTGCTCCATCACACAGCTGCCGGGTTTGGGGCTTTCAGCTTCCAGCAGATGGAGGGAGAACTCTGGCTTCAGGCCGTTGGGCAGAGATGAGGCGACCACGTCCTCCTCTTGTGCCTCGGAGAGACCCTCCCCCTCGTCTGCAGAGCTCTCATCAGGGGAATCCTCCACTTTGACCAGGGCAGGACTCTCTGAGGCGTCACCTCCTTGAAGATCTGACTCCTGAGCTCCTTTCTGAGTGACAGATGCTGTTTGTTGATCAGTGTGCACAGACAGAGCGAGCTCCTCTGCCTCGGCTTGCTGCTTTGGGCTCAGCTCCTCTTGGCTCAGTGGAACGCTCTCTTCTTCTCTTAAACTTGGTTCTTCTTTTTCTGACATGTCTGCTGCTGTGTCCTGGTTTCCCTGCAGAGGAAGTGACTCTTTTTCTTCTTCTGCAAACTGGTTGAGTGACTGGGTTTCCTCTGATGCAGATGCCAGCTCATTCTGTAGCTGTTCATGAGCAGGCGCTAACAGTGGCTGCTGTGTTTCTGCTGCAGGGACACTAGAGTTGAGTGTTTTAACCTGTCCCTCGTCTTCTACACCTTCCTCCTCGTCTTTCTTTCCTTCCTCATCTAAAGTGGGTTCAGTTTGGGGTCTTTTATTGCTCTCTGCTCCCTCCTCTGGGACTTTGGCCTGCAGGGCTGGACTTGTCAGCTCAGGGTCTAAAGTGCTTGTGGTCCCATCCTCTGGTGGACTATCAGACTGGGGCTCTAATGTTTGGGTCTGTGTGGTATTTAGTGCTACAGGACTCTGCTCCGTCACTTTGCAGTCTGGTGACGGAGCAGGCAAGCGCTCCTTCACACCCTCCTCCGTCAGCTGCCTTTGAGATGAAGGCAGTGGCTGTGTCAGTTGTGTCTCCACCTCTGCAGCCTTCTTCAAGGCCTCTTTTGGGGCACTTTGGAGCTGCTGCTGCTCAGGCGGGCTCTCCACTCGGGTCACCATGAAGATTTTATGCCCCCTCCCAGGACTGGACACAGATATACAGCGACCAGGAGATGGAGGCGTGTTAGGAGGAGCTGTTGAGTCTGTGGCGTTGATGCCTGAAATGCCGTTGGACCCTCCAGCAGGTGGAGGTGAGGACGTACTTGAGGCACTGAGGAGGGGCTGAGCAGCCACTGTCTGGGGTTCAGGAGGAGGAGTCTGGTACGAGGGAGCAGAGGAGTTCAACACAGAAGAGGACTTTGTTACCACCTCCTCCTCATCCTCTGTGTCTGAGTCTGACTCCAGGTTAATCTGAGGGGGGGTGGTGTCAGAGCTCTCTCCTGATTGGCTGCTCGTTGGTCCGTCACTCCCTGTTGTTTCCTCTTCTCCTGCTTTAACAGTTGTTTCATCTTTCTCCCCCTCTGCCGCCTCCTCCTTCTCTTCTCTGGTCCCGTCTTCTGTGGCAATTTCAGCCATGGATGCAGACTGCCTCATCTTCTGCTCCGTTTCTTCCTTCTCCTTAGCGAAGATGAAGTTTCTCTTGCAGCCATTTTGAATCTCGGTCAGCAGAGCACGCTGGGTTTCAATGAAGCTCTTCACCTGAGAGAGAGAGAGAGAGAGAGAGAGAAAAAAATCTTCAATATGCACCAATACAAAGCATTTCCTTCAACAACCTCCTAAACTCTGCTGCTCTGGTCAGTTCTTTATTAATATATAGTTTATTATGGTATCATCAGTTATATTTTTATGGCTTTTTATTCTGAGGAGATGGGAAAGCGGATAGCGGGAATGGGGAGTGACAAAGAAAGGCAGCATGTTGGTCTCTACTGTTCCCAAACTCACTGTTTCTTTCTTGGGCTCCCGGTCGAGGTCCAGGCGCAGCAGAGAAGTGTTGACTTTCAGAGCAAGCGACAGAGCCATCAGTCCACCCGTCTTGATCTCGTTCTCTCGAAGGTCGAGGCGCAGCAGACGTGGGCTCTCAGCGATGAACTCAGCCACGGCCACCGCTCCTAGAACACAGACGACACAAAGACACAGCAGATGGGAAAAACATCCAAGACGAGAACACGGCCAGCTGGAGCAGCGGGCGTACAAAGGTGCTGGGTCTTCACCTTCACAGGAGAGTTTGGTAGAAGCGAGGCCCAGTCGGAGCACAGAGCGGTTGGCGATGAGTCCGTCTTTCAGCTTGTGGACGCCTTCATTGCCCACCGAGTTGTGGCCAAGGTTGAGAGTCTCCAGACTCTGGGTGCAGGGCTGAAGGAGGGAGAGAAAGAGAGGAGGAAGCTCTGAGTGACAGCGGTGTGACAAATGAGCTTTAATGAACAAGCCTTTGTTGCTTCAGGAAAGCATTGACACGTACTGCTAGAGCTAACCCTTTATTGTCTCACGTATCAGATTTAATATCAGTAAAAAAGAAACGTTTTCTACCTCCTTTGAAGATTATCATTTCACTACAGGCAGCTGAAGTCATATTTTGGTCCTTTTCAAAACGTCTGTTCACACTTTTGTTTTAGGAGAATCATTATTCATTTTCAAGAAGTTTGCAGAAATTGTTCCTCGTATTTAAAAATAAGTATCTTCTGAAAGAAAACATATTTACTAAAAACTGGAAAAAATGCCAAAACCACCCAATTTATCAAATATGCTACAAAGAAATATAAACAAAATGACGTTGCAGTATTTTTTTTGTGGATTTTGTGAAAGTGTTCAGTAATCATCTCAGTTCAAAAACAATTAGGACTATTTTTTGATTGGTCAGGCTTTTAAGGGTTAAGTTAAAAAAAAAAAATCACAGATGTTTTTCATCTTCATGAGTCCTCTGTGAAATACCCACCATCTACTCTCCATTAATAACAACAGCAGGTGTGTTTAAATATATGATCTGTTCCTTCAAATTAAAGATTTTTTTCTTCAAAGTCTCAATTTACTTTGTTTAAAGCTGAAAAAAGGATCCTTTTTTTTTTCTTCCCCTGAAGTTATTTTCCAGGACATTTTCAGCCTCTACAGAGACGAGTTATCACTCTCTGGATGTGTTCATTTCTACAGCTGTAACTTACATTTACCCAGACTGTTTCTGTTTATTACTCAGACATTTGAAGTGCAGCCTATGGCTTTCATTCATCTTTGAAAGATAATTATGACAAATGTCTCACAGAATAATGCAAACACACCCACAGATTACAGCACAGCACCTCATTAGCATGAAAGACTGTAGCTACAACCTGTCAAGCCCTTTGAATTACATCTGATTTGTTTAAGTTACAAAATAAAGTCAAACTGACTGATTGTTAGCTGTAATGCTAATCTAGCCATGTTGTATCCCACTGATTTATGCTAACAGCAGTGGAAATGAGAAATGCCAGCAGTTCAAATGAACATGGAATGGTTATAGTTTTCACTGCTTTAATCTAGTAACAAAGTCAGTTGGAAGCATTGGGGGCTGAACTGCTCTAAGTGGAAATGTAAATTTGATTTGCTGGTAGCGTCATGTGGAGCTCGACAACAGACGTGCATGTTCATAGCTTTTGACCCGTTTGTATTGCTCACAATGCAGGAGGAGGATCCATCATTTTCAAGGATAACTGCACCATCTCCAGGACATTGGTCCTTTAGTCAGTCGTTTGCCATGTTTTCCAGGACCTGTGAGAACCCTGGCCTTGCTGTGAACTACTTATGATACAACAATATTTAAAGCCTGCAGGGTGTGCCATAAACATGCTGTTTGCAGCATGAAGAAAAGATACTCAATTTCATAACATTCATCTATCAGAGCTAGGGCTGGGCAATATATTGATTCAGTTGATTAACTCAAATTATTTTCTGCAGAAGATTTTAAAAGTTAAAAATGGAGATTTTTTTTCTTGCCTTTAGTCTGATTGTAAGTTGTTGCATGTTTGAAAAATGTCCAGTTTTCATGATGGTAGGCCCTGTCAGGATTTACACAAAGACTTTTAAAGGCTTGTGTTTGTTTTTTAAATGAGATTAAATATTGATCAGAGAGTTTCATGTTAACATACTGTGAAAATACTCAGCCTGGAGTGTTTATGTCAAACCTGCCTGTTTGAACTACATGATCAACATTTCATGACACAGACTTTAACTTTAAGAGGGAAATTCAGTTTGGTTTAGGAAAATATTTTGACAACACAGACGCAAAACTTGATTCATGTCATTTTTGTATCACTTTTGTTTTTTTTGAGAGGGAAAAAAATCAATAAAATCATAAATTGAGTGTTTTGGGAAAAAATCAGGTATTTTTTTTATAGGCCATATCGTCCAGCCCTAATTAGAGCCTTTTATAAATGGCTGTTTAATTTGATCTTTCTGGTTTATAACTTTTTACCAAGTTACTTTGTGAGGTACCATACCTAAATCCTCAATACTTTGTGAAAGGATCATATTCATTTTCTAAAGGTAAGTTCGGCTGGTGTCAATGCTTCACCTGCTCTGACGGCTGTAAAACAAGAGGCTGATTTCAATCCCAATGCATCTCTCTGAACATGTCCTGTATCTACTTCATGTGACAGCCTCTAAGGCAGGTGTCTCAAACTCAAATCACCTGAGGGCCGCTGAGCATCCAGGGTCACTTCAGGTGTTCCAGAAAAAAAAGGAACAAAAAGTTCAATTGTTCAAACAACTGTTCCTCTCAACATGAATGATTTCACAGTCCTGTTTGTCTTTTCTTGCTGAATGCTTGCTGCAGACACCTGAGAGCTTCTTCTCAGTCAGCTGGACCACATTAGCTCTGATGGAGGTGGCTCAGGTCAAACCCTCAGTCTGTCTTGGAGATGGTCATCACTCAGTCTGGACCTGTTCTTTCATTTGTCTTTCATATGCTACTTTGCACACTGCTTTAGTTGAATAATGCAGTGTGAGGTTAAACTCCTAAAGAACAGGAACTTTCTGAGACAGGTGGGATTCACCTTCAACTCCACAGAAACAATCATCCTCCCTCCTCTCCTGAAACACTCTGACATCAACCTTTCTTTTGGCCTCCTCTTTTCACATCCTTTTAGTATTTTGCTTTAACAACGTTTTGAGGACATTGGCAGTGTGCAGTATTTTGATATTATGATTGATTATGATCAATTATGATTATGCTACATTTAGGGTCAACTCAGAAAAAAGGTGTTTCTTCCTCAGTTCAAAAAGTGGACCAGGCCTGAATGTGGTTGGCCGTAATTCACTGGAAGTTGATATCAAGTAGCGGGTCATATGAGATGGTTTTGCAGGCCAGCCCCCTGCTCTAAGGTTATTGCCTCGTGAGTCTTCTATTTGTCATTGATTACAGTTAATATACAGTTAAACATGTTTGTGTCATTGCACTGTACTAATCCAGCAGACTGTGATTATCTCCAGTGTTAGGAACCAGCGGCCAGGACAGTCATGTGATGTTTTTATTTATTTTTATCAGTGTGATTGAGACTTTAAAAAGTCTTTCTTGTGTGTCCTGTAACATCTCCTGACAAAACAGAGACTTCTCAGAAGAGATAAAAAAATAAATCATCTTATAATCCAAAAGAAAAGCATCCTGTGTTCTCAAAAACTCTCTGCAAAGCTCTGATGTATTTCATGATTCTTTTCGCTCACATTCCAGAGAAAGCAACACGTTCCCTGACAGGACAGTGACGATCTCTGCACATTTGTCCTGTTTGTAAGGTGTGTTGATGTAAGAACAAAAACTATCATCACAGCTTCCAATGCAGTCATGCTGTAAACATGACTCTGTGGCTCCAGCAGTGAGCATGTGATGTCATGTCCTGCTTCCTGCAGCAAGGGACATGCAACACAGCAGCTTTGGTAAACAGCAGAGGCAGATGTTGAAAAAGTTTCCATAATGCATGCATGAAACATGCTTTCAGCTCTTTAAATTTGTCCTTTTCAGTTCAGTAGGTATCATCTGATCTTCTGAGAGCCTTCAGCTGCAGGGCGAGTGACCGAGATCGAAGTATTAACTTTATTTTCATCTGCGTATGCTGTCAGTGAAATAGTTTATCTTGGTTTGACAAGCCTGCAACTGCAGTGACTCAGAACGGTCTGCATTTGGAAACTAAAACAGCAAGAGCACAATGAGCCTGACGAGTTGACGTTATCACTCTACAACAGACACGACAAAAAGTCTTCAGCAGTGAGTTATCGAAAACAAAACATTGTGAAATCAGACCAATCAGAGGAAGACATGTGGTCGTGACAGGGATATGACTGCACAAAATGCCAGGTGCATGACGAGGGATTTCCTCAGAGTCAATTTATAATCTCTCACTTGGACAGTGGTGTCGAGTACACACAGGGAAACATGCAAAACAAATATGACAACATGAGGAGAATGAGAGATTCAGACAGTCTGGACGATAAAAGCACTGGAAAGGTTCTACATGCTAAGTTCAGGCTAAAGTACACTGCAAAAACTGAAATCTACATTTTTTTTTAGTCTTATTTTTGTCTAAAAAAATGCCCCTTTTAGACTTTATGAGTCACATTTACACCAGACCAGTCCAGAAGCATGACTTAATGAACCATGTCTTTGAAAAGCCTGTGAATTCACCTTTTTAAAGCCGTCACAGAACACTCTCTGTTCTGTCCTATGATGTCCTCATGAAACATCTGATATGTGTGTTTGTGCAGACTGCTTTTATGTCCCCTGCAGCATGTGTGTGTGTGTGTGTGTGTGTGTGTGTGTGTGTGTGTGTGTGTGTACCAGCGCAGCAGCCAGATATCCCATGCCATTGTGCGTGAGCTGGTTGTTCCATAGCACCAAAGTGACGAGGCCTTTCCTCTGCTCTTTCAGTCCTTCGCACACGTAGGCCAGACCTGTGAGCATGAACACAGAGAGAGTTAGTGTGTCCGTTCTGAACTTAGCAACAACTTTAGAGATTTAGAGGGTTTTTTTTGCAGTGCATCTTCTTTTTGTTGGCTACAGAGTACATATTCACAGCTTTTTTGGGCTTTCTTGTAGAAACAAAAAACGTAGAACAATGAAATCTTAAATATGGTCTTATAATTTGTTTAGTGTAAGTGCCGAGCTTTTCTAACAGGCCAAAGATGTTGGAGACTTCTTCATCATAAAAAAGTGAGATTTTGTTTTGTTATGTGGGCACCTACTTGTCAGGCATAACTAAAACAAATGAAATCTGGAGGGGCAGATAGAAAAACAAGCTCACAGTTTACCCCAAGAAACAGAATACTAGTTTATGAAATTCTGGATCTTTTACTGTTTTTGTTAGTTCCCCGTCTCTGTCCTGTACCTGAGTCTAGGATGTGGTTGTTGCGCAGGTCCAGGATCTGAATGTTGTAGTTAAACTTGAGCAAGTTGCCAAGTTGGGCCGAGTCCTGGAGACCGTTGAGCTTGTTGTCTGCCAGGTACAACTCCCGCAGGTTCATGTTCATCTTCAGAGCCGTAGCTTCACACAAACAGAAATGATAGTGGGGTGTGAGAGGAGACGGAGAGGAGAAGCAAACCTTCAGGGCTTCATTCAGAGCATGAACTCAGGTCTCCCCTATCACTAAGTCTTACCCAGTAACATGAGCGGTCTGCCTGACAGGCCAGCATTCTCTAGGTGGAGGACGGCCAGGCTGCCGCTGATCCTGAGCGCTCGTGCAACAAAGGGAGCAGAGTGATCCAGCAGAGGGGTGTTACGAGCATCCAGGTACTGCAGAGAGCTCGTCTGAGGGGACACAAAAAGAGAAGCATCTCATTTAGCAGAAATCAAAATTAATGTGAAAAACATCCTTTGAATAGAAATAAACTCAGTGAGTGAAATAAAAAGCATGTTAGAATAAAGGCCAGTGAGGATTATCACATTCTGACACCCTGAAAAAAGCAAGTGTACTAATCTGATGGAAACACCAGCTTTTCCTCTCTAAAGATCTCCAAAGGAGGAGGTGTAAATAGTACAGAAAAGACAGGTGCCAATCTTGTTGGTCTGATATTAGTTTTCATGTGATTTACTCTCGGCCTCACCTCCAGGACTCAAGGACACACACAGGGTTTTAAGATTCATTGTGCTTCACTGAAACAAACTGCTCCGACTTTTTACTGACGAGCTTCTGCACAAACAATTTCCAAGCCTGAATGTTAGTTTGGAGTCTCTGAGTGTCTGAGGATTAATGAGGAGCTGCACAGTGTCTGTAGTCAGGGGGAGACCGTTTGATTCGAACAATGATTGGACAACAAATCACAGCACATTCACATAGTCATAGATGTGATTAGGAGTAAACTGTGCTGCTCGTGTTTTTTTTTCTTTTTGGTAAACAATAAATTTATCATTCGTAGCTGTGTATAAGACTTGTTGCTTCCCCTCAAGGATTGAGACAAAATAAACAAGATCTCAGAAAACAAACAGAACAGGGCAAAATGTTCATAATGAAGGATGAAAAGTAATTTATGAGTTTACAAACAGATTATGTTGGAAAAGCTGCCAGGAGAGGGACCAAAAAACCCCTTCTAACTCCACAAACTATTTTTCATTTTCTGCATTTTCTGTGATTCAAAAAAAAAAGGTTTGTTGACTGGCATAATGTGAGTATATGGAATTAAAAAAAGACTCACTAAAAAAGTTTTTTGCCCTTCTTTAAATTTGTTTCATGCCATACGGTAAAAACTAAACCTCAGATGTCTGTGTGTTCATGAGTTCTTGTTCCACAAATATTGCTAAAACTTCATGTCTTTATGTGTTTACCCAGAAACTTATTTGTATTCCTGGCACTGAACAGTGATGACTGACGTAAAGTACACTCCAAAGGGCATCACAAGACTTTGGAAGGATAAGTGAGGAGGAGCCGACCTGTGTGTCTGGGTGATGACAGAAGACAGCAGCACTGAGCGGCTCAGACTCAGAGATTAAAACAATACATCAACACCACTGATGAACTTACAAACAAAATTAAACCTTCTTTACCCACTTTAAAATCAAGCGTTGACATACATATGAATCAGATATCTGTTTATAAACAAATATATACCACAGTCATTTAAAACAGGTTCCCAGACTTTTGATTTTGCTGCTCCTACCTTAATCAGATACAGTGGTACCCTGACTTATGACTGTCCCAACTAACAGGTTTTTCAAAATACAAGCGGTCTCTCGGGCGATTTTCTCGCTTTGATTTGAGAGCTCAAACTCAAGTTATGAGCCAGCTTCAGATACCCCACTGTTCATTGGCGCAGTGAACGCTGCAACATCTGCCTAGCATCCCGTGTCTCATCCCTCGTTGTGCTTACAGTTATTTTGCAAAACTTTCAGACTTAATATAAAAAAAAACACCCAGAAAAAGTTGTAACTGGGCATGAAAGTGAGGAAAGCCTGGAGAAAAGGGGCAAAAATCAACCAATAAGATTCACTGCAGTACATCCTATTGTATTTTGTTTTTATACATTTGTGATTTGTAAGTACTTTCTTCTAATTTAAAAACATGTAACAAAAAAGTTGAGGTGTTTTCTGGGGGGCATGCAATTGATTTATAACATTTCAATTTATTTCAACCGGGAAAACTGATTTGACATATGAGTTATTTGAGTTATGGAACAAATTAAACTCGTAAGTCAAAGCACCGCTGTACAGTTGTTTTCAGCCCTATCGCTGCAGCATACATGTTCTCATATAAATACACTCTCAGCCCTAATTTATCTGAAATACTGTCTGAGCTTTAAGCAGATTCTTTGAAAACTGCCTGCACAGGTACGTTACATTAACTGTGACATCAGACATGGTTCATTTTTTTTTCTTGTTGTCCAAAAATGTCTTACCAAAAACCTGTTGTCACATTCAGCTCATACAGTTTATCTGTTGGTGTTTTTGCTCCTTTACTTAATTATTTGAGTTTGATGAGTTAATGAGTTAATCAGCTTGGATCTCTGTGTGTTTATGCTGCTGTCGGCTGTAAGAATTGTAGTTTTGTTTCCTAAGGAAAGAGAAGTTTTTAATAAGCCTAATGGCTGCCCGACCTCTACTGACACACACTTACATATATAATCAGATTTGATGCAGTGTATGTGTGCAATAAAATGAATAAAGCAAAAAGAAAACTGAAATAAATTACATTAATAAAACAATATAATTTAAAAAAAAAAGGAAAGAAAATGGAATGAAACAAAACAGTGAAAAAAAAAGAAATCTTATCCACCCAGCCTCAAAATAAACAAAAGTTAAATCATACCCTTTTTTAATTCAATAACAAAATAAAATAAAATAATAAAATATGAACCTTTTTTGTCGTTCTCTGCTGAAAATATTTCCACAATGGGGGTAAAGTCCTCTCACCTTTCTCATCATGTGAGCTGCAGCCTGCCATCCTCTTGTGCCGATGTGCTTGTTGAATGAGATGTTGAGATGTGTGGCCGACTCGTAGTACTCGATCATGTCGAACAAAGCTGATGCACCCTGAGAAAAGCAGCGTGGAGGAGACGCCAAAGGAGACAAGACAAACATGTTCACAGTGTCATTTCACATCAACTCCAACAGTTTGAAACTAATCTCACAGGTAGTCAGGGAGTCAAAACCTTTAAAGGAGATGTCACGAGACAGTGTGAGGCAGAGGGAGTTGCCATGGCAACAGTCATTTAGGAAAGGTCAGACCTGCTAAGGCATTTCCAATGAGGGCTCAGATGGAGGTGAGAGAGGTGAAATGGAAAGTGAAGCTGCTTTGATTTTCCAGGTTTAAGACTTTCATGTCAGCTTGCTGTGGTTCATGCAGGTTATTTGACCTTATTGTTGTTATGTTAAGGATGTGCACACAATTTTTTTTTGTCTTTTGACCCTTTTTATACAAAATATCAGAATACAAGTGAAAAATCTGTTATAGTTTCTTAAAGTTATGCTTTCTTTAGTCTTGTTTGCTCTGATCAAAAGATATTCTGATTAATCTGTTTATTAAAAATGTTCATTATTTTCATGCAATTAGTTAAATTTGGTGATATAGCTCAGCTCTGGGAGCTCCCTGCTCTTCCAGGTTCTTCTGCAGAAGGTTGAAGCCTGAGGCCCTGTTTACATGACAACAGTTTTAGGATGAAACACAAAGCTATTGTTGCGTCTCGGCCTCTTGTTTACAAGGAAACAGTGTTTTAAGCAAACTAAAACAGAAACTTTTGGAAATGGCCTCCAGAGTGGAATTTTCTGAAACGCTGTGACCATCATCACCATGTAAAGAGCAAGTTGGAGTTTTCAGTGGAAGCACTGACATCCCGCTCCGCTTTGCGCATTTCACTCTCATTGTGGGAACTTTTAATTGCCATGTGAAAACCGGACAACAACAACAGCAACAACAATGGAGGACAGCCAGGTTGTGCTTGTGCTGCTGAATCTGCTGACTGCCTTTAGCTAAATGTGCTTCTGTTGCTCCTCTTCTGCACTCATAAGACTCATTCAATATATACACCAGATGATAAGCCCACCTCTTCTTCATCAGAGGGCTACTAAAAGACTCTACAGTTATATCACCACCTACAGGCCTGGCATGCACACTTCAGCATTTTCAGTCCCTTGTTTCTGTGTAAACAGATTTTTTTCTCTGCTTTTTATTTGTAGCATTTTCAACTGAAACGCTGTCTTGAAAATGGGACCTGAGTTGAGGAGAGCACACCTCCCTCTATTTCATATGCATACATGAAGAGCAGGTGCAGAGAGAGCAGCAGCAAAGACCCCCAGAGATACAGAACAATACAAAAAAAAAAAGCTGGAGTGCAGGGTGAAAATAGAACGCCCACTTTTCTATTTGCCAGTTGGTTGTGTAAATATAATCAGCTGAGCAGTCAGCTGACATGGGCTGGTGTTGAGAGCAGCTGATGCTCTGTAGGCCAAGCTTGACTTCGTGGCCTAATAGAACTCACAATAAGCTTTGTGTGTTGTTTAAAAAAACTGACTGATCAACTAATCCTTGAAGCTTGATATTCAAAATGAATCCATGGATTCTTCTAACATTCAACAGATTTGGAGTTTGCCCCTCAAACATGACGACTTAAGAACCGATTAGGAAAGTACAAAGTGAACTGTGGAGTTCAACGAGTGCAGTAAAAGGACTAAAGTGAATCAGCAAAGGGTGAAGGGTCGCCTCATATAACGAGTGTTTAATCTCGTTTTGTTTTGGGCGGTGCTGTGGTGCTGCATCTCTCTCATCCATTACTGAAACACTGCCTGTAGAGCTGTTGAATGGATTAACCTGCTTTCGCCCAATCACTTTTATGACCTTAAAGTCATCAGTTGTCACTTCAAAACAAAACAAACAGTTCAATTCAACCCTAAACATGGCTTCTGATGATATCTGACATGAAGTCTGACAGGCTTCTAAAAAGTGTCTCGTAACCTTTGCCTCCTCTGCATGTGTGACTGTGTAAACTGGGAGACATTATCCAGTTTACACACGTGTGTTTATCTTCAGGGTGGGGGAAGATGAGTCACATTGACTCCAATAAAAGCCGACCTGTGTGAGCATTCCTCCCAGTGCTCTTTCAAACATCTCTCTAAAACTATTTTCTCCTCTTTCATCTCCCAACAAGACGAATGAAGCCATCCCCTGTGTGAATGTCTCACACACACATACACACACACACCTCATCTCATCTCAAATGAAAGATGAATTTATCTTTCACTTCCCCCCTTTGATTCCTTTTCTATCACCCTTTCCTCCATATTTCTCTCCTCCAGCCTCGATAGTTTCTCCTTTCAGCTCCTCGTTTATTCCAAGCTAAAGGCAGAACACTTGTTTCTGAATGAAACCGAGAGGTCCAATCACTGACTCATTCAGCCCTTTTTTTTTTACCCAACATTTCCAGGACAGTGTTACAGGTTTAGTGAGCTGAGTGCTTACATCACTCTGCGTTTTGTTTGGATTATGTGAAGCTTTTGAGTGTTTGTGTTTCTGTTCAAGCTGTTGGTGTGTTCTCTAAAAAGACATCTGTGGAATGAGTATGTGTGCAATATTTTTAGAGGGCTGCACAATATTTCACCGGATCATGCAGGGTTACAGAATTATTAATAATCTTTACCTCTGATTGTTTTAGTTGACCAATTATAACATTATATTTATTATCTAAAAAGATGTCAGAAAATTAAATAAAATAAAATAAAAAAAGCAAAACCAAACATTGTTATTCTTGTCTGGATACATCTAGATAACAATAAGTGATTCCTGTGCAATACAACCTCTGTTTAAGTGCAGCCTCCATGGCATGCGAATGAAATCTGTCTTGTTTAGAGACACAGCATGTCAAAGGTCACTGGAAACTCCAACTCTGACACATTTGTTTTCAGGAAGTAGCAACAGGTAGAAAGCAAACATCTGAGTGGTTGATGAATAAGGATGTGGTCACATTAAACAAACTAGATAAACACCTGGAATTGATCCAGTCCCAATGTGAGACTCTCTGCATTTTAAGAACACGTTACTGTCAGATGGAAGTAATAGTTCACTCTGCATTAATATAAACTGAAGGCTTATTTTCACAGAGGTAGAATAACCAGGGGCTCAACTTCTGTCATGTGCAGCTGCAACGATGAGCCACATCACCCAGTCTGGTTCACACAGTGACAAGTGAGCTGATTGGTGGACTGCCATAAGCACATGCTCTTCGTACAGAGGCTACATAGACACTTACACACGTCTTCTCTCACTCTTTACTCCCCACACTGCCTGTCTCTCTTCTCCTGTATTTGAGTCATGTCTGTGTGTGACATTCACTTTCTGCCAGTATAATCAACCCTGTAAAGCCTGACCCATCAAAAAATGGCCAGAAAATTCCAATTTTTTTTGGAGCTGAGATGTTTATTAACCGTTCATAACAACATGCACAAGAAAATTTTGCTGTATCATTTTGTTTGATATATTTTTTTTGTACCACATTTGATAAATTGGGAGGTTTTGTGAAGTTTTTAGTAAATATGCATTCTTTCAATGCTTCTCGGGTAAATAGGATGGATGAGCTAACATCCTGCCTGAAGTCAGAATTTGGGAAATGTAGTATGTTATGCCTTATGTAAGTCTGAACTAACCATAAAATTGCTCTGCTGCTTGGACACTGGACTTTTAGTCGTTGGTCTTCCTTGTCATGCTCTGTTTTTGTCTTTTTATGCAAGACCTACATCAATAACATCTCCTCCACAGTCACCACATATTTTTTTGAGTTTGTTAGTGTCATAAATATTTGACTCTGATATGAATCTTGACTCTGTGCTGCCCCCCCTGGTGAATGTATTGGTTAACAGCAAAGCCATTGTAAAGTACCCATGGAGGTATGTGAGCAGTGACGATAAGATCATTTGAAATGGATGTATACATTTTTGTACATAAAGGGAGGATGAATGGACCTTAAACCAATCATTGCTCTTTGATGTCAAACACAGTGACCCTACCTCCCCTAAAGACTCCTCTGTATGACTGCAGCTAAAAGCAGAGCTCTGTCTCTGTGTGACACAGCTCTGTACAGTGCATTTCGAGTCGTGTGTGACAGGAAGTGGTTTGTGTCCCTCTGCCCCACGCTGCAGCGCTGTCTGTGTGTGTGTGTGCGTCTGGAGCCAAACAACCCTAATGGTGTTTACTCAAGAAGACATCTGGAGTAATCAAAAAACCCATGACAAACACTCCACATCCTGCCAGAGCCAGAAGAGTGAAAAAGAGGATTGGAGTTTGTCTGGAGGCAGAGAGCAGCAGGGACAGAAGGTAAGAGTGAAATGGGCACGAACATCGAGAAAAGGTGGAAGGATGCCTAATGCACCTGAGCGTAATGGAAGATGGGAACGAGAAAGAAATTTTAAAAGGCAAGATCTCCTTACATCTTCATCCAAGTTGGTCTGCTCCAGGTCTATCACTTTAAACTGGACCCTCTTCAAAATCTCCTCCAGAGACTCACATGCTTTGTAGTCAAGCTTCTCACCTGAGAAGGAACACCTCAGGTTAACTGTCTACATCAGCTCATTATTATATGATTCTGAAAAAATATGAGACATTCCTTTAAGTGACATTTATAGAGCTGAGCATGTTGTTCAAGCTGCTTACCTTTTAGATCCAAGCATTCATTTCGCTGTGTCAGGTCTTTCAGTTCCTGCAGAGACAAAAGGAAGCATGTTAGAAAGAGCGCAGTTTCTGGATTATATGGAAGCCCTCAAAGGTCATGATTGAAAAAAAGAGAATTTCATCCTCTTTCTTTAAATAGCAAGTTAATTTTGGTTGATGAATTATCTAATTACCTGGAGGAAACAAAGTTTGTTTTCTTGAGATGAGAAAATGTGACCTTTTAGGGCTTCTATAGATTAATTGTGTGGAAGCAAACTTTGGATTTCAGAAAAGTTACGTATTGTTCCAAAGAAAACATCGGCCATATTTGCTCAAATATCCTCTGACAACTTAAAGAGTTTTAGTGCAAAATTTTGGAGGTAGGAAGAACCAATGTGACTAATGGCTGAGTCCCAATGATCCCGACTTGATAAAACTAAAAGCCTTCGTCTCATGATGCACACAGCAGCATTGAAAGGAAGTTATTTTTTCTTGATGATCACTTTTGAGGGTTTACTTTTTAGCCAAATGCTCGAAAATGAATTTTTATGCTTGTAATATTTATCCCAGAAAACTTTTAAACTGAATCCACCTAACAGAAGATCAAAGAAGCACCACTTGCAAGGTTTTTTTTAACCTTTTGACCAACTTAATCTACTGACAAAACTTCAAATTAAAAACAGTCCAATGGTTTGCTGCTTCGAAGGAGGGGAGATACACAGTGGTTTGCATCAGCCTTAGAGCTTAGATATGGAAGAAAGAATCCAGTGAACTAAAAGTGAGCTGATAACCCAACTATGTACAAGCCTGTAGGAGTAAAACTTGAAGAAATTCCATAAAAATTTGCAAAAATACTTAAAAAAAAAAATAAAAAAAACACGAAACTTGAGACACAATCACAGAAAATACAAAGAGAGGGTCTGCATTTGAAATTCAACCTGCAAATCCCTCTCCTGATGGCTGCTCGCTCCATTCAGCATAAACTCCATCACCTCTAACCCCCCCCCCCCTGTGTGTGTGTTGATAGTGGTTTAGCTGCACTGACTGTTCATGACCCTGTGCATGGCTCCCTAAAGCATGATGATGTTTAAAATGCTTAAAATCTGAAAATCTAAACAAACGAACCAGAATAGCACCAGAGCTTAAAAACAGTGGGTTGAAACACGGCAGTTTCAAAGATATGGTTGAAAAATGAAAAGTCTTTGTTATCATCCTTCTAAGCACACATGCAGGGAGGATGTTTAACAGGACGATCCTCACCTACCATTAACTGCGGCACCTGTCAGTGAGGAAGACTTTATCAGTGTAAATACCTCTCTGACAGAGCTGCCAGGACCAAAAATAGTACATGACGCACAGGGCGCCTCTGCACGAGTGGTGGTTTGGCTGTGTGTGTGTGTGTGTGTGTGTGTGTGTGTGTGTGTGTGAATGTGCTGTGGGAGGACAACATGGAGCTGCTGACTCTCTTTCTGATCTTTTTATTAAACTCTCCCTCTTTACTGGGCCTCACTGTATTATATATGCACTGTTCTTTAAATAGGGGTACACACACACAAGGATTTTCTAAACGTGCAGAGATGTTTTATCAGTTAGAGAGCCCACACATGAAGATCAAAAATCAGACATTGAACACTTCTGATGGTTCTGTGTGTGGTGTGCTCCGATAATCCCAACACAGCTCACCACACACAGAACGACTCTGTCCCACCATCCATCTAGAATCTAGTCCACCAAGACAGAAATGTCATGTGACCAAACGTGATCTAACAAAAACATAGAAGAAACATAGCGACACATGGCAACAACCAGTAAACAAAAACCAAAACATAGAAGAGGGAATGATGGAGGTCTTGGGACTGTTTTTATCAGAACACGGACTTCCTGTGTCAGGTCAGCCATGCTTGCTTTTGTTTATGTCTGCTTCCTTGTTCCCCAGTCAGCTGGCTTCCTGATTGGCTACATTTCATTCTATGTCACAAATCACAGAGTAATGAGAGTCTTTGGCTTAGACTTTTCGTCGTAAATATTGAACAAGTTTAATATTTACGATTGTCAGCCCAAAACCATTTCACAGCTGATTAATGGAACAAATTCACTCTGAACACACCTCAGACCACAGGATAATCTGACAGAATAATCTGATAAAACTGAAGATAATCAGGTGTTTGCCGTTCTTGGTTAAGAAGGAAGAAAGTCAGACAAAGGGACAAAAACAGCCCGATAATCGTTATGTGTGAACCCCACTTTAGCATATTTAACCAGACTGGAGCACCTTTCTGTCAAATTACCTGCAAACTTCATTTTTGAATGAAAAATTTGAGAAGTATGAGCAAACATTGTAGCTGACAGTTCAATCACCTGATAGTCAAAATGCAGACTTCCTGAGTGGTTTGAAATGGAAAAATCTGTGGATATACTTCTGAATGCTGAGAATATAACCCTAAAAAAAACCCGGTGCATTCAAAACTTACTTAAACCAGAGCAGGACTAGTTGGGAGCTTTGATAAAATTCATGGTACATGATTCGCACACAAATTTACCCAAATTTTACCTACTTTAGAAACACACAAAATAACTCCAGAGATGCTAATTCTGAGCCTGGTATTAGGTATCGGTCTGATAATGCTCAAAAAGTTGGACTGGACATTATAGCCAGATGGCCTAGTGGTCTAGGTCATGCTCCATATGGGCAAAAAGCCCCTTTTACCGCTGTCCTGTCCTCTCAAAATAAAGGCATAAAAAGCCCAAAAAATAACTTAAAAAAAAGTTGAACTGGGTATTAGTGACAAAGGGCAGATCCATAATACAGATCAACTCAGTTCTACTCTCTCTTGTGTTCATCAACACCAGACGGTCTATGCATCCTCCTATCAGGAAACAGAGAACGTTAAATTAACACTGGTACGGGTATTAGCTAATACCAAAGTCTAGATGTCAGTAGTCGTACTGGGACTTGAAATGTCAGACTGGTGCATCCCTACTGCATGGTACAAGAAATGCACAGCATACAAACTAGTGGTACAGTCACTTTTTATGTCCCAAAATCTAGGCTTTTGAATAACAAAAAAAAATGGATACAGATCCAATCTGATCAATTTAATTTGAGGATAAGACTGAAACTTTTTAGTCTTACTTTTTAAACCAAAATGAAAAAAACAAACAAACAAGAAAAAACTTATTTAAACTGACCGCTTCATTATTTTATAAGATTATAAATGTGTGGTGTATGAATCTATTAAACTAAAACAAATTACTGTAAACTAACAGCAAACCTCTGCAGTGGATAAGTGAGGAATTAAACTCACACTTATTCAAAGTTTTTGTCTGAGTTGTTGGTGAAACAAATGTGAAATACCTCCAAACTGCTGAGCTGGATAGACTCTTTGTCACTGATATCCCATCTGGTGGTGTCCAAAATTGTTAGAACACCTGACAGATCTGAAAGTACTGACCTTTTGTTGGCTCCAAAGCATGATCATGAGACATGCAGATGGTCACGCTGAGCATAACAAATATCAGATGAAGAAGACATTGCATTTTCAACATGTCCCAGAGCGCTGTGTTCTTCCGCTAATGTGTTTCTGGAAATCCAGCTAACAACAAAAACATTACGATCCAGACCGCGGTTGTTCACATCGCTTCCTAAGTTGAATAACATCATCACTTTTTCACATTTACATTTTTGAGGGATACTACAGAAGAAGAGAACAACCATGGATTTTTCTTTTTTTAAGCACTGTTATCTTGTGATACTGACTTATTTCATTATCTCAATTTAACGAAAATTATTTTTTAATAAATTAATTTTTTTCCTTATCTCGACAACAAAGACCGTTTTCTTGTTATAAATTTCTTTTGTTTCGTTTTCTTGACAAAGATTGTTTTCTCATTATAACTAATTTTTTTTCTGTTTTCTTGAGATAACAAAAGACTGTTCTGTCGTTATAAATATATATTTTTTCATTTTACTGACAAAGATTTTCTTGTTATAATGAATTATTTTTTTCTGTTTTCTTAAGAGTAAGATTTTTTTATAATATTGTTTTTTTTTTTCGTTTTTCTTGACATAAGAAAAATTTTATGTGTATACTTTCTCTCATCTGCTGTCCTCTGCAACTCAAGCCAAAGGCTTTCCTTGGAATGTACAATAGATTGGTCCAGATTGTTTTCCAACTTGCCCACATTTGTTGGATTTGTTGGTATCTGGACTTTAGGGGGCCAGTCCATCACTCCAATGTTTGTTTTTAAAGGGAAAATGAGGAAGCTCTCCTTAAGATGGCATTATTCTATATTATATAGAGGGTTGTGACATAATCATGACTTTGCAGATATCTCATTTGTTTAATGTGCATTTAACAGGTGAAACCTCTTAAATGTGCCAAGTGTTCTAATAATTTTGGCCACCACTTTATCTCAGTGCATCACTACTTGTAGCCAAACGCTGAACCCCCCCCTCCCATCATGGCTAATACACTTTTTATTTCAATCTATCTATCTCTTTCTTCTGCTCCCTTTGTTCCATTTTCAAGGTCTGTCTTGCTCAGGTAGATGGCTGGCTTGGCTCATTTCTTTTTGTTGAACTGCAGATTTTTCTTACAGTGAAAGCAAAGCTCCAATCTTGTCAGAATAATCTGGGGTACCTGAAATGATACAGGTGATATGCTCTGGACAAGTGTTTACATTTCTTAATAATGATAAAGTTTCCTTTACTTTCCATTCTTTCTGATGTAATCACCCAGTCTGGAGAGAGCACATTTCAGCATACTCAGGGAACTAAAGAGAGCACCCTGGCTGCATGAAAGACATTGCATAATCGGGAAACCACTCGTTCTCCAGGGGATTGTGGTGGCAGAAATGTGACACAAGGCTACCAAGTGTTCAGGTCTCAAGACTCCTTTGGGAGTTACTGCAGAGCCGGTATTTAACACACAGCTGCTAAATAGTGACCCTTATAAAGCGCACACACACACACACACCAACAAGTGTCCAGAGAAGCACACAGCCTATAGGGCCCCTGGCAGGCAGCCACGTGTACAGTACAGTTGGACTTAATAAAGAAAGCATTTAGAGTGAAAGAGGAAAAACCGTAAAAAGGCTGAGCTCCTCACTTGCTGGTCATTTGGTCTGACTGGCTTGTTTATGTGGCTGGTTGCTGTAAGCATGACTAAGCAAAAATGAGAGGGGGCGGTTTTGGATCAAAAGACCACAGAGGCAGGGAGGGATGGAGCAAGGCCAGACATCGAAAACATGAGCAATCAAAGAAAAAGCTGAATATGAGGGCAGGAGGAAAAAGGTGGGATTTCTCTGTGATGACCAGAAATCCAATGCTGATGCTTTCCCTGTGGAAATGTACCCAGACTGCTGAAGTAAGTCAGACTCACAGCAGCAACTTAGCAGAGCGCTGTCCTGTTTTTTATGTCAAGCTTTTAACTCAACTTCTCTCTCTTTCTAACCCAGCAGGTGAAGAGCTCTTTGTGGTGTCTCTTGCATCACAAGCGTGTTTCCATCTCTGGCCCACTTTACATCATTGGCATATGAAGCCACGCCCACAGGTGCTAAGCTCCAATGGTGAGGCCCTATGATGGGGTTTATCATGCATGTGTGCTGTGGGGAGGCTGGGACTGAATTAACAGGAGAAATGTGTCCGTGCTGAGAGTGCAAGCACTGCCAAGTCCTCCATCAGTTTAGTCAGCTCGACAGAAGGGGGATTGGTTTGGTGATGGGGTGTTTACACACACATGGAACAAAATAAAAAAGAAACCAGAAGTCTTATTTTGGTGACACAAAAAAAAAAGTATGCTTAGTTATCTGTGTGTACAGGTTTCATGATTCTGGTTTCGTTAGGCGTCCAAAAAGCTTCCCCGTTTCCATCAAGTCAGTTTTCCTACACATTTTCTGATCTGATATGTATATATATATATATATATATATATATATATATATATATATATATATATATATATATAAAACTACCTTGGGTTTCCTCCACCGGCTTCAATAAGTGCTTATGCAGAGGGATTAAAGGACACATGACTGCTGGCTAACCCACAAGAGAGAGCAAAAAAAGAGACATGAAACAACTGTCTGCCTGCTGGGAGTATAAACCGAGGAGAGGTGCTATCTTTACCGGAAGCTCTTGTTCAGAGTCATGCCATTATGAATCATGCTGTCCCCTAGGAGCACATAAACAGCTTTCTGAAGCACTTTCAACACCACCAGAAAAGGTTTAAATGAAACTCTTGGAGCCTTGTTTTGGTTGACCTCTTTATGAATACTTTTAAAGAGAATTTTGGGGTGGAGCTAACAGGTTTTCCTCACTGTTCCCAGTCAGCTAATCCAGCTTCTGGCTGCGTCTTATCTCTACTACACTACATTTGTTGAATTGCTCAGTGGTACTTGCGGCTATTTGTACCCCAGCACTTTCTAACTTCCACAGGATGTATTCTTTTGTTTTCAAACAGCCTTAACCACCGCAGCCTCTGTAAATGTATAAAAAGTAGGATGTGTGATCTGTAGAGAGTGGTTGGAGCCACTGCACTTCCTTGTTGGAAGCCCAACTTCCTATTTCAAGGGAACAACTTTGTCAGAGCAGCACAACACTGAGTCTGTGGATCCATTCATTAGAGATCTAAATGGGCCCGTATGCAGGTTAAAGAGGTTAAAGCCCCAACAGAGCATTAAATTTAATGACAGGTGCTAACGGCAGGATAACTACACCTGTTCGTCTGATTTAAAGGATGGTGGACATCGTGCTTATGGCAGACTGTTTAAGGCAGAATATGCAAAGAGAACAGACAGTTAGAGAAAGTATGATGATGTGAAGCTATACAGCAAATTAAGATTAAGGAAACAACAGAGGATGCACCGATCCAACTTTTCTGGTCCCGATACCGATGTCTGGGCTTTGGGTATTGACCGATACCGTTTCCAATCTGATACCAGTGTTAAAATAATAACCTGCATGTCCTACTGTGGAATAAGATTGATAATATTTTAGGTAAAGGGTAAAAAAATAAGTACATATGGAATTATTGATGTTGATATTTATTTTAACTATGAAGTGTTTTAATGTTTACCAGCAGTTTGGTAAAAACAATGCTTCAGAACTTACAGAAATTAATATTCAATTGTAAACTTTTATACCCTATAGACTGGTAATGCAGCCAAAAAGCAAAGAAAGTGCATCAGATTGCCTAGATCGGCACCACAGTTGGGCTCTTTCATACAGATCCCAATCCAGGTTTGAGGGGCTCAATCCCGTCGATACCCGATAACAGGATCGTCATTCCTAGAGACAAAATTTCTCTGTTAAGATAAGGGAGGCAATGGAAGTCTCAAACCAGCAAGGCTCACTGCCGTCAGTTTGGCTTGTTTTCTTGTCTCTCAGCTTTTCTGCGTCTGGGTCCTTCCAGGATGTGTGTGGTGAAATGTTGGAGTTCATCAAACAGCTGCTTGTAGAGTTATTCATGGAGTTTCTGGGGCATTGCTGCGCTGCTTGTTCCTCAAAGCAGCTTTCATGTTGCTGATTTGATTTTTGAGCTCTTCTTCTGTGCACTCAGAGACACCACACACATTTACCCTGTTCAATATCTTTATCCAAATGTTCCCTTTCTCTTTATCTTTGACCACTGACTCGCTGATAACAGCTGTTTGTTTATTCTACATTCTTACCATAAAATGTTCATTTTTTCTGCTGAAAAGCTTTTTCTTGATCTCCCTTCAGTCACACCATTACTGCTCGCCATGTTTATCTCTGTTTGTGCTTAATAGGCATGCGTAAGTCAAATTTGTTGGATAGGGGTTTTCCTGGATGTTCCCCCGTCATATGACGTTCTGCAACTGCCTCACTTTCATGGCACAATTAGTTACTGGCTAATTATTGGCAGTTGTGCAAGCAGCTAATGCTACAGCCAAATGGATACAGCAGTACTTTAAGACTAACGGTCCTGTTTGTTTAATGACTGGACCTGCATACTGGCCATGATCTAAAGTTAAGTACTGTAAAGACTGACTCTGGATGACTGCACAAGATCATGTTTTCAGTTCATTAACATCTAGACACACTATATTTTATTAAAAGAACAATAAAACAGGATTGATGCCCCAAAAGTTATTGTTTCAACAGGTAAAAGCAGGATGGGTTTTCCTTTGGGGTACACAGATCCAACTTATAAAGTCCAGACACTGAAACTGATACCTTGGTTTTGGTATCAGTCGATAAAGATACAGGTCTGCTATCAGTAGTAACTTTACAATCTGTATTCTTTATTATGAAGATGAACCTGGGAGGGATGTTTTGGCAACTTCAGGTTCCTCTAACTTGAGTTGAACAGATGGGTTCTTATGATCTGTGATCTATGTATCTGACCGATACCCAATATCAGAATCCCATCTGTACATCTCTAGTTTTATGTATTTTTCATTTC
The DNA here is from genome assembly GCA_030710495.1 of Labroides dimidiatus. Classification (NCBI taxonomy): domain Eukaryota; kingdom Metazoa; phylum Chordata; class Actinopteri; order Labriformes; family Labridae; genus Labroides; species Labroides dimidiatus. Next base: position 1,875,168 of record CM061154.1, on the reverse strand, counting down.
TGTATTTATACTTGTATGTTTTTTAAGATGCAAAAAGAAATCATCTGATTAAAAAAAATAAAAAAATCAACCTGTTCCTGTCTCAAGCTACTGAGAGGTAATATCTATGTGTTTCCACTTGCATGTTTTTATCCAGCAGTCTATGCAGGGGATCTGCAGGCTTGTAAATAATTTTGAGAAACATTCTTACACCTGATGAAGCTTTTCCCATCAAACACCTGGCAGCAGCTCTGTGACTGCACTACAGGACAAAAAAAATGACTTCAAACTGGAAAAAAAATGGTCACAAACTAGGAGTTCAGCAGGCCGAACTGTGGAGGCTTTCCACTCTGCCTGAGGATTAAAGGGGGATTGTGATGTCTCATTAGAGTAGGCGAAAAAACCTAATTTCAAGCAGAATGGTGGTTCTCATTCAGCACATGTACGCCTACACTTTCTAATTGGGGGAAATTAATATTTACCTTTTCCAACCACAAACAAATGGAGTTACAGCCAAAGTTACGCATAAAACAAGGCAAAAAAAGGACAAAAATGAAATGACTTCATTCCCTCTGACCGGTTCACAAGAAACTCTAAAGCAGAACTAATGCTGCCTGAAACAAGTGTGGCAACAGCTTCCACACATCAGAGGTTTAAAAGTTCAGTTTACATCCAAACAGTTATTGATGTAGCTGGCTGGTTTTGGAGGTATGAAGAGTTGAACTGCTGCACGTGGAACTGCAAGTGTTAACTTGAGCCTCACCTGTATCTGCTTGAGCACTTTGGGTATGGGTTTACAGTTGAGTTTCTGGCAGGCCTGTTTGTAAGAAGAGAGGATCTCCTCCACCGTCACATTCTGAGCTGCAAAACAGAAAAATAAAAAGGTTATCATCGCTTTTATTGTATTGACTCCTTTAACACACTAATCAGAGTGAATGAAAATACTGAAAAGAGCCCAGAGCCTCGTAATCATGTTTTCATACTGTCTTTAACACAGTCAGGATTATCTTTCTCAGGGTTATGTTTACCTGATCATGACTTGACAAAGCAGCACAAAGCACAACTGAACACAGGAGCCACTTTGATGCACAATAATTGCCGTTTAAAGGCTGATTTTTTCTTTCACAAGCAACACAAAACTTCAAATCCTCAGTGACAGAAATATAACTGATAAATGCAGTTTGTTTTTATGGATGCTGTTTATCATTAAGTTAATATGTCCATGTTTTATGCACTGCAGTTCAAAAGCAGGTCACTTGCTTGTCATTTTGCAGCCACAGTGCTTACTTTCTGACTGTCACCTTTCCCACAACAAACAAACAAAGCATCTGAAATGGATCAGGTTGAGCCAGATCCTCTGTGATCCTTTTATTATCAATGTGATGAAGTTAAGCACCGGGACACAGTCCATGTCACCTGTTTGTGTGGCTGCCTTGAGGAGCACTCTCAGAAAACTGTAACCCCTTAAGGGCTCCTCGACTTAAGTCAGCAAAAAGGAGGTATTGTTCTTGGTGTGTGAGTGGGTCAGCCGCTGCTGCCATCCCAGACTGTTGCAGGGGCTAACTCCAGTCAGATGACTGGGCAGCGTTCAAAGCCACTGTTCAGGCTGAGAGACTGCTGGGAGATGAAGTCAGGCACTTGAGTGCAGATATGGACACTGATGCACAGGAGGCTGAAAGCCTCTTAGGCTCTTTTAATTTGTTCTCTTTAAAGTACATATATATATCTATATGTCTATGTGTGTGTATGTGTGTGTTTGTGTGTGTGTGTGTGTGTGTTTAGGCTATCCAGACAGATTAATACCTCTGGTGTTAACATGCCCTTCAACAATACATTGAACTAGAGTGTGTGTGTGACTGTGACTTTGTGCTGCTATCAGTGTTCTTGTTCTTATCACAAAGGTGGGATTTATCAGCTTCACTTCTCAGTCCATATGAATACCATCATCACAAACACTAGCAATAACAGAAAAGTTGAATATGAGAAGATTACTGACCAACCTCACACTGGGTAGTGACAGAACTACCACAGACATCAAATTGTGAATAATTATATTACAAAATGTTGCCTTTTAATGAAAGAAAGCCTTATGTACTGGGCAGATTCTGACACAGGGAAGCTGAAATCGTCGAATGATAGTTTGGTGTAGGACATGCTAGCCTGGAATGGTTCAATCATCACGCTTCCTCTGTTTGTTCAAATAAAGGGCAGAATGGGACACTGGCCTTTCAAATCCTGCATAAGCAGCCTGTGCTCTGCACTGTCTCAGTGAAACGTTCACATGCCGGGCCTCGGTTGGAAAAACTACAAGAGACAAAACTGTGGTAAATCTGACATAATGATGCGCATGTGTGTGAGCGACAGAACGAGAGGGTGAGTCAGTGCTTCATAAATACAAACAGAAATCAGATTTAACTTGTTTTGAAGCTCAGACCAAACAAACCTAGAGACAGAGACCAGTTTAACACCAGGACGTGGTAAAGACTGAATGTTCAAACACAAAACACGCAAAGGAAAAAACAAACACAATGACTGCTATTTTTAGAAACAAGATGCATACAGCATGCAGTAGTCCACATGTTTCAAATAAGCTTTGCCTGAAGTGCATTTAGTGATTAAGTTTTCTGTAAATCCCTCCCAGTTCCAGTCCTCAGGCCTGACCAGCAGCAGGGTTCAGTAGGGATCTTGTTTTGGCTCTAACCCTTCAAACAAAGTTTGCTGAACTTGTGTTTTGAGCTACTAGGAATCAAACAATTTGTAGCTATGTTATGGGAGCAAAAAGTGCTTAAGCACAGGAGTCAACATTTGTATCTTCAAATGTTTTCTTTAATCAAAAAAGTTGTCTGCTGTATTTTGGAGAACACTGCATGTAAATCACCACAAGGCCCATGTTCGATTGATTTTTTCACAACACAACATTTTATGATCTCCTTTTTAAAAAGCCTGCTAATGTGTGGAAACTGGTGTATGAAGTGATCCATTCGATTGAAGATGGTGATTTTGTGCACATGTATAATTAATGCATCTTGCCAGCCACCTGAAATGTTAAAACTTTTGCTCTGTGATAAACATTGAATGTGTGAGGAATAGCAGACACGTGGACACATTTAAGCTTTGAATCAAAGGCAGGTCCAGTTAAACATAAAGGTCCAAAGCTGCAGATCGTCTTGACCATGTCTACATGCCTAAATGCATTGAGGTGCTGCCATGTGATTGGCTGATTAGAAATTTGCGTTAACGAGCAGTTGTACAGGTGTGCCTAATAAAGTGTCCGGTGAGTATATATATTGAAAAAAGTTTTCTAATAAATCATTTAAAACTAAAATGTAACTGAGCAGGACTCTAGTGCATCAAAAATAATATCCACCTGTTTCTTCGGAGCCAACGGGTGTTGACTTCCGCCTGTGGTTAGTGACTTCTGGTTGCTGCCGCTAGCTCAAAAACAACTGAAATCATTGATGCTAGACAGGGCTCAGTGTAAACTTTTTCAAAAAAATTCTACACTTTGACACCACCTCCGATTTTTGTTCATTTTGTCACTTTTTTGCTTTAAAAGCCGGTTATTAGCTTGAGTATAACAGCTAGGCTAACATCGTCAGCTTTGTGGTCTCTTGTGGTCTTTGTGGTCAAATCACAATCACAATATTGACCAAGATACAGGGCAGTGAGGAACACAGGGTGACTGTGGCTCAGTAATAGAGTTGCTGTCTCTCAATCGGAAGGTCATGGGTTCGATTCCTGTAGTCACATGTCCTTGAGCAAGACACTAAACCCCAAATTGCTCCCACTGTTGGTCAGTGGGGTGTGAATGAATGGGTTAGGTAAAAACTGATGGATCCTAGAATAGAACTTCCTCCCATCAGTGTGTGAATGTGGTGTGGATGGGTGAATGAACCTAGCAGTGTAAAGCGCTTTGAGTGGTCAGAAAGACTAGAAAAGCACTATATAAGTACTGGTCCATTTACTAAATATAACCAGCTACTGAACTACAGTACAAACTGAGTTAGCAAAGTTTGCTTGTCATCACATTTTAAACAATAGCTCTAAAGAACTATTAATAAACACCTTACCTCGTCACTTCACATCATGTAAAAAGTTTTGTTGAACAAAGAAAAGGAGTGTTGCTTCAAAACAAACACATGCCTTGTTAAGAGTCACGTCGTCACAACAGTGGGTGCAAGTGCTCATGGGAAATGAAGTCTTTATCCTGGAAAAACACTAGCTTTTCCAGAAAGTCTTCACAGATCCTTTAAAACTACTTTTCTTTGTTCAAGACAACTTTTTACCAAACAAAAAGTGACGAGGTAAGGTATTCATCAACAGTTACGTAGTGTTCCTTTGTCCTTTTTCTGTCTGACAGTTCAACTCCAGTATCCACAATGACTACAAAACAAATCAAAGAAATCTTTTTTCAGCAGAGGAAAACCCAGATATTACTTTTCACTGCTGATAATCTTGTTTTAAATCATAGATTATGAATAGGAAAGCATACAAAGGTGAGACTTTCAAGATCACTTATAGAGTCCTCACAGGGCCTTTAAGATTTTCCTCTGTGCTGTTTAAATATCTGGACATAGAACTGTTAATTAAACGTAAATGTCACTGCCATCAGTGTGTAAGAATATGTGGATTTGTACAGTACAGTCTGTGCTTCCAGTGAACACTGTGTCCTTGGAAAAGTGTTATTGTGCAAAGCCGCTGTGGAGCAAGCGTGTGTGTAAACACTTCCTGAGGGAAAGGTGGGGTTCAGGGTCCCGTGCTGAGAACACAGTAGCTTCACACATACTGTAGGTTATTAATTAGAAAAGGAAAGCCAAGGGCAACAGAGACTGAATTATCAAACTACATGGTTCTCAATAATGAGAAACAATGTAGTAATAATCAGTATGATGCAGAGAAGAGCAGAGAATAATCTTAGTGCATTAATGTGGGAAATGTAGAAATAAAATCAGAGCTTAAAAGGTGACGACTGCTTGGTGTTAAACAGACCGAGGGATATGAGTTGCCGTGTTTCTACTGGCTCTGTCTTTGTTTTATTATTGCTGCCAGTACATGCATGGAGGGAGTGGCAATGAGGAGTACAGCAGAAAGAGGGAGACGGAGATACTGCTGCTCAAAAACATGTCTGGTAATCAGGTTAGGGGAAGCAGAGAAGTAATGATGTGGTTTGGTTAAAGAAAGTATGTGAAATTCAATAAATCCAGACAAGACATTAATCTGAGTGTGTCACAGCCATTTGCTTTATGAGGTATCATCCACTCACAGCTAAGTCCCAAACCCAGGGATGTTAGGTCCACACTTTTCACACCAAAAACACATTTCAATCAGTCCAGCTGAAACACTTCACCCTGAACCGATTTTAATTATCGCTCTGACCATCCCATCCTCAGAGAGCAAACCTGCTCTTCATGTTGTATTAAAGGCAGAGTGCACACAGGGAAGGGCAGCTCCTTTCAAAACACCACAGATTAAGATTTCAGGTGTGGAGGGGACAGGATGGAACACACTGAAAGATCTTTAAAGCAAACAGCAAGCTTTGCCTCAGTTGTTGTTGGCCACCATCCACCTCACAGCAACACATGCTAAATCACTTGCTGCTAGCACTGCTGAGCTTGTGAGCAAATTAATAATAATAATAATAAAAAAAAAATCAGGATCCGGCTTCAAGAGCTTCCAGCTTGCTGACTCAGATCAACAAAGGTAAATTTAGCACTGAGGACTTGATGGTTGGGAATGATGATGAGCTTTCAACCACTATCTCCCTGGTGCACAAGTAGCGGCTCATTAAGCCCATAATGCTGGAATTCAGCAATAAGGTCATCCAGCTAGAACAGATGACAACTTTTGCTCTCCTGTTCATTTACTTCACCTGTACCTTATATAACAACGTCAGTTTCAGCTCGTACAGAGAATGCTTCCTCTGCATCAGTTCTACAGCATACAGCCACTTGGACTGGTAGCTTGGGGCGAGGAAAAACTGCAAACAACAAAGGGGCCTAAAATTATGAATCAACTACCTGAGCTGAAGGACCGGTGGAGCTACGTCGAGTACAGACATGTATGCAGAGAGAAAAGAGATGTGCCCACAGTGTGCCAAAGATCTTTCATGAAAACAATGACTTTACAGTTAGGAGTCAAATTAGACCAGTCAATCTGCTATTTCTCCTCCACACCTTGAATGAAGTTGAGTGTTCAAGCAGCAGGTGAACAATCACAGGAGAGAATCAGAGCTGCAGACCTGATCTCAACACAAAAATGTTATTTAGGAAACACTTTTTAAAAATGACTCATGTGAAAAGAGGATCAATAATTTGGGTAACAAATCATCCCAAATAAGAAGTTATGAATGAATTAATTTCACAACTGTATTGTTTCACAGTTAAGCCTGTACTTTGAACACAGCTCAGAAGTGATCTGCCCTCTCACAGCAATTCTGTTGGATCAACAATTTGATCATTTCAGGCATTAACTTGGAGCCAGCCTTTCTTTGCTCAACGGGGCTTTTTCAGATGTATTTCTTAAAAGAATGGGCATTGTAGGCAACAATATGATTATTGTTAATCACTGATTACTATTTGTTGATTATTTAAATAGTTTCTTGCCCTCTGCAGAGTACAGATCAATTTTAAAAGTTGTTGTAGTCTAGTTGAATATGATTTACAAGTGGATATGATCCACACATTTATACACGTTTAAGCCCGTGCTCTGTCACTCTCCTGTTCATCTTTCTTCTGCTCTGACGTCCTTTTAGTGTCTGTCAGTTCAGCTCCAGTCTCCACCATCACAACTAAATTAATCACAGAAAACATTTTCAGCAGAGAAAAACACAGATCTCTCTTCTTGCTGCTAAACATCGTCAGCTGGCGTGGGGTTGTCATAGAGACTTCTATGCGCCATAAATCAATCCGGTTCTGGACCTCAACAGGGAAACTGACAGATAGCATTTAGAAATCATCTATTTTGATGCTGATAATCTCATTATGAACTGTGGATTACAATCAGGCATATACCTATCTCTATTCCTTACAGCAACTTTAAGCAGTCTTGTGTTATGTAGAATGCTTTCATGTTATTATGGCAGGTTTTTATTTCATGGAAAAAGGGAAACAGCTCTCAGATGCCCAAAAAACACTGTGGCAGATTTATTGTTACAAACGAATTGAAAAACATGTTTATAAGATACACTGATAACGACTTGATTTTCTTTTATCATACATACATTTAACGATTACTCCAATATAAAAAAAAATCACTTCATCTCTAGGTTCTTGTCTTATTCCCTCCGTAGCGATTACACCTGACGGCAGCGTAAACCTTCATGTAATTCCATATCTCTGAAAACCTCTGGTTGACATGTCAACCTCCCATTAAAAACTGTTTCCTCAGGACAGATTTTGATGGCAGGAAAGCTGAATCATCTGCACCTTTCTAGCATCAAACAATCAGATATCGTCACTGATTTGCCAGTTGAAGCCCCACTCGCTCTAAGGCTTACTTTTTCTACCCTGTACACAATGCTTCTCTCACCTGTTGTGTTGCAGAGTAACATTAGGAGAGCCCTGTGGTGCCATCAGAAAATATGCAACATGTGCCATTATCTGCTCCACCCCTCTATCTTCTCCTTTTCCTTGTACCCACTCACTCCATGTGCAAACACTTAGACCAGTTGTACAGGTGTTACACCTATTCACTTATTTATCACTCTAAGCAAGAAAGCCCCCACTTGAGGCTGCAAAACAAATTCAAACTAGGAGAAAATATATTTAAAAAATCTTCTTTAAGTCTGTTTAGTTCCTACAGAGCTGAGTGTCATGCTGTTAGCTAGGAGATACGGTCATGTCAGACCTTCTGATGTGAACAGATTGTCTCTCTGATACAATCATTTCCATCTTCTAACAGGAGAATCAATCAGCTGTGATCGAACTCCATTGAACTCTTCATCTTTAATTACTTTCAGGAATGCCAAAGCATTGTTATTGACAGCAGCAGCTAAAAATACAGACTTCTCATCTCTTTCGTAGCTACACATCATGACAGACTCAAAGTCTCTACCACCACCCACTAAAGGTCAGATCACACTGACCCACAGAGTGCCCACAGTGTGAGCGTGGGCTTTGGTATCACTTTGAGCTAGTCTTACAACGACCAATGAGTACATAAGTAACGATATTTGCATCACCACAGAGTGCTTTAGGGATGGTAACGACAATTAGCATTGTCTTTTTTATTGTCTTTCAAAGTTAAAACCATAACTCTTTAAAAAGAAAAAAAACAGTGTTTCATTTCATAAAATGACAAAGATCTGTTTGAAAAAGCAAAGCAAAAAGTAACTCACTCTTGACCTCAACACTTGATGACAAGGGAACAACATGTTGGGACCATGATGGTGTTCCTGTGAAGTTGTATGAAAGCCTTGATGCTGAGGCATGATCTTTTGGGCTTGTGAAAACATGTGATGATTATCTTCAGGGGTGCTTTAAGGAGCTCAAAGCTCACCCAGAAGGCGGACGCTCCTGTTTGTCTTATAACACTGACAAAATGTGGATCAACATTTTAGCTCATAATCATGCACTGACAGCTCCTAAGAATCATGAAACCAAATCTTATTTATAAGAGTGATGTTTACTACACAGAAGCCAGATTAATTTCACACTAAGGTTATCTGAAGTGTTAAGACTCTTCTCTTTACAAGAACGCTTATCTGCTTCGGCTCTGTCATCTTGATTCCTTCATCTCTCACACTTACTCTTTGACGAGCTGAGTGCAAACAAAGTGTGCAGGTGCTCTCCCCTCCCCTCACTTTAACAACAACAAGGGGGAGGCCAGCCAAGACAAGTGTTTGCATGTTTGGAGAGGAAGATGAGCACAGTTTGTAGAGACTGACAGACGACTGGCAGAACTCTAATGAAAACGTACAACCTGGAATGATGTCTCAAAGGTTCTCTGTTTGACTCATCTGCACAGCCTGTTTCTTTTTAATGAAGAATGATACAGCACAGTCTGTGCTGGAGAAGCTTAAAAATGTTGCAAAGAAAGACAAACTGTCATCTGCAAACATCTGGTTTCAGCCCAGAACAATATTAAATTACATAACAACAATTCAGAGAGGGCCAAAGCTGGAAAAGGTAAGCAGCCTGTTGACTGACTGAGTTTATGCTTCAACACAGCTTATGATCTGATACAACAAGAGACAATCGATCCTCGAGAGGGATTTGCATGTTTCCAGGAAGGTAAGTGAAATTATTAACTGACAGGAAGTGTGAGGTCACTCCAGTAAGTGATGGACACCTTAAATCAGGCATGTCCAAAGTCAGGCTGAGTTCCATTTACATATAGCCCCCAGCTTTCATTTACAACACATTTCACTGAGGCACTGAAATTAATCATGTTTTGAATAATACGTCCTTTTTCTGTCAGGTGCAAAACAAAACCACATTTGAATTGTGCATAGGCTACTTGTACAAAGCTAAAGCTCTGTACATTCAGCAGGAACTCAAGAAGTCTTATAGCTGATGTCTTTGAATGAATGGATTTATCATGAAGGGAAAATGTGCTTCATGAACATCCAGAGATTAAGTCCATTCCGGACACATTATACCGGATCAAAGTTATGAAATGGTTCAAAAATTTGGAAATTGTGAATAATGCAGGATAGGAAATATTTAGGGCTAAAATGTTGTTTTAAGGTGAAAATAGTCTGAAAAACATCATAAAAAACAATTCTGATAAATCCTGATCCTGATCTAAAAACATGCTGACATATTTTCTCCACATCGCCCCCTAATGGAGGACATTTTCCACTGATCCCTGATCATCTAATATGAAGAGACACCTGAGGGACAGGTGAGCTTTGATATCATGTAGCCTGTGATGATGTAACAAGGTTGTTTGATGACCCTTAGGGACTGATTTGTTCAAGAAAAAAAACAAACAAAAAAACAAATATGTTACATTGATGGTTAATCAATATAGCACCCCTGCCTTAAATAGGTGATTTAAACACCATTCACCAAGTTACTGAGCCTAGAATGAGAAGCAACAAGTGAGAAACCTGTTGACTAGTCGCATGCTTCAAGAGGATACACAGCTCACGGTTCAAACAAGTGGCTTTGACTGAGACGCCTGGGAACAGCTCTTTAATAACATGAGGAGGCCAGGTGTCAGACTGAGGCTGCTTGAAAATGGGAAACACTTGTTCTATTAAGCAAACAAACATTTCAGAGTTTACTGAATCTATCCAAGTCTGAGATCAGATTGAACATTTGTAAGTTTTTACAGCAGTCTATGGATGATGAAAACTCAGACACTAATGGATGGCTTATTCATCTATCTAAGAGGATGTATTTTGTGGTTCTGTTTGGCTTGATTGTATTTCTAAAGAGAGGCCTCTATGTTATTTTTCTACCCTCATTGATTTTAAAGGCAGACAAAAACAGAAATGGCTGTCATCACAGAGCTCAATCAGAGGTAAAGGAGCAGAACAGATAATGAAGGAAAAGGGTTTTTTTTTACTGATGTTGCATGGATGAGCTAAAGTGAAAACATAAAATTGTCTCCCTGTTTTGAGGTGACATTATTTTTACAGGACAACATTAATGTATAAAGCAACATGCCAAGCTTTTGGGCAGACATCCAGTGATAGACGTGAATATGTTGCAGGAGAAACAAGTGTTGCCAGCTCCTACTTAACATTCAAGTGCCAGTGTTCAAAATAGCCCCCCTCTCCCAGTCTCTCTTTCTCTCTCCCTGCCATTTCACACTGCCATGCTGTGGATGGTGACAGCAGCGTCATTCACACATGACAGCTGGCTGCCTGGCTGGTCAGAGGTGGGGCAAAGAGGCAGGGGCTGTGCTGCTGATGTTGCGTGCCTCTACCAGTCCGGCTGACAGCAGCGTGTAAATCCAAAGAAGACTGAAGAGAAAGGGGCATATTTCACACTTCTGATTATAAAAACATGTAAGCCTGAAGGACTCAACTACCACCTAAACCCATTTGTATAACTGAACTCAATCCATAGCTGCACAGGCATGAGCGAGGGCAGTGGGTCAAGAGTAAACAAAGTAAATTTGATGGCTTTAGTCCTGTGGCTCAAGAAATCGCACCACTTTGCTTGAGCGTAATTATACAAGCAAAACCAAGGAGTCTATTCCAAGAGCAGATCAATAATTAACAGACCACAGTGTGGTTAGACCGAGGCCAGATCTGACTGAATTACAACACCTGCAACCCCCCAGGCTTCCTACAGAGCACAACACACATCGAACGCCTTTACTAGTCCTCTTCTGGCCCTCTCATTACTGCAAACAGAGACCACCACTAATTCATGTAGGCACATTACTGCAGACAACGCACCTACAGTTCCCACAATCTGAGGTCTTACAAACCAATCAATGCTGGCTCCATGTCTGAGGTTGTGCAAGAAAACTCTGCAAGTGTCAAACCGTGACTGCAGTTTGTTATGATACACTGGGATGGTTTCGATAAGAAACTATGCTTTCTACAGAAAGAGACGATCTGTCAGACCAGCTGGCAGACGACATGATGAACACACAGCAGCTTATCCTGTTTTTGAGGGAGGCTGTCTTATTATTTGTCACTTCCAGCATCCTCAGGAGTCATCAGAGAGAGAGAAAGAGACAGAGAGCGCAAGCAATCCCCAACCAACAGACCAACAGTTACATGTTTGACTATTCTATCAATGACTATTGATCCCAAGCACAGAGGGCAATCATTATACTGCGCTGTAATGCACACAGAAACAGGGTCAGAGAGTTCAACCTAAAAGATCACACACAGACACTCACTTCACAAAGAAATACTTTACCAAACACAAACTTTTCCCCCTTTTTGCTCATATAGAACTCAAACATTTTGTTTTTTTGTTACAACAGAAACAGGGATTGGGGCCATCATAGAACTTTAGGTTTAATATGGTCTGTTCTGTGTGAAATAGATCCAATACTTAGTGAATCCACCTCCAAGCTCCCATTCCTCTGTTGGCACCAGCAAACCTAACTAAAAGAAGCTTGATGCATCTGAAGGATTTTGATGCAATCTGTTTCTATGAAGCCATTCAAGTCATCATCCTACAGCTCCAACTCCACACACACACTTGTACTAAAAAATCCACCATCATCGGACAAAAGCAGTCAAAGAAAAACCTTCCTTCCCAGAATCTGCTCAAACGTTTGCTACACTGCACACATACTTCTCAACAGAAACTGTAAACACTTCTTCTTCTGTGGTTTCTTAGTTCATTTCCAAGTGACCTCTTTGTTATTGCTGTTTTTAGCATGCAGGCCATTTCAGGACAACAACAGAACAAGAGCTGATCACCAAAGGTTTACAATGCTGTTTGAGCTGTGCAGTGTCAGGTAGATTATACAGTTACACCTTTTCATGTGTAAGCCACCCTTCAAATGTCTTCCTTGTAAGTAAGTAAGCATTGGCTCCAAACTTAGAAATATTAATTGAAACTAACAGAGACCAAAGAGTGTGCAGCATGTACTAACACGAAGAGAAACAAACACTTTATGAACTACAGACTTCAGCTTTCTTTATACCCATTTCATCATTGGAGGTGATTGTGTGAGCTCACTTCACATCCCCTCGTGGTTTGATTGAAAATGGAGTGTTAATGACATCAGTATGACAGCTGGCTTTACCAGCTGGCTTAAGACAGCTTACTGAACTCTCAAATATTTGCACCCATGTCTGTTCAAATAAGAAGAAGACGGATATTTGCACACCTGAATGTAAGAGAGAGTCATGTTTGGGGAATATAAAATACTTGAGCCTTATTGATCAGCTCATCAAAACATGTTTCTTTGGTGAAATCTGGCTTTTTTTTTAAGGGAAAAAAAAATCATGTGAACAATTAATCCAATCTTGTGTAACCTGAACTGACGCCAAGGCTTTCCATTCTGTGGACTGAAAGCTTTGCTTATCAGTATGTAACTTGGGCCACCGCCACAACACATAACATTTCATGGGTCACTGAGCCTCTAACAACCTGATGCCAAGTGGGCCTTGGGTCTGATGACGGGAGAGGGAGCTGCACGTAGGCCAAAAAGTTTAGTGGCTTTCTGCATAAACAATTATTAATGTGAACGATTTGTCTGCAGTGCAAGGCTTTAACTAACGTGCAAAAAGCTGTGTTAAAATACAGCTGCAGGACTCTGGGAGATGAACTGTAGCACTGCAAAAACACAAAAAAATACAACAACTATGAAGCCTTAAATGAACTGGCCAGAAAGATAAAAGAAGGGAGCAGGGAAAGCAACACAGCATGTCGGGAAGTTTAGGAATCTCAGGATGTGATGTAGTATTTGCCCCGGCTGGGAGGAAAAATACAAGCAACATGAAAGTGTCCACCAGGAGGGGTTGACTAGTTTAGAGAACGTCACTACAGAACAACATGAGACTGACATTTTAAAGTCAAGAACATTAAATCTCACTGAGCTATACAACCAAGGTAGCTCCCAGGGGTAGTATAGATCTTTTTACAAAACTAGACAAAATTCTGCAACATTCAAAGTGCCAAGAAAGAAATGGAAATATGACCCTCCTCCAAACGAGCTCCCATTGTTCACCCCACTCTGTTCTCTCCTGAACCCCAGGGGTTTGTTTTGAAAAGCAACTATCTAGCCTCTGCTAAGTTCAGAAGCTCATTTCATCACAGTAATCAAAGCACATATGCAGGTTTGTAGATATTCAGATAACCATTAAACAATTTCTTTGCTCTGTTCTTACAACTGTGACAGTGTGTGGATGAAGTCCCAGCTCTTGAAGCCGAAGCTGTTATGTCCCCGAGACATGACATAAGACAGAGACCCAGAGAACCTGACACCAGCTCAGCATAAAAAGGCTCTGCATGGATCATGGATCTATTGTGGAACAGTGCAGTAACGAAGCTGAAAGACGCCTCGGAGAGTAGACTGAGATAATAAAGTAGAACATTTGTCAAAATTATTTACATTTAACTTGTACAATGCAAACACCCATCAACTGATTCAACCTCAAGATCTGAAAAGCATTTGTGATTCCAAGTTGCCTCTTTTAATTTGAAACATGTTGGACAAGATATACACCGAGTTATGCAAGAAGCTATTAATAAAGATACAGACAAAGAGAGATCAACTGACTTGGCTCTGCTACAGGATTATGTCATCTCTTCGTTAACCTAAAAGGCCAACTTTATTCACCTCAAGAAGTTAACTGCTCACAAAAAACTACACCAGAGTTATTTCTATTGTTGAACATTCAGACGCCTAAAGAGCAAACTGACACAAACAACAACAAAGGGGAAAAATTCTTCCAGATTTGGACGGTTTGACTTCTTGAAATTAAGTTACTGAGCTGCAGTAAAACTGTTCAAATAAATGTAGCCAAGAGTTTCCTTTAAGTTAGAACAGACATCATGTGCTTCAGTCCTCCTCTATTCAGTCTGTCCTCCTCTGCACTCATGGTACTTGGACCTTTGGAACTTAAATAAACGGAATGATTAAATATCTGAGCCCACAGTGCAGCCCGGTGCCAGCTGTTGCATGAGGTCGAACAGATCCTGGCTAGCCAGCCTTGACTTTGCCCTGACTGGACTCCAGACATGTACCCTGAGAAGGTTCACAGATACTGAACTTTTGTGAAGGCCTGTAAGTAGCATGTACACTAAATGTAAAACTACATTAAGCGGATAGAATAGAATGACACTTAGTCTTTAACTATGTGAGCCTATAGACCAAACACTACATGTACAGGATGGCATGAATCAGGATTGTTCATACATGTCAACCTTGATGCTTTGCCCATCTTTCAGCTCCCCCCATCTTGTACCACTGACCCCTGCCTTGCACTGGCCTACATCTTTGGTTTTATTGGCTACGCTGGGGAAAAAGCACTCTCAATGGCTTAACCTTAAAACCACTCAGGCCACACAGACACTGAGTCTGTGGGGGCAGCTGTAGAGTCATAACGATCATGCATTATGACATCTTCTCCAAGTTAAGTCTACTAATGTGTTGCCGACATTCACAATACTAAAGGCAAACACATCTAACGGCAGACATACAAGCATAATATCCAATGATATAACAGATTTACTAAGTCATATGATTTGTGTTGTGAGAAATCCCTGTGGGTGTTTTCTGTTGTTAAATTACTATTAATCTGTCGTGATCCTTTTGTTTCTTCTGTCTGTAATTTTGATCTAAAGGAATGGCTATTCATTTTAGAACGTTTGTATTTTGTTACACATACAATAGCGTTTACAAAAGAAAAAGAGACATCCTAGTTTTTCCAAAGACCTAGTTCCTCGAATCAGCACGGTAAAGGTGGACAGCCCTATCCTGTCCGAGCTTCCTCTAGACATGCTTTCACTGAACAAACAGGAACCTAACGGCAAACCTCAAGGAGCGGTTGGATCCACTCACTTAAAGGCAAACAGCACAGGCCTGTGCCTATATTTCAACATTTAAAACACAAGACTCAGCATTTCTGTAAGTTATTTCACTGACCAAGATATGCAGTTGTTTAAAAAAAGGGGCGGAGCTTTGGTGCCGCCTGAGGACTAAACAGGCAGCAGTGTTAATGTACATGAGATGACGAGCTTTGAAGAGCAACACAAAACAACATTCCTCTCAGGTGTACACCTCTCATGTATCACTGTCAACATCCTTCCAATAATTGTTTTCGACTTCATATGAACTACTCTGCAGAGCATGACAAAGCACATTTTAAACCCCTGTGGAAACAAAAAAGCCTCTTTTGATTTGGAGCTTGAAATAGATGCTGTAAAAAACCCGCGAGAATAAAACCTGGCAAACTGTACGAGACAAACATGTTCATACTGGCGCAACAGACAAGTAGAGTCATTCACACATTGCAACATGCAGCAACAAACGAATTACCATGTCTCCAGGGATCCTTTGGCTCGACTGCTCCAGAGATTACATCGGAGAGAAATGTTACCCTTTTGCCACTCGGCTTGAGGTGATCGTCCCCCTCCTCCACAGTGGGGTACAGCCCAGCCTGGTCTGTGGGGGCAGCTTCTGTGCTGCTAGTCTGGTTTGCATCTGACACGCTCTCAGCTGTGCTGCCAGCTGGGACATCCAGAGACTTGGACTCTGAGTCCAAAGTAGTGTCCAAGAATTCTGTGTTGTTTGTTGATTCAGCCTCCAGAACCCCACTCTCATCAAGACTCAGATCCACACCTATGTCCATGTCCCCACCATCATCCCCTTCCCCCACAGCAAACTCCACAGGCTCCGCATCTTTTTCTTCTTGTATGGTCTCCACCTCAATCTTGTCCTTGTGCTGCTCATTATTAGAAAGTATCAGGTCAGTGGGGCTTACTACGGCAGGTGTGTCTTTGTTGGTGCCTTTTGTATTTCCATTGACCTCATCAATTTCCAGTGTCTCTTGAGCCTGGTGGTTATCCTCCTCCGCTGCCTGAAGGTTGTCAGTGAGCTGAGGCATCAGGTACGTTTCAGAGACTTCTGTTGGAACAGTGTTTTGTATTTCGGTGTTGGTATCCGTCATCAGTTCAGATATCCTGGGTGTGACCCCTTCTGTGTTGTTTGTAGTGTTGTGATCATCATCCACGTTGCTTTTTGTCTTGACATTGCATACATCTAGACACTGCTCTTCGATATTCATGTTTTCATTTCCAGTGAAACTCAGTCATTACCTATGCTAGACAGCTTAGATATGTTAAAAAGTAACTGACATGGATATGCCTATGTCTAGCAACAAATCACAAGGGCACTTATCCTGGCTTTTACAGTTTAAGTTATGTGTAAGGGCAATCACAACTTATACTTAGACTAGTTTGCTGAAGCACAGTGAAAAGAAATCCAAATTTTTCCAAAGTCCAAATCACAGGTGGCTTTGGAGCGCCCTTAAAAAGAACTTGTAAAAGTGCCGTTTCACACAAATATCAATATGAGGAATGCATGAACAAATTGTTTCAGGAATAACTTTACGACAACCAGTTCCTACACAGGCAACTGGCGATTCCTTCTTTTCACCAACCGTGTCCTGTGCTTCAAGTGAAAACCGACGGCTGACTCACAGGTCGTCAGCACATTGCCAACCGTGTTTTAAGAGCTCCACAACAGTCAGCTCAGGGTGCCTCCATTACGCTAGCAAGTGAGCTTAGTGCCCGACATCAAAACCGATTCATTTGCATGTGTATGAACGAGCTAATGTAGGCTAGCTTGCTAAAATTGTTGCTCAACAATGACGTCCAGGCCCGTGAAAGGTCGCGTGTCTGCTTCTCTGCGCGTGTCTGCCTGTTTCTCCTCGACAAAGTCCATTCTTCTGTATGAGGACAGATATTCTCCGCTTGTAGCCCTTGTTTCACCTCACATCTCAACCGTCGTCCACTGGTAGTCACAGGCGTCACACTCAGCAATGAGCATGTTTCGGTGGCTAACGTTAGCACCAGGGAACAGCTCCAAAGCTACCACACCTGTCGGCGCAGATAGGGCGGATTGATATGAGGTTATTGAGGTATTTCACCCGCGTAGGTCCCATAGGTCTGTCCCTTTCCGGGAGAAGTACGATGAACCTGTTTTTGCCTTCGCTAGCTTGTTGTAGTCCAACAACTGTTTGTTGTTCACACTTCTTACGTCAGCACGTCGGTACCCACAGGGGTAGGTTCAACAAACGCAGTGTTAAAGAGCGTTGTAAAAACATATACATGATCAGCGATAATTTAAAGGTTAAGGGTTATAACTATGGCACAGAATAAAGTAAATGATCGAAATAATAGCTATGATGTTGTTAATCAGATTTAAACTTTAATCATTTCAGCAGTGAGGCAACATTTAGATATCCAAACTCTCCCACTTACTGTATTTCACCAATAAGGATAGTAATTAAAGATATCCCCACTAACTTTCTTTTCATCTATAATTGTCATTTTAGGTATTAACGTTATATTTCTCTATGTTATTTATTATAATGATATATGTACCATATTTGGGGAGGATTAAATATGTGAACATTTTTAATGTGTAACAAGCTGTTTAACAGCTTTAATGGTTTGAATTTAAAATTCCACAACTTTAAACAACACTATAGTGTCGTTGGTATTGGTATTATAATACCAATGACCCCTTCTTACTATTCGTTTGTATTTGTTTTAAGATTAAGTATATTTGTAACTTATCCATATTGAACACTTTAAGAAAATATAACTGCAGTTTAAACTGGTCACTTTGATGAAATCTGAAATATTTTGGTAGGCTGGCTGTTTTTTTTTACCCTTTCTTTTCTTCTGATATCTGAAATAAAATTAAGACAAGCAACAACAGATGAAGTAATCTGAGCTGAGAGTTTTTCCTTTGAAGAATTCTAAAATCCAAAATGTTCATTCTGGATTGAAAAAAAGGCACTTTTAAAATCAAAAACTGAAAGTATATTTCACATGATTGGCAAAAAGCAGTCAATTTTACTTTAAAGATGTCATGGATATTATAAATGACAATAGCTGAAAGGAAAACAAAACTGTTGATATTTTTAAATACAATCCCTACTGATGTAAACAGGGTTTGATCAGGACAAATGCTATTTTAAATATCTAAAATGTAATAAATGACAGGAATGTGTTCAGATGAAATATTGAGATGAGCCATGTGCTAACTTTGATTCTTTTTTCTCTTCACTTGAGAATATCTGACTTTGGGGCAAATAATTGTCCAGGTCAACCTTTATCTCCTCTCAGCCTGTAGTTTCAAAATTTAATTGAAAACACGCACTATGCAAATTTTTAATGCTGTTTGGGGCTTTTTTTAATTCTGCAAGATGAAAGGGTTTCAGCTTCAGTGTTTGCAAGGCTGCCTGTAACTCTGCTCAGTTATTTTTATTTCTTGTGTGACTTATTTGTGTATTATGGTCTTAAGTGGACATACAACTATACCTTTTCCAGTGGAAAAAGTTCATTTATATTTGTTATTTTTTTAGAACTTACCTGGACACCAGGTTATCAAAACCAAGATAAGTCTATCTTCAGAGTAACAAAAGCAGAAGAAACCCAGTTTGGGTAATGGCATCATGATATGTAATACTCTGGCCCCTAGAGTTAGCACTCGTTTAGAAAAAAAAGAAAGAAATCAAGAAATCAGTTCATGAAGGGAACACTCAAACCTCAACCATATACAGAAAAGCCACTATTGCAAGATATGAAGTTTGATCTCAGTTGAGACAAACTGTTACCACTAAACAGCAAAGAAGTCATAGCTACATGTCATCTTAGGATTTCTGTGTGAGGATTACAACCCTCAAGTATTTGGGCTCATTTACTGAGGGGTTAATCATGTTGATGCAAAATGTCAGTTTTTAGAGTGAACTATAAAACTGCAGTCATACAAGCTAGGGTCACAGTAAAACCAGTTTAGAGCATTGAAATAAAACCCTGTCATTTAAAGCCATCCAGATTTGCTACAACTTTAGATTTCTGAGGAGGCTTCACTTTGTGTAGTAGTTGGAAATTAATCATTTCTTTTGGATTCAAAAAATCTTATCCATAAGTAAAAGATAAGTTTTTTTTTTTTTTTAAATAAATGGATTTATCTTTAACAACTGAATTTGTTAAGTCTTTAAATTTACATTTTAAAACTCTTGAGACTGGACATCCTTGGCTGCAACGTCATCCAATGGGCAATTGGGCCCTTTGGTCTTCTTGGGGAGAAGCTCTGCTTGGATATTTGGGATGACACCACCCACTGATTTTGTGACCCCTGCAAGCAGCTTGTTGAGCTCTTCACCGTTTTTCACTGCCGGCAAGATGTGGCGGGGAGCAATACGCTGCTTCTTGTTGTCACAGCTGGCGTTTCCAGTAAGCTCCAGGATCTCAGCACAGAGATATTCCAGGACAGCGGCCAGGTAGACGGCAGCACCGTTGCCAGCCCTCTCTACATAGCAGTAGCCTGTGGATGCGGCCTACAGGCAATGTGATCTCAGCCCTGGAGGACCGGGACACTGCAGATTTGATTTTGGGTCAAACTTTTCCCCACGGCCAGACATCTTTAATCTGAGTGGAGAGGGCCCACCAGTTCAGCTTACACAAAAAAAAATAAACCTTCGCATTCTTAGAAGATCCTGTCGGTGTTGGTGTGTGGATCATGAGAGGAGCTCTTAAGAGAGAGTTTCTAGGGAGAGTTGCAACTCTTCTGATGTTCACGATGACATCCTGTATAATATATTCAGATTTTCATCAAATGGACTGAACTGGATTTGTAATTCAAATCCAAACCAAAGAAAAGATTGTTATATTGTCCCATGAATGAATCCTGTTCAATCTGATGAATTTACACATTAACAGAGTCACAGTTTGCTGACAGCATTCCTTCCTGGGTTTTGCTGCAGTAACAGAGTTTCTTTTGTCCTGATGATGTGTTTGAATTCTTGGTCTGTTTGAAGAATAATTGTCTGCTCCTCCATAATAAAGTAGGCTGCTCTGCAGGGTTTCTCCTGTTTCTCCATGTTTGTGATTGGTCAGACGCTGCAGGCTCCACCCCTTTAATGTGAGCGTGCTCTGATCCAGACTGGAAAACCATGGATTCACTGAGCCAGTTGATATCATAGACTGTATAAAATATGGATGTAGTATCTGCATCATCACCCATCTGTTCCTGATAGTCATATGAAGCCAATCATTGAACAGGGCCATTGGTCATTGGCTTTGAGCTTCCTTTCTAACAGCTATAGGGCACCTGTCAGTCACACAAGCTGAGCTGAGTATCTGATTGGACAAACTCATAATCCTAATATCATGTAAACCGCTGAGTTAGAAAAAAAAAATCACCCCCGTACAGTGTGTGACAATATTGAAATTAGTGTATCAGACCCTAGCTGTTTTTTGAACCAGGCTGTAAACATGCTTTTTAATGCTGTAAAAGTCTGATATTTGTCTTGATGTGTACATGGTTTCAGGTCTTTCTACATCCAGCCTCTAGAGGATTCTCCATGAACAGCAATTTTAAGCACTTCCGCATTTTTCTCTTCCGGATGTTGCCCCTTGGTTGATATCCAGTTTCGTAGTAATGCTTATCAGGATTGATAATGTCTCTTTAAATCCACCCAGGCAACAGAGAGAGATCCCGGATGTGTTAATCCAGCTTCGTAGTACAGGCCCTCCAAGCAGCAGCCCAGGGCTCATCTGGTTTCTCTGTTACTCTTTCCTGTTTTCAACTTTTGTACCATCCTCATTAACACCTTAAAAAACATGATCTCTTTCAATAAAGGAGGGACTCGAGACATCTTTGCCTGAATTTCATCAGCAAAGTTTAGTTTGATCTATGACACTATAATAATAATAATAATAATGATAATAATAATAATAATAATAATAATAATAATAATAATAATAATAATAATAATAATAATAATAATAATAATAATAATAATAATAATAATAATATAAAACAAATCAAAATAAAACATGAAAAAATAAGTAATTTATTACTGAATATTCTGAATATGCTGACAAATATGAACAGCAGATGGCAGCACAGGCCTCTGGTATCATCCTCTCCCTGTTGCAGTTTGACCTTATTTTGTATTTTACTCAAATGACTTCCTCTTAATGACAGAGCACTTATCAGAGCACACTTAATGGTGTCATGATCCTTTAGTTTATGATGAGGTGCTTAACTGTGTCTGTCTCCCTCAGCGCCTGCTGTGCTTACTAACTAACTGCTTCGGGGAGTGATGACTCATCTTGTTCCTCAGTGATACAACTCAGCATCAACACCGTCAGGGATGTAGACAGATAAACAGGATTATTTGTTTTTAAAGCTCTTTATGGTAACTCAGAATGAGAAATCTCAATTCAACGCATGTTTTATACCTGTCGTTTCTGTCTTTATTGAAAATCTTATGAATGCATACACATTTTTGTTTTTAGCAATAACTACACAGTAGTCTCTTTTACATCAAAATATAACATTTTTGATAGCTCCAGAAAAGTTTCACAGTTGAAATGACTCTTTTTTTCTTTTTTTTTTTTTTTCTGAAAGGAGGGTGTGTTATGAGCCTGGATAAAGATTATAGATTACATGATAAACTGATTTCTCATTGCAGCAAGAGTGTGACGTTGAACATCAACAACTTGACTGATCTCAGACAATGTCTTCAGTGAAATGCCACAGTTTGCATTGCACATGCGCAGGCCCAGATGTTAGAATGCTTTGACACATTTAACTGTACAAAACAAGGAGTCAAACTAGCAGCAACACATGTCAGCCGCGCCGTCAGTGAACAGAGAGGATTTGTTTTGTTTGACTTGCATTCCTCAGGCCTCAGCATTGGCTGCATGCTTGTTGCTTTCAAAAGTTTGACATGTTGGGTTAAAGAAAAACAAAGTTAAGACAGAGAAAAGCTCAGACGTTTAACAAGCATCTGTCAGGACGAACCCAGAAATGAGAAGCTTGTGAAGTTAATGGGGCCGTGAGGACTTTCTAAGTGATCTTGAAAAAGTCTCTGTTCTAGATATCTGAAGTGAGAAGAGACATCTGTGTTTTTCACTGCTGAAAATGATTTCTGTGATTAATTTAGTAGTGATGGTGGAGACTGGAGCTGAACTGACAGACAGAAAAAGGACAGAAGAGAAGAAGAAAGATAAACAGGAGAGTGATAGAGCACAGGCTAAAGGCTAAAACACAAGCTGAAGGCTAAAACACAACACGAGCTAAAGGCTGAAATACAAGCTAAAGGCTAAAACACGGACTCAACTGTTTGCCACAATGTTGATACCAACCCACATGCAGCAGTTATTCTGCAGTGATCTGATCAAACTTGAGTCTGTCAATAAAATGAAGAGTGAGGTTAAGTTAGCTCTGATTGGTAGATGAATAGGACATGAGGATTCACTGATGTTACACTTTAACCTACAGATACGTCTCAGAGCACTGAGCTGTGAGTAGCACTAAATATATCCGTCAGCTAAACTACAGATCAAACTGACAAAATTTACTTGTTGTCCCGTTTCAAACAGTAGCGCTGTGTAACTGTTGATAAATACCTTACCTTAGTCATGTCATCATGACAGCGTGCGCATGATTCCAGTCAAAAAGTGTCACTGCAATCCATGTCAAACAGAGAGACTTCACAGCCTCTTTAAGTTAGGATGCTTGATTACATTGCCCTGTCAGCGTGGTTATGGTGACTTTAGCAACGGAAGTCCATTCATCCATCTTCTCTCCCTCTTATCCTGTTCAGGGTCGCAGGTGTCTGGAGCCTATCCCAGCTGTCTTAGGGTGAGAGACGGGGTACGCCCTGGATTGGTATCCAGTCAGTCACAGGGATGACACAATTAATAGGGCAGTGATTCAAAATCTATGTCATTAACAAGAGTGTCCAGATGTGTGCATCACTTTTACCTCTGACCTCTGAAAACTCTTCAGTTGTGTTGTGGTCTTTGCAGTGTTTTCTAAATGCTGCACATGTTGTCAGATTGATGAAGATGTTTTCTTAATTTGCTTGTGTTTTGTCTTTTTTTTGCACGTGTTTGCTTAAGTTGCAGTGCTGTGAGCTCTCAGGGCCACCATACTGAAGACTTGACTCAGACTGGAGTTTTGGTGACTTGACTACAAAACTGATCCTTACTGCCAAATTCTGAGGCTAACAGCTTTGTCCTTTCTACCATTTCTCCTTGTACTAACAGTGAAGGAGGCATTTAACAGGAGAGACATTTTGACTGTTTGGATTCACTTTAAAATATGGCAAAGGGCCAATTACAGAGCAGCGGGAAGACAAATTAAGCAGGGACCTTCCCAGCAGGTCGTCCTTGGCCAGATTGGATATGATTCAGTTCAACCTCTCAGCATCCTTTCAACACAAGGAGGACAGGACGGGACTCACAAGCTGTCACCAAGCAGCTCCCTAAGCATGTCTGTGCCACAGCTTGACTTTTAGGTAAGTAAAGTATGAAGCCAGCTCATGCCATTCAGACAGTTTTCTAACAAT
The DNA here is from genome assembly GCA_030710495.1 of Labroides dimidiatus. Taxonomy (NCBI): domain Eukaryota; kingdom Metazoa; phylum Chordata; class Actinopteri; order Labriformes; family Labridae; genus Labroides; species Labroides dimidiatus. The sequence continues at coordinate 1,851,221 of CM061154.1, read as the reverse complement.
TTATCTGAACTCAGCGCAGACTGCATCATTGTAAACTATAGTTCTTCATCATGCGAGTTGTCATTGTTGAAACACGTGGTTCGTTTTTTTTTTTTCCTTTTGCTCAGATCTCCTGAGAGTCTTCGTCTGGATAAAGGTTGGAGGCTCTCTGTATTTATTAGCAACAGTAGCTACTAACACTGAAGTTTGCAGTCTGCTGCGGAGTGAGGAGAGGAGATGAAAGGAGGAGCGGAGGAAGCAACGAACTGATCCAAGAATACGATCAAACTCACGGGCTAAAGGCAAAACCAGACGTCAGAGCCCCTAATGACATCTCTTGGATATCTGCTGTGCAAAAACATGAAAACCTGTAATGTTTTTAGCAAAACTCATCAACAAGTCGATCTTTGCATCAGCCCAAAGGCCAGGTAAGCAGTGCAGGCAGTATCTCACTGTCTTTATCCTACACAGGGAGGCCTCTTTCTCTTTTCCCTCAGTGGTGATAAATCTGAAGATGTGGCTTTTAGGAGGTTAGTGCTGTTACTTTCACTGCTAGTTTCCCCTTTCCTTAGCTTTATGGGGACTACAGGAGATTGTGCCTGATCCACAGAAAGCAGTTTGTCATCTGCATGAGGTCAATAACTCCTTCAGCTGCCCAGACACACTTGATCATTTTGAGACATGCTTTTCATGGGGAGATTGGTGTTTCCATATGAATTACGAGCAATTACCTCACTGAAAACAACTAAATCGTGAGTGTTTTTCATCCCAGCTGTTCACCTCTTTCAACAAAAAATGGTCTCTTCTTCACCAACCAATACCCCTTTGCTCATAAATTTGACAATGACAGGAACATTAGTTTCACATAGTGCTGTGACAGCAGAGAAAAGGTGTCGATATATCTTCCCCCCTCGTGTAATTTGAAGTTAATTAAGAGGCTTTCAGTGTGAGCTGTCCCCACTGTAGTTAAAGTGAGTCATTCCCTGAGTGGATCTGCTTTAATAATGGAACCTGATGGACACCCACAGTGCAGTGTGGTGTTCTGAGGTATTATCATTTACAAGTCTAGACCTGTTAGAAAGCGTCTTGAGATAATGTTTGTTATGAACTGGCGCTATATAAATAAAGACTGATTGACTGATTGAGTGCAAGATCTTCTGTTGCTAAAGACTGATGTCCATTGAAAAAGTGCCTGTGAGGCTGTGATGGGTTTTCTGTGTACACAATTGCATGTAGAAGTCCCTATTACAACACCACGCTGGCCTACAAAGTTAGTAGTGATAAGAGATATCTGTGTTTTTTTTCCTGAAGTGAAAATGATTTCTTGGATTTATTTTGTTGTAATGGTTGACAGACAGAAAAAGGAGGTCAGAGCAGAGGAAAGCTAACCTACATGCAGCAGTTATCCTGCTGTGATCTGATCAAACTTGAGTCTGTCAGTAAAATGTAGAGTGAGGTTACGTTAGCTCTGATTGGTGAGGTTGGAGTTGGTAGATGAGCTCTGGTAGGACAGAACCAGGATTCACTAACGTTACACATTACAGACACGTCTCAGAGCACCAGGCTGTGAGGAACACTAAATATAACCGGATACAAAACTACAAACTCAGTTTGATTGTTGTCACTTTTCAAACAATAGTTCTACATAACTTCAGATAAGTCACCTCATCACTTTGTATCCTGAAAAGTTGTATTGAACAAACAAACATGCACTGATAAGTCGCGTCCTCATATGTGGATGCAAGTACTCATGGGAAATGGAGTCTGTTTGCTCTTTTTTTTTTTTATAAGGCCTTTAAGGCTAACCCAGACTAAACACCTGCTAAGTGTTGTCATTTTCATAAAGTTTGGTACAAGCTGCCATCATGAAATACATGAAGTATCTAAGTCCACATGCTGTCAAACCTAAACCACCCGATGTAACAAATGACAGAAAAAATAATATCATAAAAAATGATACAACATTATTTCTTTAGTGGATTTTGTTAAATGGGTCAATAAACATCTCAGTTCCAAAAAAAGAACTTTGAATTTTCTGACTATTTTTTGAGGGGTCAGGCTTTACAGGGTTAAAGCTCCTGCCGGGAGGTTTTAGCTAATTCTGCAACAGACTGAAATAAAAACTGTTGCCTCTTTCTGACCTCTTTATGAGCAACAAAGACCACAGACAACACAAAACCTGGAGAAGATTTTTGTCAGTAAACACAACCTACACAATTCAGGACAAATCAGCAAAGATGGGAAGAGGTAGCACTTTGTCAAGCACACACACAGAACGTTCCTTACAGGAGCTTCACTGAACAGACCAATGTTAAATGAAGTCTCCCAGCTCCAGGACACTGATGTGCAGGCCAGCTCTCTCCTTTCACAAACCTTCACAATCCAGTTAACACTTGTGATATAAGAAACATTCAAGTCAAAACAAGTCAAAAGCTGGCCAGTTTAAGATGTGCTTTTCTTTGTCACTCTCCGTGTTGATCTCTTTTGCCTTCAGATCCCTAATTTCCCCTGAGAATCAGGGTCAGCAGCATTTTGAAAATCGATTTTCAAGACTCTTCCTGAAAGCTTCTTTCCAGTTCTCCCATCACAGAAACAATCACTCCTTTATCTGATATTGGTTAGCTGTTGAACGGGAAATAAACTCATGTTTGTGGTTGATGACTAGCAGAAGCAGGTCTCTTTAGTGTTAAATTCCTCCTTTGTTTTGTCTGGACCTTGTTGATCAGTTTGACTTCTGCTGGCTCTCCTCACTTCATGTTAAAAAGATTAAAAGCTGACTAGTCCCTGTGCACGTCCTAATTTATTAAATGTAATGTTTTTAGGTGAAGTCTGGTCCCACCCATGCTTACTATTTTGGGATAATTTGACTTTTGGATCACAGTCGAGTTTTCTCTTTTCCTTCCACCTTCCTCATCTTTTGCACCATCCTACACATCTTTTAGCCTCTGCAGATTGTCCACCAGCTGTGATGGATACCACATGTCACCAGTTTTTCCACTAAAGAGCGTTTCCTCTTTGGACATGATGAAAACACAGGGAGGACTTAGGGAGATATAAAATCAGGGCAGGATTTGATCCGGCGGTAAGCACCTGTGTGTGGGGATCGACCAGAAGAAGACCACCACATCTCCACTGCCACGTCATTAACAGACAGAAGGACAAAGAGATTTTCCATCATCCACCCAGCCACCCAGCCATCCATCCCACCTGCGCAAAACTTCCAGCTTTTAATTCCCCATCTGTTTTTCCCTCTTTCCTTTCTGTCCCTCTTTCTTCTCAGCCATAACTCGTTTTGGCTCTCTCTCACATTATTCTCCACAGTGTAAGTCCTAATTCTCTTCCTGTCCTCTCTCTCTCCTCCTGTACACACACAGGCATTCACACACTTCATTTCTTTAAATGTTCATTTCCGTCTGTCTGTAATGTGTTTTTGGGAGCTTCCTGTTCCCAGCCCTCACACTTCCCTGAGAACCACCATGTAGGAAGTGGCAGTCCTGGCACTGAATCCTCTTTCTCCCTCTCTGAATGACTACGTTCCCAACTCACAGGAAGTGATGAGGATGGAAATAAAAAGAAGAAGGAGAAAGATGGACCACTGCCAAAGAGGTTACTGTCCATTTAATATTACTGCCTTCTCGGGTCTGTTACAGATATCATTGTTGCCATTGCCCCATTCTTTGCAAATGTGTGGTTGTTGCTGCCATGAGGCACACATTGAACACCAAGTTGTCCTGAGGAAGGAGAGAGAGAGAGAGAGAGAGAGAGAGAGAAGAGGGGTGAGTGCTGTTGTTTGAAAACTACAAATAAACGTTGTCAGTTTGTTCTGGAGTTTAGTAGACGGATATATTTAGTGCTGCTGGCAGCCCGGTGCTCTGAGACGTATCTGTAGACTAACATGTAACATCAGTGAATCCTCATGTCCTGTTCATCTACCAATCAGAGCTAACGTAACCTCACTCTTCATTTTATTGACAGACTCTCAAGTTTGATCAGATCACTGCAGAATAACTGCTGCATGTGGATTGGAATCATTCATTCATCTTCTGTCCCTCTTATCCTGTTCGCGGGTCGCGGGTGTCTGGAGTCTATCCCAGCTGACTTGGAGCGAGAGGCGGGGTACACCCTGGACTGATCTCCAGCCAATCACAGGGCTGACACACAGAGACAGACAGCCTTTCACACTCACACCTATGGGCTAATGTAGGTATTAGCATGATCTCTTTCTCCATGATCAATACATCTACAGTATCTATTTTTTAATCAGCACATAGGCATGAGGTCCCTCTGAAAATGGGATGTCACATCTCAAGAGGCCTTTAACACACCTTTACTTAACGGAGACAAATATGGTAGGGATGCACTTGTGGTCTGGGCATCCATGAGTTCATCACCACCATCAATTCTTATTTTCAGTATGAATATCATTGATTATGCCATTGATTATTACTATTCAAACATGAGGTCTCTCCTGAAAACCAGATGTCGCATCTCAAGAGGCTAACCTCTAATAAATCAGACGACAGGTCTATGGTTCATGGATCTGTCACTAACTTTAGTTCTTACTTTAGTCCACTTGTCTCCTCTTACCTCCCTTCCTTCGCCCACACACCCAACACAGCATGGTGTGGATTTGCTGTTCATCATGAGACTGGGGTCCACATTCGAGATTTCCTGCTGCTAAACAGAAGGTTTTTTCTTGCCGCCATGATGGAGGGATTCATGATTGGCTATATGGATTCATGTTGGGTGTTGGATGTATATATTTGTATATATATGTATATGTGTATCTTTATATGTATATATGTATCTATGCATATATGTGTATCCTCAAAATGAAGAGCTTTGTGCGCTATTGTAAAGTGTCTTGAGATAACACTTTTTAGGAATTGGTGCTATACAAATAAAGATTGATTGATTGATTGATTGATTGATTGATTGATTGATTGATTGATTGATTGATTGATTGATTGAATCACCAGCTAACCTGATGAGCATGTTTTTGGACTGTGGGAGGAAGCTGGAGTACCTGGAAAGAACCCACACATGCACGGGGAGATATATAACTCCACACAGAAAGGTTCACCATCCCCGAACCAGTGACCTTCTTGCTGTGAAGCAAGAGCACTAACAGCTGTGCTACTGTGCTGCAACATTATCACAAACAGATTAAACAGTGTTTTAGCCTATAGCTTGTAGTTTAGCCTTCAGTCTGCACTATCACTTTCCCATTTGGCTTTCTTCTGCTCTGATGTCCTTTTTCTGTCAGATCTCTCTTCTCACTACTAAGTTTCATCAGCCAGCATGGTGTTGTCATGGAGAATTCCAATTCTTTCCGCCCTGATCAGGAAGCTAGGAAATAGCATTTAAATCTATATTGGTGCTAATAATCTAGTTATAAATTGTAGATTAGGATCAGGCAGATATCTAGAAGAGAGAGTTTTTCAAGATCAGTCAGAAAGTCCTCACAGGAACTTTAAGACAATCCTTTATTTGAACCACAAAATATATTCACAAAATAATATTTGGCTTAGGGCCCTAATTTGGCCAGGGGTGGCCCTGCTCTTTTTAACAGGAACTGTTCATAGACTGTCTCTCAGGAAGCTGCAATCTGTCCTTAAATAAAAACAAGCTGAAGCTAATCTGGATCTGGATCTTCATCTCGGACTGGAGAGTGCTGATCATTGGACATGATGAATGCAGCTTCATATTGACGGACAGATCATGAAGCAAAGTTTCAGAGAAACTTTCTCCACAGAGCTAATGCTAGTGCTTCTTTGTTTCCTGTCTGTTTTTGGACAGTTATCTTCAAGGTTGAACTTAGTGAAAGACTTTCACAGTCTGGGCCTTTTTCTTATCTCAAATGGTGATACAAAGCTTCCTCCTGAAGTTGCTCCTTTATCATCCTGCAGTTTTTTCTCTTCAGCATCCTCACCTTCTTGTTGGTGACACACACTTCTCCTGACTCCTCCCTCACCTCCATGATTTCAATCCTCGCCTCCCTCTTTCATTTGGGCGACCCTCCAGCTCAGGTCTGCTTGTCAATATATATATAAAAATAACCTGTTGCAGGATTCAGGCCCAGGTGCTGACAGCTCAAGGCTGTCCCCAGACTTGTGTGTGTCTGCGTGCATGTCTGTGGATGTTTGTGTGCTTTAGAAAGAAGAACAGATGCTCTGGTAGCTTCAAGCTTGGTTTTCTCATTCTGGCTACAAACAGACTTGTGATTTATGTTATTGTGCTGTTTGGCCTTAAACAGGACGGGAAGAAGGATGAGGCAGCACAGAGCCAGGACAGAGGGAAGTGGCGATTGCCCGTTTGTGGCTCGACAGACTTGAGCTGTTTGTCAAAGCTTGATAACTCCTGATAGTGATCACATGATTCAATAATATTTCAGTTTTTGTGTTGGAATAAATGACTCATTGAAATGTGCAAAGACAAGATATTTATTGTTCAAAGTGATAAACTTTATTGTTTTTTGTTAATACTGACTCATTTTGAATTTGATGCCTGCAGCCATAGACTGTAAAAAAAGTGGACGTCATCTTGCTCGGCTCAAACTGAGGTCACCACAAAAACTGCCCCCTCTGGTGGCTGGCTGCAGTACAAGACAAAAACTCCACCTCTCAGAATCAGAATCAGAATAGCTTTTATTTGCCAAGTATCTTCAAAAGAATACAGGGAATTTGACTCTGGTTTGAACTGTGTACAACATACATGAATAAAAACTAAATATCACTAATATGCAGAGATTAAGTAAGTAATCTCTATTCATTCCAAATGGGATGTGGTCCAACTTTTAAAAATGGGTCCAACTTTCAAAAATTATTACACCTGATAAAAATGTTTCTCTCATCCGTATACTGTGGTCGTATTTAGATATTGGGCTGCATTGTGTTCAAGGTCCCCTTTTTTCTGAAATGTTTCTTATTTATTAGTTATTAGAGGTTAAAAACAGGGTTTACGTCTCATTTAACGATGATTGACAGCTGCCGTTCATCTGTAGTTTTTTTTTTTTTTTATTCGGGAATTATAAAATACATCGGGAAGGAGAGTAAAGAAGAGATAAGACTGTTAAAAGAAAAAAATATATATATTTGTCCTCCACTTCCACTCAGATTTTCCCAGAGTTCCTTGTAGGTCTCTACTGCACAGACTCTGGCTGCACAATGGTGGCCTGTGACGGAGGATTTTGGCTTCAAAACCGTACAATGGTAAAAGGCGGAGCCACACTGTCCATTCTATATGCAGTCTATGGCTGCAACTTGTTCCTAAAAATCTGGGTCAGGCTCATGTTTCCACTGTGTTCCATCACCTTCCTTTTAACAACACTCAATAAGTGTTTGTGAACTGAGGACACTAATTGTTGAAGCTTTGGAGGTGGAATTCTTTACCATTCTTGATTGATGAACAACTTCAGTTGATCAACAGTCCGGGGTCTCTGTTGATGTATTTTGTGCTCATAGACTGTGTAATTAATGGACGTATTCTCCGCAACGTCACCCATCTGTTCCTGAAACTGACTTTTTTTCCATTTCCATATTGGAAATGAGGCGTGCTGTGAGTCTCCACAGTAACAACCATAGGACGCTCCACAGTCACGTGATCTGAGCTGTGCCTCTGATTGGACGAACTGGCGAGCTTAATATTGTGGAAACTGCTGAATTAGAAAAAATTCACCCCCTGTACAGTGCGTGCCGTTAGTGAAATTAGCGATTCAGACCGGAGACATTCTTTGTACCAGACTGTAAATAGGCTTATTTTGGCAGGCATGTCAGTCTGGTACCTGCACTCTTTTACTACGAAGCCACGCTGTTGTAACGTGCAGAATGTGTCTTGGCATTAGCTGCGTTTCTAAAATTTCAAAAAGTACAGCTGTGCCTTGCGGGTGTTTCCATTACAACTAGAATTACACATAACGAGTAAAATCTCGTACCATGAGAATTAAATGCTGAAGAAGGAAGGAGGACAGACACTGCAATGATGATGACGCTGATTCATAAACACTTTTGCTTTTATTCACTGGTAACTGTCAGCCAACTCAAAACAGACACGAACTAAAGAGTGAATGAAAATCATCATCTCCAGCTGACCTACTCTCTCACTCACACACACACTCACCTCCACCCCTCCCTGCTGCTGCGCTCTGAGATGTCAAAAGCACCAACAACTGTGCTGAACACACCACTAACGGCAGAGCTGTCACAATATGAATGCCAGAGTCTGTATGTGTGGCAGCTACTTTTGGGAGAGGTTTGTGGCCAAGGCAGTGAGGGAGGTGAGGGAGGTGTGTCCGTTATGTCCGCTGAGGTGTTTCATCGGAAATCCTTTCCTCAGTTGTCCAGCAATCCTGCAGCCATTGGGTGTTAATGGACGAGGGAGCGGAGATGGACCATACACAGCTCTGGTGGAAGTCCAGCATTGGCAGGACATCCAGCACTGTCATCATTTATTGTATAGATGTGTTTAAAAACAGATCAGCATAAAACATCTCCTTTACCATGAAACTTAAGATAAAGCAGAGATGAAAGCACAGTGTTTGTATTTGGAACATTAATAAAACAACAGTATTTTAGAGTTGCACACAAGCCGGACAATAACTTTCATTCCTGACCAGCTGTGATTTCCGGTTTCCCTGGTTTTCTTTCTATTTTTTAAAACTATTCAACTGCTATGAACTTTACATGTTTGTATGATGGAAACACTCTCATTTCCTCCTCCTGTGGTTACTATTGTCTGTGACTTAATGGAGTCAACCTTCTGGGTCTTTTGGTTTAACTTCCTCAATAAATTATTCAAAATGGAGTGTGAGAGATGTTTATAACACATGGTTTTGGTGTTCCCATGCTGTGAACAAACCACCATCAGGATGTCTCTCTCTCTCTCTCTTCAAGCAAAATATAATGCTCAAAAAAATATTATGGAAAAATTTCATAACTTTCCCCACTGCCAGACATCTTCCTAACAAGTACTATATGGACACCTGTTATAGTGCTCATTGATATTACAACAGACTGAGTTGATGTCCCACAAGCTCTCACATGGAAATGGCCTCTTTCTGGCATCGGCTCTCTTCCTTCCTAATAGCTGTTGTCACAACCTGCCAAATATGAGGTACACAGTATCCTCTCTCTCTCTCTCTCTCTCTCTCTCTCACACACACACACACACACACACACACACACACACACACACACACACACACACACACACACACACACACACACACACACACACACACACCTGATCCTGACTCAGACTAAGTTTGGGAACCTGCAGGGCCATGTGGCAGCTTGTTTTTGTTTAAAAAGGGTAAATGCTTCCAGTAAACCACTGATCTGGGATGGACATCTGGCTGATGGAGAAATTGTCTGCAAGATCTGGAGTTTGGATTAAAGTAAAGGTTGTTTCTGTGCAGCCAGACGTTAAAAACAGAGAGGGGAAACACATCAGTTAGAGAAGTGAGAGGAGCTTTACAGCCGGCCATGAAGAAGATAATGTTTCAACCAAAACATTATTTTTAGAGCAGCCAGACACAAACAGCAGTTGTACCTGGCATCTGTTCTTTCCTGAGCTCCGCCCCTCTTGGTTACAGTTGCTATGCCTTCCAAACCCCTATGCTGTATCACAGCAGGTAAGTAATTCAAAATTATCCTTACTCTTTTTAAAGCTAGTTTCTCATTTCAAAAGATATTCTTTGTTTTTGTACAACAGTTCCAATAAAGTTGGGACGTTAAAACGTAAAACGTAACTAAAAACAGAATAGCGTGCAAGCTAAGCTACACACTGCTGCAAATAGGGCTGAGTCTGCAACATAATTAGCTAATTCTTTACGGGCAGGGTTCGAATTACACAGTGGTCTTCGGGTGAGCCCTACTTTTTTTCAGTGCGCACCACGACCTTCCAAATCATGTGAATGCGCATATAATTATTATCCATGTGTGGGCAAAAACAGGGTTACTGAAAAAAACATTCCACTATTACAACAAAAAGTGCTTAACACTGACCGAAACTATTGATATAAGGATAAGGAATATGCAGAATTTTGTAAAATAAGTGAGTTTTGAAAAAAATGTTAATGAGAAAATAAGCACACAAACACTCACACAAATATTATTTTATTTTATTTCAGGTAACAAGAGAAAATAGAACAGTGGACAATTTTTAGAGCTCCCCCTGAATGTCTCATGACCCTTTCAGGGGAGCCGAGCTCCCCTTAGCTCCCCCGTAATTCAAACCATGTTTACGGGTCTAACCCAAGCGCTTATCAAAGTTGAGCACTGATGTGCATGCCTGAAGTGCATTTTATCAGCTGTTCAGGTCTACAGGCTTCAAAGAGACAAAAACAACAAAACTTAATATTAGGTGATTCCAACTCAGTCAGTAACATGTGTACAACAAACACACATGGACTCCCTGGTAAGTTTATAGAGGAAAAGGCAAATCACTTACACACTTAAGTGGAGAGCAGGAAAGATTCTAAGGCCTCTTTTATACGACAACAGTATCAGGGTGAAATGCAAAAGTTTTGTTGCGTTTCAGCCTCTCGTTTATACGGAAACTCCATTTCAGCCAACCTTAAACACAACTTTTTTAAAACGCCCTCCAGAGTGGAATTTTTCTGAAACGCTGCAGCCTCTGTTGCCATATAAACGGCAAGCCGGTGTTTTCATTGAAAACGCTGACGTCACGCTCCGTTTTGCGCGTGCGCATTCCACTTTCGTTGTGGGAACTTTTGTGAACCGGACAACAACAACAGTTAAATGGTGGACTTACCGGGTTGTTCTTGTGCTGCTTAATCTGCTGACTGCCTTTAACCATGTTCATCTGTTGCTCCACTTCTGCTCTCAGAAAAGACGTATTTAATATATGGTAAATAGTAATGGTAAATGGACCAGCGCTTTTCTAGTCTTTCTGACCACTCAAAGCTCTTTTCACTGCTAATCTCATTCACCCAATCACACCTTATTCACACACTGATGGGAGGAGGAGGCTAGAAACCATCAGTATTATCTAACACATTCATACCCATTCACACACCACTGAACAACAGTGGGAGCAATTTGGGGTTCAGTGTCTTGCTCAAGGACACTTCGACATGTGACTGCAGGAGCTGGGAATTGAACCCTCGACCTTCCGATTAAGAGATGACAACTCTACCACTGAACCACAGTCCGATCAGCCTGACTCTTCTTCGGCGGCAGACTACCAAAAGACTCTACAGTTCTATCGCCATCTACAGGCTCTGTATGCATACTACAGCGTTTTCAGTCCCCTAGCGTTTTTGTGTGAATGCAGATTTTTTTCTCTGTGTTTTTTGCATTTACGAGAGAAACGGTGTGAAGTGAAGTGTTGTCGTATAAACAGGGACAAAGGTACCTGGTGCAGGTGTGTAAACTGCAAGCTAATGCAGATGGACCAATAAAACTACTTGCTGTCATGAGTGAGACTTGGTAACAACAGCACTCCTGGTATACAATATTTCCACTTCATCTTCTGGCTTTCTTGCTAAATTCCCTCACCAGGAAGCTTGTCCATGACACTTGTCATCTATTTTGGCAAAGAGAGCTGATTTCAGCTATCAATGGCTAAATGTAATAACACGAGCCAAGATATAAAACAGCCCCATATATCAAAACAAATCCACCCACCACTTCTTATCTACCTTTTTCCTGACTACCCATAGTTCATCGCGATTGCTGGTTTTGCTCATCATAGTGCTGATGTTTTAAAAAAGTTTACACTAACCCTGTCTAGCATTAATGATTTCACAAAAGTTTTTTTGACAACTGGAAGTCGATAACTGCTGGTGGAAGTCAACACCCATAGGCTTCTGAAGAAACAGGTGGATAGAGTCATGAACCTGGTCAACCATGTCCAGTGATGTTATTTTTTTGGGGAGGGGGGGGGGGCATTTTTGAAAACTTTTAGCCATCTAAGGAAAGCTGTCTTGAGATCTTGTGCAGTTCACTGCAAATGTGAAGTGTTTAGATAAACTTTGTGGCAAAAGAGAGACATTCCAGTATTCCCTAATGAGTTTCAGCTCATCTCTTCATTTTCAGACGAACTAATTGAGTCTCCATTGGCCCACCAGTGGAGATTAGAGGGTAAATATCAGTCTTTCCATCATGTTCCCACCCTTCCTCCCATTGGAGTTGCAGCTCAGTGCTGCTGGAAACAAGCTCATAGCTAAAGGGAGAAAGGAATGGAGGAAACCCTTCTTCTCCAAACCATGCTGATGCAGTATCCCCAGCGGATGTATAAAATGATGTGAGCTGAGTGAGGGAGTCATCTCATACCCTTGCTTACAGAGGGTGTTTAATGGAACACACATTATCAAGCCCGTAACAAACAATCCTCTGGGAAGGTGGGAATGTTGCTGCTGCAGAGCTTTAAAGAAAAGTCACGAGCTGACATTGTAAGTCATTTATCATCTACAACCCCAATTCCAATGAAGCTGGGATGTTGCGTAAGATGTAAATAAAAACAGAAAACAATGATATGCAAATCCTGTTTAACCTATATTCAACTGAATACACTACAAAGACAAGATATTTGAGCAAGTTCAAACTCTACCATGCAAAGACAAAGACACATATCAACAACACCCAGAAACACCGCCGGCTTCTCTGGACCCGAGCTCATCTGAGATGGACTGACGCAAAGTGGAAAAGTCTGCTGTGGTCTGATGAGTCCACATTTCAAACTGTTTTTGGAAATCATGGACATGGTGTCCTCCAGGCCAAAGAGGAAAAGGACAATCTGGATTGTTCTCAGGTCAAAGTCTCAAAGCCAGCATCTGTGATGGTATGGGGGTGTGTTAGTGCCCATGGCATGGCTAACTTGACCATCTGTGAAGGCTCCATTAATGCTGAAAGGTACATACAGGTTTTGGAGCAACATATGCTGCCATCCAAGCCACGTCTTTTTCAGGGACGTCCCTGCTTATTTCAGCAAGACAATGACAAGACACATTCTGCACCTGTTACAACAGCGTGGCTTCATAGTAAAAGAGTGCAGGTACTAGACTGGCCTGCCTGCAGTCCAGACCTGTCTCCCATTGAAAATGTATGGAGCATTATGAAGCACAAAATACAACAACAGAGACCCCGGACTGTTGATCAACTGAAGTTGTTCATCAATCAAGAATGGTAAAGAATTCCACCTCCAAAGCTTCAACAATTAGTGTCCTCAGTTCACAAACACTTATTGAGTGTTGTTAAAAGGAAAGGTGATGGAACACAGTGGAAACATGAGCCTGAACCAGCTTTTTAGGAAAAACATTTGAACAGTAAATATCTTTCCTTTGTAGTGTATTCAGTTGAATATAGGTTAAAAAGGATTTGTGATTTTTTTTTTTTTTTTTTTTTTTTTTTTTTTTTTTTATTTCATTATTATTTTTTTAATGTTCCAACTTCATTGGGATAGTGTTTGGGCAAAAGCAGCATGAACAGATAAAAATAAAAAGGAAAAAAATCCCACCTTTCCCATGAAGCTAAAAATGACAAAACAGAGCAGAAAACCACATGAAGGGGGATGAGAGTTGAGAGAGGAGAGGTGAAGAGCAGAGGAGGGGAAGTAGAGGAATGAAAATGTGAGATCAGGCTCAAATCTGTAGGGAAGCGGTAGCTTGGGCCGGACAAGTTCACAGATGTTTTAAAGTGCTAATCTAATCTTTATGCCAGGCCTTCCCCCTCCTGTCTCTTTCTTTCCACCCTCCCTGTCTCACTTATTTTTTTTTCTTTTTTAATTTTTTTTTCTTTTCCTCCTTTAACTTTGTTTTTTTGATGGGAGGGAGGCTGGAGAGAGTGTTCAGTTTTCTTTGCAAACGTGCAACTGTGATGAAGAAGGGTATAAAGATATGTAACTCGCACAAAGCTGCAGAAAAAAAAAGATCTCAGGGAAAAGTAGTCACAAAAGAGGGGATTGTCTTTTCCTTTTCAAGGCTTCATTCATCAAGTCACGCATTGTGTTTTTTTCCCCTCTGACATCTTATTGGTCTTCTGATTGGCCTGTTTAAAGCCCAGCCAAAAGTCTGTAGTTTCTGTGTTAAATGGCTCTTACGCCGGATGAAGGGGGATAACATTGACCTGTCATGTTTGTGAAGCTAATAAATTTCGGTTCCCACTTCCAGTGTAACTCATTTCCTCCCCTTTGTCATTACACTTGATTTTTCCCTTTTACTTTTCCTGCCTCCTCCCTGTTTCTGCCCGATACGAGTGACAGCCAGTGGCAGCTTTGAAATACTCTGACAGCTCCCTCAGATTCAGCGGATGTGCTTACGCAGGAGTAATCTCACTTGGAGAAATTGAACCACAATCTTGAATCCTGTGGTTAAAGTTTCTTCCTCTTGACATGCCAGACAAGAAACAAAGAGGCCGCTGCCAGAAAAATCCCCCAGGTCACAAAACCTGGATATATAGCCGGAGGTTAGAGGTACATGTGGAAGTGTGAGTACAGAACACTGAATCATTTCTTTCTACATTAGAACACATGTTATTAATTACTGTCCGGTCCACTTTGCTCGTTTGGCATTATGTTTTTACTCAAGGTGATTTATGAGGATCAGTGGATGTGATTGGGCCTGCTGTTTGTTTCCTGTGTTATCTCAGGACTGGGCATTCCTACCCCTGACTCATGGTTTCAGAGCACATATCACTCTGAATGTGCAGGTCATAAAACTCACCATGATGAGTCCAACCTGGCAACCACAAACAAACCTACAATCACTCACATCCTCTCCCTCTTTCTTTTCCTCTGTGTGCTTCTAAACATCTGGAGAAGAGCGATATCCTCCAAGTAAACAGACCAACATCTGTCTTCCAGCTCCTCTCATCTCTCTCTGCCATCTCTCTCCTTCTTTATCACTCGATTCCTCCTTTAATTTCTCTTCATTTTCTTCACCGGCTGCGTAAAAGTTTCTGCTTCACTCATTCTGCTTCCTCCTCTCTCTCTCTCTCTCTCTCTCTCTCTCTTTCTCTCTCTCTCTCTCTCTCCGTTGGTTTCCTGTGTGCTGGCTCACCAGCAGGTAAACATCAGTGATGGATGTGTTTGTACGGCTGTTATCCTGCAGGTCTGGGCCTTGTGATGGGAGTGATAAAGGACGCTGAGCACACCAAACTGAGTGATGCTCTCATCCGGCAGCTCGGGGTTTTGTTGGTTTTCCTAAAAAAAAGTCTTCAGGAAGTTTGGCAAAGGATGTTCTACCTGTTGCCTCTGCAGTCTTTTATCTCAGTGATGATTTGACATGACTGTAAACATTCCTCTTTTAGTTTTGACTGCCTTTTGTTTTGCATCATCACTTTGTAGGCTCAGCAGTATGGAGTCAGATCTGTCTCAAAATACACAGATGTATTTCTGACTCACACACAAATAAATATTGTTCTACACAAATGTAAAAAAAAAAATCCACAAATAAAAAACTAAATTCACAAACGTATTTCTGATTCATGGACAAATGTGTGAAGTACATACAGCGTATAATCAGATTTTAGTTGTGGTTTCCCAGTGATATCCATGCTGTTGTTAGTACTTCTGTATGGGCAGTTGAACACTAAAGCGAGTGCATTAAAACACTCTCGAATCTACCCTACTATGATTGGCTGAACTGGGGAGAGACATCTGATTGGCTACAGACATTTCCCTGTTGAAAAAAAAGCATTTGTTAATCTAAGCGCGTCAGGGGAGTCTGAAAAATACACACACAAATGCAGCGAGGTTCACAAATGAAAAGCAGCTGGTAAATGCGCCGTATATTTGTGAATGTCTATTAAATATAAATAAAACTATAAACATTTGTGTGTGTGAATCAGAAATACGTTTGTGAACTTCTGTGTGCATTTGTGAATTTTGAGACTGATCTGACTCCATACAGCAGTACAACCTATCACAGATCTGTGACACAAAGCTGAGTTAATTCATAAATTACCAACATGTTGAACAATCATGCTAACATTTTAGCAAGGGCCTGCAATCAGAGAATGAAAGGAAATTTAAGTTTTAGCATTTCCTCACAGGAGTTAGAATAATGGGTTGAAAAGTGGTCACATGATCATTACCTTTCAGTTGCCTAAATGTAGTCTGAGTGACATTGTCCACTGGTTTCCACAGGAGAGTTGTGAAGCATCTCAATGGTAGTGAAATAAACGTTAGGTCAGCCTAACTGCAGCCAGTGGGCTTTAGCCTCCTTGCAAACAGTAACAATGCATCTACCTGACAGGCAACTGGAGTTTAATGAAGTTCTGTGTGAATCTGTTCAAAACCCAGCACTGCATGTCGAACAGGGTGACCATACATCCTCTTTAGCCCTTTTGACATGTCCTCCATGGAGGTCATAAAATTATGACCGGGGGAATTCCCCAAAATGTCAGGGTTTTGCTTAGCTTGTTCTACAGACCATTATAATAAACTGTGGCTCTGAGGCACTGGCATTATTCTGATGTACTTCCCAATCGACATGTTGAGCGTACACGCTCCGGGCCACTCCTTCTCTCAGATCAAAACGGAAATCATCCTCTGACTGCCTGCACAGTGCTCTTAGAAAATGCACTTTTACAGACTGATTAAAAAAAAAAATAAAAAAGGAGAATATGCTACCTCTCATTTTCTTCTTCTTTAACTTTGTGTCATGTTTTATAACTTTGCATCAGCCCACATAAAACAAGAATAGATGATCTCTAGTTTTCTTTTGTTTACAAAAACAAAACAAACAAACAAATAAACAAAACAAACAAACATCGAAGAATCCCTTTATTTTTTATTTTTTAAAGGCTCTGTGAGGACGATCTATTTGAAGTGGATTGCAGTAACACTTTTTGGCTGCAAAAGATCACTGCAGTATAACTGCTGCATGTGAGTTGGAAGGAACATCACCACAAACAGCTCAGCCCATGTTTTAGCCTGTAACTCTTGGATTAGCCTTTAGCTTGCGTTTTAGCCTGTAACTCTTGGATTAGCCTTTAGCTTGTTTTTTAGCCTTTAGCTCATGGTTTAGCCTTTAGCTCATGGTTTAGCCTTTAGTGATAGTGTTCTATCACTCTCTTGTTTATCTTTCTTCTTCTCTTCTGTCCCTTTTCTGTCCATCAGTTCAGCTCCAGTCTCCACCATAGGCCTGTACTACAAAGCTGGATTTGCTCTTAGCGAGGTAACTTCTGGGTTAACCCTGGATTTTCTGTACTAAGAAGCTGGGGGGGGGGGGGGGGGGGGGGTTATAAACCAAAGTTTGTACACTGATGAAGAGCTCTGCTCCAAACGTCTGTGCTGTAATATAGTCAAACTGAGTGAGTGATCAGAGTGCTGTCTGTTTATAATGTCCTATGAATTTATTTTGGATAATCTCACAAATTACGCATTAACAGAATCTGCAGTTTGTTGCCCGCATTTCTTCCTGGTTTTTGCTGCAGTAACAGTGTCGCTCTGAGCCTTGATGACGTGTTTAAATTCTTTGTATTTCTAAAGAATAACTGTCTGCTCCTCCACGGTAAAGTAGGCTGCTCTGCAGGTTTTCTCCTGTTTCTCCATCTTTGTGATTGGTCAGACGCTGCAGACTCCACCCCTTTAATGTGAGCGCGCTCTGATCAAAGCTGGAAGACTCTGGATTGATTCAGCGAGTTGATATCCAGCTTCGTAGTACCGATTATCAGGACTGCGGATGTCTCGTTAAGTCAACCCAGAAAACAGAGAGAGATCCTGGATGAGTTAATCGAGCTTCGTAGTACAGGCCTCATCACTACTAAATTAATCACAGAAATCATTTTCAGCAGAGAAAAACACAGATCTCTCTTCTCACTACTAAACTTCATCAGTCAGCATGATGTTGTCATAGAGACTTTAACGTGCTGTAAATCAATCCGGTCCTGTTTGACCTGATTGGGAAGTTAGAAATAATCTTTATTGGTGCTGATAATCTGGATCAGGATCAGACAGATATCTAGAAGTGAGACTTTTTCAAGATCACCTTGAAAAGTCCTCACAGGGACTTTAACAAAGATTTTGAGGCCTTATTCATATTTTTGCACAAGAGAAATATAGTTTTGAGCAAAGGGCTTGTAAGAGCCTCATTTGTAACAATGACCCAAAATGTAAAAGTTGTTACATTCAGGGTTAGTTATTACATTTTGGTTTTTATTACATTCATGGTTGTTGTTACATATTGGGCTCTAACAGGGCTACCCCTCTTTTTCTTTTTATTTAAGCATGTTGTGAGGCATTATTTAAGTTTTCGTTATAGAAAATTTTCACTGCAAACAGAAAAGGAATCTTTTGTTGAAATTATTGGTTTATAAAGCTACTTTGTTGTCTATGAATATCTTTGGGTATTTCTGCATCTGAGACGGGGCCACATGGACACACTGCTGACGGCCTCTTGGGTATCTCCAAGAGGCCGTCAGGGAGTCCTCTTTTTGGGTTTTCAGAATCTGGTCATCTTAATGTCCCTGAACAAGTGCTGGACCTGGTTTTTAGTTTTCAGTACTACAGTAAAGTCTGTGATTTTTTCCTTGCTGTGACTTGTAAAGAAGCCTTTTATTATTATTATTATTATTATTATTATTATTATTATTATTGTTGTTATTATTATTATTATTATTATTATTATTATTATTATTATTATTAATATTAATAATAATAATAATAATAATAATAATAATAATAATAATAATAATAATATTTATTTATTTATTTATTTATTTATTTATTTTCTAACAGTCTGGAGTCAAAAGCTAACATGACTCCTTACAGTGACACTTTCAGCAGCTCAGACACCTTCATTTCTGTGATTGTAACAGGTATCAAGGTAGATTTGTTGTACCAGATTGTAATCATGTTTATTTTTGCTGTGAAGCTTTTCTTATGCCAGCCTCGAGTGGACACTTGAGGAACTGCAGTTTTTAGCGCTTCTGCATCTGCTTTATTTTTCACACCTAGAGGTGACCTCATGGGTCCAAATTCAGCTTTTCTTATCTCTTACATCATAATGTTGATTAGTAGTTCTGAATGTTCAGTTTTTCTCAAGTTGAAGTTTCAGTAACAAAGCTTAACTTAGTAAAACCACAGCTTTTGATATTATTGTGGTCCCACACCTCTGTGAAGAAGTCAGGGTTTACAATTTTACAAAAGGATGAAAAGAGGAGGCTCAAATCATAAAAAACAAAGTTTTAGCTAAAAGAAAGAAAACAAAAACAGAATTTTAGGCAGATTTGTTGATTGTTTGTTGATTGAAACTTTCCCAGAGTTTTCACCCTGCTGCTCCACATGTTTGTTTTATGTGTTTCCAGAAAATAAAACATGACAGATGTAAGGCCTACGGCAGATCCAGCATTACCCAGTATTCAAGGTGAATGAAAACGATTCATTCTGAGGTGAGGGAACCCAACATTTCTTATTTTCAGGCTTTTACAGTAATAAAAACATACTTATGAATCTTAAAGCCAATTTCCACCAGCAGATCTCCCTAAATCCACACACACACACACACACACACACACACACACACACACACACACACACACACACACACACACACACACACACACACAGATATACACAATCAAGAGGTCAGTGTCCTGAAAGGTGGACCCGACATAGTCTAAATCTCTCCTCCAGGCTCTGTTTGGGTCTAATTAAAACCGAACTTAAGATCCCCATCCCCCTGCCCCCCTTTCTCTCCACTCCAGTGGTTTATTTCCCTAAATGCATGCCTCAAGTGTCGAAAGAAAATCAGAGGCGGTGAGAGAAGCTTGGAAAAGCAGAAAGAGAGGAAGGAATGAATGCAATTTCCATTCAAGCAGGGACTGCATCCGCATTGTGAAACACCTGTAAAAACATCATTTTTCATTGTAGAGCTGTGAGGGGAAGAGAGGGAGGAGATGAAATGAAGAGATGGACAGATGACAGAAGAGAAAGGTACAGTGTACATGGTAAAGAGGAATCTGTCGGTTTATTCACTTGATGTCCCACTGATAAAGACATTAACTCGCACATCTTCATGCTTAGGACATCTGACATGGATGAATTTAGGACAACAGCTGGTCCTTATGCAACCTCTGCACAGCCACAGCAAACACACACACACACACACACACACACACACACACACACACACACACACACACACACACACATTTGTAGAAAAAGAGACGTACTCTCAGAGTCAGGCAGACACAGCAGCCCTCCCAGCAGGCCGGGGCTCTGGCTCATGACATGCCTGCTTCCGGTTGGCCCGCTCTGGGAAGTTCTGCACCTGCCTCTCTCTGCGACCCAGAGGTCCAGTTTTGCTCGTTTCGGTTTCAGCATGACTCTGTCTTTGAAGCTTGGGGGCGAAACCCAAGACTCTCGCTATCTGTTTTATGTGTTCCAGACTGAAAACACCAACTCAGCACACAACTGCTAGATACATCCACATCTGCTGCAGTGATCTAGGACACTATCATTTTATTGTGCGACACACTATATGTATCAAACAGCAGTTTAGTGTACTTAAGGGGTTAGTGTGATTGAAAACCATTTCTGATGTCCAAAAGAATCTTTTTCAGCCAGTAAGGGTCCGTGACCTCAGCAGTTTGAGTGTTTGGTACTATAGCTGCTGATATATCACTTCCATCTAACATGGCTGTTGAAATAAACAAATACTGTTTGTTTATGAGTCCTGAAATTTAAAGCTTTGTAAATAGGTAAATCAAAAAGAGGGCACCTGTGTCCTCAGAGTTGCAGCCCATCCTTTCTTTGACTTTTTCTAGGAATACACTAAATTTATCCCTTCGTCACCCTAAAATATGAAGTATCATTGGATGTATAGTATGTATATGTAGGCGGCCTGCATAGTTGACTCAGCGATGGGTCTAACAGTCAAAAAAAAAAAAAAAAAAAAAGAAGTGGTGTGGGGGTGCTCTATTTTCCATTGGATATAGGGGTGGGGAGCAGGCTGTCCATCTGCAGAGAACACCAGAGGTGAAGGAGTGAAGGAGGGCGTCTGTCTGTGGTTTAGTGCAGCTCTTCATCACAGAGGAACTATGATGGTTCATCTGTCTGAACTCAAACTTCACTGTATGACTTCACTCATGTTTAATACTTTTGACTTCGTAACTCACTCATGTTGCCTTGAATACCTGGGATTGTAATGTGGACACACGGAGCGCTAACAAGCACAGAGAGACACATGCACATATCAAAGCTGCTTCCTCAGTTTTGGATTTGGGGGATTTTTAACAACCCAAGAAGAAGTTTACTGGCCTCAGTCATGCACAATATGAGTTTTATGGCCAAATGTGGCCACATTATTTCTTCTTAGTGGGGCCCTCTCACATGTGAGCTCTGAATACTCAGGATCCTTTCCCCTTTAATTCAGTAGTTCAGTATAAAAATGAAACTCGAATATTACACAGATACAATTCACACTGAGTCAAACTGTTCTTGTAATTTCAATGATTATGGCCACGGCTCATCTAAGTTACTTCTGTTGTTGTCATGCATCTTCCTCTTGACAAAACTCATAGATCCTCTTTGGGTTTCAGACCTGGCTAGTTTGCTGGCTAATCAAACACAATAATATCATGGTCACTGAAACAGCTATTGATCATTTTGACAGTGTGGGCAGGTGCCGAATCCTGCTTGAAAATGAAATACACTTCTTCATGATGAGGAGACTCACCTTGTCAACCAGTCTATTTTTTTTAAATTGTCTGTTACTTTTATTGCTCCAATCATGATCCCTGTTAGTCCAATCAGCACAAAGTCTGATTATCACTTATTTTTTATCATCTGAATGTCAGTGACTGCTGGTATGTGGTTGGTTTTAACTTCAGGGTATCTGTGGGGTCTTAAAAAGTCTAGAATCCAATGATTTGAATTTAAGGCCTTAGAGACAAATATGGTAGGGATGCACTTGTGGTCTGGGCATCCATGAGTTCATCAATACCATCAATTCTTATTTTCAGTATGAACATCATTGATTATGCCATTGATTATTACTATTCAGACATGAGGTCCCTCCTGAAAACCAGATGTAGCATCTCAAGAGGCTAACCTCTAATAAATCAGACAACAGGTCTGTGGTTCATGGATCTGTCACTAACTTTAGTTCCTACTTTAGTCCACTTGTCTCCTCTTACCTCCCTTCCTTCGCCCACACACCCAACACAGCATGGTGTGGATTTGCTGTTCATCATGAGACTGGGCTCCACATTCAAGATTTCCTGCTGCTTAACAGAAGGTTTTTTCTTGCCGCCATGATGGAGGGATTCATGATTGGCTATTTGGATTCATGTTGGGTGTTGGATGTATATATTTGTATATATATGTATATGTGTATCCTTATATGTATCTATGTATCTATGCATACATGTATATCCTTAAAATGAGGAGCTTTGTGCTTTATTGTAAAGTGTCTTGAGATAACACTTGTTATGAATTGGCGCTATACAAATAAAGATTGATTGATTGATTGATTGATTGATTGATTGATTGATTGAGATTGAAAATGTCTAAAATTCTCTTTAAATCTCATAAAATATCTGCAATACGATTTTGAAAGTTTAAAGAATGTAAAGTTTTGACATTGTGTAAAACATAAATAACAACAGAAAACAATGATTTGTAAATCCTGTTTAACCTATATTCAACTGAATACACCACAAAGACAATATATTTATTGTTCAAACTGATAAACTTTATTGTTCTTTTGCAAATATTCACTCATTTTGAATTTGATGGCTGCAACATGTTCCTAAAAAGCTGGAAAGCAGCATGCAGATTTTTTGGCAAGGAACATTACTTCAACTTGTGTAGATCAGAATCAGTGAAAACATAAGTTTAGAGGTTTAGCCACAGTCAACACAGACCAAAGAATTATCACAGGAGCTTAAAATGAGTTCAGTCAGATTAGCAGCTACTTTTAGGTAAAAATGTCTCTTTTTTTCTTAATAAGCTACATCTAAAATTTTCCAGGAATGATGACTTGTACTTTGGATTAATGTAATCTCCACTGTGATGAGAGCTGAGGCTGAGGCTAATGTGTAATGTCAAGTACACCTGATGGACAGAAGGTATCGTGAACGCTCTAAAATGGGCCTAAATGATAAAAGAAAGAGTGTAATTACTGACATCAACTCTTATTTTTTGGTAGACTTGCATCTCTAAGTTTTGTAAACGTAAGATTTTTTAAACAGGCAAACTATGTAAAGGGTAAAAATAACATCTGAATGTCTTAAAGATGTCTCTGGCTGTATCATTTTTGTGGGCCATGCTCTGGATGTAGTTATCTTAAAGTCCCTGATAAACCGTGTCCACTGTGTATGTGAGGGGCCCTTTGTAATGTGAGGCATTTGTCCTCCCTCCTGCTCCCACAGGTCTTATCTGACTCAGATAAAGCCAGACACCTGGTCAGAAGTGTGTCCATGTGGCCCCGTCTCAGATAATAACACTCCGCTGATCCTCTGTAGCCCTTTGCATGATTTATGGGCAGATGGAAGGTGTTCCTAAGGGCTGACTGGGTCAAGGTTGCTGATACCCAGTCTCCACACCTGGCAAGATAAGCCTGGTCATATCCTGACTTTGTGCTCAACTACCTCATCCTGATGATTTCCTAAGCAGAACACCTGAAGGGGAGAAATACCTGCTTTAAGACAGAAACAGACGTAAGGCAACAATTACTCTGGAAATCTCATCACAAACTCAGTTTGAATCTTAAAAAAAGCTTCCAAACGACCTCAAACCTCACCAGTAAATACTAACATGGACTGGAGGTCTAAAACTAAGACTCCAAACTTAATCTGCCAAGCAAACTTTATCTTGAGAAGTAATGACAGGTGAAGCAAGTGACACAGACAAGATGGCAGAAAGCTAACTTGAGCTTTTGTTGATACTTCAAGGGAATAAACGTGGAAATGATCCCGCTGAAGGATGACACAGATAGATGAGTCTGGGACGGTAGAGTAAGTAATGGATTATTCCAAGCAGCTTTGGGGTCGTGAAGGAAAAAGGCTGGAGGTTATCACTCAGTCACTAAGCAAAACACGATGTGCAAAAGCCAGTGAGATGAAGAGAACCTGCACTAAATCAGTGTTACCCTGAAGAAATCTGAGCAGTTAAAGCATCTGAGTATCAGTGACATCATGGTTATTTAAACTGCATCTGATTACTCTGGAAGTGTGGGCAGGTGCCAAGTCTGCTCTCACAAACACAAACAGACTTTTGACAAATGTTCAGGATAAAATGTGTGCACACAAGGTTTACAAAGATTTTCTTTTTTAAAGAAGAGAGTTGCCAGTAACCTTTACACCTTATTTTTTAAAAAAAAAGAAAACAAAAATGACTTGAGACGGAAAAAATGCAGCAACTATTAAAGTAAGTATTTATTGCTTTGACATCAAACCTTAATTTATGGCAGAACAATCTTTTACTCCAGAGGCAGGAGTCATAAAAGACTCAACTAAAGATGTCAACTAAGCTTCCTGTTTTTCTAAAGAAGAAATCCTTTTCATGCATTTTACAAACAATTAAAATTTGATCAGACAATTTTCAAAGAATTTTTTTGCACTGGGGAATATTAGGAGCAACTTTGGCATCAATCTCCTGCTACGGCTGTCAATCCAAGTCAATGGTTTTTTAAGGTTCAGTGATTATTAGAAAAACCTTTTGCAATTGTGTAGCTCACTGGAAACTATTTTACTAACAAAAGAGCACAAAAGAAGCCTTCATAAGTTGTTTGAAGTTTAGAGGATCAAAGACTTTCTTTAAGACCTGTCAGTCTGATGTGTTTTGGAAGGAAAGCCATTCATTGTGAGAAACTTAAAGGAAACTTAAAATCTCTTACCATGCTGTTAACTGTACTGCCTTCAGCAAACAAGGGCCCAACTGTGGAAGAAGATAAATATCTGAAAGTGTGTAGTTTGAAACAAAGATAGCTCATAGGTCTTCAAATGATAACTGCACTGAGTGGTACCAGAGTCAGCATAAACAGTGAAGAGGGGACTTCGAGATTACCTCAAAACGTCTTCATGGAAGAACTGCCAAGCTGTATCTGAGACTAGCCAATGGAAAGAAAAGACTGAGATAGGCACTGATGACCTTGAACTTGGACTCAAGTCTTCAAGTCTTCCAGATCAAACATAAGAACGTTAATTAGATGCAGGACAAATAAAGAGATGCAAGAACGATGCTTAGTACCATCATTTAAACAAAGGAGGCAGCCTGATGTTCCTGGGGTGAGTGGAAGACAGCTTTAGGTCTGCAGAGCTCTAATTGCAACAAAATGTGTGTGTGTGTTCCTGTGTGTTCCTGTGTGTTCCTGTGTGTGTGTGTGTGTGTGTGTGTGTGTGTGTGTGTGTGTGTGTGTGTGTGTGTGTGTGTGTGTTTTCTAAATGCAAAGTTTGAAGAACACGTTCATAATTTTCATTAAATTTGTTATTTCTATATGTGAAAATGTTGTCAAGTCTGCCTTTTCATTTGCTCAATTTCCCATTCAAGCTAATCCATGAAAAATTGAATTGAATATTTTAAACCCCTTCTCAAAAGAGCTGGTGCTGGTGGTTCTTTGTGTTTCCACCAAGGTGCTAAAAACTGCTGCTTAGCAAGCACCAACTCTTTGCTTAGGCCTGAGTGAACACTGACTATGACAGGGGCCGGGGGCGGAGTTAACGTGACGGTCTGTTAAACACTGTTGGAGTTTCTCACTCCAAACCTCCAGATTTGTTGTTAATTAGGGGCTCGGGCTTCGCATGAGCCCTTCTTTTTCTTCATCTTCCGGACAAAATTTTGGTTCGCTACTCCTCCCAGAGCTTTGAGAAAACCCCAACAAATTATATATCAAAACGTGCGGCTCGGTCCAGAATGGTGTGCTATGACTTTTCTAAGAATTTCGGCAATTTTTGGCCGAAAAAACCCCGAAAAACCGACGAAACAGTCCCATTAAGAATGAATGGGAAGGCTCCCCGAGAACACACTTTTTCACACGGCTCCTGCCTCGCCATACTTTCAGCTAGAGACGTCATTCTTGCTTCAAAACGTTGACACATCTGTCCACAGCTTAAGTTTCAAGGGGCATTCTGCTGTCTTTAATAGTTTTTGAGAAAACAAAGGTAAAGCAACACAAAGTTTTGAGTTTTTTCACTAAAACTCAGCTCTCACAGTGCGTGACATCATCACTCAGAGTGGGAGCAGCAGCTCATGACACACAAGGAATTTCCCAAACAAATGTCTCGTGGGACCACAAATTTCACTCCACGGTCATAAAAATTACATCAAAACGTAGGTATTTCCGTTGCGCTTCTGTCAAAGCAGCCTTTGAAGTCAAAGGATGGAGCTCTTAGTCAGGAAAGGGCCAACTGTCAGCCAAACCTGACCACCTCTCTGTATTTGCTTGCATTTTGAATCTCTCGGGTTTTTCAGAAAAGGGTCACTCATTTTGAACTCGGCCGTGAGGGCAAATTCTTGGCCCTACATATATAAACTTGACATTGACGGATTCCTCCGGCCCTCTGGATTCCCACGGTGCGCTCGTTTTTCTGATAGCTATAACGGTTTGGCAACAGCGAGCATTTGTTTGGACACATGCCTCATCCCAAAAAACGGCAGAGAGCAGCTGTCACAAAGAGGTGTCCCTTGATCTCCACAGCTGCTCTCAGTTAAATCGTCATGGAAACCATGCAGCTCTACATGAAAGACTAGACAATTTCCACGGAAATCGTGAGAGGGGCTCGGGCCGCATGCCGGCTGGCATACTAAATATACTTCCTGATATACTTTGTAATGTGTCCCCTCCCTAATTGTCCCTTAATCACAATCATAAATGCACACATGTACACATAGGCGGTCTTCACTGTCCTTTAATTGAATCACGTTCTGTGGTGGTGTACTATCAGCCCGAAATGCAATAATTGATTGATTGGTTATTGATTTTAGCCTTTTGACACAAATCAGATTTCAAGCAAGAATATAGCTCATTTTTAAGAATTTGAAGGGCTTTTATTTTGAAATGCTACATCAGAATGAGCTGATATTAAATGAATGACATCCTGGGGTGGTGTACTATCAGCCTGAAGTGGAATCATTGATTGAATATTTATCTGAGCCTTTTTATCTTAATCTTAAATCAGGAACGACTATAGCTCAGTATCTGGAATTTAAAGGGCTTTTATTTTGAAATTTGCCCACACGGCCAAGTTGAAAATGAGTGATCCTTTTCTGAAAAAACCCAGAGGGATTCAAAATGGAGTTTTTAGTGAAAAAACTCAAGACTTTGTGTTGCTTTACCTTTGTTTTCTCAAAAACTATTAAAGACAGCAGAATGCCCCTTGAAACTTAAGCCGTGGTCAGATGTGTCAACGTTTTGAAGCAAGAATGACGTCTCTAGCTGAAAGTATTGCGAAACAGGAGCCGTGTGAAAAAGTGTGTTTTTTGTTGTTTGTTGTTCTCGGGGAGCCTTCCCATTCATTCTCTATGGGACTGTTTCGTCGGTTTTTTCGGGGTTTTTTCGGCCAAAAATTGCTGTAATTCTTACAAAAGTCATAGTACACCATTCTGGACCGAGCCGCACGTTTTGATATATAATTTGTTGGGGTTTTCTCAAAGCTCTGGGAGGAGAAGCGGTCCAAAATTTTGTCTGGAAGATGAAAAAGAAAAAGAACTAGAGAAGTTGCATTTCCTTGCAGAAAATGCGTTGAAATGCTGAAGCTGAAGACTTGAAATAGTGAAACAAAGCTAAAAATGTGGAAAAATGTGAAATAAAATTGCTGAAAGGAGTTAGACAAAGCATTCCATGAAAATGTGGGAAAAAAAAGTGAAGACGAAAGGGTGAAGAAGTAGTAGTGAAGAAGACCAGGAAGAGAGGTAGATGGATTGAAAAAGATGGAGTGAGTGAAAAAGTAAAGAGAAAGACGGAGAGTAAAGAAGTGAGAAAGAAATAGTGGGGAAAAAAGAAAGTGAAGAAGCAGTGAGGAAGAAAGAGTGAAGGAGAAGTTTAGGAAAAAGAAGTCAAGAAAGTGATGAAGAAAGGAGTGAGGGAGAAAGGGCGATGAAGAAAAAGGAATAGTGAAGAAGAAGTGAAAAAGAAGCCAGGATGTAAAGGAGAAGAAGTGAGAATAAAGGAGTTAAGAAATGAGAAAGCTGCATAAAAAAGGAGGAGCAAAGAAGAACTGAAGAAGTCTTTAGACTATGTAAACAATAAAATGTTGAAAAAAATGTAAATAACAGCAAAATCTATGAGTTATGTGTAAATAGCATAAAGTCATGTGAAGTAAAGAAGAAGAAAAGAAAAAGAAATGAGAAAGCAGTATAAAAAGAATGAGCTAAAGAAGACAGACTGAAGGAGATGGAGTGAAAAACAATGAAAAAGATGTGAAGAGAAAACGTTTGTCATAAAATGTTAAAAAAATTGTGTAAATGACAGCAAAATCTATGAGTAATGTGTGAATAGCATTTAGTCATGTGATCAGATTAATGTGTTAATGGAGTCTGTTAGTCAAAATATGCAGAGATGAAGTTTAATGAGTTTGAGTGGATGATACACTGTAAAAACGTTTAAAATAAAGGGTTGTTTTTTTTCATTTTAAAGTACAGGGGGCAGAGATGTGTAGCTAACAAGCAGCCTTAAGCTGAAAGTGAAATGAGTGTAATGACATCTAAGTAGAAGAAGATGTGTTTGAAGGATCTGTGGATCCATAAAGGTGTTAGAAGATAGATGGAGGACTTGGAAAATGGAGCTGCAGCCTTTAAACTGCCCAAACAATGTGAACATGTGTCTCCTATGTGTGTGTGTGTTGGACTGTGTTTGCATGTTATTTGACTCCCAGCTGAGCTCAGCTGTTACCATGGTGACCACAGCTCAAATCATAACAGAGTAACTGCAGTTAGAATACAGCTGAAGGCTTTGGGATTGCTGCTGAAACTCAGTCTGAACATCGCATGCTGTGCCGAAACCGTGATAGATATGAGAAAAACGAGCACACTGTGCGAATCACAAGACTCAGAGGAATCTGTCAATGTGCATTTTATTTCTGTAGGGCCAGTAGAAAGCACAGAAAATCTGAGTTGAAAATGAGTGATCTTTTGCTGATCTCTGAGAAAATTCCTCAAGAGTTAACAGTGGAGGTAAATGAGAGGAGGAGAGGGGGTGTCCCGACAGTTGGTCCTTTTCTGACTTAGTGCTTCATCCTTTGACGTCAAAAGCCACTTTGACAGAAGCACAACGAAAATACCTACGTTTTGATGTGTTTTTTATGTGTGTGGAGTGAAGTTCGTGGTTTCACGAGCAGGTTGTTTGGGAGGTTCCTAGTGTGTCATCAGCTGCTGCTCCACTCTGACTTGTGATGTCACGCACTCAGAGAGCTGAGTTTTTAGTGAAAAATCTGAAAAGTTTGTGTTGTTTAAGGAGTGAAATCTCAAAAACAGTGAAAGATAGTTAAAAAGTTGAAAGATGAGTGAAAAGTGGAAAGATAAGTGAAGATTTTAAAGCAAGAATGGAGTCTGTAAGTAGAAGTATGATGAAGTTTGAGGAGCTCAAAGTTGAAGGAGTTTTAGGAGCAAAAGTCAAAGTTCCCCAGTCATTTCAGATGGGAAATTTTTTTGACAAAAAGTGAAATAATTCAAAAATTTTAAGAGTTAGAGATTAGAAAAGTCATAGCACACATGTCCTAAAGTAGCTGAATAGTTTAAAAGTTGAACGGTGAAAATCGGTGAAAAATTGTGGAAGGAGATAGGTGCCAAAAAACGTACGGAAGAAGAAGAAGAAGTGAATAGAAAGTCGAAGATCTATAAGTTGAAATGCTGACTCAGCATTTCAACTTAACTAGAGAAATTGCATTTCCTTGCAGAAAATGCGTTGAAATGCTGACGCTGAAGACTTGAAATCGCGAAAAAAAAGCTGAAAATGTGGAAAAATGTGAAATAAAATTGCTGAAAGGTGTAAGAAAAAGCATACCATGGAAATGTGAAAAAAAGTGAAGAAGAAAGAGTGAATCAGTAGGAGTGAAGAAGACCAGGAAGTGAGGTAGAAGGATTGAAAAAGAAAGAGTGAGTAAAAAAGTAAAGAGGAAGATGGAGTGTAAAAGACGTGAGAAAGAAACAGTGGGGAAAAGAGTGAAGAAGCAGTGAGGAAGAAAGTGAAGCCAGAGTAATGAGGAAAGGAGTGAGGGGGAAGGGGTGATGAAGAAAAAGAAGAAGTAAAGGAAGTAAAGAAGAAGGAGTGAGAACAATTAAGAAATGAGAAAGTTGTATGAAAAGAAGGAGCAAAGAAGAACTGAAGAAGTCTTTAGACTGTTTAAACAATAAAATGTTGAAAAAAATGTAAATAACAGCAAAATCTATGAGTTATGTGTAAATAGCATAAAGTCATGTGAAGTAAAGAAGTACACACACACACACACTCACCCAAACATACACACACACACACAGACACACACATACACGCACACACTCACCCAAACACACACACACACAAACGCACACAGACACTCACACAAACATACACATAAACACACACACACAAACACAAAAACACACACACACACACACACACACACACACACACAGACATAAGCATTACGTGCACTTAAATGTGAGGGGGTTTTGTGTGAACTGATGTACCTTTAACATCATCAATACACACACACACATACACGTTTGAACCCTTTACATGCCCTTTCAAGGATAAGAAACCCTTTGTGTGTAAGCTTTCATTAAAAATACATGGTTTAAATTGAGTTATTTGATTCAAAACGAGTCCTGACTCTGTGTGTCTGTCTGTGCTTGTTTGATAATATAGCCAGGCTCTCCCCGAATGCCCCAGAATGTCCTTATGAGTCATCATTCATGGGCAGCTGCATGGTTTCCATGGTGATGGGACTTCAAAGGACAGCTGCTGAGTGTAACGGTCACTTCTTTGTGACTGCTGCTCTCAGGCTGGATTTTGGGGTGAGAAATGGTCCGAACAAACGCTCGCTGTAGCCAAACCATTATAGCTATCAGAGAAATGAGCGCACCGTGGGAATCCAGAGGATCGGAGGAATCGGCCAATGTCAAGTTTATATATGTAGGGCCAAAAATTTGCCCTCACGGCCGAGTTGAAAATTAGTGACCCTTTTCTGAAAAACCCGAGAGATTCAAAATGCAAGTAAATACAGAGAGGTGGTCAGGTTTGGCTGACAGTTGGCCCTTTCCTGACTAAGAGCTCCATCCTTTGACTTCAAAGGCTGCTTTGACAGAAGCGCAACGGAAATACCTACGTTTTGATGTAATTTTTATGACCGTGGAGTGAAATTTGCACGCACTCAGAGAGCTGAGTTTTTAGTGAAAAATCTGAAAAGTTTGTGTTGTTTAAGGAGTGAAATCTCAAAAACAGTGAAAGATAGTTAAAAAGTTGAAAGATGAGTGAAAAGTGGAAAGATAAGTGAAGATTTTAAAGCAAGAATGGAGTCTGTAAGTGGAAGTATGATGAAGTTTGAGGAGCTCAAAGTTGAAGGAGTTTTAGGAGCAAAAGTCAAAGTTCCCCAGTCATTTCAGATGGGAAATTTTTTTGACAAAAAGTGAAATAATTCAAAAATTTTAAGAGTTAGAGATTAGAAAAGTCATAGCACACATGTCCTAAAGTAGCTGAATAGTTTAAAAGTTGAACGGTGAAAATCGGTGAAAAATTGTGGAAGGAGATAGGTGCCAAAAAACGTACGGAAGAAAAAGAAGAAGAAGAAGAAGAAGAAGAAGTGAATAGAAAGTCGAAGATCTATCAGTTGAAATGCTGAGTCAGCATTTCAACTTAAAAAAGATGCGAACAGAAGAACAATAGTGGCTCGTGGCTCGTGGCTCATGCGAAGCCCGAGCCCCTAATAATAACATCAGTTTTCATAGTCTTTTGGCTGGATTGGCACGCACACTGTAGGGATAACATGACCCTTAACATGGTGTGTGTTTGTTTTGGAAATGAATGGAGATCAGATCTTCTTTTTAACACTACTTTTCTTGTTCAAGGCAACTTTTTACCAGATACATGAGGAGGTAAGGTATTTATCAACAGTTACACAGCGCTGTTGTTTGAAACGTGACAACAAGTAAAATTTGTTGACTAACTCGATTTGTACTGTAGTTTGGTCAGCTGGTGTGGATGATGTAATCAAAATGCAGAACATTGCACAAAATCTGAGGTAGACTTGCAATCCTTAAAAAGTTAAATGTAACAATACATCGACAAACTAATTTGAACTTACACTTAGCAACAGGCTACTGCCTTTTTTGCATAAAGTCTTAAGGTGTCTGACCATGTAAACAAAATAAATAGACAAAAGAAAATGTTCAGCTTAGAAAATGTAATAAACAAACAAAGCCATTGCTTTAAAGATTACAGGCCAGAAAAATGAGCCCGTCTACAGTATTAGGCTTTAACGCTGCTCTGTGACAGGTCACAATGTTCCCACCTACCTGTGCTGAATACCCTCTCAGAGGGGGAGCTGGTTGCAGGGATACACAGGGAGGGCCTTGCTAGCTGGCTCACTCGAGGAAAGTGTTTTTCATATGTTTTCTACCATTCCAGGGGTTCAGTTTCCCCGTCTGCACCTGGAGCTTTAGGTAGTTCTCCAGCTCTGCCTCAATTGACTGCAAATCAGTGACTCCTGTGTTGCTGAGGCGTGGCTTTTAAAAAAACAAAAAACTGCACAGTGACTTTCGCTGCTTCTTGGCAGGTAGCTGTGCTGTAGCAGCTTCTTCCTCTGCCTCTTCTGAAGCCTGTGAAGTAGAAGGATCTCCTTGGTCTCCCTCCTGAACCTCAGACATCACTCCCATTTTGATGGCCTCAATCTTGACTGGCTTGATATATTGGATCTTGCATCTTGGCTCAAGCAAGGATGCAATGTCCAGCAGGTCATCTGTTTCCTCCTCATCATCATATTTGTCATTGAGATAGTCCATCACCATTTTCTGTATGTCTTTTGTGAGCTGTGTATCATCATTTGAGGGCTGAAGAATACTTGTTCTAAAGAGGTGCAACACAGGCTTCAGGTATGACGCACTCACTTATGATTCAGCAGAGGGGGAATCTGTGAACTCCATACGTGGCTTTAAGGCCTCGTTCACTGATTCCAGAACATCCATATCCTGCCTGTTTTTTTTGTCTGCACTGAGGACCTGAGAGATAGCCTTGTGTTGCTGCACCACCCCTGCCACCATTTCTGACGTGAGCCCCACCCATAGACTGTAAACAAAATGGACGTCATCTCGCTCGGCTCAAACTGACTGAGGTCACCACAAAAACTGCCCCCTCTGGTGGCTGGTTGCAGTACAAGACAAAAACTCTTCCTCTCTATTCATTCCAGATGGGCTGTGGTCAAACTTCATGCTGACTCAGCATTTCAACTTAAATAGGTCACTGGACTTTTCATTTAAAAAATGCACATTTTGAAAAATGCTCATTTTAAAAAATGCCACTTGATTCTTCAGCCCTATGACATCACGTCCCTTCATCTCGGAATTATAGACTATAGCCCTCCACAGAACACCCTCAGAACTCTCAACTGAACAGTGACGTAATATCTTCATCTTCCATTCGCATTCAGTCAGCAAACATGCCCTTCTACCTGCTCACTGCGTGGGTTCGTCCAAAGGTTGGTGGCATAGTGAGGTCTAGTCTGGAACCTGGCAGCCCCACTTTACTACGGATTGACCAAAGTGGTTTGAAGACTCAAGCTTCAAAAAAAGGAAAAAGTATGCTTGATCAACCACAGCCTCTTGAGGTTAAAAAACCCTCTTGTTATGCGGTGGCCAAAGCAGGAATCTTAACCTGTTACACTGGGCTAAGAGAAGTGTACTACTTCACCACAACAAGGCTGACAATATGCTTTGCAATGGCGAGGCGAGTACTTGCCTCAAGTCGTCTTGTGGCCCAGGCTTTATTTGGGATTTTCGTCCCCCCTCATACCTGGGCAAACACTAACGGCCGTCCCCTGGGGATCAGAAGAACTCGGGCTATACGAGCAGCACCTGAGCAAAGACCAGGAGGACCAAAATCTGCCCAAGAGGGAAAAGAGGTCAGAAAAGAGGCTGTTAACGGAGGTCTGAAAAAAGGCAAAGACAAGGTTGCAGTGGAGAAGATGAGAATGGCAGCAGATGAGGAGATTAGAAAGGCTGCATTCGAGGAAATGAGAAACGCAGCAAGAGAAGAGAAAATGAGAAAGGCTGCAGAGGAGGAGATGAAAAGAGCAGCAAGAGAAGAGAAAATGAGAAAGGCTGCAGAGGAGGAGAGGAAAAGAGCAGCAAGAGAAGAGAAAATGAGAAAGGCTGCAGAGGAGGAGATGAAAAGAGCAGCAAGAGAAGAGGAAATGAGAAAGGCTGCAGAGGAGGAGATGAAAAGGGCAGCAAGAGAAGAGGAGATGAGAAAGGCTGCAGAGGAGGAGATGAAAAGGGCAGCAAGAGAAGAGGAGATGAGAAAGGCTGCAGAGGAGGAGATGAAAAGGGCAGCAAGAGAAGAGGAGATGAGAAAGGCTGCAGAGGAGGAGATGAAAAGGGCAGCAAGAGAAGAGGAGATGAGAAAGGCTGCAGAGGAGGAGATGAAAAGGGCAGCAAGAGAAGAGGAGATAAGAAAGGCTGCAGAGAAGGAGATGAAAAGGGCAGCAAGAGAAGAGGAAATGAGAAAGGCTGCAGAGGAGGAGAGGAAAAGGGCAGCAAGAGAAGAGGAGATGAGAAAGGCTGCAGAGGAGGAGATGAAAAGGGCAGCAAGAGAAGAGGAGATGAGAAAGCTAGCAGAGGAGGAAATAAGAAAGTTTGCAGAGGAGGAGATGAAAAGGGCAGCAAGAGAAAAGGAGATGAGAAAGGCTGCAGGAAATGAGAGGAGAAAAGCAGCAGAGGAGGAGATGAAAAGGGCAGCAAGAGAAAAGGAGATGAGAAAGACTGCAGAAAATGAGAGGAGAAAAGCAGCAGAGGAGGAGATGAGAAAGCTAGCAGAGGAGGAGATGAGAAAGGCTGCAGAGAAGGAGAGGAAAAAGGCTGAAGGAGAGGCCATACAAATGGCTGTAGAAGAAGAGATGAGAAACGCTGCAGAACAGCAGATGAAAGAGGATGAAGAAGAAGAAATGCAAATGGCTGCAGAAAGGGAGATTAAAAGGGCAGCTAAAATGGTGAAATTGGCAGCAAAAAAAGAGATGAAGAAGGCAGCAAAAGAGGAAAGAATGAAAAGGGCTGCAGAGGAGGAAATGAAAATTGCAGCTAAAATGGAGAAAATTGCTGCAAAAAGAGAGATGAAGAGGGCTGCAGAGGAGGAACGGATGAAAAAGGCTGCAGAGGAGGAGTTGAAAAGGGCTGCAGAAGCAGAGACACGAAAGGCAGCCAAAAAGATCAGAAAGGCTGCAAAAAAGGCAGCGAAAGGGGAAACAGTTGCAGTTAAAGATGAGGCGGAGGAAAACTGAACTGATGTTCCACCTGTACATACTCTGTAAATTAACCAGTAGATAGATTGTTAAGTCACCTGTAGTTAGATTAATTAAGTAACCTTTAGTTGGATTAAGTTTCCTTTAGTTAGATTAAGTAACATTTAGATAGTTAAGTTTCCTTTAGTTAGATTGTTAAGTTTCCTTTAGTTAGATTGTTAAGTTTCCTTTAGTTAGATTGTTAAGTTTCCTTTTGTTAGATTGTTAAGTTTCCTTTAGTTAGATTGTTAAGTTTCCTTTAGTTAGATTGTTAAGTTTCCTTTAGTTAGATTGTTAAGTTTCCTTTTGTTAGATTGTTAAGTTTCCTTTAGTTAGATTGTTAAGTTTATTTTTGATAGATTGTTAAGTTTCCTTTTGTTAGATTGTTAAGTTTCCTTTAGTTAGATTGTTAAGTTTCCTTTAGTTAGATAGTTTAGTTACCTGTAGATAGTTTGTAAATAAAGCTGTACATAGATTGTAAATAACATTAAGCAAAATAAAATAAAAAAAAAAAAAAAAAATTAAAAAAAAAAAACACGACTGCACGATTCAGTTTTTGTATGTAATGGTGTATGTTGGGTGTACAGTTGGGATAATTTGTTCCCTTCAAACCAGCTTATTTATTCATTTGTCCGTTTTTTTTTTTATGCCACCTACTCTGATATATATTTTATAAACATTCAGTGTCAGTAAACAAAAATACATCCACATTGGCTTGTGAAGAAACAGGTGGATACCAGCGCTTATATGAAAAGTCCATCTACCTGTCAAGGTACATGATAGCTTTTGGTGTGTGTATTTGTTTTGCTTTGTTTTGTTTTGTGTATTTCATTGCTGTCAGGAGAATTTTCCCTGTGCCCTGACTCACAGGCAACACGTAGT
Organism: Labroides dimidiatus; assembly: GCA_030710495.1. NCBI lineage: Eukaryota > Metazoa > Chordata > Actinopteri > Labriformes > Labridae > Labroides > Labroides dimidiatus. The sequence continues at coordinate 1,814,988 of CM061154.1, read as the reverse complement.
GCTGTAGTACTCAAGTCCGGACTCGGACTCGAGTCCGGACTCAAGACGTTTTTCTGTTGTCTCGGACTTGTCTTGGACTCCTTGGTATTTGGACTCGGACTTGTCTTGGACTTGGCTATGGGACTCGCTAAATGTTATAATAGTCTCGACCGAGTCCTGTTTATTTTTTTCCCTCCCTGAAATGAATGCCCTCCTTCAAAACAAACTTCAAGTGAAACTATTCAGATTATTGGTTGAAATCAAAATCCATCAAAACCGGGCATTGACATTGGGCGCCAGGTAACCATGGTTACCAAGGAGCCCAACAGAATAATGTCGGCTGACAGTGGCATCATACGGTTTGCATTATCCAATCACAGACAGCTCGCGAAGAGGAAGCATGAGGCTACGTGCAATTTTTGCTCCAAAGGTGTTACTGAAACTTGTGGAACTACATCCAACTTTGTGAGACATCTACAGAGGCACCACCCTGCAAGGTAAGTCACCGACAGCCAGTGCTTCCCCCCTCTCAAACTGCAAGCATGCTTCATGTCTTTGCATTTCAGTTTTTTTTTACTATGTTAAGAAAACCAACAGGGTTGTAATTAAAGTTAATTATTGCGACAATGGCCGTATTCTCTACTTTTGGAAAACTAACGGGGATCAGTCTGTTCTTTTTAAAATAGCCATGTTGCTAACGCTAACATTAGCTTATGTGTGGACTAGCTACCTACCCTGGTTTACCGTGACCCGATTTCAACAAACCAAATGTGGGACGAAAATCTGGCGCAGGAATATTTTGGTTAGGTTTCGTTTTGTGAAAGCTGTTTTGTAAACAATTTTAATAGCATTTGAGTATGCTTGAGCAAACATCTTGCCAAATTAGCAGTTAACAGTCAGACATGTTAATAAACAGCACGTTTACAATGAATACCTCCAGACCTGAGCTACACACAGCCTGCAACAATGATGACTGAGATCATTACAATGCAGAGGCGATGCCTGGTGGACTGACTGTGGCAGCTTCATTGATAAACTGAGAGCTAACTGCAGCTAAATGCGACAAATGAGACGAAGACTCCTCTCAATCCTCTGCTGGGCGCCAAGCCTCCTCTCAGTCCTCTCGGTGTTTCACTTATGGAGCAAATCATTGTTAAGAATGCTCATATTGATTATTAAAAAATCTTGAAATTGTCACTCCAGCTTTTGATGTGATACGTGATTGATAGCCTACTCTCAGATTGCATCAGATATTTTACATACGTTTAGAAAACTTGTGTAATGTATTTTATTTGTTTTAAAATGCAGCTACAGTATTCTAAACTACACTGTTTCCCAAACTATGTGTCATGTCTGTCAAGTTCTGTTGGTTTTGCACATTTTGATTCATGTTTTGTTTCCGCTTTTATTTTGAAATCACTAACCCTTGTCTCTGTCTTTTAGATTTGTTCCTGTCTGCCCTGCCCTGTCTGTCACACCTGATTCCTGATTGTCTTCCCCAGCTGTGTCATCACCCCTCATTACCTCTTGTATTTAACCTCATGTGTCTCACTGTCTCGTTGCCAGTTCGTCGTACTTCACAGTCTTCGTCCCAGCCTTGTTCATAGTCTCGTCTTGCTGTTTCTGATTCTTGCTCTTGTTTTTTGGACCCTGATTCTAGCCTCGTGTTTTGGATACCTCTGCCTGGTTTTTGGATTACCCTTTTTGTGTACTGAACTCTGCCTGTCTGACTACCCGCTTCTGTGTACCGAACCCTGCCTGTCTGACTACCTGCTTCTGTGTACCGAACCCTGCCTGGCTGACTACCTGATTTGTGCGTTGAAACCTGGACTTGTCAATAAACCTTCTTGTGATTTGCGGAACTTTTGGCTGAGCTTGCATTTGTGTCCTTTCCTGGTTCTGGTTCTTGACACTATGCTTTGAATAACAATTCATTAGCAGGACCGAAATGTTGTATCAAAGATACTTTAAAATTAGGATGTAATTTAAAATGTGATATTACCTCTAAGACTATAATTGTACCATCAGCATTTTGTATCATGACATCATTAAGAACTTTATTAGAGTGGTGCAACTTGTGTTACTATGTGCTAAATTACTATATTGTGATTGATATATTATACATGTCTGCTGTTACTGTTTTCTCTATGTTGTGAATTGGAATTTTAATGACCAAGTGACACACAGAGCATACATTAAGTTAATTCTTTGCCTATTATTAAATTCCAGTACTAATAGATTATACTGCATTTCTCTCTCCAGGCTTCAGGAGTATCAGGCAGGCCAGCAACAGTCGAGTTCACAACCAACCACTGATTCCTTCCAGCGGCAAAGGTTGCATGTTCAAGTGTATAGTATAGTATATCTAGCCTTATTGATAAGTTTGTTCAGGTGAATTTACATCAAAGTCATGTTTCAGCACCACACTGTTGTATCATTTTGTGTAAAATTTAGGGTTGAAAAAATTCATTTTACCAACGATTCGATTCATATGATTTTCCATGGTTATCTATCGACTCAGTTGGATTGTGGTGGTATTAAAGTAGGTCAATACTGCACTTCTGATTTGAAAGCTGTAATTTTTTTAATGGACACAGAATGTTATTCTGTAATAAAACGTTTGGGGAAATGTGAAGTTGCACTTCAGTTTCATTTAATTTAAAGTGAAAAGGCTATATTTAAAGTAAATGGTATTACCTCAGTTGATTGTATAGTATGGCTACACTGCACTTTTTCCTCATCACAAATACAACAGCCCAGTCTGAGTCGGGGTAACATGTTGTCTTGTATCTGGAGATTATTGAGTACATTATTAAGTGAAATTGCTCTCTAATTGATCCTACAGTGTTTTTACACTGCACATGCTTATTGATGATTATAAATCATAGTGCTATAGTAGAAATAACATCTTTAGCGTCACAAAATTTACAAACAAGTAAGTGGTCTCAAAAGTGTATGAACATCTGAACAGACATGTTGTACCAACTATATATCTATCTAGATATATAGTCGGTATAACATGTCTGTGTTTACTCTCAATCTCATTTAGACTTGGACTTGGACTCGGGCCTTGTGGACTTGGACTTGACTTGGACTTAGACCTATTTTGACTCAGACTTGACTCTGACTCGACTAGCATGGACTTGGACTTGTCTTGGACTCGACAAAGGTGGACTTGACTACAGCCCTGGCAACACGGAATGAACACAGTGAGTAGAGTTTCGTTCAATGAACTTTACTGCAGGAGCGAGCAGTTTACAACTAAGGCGACTGCCTCTTGGTGAAGAGGAAATCTCTTCAGTGTACATTTTATAGGAACTTGGTGTCCACCTCCATGTCACATGATAATACATTTCACACAGTTACAGACACAAGCATTTGTCTATGTGTGTAAATAAGTCTCGATCTTTCTCACACACTGGCGTAGAGAGGTGAAAAAAGTGATCTCCTCTGGGCCACTCAGTATCCAGAGTGGAATCCTCCCTAGGCTAGAAGTGAGAGGTTCACACAAAGATTTCAATCAAAGTCCTCAAGGTCTGTCCACTTATTTATGAAAAAAAAAAACATAGAAGAAGATAGTCAGGCCTCTCATACAAAGGCCTTAATACATAATAAAGGTTGTAAACCTTTTAGACAGCAAACCCTTAAGACATCCTTGCTAGTAAATCAATTAGATATTCTTCATGGTTGCATGTGATTATATGAACATAACATGTTAACGTGAATCTTGAGATGTGTATATAAGTTTTTCCTTTACATAATGATAATATGTATGATAATATGTATATCGCCCCTTGGCGAAGCCACAAGCCACTATTGTTCTTCCGTTCGCTTCTTTTTTCTTTTTCAATATCTTCATCTTCCGGACAAAATTTCGGTTCGCTTCTCCTCGCAGAGCTTTGAGAAAACCCCAACAAATTATATATCAAAATGTGCGGCTCGGTCCAGAATGGTGTGCTATGACTTTTCTAAGAATTTTGGCAATATTTGGCCGAAAAAAAAACAGAAAAACCGACGAAAAAGTCCCATAGACAATGAATGGGGAGGCTTCCCGAGAACACCAAAAAAACACACTTTTTCCCACTGCTCCTGCCTCGCCATACTTTCAGCTAGAGACGTCATTCTTGCTTCAAAACGTTGGCACATCTGTTCACAGCTTAAGTTTCAAGGGGCATTCTGCTGTCTTCAACAGTTTTTGAGAAAACAAAGGTAAAGCAACACAAAGTTTTGAGATTTTTCACTAAAAACTCCATTTTGAATCCCTCTGGGTTTTTCAGAAAAGGATCACTCATTTTCAACTCGGCCGTGTGGGCAAATTTTTGACCCGACAGATATAATACAGAGATAATCTGCTCTAAATCCTGGTTAAAATTTAAAGACTAATGTAAATGAATTCAATTCAGCTTAAAGCTTATTGTAACCCACGCCAGTGTAACAAAATAGTACCCTTTTCAAATCTTGGAACTGATAAGGTTTCTCATGAAGTTCGGATTAGAATAGAGGCTAAAACAAATAACCAATCAATGATTCAGACTCATGCTGATAGTACACAACCTCAGGATGTCACCCAGTCAATATCAGCTTATTCTTATGTAGCATTTCAAAATAAAAGCCCTTTAAATTCCAGAATCTGAGCTATAATCTTGCCTGATTTCCGATTAGCATGAAAAGGCTAAAACATATAATCAATCAATGATTTCACTTCAGGCTTATAGTACACCACCTCAGGATGCGACTCAGTTAATTTCAACCAATGCTGACGTAGCATTTCATAATAATAGCCCTTCAAATTCTTAAAAATGAGCTATATTCTGGCTTGAAATCTGATTTGTGTAAAAAGGCTAAAATCAAAAATCAATCACTGATTGCACTTCAGGCTGATAGTACACCACCTCAAGATGTGACTCAGTCAGTATCAGCAAATTCTGATCTAGCATTTCAGAAAAAAAAGCCCTTTAAATTCCAGAAACTGAGCTTTATTCTTGTCTGATTTCAGATTAGCATGAAAAGGCTAAAACCAATAATCAATCAATGATTCCATTTCAGGCTGATAGGACGCCACTTCAGGATGTGACCCAGTTAATTTTAACCAATTCTGATGTAGCATTTCAAAATAAAAGCTCTTCAAATTCTTAAAACAGCTATATTCTTGCCTGAAGTCTGATTTGTGTAAAAAGTCTAAAATCAATAACCAATCAATGATTCCACTTCAGGCTGATAGTGAACCATCCCAGGATGTCACTCATTCAATATCCGCTGTTTCTGGTGTAGCATTTCAAAATAAAAGCCCTTCAAATTCTTAAAAATGAGCTGTATTCTTGCTTGAAATCTGATTTGTGTAAAAAGGCTTAAATCAATAATCAATCAATCATTGCACTTCGGACTGATAGTACACCACCACAGGACGTGACTCAGTTAAAGGAAAGCGAAGAGCACCCATGTGTACATGTGTGTGTTTATGATTGTGATTAAGGGACAATTAGGGAGAGGACACATTAGAAAGTATATCAAGAGTATGTATGCCAGCCGGCATGCCGCCCGAGCCCCTCTCACGATTTCCGTGGAAATTGTCTAGTGGTTTTTTGAAACACTCAACACCGGTGACTGTTGGCTGTAACCATGGCAACAAAACAACAACTCTACTCTGTGTAACTCTGGTACGAACGTGTCCCATAACTCTGAGCAGAAACACACACACAGCACACGGACGCCGGCTGATCGCTGGTGATGCATTCACTGAGCCCTGTAATTCTGAAACACACAGTAACTCATCTTAACAGTAACACATCCCCATTATCTAACACAACCCACCAAGTCTGTCACAGTCTGTAGTGATGTACTGACATTTTATACTTACACGATGACATCGCTCCACGTTTGAACCAAACCATTTCAAGCTAGCACCAAAACAAACTTTTGGGCGGCGGTGTATGTCTTGTATCTTTGGTATTCTACCTCTTCAAGATGGGATTTCTGGGATTTCTGTGCACTGTTCATGAATGATTTTAAATGATACATCATGTCTCTGGTTTAAGTATCTGAAGTATCGGAGATAAAACCTTACTTTGCATTTAAAGTTTAAACATGCAGCGTCTTCAATTTGACATATGAGTGTATTTTCCTCAGCTACAGTGTCATATATTCAAAACTATCTTAATTATGCTCTCATTTGGACAGCTGGCTTCTGTTTCTCTGAACCCAGCTGTTATTTCAGTGTTATGAATAAAATGTCAACATACAGTTGGGAGCAAAATTATTCAACCCCCCTGGTGTGTTGGGGTTTCAGGCAAAACATATTACTTTGAAGCTGTTTTAAGTCATGAGATCTGAAGAGATGTTAGGAGACTTAGGTTGCAATAAATTAACAGTATTCATATGCTTCCAGGTTTGTGTGATCAGGGAATTGTAATGCTCTGACCTAGCCAAATATACCTAGGGTGTGTGGGGGGTTGAATAATTTTGCTCCCAACTGTATGTGCATATGTATGGTTTTTTTTTTTTTTTTTTTTTTTTTTTTTGAAAAAAGGTTAAAACTAACAAACAAATAAAAAGAAGAAAAGTCACATGACCCACATGCTGTTTGCTTTGTTTATTGGAGGTATATTGTTGAACATTTTACAAGCTGTTGCTTAAATGTTTCCATTTGGAGAGAAAAATGCAACACTGAAAAACAGTTACTAAGCTCAGCAGAGAACACTTTAAGAGCCCCTGTTTGAAAGGCACTAAAGTCCCAGTTTTATTATCAGTTTTTTTTTTCTTGACACATGCAGACACAACTAACACTTCAGTAGCTACATAACACAGAGCTTTCAAATGGCTTGTTAGTTGAGCTGCTGGACACCAAAATGTGTGCAATAATTAGGTGGGATGTTTAAGTAACACAGACTGTTAATTCCATACACTGAACCATAGTACAAATGTAAAGCGACCATAACTTACTTCATGTAGACGGCAGGCTCTCAGTTTGCTGTACACTCCATTGAGTGCAACTATCTTAAATATTTTAAGATTAAATACAACATATTGCTGCTATTTAAATACATAATGTGTCTTTTAAGTTAGATTTGCCCTTCAGAGGAATTATGTGTAATCACAAGACAATCATCACTTGGATTTTTTCATGTCTGCAAAGAAATGTACAAAAAAAGTCTCTTTTTAAATAATGGTGATGGTAATACATTCAAATAATAACATAATAGATCCTCAGCATTATTGTTGTGGGTTTTAAATAGCTAGTGATGTAGAGGTGCTTGAAAGCGACAGTATGTCATCATATTACTGTTCATAAAAACAGATGCACCCTGTTTGGTTCAAATACTGCAGAAACAACACTGATGCACAGCTTGGATGCCGTGTCAGTGTCATCGTCATCGTCATCGTCGTATCACAAATACTATCGATCATCAGGACTTCAATCAGAAAGCTGCAAATTTCTGCTCCAGAGGCAAAAATCAAAGTCCCTCAACTGCCTGCTCGGAAATTTAAGCTCCACTGCTCAACAGCTAAACATGAATATGCACATGCCCATCAGGCTGTCAGGTGAATATCAACATGATGGGTGGAAAACATTGCATTATAGAACAGATACTTTGTATGTTGAAGCGCTGGCTTCTCTTGAGAGAGCGTGTAGTTCGTCTGTTGATAGTGTGAACAACTGCATCCTCAGCATATGGGTGAACATTGAACAGTAATTCCTGGCAGTTTACATATGGTGCCTTTTTGTCTAATCTTTTATACTGCTGTGAGGCACATTTAGACTCTCACCATCTTCTTCCACTGGTTGAGACCCTTGTATCCTGCTCCTGACAATAATGATAAAGCTGCTATATGCCTCTCTGTCTCTGCCACCTCCTCACTCATCCTTCTTCAGCTGCTACATTTGTCGTGATCAGTCTGTCTTGTTGCAGTAAGCCCGCTGCGGTCTCTTCATCACACCATTTGCCTTTCCGTGTGTTTGGGTGAATGCTTCCACCCACTACCGGCATCCGCATCCCTCTACCACCATGTCCTGATAATTCTTCAGCACCACTCGGTCTTGAGGGTCCAGGTAAAGCAGGGCAATGGGGCTCAAAGAGGTGGGGACGCAGCAGGCCCGAGGCACTGCTCCATTCACAGAGTTCACAAGGGTTTGAACCATGGCGTGGCTGGAGGAGTTCATGTGGTCAGCCAGGGGGAAGCGACACTCTCCCAGACAGAAGAATGCATCATAGCCACTTGGTGCAATGATCCACTTGTGCCAGCCCACATCATTGAAATCTACATATAGAGGATGACGCCGGCATCGGTTACGGGAAAGGCGTTTCAGTTTTGCAGCACGGCCACCATTTCTTTTCACTCTTCCACGGTCATTCCAACTAATTCCTCCTTTTTCAACCCCCCAGCCTGGTCCTGTATACCCCATCTTTTTGTCCCTCTGCAAAGATTGGTCCCTATTGCGGCCCTTGCTCCTTCCCCTTTCTTTTTTCCCTTTTCTCCCTCTGAACCTTTGGCCACCACTCGGGGTCCTTCTGCCATGTTTGACCAAGGGCTCTCCACGCCCATCATGACTGTAAGTCACCAAGAGTGGTCTCTCCTGGGCCCAACTATGTTCGTTCTGACCCACAGACCTGCATACCCTTAGATGTCCCTCTTTGTGTTTCTCCACATGCTCCTCACCTGCAGCAGAGGAGACACTCTGATCAGGGAGCGAAGTGGTACTGTTCTCAGGTCGAACCTCCAGGAGGAAGCCAAGACTGCCAGTCCCTGAAAGAGCCTTATTAAGGAGCTCTGTGTTCAAGCTAAATGCCTCCCATAAACCACTTTTGAGGCTGGTGCTCAGTAACCTTGTCTCCAGCAGGGTGGACTGAGGGTCCTCATGGTGCTCAGAGAGGTATACATTTAGTCTGTGGGCTCCAGGGCCCAGCGAGGCCCTGACACTGCGAAGGATCCGGAGCTCGGCGGAGAGCAACTTCTCATCTTGAGGGATGGAGGAAACATTGAAGGAGATGTGAACCTTCTTTTGATCCTCTGCTTTGGAACTGTCAGCAAGGGCCTCTAGAAGAAACATGAGAAAGACAACTTGCATGAATATTTAGTAGTGATGCTCTGAAGTAAGGAAGTTCTATCACAGGGCTCCAGTTAATCAGTAATATGGCAGTTTAACTACACAGCCTGTAGATAACTTCATCTGCATCTGTCTTGATCATTAAGTCCAGGTGGTACTGTCCTGAGTTGCAGTTTTTAAACTTCGCTTTTACTTGATTTTTAAAAAAAAGTTATCATATAATTTTATTTTGAAGTATTTTGTTCCCAGTGTGCTAAGTCTACTTCTGCTTTCTTTGTGTTCCCACCTGGTGATTGTGTGCCCCACCCTGACTAGTTTCAACTATGACTTGTGTGTTGCCTGTGTTTGTTTGTTACCCAATGTGAATGAAGTTTTTCTGCTTCTCTTCTCTTTGTTAGTTCAATGGGTCTCCTTTTCTGCATTCTCTGATGTTTTTTTTATTGCGTATTATTCCTGGGGGATTCTTTTGTTTGAGTTTCAGTTCCACTTGGACTTTGTTATAATTATGCTTTTTTTACTCTTATTTTTCCATTTTTCATGACGTAAATTAAGCTTTCGAACCTGCTTGTGGCGGAGCAACAGCTTAGACACAATATATGAACAATATTTTGGGTTTAGAATAATCAAAATGTTGATAACTTGATGAACTAATAAGTTATTCTGGTGCTGACTAACTAGGCCCATAAAGTGATATCATGTGGTTGACTCAAACAACATTACACATAGACACCAACTACATTTATCTTTTGTTGATTCTTTCTTGATTAGTATCAGCATCCTTATCAATATGCATATCAGCAGCAAATAAGTTCAGTGAAGGCTGAAATTTGTGCTAATAGCTGAGGCTTATTGTTTTTAAGTTACAACTTTGTATGAAGATGTTTAAGACTGAGGAGTTCCTCAAGTTCACCACAAAACATACATATTTTACCCACAGGCTGTATAATAAATGGATGTAGTCGGTGACGTCACGTCTGTTTCTGAAACTGAGTTTTGAGGCAAAACATTGGTGGCGGCCAACTTTTAGCCTCCTTACTGACAGCTGTATGGTGTCCACTTGTCAATCAGCTGAGCTGTGCATCTGATTGGGTGAACTTGTATTTTTAATTTCTTCTAAACTGCTGAGTTGGAAAAAATCCCCCCAGAAGAAGAATTAACTTTTTGGACTGAAGTGGTTTTTTTGTGCCAGGCTGTAAACATGTTTATTTCTGCTGTGAGAATGGCTTTTTTTTTTTTTTGGCTTGGTGTGAAAAGGTAAAGGTAGCCATAGGTAAAGTGCTTTATTGTCACTGTAGCAGAACAACAACAAAACTGGAGGTGCAATTGGATTGGAATTTTGGTACAGTTTTTGTCTGACATCAGTTTTATGATCAGAAAGAAACACACTAACTTTAATTTAATATGGCGTTAGAGAGGCCATATTTTAAAATCAACATCAGGTTTTATTTTTGAAAAAATCTCAGTTATTATAACAAATTGATTTAATTTTAGTCATTCTCAACAGATAATATTTAAAGACACAAAATCAAATCAAATAGAATAAAATAAAATAAATGCAGAAATGGGTCTTTCTGGGGGAACAATGGTGACCCATCAGCAAGCACCCCCCCCCCCCCCCCCCCCCCCCAGAGTCTAAAACAAAACTCCCTTCAGTGTGAGATTTCTAGCACATCTTATCTAAGAGGCACAGATGGATGATGTTGAGTGTTTAGATTGTTAAATGTTGAGTCAGGACAAACATCTGCTCCTGTCATAAATAGGATCTTTATACTTCATCTGTGGCTGATAAAAGAATACAAAAAAATGCTTGAGCGACAGGATCAGCTGTTTTGATTGTAATTTAACAAGTCATAAACACAACCTGAGCTTACCATTGTGGTGAAAGCTGCGTACAGTGTTTGCCTGCTGAATGTGCTGGCTGGGGAAGCTAAATGAAGGGTCCTCCACTAAGTGGTACTGCTGCTGGTGGAAGCGGTAGAGATCCAGGAGGTATCGAGGCACTGGCACCCCAGGCCGAGGGTCTGGCTGTGACTGCAGGCCCAGCCGGCTCAGGAGAAGACTCTGGATGGTCTGAGCTAGACTGGGCTTCAAGAAAGAACCACCCGGTGGGGTTGGCGAAAGGGAAGGCAAGGTTGGCACCCTGCCATCGTTGATCTCGCTAGTGTCTCCACCCTGGCGACCAGATGAGGCTTGAGGTAGCAGCAGGACCATGAGGAGCAGGAGGTTAGCAGGGAACATGGTGGACCTGGAGGGAGGGGTGTGAGGACAAGTTTAGTGGAAAAATAGAGAGATGTGGATACAAAGAGGTGCTGTGATCAAATTAGGAAGAATAACCTTATAAAAGCAGACAGTGCAGAAGTTCCTTTGCATTTGGTGTTTGGAATCTGTGTTTTTGGTCAGGGGCAATGTAACTCATATGACACTGTATAAAAGACTGGTTGAACAATCTGCTCAAGAGATAGCTGCTCTGAGATGCTCCTGTGCTCTGTAGATCATGCTTATGTCCTCTCCTTCCTGGACATGCAACTTTCTCATTAGTCTCCAGCCTTCATGTGGCATATGTTCAAGAAATTTACTGTCCACATATCCATACAAAGTTGTTTGCTCATTGCTCCTAGCTGCAGAAACCATGACACTTTGTTTTTCTCCTTTAATTTATGGTGAACTTCATATCCCCAGAGCCCATATATTTCAGAGGACACCTAAAGAAGAGCAAAGAGGTCTCCATCTGTAATTGAATTTAATTTAAAGCTGCTTGTTTATGTAAAAAAGTCATCAAAGAGATTTCTATGAAAGACAAATAGTATCAATCATAAATGGTGGACTCCAGTGACATGGGATGAAGTTTAAGGGCCTGTCACAATGATAGATAACTTTTTTTCCACTCTATTCCTTTTCAAACCAGAGGAGAAAGTTTTGAATTAAAGAGATTCTGTTATATACATATACATTTTGTTAAAGGCAGTCAAAAGATTCAGCAGCACTTGCACAACACAGTAGTCTGACTGTTATTGTTGTTGTTGTTGTTGTTGTCCATTTGTGCTTGTCAGGTTAGATTGCCATGTTGAGAACGGAACCTGACGTCAGCATTTTCACTGAAAACTCCAGCTTGCTGTTTACACTGCAATAGTGGCCGCGGCGTTTCAGAAAAATCTGTGACACTGGAGGCTGTTTTTAAAGGTTTCCATTTTAGATAAGCTAAAACGCTGTTTCTGTGTGAACAAGAGGCCAAAATACAACAATACCTTTGCTTTTTGTCCCAAAACTGTTGTCGTGTAAATAGCCCCTAAATCAAAAGATTGGCAGTTCTATCCATCTCATGCAGTGAGTCATATGCCAAAGTGTCATTGAGCAAGACACTTGACCCTGAATTACTTCTGCTGACAGAGGTGTGACTGTATCTGAATGAAATCAGCTCATACTGATGGTCCCCTACTGTAACATCCTCTGCCATCAGTGCTTGGGTGTACTGAGAACTTATATAGAAGCATCTGAGTGGATGTGTGAGTCCAAAGATATCATTGGACCATTTACAACTTGTCAAAAACGCTGCTGCTTAGTTACTCACCAGATCATAAGTCCTGTCACATGACCCCCCTCCTCACCTGCCTGCATTGGCTCCCTGTGGCCTTTCGGTACCAATTCAAAATCTTGGTGTTAACATACAAAGCTTTTCATGGTGACACTCCTGCACGCACCAGTGAGCCTCTCAACATTTACATCTCCTTCAGGCCACTGAGGTCCTGAAGTCCTTTGACCAGGGGCTCCTGGCTGTGCCACGGACAAGGTTAAAAACTAAAGGGGACCAGGGGTTTCAATCTTTGGCCCCAAACCTCGGGAACTCGTTGCCCTTGGCTGTGTGAACATCTGCCCCTGTGCACATTTATAAATGCCAGTTAAAAACCCACCTGTTCAGGCAGGTGTCTGGACTATCATGATCTGACTGTTGTTGTGTGGCACCTTAATGTCTTACAGATTTCACTTGCTGTCCTCGTATTTTTATATTGTGTGAAGTACCCTGTGATTTTACCTGCTGTATCTTTTATCCTCTATTTATTTACTTCTTGTGAAGCACTTTGTGACTTATAGCTGAGAAAAAGTGCTATATAAATAAAGACTTAATTACTACAAGTCCATCTACCATGACACCTTTGGGTTGAGACTGAAATAAGATGATCACATCTTTCAGAGTATGGCAGTAAAGGTAGAGGTTGTGTTTACAATGTCTGGAGAGCGATCCCAACTGAAACTGCATGTAAAAAACAATAAATCAAGACACTTAAACAAGTCCTGAAAGTGTCCTGGCAGAAACAGATGCTATGGATTCATAGTCTATCTGTGCTGCATAAGAGCTGCAAGGTGGTGCAGAGGTTTGAATCCACTGCCAGATAAATACCTGTCTGTGTCCAGTCTGCATGCTCTACATGCAGTACTTCTGCTTCCTACAGTGGTCCAAAGACATGTTCACTCTTCCTGTCACTGCCAGAGAGAAGAATAACTGCAACAATGCAGCTCAGCTTTGGTCCCTCTGCTTTCAACACACCTTTATACCTACTGAAGTGGGACTATTTTCATGATCTGGCTACAGCCTTCAACTCTCTGACTCACTTTTATCTGACTCAAGACCAGCGATGAGCTTATCCACCTTTATGTCCATTCTCAGTGCGGGAAAATTACCACCAACAAGGCTCACACAGTCACCTCCCTGGATCTCTGTTCTGTAGTGCAGGTGCTAATAACTGAGCTGGTAATTACAAACCTTGAAAGTTCATAGTTCTTTGACCTAAAGAGGTTGAGAGGATCTGCAAAGTGCTGCACAAATGAACAGGAATGAATTGTGTAGTTTTTCTTCAGCTGAAATATTTAGAAGCAGATGCACCTGAGTCATTTATCTCTTCCTTAAAGATGAACTCCTACATTGTTATCGCTCTCTTGTCCATGCTCCTCCATATCTCTTTCCTCCATCTCTTTATCCGATCTCTTGGGGAATTGATTCTACCTTTTACAACCAGATAACAGGAGTGTTTATGGCAGAGTAAACACATAATGACGCTGTAATGACCGCTAATCTCACTGCACTGTGGGTTAAAAGGAGGTCACAGGTGTGAATGAGAGCACGTTTTTATGCCTTCTTGCTTGTGTGCGTGCATGCATTTGTGTGTGTGTGTGTGTGTGTGTGTGTGTGTGTGTGTGTGTGTGTGTGTGTGTGTGTGCAGTTTGTGGTTCAAAGGGCAGGCCTGGGAAAATGAGCCACCTCCAGGTGTGGGATTGTCCTAGCTATCCATTAAACTCTTGCAGCTCCACCCAGGGCTGTTTCACCTGGGGCGCTGTGGAGGACAATTACAGATTAGGCACTGTACTGGACAGCCTCTCCCATACTCTGAGGAGGATTATAAAGCAGATTAAGGAAAACAACACCTGTACTTTCCTCACCTACAAAAATCAGCTGCTGACCCTGAGGAGGTTCAAAGGTTCAGGGTGTATCACAGCTCGTGTGAGCAAGAGAAACACAAAAGGGAAGTGGTTGTCCTAAATCACATATTTGACGTCCTCATCTCACTGTTGTGACTGGTTCCTGCAGAGATTCCTGACCTAATTTAAAGCCTTTATATACCATATACATCAGGGTGCCACCCATCCATGTGGACTCATCCCAGTTATCTGGGACACTGACATTTTTATCACCCCCACACTTCCTGCTTTACGTCTGGCTGCTCTTCTTAACCGTACCCTCCTGGCACAAACCAATCAAATGCCCCGAGTAGCTGTGTGATGAATGGGTGAGAGATAAGGTGAAATGAAGGGTTGGGGGATCTGCAGTGCTGTGTTGTTCTGCATCCCAGCTTTATTAGACATATTAGAAGTGACCTGACCTCCTGAGCTGACAGTAGTGTGACCCCGGCGTGAGGCGGACAAGTGTCACTGCCGGCCTGCCTCGTGTCTTTCTGAACTCTTTGATTAAGACCTCTGACCTATGGCGTCCGCTTTGCTGTGCCCCCCTTTTTTATCTGTTTATTTCCAACCCTGCTCCCTTTCCCCTTCCCTCTTCCTCTCTGCATTCCTTGAACTTTGTCCTTTTGCGTTGGCTCCAATAATGTCAAACTTCTGTCTCCCTCTTTCTTGTGAAGTCATTTCTTAATTTTTGTTTAAAGGAATCTTTTTCTATTCTCCTCTGCATCGCCTCTCCAGTCTCTATCTCCCTCTCCTCTGCTTTTTTTTCCAAGGCCTGAAACGAATGGTGTTTTTGCGGAAGAGTGCAGCCGACTGTTACCGGGCCAGAGGGCCGGAGTGTCACCACAGCCGGCTGATTTATCCACCGCCGCTGTCTTCATGTTACCCATGGTCCCTCAACTTTCCCTTCCTGTTGTTCTTCCCGTGTTTCTTTTCCCAAATTCCTCCTCTCATTCGCCCTGACCCCCCACCCCCCACCCCACACCCCCAGCCTCCGTCAAATTCTTATTTTTCTCTGCTGCTGTTTTATGCTCGCAGAACATGATACATGTCGTGGGATTCATTTTCCTGCTCTGAGCTTACTCAGATACTTAAAATATGTTGTGTCAGAGAGCCTTGAGATCACAAATGTGATGTTGAGCCTACAATTACACCTCTTAGGATACATCTGCTGCCATTGTTGTAGTTTTTTCCATTCAAAGATAAGAGCAACTGTGAAGTTATGTCTTTATTTGTCCCCTACTTAACTCACCATTAATACCCAACTTTGAGCTTTAGAGTTAATGTGTAACAGAGCAGGATGAAAAGTGTCCAAAACAGATGCTGCTGGAGTTGTGGTCATGCTCACTGAGGCATAACAGATGAAATCATTAACACAATATTCCAGGTAGGCTGCTGTGCGCTTTTATTGCTCTGTATTAGCACAGCTCGCTAATTCATCCCAGCTGGGCCGATTAGCAGGCTAATGACCTGGACGTCAAACTGTATGTAACACACAGAGCGTGGGAGAGAGAGAGAGAGAGAGAGAGAGAGAGAGAGAGAGAGAGAGAGAGAGAGGGAAAGACACACACACACACACACACACACACACACACACACACACACACACACACACACACACACACACACACATTTGTTTCGAAGCACCGGATTGTAACATTCAAACATATGCTAATTGTTAGGCAGAGGGAGCGCTAACACAAACGCAGACATTCTTCAAGATGTAGAACTGTGAAGGAACTTGGACATAAACATGTGGCTTGGAAGCTCACACACACACACACAGCTAATTGCTTAGCTAATTGCTAAGGGCAGTGAGCGCTAACATGTACGCAGAAACACTTTGAAATGTAGAAATGTGAAGGATGGGCTGCAAATATCGAAAGGGGTTGAGTATTGGTCTGAAGACACACATGCGTGCACACACACACACACACACACACACACACACACACACACACACACACACACACACACACACACACACACACACGCCGAGAACAGTACAAGGTCCAAAACACTTGCTAATTACAGGGTGGAGTGAGCGCTAACAATAGGCCTACACAGAAACACAAGCTGACATGCAAAACTGTGGATGAGCTGGGTTGTAAATATGTGTGAGGATTTGGATAAAGTACATTAAAACACACACACACACACACACACACACACACACACACACACACACACACACACACACACACACACACATATTCTGTGTAAACATTATGCACACACACACACAGGCTCAGCAGAAATGTATAAGTCGAGTGGATCTCGGGCTACTTGTTTTAATCTGTATAAATATGGACGTAGTATCTGTGATGTCACCCGTCTGTTCCTAAAACAGAGAAATGAAGCCAGTCATTGGACAGGGCCATGTTGGATATGACACAAGCTTTAAGCTTCTTTTCTAATAGCTTTAGGGCGCCCGTCAGTCACGTGAGCTGAGCTGAGTTAGAAAAGAATTCACCCCTGTACAGTGTGTGCCGATAGGGAAATAAGTGTTTCAGACCCAAGCCGTTTTTTTGGACCAGGCTGTAAAGATGTTTTTTTATGATGTAAAAGTCTGTTTTGTTTTGTTTTGGTTTCCAGTCTTTCTGCAGCCAGCCTCTAGCTGATTCTCCATGAACAGTAACTTTCAGCACTTCCACATAGGCTTCATTTTTCTCTATCAGATGTTGCCCCTTGGTTTTAACATGACAACTATAACATGAAAGAGAAGCACACACGCTGTGTTTTGGCTTCATTCTCCTTCCTCAGAGCACGATCCCAGCTTCAACAAGTTGCCATATCTTTACAACTCTTTTCATTCATCCTCATGCTTCTTTTCCTCCCCACAGCATGTCTTTTTGTGCTTCAGCCAGTGATGCCCGGAGGTCCGAGTCTCACAAGTGCATTGTGGTTAGCAGGAGGCCCCGCGAGGTGCAACACAGCAAAGGCATCAGTGGAAATACTGACATATCTAACCCGTGACTGCTGAAAGCTCTGAGGCTGCTCTCATCGAGTGTCTGACAGCTTAACCGACATGAAATACGGAACAAAAACACACCTCTGCTTTTCACATTAAAAGCTCCTGAGTGTTAACACTGAGACTCGATTCATTCTGAGCATGTTGCAGCAGCATGGGATTACGTTATGCTCTTTGAACTCATAATGGGCACATTATTCTTGGACATGTTGCTCACCGGACAAGATTTTGATTGAGCAACAGTGTGTGCCAGCACTTGATGCATGTGCATGACTGTGTATGCATGTGTGTGTGTGTGTGTGTGTGTGTGTGTGTGTGTGTGTGTGTGTGTGTGTGTGCTGATCCCCTGAGTAACTAATGGTTTCAGCAGCACAGTTCCTGTGGCTTGCGGTTTGACAGACAGACAGATATGTGTGTGTGTTTTGTGTGTGTGTGTGTTTTGGTGTGTGTGTTTGTATGTGTAACAGGGATGTAGTACTCACGTCCAGGTGTAGTGGGATGTATTCAGAGTCCATGGTTTATCCTTGAGCTCCAGTGTTACGATCCCTCGGCTCTCGCTCCCGCTTCTTCGGACAGAATGAACAAAGTGGACTTTTTTTTAACCTCTTTTTCTCTCCTCTCTTCTTCTCTTTTTCACACCTCTTTCAAGGTAACCAGTGCCTGTCTCTTCTATGTCTCCTGTGTAAACAGACTGTTACCTCCATGTTTCTCTCCCCCTCTCTGTGCCCTCTTTCAGCTCCTCATCCTGTTGTCAGTGTCAGATAAGCAAACTCTTAAAAACATACACCGGCTCCCCCTCTGCCTGCCCGCCTGCTTGACCTCTGCTAGAAGGCAACACCCTTTCTCTGCTGCCTGCACTTCCACTTCCCGCGTCTTTAAAACACACTCGGGTTGCAGTGTGTACAAGGAAGCTGCAGGAGGAAAATGAGCTGTATCTGTCTATCTGAGTGGACTGTATCACCAGCAACAACTCCCTCTTCTTCCCTAAACTGTCCTTACTATGTTTCTCTCTCTCTCTCCCTTCCTCTTCACTCTGTTCCTCCCTTTTGTATCTCCTCCCCCTTTCCCCTCTCTCTCTCTCTCGCTCTCTCTCTCTCTCTCTCTCTCTCTCTATTCCTTGGCCTCCCTCCTACATGCACACACACTTTTTTCCTCTTTTTTTCTGTCTTACACTAAGTGCCCAGCTGGTAAACTCAGTTTAACTCTAATTGACTTTCCTGGCCACTGAGATCCTCCCAAGTAGTGATGTCACTAAGGTAGATGGACAGGCTGTTATCTCTCTCTCTCTCTCTCTCTCTCTCTCTCTCTCTCTCTCACACACACACACAAACAGAAGCAAAGCAAAGAAACAATCGTACAGGTTTTGCACCCACAATCACACTTAAATCAACTGAAAACACTCAAACAAAAGAACACAGAATCACACACTAACTTGCTCACCCACAGCCACACCTGTTCCTGATAACCCTGAGGTCAGCACACAGAAGCAGCAGACTGATTATTTTCCACATCTCCTCCCCTCACAAACTCACCTGCTGCTCATCTTTGGCAACATTTCACGTTTGGGCCCACATGCTCGCAGTCATTCGCTCCGTCATTATAAATACGAGGCCCCATGACAGAGAATGAGAGCAAACACATTCAGTTTCAAGACAAAGGTATGAATGGATGACTCATAACAGCTGCTGTGAAGTCACCCCGCTAGA
Organism: Labroides dimidiatus; assembly: GCA_030710495.1. Taxonomy (NCBI): domain Eukaryota; kingdom Metazoa; phylum Chordata; class Actinopteri; order Labriformes; family Labridae; genus Labroides; species Labroides dimidiatus. Next base: position 1,795,838 of record CM061154.1, on the reverse strand, counting down.
GTTTTGTGATTGGATGGGAATAAACGTCAAGGTGGAAAAAAAGGAAAAAAAAAAAAAAAAAGAGAGAGAGAGAGCTGTACTTCTCCACTACGGGTTGAAGCAAGGTGCATCCGTCCTTCCAGAGCTGAATCGGGTGGCGGAGGTGAATTTGTATTCATGGGGTGGGCCCATGAGAAAACGTCTCTTTAGGATGCACTGTCTCACATATTAGATCTCATCTGGAGAATCACTTGCCCACGTCCCCACTGCTCCTCCTTCTCTGTCCCCTCCACCTGCTCTTCCCGTCCACTCTGGGACACACACACACACACACACACACACGCACACAAAACCATCCACAGACCTCATTCATCCCCAGGCTAAGTAATTGTCCCAACTCAGAACAACATCACGCACACACACACACACACACACACACACGCACACACACACACACACACACACACACACACACACACACACACACACACACACACACACACAACATCATCTGAAACAGGGTTTTACAATCATTAGATTTTTCTGACATCAAATTGTGGGAAATTTTTTTAATTGTCCACTCATACATTGTGTCACTTCTTCTTCTTCTTCTTCTTCTTCTTCTTCTTCTTCTTCTTCTTCTTCTTCTTCTTCTTCTTCTTCTTCTTCTTCAGCTTTATCTAAATAAAACTCTTGATTCACAGATAATCTTCTTCCAGTGGAAGTCTTCTTTGAAGATTTGATACAAAACAGGACAAGAAAACAATACAGACAGAAATGATAGGATAGGTTACAAAATGAGAGGATACAGTGAGATATCATACAATAAAATGCTGAACACTTTATTGTTTATTTGTATTGAGTATGTATATGCACTAGTTAAATCAGATAGAATACGTCTAAAGTGAGGAGAACTGATAAAACAAGTTTGAAGTGGACATTCATGTGAATCTTATCTTATCTTATTATTCATGTAGTGCCGTATAGCCTCATATAGTAACCACAGTATTGTGTCTTATTATATTGGTTTGTATGGTATTGTATCATATAGTTTGGTATTGTATCCATGTTAGCATATTGTTTTCTTTTCTTACTGTAATGTAATGTGTGTAATTTTTTAGTACTGTATAGTTTTGTATAGTTTTAAATGACAACATAGTATTATCGAGTATCATATAGTATCATAAAATATCTGTTGTATTGTATCTTATTATACTGTATCATATCGTACCATCTTATTTTGCATCTTTCTTTTTTTAATTGTAAAGTATCTGTGGATTTGTATCCATCCCATAGACTGTATAAAATATGGATGCAATCTGTGATGTCATCCGTCTGAATTGAAGCCAATTGTTGGACTAGCCAAACTGGATATGATTCAAGCTTTGAGCTTCCTTTCTAACAGCTTTAGGGAGCCCATCAGTCACATGAGCTGAGCTGTGCTTCTGACTGGACAAACCTGTGAGCCTAATATCTTCTAAACCGCTGAGTCAGAAAAAAAATCACCCTGGACATCGTGTGCCGATAAGGAAATAAGTGTTTCAGAACCAGGCTGTAAATATGTGTTTTAATGCTGTAAAAGTCAGTGTTTTTATTATTTTGCTTGGTGTGTATGTGACTTCCAGTCTTTCTGCAGCCAGCCTCTGGAGGATTCTCCATGAACAGCAACTTTTAGCACTTCTGCATGGGCTTCATTTTTCTCTATCGGATGTTGCCCCTTGGTCCATCCATATCGCATCCTGTCACGTGTCATTTCATATGGTGTGGTATAGTTTCATATATCATATCATATGTTATCATATCATTCGGTATTGCAGTCCCTTTAGGAAGTTGTGATGTTACAATCGTAACAATTAATGCAGTTTTTTTTTCTTCCTTTTTGAAAAGATTGATACTAAATATACTTTTGAATGTGCTGATAAGAAGATAAACCATCAGCCAGCTCCTAAATGACCCTGAATGCACCATCAGCTTTTTGTTGTTTTACTAAGTAAAACAATGAAAAACTCTTGTATACTTACTGTGATGAACTACATAACTCAAGACTATATCATTACTTCAATGTGTATTCATATGCTTAAGCTGAAATCAAGAGCATTCATTGTCTCCAATGTTGTATGGAAAATATAGTTAAAATTCTAAAAAAAAAAAAAAAAAAATCCTTTTACTGAAAAAAAAAGGAAACATTTTGACCCGTATATTTATATGAGTATTTGGTTTATATGGAAAGTGGTCTATTGATAGTTTTTCCAACCTTAAAGCTATTCATGAAGAAACAAAACCATTTTATTATAAAATGCAAAATTCACAGACGTGGAAGAACACATTAAGACCATCAGAGGGTCAGACGAGAGCTGCAGCTGGGGCCTCAGCAAGTGCCTTCTCCACACGAGCAGCAATTCCAACCTCCAGGTTTCCCATCCTCTGGAAAAGCTGTCGACTTCCTGTCCCACTTACTTCCGACGGGGGTGGAGAGAAACTTTTAAAGTAATACCTCACCGCCCTCTTAACAAGCCATCCATCCGTCCTATATCCCAGAGTTCCCACCTCCGTATGGCTCCGTCGCTCCTTGGGCTCGGAGGACGAGGCCTTGTCGGGGAGTAGGAGGAAGAGGACAGAGGGAGAGGATGGAGGGTGTCTGGACATATTCTTTCTTCAGCTATCTTTTTCTTTTGTCGTCCTTTTGAAGCAAATAATCTCATATAATCACTCGTTTATCAACAAAAAAGGATAGTCTTCTACATGTGAACAAGGGTATTTAAGGTAAATCCTTTTAAGGTGTGATGGTTACAGGCCTGACAATGACACCTGTTAGACTGACCGTGACAGACGCTAATAGATAGCTGATTTTGCGTTACTTAACAAAAAATTATAATGTATTTCTAACACTTCTTGTGGTCATACTGATGTTTTAAGACACATATTTAAAGTTTCACTTTTCAATGTTTCACTGTCAACACACCATAAGTTACATGACCGCCTGTACTGTCAAATCACTTTCTGAAGGATATCGCCACAAAGTGCCACAAATAGAAATTTGATGTTCCAAGCATTACCGTGAACAAGTTGTATGGGCATGATCACAAATAGTTTGTATTTTCATATTCATAATATAAGTAGCTAACAGGTAAATACAAATAAGACCAGGTTTGTTGTTGCCCAAAAATATGTAGTTGCTTTGAAATGGACAAAGTTCATGAAAGTTTTTTTCCCGAACCACAGTTCAGGGTCAAGTGTCTTGTCTAAGGTCCATGGGCCCAAGTTCATTTTGTGTGTGTGTGTGTGTGTGTGTGTGTGTGTGTGTGTGTGTGTGTGTGTGTGTGTGTGTGTGTGTGTGTGTATGAAAACCACTTGGGGGTCTAACCCCTGATCTTCTGATTGAGAGATGACTGACACTACCACAGTATCCCACAGTGATGAGTGATGGAGCATGTCCTTCTTTATGTCCAGCTTAAGATATTTATTTATATATTCATTTATTATTTATTTATCTAACAAATCTGATCATGGTCTATACCAGTGAGTGTTATATACAGAAAAGGGGAAAAATCAGTGCTATCAGTGTCGTCAGTGTTATAAGAAAGAAACTAAAGAAGAAGAAGACTTAAAAGTGACGTGGAAAGCTTCATGTACTTTATATGAAGTGTTGTTCTGGAACTTATGGAAACAAAGGAGCCTAATGACTTGGTCTGACTTGTTCATCCATAGACATTTTCCAAAATCTAATTTTCCTGAGGAGAGCACGTCATGGAAAAGAGTGAGTCATGCAAGAAAAGCTTTATGGCCCAAAATAGTCAAAGATTTATGTTCAGACACTTAACCTGATTGATGCCTGAAAGCCTGAAAGACAAACATGAGGAACTCGAGTTATTTCTGCCATTACTTTATATTTTACTTCAGTGTGTTTGTAATGGAGTTACACTGTGGCACTTAATCCTATGCCTTTTAGGATCAAACAATAAAGATATACACAGGGAACATAAATTACATGTCAGATACACTTATTTTCATCAAATTGGGATTTTTTGTACAACTTGTATTTGTCAATTTAAATATACTAAGTATATAAACCATATAGTACTGTAAAAAAGTCAATAAGAAGATGGGGAACATTGGTCAGCTTTATATGGTTCAGATTTTGGTTTTGTGTTCATATTTTGCAAATACTTATTTATCACTTCGTAAAGAATATGCATCCAAAGCAAAATGTGTAAGTAATGTTGCATACAGGAAGAAAGTGTTTTGATGAGGTGGGACGTAAATGTTTTGAGTTTCAGTAGTAATGGAAATGGATTATGATTTGATAAATTAAAACCCTGGTGACAATACAGGGCATGCTGCACAGATATTTCATTTTAAATCTCCTATTTGTCACCACTAAAGAATATAGAATATTGTCAGCACAAAAATTACTGACTAACCATCCAACCAACCAGCCAGTGAATCATCCAGCCAACCATCTACCCATCCGTCAATCCAACCAACCAAGTATCTGACTAACCAACTCACTAACTAACTAACAACCATCAAAAGAACCAACCAAACAACCAGCAAGTGAACCATTCAGCCAGTCATCGGCCCATCAAACTATTAAACCAATGGACCACCCACCCAACCAACCAACCATCAAAACAACCAATCAACTAGCCATTCAACCAACCAACAAACTAACCTACCAGCCATCAGACCAACAGACCAATGGGGTGGCTGTGGATGAGTGGTACAGTCACAATCTTAAGGTTGTGGGTTCGATTCCAGCTCCTGCAGTCACATGCCAAAGTGTCCTTGAGCAAGACACTGAACCCCAAGTTGCTCCCACTGTTGTTCAGTGGTGTATGACTGTGGTGTGAATTTTAAATATAGCTGATGGTTTGATTAGCATAAAAACCGGCCATCAGTGTGTGAATGTGGTGTGATTGGGTGAATGAGGCTAGCAGTGTAAAGCGCTTTGAGTAGTCGGTAAGACTAGAAAAGCACTATATAAGTACTGGTCCATTTACCATTTACCATTTACCATTTACCAGACCACCCAGCCATCAAAACAACTAACTAACCAACCACCCCATAGACCAACCAAAGTCCATAACACAAAATCAAAGTGCTGCCTGATGCATCTCAACCCAAAGAGATGATTTATATGCATCACATCTGACAAGGCACAGTCAATCATTAGGGTTAGGTTAGGGTTAGGGTTAGGGTTTGGAGTCAGCCAATGAGGGCTCATTACATCCCTGGTTACCCCTCTGGGCAAGCACCTGCTGTGATAAACTCATTTACACAGATACTCAATCTGCTGAGCACTTACTGCTTAAATATGGAGACAAAAAGAAAGTGTTTAGGTTGCACACTATATGCGTCCAGTAACTTCATAGACACTATTGTTGTCTAGAGACATTAAAAGTAGTATGGGAGGTAGAGCCTTCAGTTATCAGGCGCCTCATCTCTGGAACCATTTACCAACCACAGTTCGGGATGCAGAATCCCTCTCTACCTTTAAGGTAAGACTTAAAACATTCCTCTTTGATAAAACGTTCAGTTAGGGGCCAGCTTATAATCCATAAATTAGTAAATTAGTTCATAAATTAGACCCATAGTTAAGATGCAGTAGGCCTAGGCTGCCGGGGGGGGTCTGACACATTGGGCTCTATCTCTCTTTCTCAATCTCTCTCCACATCTGCCTTTACCCTTCTTGTTTGCTCCTATACTCGTCTCTGGCTCTTGTCTTGTAGGTGGCCTGGGATCCTTGGTGGAGACTGCCTGCTGCTGCAACTATAGACATGATGTATATTTGGCCATTTAATTAGGAACATTACCATTATCATTATAGCTGTTAATGTAGATATTAGCATGATGCATCTTGATACATCTTGATACATCTACAGTATCTATTTTTAATTACCACATAGGCGTGAGGTCCCTCTGAAAATGGGATGTCACATCTCAAGAGGCCTTTAACACACCTTTACTTAACGGAGACAAATATGGTAGGGATGCTCTTGTGGTCTGGGCATCAATGAGTTCATCACTACCATAAATTTTTATTTTCAGTCAGAACATCATTGATTATACTTCTATAAAATAATCACCACACCCATTCAGACATGAGGTCCCTCCTGAAAACGAGATGTAGCATCTCAAGAGGCTAACCTCTAATAAATCAGACGACAGGTCTATGGTTCATGGATCTGTCACTAACTTTAGTTCACACTTTAGTCCACTTGTCTCCTCTTCCCTCCCTTCCTTCGCCCACACACCCAACACAGCATGGTGTGGATTTGCTGTTCATCATCAGACTGGGGTCCACATTCGAGATTTCCTGCTGCTTAACAGAAGGTTTTTTCTTGCTGCCATGATGGAGGGATTCATGATTGGCTACATGGATTCATGTTGGGTGTTGGATGTACAGTGTGGGAAATAAGTATTTGATCCCCTGCTGATACTAATATACTTTTTCACTTGATAAAATGCACAACAATTTATAACTTTTATACTGTGTGTTTTTATGCATGTATGTATCTATGCATATATGTGTATCCACATAATGAAGAGCTTTATGCTCTAATGTGAAGTGTCTTGAGATAACACTTGAATTGGCGCTATACAAATAAAGATTGATTGATTGAAATGGGACCTACAAGGGAATGACACTGCAAAATAAAATTCAGAGGAAGAAAAAAAAAAGTCGGGGATGATCTGTGATGATCTTCCGTGCTGGGTAGAATAAATGTCATGACAAAGAAGCACAGATGGTGTCTGATGAAGACAAGCCTGCCGCAGAGGTTCACATGAATGATTCCACGCCACTGAAACAGCCTTAATGAATACACACACACACACACACACACACACACACACACACACACACACACACACACACAGCCTATAGACAGATACAGTTGCACAAACAGGGTCTGATGTTGGCCATTCACTGGCAGGAATTCCAAGAGCTTTTGCAGTGATAAGACTTCATTCTTTTGCCCTGAAGTCAATGTTTCTCAAGAAGGAGAGACCTGGAGAGTTAATGTGTGTGAGCATGTGTGTGTGTGTGCAAGTGTTTGTGTGGAACTTTTCATGCCATCACTTCACTTCATACCCTCTCTGCCTCCTGAGTCACATCCCATTTATCTCCCACCATCCTGCCAGAATGACAACATAGAAAAAACTTCTACTGAAAGAACACCATACATGTAATCCAATAAATGTTATTTTATATTTAAAAATTTATATTTCATTAAAAACTTTTTGGCACTTTCACCCAGTGTGAAAGATACAGTCTAAATTACGGCAAAAGTTGCAACGACAATGTGTTAGCCTAAAACTTGACGCTAGCTACACATACACTTCATATTTAAAAGCTCCTGTGAGGAAGTTATAACTGGTTATAAAACAAAGTAAAATCAGTACTGATGCATCTTTATGATTACAAATGAGACCAACAGCTAGACGACTGAAATTTCTCATGCCTGTTAACTCTGTTGACAAGAAGGTGAGGAGACCTGGCTTCTGAAATTACTTACTTTTCATTACATGATGAGTAATATGTTTGCCTTTTAAAGACAGTTTGACCTTCTCATCCTTCAAAGATTGAGGAACTTGTTGATGAAAATTGGTAACATGACACCACTTATTGGTTAGATGTTAATTGAACACGAAAAGGCTGTCTTTATTTATTTTCTGGGCATTTATTTTAAGAAGTGGTAGACTCTCAGCTAAAAGGCAAGCAAGGCCCCTAGAGTTTTTATATTCTTTTACAGGTGAGCTCAGACTTATGTGATCAGCAGATTCATCCATGTTTTCACAACCACTCATTGGAAATGATGTCACAATTATGAACTAGTGAAATAAGAACACTACCAGAAAGGCCTATAAGAGAGACTAGAACTAAGTTCATTTATTTATTTAAAGGAGCAGAGTTCAAATTATTCAGGAAATCAAAGTTATGAATGATGATAAAATGAGCAATGAGAAGAAAACAGAAGTTTCATAGTTACAACCCTCCTCTACAGTCAATCTCAGTAGTATCGTAAATGCAGACACAAAACACAAGGTCAGCGAAGAGGCAGAGATGGATCCTTTGTATTAGTGTGTGTGTGTGTAAGAGAGAGAGAGAGAGAGAGAGAGAGAGAGAGCATCCTTTGATACGCATTTATTATGTTGCTCAAGGACATCTGAACAAGGATGACTCGTCTTTCATTCAAACAGCCCCAGACACTACTACTGCTGCTGCTGCACAGATTCATTCAGCAATCCAGTGCGCAGAGACAGGATTCAAGTGCAGGCACACACACACACACACACACACACACACACACACGCACACACACACACACGCACGCACGCACGCACGCACACGCACACACACACACACACACACACACACACACACACACACACACGGGCCCTGTTTACACGACAACGGCTTTAGGAGGAAACAAAAATACTGTTGCGTTTCGACCTCTTGTTTACACGGAAACGTTGTTTCAGTCTTGCTGTGTAAACAGCAAACTGGAGTTTTCAGTGGACGTGCTGATGTCATGCTCCATATTGCGCGTGCACAGTCCACTTTCATTGTTGGAACTTTGGACAACAACAACAGTAACAGTCTACTGTGTTGTTCTTGTGCTGCTGAATCTGCTGACTGCCTTTCATGAAAATGTGCATCTGTTGCTCCACTTCTAAACTCAGATAAGACTTATTCAATATATTTGACAGATGATCAGCCCTCCTCTTTCAGCAGAGGGCTACTAAAAGACTCTACTGTTATATTGCCACCTGCAGGCCTGGCATGCATACTACTAGTTTTCAGTCCCCCAATTTTTCCATTTAAACACAATTTTTTTTTCTCTGTTATTTCGTGTGTTTTCAAGTGAAACATTGTGGAAACAGGGCCTTATACACATTCAAATATATCTACATGCACACAGGCTGGTTAAGATGTTTGAGAAACTACACTGTACCTCATCTGTTAGTTCAACTTAAATGAGGTATCTCTTTAAACTGTTTTCTTATCGACATTATTTGAAGTTATCTGATTAAAAGTTACCCATATCATTTTTTAAACCGAGTCCCAAAAGTCCATGTTTTCTTCCACAGGGGCCCCAGAACCATCATTAACACAGGAGCTTTAGAGATACTTGTCTGCCTCAAAACTGCTGCATACTGCACATTCGAGAATAAGTAAAAAGGATTTATTTGGAGACCAAACATTTTACGTTGTTTTATAGCTGACATTAAGATTGAAGACTGAGACGTTTTGCATTAGAGAGATGAGTAGATGCAATAAGACAAGGCTGCAGCATGTGCAGCATGTTGGTCTGTCAGCATGCCTGCATACAATTACATCGCACATATTATAGGTTGTTTAATGTATACGTGTGTGTGTTGTGTGTGTGTGTGTGTGTGTGTGTGTGTGTGTGTGTGTGTGTGTGTGTGTGTGTGTGTGTGTGTGTGTGTGTGTGTGTGGTCAGTAATAACAGGAAGCTGGCCCTCCATGTTGACACAAACCTGCCCTTGTAATTGGCCATTTGAAATAAATAAACTAACGGGTGTCCCACTCAACCCACCAGCAGCAGAGCTCTTCATGAGGCTAAAAAGGCTTTTTTGTAAAATGATTTAAAAAGATTAGGAGAGCGTCCATAGAAAGGATTTGAAAGTTGGATCTTGTCTGAGCTCGTACTGGTTGCAGTGACTGTGATGCAAAGTTAAAAAAAACAAAAAACAAAATAAAAAATCGTATTTAAAAAGTCCAGGCAGATGAAACATAAATAGTCCAACTGAAACAGAAGGAAACCATGGAAAGCACAAAAAAGACAGGGAACACTGGAAGTCAGGATGACACAGGGAATATAAGAGACTATGCAAGAAAGAGTCAATGATCCAAAAATACAGGGGTTTTCCAAACCACCCATTAGATACCACATGCAAATGTAGTACAACTGTTCTGTTGGGCCTGTTTTGTCATAATTTAGTCCCAAATTCACATTATTTCATGATACTAAATTTTAGTATTAGTGTTGTAAAAGGCAAATACACATGTAGGAACTTTTGTGTGTGTTAGTGGTTGAGGGGGGGCAGTTAATAAAGACGAAGTTAACTTGCAAGAAGGGTCTGTTGGCTATTCATAAATTGAGCTTCTTCTGCAATACAATTATAATAACCTGACAGTTATGACATGATCAGTTTTTGGCAGCGTTGGACTGGTGCAGCTTGTATTTATGGAGCCTTCTGCGTCCCTTCTGCTTGTTGATGATAAATGAAGCTACCTCCAGAGTGTTGGACTGATGCTTCCTTCTGTAGAGCCCCAGGCATCTCAAAATCCGTCTCAGTGTAGGCATACTAATCATTATATCATCCACAGTGCTCAATAACAGCAGATCCCCCCATGTCTTAACCCATGCATCACCTACAATTTAATCAAATCAACAATATAAGCTTAACAATAAAAGCAACCACATTATAATATGATAATTAGGTATATGAGAATCTATACCTGAAAGTTTAGTATCACAAAATAACGCAATAATTCAGTACCACCTTATGTGATTTTTTTCCCCAGTGTGATGGCAATGCATTTCCATACAACACATTAACACACTCAAAAAAATTAAACATTGACTTAAATTAAATATATTATGTCAAGTGGTTCCATGTAAATGTATTAGGTAAGCTGAAAGCAATAATTTCAAGCTCAGCTTAGTTGACCCTTGATATAATTGTTTTTACCTAACCTAATACATTTACATGGAACCACTTGACATAATAAATATAATTGAAGTCAATGTTTGATTTTTTGTGTGCAGATAAGTTAAATTTGTGATGATCTGTGTGGCTGCTGAGTGCCCCCCCTTCTCTTTCAGAGCTGTGGGCAGCACCTTCTCGTTGGCCCGCACTCTGGCTCTCTCTCTCTCTCACCATCCCAGCTCTGCCTCTCTGCCACATGGATTCATTCATCAGCTCTGCCACACTCTGTCTCAGTCACTCTGCCAGACTCTCCCCCCCGAACTCAGTCACACCGTCTCTCAGTTGAGACGCCGCAAGTTGGATAACCTCAAACTCTCATTTCATTCTTATCATTATTCTTTACAATAAAAGCTGTTAAAACCATAGACTGTATACTTAATGGACGTAGTCTCCACGACGTCACCCGTCTGTTTCTGAAACAGATTTTTGAGGCAAAATGGCCAGCGCAGCCATATTGGAAATGAGGCGGGCTTTGAGTCTCAACAGTAACAGCCATAGGGCACCCGGCAGTCATGTGAGCTGAGCTGTGCCTCCGATTGGATGAACTGGCGATCTTAATATTGTCGAAAGTTAAAAAAAATTCACCCTTGTACAGTGCGAGCCGTAAGTGAAATTAGCGATTCAGACGGGAGATATTCTTTGTACCAGGCTGTAAATGTGCTTCTTTTGGCTGTGAAAACGTTTTTTGTTTTGTTCTTTTGGCTTGGTGTGTTCGTGACTTCCGGAACCAGCCTCAAGCGGAGAGTGGAGGAACCAGTTCAACTCTGGTCAGTTGATCGTAACAAAATGAAAGAAAGAAAATTTATATAAAAATAAAAAAGACAAGCAGGGTAAGAGAATTGCTGTTATATTTCAGCAGGGAATTCTAGAAACTGTTGTCATCAATAAATTATATATATATATATATATATATATATATATATATATATATATATATATATATATATATATATATATATATATACACACACACACACACTGACAGTCAATTAAAATGCATCACTTATTTTGTGTGTACATTTTTTAGCTGCTGGCATTGTTCTATGGTTGTATGGGTTCAGATTTACTAACAAGGCCAATCCACAAGAGCCTCACCCTAAAGAGAAGCAAAATTTATGCTTCAGTGATTTCGGGGTTGGCATTTAAGAAATCATACCAGGGTACAGAATTGGTGCCAGTTAAAAAAAAAGGATGGGTCTCAAGATTACAAAATGTGGCATATATAAAGCCAACACCAAATACGGTTGTGGAAGTGTGGAATAAAATTTGATAATGCCACGTTTGACACGAGATGAACGTCACCGTGCCCTGGGAATGATTGAGGGTGGCTTGTCCCAGAGAGCTGTGGCACAAAGATTGGGTTGTCATCAGTCGACAATAGTACGGCTCATCCAGCGTTATCATGCCACAGCCTCTGTACAAGATAGGCAGCGTCCAGGAAGGCCCCTGGTCACATCAAGACGTCAGGATAGACAGATCCAGATGGAGCATTTACGTGACAGATTCCGGACTGCAAGTCAGACAGCACGTGAAACACCTGGTCTTCGTAATCCCTGTATCAGCAGCCCCACTGTGCGCCGTCGTCTGCACGAGTTTGGTCTGCAAGCACGCAGGCCCGTCCAAGGTCTTAATCTGACACCAGCACACCGCCGGGCACGTCTACAGTGTTGCCATCAGCACGAGTGATGGACTCAGATCCACTTGAACTGTGTGCTATTCACTGTCAAGAGCCGATTTTGCTTGGATCGGGCTGATGGACGTGAACGTGTTTGGAGACGACGTGGGGAACGTTATGCTGCCTGCTGCATTCAACCAAAGAATCGTTGGAGAGGACCCAGTGTGATGGTGTGGGGTGGCATCTCTGGTAACCACGAAACGCCACTTATTGTCACTGACGCAATCTCACTGCTCGGCGTTATGTGGACACCATTCTCAGACCACACGTTGTTCCATTCCTGAGAGCACATCGACGCCTAACGGCGTTACAGCAGGATAATGCACGTCCACACACTGCACGTGCCACCATTGAATATCTGGAAGGTGAGAATGTTGATGTCATGCCTTGGCCTGCTTATTCTCCGGAATAACCCGAACCCAACTGAACATATGTGGGATCTCATGAAGCGCCAGATTGCAGCACATGTTCCACGACCACAGAATCAGTTCATCCAGGCAGTTCAGGAGGAGTGGAAAAACATGCCTCAACACAGAATCTGCCGGATGGTGTCCAGTATGAGGCGGAGATGCACTGCCTGTATCGCTGCTGCTGGTGGAAACACCCAGTATTGAGATCTGGATATTCATCAATGATGGGTGTTATTAGATGACATGGATTGTGACAGATACCCAGCCCCACATAGTACGTGACATTCTATTCCACCCTTCTGCAGTCTGTGCCACTATCAGTGTTATTTTATTTCAGAAATAGTGTTATTATTTATTTCCTGACTTTTCTGTCAACATACCAGAGAGGGTTATTAATATTTGGTTATGTGTGGCTCTCTGGAAAACAATAAATGTTTACCTTTAGGCTCCCCTGCGATCGTCACACTTTTTCTGTCACAAACTGACCCCGGCCCCCCATCAGAGAAGGGAAGAGTTATGTGGAACTCACAGGAAAAAGTTTGGGGACCCCTGGATTAGAGGATATATCACTTTTTGTGTTTAGCCGTATTAAGGGCACAGCTGACTTCAGTGTCAGGTGGAGACTCTGTCCAAGGCTTTAGGCCCATCTCAACTCCACCTCTTTGACTCTTGCTCGTTCACCAAAGTTAGACTGGTCCCTGTTATTTCTCGTCATAAGGAGTCTGAGACTGCACTTTGTCTGGCCCCTCACCTAGGACCACTTTGCCTTGGGAGACCCTACAATGGTTTGCCCTTGACAACATAGTTCCTAGGGTCATTGAGGCACTCAAACCCCTAGTGGGGGAGTTTAAGTATCTCAGGGTCTTGTTCATGAAAGATTAACTGATGCATAGGGATGGTGTCAGCAGTGATGCGAACACTATACTAGTCCAATGTGGTGAAGAGAGTTAAACCAGAAGGCAAGGCTCTCAATTTACCAGTCAGTCTATGTTCCAACCCTCACCTATGGTCACAGCTGTGGGTAGTAACTGAAAGGACAAGATCAAGCAAGCAGCTGAAATGGGCTTTCTCCACAGACTGTCTGGGCTCAGCCTTAGAGATAGGGTTCGGAGGCTCGGAGTAGTGCTTCTTCACATCGAGTGGCGCCAGGTGAGGCTCCCGGATGCCTCCCTGGGGAGGTGTTTCAGGCATGCCCAGCTGGGAGGAGATGCCGGGAAAGACCCAGGACACAGTGGAGAGATTACATCTCTTGGCTGGCCTGGGAACACCTCTGTATCCCCCCAGAGCCACCCACATTATAAGTTTGAAGCATGCCAAAACCTGGTCCAGAATCAGAATCAGAACATAATTTATGGAGCAAAGCGGAACACAATTTTGGTTGAGCGCTGAGAGGTACTAGGCAGGGCATTATGGTGAGACTCTGAGTGGGGAGCAACAGAGGTGGACACCCTCGAAAGTGAGGAACGAGAGTTCTTGCCGCTCTACTCTGCTCATTTACTCTGCCCCAAAGTAGTTGGTGGAAGTGGCTGGAGATAGGGGCCACTGGTCTTCACTGGTAACATTGCTGCCCCCTCAACCCAGACCTGGACAAGCAGTAGAAAATGGATGGATGGATGGATAGATGGATGGATGGATGGATGGATGGATGGATGGATGGATGGATGGGTGGATGGATGGATGGATGGATGGATGGATGGGTGGAATGGTGGATGGATGGATGGATGGATGGTGGATGGATGGATGGATGGATGGGTGGAATGGTGGATGGATGGATGGAATTTAGATGCGAGCAATACCAGTAATGTTTATTTGTTATATTATTAAACATCCTGTGACCAAAAAACAGTGTGTCATTTTATTGGTAAGGGGAAAAAATCTAATGTTGTATGATTCTGAAGATGAAGATGTTTAGTTTTCTTGTTTTGACATGTTTTGGTCTGTATACTACTGAAGAGGATGTGCTCTAATAGAAAGTAAAGGTTACTAACAGAAGGAATCATATTCAGAAACACTCCATTTAATCCTTTTGTATGATGTGTGAACAAATACATTTTCAACCTTTGAGGATACTGAAGTAACCTTTCGGAGGTTTCTTGAACAATACGCTGATACACAGATGAGCGGTTATTCCCTTAAAGCATTCCATACCAACACGGATGATGTTGTTTCCTTTGCTTGCTGCTCAGGGAGGCTCATGGCTTTAATTTAGGATGTCTTGTCCTGCACTGTTCGTGGCTCTTCTGGGAGGTCAAAATGTGGCTCCAACAGCTGCAGCACCTGCTCATATTTCTCCCTGAGACGGTGTGATAAAACACAAGTCCGCCTCTATACATAAAATAAAAAAGCAGGCTCACAACTCATGAGATGGCAGGATGGACCAGCTGCATCTGGTCAGTGTGTGTGTGTGTGTGTGTGTGTGTGTGTGTTTAAATACATGTAGGACACATGTATCTGTGTTTTGGTGTGGGAGTGCAGCCTGTCTGCGTTGTGTATTTCCCATGAAGAAGAAACACTGTACATATGTGTGAGTGTTTTATTTACGCATCTCTCTGAGTGTGTCAGCTCCAGATGTGTCAGGGTCAGAACAGGGCTGCCCTCCCCGATTCCAGATGTGTCCAGGTGTGGCCTGCAGTGTCATGCATGCATGCAACTCAGGCTCCTTACAACCTGAAACAGGCTGCAGGGTCAGAAGAAAGGTGTCTCAAACAAACAACTGCAGAAACTCCTCTAATATCCAGTAAGTTGATACGTCCTGTTGATCCTCTTTCTTGTACTTTAAGGAATGAGCATCTCTTATTGAATAAACTGATGGAGTGATTCATCTCTCTGTTACTATCTTTGGCAGGATATGGCCGTCTGTCCAGGCAGGACATCTGTGTCCGTTGATATCTTTGCAAGGAGAACAGGACTGAGCTTGAGGACAGATATCTGGCAAATTTACAAGAGGAAAAGGGTGCGTAAGTCTTTCAAGCTCTAACAGAGAAATGAGGGAGAGAGAGTGCGGCTGAGGCATGAGACCTTTGAGCTAAATGAGAGATAAAGAAAGATGCAAAGGGGGAGGGTGTTCTGTGAAGATTTAGGTTTTGAGGCACAGAGCACAGAAAGATGGAGCAAAGATTTAGTTGTCTGACCTCACTGTTTACTCAGAATCCTGCTCACAGATAGCATCAGCAAATAAGCTGCAGCTAAGTCGACGTGCTGATGGTCCAAGCCGAAGCTAACCTTTTGCCTCAGTTAACACACACACACACACACACACACACACACACACACACACACACACACACACACACACACACACACACACACACACACAGAGCATATAAACACACACAAACCTGCTGTTCTCTACATTTTGCTGGTTATAAACACTGAGCGACCAAAGACAAACAAGAGCCTTGTGCCGAGTACATTTAGTCTAAATGAGTAACATAAACTTAAACCTGTGTTTACTTTACTGAGGCAATTTATGAGACATCTACTGGTATAAGCAGTTTAATACCTAAAATATGAAGAAAATGTTAAACTACAGTTATATTGACCTAAATTTACCCATCAAGCCCTGGCCTCTTTTTGGGTCTCTGCTAGAAAAATGATATACCCAAATTAAAGAAGTTGGGGGTGTAATGGTACACAAAAATGTTGATTTGGTACAGTTCTCAGTTTTGAAGCTTCAGTTTGGTACATTTCCGGTACAGTATAAATGCAAATATTTTTTCTGCTTTGCGGATCCTGTGGGACAACATATTAAAGCACTTTTGTTCCACATGTACCGTATTCTCTGGAGTACATGTGTCAATCAAAAATGCATCATGCAGATGCAAGAGGAAAAAAAAACAAACATATATAAAATTCGTACTGGATAATAAGTTCATTTATTTAGAATGATTTGGTATGTTTACAGTATGCTCAGAGAGAATTATTCATGTATAACTTTGATAGAGACCATCTAATAATCAGCCTCACTTTTAAAAAGTTACAGGAGTTTTGACTCAAATTCCCCCAAAAAACTGTCAACAAAGTAGAGCTAAGAAGACGCGAGTGATCAGGGGCTAAACACCGGGAGCTGTCAGGCTGTCCAAGCCGGCAATGAAGAGCCATCAGTGCATAGATAGATATTTCCTCATCAATATTTCTCATGTAAATTAAGTAATCTTTTCCATAAAAGTATCCGATAACACAGCACCTCTTTTATTTCATATACATATAAGTTGTGCCTGACTATAAGCTGCAGGACCAGCTAAACTATGAAAAAAGTGCGACTTACAGTCCGGAAAATACAGTGTGCTGCTCAGATCAGTCTGCATGCAGACCAAACGAAGGTCCTGTACTGAAATGGTCCAGACCGAGTATGTGTACCATTACACCTCTAGAAGGAGTATATCTCTGCATCTTTAAGGTCTGTTTGAATCATTCTGGTGTCTTAATAAAGGGAACACTGTGAAATTTGCTCAGAGGTGTCAGTATTGGTATTTGTGTCACTGGCTCAGAGTAATAACTGAAGTATTATTCAAACAAACAGAAAGTTTGGTGTAGGTATGACCTGATGGTGTTTCTAGCTGTTTAATCTGATGTGCAATTTGATAATATTTATATCTGATGAGTGATTTGTTTGATCCCTTTTGTTGTAGAATAACATCTAAGTCCCCCAACTGGGGGACCTTAAGGTTTAAAGGGTCAACATAAACAGTGAGCCTTTATCACTGCCAGCATGAGCTCACTCTTCTACTGAGAGTGCCTCTTCTAAAAATGCAGAAAATGTGATTGTCAAAGCGACCTTGAAAATCTGAAACCATTGTAAAACCTATTTTGGTCTACAAACTAGGTATCAGCCCCAGTAATTACAAACCATGCCGCCTCCCCATCATAAGTCGATGATGCGTTCAAGTATTTGATCCCATTCAAGCATTAGAGCTTTTAAAGTCTTATTCATTGATTTGCATCACATTTGCATCTTTTCAAAAGTTATCTGAAAAATTCTCTCTACCCAAACAACAGTTCTTCAGATATTTACAAACCCATAGTTTTGTCAAAAATAGATTCTCTTGTTTCCTGATCAACGTATTGATTCAAATTTGGACTGTAAAACCTTTAAACCTGTTCCTGTTTTGAAAGGATTAATTTAACATATCTATAACCAGACACATCCTCCATGGCTAGCCTCCTTAAACCCCATTGAAGTGCTTTGGGACCTGGGAGAAGATATTACGGAGGAACTTTGGGAAGATGTTCCTAATAAAGTTCACAGATTAGCAATATGTTACAAAGATGGAGCGATTCAGTGCAGAATTATACACCGCTCCCACTTCACAAAGGGTCAACTATCTAAAATGGCCTTTACTCTTCTAGCCAGACGCTTAATGTTACTGAAGTGGAAATCCCCACACCTCCTTCCTTTATGTCGTGGGTAAAGAATGTTCTTCACTTTGTGAAGCTGGAGAGGGTTAGACACTCAGTAATTTCACAGGCAGTGGGACCTGTTCGTTTAGTGTCTAAAGCCCTGTTTCCACCAAGTGTTCTGGTACGGATCGGTACAGTTTGGTCAGATCAGTAAAGCCTGATCCTGTTTGTGTTTCCACAGACAACTGTGCCCTTCTTGGTAGGTGGTGTATAAGCTGGATGCTGATAGCGTAGCATGACAGCATAGCAGTGCGCGTCAGTGTGCCCTGCTAAAAAATCCAACGAAGAAGAAAAAACCTGACAGTAAACAAAGAGCAACAATAGATGACATCCAACAGTTCGTCTTCTTTGTGATTGACATGTGGCTCTTTGTTACAAAGCCCAATCAAGCTTTGTTCCAGAGAAGGCTGTGTACCACTCTTGTGTAGCAGCATAGATATGTATTTATTTCTTTGTGCAGTCTGCTGCCTCACTTAATGGAGCGCCACTGCTGGCCAATCACTGAGCTGAGAGGAAGGATTTAAGCAGTGACCTTCCCCTGCTTCTTTCTTTGCGCTCACTTCCTAGTCAGGTGTTTGGCTGTGACAGGTAGGTCTTCTTCTATTTACTGCTTCTACCTACCTTTACCTCTTTTGTTTGTGATTATTTTGATTCAGTTAAACTACCTGTCTCTTATTTTTCTTATTTGATTCAGTGTATTTTTGTGGGGTTTCTTTGGGTAATTATTTTGTAAGGTTTCTTTAAGTCAGGGATCACCAAATGGCGGACCGCGGTCTGGATGGCGCCATGCTATGACGCCATGCTATGACGCCATGCTATGACGCCATGCTATGACGCCATGCTATGACGCCATGCTATGACGCCATGCTATGACGCCATGCTATGACGCCATGCTATGACGCCATGCTATGCAGACCCAGACCTATCATCATTAAATTATGAGGGGATTTTAAATTTGATGAAATACTTCTATTTTCACTGCAGCTTTTACAGTGTTTGCAGTATTGGTAGAGCAGCGCTGGAAACGTACGGACCAGTTGCATTTGAGTTAAGCCATCCCACATGATGCTTCTCAGCCAATGAAGGCTCTGCATTTCAGGCTTTAAATGCTGCTGCTCTGCTTGCAGGCGAAAGTTTAGAAGCCAGGGGCGGATGAAAGGAGAATCAGAGAGAAAATAAAGAAAGTTATAAAGAAAGAGACGAAGAGACGAGTGAGCCGAATTTAGAGAGAATAACATCCACAGACTATGCAGTCAAAGAAAAGAAAAGTGAAGTGACTCATTTCTGTTTATTTTTCCCATTCCCAAAGTCTGATGCTCAGAGACTGTGCACAATTACTAAACAACTGTTTTGATTTGTTATCTCTAAGTTTTAAATACGGCTCTTCTTTAATTTATTAAGATAATAACAATTACAGTCTCTACTGTAAATGTTTCTGTTTACTTAAATGTTAGACGACCATAAGAATTGTCAAGTACATGTTAATACACAGTGCTAAACAAGTTTGTCATGCAGACCAGAAAACCAGCTAGCATCATGAAGTGTTTAAAGGGCCTGTTTCCAGTAATGTTAATTCTCCATAGGAGCCTGCCCCCGTATAATTTCTTATCTAGCTCAACTACTGCTTTTTTCTTTTCCGAAAAATAATTTTACACCTTTCCGACACCCAGATTTCATAATTTCAGTGAAAATGTATTTTTATAAAGTTGTCAATTTCAGCATCAAAGACACAAGTTCGTAAATAAAAGAAGGTTATCTCGAAATTGTAATTCGCAACAAAGTATAAATTTCTTTTGATAAATATTTCCAAAACATCATTTTTATTCATAAAACAGAAAAAAAATAATTCTTGGATGAAAATGCACATGCAGAGACACAATTATGAAGAAAAATGCCATAAATTTGCAATTTTCTCCCGTTATATAGTTTTGGATGCAAATTTCCATCAGAAAATCTGATAGAGCTTTACTTGTTTCATATGTGTACCAAAAATCAGCTAATTCCATGTGGTGGAATGTTCTCATATCGCCGCCTGAATGTGGCTGTAAATTAAAAGAAAAGGGGAAATGAGTAACAACCTTGTCTGAAACCCTATTATATAGCTTATTATATACAAACTTTTATATTGAATATCAGAGCGAATATTTTCATGACAGTTTTATGATGTGTAACGACTAAATAAATAGTATCGATATAAAGATTTACACTGAGGACACCCTGATACATGAATACTGTTCTATCTCAAGTTGTCCTCTTCTGAATTTTCTGATCGTGTGGCCTTGTACATTTATCCGTATCTTCTTGTCTTTGTCTATACGTTTACGAAATCATTCACTCGACGCTAGCTATTCTTGTCTCAATTTCCTTGTTTTATTGTCCCATCTCCAAAGCGTTTTGGCTCTGTCAGGGTTGGGACCCTGACTTGTCTCACTTTCTTTGTGCCTGCCGACCACGCCACATCGAATAGATAGATTATACATATGAAATACTTTATTTTGTTCTAAGTAATCAATCAATTCTGCGCTTCTTTGAGGTATTGAATGTGATTTATTATATTGTCTTGTTATTTTGTGTAATTAGTTGTTCGTTATTTATCACACATTTTCGCATAATTGTACCAAACTACTAAGTATTAGCTGTTTACAGCAATCATCGGTGGCTTGCTATTTTGTTACTTTATCAACGCTTCATAAACCAATTGTTATGGTTTCAAGATGGAGGGTAAATGTGTTGGAGAAGAGTGTCAAGTATACTTCAAGAAACGTAGTGGCAATAAGAACAGAAGTGCACGCAATGTAAATAGTCCACAATATAAATGGCTCCTAGATACGCTGGTGCAACAAGGATTGATGTCAGCAAAGGAACAAGCATTTCTTTGCCAGAAGTGCTACATGAAGTATCTTCGGAACAAAAATCAGCCTGAACCTGAACCCGAGCAGAACCAGGAAATAGAGGAAGAAGACGACTCCCTGTCCCATATCGTGCTGTTGCTGACCCTTCATGATCTTTTGAATGGATCATCTTCACACAAAAAATGCTGTCTCTGTCTTGTTACCTTTGCAAAAAATAGAACAAAATCATCAGTCTTACCAAAATGTGCAAGACATCACCTGATCTATTCACACAAACTGTGGTGTCCCACCTCATCCCGCGTCTGCTCCATTCACCTTATTGGTAACGACTTAGATCCGTCTACAGAGGTTGTCCTTGATGGTAGAGGTTCCTTGGAATCTCAGTTACCATCAAAATCATCCGAAATCATTAATGACCTCCTAGAGGTGTCGCACGTCCTTTCACAGAACCAGTCTGCGTTTACAATAAGCTTTTCTTCTCTTGATGACTCGGCATGCATGGCCTGGACAGGTTGGTCCAAAGATCAGTTCCTTGAAATCCACTCGCACTGTTCCCCATATCTTTCATCTGGTATATATACCAAGACTACACACGATGCTCTATTACTGTAGGTATTATACAATCGCCCGTAGCTATGAACACTCCCGTAAATGCGAAAACCAACCAAAATCATAAGGAACACGTTTTGTTTGTTGTTCTGTCTATTTGTCAGCCAATGTCTTCAACCACGGGGACTTGTGAAGTAGCCATCTTGGATTTTTTTATGAAAAAGTGTTTCTCTCACTTTTTTTCATATCTGTGTACATATTCTCAACACACCGAGCAAATACTCCCGTTTTTTTGTTAATTATCTAAAGAAAGTCGAAAATCAGCAATTCAACCATAGGCTAATTCAACCCAACATTTGAAAATGTTCCACCACTTACATTTTGATGATTTTTCCTCTCATCAATAGCATATTACGTACTATTTAATAGGATAAAAATTGGTTTGCATCCAACGCCCATAAAAGGGTGTATTCTCTAAAAAACACAGTTTTTGTGTCTAAAATGTTATCATCGAAAATGGCATTTTTGAGATTGTTTCTTCAATAAAACAGCCAAATGGCGCGGTGGAAACATGATTTTTTGTCACAATCATGCCATGAATGTATTCTTTACGGTGACCATCATTTGATTAGATTTTCATTAATATTTTACATAACATGCACATTTTATCAACACTTAGACAGCTTCTGAAAGGTACAACTTTGAGGAGCCATAAAAAACAAACCAAGTGACCTAAATCTTTATACTTTATAGATTTGTGACCACAACGGCATGGGCAATGCACCACCAACAGGAAATTTGAATCAGAGAAGGGGCCGTTTTGGAAACCGGCCCTTTGATCTCTTTCTTTCTCAGAGGGTTCCCTGCAAAACTACAGGAGTTTAAAACCGCCCCCCCCATTCAATCCAACACACTGAAACTCTTAGAAGTCAGAGATTAATTAAGAATAACAAACAACCACTAAAACACTTTTATAAATTCATGAATGAAGTGAATAACAATAATCAAAAATTACAAAATATAATGTAAATTTTTACACATTATGATGTTCTGGACCTTTGATTTAATACATTTTCTCTGACTGGACTTTTTGTAATTTTAATTGAATAGCCCTGGTCTAAGTGGTAACCTGCTGACTAGTTAATACATTGTGTTATATTAGTTTAATTGCTTTATTGTTCTGACTCCACTAATCATTTTATCCATTTTCAGTTACAGAGGACCGGTGGTGGTGGTTGCCTTGGTGACCCAGGTGGCGGTATCCCCCCGTTCTGTGTGCTGTCCTGGGATTTGATTATTTCACAACTGTGTGTCACGTGTTCCTGGGTACTTTTTGGTTTGTTTAGGTGGATCCCTCTGCTTTAGCTAGCCTCCTGTCCATCTGGTTAGCCTCAGAACCTGAAACAAAAACTTTTGAAAACGGCCTCCAGATTACAATTTTGGTGTTTTCAGTGAAAACGCTGACCTCACTCTCCACTTTGTGCAATACACTTTTGTTGTGGGAACTTTTAAGTGACGTGTGAACCGGACACATACAATACATTCGCCAGATGATCAGCCCACCTCTACTTTCAAAAGACTCCACAGTTATATCGCCACCTACAGGCCTAGCATGCATACTACAGTGTTTTCAGTCCCTCAGTGTTTCCGTGTGATTTTTTTTTTTTTTTCTGCGTTTTTTTTTTTTTTTTTTTTTTGGCAATTTTGGGTGAAAGGTTGAAGTGTAAACGGGGCCCAAATTTCCATCCTACTGGATCACTGTGATTACTTTAAAAGCCAAGCTTCACTTCCTGGTACTGGTCGATTATGAAGTGGATCTTCTATGTTTATGCAGTAAGTGGGTGCTTATGATATTTATAACTCTTTTAATGACTGTTTGATGCAGACAGACAAACTGCTGAGTTATGATACCCCCATGTAGACAATTTATGTATCTTTCACTCGTCCCAACATCCCCAAACAGTCACATCCCTTATTCACATTCCATTTCTTCCTCTCTCTCTTTGTTCCTCTCTTTGTGTGACAGAGTGATGTGACAGTAGAGAGCAGACAATGTCGGGTTAGCCTGGTAATTTGGGAAGGAGGACGGAAGTATCCCGGGCAGGCAGCGTCCCCTCCTCCCAGTGCGGATCGAGTCCCACCGATGATTCACCTGGCAGCACGATGAAGGTTGACGACCCCAATTTGAGAAAGGCAGGAGGAGGAGGAGCAGGAGAAGAAGGCAGATGAGGAAGAGGGATAATAAGGAGGAGGGGATGGCGATGCCTACGTCAGTGGCACTTGCTAATAGGCAGATGTCCTTGTCCCTGACACAAGTAAATCATGTCTCTTGGGGGGAAAGCATGAAAGGAAGGGAGAAGGAGAGGAAGGGAGGAAATGAGTGAAGCAGAGATAGAGATTGGTGTCTGGACGTGAGTGCGTGTCTAAATGAAATTAGAAGCAATTACTTCAGCCTTTGAGTTGACTGTTGAAATGTTGTTTTGATGAAGACAGAAAACAAGACGGGGAAGCTGAGGAAGGTGAAATGACTCAGTTTGAGTGTTTTCAGCTGTTCTGGGTGAGTGGGCAGGGTGAAAACAAAAATACAACAAAAAGTCACAGGAAAAAGTTTTCAGCTTAATTCAAATGAATTAAAAAGATTTATGAAGTTGGTTTACAACAAATCAAAAGCTTTTTCAGTGAGTTGGGATCTTAAGAAGTAGCAGAGTATGATGAGAGGATGCAGTCAAAGGTTCTCTAATGTTGTGTTAAGACCACATATGGATAAAATCATTTGCTTTTATGTGTCATTAAACACTAAACTGTGCTGAAAATACGAGGGCTGTCATGATTCTTGATTTTTTACTAATAAAAACTCATAAAGTTCATGTGACTTTAATTCATCCATTCATTCATCCATCTTCTCTCCAGCTTATCCTGTTCAGAGTGGCGGGTGTCTGGAGCCTATCCAAGCTGTCTTAGGGTGAGAGGCAGGGCAAAACCTGGACTGGTCTCCAGCCAATCACAGGGCTGACACACAGAGACAGACAACCTTTCACACTCACACTCACACTCGCATCTATGGACAATTTAGAATCACCAGTTAACCTGAAGATCCACACATGCACAGGGAGAACATGCTAAATTTATGTGTTTTTTTCTGTTTTTTTACCGCAAGTTTCTTTAGGAAACATTAAAATAACAGAACTCAGGATGAGTCAGACAGATCGTGCTCAGAGTTAGATGCTAATTTAAGTATGCTAACATGCCAAGAGAGCCAGACTTTCTCTGGGGACCATAAACGCTTGGATGAAATATGAAGGCAGACTATAAATGATTTGTTGAACGTCTCAGTCAGAACAAGTGTTGAAGCAGAGTCACTCCCACAGAGCAGCTTCCAAACAAATTATACGAAGCACACAGCTCTTTGATGAACAGTTTGCATGTTTTAATCCATAAAACCTGAGGAATAAATATTTAAACTGGTGGGCATGACCCGGCTTCTTGTGATACCTCAGAAACAGTGGTCGCTGAAGGTGAATCTGTCCGATCAGTGCTGGTATTTGGGGGTCTTCAGCATCACAGACACTAATAAGCAGCATCTTCCTGTGTTTACTCCAATGGGAAAGGGAGTGGACCTCGATGGAGACTACAGACTCTTATAGATAAATACAGATAACTTTAATCTCACGCTAATTCTGAGCACTTCCTTTTCCTCCTCATATGTCTTCCTGTCTAGACCTGTGTTGTTTTGTTAGATCACACACAGTTTCTGTGCCTATATGTCTGTTAGACATGTACAGTGGCATTTTTTTGATTTTATCTAAAGTCATAAAAGAAGGAAAATAAAGATAGAAAAAATATTTCTCTGCATTCAGCTAAAGCAAATCAGCTCATTCTGCTTTTACAGTTGAAGTGCACATTGTATTTTCAATATGTTCACAGTCAAAGTGTTTGTTTATGTTTAAGACTCCGGCCGCTGCTGGCAAGCGTCTTTATCTCCCTGGCCACTTGAGTCGGGGAAGTAGAGGCTGCCACATAGCGCCTGCCCTCACAATCACTGGAGCTGCTCCAACATTCCCCCATGACGACAACTCAAACAAGTCTGTGGACTGACCATGACTCAGCTGTTACCCTCTCCTGTCTGCCTGTCTGGCTACTTCAAAAACACCAGGGAGAATGTAACGGTTAATTCCACCTTCTTGTTGTGCTTGAAGAAATGTTGTCATCAGTGATGTGTGAAGTTTTTCGCAGAGTCAAATTTTCCATGCATGGTAGGCTCCTCTTGATGTGATTCACTTTTCATTTATACTGTTCTTTTTTAACCCCCAGGATCCCAAGCTGATTCTGGTTGTTTTTGCTTCTGTCACATTTTTACATTTTTTTTCCTGACTGTGGTCTCATTTTTCACTGCAGTATGAAGTCCTGCTCCTCTGTGGGTTCAGGATAACTCAACAATGTCTCCTGAGCAGTAGAACATCATCACAATGCAATAATTATTACATTAATATTACATTATTACAAGATATTTACTCTTTATAAACTATTTACAGTCAGTACTGTCACTACTGTTTACACAGTTTACAGTCTACACTGCAGAGGCATCATGACCATCTGCAGAGAAGTTTCTGTCAGTAATGAGACAGAGAGCTGAGCGGCTCTGAGCAGAAAGTTTACACCTGCAAGACAACGACATGGGAAGCAAAATTCAAGAGTAAGACTACATAAAAGTTTCTAAAACAAGTTCATGCCTTGGCAAAAGTCTTTACAACAGTGGGTGAAGGTGTTCATGGGAAACGGTGACAACTGACTCTGGCCACAGGTGTCACTTCAACTAACACCAAATGGATAGTCCTCAGGGTGCCTTAAATATCAAACTGTTGTGACACCGTCCAACCCATCCAAACAGAATTTCTTGAAGCGACCACAGCGTGCCTTTGGGTGCTACAATTCCAGCCTCCTCACAAGCCAAGCATACAGTGAGAAAACACATCTCTAAAGTAGAAATAGAGATCAGTTTTGAAGTGTTTTACTCATCGTGGAGCTGTGGATAGGCTAAAAGAGAAGAAGCTAACAGCTCATGCTAAATGGGATTTCATTTACTGCCAATCAACACAGATTCAGATAGATTCAGGTTTACCATCAAGGGGATAACATTTTTTTTATTATCAATTATATAAAACAGCCTGTATGAAACAGAAAAAAACAAACTGAAAGTGTCAGAAAAGTCAGTGATATTTGGGTAAAGACCTGGTCAGTTGGTTAAACTGAAAAATGTCAATCGGTGTAATAAATGTTTCTCATAACAATATTGAACTTGTGCAAAAAAATTCCAATGAATATGAGTTTATCAGACTACTACACTGTAAAAAATGAAATTTAAAACTATTTGAACCCAGCTGAGCCAAAAATAGAGAGAAAGCACTGGTATGTATAGCATACTGACTCAGTAACCCAAATTATCAAATTTAGAAATTAAATATTTAAATATTAATCAGTACACTGTCATAACTTCTAGGAAGGGGAATTATTTGATGTTTTTGTTTTTGTTGTTTTTGTGGTTACACCATTTGACAGGTTAATGGGAATGATCATTTAACTGGTTAACAATGGTAGAAATGTCATATAGAACAGTAGGACACCCATAGAAATGAAGACTACACATTTAACAAACAAACTCTTTTTGTGACTGTCCCACCTTCAGTTTAATATCTGATACAACGCTGATACAACGCTGATACAAAGCTCCTATCAGTACAGTGAATGTAATTTCCATGACCATCATCATTACCTCTGAAAATGTCTATAACAAAATCATGAGGTCACTGTCCAATGATTTTAGTCCTCTGGCAGGACACTTTGGGTGACATGGTGATTAAGTGCTTGTGTCAGTTATCAGACACTTAACAGGAAGTGAGAACGGGCCACAAACAGGAAGGAGTGGAATGTGCTTCCTGTTGGCCAGCAGCATAATACAGGACAGATTCCACGTGCCATCATAACTGTCAAACACACACACACACACACACACACACACACACACACACACACACACACACACACACACACACACACACACACACACACACACACACACACACACTTGCATACTAAAGGACAGGAATGTTTTTCCACTGAAATCAGAGAGAAGCAGGCAGTCAGGAAAGACAAACAGTGAGAGTAGATAACACTGAGACAGGCTGTACGCGTGCAGAGTTACAAATGAGAGGGCATGACGCTAACTCAGGTTCATGACACTTAACTTCAAAAACTCAGTCTGTTAGAACCGTTTCTGCAACCAGAAGTAGTATGAAGAAAATGACAAAAAGATGAAGATAATAACTCTGTCACCAAATTTCCAAGACATCAAGACAATCAAGTGTCTATGGGATGTGATAACCAAGTCTGGTCCATGGAGACTTCATCTTGCAGTTTGTAGGACTAATCAAATACACTGGCTGCGTCTGTGTTGCAGCTCCACTCCGCTGCGTGTTGACTGCGTTTGTGAACTCACCCTGGCTGCGTGTTTAGTCTGACAGGCCGCAGTCGCGAGACTGCAGAATTCTAATCCATTCATGTTGTGCTGTTAAACCTCAAACCTTTTGATTCCTGGTGTGTCAGAGCTTACTGTGATGTTTTCTTGCATTGGTAAAGCTAATAATCTATTTTTTTTAAAAAACAAAGTTTGTTTTATTTTGAAAGTCTCAGGCTCTTTTGGGGTAGTTTCCGTGCACTACTTCCTGTCCCGCTCGATCTTCCCTTCTCTGAATTGACGCGTCACAGCTCCGGCATCTGGCAAAATAGGATATCTGCAGATTAGCGGATTACCTGTAGGACCAGCAGCTGAGCCGCAACGGAACAGATCCAGTGTAAATTGACACATTAACTTGAATGGAACACTATCTGATCCGGCGCCGTGACGCAGCGGAGCTGCAACGCTGACGCAGCCGGTGTATTTCAGCCCTAAATGGAGTCCACATGTAATAGAATAGAATAATAGAATGTACTTTATTAATAATTGGATGGAAATTCAGGTGGAAGATGAAATTATGTATATATATATATATATATATATATATATATATATATATATATATATATATATATATATATATATATATATATATATATAATCACATAAAAAACATGGAATAAAGTCTGTTGATATCCATGTTGCTCTCATCTCTCTCCAGTGGCACACTGCAGTCTGTGCATTCAAAGCAGTCCCTTAGAGCCTCACCAGCCTCAGGTGTCTATCTCCTGACTGTGAGGGTAGTTCCAGGCTGCCTCAGAACACAGGGTCTGCAACAGGTCGGCAGATAAAAAACAGCTCGCAATCTGATCCGCTCTGTGGTGGCAAGGCGGTAGCTCTGTGTAAATCCAGTCAGGTGGGAGGAGAGGGTAGTGTGACTGAAGTCTCCCAGTATTATTATGAGAGCATTAGGATGTCCAGTCCGTATCCTGGCAACAGTTTCAATGATGACATCACATGGACCTTCCGTTTTGGGTGAATAGACACAAGGATTGTTATTAATAGACTGAACTCTCTTGCAACTAGCTTTAGCATCTCTGTCTGAACGTATTAGAGTGAAGCCAGGTAAATCCACACAAGAGTCAGAGATGTTTTAGTAAAGCACATGAGGCTGCACTCACAGTATATTTACTGTGTCTTCACCAATATATCCAGCTCATCACTTTTGTTAGGCAGAGAGTTAACATTCCCCATGATGACTGATGGAAGAAAGGGCTTATATCTCCATCTCCTTGTCTTTATCTTTGCACCTTTGCATCTTGTCTTGTAGGTGGCCTGGGATCCTTGGTGGAGACTACCTGCGGCTGTGGAGTCATGAAGACTCATTAACTGCACCTATAGACATGACACATTATTTGGCCATTTCATTAGGAACATTCATTCCCACTATCATTCTAATGTAGATATTAGCCTGATCTCCTTATCCATGATCAATACATCTACAGTATCTATTTTTAATCAGCACATAGGCATGAGGTCCCTCTGAAAATGGGATGTCACATCTCAAGAGGCCTTTAACACACCTATACTTAACGGAGACAAATATGGTAGGGATGCACTCATGGTCTGGGCATCCATGAGTTCATCAGTACCATCAATTCTTATTTTCAGCATGAATATCATTGATTATTCCATTGATTATTACTATTCAGACATGAGGTCCCTCCTGAAAACCAGATGTAGCATCTCAAGAGGCTAACCTCTAATAAATCAGACGACAGGTCTATGGTTCATGGATCTGTCACTAACTTTAGTTCTTACTTTAGTCCACTTGTCTCCTCTTCCCTCCCTTCCTTCGCCCACACACCCAACACAGCATGTTGTGGATTTGCTGTTCATCATCAGACTGGGGTCCACATTCCAGATTTCCTGCTGCTTAACAGAAGGTTTTTTCTTGCCGCCATGATGGAGGGATTCATGATTGGCTATATGGATTCATGTTGGGTGTTGGATGTATATATGTGTATATATGTGTATATATGTGTATCTTTATATATTTATATATGTATCTATGCATATATTTATATCCTTAAAATGAGGAGCTTTGTGCTCTATTGTAAAGTGTCTTGAGATAACACTTGTTATGAATTGGCGCTATACAAATAAAGATTGATTATTGATTAATTGATTGATTGATTGATTGATTGATTGATTGATTGATTGATTGATTGATTGATTGATTGATTGATTGATTGATTGATTGACCAGCATGGCATCCCCGGGAACACTTCTTTATCTCAGCTGGAATAAAATGGTATCCTCCAGAATTGCTCCATTGTAGTGCAAGAAGCTCCTCTCTTTAAATAAACTTTTTTCACCCAAAGACACATCTATTAAAAATAAGCTTAAAAAATATATAGCAAAAATTAAAAATTATGGAGTAATCATTGAGAGATGCCAGATTTTGAGGCTTCCAGTAAAAGTGAATCACTCAAAAAAGGTAAATAAATAAATAAATAATAAATGGAGGGGGGGGTAAAACCCTGTTTTTTGTTGCTTAATGGTTAAACCATTATAAATATAATCTGCCAACTGAAGCATCACAAATATTATTCATTCAGAAATGTGCCAAAAATAAAGTTCCTAACACTTTCATTGTTCATTATTTTATTCATATACTGTACATTAAAAAGAAACTGTCCATTGCTTTGCTATAGATGGACTAGAAAGACACAATACCAGCTGCATACACATGTAAGCAGCTTTATTGTTGCTGTGGGACTTATTTTGACAAGTTAATACAAAGCTGGTGAGACATTTAAGGAGTGATGTTTGTATAAGGAAAGAAGTCAGGGAAAAAAGATAAATAAATAACATGTTTACGTTCTGTCGGTGCTCCTGCTGATGTGATGGATCATCACAGAGGTGAGAGTGAGAACTGAGGGAGTTGAGCCTGCTGGTTAGAGAGCAGCAGCAAGCTGCCTGTGTTTATGAAATTAACATTGGTTGTCCTTGAGGCCTTCCTGATTGAATCACACGGGCTGGATGACGTCATGCTGGGTTTAAGTCATATTTTGGATTAGGGAGGGCGAGAGAGAGAGAGAGGGAGAGAGAGAGAGAGAGAGAGAAGGAAAGCGAGGCGGGATGAGTCACTGCCTCATTGATGACTGTCTCCACTGAGTGGTCAGATAATTCAGGTACAGAGAAACAGGCACAGCACGACTCCCTAATGGCACTCAAACAAAATGACTTACTGAGAACTTGCAAAATACACCTTTTAAGAAGATTAAATAGCATTGATGTCCCTGCTTCTGCCCCATCCTGGACTATATTTATGACCAAGGATTAAAATAACAGGTTAACTACCTGTTCTGCAATCAGATGTGGACTTCCTGTTTGACTGTTCAGAGACATGAACTGCTGTGCATCAGATCAGTACATCTCAGCATATTTCAGAGCCTTTTACCCTGTTACAAATTTAAATCTCACTGGATGGCTGCACGGTGGTGCAACAGTTAGCGCTGCAGCCTCACAGCCAGAAGGTCACAAGATCAAATCCCAGTTAGCCCACTTGGCTTTTCTGTGTGGAGTTAGCCTGTTCTCCCAGTGCATGCGTGGGTTCTCTTCAGGTACTCCAGCTTCTACCCACAGTCTAAAAACATGCTCATCAGGTTAACTGGTGATTCTAAATTAACCATAAGTGTGAGTGTGAAAGGTTGTCTGTCTGTGTGTGTCAGCCCTGGAGACCAGTCCAGGGTGTACCCCGCCTCTCACCCTGAGACAGCTGGGATAGACTCCAGACACCTGCGACCCTGAACAGGATGAGCGGTATAGAAGATGGATGGATGAATGGATGTTGACAGGTGCTCTTTAAACATTAGCACAATAAGATTTAACCCACAGAGTTATTCTGTAAGTCATTAAACTGACAAAAGAGACAAAAAGACTTTAAACAGACAGGCGTAAAGATTGCACAAAGAGAGTTTACGGACCTGTTTTTGGTTTTGTCTGAGCTGTCAGACAAAATAATAATAATAATAATAATAATATTTTCACATTGAAAAAGGAGCCTCCTCACTTCAGGGCATTTTCACATAAAACAAAAGTTCCAGATTTGCCTTCATTGTATTTCACTGATGAAGTTTTATTATAGTTCTCCTTCAGCTGCAGGAAGGTTAGGGTTTAGTTAAAGTTAGAAGACTAGACTCGACTAGACTAGACTACCACTGTGAAGGGCATCTTCTTCTAAAAACTCAGAGCCCACAGAATTATTTCCATGTTGCCAGATATTCAAGTTGTTTCCATAAATAAAAAAAAAATCTGCCTACAGAAACTCTATAAATGTTTAGGTGTCATTTTGAATATATAAAGCCAAGTATGGCACATCTAATGGGCTTCAAGAACAGTGGGACATATTTTTACAGCAAGTTTTAGTAAGATTCACAGAAATATCTTGCTTTCAGTCATGCAAGCAAGGGGTTTAAAAGTAATGAAGTGAGTCAACTAGTTCACAGAAACTGAACTTTTTGAGATTTTACATTGTACTAAAACTTGACAACTTCACTGAATTGATGGATGTACATGCAGCAATGTTCTGACAAAGAGATAAGGCAGACATCTCATAAAAGACATCTCTAGACAGGCCATAAAAATTGCTTAACACAATTTGTAAATGTGATAGAAATAAACTTTTTTTTTTTACTTTAGTAAAAGCAATCTGACTGAATAATTGTGACTTAATAATTTGCAAAACAACTTTATTTGTAACAAAGTCCTGGTATTCCAAACACATGCAAAAGGTGGTTTTAGTGCAGATGTACAAGAACATTTAAACACTGGACAACTTACAAAGGCTGAAACCATTTGACTTCAGGTACAGTAACACTACAGGTACAGTAATACTCTACCATTAAAGTTTACTGAGAAAGAAAACTAGAAGTATTTCATGACGTTTTGAGTTGAAAAGCTTCATAATCATTTAATGTTTACTCAATCATGATTCTCCAATCATTGCCCTCAAACCCCTGTGAAAGCCCCAACAAGATTTTCAATGAGGCTTCGGCATCCAACTGCAGGCATGGGGCTCTCTCTTGTGGTAGAAAACTGGAACTGCATGTTTCAAAGCCTCATCACATTGAGCTGCATGACAGGCTGAACAACCTTGCCAGGGTTGAAAGCAGCAATGCTCGCACAAACCTATGAACCCTGAGATCACACATTCATGCTCATACATCAAAAGTGAAAGAGATCACGTCCTGACATCTTATCAGCGCCTCCTTTTGCACCCCAATTGGCGTGTGAAGGTCCGACACCTGAAAGTTCATTACATCAATGTCAGATGCTCCAAATATGGCCTCCACCTTCACCTTCTCATACATGTTGAACTGAACTTTCTTGCTTGTCACTGAGAGGAGACATCGGAGGAAACTCTCCCTCAGCACAGATCGCACATGCTGCTCTTCCGTCAGCTGCTCTGAGTCGGACTGTGATGTAGCAGAAGTAGGGATGGAAGTATGGCACAGGGCTATGTAACGAGGTGATTTGGGATCGAATCCACGGCTGTTGGGGTCTGGTCCTTTTGGCAGGCGGAGAACAGACACAGGCGTAGACATACTCGGTCTCTATTAAATAAAAAAAAAAACAGTAAATAAAAACAAAATCATTCAAAACTTGGAATATGTGACCTCCAATAGAATATCTGCTGCAAAATAAATTCAGGATTTTTTTAATATATATATATATATATATATATATATATATATATATATATATATATATATATATATATATATATATATATATATAACCATGGAATTATTTCTTTTTTCCCCCTCTGTCATTGGTCCATTTAAAGTTCAGTTATTTGATTAGTTCAGATTATGAGTGTTCACAGTCTTGTATGTTTTAATCGCAGCCAAGTGGCTTCTTGGCCTTTCCAAACACACGTTACTTTTTTTCTTTAAAAAAACAGATCTTTAGCAGATGCATGTATGCCATTAAATAAATAAAAATAAATAGGATTAAAATTGTTTTGAGGATTAAAGCATGTGTTTTACTGTGCAGATGGGCATGAAATCAATAGTTCCGGGGTTCCCTAACGTAAATACATCTTGTAATTTTCCTAGTACTTATTTTAACTCAGAATCTATGCTTTAGTGGATCAAATGTATTATTCATATACTCACACTGGGAGAAATTATTATAGCAAATAATAAAAATAACAAATATAATATATTTTTCCTTTACTTGAGGATTCAGAGCTTTTTCTGTTTGCTTCATGACAACTAACAATCTTGAGTTATAACAGTGATTCAAGTGTTTAAAGCTATAACTTTTAAGATGATTTCGTTGAGATTACTCCTAAGCCTTCACGATGAAACTGCCCTCATGTGAAAAAGTATTAGATCAATCAATAATGTTAACATACCTTTGTCAATACCATTGATATGAATGACCGCATTAAAACGTATACGTATAAACTAGCGAAGTTAGCGTCCTAGAAAGAGCGCGTGCCTATCACTCACAGTTTACTTAAAGAAACTGCTTCATTCAACTGAAATAACAAGAACAAGAAAGCAATAACAAGAAAGAAACAAGCTTATTTTCTCACATCATCTTTTTTAAACGCATTAATCTTGCTCCAAAGACACACTGCACTGTTAATGTAACCACTTACTGGTCTTTTCCTCCACTCTCCGGAAGCTGCAGCATAAACTGAAACGTTTTTTTAATTCGATTTCTTCTTCGTTGGAATTATTTGCAGATTTAGGCTTTACCGCCACCCAATGGCCTAAAGTGTAGGCGCAGCAGCAGACCTCGGCTGTGTCTCATTTCAGTGTCTGCAACCTTCGGAAGACCCGGTGGAGGTACCAGGTCCTGTACCTAACAATGACGTCACACTCAGTGTACTGTAATTTTAAGATAGCTTTCATTGCAGTGTTAACTTTTCAAAATGAAAAAGGAAAAAAGAGAGATGTACTCAGAATCTCTATTTATTAATAGATAGTTTTGCTATTACTTCATTTTCCTTTTGTAACACAAATAGTAAAGTCCTTTGAAGTTAGAAAACGTACTGATTTTTTTTTTTTCATTTTTGATAACAGTATGCATCTAGCACTATTTTTTGTTAGACCAATCATCAGTAATATATCAGTTATACCTCAATACATTAAATAACACATTGTCGTATTGATAACAACAGGAACACGTATTGGCAATATAAACTTATTTTTCCCATCTGAGTTAATTAATTTGAGTTTATTTATTTAGGGTTTGCAGTCTGGGATTATTTATTGGACCAAATATATTAAATATATATTTAATATTTATATTTCATAATACACTGTCCTATTGATTATTATTATTATTATTATTATTATTATTATTATTATTATTATTATTATTATTATTATTATTATTATTATTATTGTATTGTTTTGTTTTGTTTTTCCCTCACATAGGCGTTCCACTGCCCTCTCTGGCTCTAAGTAGGAAAATTCTCAATAAATACATAAAGTTTGCTAGCCTTGTTTCCAGAGGAGCTGGTAATGGTCTTTTGAAATGCACTGAAAAAAACAGAACTTTCATCTGCAAGAAACAAAACGCATTAATCTCAGAAAAAGTTGACACCCCATGTGGTGGTACACTATGAGAATAATGCAGACAGGGAAAAAAAAAAAAAAGAAGATACAAATATTAATCTAAGGCACTAACCTCCTACCAAAAGTCAAAACATCGAAGAAGTAGTCAGGGTGTTGAAGGTCCTTTTGATGGATAATAATAGAAATAAAAAATCGTCCATTTTTTCTCTCAAAAACTACAATCCTGTGAGACCTTTTTCGAACCAACCACAAACTTCAACATCATCCTTCCAATTTCCGGCCAATTATAGAGTGTGACGTCATTGGTAGGCGTAGGACCCCAAGCAAATCTGGTATCTACACCGGCCTTCATAGAACACAAAGGCAAAACTAAATTGAGACTGTAGACTGGAGGAAAAAAAAAAAAAAAGGTCATCATCAACCTGCCACAAAACTGCTTTTTTCTGAAAAATTTCTTCTTCGTTAGTTATTAGACCTTAAAAATGGGGTTTTATGTCTCATTTAATGATGATTGACAGCTGCCATTCTTGTGTAGTTTTTACAGGTAGAGTAAAATATATCAGGAGGTCAGTTAAGAAGAGATTGGACTGTTGAGAGGAAAAAAAATATGAGAGACTAGGAAAAATCTGAGTGGAAGTGTATATATATATATATATATATATATATATATATATATATATATATATATATATATATATATATATATATATATATACACACACACACACACACACACTGCTGACCTCAACTGAGCGTGTCGTTGGGCGGTGGAAGGAATACTTTGAGGATCTCCTCAATTCAACCAACATCCATTCTGTGGAGGAAGTAGAGCCAGAGGACTTGGAGCGGGGCCCGCCCATCACTGGGGCTGAGGTTGCTGAGGCAGTCAAACAACCCTGCAAGGCCCCAGGGATGGATGAGATCCGTCCTGAGTTCCTCAAGGCTCTGGATTATGTAGGGCTGTCCTGGCTGACACGTCTCTGCAACATCGCATGGACATCGGGGATAGTGCCTCTGGATTGGCAGACTGGGGTGGTGGTCCCCCTTTTTAAGAAGGGGGACCAGAGGGTGTGCTCCAGCTACAGGGGGATCACACTTCTCAGCCTCCTTGGTAAGGTCTATTCCAGAGTGCTGGAGAGGAGAGTCTAGTGGCCCTGTAACTGATTCTGGCCTCGAGAACTGTTCTTAAGTCCTTCCTGCAGGAGGACTTTAAAGATGATGGCCAGAAGGATATTGAGGAGGAAGTTGACATTTTAGGGTCATCTGATGATGCTGAGGTGTTGGTAGAGGAGAATGAAACCAGAGAGAGTGAGATCCAGCAATTTAGAAGCTTGGTTGAGAGAGAGTTAAGATAGTACTGCTCTATCCCCTCGTGGTGTGTCTTACAGGTCTCCCATATAGATATATAGTATATCTCTGGGTGGAGGGGAACCCTAAAATGATAGAGAACATGGGGTTATGGGTGTAACCCTGGTTCTCTGAGTGAAGAGGCTTCCCCTCCACCAGGAGGCCGCTCAGTGATTTGTTCCATCAGAGTTAAATCACTAGAGGGGTGGCTGACAAGGGTTTATATTGGCTGTCAGCCACTTCCACAACTGGTGGTTTTATCAAGAACTATGACCCAGATAGGACACAAATGCAGAGTGACACCCGTTACCCCACGTTTTTTGGCTTCAAAACCATAGAATGGTAAAAGGTGGGGCCCATAGAGCACAGTCACACTGGCCAACTGTCCTGTGCCCAAGCAGGCTTCAGCCCTGAAGTCCAGTTTGTTTTGCCAGTGTGACCCCAAGTGTACCGTCCTTTGGCGAATAAATTTTTTATCTCGACGTAACAAAGACTGTTTTCTCTTGATAACAAATAAATAATGATTTGTCTTGATTTCAACCTATAAGAGCTGCCATGAACAGCTTCCAGACACTAGGTGTAGCTGCAGCCTACCAATAAGGTACAATTTGTGTACTCTAGGGGCTACAGGTTTAATTCATTAATTCGTTATCATGAGAAAACGATCTTTGTTACATTGAGATAATGAAATAAGTTATCATTAAATGACAGTGCAAAATAAAAAAGAAAATCCATGGCCGTTCTCCCGTAATCATGACTATTTTAAAGTTTATAATTTATCAATGCCTCTTTCTAAACTAAATTTGGTACTGCAAGCTTATCAAACACATGTAAACCAAAATCCTACATATAATACAGGAGTTTTTTTTTCTTTTTATTGTTGAAGTATAGAACCACAGTGTACATTCACATGTAATAAAACAGTTCAGCAAAATATACATTTTCAACATTTGAACAAGCGCTAGAACGGATATTAGATTTTTAAAAAAATGTATAAAGTGCAAGCTGTTGTAGTTTTATTTGCTTTCCTTTTTTAGAGAACAAAAATGATTGAACATATTGTTTGAGTTGAAAACATTATAGAAAGGTTTTCTTTCCAGATAATTTACATTTATGAACTTTGCCATAACGAGAAGAATATTTGTAATGTAAAAGGAAGTGTTTTTTTTTCCTGTGTATATTACTTACAAAGATCCCAAACAGCACATTTTTCCATGGTAAAAAAAAAAATCTTCATCAATCTTTTCAGAAATAAAATCACACAGTTGTTGCCAGAAATCCTTCACATCTGGCTAGAACAGGAGTCCTCCTGGAGTTCAGACATGTCCATCATCCTCAGCATTCACGCACAATGAATCCTGGGATATGTAGGGCTGCGAAGGATCCACCAAATCCAACCTTAGTGGCACCTGAAAAGAAGACCGGATTTGTTGGCTGCATCAGCCACATTTTGGAGGAGCCTTTGAAATGGGACAGCCTTTGACACACTGCCTTGATGTCATGGGTCTTCAAATTCAGCCTTCGTAGGCTGCTGCCCCTGAAGTGAGACACTGCCCTCAAATCTCAAGCTCCCTTCCCCTCTGCACCTTCATAGCAAAGACTTATTGCATGCGTGGACCGGATATAGTGACATTATTTTATTATGAACAGCGCAAATAATTGATGACAAATATTAGAAACAGTTAAGAAAGACCACAAGAACTTGTTGATCTTTATATAGAGCCCATTACAATTTACATTATCGTAAAGATAAGCATATGCCACATTTTGGCAATAGAAGTGGTGTCTAGCTCCATTATTTTTTGAGTGAGTTAGTGTTTTTTAAACTGAACTCAAACTGTAAGCATCTTAAATTTTCTGGTTGTTCTGTGGTCGGTTTTCAGAAATGATTCTACACCGCAGAGTCAACCTCTATCATGTTCTGACCACTACAAGAGCAACCAATGATTTGGAGGTAAGAGTATTCATGCTAACTAGAGGCTTTCAGCTGAGTGGGTCAGTAACTGTTGGCAGTCAGTCACCACTTAACAGGGTCACACTTACCACTGAAACACCAGTGACACCAGTTATTAAATATCCAACCTCAGTTTAAAAAATGATTCATTTTAACTGATGACATTCTGAATCCAGTTTTCACTTTGTGAAGCGAAAAAAGTTGGTATTGGACGAGATTATGAGCGGAGGTGTCGAAGTCATTTTAGTTTGAGGGCCTCATACAGCCTTATTTGATCTAACGTGGGCCGGACCAGTAAAATCAAAGCATAATTACGCATAAAGAACAACAAGTTTTGAGTTTTTCCTGTTGTTTTAGTGCAAAGAAATACAAGTATATTAACAAATAAATATTTATATTTAATGAACTGAATATATAACTGAATAACTGAACTATAACTGAATATTTCATGAACAGCCTGAGATTTCTCAAGAAAAATAACAGCTATTTCAACAGCTACTGTTTATCAATTCCACATGTGCTTTGAAACTGATCACAGTGATTGTACAAAGGCACAAAACATAAAGGTATAAACATCTCAGGTGTTTGAAACTGAAAAATATAGCATTGCACTTCTTTGAAATCAAATCAATTTATCATGATCTACAAATCATTTTAACTCAATACTCTACGCCAGGAAGAAGAGTTAAGAAGAATGGATGTTTGTGGACATTGGTTTTTGCAAAAATGGTTTTGTCAATGGCTCCTGAATCTAGAAAGCTTAAGTACCACTGCTCTGAAATATTCAACACATGACGTACTTTTTTAGTATTTCTTCCAAAAACTGTTTTCTAATGTTGTAAATCTAATGTGTGTTCACTTTTATTAGCCTACAAGTTAATCAAGGTTTTATATTAAGTTAAGATATGCTAGAACTTCCTTTATCATACCTGTGCAACATCAATCAATCAATTAATCAATCTTTATTTATACAGCGCCAGTTCATAACAAACGTTATCTCAAGATGCTTTCCAAAAGTGTTAACAGGTCTAGACCTGTAAATGGTATTAAAATTTTATTAATAGTGACCAAACATCAAGACAAGATAAGAAGTCACTCTGATCTCATCTTAACCCACCATGAGTACAGACCTTTGCAATATTAAGCAAGTTTCAATGGAGAGGAAAAACTTCTCTTTAACAGACTCATCAACATCTCATAGATTTATCTGAGGAGACTGTGTGGGGATTGGGGGGGGGGGGGGGGGGGGGGGGGGGTAAGCAACTGGAGTCTGGCAGATCAACTGCAACAGTCCAGATATGTCTGTGGGTAAGTATGAGAGTATCTGCTGTTGTCTGCTTTACTTCCTCAAAGCTCTGAGTGGACTGATTTTGTGGTTTGAGGGGTTATTAGTCTTGTGTGAGGCATGTCCACAGAGCTTCCCACGTTACATTTACAGGAACCATCCTCCAGTGTTTACGACACATTCTGTTCAATACATAAAAGATTGCTCATGGACTATTGCTGCCAACATCATGCTTTTTTCAGTCTGTACTGAGTTTAAAAGAAAAAAGAAAAAGAAAAAGAAAAAAAAAAGGAAAAAGATAAAAAGGGACTCTTACAACGGTTTTTCCTGTAAACAACCTTATGCTTGTATGCAGGGGTTAAAGAAACTGATTACATTTACATAGAGTTCATATATACTCAAGGGATTTAAAAACACACCACTTGATTTATTTGTCAATTCACTGGTTTAACTGGTGTAACATGTAAATGATCACTCATATATTGTTTCTCATTATCTTTTAATGACAATCACATCTTAATTATTGAAAAACAAACAAAAAAGGAACAAAAGAAAAGTCCAAAAACATAAGCACCGTGTACTGATTAAGTAACAGAACTGATCTTTACCAAAACATCAGAGTCAGTAAGCCCTTGCATGGAGTATGGCAGTGATACATCTCTTCATAGACAGACAACTGTCTAATGTCATCCTGTGGAATGGCTGCCCACTCCTCAGTAAGGGCTTCTTGAAGTTGCTGACGAGTTTATGGAGGAGTATTACGCTGACGCACTCTGCCACTTAAAAGACTCCACAGGTTTTTTATAAGGTTGAGATCAGGGCTCATTGCTGGTCATTCCAGAACTGTCACATCATTGTCATCCAGAAACTGAACACAAACTCTGACAACATGTGGGCGAGCATTTTCTTGTTGGAATACAGCTCGTGGTTTGGAGCATAGGAAGGACAGCCGGCTGAAGGATCTCGTCACGATATCTGATGGCATTTAGGTTTCCATTAAGAAAATTAAGGACAGTTTTATGATTTGCTGAGATATCTGCCCACACCATCACACTAGGTCCACCCCATCTGTTTACCTGCCGAACACAAGGTTGAGCATGACGTTCATTCCTGCGCCGGTAAACCGCTCTCGCCCATCAGCTGAGAAGCACTGAAACTTCTTTTCATCTGAAAAGAGTACAGTGCTCCACCTCTGGAGTGTCCACGACGATGACCATTACACCAGGTCAGTCGGGCTTGGCAATGGCCTGCAGTCAGCACAGCACCGGTGTATGGTCTTCTGGCTCTGATGACATGATCTCTCAATTGATTTCTTACAGTTTTGGGATGTATTGGCATGTTGTGCCTACCAATAGTTTCTGCAGCTGTTGTGGGTCGGAACCTGTTTCTCAGGTGCAGCACGATCTCGGTCTGGTTGTCTCA
This sequence comes from Labroides dimidiatus, assembly GCA_030710495.1. Classification (NCBI taxonomy): domain Eukaryota; kingdom Metazoa; phylum Chordata; class Actinopteri; order Labriformes; family Labridae; genus Labroides; species Labroides dimidiatus. Next base: position 1,754,173 of record CM061154.1, on the reverse strand, counting down.
GCCTTAAAATTTTTACAGATGTGATATTGTTTGAAAATCTGGTGCCCTTTTATAGGGCAGTGTGTGTCTGACAGAGCATTACTCATTTAGGATTATTCGGATAAAGGCATTATGATTTGTTCTCAATATTTGTGTTTTGAGATACAGGACTACTCACTATAATCAGTCATATGTGACCAAGTCTCACATGTCAGGAATTATCATAAAGCCATCTCTGCATGTCCATGTACAACTAATTTCATAAATGGAGAATAATTCTTCTGAAATTTGGCCAAAAATATGGTGGTGTGTTTTTAAATCCCTTGAGTGTATAACTCTGTAGCTTTTTGTGTAATCATTTGAGAAATTGTTCAAACCAGTACTTTGAAATAAACTTTGAGGTTAAAATTGTGACTCAGTTTTGTACTTCACTACATTTTTGCACTGTTTTTTTTTTTTTTTTTGTAACAAAATAATACAGCTTTTCATCAACTGCATGGCCGTGAGTTTACTGGCTGACTCCTACCCCTAATTGTCAAAGGAACTAAAATACAACAGCGAAGAAAAACATTGAGGCTGAGTGCTTTACATCACAGCATCAACAATTAAGGGAAAATTAAGGGCACTATAAAAGAAAAAAAAATCTAAATAAATAAATAAATAAATAAATAAATAAATAAATAATAATAATAATAATAATAATAATAATAATAATAATAATAATAATAAAAATAATAATAATAATAATAAAGCACACCAATAATGAAGACACCATTTACAACTCAGAAATATTATATAGGCTGGATGAAGGTACGTACTCAGATGTATAATGAACACTAAAATATTCAAGCAGCTACAAGAATGGCCTCACTTCTTCATTTTGATAAATATAAACAAAATTTTAAAAAGAGTAATTTACTTTAAGATGTTGATGAAAACAGATTACAACAGTTGCAAATCGTTTTAAGACCAATAAAAAATAGTATAAAGACAATAAGTCAGATACTGACACTGAAAATTTTTGATTTATGAACACCGTTTGCATGATTTCCATCAGCTCCTCTTCTTACAGCGCTCTACAAATATTTGGCAGTGAAGAAAATCAGACTTCAGGTTTGAAGTTGTCACATCCCAGCTCTTTGAAAAGGAAATCATAAATAGAAAATATTGATATGAAGCAAAATAATTAATGTCAAAAACTGAATTGGTCAGAACTGAGGAAAAAAAAACTAAGTGCTGTATAAATGGAAAAACAAAAGGAGGACTTAAAAGTAGAATAAGCCCAACCTGACTTTCTAATCCCAGGTACAGTTTACAAGAGTTCTAACATGACTGCTCAGGCCTGATCAGGAGGAACCACTGACTACTAAGGGTTCAGCAGGCTCTTCATATGGTTTGCATGATCCTCTCTCTCTCTCTCTCTCTCTCTCTCTCTCTCTCCTTCTCTCTCTCTCCATTTGCTGCCCCTGGGATTTTCCACTTCTGCATCAACACTGTTTGCCAATCTGGGGAATGCACTACGTATCTTTACCATGCCCATATTCACAGAGAACTCCCGGCATCAGACACATGTAGCTGCAACTGTGACAGAAGAGAAAGCTCCTCAACAGTCTGTTAACTATTCCCTTCAGTTCAAAGGCTTTATTAGCAGGGAAAACATATGCTGACAATGAGTCAGAATAAAACACAAAATCACAAATTATATACAGTTAAGGAACACCAAAGATTAAATGCTAAACTAACAGAGCTGTGCAATATTACCATTTTTAACATAATAAGAAAAAAAGAAACAATAATAATATTAACTCTTTTTTATAAAATATCTACAGATGAATACAGATCACTTACAGACATTATAAAATTAAATCAAACAGATCTAAAGAGATGCACAGCTCTGTGATGTGTGTACACAGTTATTCACAGGTCTGATTAGATGACGGTGCAGGGATGTTCTGTTCACAGGGTTTTGAGCTGTCGGACATCCTCTTTCGGTCGCAGCAGCTAACATATCGTGCTGCAGTGTTTGCACATCCTGGTACTTCACTCAGCAGGTACACCCGTTTGTGTTTGTTAATCAGGAGGTGAAATTCTTTGTGTGTGTTTGTGATCAGTGGGTATAAAGTGTCTCTGATGTCCTGATACAGAGAAGAGGAAGTTAAAAAGTGCAGCTCTGTCTCCACCTCGTGCTGGGTGCAGACTCTATCCTCTTTGAGGAGCCAGGTCTGTTGATGGCGTCCTCTGTCGATTCGGTCCAATGCATTCAATATTTTTCTTTTTGTTTTTTAATCATTTGGTTTATTAAAGGGTATCATCCTAATACTGCTCTGCATGCATTATTCGAGGTTTTCCGTTGGATACAGAGGATGGATTTACAGAGTTCTGCATGCTGTCTCGATTTGTGTTTGTCCCATTTAAAAAATTCTTGGTGTGCCAGAGGACCCCAGATCTCACAACCATAGAGAAAAATGGGTTCTAAAAAAGAGACCAGGATTTGAAGCCAGACTTGAACAGGGATGTCTGATGTTCCTTCTGATGGTGAAGAAAGCCCTTCTGGCCTGGTTGTTCACGGCGCTGTCACAGTTACCTGTGGCACTGACATTAAGGCTGAGGTAAGTGTAGTTTCTTTGATTGTTCAATTTGTGTTAACTAAACACCTTATTCCTGACTTCCCATAGTTCATAGTTGTTATCTGTTTTGCTCCTCAGGTTGAATGTTTATGTCACCATGGAGACCACAAAGCTGATGATGTTAGCCTGCTGTCATACTATAATAACCGGCTTTTAAAAACAAGAAAGTGACCAAATGAACGAAAATCTGAGGTGGAGTCATAGTGCAGGTGTTTTTTAAAAAGTTTACACTGAGCCCTGTCTAGCATTAATGATTTCACACAAGTTGTTTTGAGCTAGCTTGCCAGCAGTGGTCAGCCATATCATTGCAAGGCAACCAGAAGTCAATAACCAGCAGTGGAAGTAGTTACCTGTCAACAGCCACAGGCTTCTGAAGGAACAGCTGGATATCTCATCAGGTGCAGTGCAGTGTTCAGTTCAGAGGGATCAGATCCCAGGAAATACAATTAATTTCCCGGGAAAATTGTGTGTTTTTTGTTTTTTTGCAGCTAAGCCAATTTGCCAATTTGTTCCTCAATCCCAAGGTGACATTTTTTGCATGTTTTATTAATCATTATTAGGGCGCAGGAACACAGTTTTTGTCCATCAACACAGGCTATGAATGATGAAAGAGAGCTCCGTGCGTGTCGGGACTCTGGAGTCACATCTGCTGCAACGCTAATTGTGAAAAGCCAAACACGTCGTCTGTAACTGATCTTCTGAAAAGCTTTACGCAGTAAAAAGCAACCCTAATAAAACTAATAGTTGACAGAACTCCCTAACGAAATACGATGAAGTAAACCATCTAATGATTACCTAAACCATTATGTAAAATGCATTCCTCTGTGGCTGTTGAGATTTGGGCTGCAAACAGTGGTCTATCGATTTTTTACCACAGATTTTCAGCAGATTGTTTTTCGTGTATATATGAGCAAGACCAGAGCCAAAAATTGCATGTTTCATTTCCTCTTTAAGGCTATGGCACACAGTCGTCTGTTAGAGAAAGGATATCTAACAGAGCTACAGAGCTATCAGCTGTACACCTTATAGCTGATAGTGCAGCTGGTGTCAGCGGGCCTAAATGTTGTTTCTGATAGGATTTAAAGTTAAAAAAAAAAAAGCACCAAAAGACATTAATTTTAGACCAAAAGCACCAAGCACCAAAGCACCAAAAGACATTTATTTTTCATCTTGTTTATAATCACATTAAATAATGACATGTCAAATAGACAAATACAACTGAAATTACAACAAAAATATTTGTAATATACCAATTAATGGCCTTTCTGTGATTATCTCATTGACAAAATTATTCAACCCCTTAGGTATGTATAACTTTAGTACTCAGTACAACATCCTTTTGCAACAATAACATCCTTTAGACGTGAAGCATAGCTTGACACAAGTTTCTTGCAGCGATCCACAGGTATCTTTGCCCATTCCTCATGGGCAAAGGCCTCCAGTTCATTAACATTTTTTGGCTTGCGTGCTGCAACTGCCTTCTTCAAGTCCCACCAGAGATTTTCAATGGGATTTAAGTCTGGTGATTGCGAAGGCCACTCCAGAATCTTCCAGCCCTTCTTTTGTAACCAAGCTGTGGTAGATTTTGAGGTATGCTTAGGATCATTGTCCTGTTGGAAGGTCCAACGTCTCCCAAGCCTCAGCTTTGTCACTGACTGCATAACATTTGCGTCCAAGATCTCCTGGTAGTGAACTGAATACATAATACCTTGCACACGCTGAAGATTCCCTGTTCCTGAAGAAGCAAAACAACCCCAGAGCATGACTGACCCCCCACCGTGCTTCACAGTAGGCAGGGTGTTCTTTTCTTTATAGGCATCACCCTTTCTCCTCCACAAATACCGTTGATCCATTGGCCCAAAAAGTTCCAGTTTGGTCTCATCACTCCAGAGAACAGTATCCCAAAACCTTTGTGGTTTGTCCTCATGGTTTTTGGCATACTGGAGTCGACTCTTCTTGTGCTTTGGAGTCAGCAGGGGGGTGCGCCTGGGAGTTCTTGCATGGAAGCCATCATTTCGCAGTGTGCGTCTTATTGTCTGGGATGAAACCTGAATACCTCCCTCTGACATGCCCTGTCGTAGTTCCTCAGCTGTCACCCGGGGATTTTTCTCCACCTTTCGCCTCAGGTATCGCACAGCAGTTGCAGACAGTAACCTCTTTCTTCCACGCCCAGGTAGCGTTTCCACCGTGCCTTTAGCTTTAAACTTGCGGACCATGCTCCCAATGGTGTCTCTTGAAATGTTTAGCCTCTTTGCTATCTTTTTATATCCATATCCTTGCTTATGAAGTGAAATGACCTCCTCTCTGAACTTTTTTGACCATTCCTTGGACTTCACCATGTTGTAAAGATGTCATTAACTGCCAAGAAGAGCCATGTGTCACAGTCCTTTTAAATCTTCTTAATTGCTGCTCATTAGGGTTCTGCTCACATCTACAGGTGTTTTCATCAGCTGTTTGACAACACCTGATGGAAACCTCTGTTCTTAAGAGTGGTGGACTAGGGGGGTTGAATAATTTTGTCAATGAGATAATCACAGAAAGGCCATTAATTGGTATATTACAAATATTTTTGTTGTAATTTCAGTTGTATTTGTCTATTTGACATGTCATTATTTAATGTGATTATAAACAAGATGAAAAATAAATGTCAAACTTGCAAAAACACTTATCTACTGTGGGGGTTGAATAATTTTGAACACAACTGTAAAAGGTTAATATTTTTAACACACTTTTAACCCACCATTAGATTTGGTGTGTTAAACACCACTTCAGGAGGAGTGGCATTCTCCTCTCCTTCACATGATAACAAAACATGAAGTGATTCTGTCATTCAGCTCCAAACAGGACTCCAGGTCTTGTGTTATTGAGCTCTGGAGTTGGCCTACTGCCCTGTTTGACTTTTAGTTAAATCTCAAAAGGCTCTTTTGTGAAGTCATTCTTTACTAGAAACTCAAGGTTCCGGTCTCTGTTCACTCTCTGACTTGCTAGCTACATTGTTGTTTGGGCTAGCTGGTTCAACATGCTGGTGTTAACAGAGTGTTGAAAAATGCAGAGCTTGAATAGCCACACTGTGCACATCCATGATATCATCAAACATAGTTTTGAGCCCCAGATGAATATGAAACTGGTTAAAATGCACGTACAAACCAACTGATGCAGATCAGCTCTTTTGAACTATGCAAAGATAGTGAGACGGGGTTCATTTACTAAAAAAAAAAAAATTCTTCTGACAAGCATGACCCGAATATGAATACACTAAGTCTAAGTTTGGATCTTTTTATCTGTTAATCAAAGCGTCTTCACAGGCTTCACTTGCAGAACAATCTAAACAAAGTCATTTCTTCAACAGACAACCACACAGAAAAGCAAAGGCTTCTCCACATACTTCTGTGGTCAGGAGGGTCTCTACAGTGAGTCTTTTCTGAAGTTTTCTGTTGCAGTCATATTCTACAAGCCTTAATGGTGCTGAGATGATAAATACAAAGAATCTGAAGAATGTAAAACAGTCTGAATTGAGGTTATCTAAGTCAGACAGACCAAGAGCTGGCGCTTAATACAATTTGTGTGTTATAGTTTAGAATTCTTTCATTATCTTCACATTATGCACACAGCTGTGCTCAGGTATGACAGACTATTACAAAAGAAGCTTGTGTGTGGACTGTCATTGCAGCATATCTATGTCAAAGATCTCTAAATCTATTTCAGGTCATCTTAAACCAACAAAGAGACCATTGCTTAAAGAAGTAAACAGACACTGGAGGTATTGTCTCTTCCAACCACAGGGCTGTTCAGTTAGATGCCATGCTGCTGCCGTCTTTACTTAGCATAAATTCCCTTCTTTATTAACTCTCATGGTGGTGGCAACCTTAAATTTAACAGAGATTAAATGGTCTGAGGTCAAGGCCTCCGGTAACTTTAGATAGTGGAGCCAAATGACATTTAACAACCAACTGCTGATAATGTCCATCGTTCTGATGACACTTTCATCGTTCTTAGACTGGCAACACCAAGATGATTTCTCCTGTTCAGGGTGGTGGGTGTCTGAGGCCTATCCTGGCTGACTTAGGGTGAGAGGTGGGGTACACCCTGGACTGGTCCCCAGCCAATCACAGGGCTGACACACAGAGACAGACAACCTTTCACACTCACACCTACGGGCAATTTAGAATCACCGATTGACCTGATGAGCATGTTTGTGGACTGTTGCACCTCTGTGACCTTCTTGCTGTGAGGCTGCAGCGCTAACAGCTGCGCCACCAAGCAGCTCTGAGGGTGTCACAGTCCTCAAAAAAATAGCAATTTGAAAATACAATTGAATATGTGACATAAAAGCAATTGTTTGTCTGAATCAAACAAAATTGTTAGTATATTAAGCAGAACCTACAGCCAGATGAACCTGTCTCCAGTTCATCACCACCTTAAAATCCCCCAATGAGAACAACTTGTTTAGCTTTAGCTCTCTTTAAAGTTCGGTCAAAGTTAATGGAATGAAAAGCACTTTTCTAGTCATTCTGACCACTCAAAGCGCTTTACACTGCTAGTCTCATTCACCCATCCACACCACATTCACACACTGATGATGGAAGTTCTATCATAGTCTATCATAGTGTCATAGTGTTCATCAGTTTATCTAACCCATTCATACTCATTCACACGCCACTGACAAACAGTGGGAGCATTTTGGGGTTCAGTATCTTGCTCAAGGACACTTCGACATGAGACTGAGGGAGCTTCCGATTGAGAGACGACAACTCTACCACTGATGGGACGGCTGTGGAGCCGCCCCAGTTGAGGGAAGCAAAGGCAGCAAAATTTAACACATCTCTCATTCAGCTCTGATCACTGGAGCAGACAGTAGAGAGTGAGATCCTGTACTCATAGATAGGTACATCCCTTTTTGCACGTAGATTAAACAGCCTACGTGCAAAAGGCAGCCCCCCCCCCCCCTCATGCGTCATACCTGACTGTCTGGTTGCCAGTTCGTTGTATTTTTTGTCTTCGTTCCAGCCTTGTTTCAAAGTTAGTCATAGCCGTGTTTGATCCTTGCCTGTTTCTTGTCACATTTACCTTTGCTCTATTGGATTGCTCACCTGTGTACCGAACTCTGCCTGTTTCATTGAATCCCTTTTGCCTTCTGGACCCTGGTTTGTGAGTTTGCCTTTGTCTGAATCTGCGTCAAAGTTCTTGACATGTAAAAGTATTTTTAAATAAAAATCCAGTTTTAATTGTAATCTTTTTACAAGCTGCTGATTATGAGATGGAAAAGAAAAAGATGAACTGGACTCTGGATCAGCACCCTCTCACTGCACTTGTGTTAAAAAATGCACTGAAGCTGACTCCTCTGTTTGCTATTGGGCCCACTTTTACAACCGGTTACAAACCATGACACTCACAGTTAGATCAAGTATGTAACAAAACATTAAAGTGTAAGACCAACAAATAATAAATACAACAAATTAAGACGTTGTTAAAGGCTCTGTGAGGACTACCAGTTTGGTGTTGATTGCAGTGACACCTTTAGCTGGAATTGGTGGTGTTTTTATGAGATAAAGACTCCGTTTCCCATGAGCACCCACTGTTGTAAAAACTTGATGCTTAAGGCAATGAATGAATAGAACATGGATTTTTTTACACTGCTTTTCTTTGTTCAAGATATCTTTTTGCAGGGTGCAAAACAGCGAGGTAACTTCATTATTGTGATTACGTTGTGCTAATGTCTGAAATGTGACGACAAGCAAACTCTGTAGACTCAGCTTGTAGCGTTATTTAGCATCCAGAAGGTGCATAGACTTTCTACTTAGTATTCTTTACAGCTTGACACTCTGAGACATGTCTGTAACACGTGACTAACCAGAGCTCATCTACCTGTTTAAGCTTTTAGCCCGTGCTCCATCTCGCCCTTTCAGGATTCTTCTGCTCTTCTTTCCCTTTTCTTTTTGCCACTCCTGCTCCTGTTTCAGCCATGACTTAATAATTTCTTGCACATTTTAAAAGAAACCAAGAAATCTTTTTTTTTTTTTTTCATTCTGGGTTCATTAACTCAAAGTGTTGTTTTAAAGTCTTGTATGGAGTTAAATTAGTGCCCAAACCTCACAAACACAAAAACTGTGTTTTATTTGCAGCCAGTGATTCACAAACAAACTTAGTGTGATTTGCAAAAGCAAAACATAATTCACAACTAATGTATTTAGTTTGATTAATGTAAAAAAAAAAATGTCTCTCCAACAAACACATCTTGCTTCACAAATACAGAAAAATGTATTTTCACTTAAATGAAAATATCCTTGAGGCGCAAAAATAAAACCTTTCAAGCACAAAAAATATATTGATCAAGATTTAATTTTTTCTCCTCGAGTTAAAAAAAAAATCTGCAAGTAGGAGAAAAAAATTCTGCAAGTAGGAGAAACAGTTCTGCGGAGAAACAGTTCTGCAAGTCAGAGAAACAGTTTCGACATGAGTCTACCACGTCATGTGACTTTTGGCAGTAACTTTCCACCATTCTGATCCGCATCCGCATGACTAAGATTTATTCATGAACGCCAGCACATGACTCGAGCAATGTTCTGCAATGTGCACATCACAACAGCAGGTGGCACTGTTGATGCTGTTTAAGACCATACAGTTGTGTTCAAAATTATTCAACCCCCACAGTAGATAAGTGTTTTTGCAAGTTTGACATTTATTTTTCATCTTGTTTATAATCACATTAAATAATGACATGTCAAATAGACAAATACAACTGAAATTACAACAAAAATATTTGTAATATACCAATTAATGGCCTTTCTGTGATTATCTCATTGACAAAATTATTCAACCCCTTAGGTATGTATAACTTTAGTACTTAGTACAACATCCTTTTGCAACAATAACATCCTTTAGACGTGAAGCATAGCTTGACACAATTTTCTTGCAGCGATCCACAGGTATCTTTGCCCATTCCTCATGGGCAAAGGCCTCCAGTTCATTAACATTTTTTGGCTTGCGTGCTGCAACTGCCTTCTTCAAGTCCCACCAGAGATTTTCAATGGGATTGAAGTCTGGTGATTGCGAAGGCCACTCCAGAATCTTCCAGCCCTTCTTTTGTAACCAAGCTGTGGTAGATTTTGAGGTATGCTTAGGATCATTGTCCTGTTGGAAGGTCCAACGTCTCCCAAGCCTCAGCTTTGTCACTGACTGCATAACATTTGCGTCCAAGATCTCCTGGTAGTGAACTGAATACATAATACCTTGCACACGCTGAAGATTCCCTGTTCCTGAAGAAGCAAAACAACCCCAGAGCATGACTGACCCCCCCACCGTGCTTCACAGTAGGCAGGGTGTTCTTTTCTTTATAGGCATCACCCTTTCTCCTCCACACATACCGTTGATCCATTGGCCCAAAAAGTTCCAGTTTGGTCTCATCACTCCAGAGAACAGTATCCCAAAACCTTTGTGGTTTGTCCTCATGGTTTTTGGCATACTGGAGTCGACTCTTCTTGTGCTTTGGAGTCAGCAGGGGGGTGCGCCTGGGAGTTCTTGCATGGAAGCCATCATTTCGCAGTGTGCGTCTTATTGTCTGGGATGAAACCTGAATACCTCCCTCTGACATGCCCTGTCGTAGTTCCTCAGCTGTCACCCGGGGATTTTTCTCCACCTTTCGCCTCAGGTATAGCACAGCAGTTGCAGACAGTAACCTCTTTCTACCACGCCCAGGTAGCGTTTCCACCGTGCCTTTAGCTTTAAACTTGCGGACCATGCTCCCAATGGTGTCTCTTGAAATGTTTAGCCTCTTTGCTATCTTTTTATATCCATATCCTTGCTTATGAAGTGAAATGACCTCCTCTCTGAACTTTTTTGACCATTCCTTGGACTTCACCATGTTGCAAAGATGTCATTAACTGCCAAGAAGAGCCATGTGTCACAGTCCTTTTAAATCTTCTTAATTGCTGCTCGTTAGGGTTCTGCTCACATCTACAGGTGTTTTCATCAGCTGTTTGACAACACCTGATGGAAACCTCTGTTCTTAAGAGTGGTGGACTAGGGGGGTTGAATAATTTTGTCAATGAGATAGTCACAGAAAGGCCATTAATTGGTATATTACAAATATTTTTGTTGTAATTTCAGTTGTATTTGTCTATTTGACATGTCATTATTTAATGTGATTATAAACAAGATGAAAAATAAATGTCAAACTTGCAAAAACACTGATCTACTGTGGGGGTTGAATAATTTTGAACACAACTGTAGATCTACATTGTAGATACGGCGAGGAGCCCAGGAAAGAGGACAGCATCACTCGCCCTGGACCGCGCAAAATCACAGTACCAAACTCACCGGTTGGCTGCTCATGCTGCCGTGATTCTCACATCCAACAGGTCTCCAAGACGGTGTTCTTTCATCTCCATAATATTAGAAAAATCAGACACATCTTGTCTCAGAGTGATGCAGAGAAGCTGGTCCATGCTTTGGTTTCCTCCAGGTTAGATTACTGTAACTCTCTTCTATCTGGTTGTCCTAACAAGTCTATTAGGACTCTTCAGCTGGTTCAGAATGCTGCAGCCTGAGTTCTGACTGGGACTAGGAGGAGGGAGCATATCTCCCCAGTGTTAGCGTCTCTGCACTGGCTACCCATAAAGTTTAGAATAGAATTTAAAATTCTTCTTCTGACTTACAAAGCTCTTAATGGCATCAGGCCATCCTATCTTAAAGAGCTTATTGTGCCATATTATCCGTCTAGATCGCTGCATTCCCAGCATGCAGGCCTGCTCGTCGTACCTAGGGTCTCTAAAAGTAGTCTGGGAGGTCGAGCCTTTAGTTATCAGGCTCCTCTTCTCTGGAATCATCTACCGGCTGAAGTTCGGGGAGCAGACACCCTCTCTACTTTTAGGAGTAGACTTAAAACTTTCCTTTATGATAAAGCTTATAGTTAGAGCTGGATCAGGTCTGAACCAGCTCTTAGTTAGTCTGCTATAGGTTTAGACTGTCCGGGGGGAACTGACACACAAGGCTCCTGCTTCCCTCTCTCCTCTATCTTTCAGTCTAACTTCTAATCTTAATGTCCCATTAAAGTTAATAACCATGGATCTCTCTGGGCGTCTCTGAGTTTTTCTGTTAGGTTCTTTGGATTGTTGCTGTGGACGACCTGCTGCCATGGACCTGCTAGACTCCAGCTGCTACGGCTTCTTACAGTTACAGTTTCTCCGTGATCATCTCTACAACACAGAAATATGGACTCTGTGTTTATGTCTCCCTGTGTCTTTGTCTCTCTGCCCATCCCCCCTACCCCTTCTCTCTCTCTAATCCCAACACAGTCGAGGCAGATGTCTGTCTAACATGAGTCTGGTTCTGTCTGAGGTTTCTGCCTGTTAAAGGGAAGTTTTTTCTCTCCATTGTAACTTGCTAAATATTGCAAAGGTCTGTACTCATGGTGGGTTAAGATGAAATAAGACTTCTTATCTTGTCTTGATGTTGGGTTTCTGTTAATAAAATTTTCTTATCATTTACAGGTCTAGACCTGTTAACGCTTGGAAAGCGTCTTGAGATAACGTTTGTTATGAATTGGCGCTATATAAATAAAGATTGATTGACTGATTTATTGATTGAATGTTGAAGAATCAGAGCAGATTTAGATATGAGTGGGAAGAGAGTTCCAGAGGGTGGGGGCTATAGAGAAGGCTCTGTCTCCCCAGGTTCGGCGCTTGGTCCTTTGAGGTGGAGATAGGAGGTTGACGTGTAAAGAGCGCAGATTACAGGAAGGAGTGTGATGGTGGAGGAGGTCAGTGAGGTAGGAAGGGGCCTGGTTGTGGAGGGCTTTGTGGGTGAGGAGGAGAATTTTAAACTGTATGTGGTAAGGAACGGGGAGCCAGTGTAAATGTTGGAGGACAGGGGTGATGTGGTCACAGGAGTGAGTGCAGGTGAGGAGGCGTGCAGCAGAGTTCTGGATGTATTGTTATTTATGGAGGATTTTGGAAGCTGTACCTTAGAGAATGCTGTTGCAGTTGTCCAAGCAGGATGTAATGAATGCATGAATAAGTGTTTCAGTGGCAGAGAAACAGAGGAATGGACGGAGACAGGCTATATTTTTAAGGTGGAAGGGTGTTTTAGTGAGCTGTGTGACGTGGTGATTAAAGGAAAGGTTGCTGTCAAAAACTACTCCAAGGTTACGGGTGTGGGGTGAAGGAGATAAAGTCAAATTATTAAATGTGAGACTGAAACTCTGCATTGGATTTGTGAGAGATTTGGGGCCGATGAGTATAAGGTCAAATTTATTGTAGTTAAGTGATAGGAAATTTTGATGCATCCAAGCTTTTATTTCAGTGAGGCAGTTATTGATTATGGAATGTGTTTGTGTATGTGGTCCAGAGGTTATGGATTTGGTTGAAATGTAGAGCTGCATGTCATCAGCGTAACAGTGGAAATAAAGGCCATGTTGACGGATGATGTTACCAAGTGGGAGTAAGTATATGATGAACAGAAGGGTCCAAGCTACGAACCCTGGGGGACACCTTGCGCTAGAGGAGCAGTGTTTGAGTTGCAGTTGTTGATATGATTGAACAGCTGACGGTCAGTGAGATAGGATCTCAGACATGAGGGACTTTAGCTAACTACAGGCCTATTTCAAACCTCCCATTTGCCTCAAAAATCCTGGAGAAAGTAATGGCTGACCAGTTATGCCACTTCCTTCAAGATAACAGCCTGCTTGAGGACTTTCAGTCAGGATTTAGAGCCCATCACAGCACAGAGACTGCTTTAGTTAAAGTAACCAATGATCTACTTTCAGCTTCAGATGAAGGATTTCTCTCTGTACTTGTTTTGTTAGATCTTAGTGCTGCTTTCGACACCATTGATCATAGTGTTCTTATACAGAGATTAGAGACATTACTTGGGATTACAGGGACTGCCTTAAATTGGTTTAAGTCCTACTTATCTGATAGATATCAGTTTGTACATGTTAACAACAAATCCTCTGTGTACACTAAAGTAAGTTATGGAGTTCCTCAAGGCTCAGTGTTAGGTCCAACTTTCTTCTCCATATATATGCTTCCCCTTGGTAATATCATGAGGAAATACTCTGTTAATTTTCACTGCTACGCTGACGACACACAGCTTTATGTATCACACAGTATCACTGAAGCCAGGTGAGACAAACCGATTATCTACACTAGGTGCCTGTTTAAAGGACATCAGAACCTGGATGGCCAGAAATTTTCTTCTTCTTAACTCAGACAAGACAGAGATCATTGTGCTGGGCCCTCGACACCTTAGAGAAGCTCTCTCTAGTGATTTAATTGACATAGATGGCATTAGCCTGGCACCAAGCACAACTGTTAGAAATCTGGGGGTCCTATTTGATCAGGATTTATCCTTTAACCTTCACATAAAACAAATTTCAAAAACAGCCTTTTTTCATCTTCGTACCATCGCTAAAATCAGGCCTATCCTGTCCCAGAGCCATGCTGAAAAGCTAGTCCATGCTTTTGTGACCTCTAGACTGGACTATTGTAATTCCCTGCTTTCAGGCTGTCCCAGCAAGTCACTTAAGATCAGAGGCCTGTACTACGAAGCTCGATTAACTCATCCAGGATCTCTCTCCGTTTTCTGGGTTGACTTAACGAGACATCCGCAGTCTTGATAAGCGGTACTACGAAGCTGGATATCAACTCGCTGAATCAATCCAGAGTCTTCCAGCTTTGATCAGAGCGCGCTCACATTAAAGGGGTGGAGTCAGCAGCGTCTGACCAATCACAAAGATGGAGAAACAGGAGAAAACCTGCAGAGCAGCCTACTTTAGCGTGGAGGAGCAGACAGTTATTTTTTAGAAATACAAAGAATTTAAACACTTCATCAAGGCTCCAAAAGCGACACTGTTACTGCAGCAAAATCCAGGAAGGAATGATGGCAGAAAACTGCTGATTCTGTTAATGCGTAATTCGTGAGATTATCAAAAATAAATTCATAGGACAATATAAACAGACAGCACTCTGATCACTCAGTTTGACTATATTACAGCACAGACGTTTGAAGCAGAGCTCTTCATCAGTGTACAAACTTTGGTTTATATTTTCCATTGAGCTTTGAGGCTCAGCAACCGTCTGAGTGTGTTTTGTGTTGGAATATTAATGAATAATATTAATATGAATTCTTATCTCCCACGTAGTTGCGCGTTTGATAAATTCCTGTTTCTACAGTTCTGCCATGTGTGACCATTATTATTAACATCATTATTTAAGATGCAAACAGTGGAGCTAAACAGACTTGGGGAACAAAAACCTCCTTCAAAGCGGTCAGTGACAATTTCTTCACTCTGTCTCTGATGTTTGGATGAAATCAACTGAATTTATTTATTTATGGATCCATCAGCTGACAAATGAAGTTCAGTCCATTTGATGAAAATCTGAATCTCTTGTACAGAATGACCACGTGAACATTAAGAAGATCGCATCTCTCCCTAAAAACTCTCTCTCTCTCTCTCTCCTAATCGCTCTGCGCACCAACATCGACAGGATCTTCTAAAAATGGGCAGGGTCTTTTACAAGAAAGCTGATTGGTCAGGAGGTGTCGTTTTTCTACTTGTTGATCTCTTATCAAGATCTTAACCTGCTCCGGAGCAGGTTAGCCTTTCAGCAAAAGTTGCCACGGCGATTCATCTCAGTAAGAAGTGAACCAGCTTCGTAGTACAGAAAATCCAGGGTTAACCCAGAAGTTATCTTGCTAAGAGAAAATCCAGCTTTGTAGTACAGGCCTCAGGGCTTTGAACCGGTTCGCAGAACGAAAACGAAAACCGGAAACTTTTGCCATTTTGCTAGGAACGGAAACGAAACCAGAAACTTTTGAATTTTTTATGTTCCGGAACGTTAAAATAATAGAAAACAGTTAAAACCGGTTCTTTTTTCGTTCTTGAATTGTCTGTCATGTCTGTCATGTAGCCCAAACTCATTCACCTCCTGTCATTCTCTCATGCCCTGCAGAGTGAAGCAGCGCGTCAGTGCCGCACTCTGCAGCGCACAGCCAGCCGTGAGTCCAAGAAGACGTCAACATCTGAACGTCTTCAGTCAAATAATCTGCATTAAAAACTTCTGGATATTTAGAACAAATTTACTTATCTTAAAACTTCAAAGCTGCTGTGCTAAAGATCAGTTCTTATTGAGTGCTGCCCTGATATTCAACCATCGTAAATATTGATTTTTTTTTTTTTATAAACGTACGTGAGTGAGTTTGTGAAGCAACAATAAGTAACGCGCTGTGATCTTACTTTAACCATAAAGTCTTCAAAAAGGAAACGTAGTTCACCTTGTGTTTTTCTGCTGACATCACCATAATGAGCTCACTGTTAGCTCTATAAAGACAATGAACTGGTTCTTCACCGCAGTCTGCAGCAAAGCTTCTCATCCTTTTCTCCACACCTGGATCTCTGGAGTTCTGTCCACACAGAACAGCTGCTGGACCAAAGCTCTGACTCTCCATACATGTCTAATAATCAACATTTAGGAGCAACAAAACAGAGAAACCAACGCTGCTTTCCAACGTTTCATTTAGATGTTATCAAACATGATCCTGAGCTCTGAGACAGCGCGTCAGTGCCAACCTGCTGCACAGAGAGAGAGAGAGAGAGAGAGAGAGAGTGAGAGAGAGAGAGGGAGGGTCATGTTTTTGTGTTGTACGCCGCTTTGGAGAAAAACGTCTGCTAAATGAAATTGTTGAATTGTAGAATTGTAGGCTCCATGTTTTTGAACCTCTTGGGTTATGGAGCTGTTATCTTTGAGCAGAAAATGATCAGAAAAAGCTGTGGAGACTGTCTTAGAAAATATTATCATACAAACTTAGAGAGAAGCCGATCTGGACTGGATTAGTATCAGAGGACCTCTGTGTCTGAAATACGGTCGCTGATTTGTCCTGGATTTTTTGTTTTATAAATAACGGACCCGGTTGAATCTCAGAGGATTAAAAACACTGATGTCCTCCTCAAGTATTACAAATTATCAGAGGTCCTCAGGTGAAACTTATCCCGTACAAATAGGGCTTCTGTTTATCACGGTAAACTGCTAAGTGATAGAGCTTGAAAAGCAGAGGGCTATAATATGTGATGCAGCTCATATAATGCACAGGCCAACTGAACGTAGTGTTTGTTGTTGGGAATAAGTAACAGCCTGCTGGCTGACATGGAACGATATTAACCGGTTCAGGAACGAATTTTTTTTGTTCTAACCGGTTCGAGAGTGTTAATTTTGGGGTGGAACCCAAAACCGAAAATGTTAAAATACCGTTTCTGTTCGGAACAAACCGATTAGGAAAAAATTCTGGTTCAAAGCCCTGCTTAAGATGCTTCAGCTGGTCCAAAATGCTGCAGCACAAGTACTGACTGGAACTAGGAGAAGAGACCACATTACTCCTATATTAGCTTCTCTGCATTGGCTTCCCATAAAATATAGAATAGAATTCAAGATTCTTCTCCTTACCTATAAAGCTCTCAGTGGACAAGCACCAGTTTATCTTAGGCAGCTTGTAGTGCCATACAACCCCTCTAGGACATTACGCTCCCAAAATGCTGGCCTGCTTGTAGTACCATCAATCTCCAAAAGTAGTATGGGAGGTACAGCCTTCAGTTACCAGGCTCCCCTTCTCTGGAACCATTTACCAACCACAGTTCAGGATGCAGAATCCCTCTCTACCTTTAAGGTTAAACTTAAAACATTCCTCTTTGATAAAGCTTTCAGTTAGGGACCAGCTTATAATCCATTAATTAGTTCATAAATTAGACTCATAGTTTAGATGCAATAGGCCTAGGCTGGCGGGGGGGTTCTGGCACATTGGACTCTATCTCTCTTTCTTGATCTCTCTCCACATCTGCTTTTGCTCCTTTTGTCTGCTCCTGTACTCGTCTCTGGCTCTTGTCTTGTAGGTGGCCTGGGATCCTTGGTGGAGACTGCCTGCTGCTGTGGAGTCATGAGGACTCATTAACTGCACCCATAGACATGACGCATTATTTGGCCACTTTATTAGTAACATTCATTCCCACTATCATTCTAATGTAGATATTAGCATGATCTCCTTATCCATGATCAATACATCTACAGTATCTATTTTTAATCAGCACATAGGCATGAGGTCCCTCTGAAAATGGGATGTCACATCTCAAGAGGCCTTTAACACACCTTTACTTAACAGAGACAAATATGGTAGGGATGCACTTGTGGTCTGGGCATCCATGAGTTCATCACTACCATAAATTCTTATTTTCAGCATGAACATCATTGATTATGTCATTGATTATTACTATTCAGACATGAGGTCCCTCCTGAAAACCAGATGTAGCATCTCAAGAGGCTAACCTCTAATAAATCAGACGACAGGTCTATGGTTCATGGATCTGTCACTAACTTTAGTTCACACTTTAGTCCACTTGTCTCCTCTTACCTCCCTTCCTTCGCCCACACACCCAACACAGCATGGTGTGGATTTGCTGTTCATCATGAGACTGGGGTCCACATTCAAGATTTCCT
The DNA here is from genome assembly GCA_030710495.1 of Labroides dimidiatus. Lineage (NCBI taxonomy): Eukaryota > Metazoa > Chordata > Actinopteri > Labriformes > Labridae > Labroides > Labroides dimidiatus. The sequence goes on along the minus strand of CM061154.1, from coordinate 1,736,085 downwards.
GCTGCTTAACAGAAGGTTTTTTCTTGCCGCCATGATGGAGGGATTCATGATTGGCTATATGGATTCATGTTGGGTGTTGGATGTATATATTTGTATATATATGTATATGTGTATCTTTAAATGTATATATGTATCTATGCATATATGTATATCCTCAAAATGAAGAGCTTTGTGCTCTATTGTAAAGCATCTTGAGATAACACTTGTTATGAATTGGCGCTATACAAATAAAGATTGATTGAGATTGACATGATAGTGCAGTTCCAGTACATACCTGTCAAGTTTTGGATCTGAAAATAAGGGAAAATTTTCCGGCGCCCGCTGCGAACCGTCCCACCTCCCCATCCAAGCTCCAGTATCCTTACATTTTAAGGCAGGAGTAAAAGAAATCTAAAATAACCACTTACTAACTACAATTAGGTGATCAGACTCTGATAGGCTACCTTTGTTGACACTGAAATGCTGTGAACATTCCTTTGTTCTAATACAGGCTAAATGAAAAACACAAAAGGGTATGAAGCACATTTATTTATTTTACATATTTTCAGTTCATATACAAGTAAAAAAATATTACATATTTACTGTTTATTTCACACTGGTTTTCTTTATGTCAAACAATTCACATTTTTATCTTCATTACACATTTTCTTTGAATTTTTCATGTTCCCTCATGTGGTTCTCTGGCATTCACTAATGACTTATTGTACAGATTTGTTGCAGACTTTGCATCTTTTAACACTTTTTTGGAAGGAGTGTACTTGTGGGCTGGGCCAGAGTGGTTTATTTTACATGACAGTAAAGCACAAACAGTGCTGTTGTCTAATGACATTCTATTCTCTGTAACAATCTTTCTCACCATACTAAACACCCTTTCAGAACTGGCATTACTGTGGGGAATGCATAGTAAAGCCTTCATTAGTCTTGGCAGCTCACTGAACCTCACATCCTTCCCTATCAGGCCCCAGAATCTGTCAATTTTGTCTTCTTGGGGGAGTTCTTTGCTATCTGTCACCTGGTAGTCAATGAGTTCCTCTCTCAGCCTATCCTCACTCAAGCTCAACTGAGGGAAAAGGGCCCCTAGCCTTTCCACTGTAAAAGACGACAAGAGTTTGACTGAACATTGCAGATCTAAACCATGCAATATTTCATTAATTTATTCATTCTATCAATGGGGAACTGACTCTAACATCTACCTGTCCCTGGAGTAATGTCGAGACGAGCAGCAGGGTCCAGCACTTTCATGTCCCTCAGGAGTGGATGGTCGAGGGGAAAGGAGGAGAACATCTTCTGAAGCACTGCTTCATAGAATCTTCTCACATATCTACAACAGCATAAGGGTAAAAAAATGCACAAGTGGCAACATTTTAGGTACACTTAAGCCTATACTCTCATACTGTCAAAAAAGCTTATAATTATATAACTGAAGAGTAATGTGCTCACTGAAAGATCTTCTTCTTAGCTGACATAGGGAGCTCTGTGCTTTTCATAAATGCTTTTGTGTCTGCTCCAATAAAGAGCTCTTCATCAGCCAACTGATGTCCTTCTCCATACTCCACCTCTCTGAGAGGTACACCCACCATGGCCCTGGCTGGTATAAGGTAGCCCAGGATCCTCCTGATCAGCCTGCACATCTCCTCTTCAAGTCTGTGTATTTGTACTCCCTCTGACTGCAGAAAATATCATTGGTCACAACGAAATAACAGTAAATTAAGAACACTAGAAAATCACACTCATATATAATTATAACTGACTACTATTCACTCATTCATTCACTATCCCACCTGAAAGGCAATATTAAATTCAGATAGAGGCTTAAGGGCAGCACTCAGGAACATGAAGTAGGTCTTCACGATTCAGATGGCTTGCCAGATCACGCCCTTTGGCACTCCTCTCCACCTCTTCATGACTGTTAAAGTAGGCCTACAGTACAAAGGGACACAGGGTGGCAATTCATACTTAAAATGGAAACATAGTGTAGTAAACTGTGTATATATCTACTGGAGTTACCATCCTTACCTGTAGTGCATCCCACTGGTTCAATACTCTCTGGATGCAGGTTAACAGACTCAGCCATCTGGTGCTGCAGTACCTGAGGAGCTTCAGGTGGTCTGAATCAGTGAAATCTACAAACTCTTTGTAGACTTCACATCTTTTTGCGCTAAAAGAATATAACTCCATTAGAGTTGGAAATGTATGTGTGTGTTTGTGAGAATATCAACTGCAGGCCTAGAAAACTAGTATGCCTATTTAATCCATATGCATTTACCTTTTCTCAAAGTGGGTGTATATCCCCACCAGGATGTCTTCCACTGGTACCTGGGCTGCTCTGATGCCTCAGCCAGTGACCAGCTGTACAAGGTGGCAGATGCACCCAAGGTCCTGGACGTGGGGTTGGCTGTTTTTCAGTCTGCTGATAACTGAGTTGTGTCTGCCTTTCATGACACTTGCATTATCAGAGTTAAAGGCTATCAGGTTCTCCCATGGGATGCCTCTTTTTCTATTGGAAACAGAAAAAAATGCCACAAAACGTCTCAGACAAAATATAAGATTATAACTAAATGCAAACTACTACACACGTCAACAACACAGAGCAGTTCCCATACCTTAATGCTTCACTCAGCTTTTCATACAGATTTTCTGCATTTCCCACGTTGCATATAGGCATCTCCATGAATCTTGTTGTGACCTGCAGAGTGGCCTCATCGTAGAGTCTAGTCAGGATGACCAATTTCTTTATCTGTTTTTCTGTTGTTCGAGTCGTCGCACATCAATGAAAAGGGTTGAGATCGGCAAGTTTTGGCCAACTCGTCATCCAGCTCTGCTGCTATGGCACCTGATGAGATTGAGTTGTATATAGTGTTAGCTAATAAGCCTACAATATTCTCGCAGGACATTATAAAAAAAGGCAAACGCATACATAATACTCAACTTACCTTTGATGAGATGTGTAGCCTTAGTTTTTCCCGCTGAGTATTTTCGTGCAATAGAAGAGTCCGGAAACATCTCAGCTACACACTTGTTAAAGTCATCACAGAAAGTGAAAGCAACATTGTTTTTTGCACACAGCATTGCCATTTTAACCTCCGCATTTATGACATGGTCTGCCTCTGTGGTATTTCTTGTCACAAATGCTGACATCGCCTGGGCATGTTTCTGTGCCTCTAGCCAGCACTTGTGCTTGGTGGATTTTTCATGCTGGCTAACATCATTCCTTCCCCCGTGGGAGACACTAAAATCGCAGTTACAAATCTTACAGAATGCGTGACTGTTCCCCATTCTGCTCCTCTTTAGAAAAGTAAATTTGCTGTCCCATTTTTCAAGGTATTTACATGCTTTTTTTTTTTTTTTTTTTTGGTAGGAACGCCCTCACCTTCATATTCATCCATCTCTCTCCTTTGTTGTTCCGGGTTTGTTCCCGCCGTCGGCACTAGCCTCGCGACAACTGCCACCCAGGCTACCGCAGGCGGCAGTTCTTGCGAGGCTAGTGCGTGACAGTTCAGTTTGGAAAGGCAGATGAATCGTTTTTTTCTTTATTTTAATAAAATATGGGAGATTTACGGGAAAATACTAATGCGGGAAGACGGCGGGAAAGAGGGGTAAAATACGGGAGTTTCCCGGCCAAAACGGGGTACTTGACAGGTCTGTTCCAGTAATGTTGACAGTATGTTCCAGACGGGAAAGAAGAATAGTGTAGTTTATTGTATCAAATGCAGCGGTGAGACCGAGGAGGATAAGAATGTTGAGGTGGCCAGAATCAGAGGAAAGGAGAAGGTCATTTGTGATTTTAAGGAGTGCTGTTTCTGTACTGTGCTGGGGACCGAAGCTGGATTGAAATGGTTTAGAGTGAATGTTATTGGTGAGGTGGGTCATGATTTGATGGGCGACAACTTGTTCCAGGATTTTTGAAAGAAAGGGGAGGTTGGAGATGGGACGGAAGTTACACATATTGCCTGCGTGGAGTCCTGGCTTCTTCAGGATGGGGATGACGGCTGCATGATTAAGATTTTTGTTTGTAAAGGTTTGTTGGGATGGGGTTGAGAATACATGTTGAATTTTTTCATTCCTGCAGTGATGGAAGAGAGTTCAGTTTGAGTTATTGGGGTGAAGTGAGACAGTGGCTGGGTATTTGGACAATTCATTGCATTTAGCAACTGTAAAAAGATGAGATGTTGTCACTGGGTTGAAGGAGTTTGTTTATTGTGGAGAAGAGAGTCTTTGGGTTGAGGGAACCAGAGTGGATTAAGTTGGATTAGTATGTGGACTGAGCTGATCAAGGGTCCGGATCTCTTGTAGAGTCTTTCAAGCTGGTATGGAGTTTGGGGGTGTACCAAGAGGCAGAGTGAGTGAAGGAGACAGTTTTAGTTTTGATGTGGGCTAAATGATTGAGAAAGTGGGAGAGTGTGTTATTGTAGTGGTATAAGAGTTCTGAGGGACTGTCCGAAACAACGAAACAATGGGGAGGCTGTGGTGAGACTGGCAATTGAGGAGAGAGCTGGGGGGGGGGGTGTTGATTTAATATTCCTGAAGGAAATATTGTGTTTTTGTTTAAGGGCAGGAAGAGGGAAATCAATGTCCATGGTTATAACCAGATCTGAGATGCTAAGGTTGTGACTTTCGAGGAGATGAATTTGAAGACCAGTAGAGCAGACTAAGTCCAGGGTGTGTCCATGGCTATGGGATGGAAAGTTTACGTGCTGGGTGAAGTTGAAGCAGTGACGCAGGTCCAAGAATTCATTGGCAGATTTGCAGTTGGTGTCATCACTATGGAAGTTGAAATCACTGAGGGGAAGAATGGAAGTTGAGATGGTAAATAGATGTGTCAGAAAATCTGAGAAGTCTGTGAGAAATGAGGTATTCAGCTTGGGGGGGGGGGGGTAGATCAGGGCAATGATTGGGGAACAGAAACCAGAGATTCTAAAAGCAATGTGTTCAAAGGAAGGGGCTGGAGGGATGGAGATGGTGGTTGTGTTGATATCCATCCTGTAAACAGCAGCAACACCACCCCCCTGCCCAACCGGATGTGGTTTGTCAATGTATGTAAATCCAGGGGGTGTGGTTTGATTAAGTAGGAAATAGTCCAAAGGTTTATGCCAGGTTTCCGTGATGCAGAGGAGTCAGTTGCTGGTTGGTGTCAGCTATGAAGTCTTGAAGAATTAGACTTTTTTTGTTAAGAGACCGGGTATTAACCATGCCAGTTTCAGGTGATGAGATCTGGGATCTGAATATATATCAAATTGGATAAATTAGCTGATGCTTTTGTGATTTTGTTGTGATTCCTGTGATTGTCAGTAATTATGGGCTCAATTGAAAAAATGGACAGAGAATGTGGTAGTAACAGATGTGGCCGGGGGGGTGCGTAAGAGCTGAGGTCGATAGTAGGGGGTGCTAACAGGTGAGACAGTTGACTGTGAATTAACAGTAGAGGGGGGAGTGTAATCAGGGGTGAGGATAGTGGCAGGTGTAAACAGTCAGTCATGCGGGGTAAGCTTGACAGTGTTCTGAATGTTTAGGTTAAGCAACTGGGAGCCAGCTTTGTTCGGGTGTAGCCCGTCCATTCTAAAAAGGGAGCTGCGGTTCCAGAAAACATTGAAATTATCAATAAAAGTCAAGCCATGAGCCCTACAGGCAGACTGTAGCCAGTAATGCAGGGAGAGGGCTCTGCTGAAACTAGCAGCATTGTACAGAGGGGCAGCAGGACCGGAAACATATATGTACTTGCCGGTTTGTTTCAAGACCTTGAACAGCTGGATAAATTTGTCCTTCGCAAGTTCTGACTGTTGACGGGAAGTGTCATTAATCCCCACATGGACGATGAGGCGAGTAATGGAGGTGGGGAGGGATGGTAAAATCCCATGCAGTTTTCTGTAATGACCGGGACAGTAGCACCAGGCAGGCAGGCAGAGGGTAGTGGCGTTAAAGAAACGTACATTCCTTATGATGGAGTCACCAATTATCAGGGCGGTGGGAGAGAAGAGCGGACGTGGAGAGAGAAACTGAGTACTGACCTTGGAGGTTCGCACTTGTTCGGCGATGTCGGAGCAGTAAGGAGGAGCAGCGGTCCGAGCGGGTGAATCCTGAGGGGGCAGAGGAGATGCGGTCTGGGCAGGTAAATCCTGAGGCAGGGGGGACTGAATGTGCTCGTGTGCTGGTTGAGGGCGGAGGAGTCCACTGGAGCGTTGACAGCTGCCATCAGCAACCTCCGACGGTGTGTGGAGGAGAGTCGACTCCGCGGTTCGGACCGCAGGCCATCTGTGGACCGGACAGCCACCGGTCAGTCGCTCCGTCAGTGACGGCTGGAGGTGAGGCCACATTTGTTGCAGGGTCTAAAGCAGCGGCCACGGTGACAGGTGAAGAGGAGGCAGCGGCAGTGACAGGAGCATTGGAGACTTGCTGTACAGGCTCAGGTGAGCAGCGAGCAGGATCTGTTGGGGCTCGGGCAGGGCCTGGACTAGTCGCTCAAGCCTCAACTGGATCATCTGGAGCCTCGTCCTGCAGCGCAGCGTAGAAGTTGGAGAGAGGAGCGGGTGGAGAAGACCACTACTTCAGTCCAGGACTCCAGATGGTTGGGTGTGGAGCAGGAGGATGGTCGAGGGCACACAGGATCCCACAGTAAGGTTCCAGAGATATCAGACTGCATGGCCAGCATCCTCTTTGATTGAGCAGTTGCCATATCGATGTAGCTGTTTAGCATGCAGTCCTCCTTCTGTAATTCTTCAGATAGATGACGGATATCCTCTTTTAAGTTGTTAACCTGTCTTTTAGTTCATGTAAGTGTCAGGCAGCCATCACAATTAACAGTTCTGTAGTGTCCAGACTTTGTAAGTTGTATTTGAGTTCAGCTGTCATGTTAACGTGCTAGCTCCTAAGCTAAAAACAAAGTGGTAAAGCCAGTACTTGCAGCTGCGCTTCACAGAGAAAGCTACTAAGTTAAAAATCCACGTCCAGTTGTTAAAACCTTTGCGCAGTTAGAGGACTAGGTGAAAAATCAGTTAAAAAAAAAAAAATTAGATCCGTGCAGCTCTGTTTAAAATCACATAAAATTTTAGAAACCGAGATCTGCTGTGTGTCTGTTACCAGCCTGATAGTCACCTCTGTCCTAGAGGGAAGTCTCTATACACAAGTAGACTCATTTTTTCTGTCCAAAAGTGGTTTATAGAAAGTATAGTAACGCCTCAAATACACCGGGTGCGTCTGCGTTGCAGCTCCGCTGCGCTGCGTGTTGACTGCGTTTGTCAACTTACACCGGCTGCGTCGCGAGTCCGGCAAGCTGCAGAGCTGGAGTCGCGAGACCGAGGACTTCTCGCGGTAACTCGCGGTAATTCACGATCCCGTGAGAATGTTGAAGCAAACAGTAGTACTACAATACTGTACGGTGCAATACTCACCATTCACTCCCAAAACACTTGAAACACTCTTCCATGCCATTTCCTTTTTGAGATTATCTTTATAAAAAGGATGTGTTGGGTCATAAATTATTCTGTGGTTTTCCACCTCAATGATAAGCTTCTCCTCGTCCATGTTTTTCACTGTTTCCCCTTGATAAACTCTGACCTGTTGACTACTCGCGTATCTCTGCTCATTGTGAAGAGCTGCTATTGTAATCAAGCGAAATACGATCTAGTTTAGACACGGTTTGTTTTATTTTGAAAGTCTCAGGCTCTTTTTATGTAGTTTCCGTGCACTACTTCCTGTCCCGCTCGATCTTCTCTACTCTGAATTTATGCGTCACAGCTCCGTCATCCGGCAAAAATAGGATGGCTGCGGATTAGCTGCGACCTGTCGGACCAGACACGCAGCTGAACTGCAACGGAACGGATCCAGTGTAAGTTGACACATTGACTTGAATGGATTTTAAACTGATCCGGCGCCTTGACGGAGCGGAGCTGCAACGCAGACGCAACCGGTGTATTTCAGCCGTAAGGATGAGAATTAAATAAACATGCATGGATACATTCAGCCACTACAATGAACATTAAATAAAAGATTTTATTGACAGGAACAAAATGTGACAAAGTTTGCAATCATGACAGGGTATCTAATTCTGTGCACGCACTGGCCTGCAGCCATAGTATGACAGAGCACCCTTGATCTGGAGAGGTGTTGGAGAATCATGCCTTGTAGACCTTGTGATTCAGCATGTTTACATGCAGCTTAACCCCTAATTCACACATACTCCGTCAGTGCCGCGGTCCGTCAGCGCATGCCAATTCACACTGGATCCATCCCTGGAGCGGTTGCGCAGCTCAGCGTAGATACGCAAGATCACAGGAGAACCACATGTTCCTGCAGGAATCACACCCATGACAACTACTTTCATGATATTTAGTATGTTAAACTCACCTGCCCTCCCAGAGCTTCATTAATTCAGTCCTTCCCTTTTAGTCTCTGTTGGTGTCCTTATATAAAGGATGTGTCGTATCGTATGTAATTATAAGGTTTTCTGCCTCCAATATAAACTTTTCCTCGTCCATGGTGTCAGATTTCCTCTGGGTCTGACCCGCTGATGACTGCTGGCCCTGTGCCAGTGTCGTACTTTACTACGTAAGGATAATTTAACGATCGACAGTCTGAACATGGTGCTTTATTTTGAAAAGACCGGAAACTCTGATCGTTTTTTGTGTCTGTTTTCCTGTTTGGTACGGTCTGCTCTGCGGATATTGACGCATCTCTGCAAGGTACTCTGGCAAAAATAGACTCATCACAGAAAAGCCACGAGCAGCCGTTGGTAGAACGTGTTGGAGACGGACCGCGGCGCGCCTGTGTGAATGCACTGATTGACTTGAATGTCAGTGAATTACAGCGCAGTGCGCGGCGCTGACAGACCACAGTGCTCATGCTGTATGTGTGAAGTGGGGGTGAATTGGGGGTAAGAATGAGCTTAGTCAGTGAGAGATAACATAACTCAATCGACAGGTAGATAATGTTATCATGATAATTGCTATCAGACTGTGGGGGATCTGGCAGGTTTTGGTACACCTCTGCATTCAGCGGAGTGAGACGTTCTCAGCCAGAAGTCTGATTCTCTTTAACCCCCCACCCCCACCTGGTGCGTGAGTGACTACCAGATATGAGTGTCGCATTTAGACATGCGTCTATGTCCTGTCACGTGTTGTCCGTTTATGACAGTTAAGAAATTTTAAATTTTGCACGTCTGCATTTAAAATTTTGTAGTCTGGGATTTAAACGTTCATTTGTTGCTTGCTAAAGTGAAAAAATGAAATCATTCGCCTTTTTTCGTCTTTTACAGAATTATCTGAAAAAAAAAAAAAAAAAAAAAAAAAAAAAAGATGATGTTGAGTCCAGCGTCAGCCGCAGAGAACACCAGGAACTGAGTCGGGTGTTGGCCAATTTTATCCTGAAATGTAACTTTAAGTATTTGTTCATTTTTTATTTCCTTTTTTTTTTTAAAGAAGAAAAGTAGGTCGCCAGGAAATTCATTTTTTTTCAATACTTTTTTTAAAATTAATTGTAACCGTTTTAATGTTAGTTAAGCAATTAATTATGTTTCATATTTATTTGCTTCATCAGTGTAGTTCAGATTTTGTATGTATGTAAATGTAAATCAAACAAGAAAGTAAATGCAGTCCTCATAAGGTTTTCATTTACAAGTTACTACACATGGTTTAAGAGAACCAGTGCTCTTCCTTTTATTGACCAGTTTGGTAATGTGTTTAATTCACAAATGCAAATTAGTAGAATGAAATTATGTCTACCTGCATTTACAAATTAACTGTCATTCTTGTTCGACTCCTGGATCTTTAGGAGTGGAAAAAGTGACTATATGTTTAATATAGTTTACACAGACTGAGAGGAGAAATTATAAATATACACACGCACACGTATACACAACAGGGCTCTACAAAGTTGGTCGCACCAGCACATGATTTGGTCATAATTTTTTTTTTTTTTTTTTTTTGGGGGGGGGGGGGGCAGCATGACCATGAAAACCTGACATCTGTGCTGCCCTTTATGATTTTTCTTTGTAGTTCTCTCATGTTATTATTATTATTATTATTATTATTATTATTATTATTATTATTTTTATTATTGTTATTATTTAAACAATCAGTGATACCCGCTTCATTTGCGCCGCAGGTGTTCATGACAGCGTTCTCTTCAAAACAGCAGAGAGTGCAGGTGGAGGATAAGGAGCGTGTGTTAGGGGAGCATTAAAAGAATGCACTCGCACTAGGGCTGTCACTTTTACAAAAAAACAAGTTCAAACAAATATAAAATGACCCATTATTTGTTTGAATATTTTCAAATATAATTATTATTTATTATTATCTAATTATTAATTATTATAAAAATAAAATGTCAGAGTGCTTCATCACCGATATGGTGGTATGATAGGAATGATGAGGCTTTCAAGAGTTTTCCTCTGAATTTGATCACTTTATATTATATCCTGTGACAGGCTTGTATCGGATATGATGACAGTTGTGTGAGCAAGTGTAAGCAGTACTCGCAAGAAGACAGGCCACTCAATCACACATTTTTATTTTTCAATATCACCAAAATCCAGTGGTCTACGAACTAAATTAAAATTGATGAATAATAATAACAATTTTGGGCAGATATTATTATTATTATTATTATTATTATTATTATTATTACAGTAAATTGCAACAGTACAAATCTGGTAGTCACAGTGTGCATGTAAATGTACTTATTAATGAGGTAAAGGTTTTTATGAGGGGGATGCCAAGCCTATGCTGACACTGAAAACCAAAATCTTTGGAAGACTCTGAGTAGTACAAAGTAAATTAAATCATATCCTTTATCCCATGGAATAAATATGCCAAAACTGTGTTCATATCAGAAACGGAGTCATAAAAGTTACAGAAAGCATTCTTCTGTATTAACTGTAAACACATCAGGCCTTATAAGGGCTGCCTGCCTGCTCTCCTTCAATCACCTCCCTTGCCAGCCCTTCCAACTTCATTCAGTTTGGACAATAAATTGTTGAAATTTGGTTCCAGTTAAATTTGTAAAAGAGTCATTTGGCCACCATGGACCCAGCACACTCTGAAACAATCCCCTAGTTTATCAGCAGCTCCACAATCGGATGCACATCTGTTTCATGAAGCCCTCACCTCCCTAGGAGCCTTGGTAGGTCAGCATGCCTAATTACTCAGTCTCAAGTTATGAAGAATCTGGAAGGAGTCTCTGAATGGAGACCTAGTGGCTCAGGTCACCAGTCCCCTGAATCTACAGTTTAGATGATACAAATGAAAGTATTGACTTGAAATTCCTTTTTTTTTTTTTTTAAACCTTTGATTTGAAGACAAAGTTTTGTAGTAATGATAACTTTCAGTCAGGAAAACTTATTATGGGATGCAAAGTTTGAATTAAATTTAAATCTTGATTGGTTTCAAGATTTTTCTGGTCTTGATTTCAGCTGCTTATTGTGTTTATTTATTTATTTATGTATATACTTACTGACTTACTTACTTACTTACTTACTGACTTATTTATTTATTTTACAAACCATTACCAGTCAGCCATTAATTCATCCTGCTCTGAGTTTTCTAAGGGCAGGTTTTTAAGGCAGAGACACCTCTAAAATCTTCCTCAGATTTGTTGGTGGTTCCAGAGTGTAGGGTGATGAAGAGTCTTTACAGGGTTTTTTTTTAAGTGCTTAGTGATAATAATATACAGGGTGAGCTAGCTGCTAGAACCAGGTCATGGCATCAGTTTTTAGGGTTTCAAACAGCATTAATCTAATTTTAATTTTTTACACCGTAGCTCACACTTAAAACGGTCTCTGACAGCCACACGCTGGAGTGAACAGTTAAAAGGGTCTCAAATAGACTTCTGATCAAATTTATGAACTCTGATTGAACCAAATTACCTAATTTTCCCGACTTGGACACTTATTTTCTGACCCTGTGTGTGTGTGTGTGTGTGGTTTTAAACCTTACCTGTGACCAGAGAATACAATTTGACTTCAGCATTTATTCAATTAATGAAATTAAATGACCAGAGAGGATCATCTCAGACAATTCCCTAAATTTGGGTAAAATCAATGTGCAGAAATTTTAGCTCTCATAAAGGTTTCCTACTCACCTTTTCCTCAGAGGCCTCTGAATTGTCTGAGGAAATCACTCCACAATCCTCTCTCCACAGTCCCAATGCTCAGACTTTGAGTCCCCAAGGTTGGACAAACACCTCCCAAGAATCATTAGAAGAAGAGTTATTTCTCAGTTCAGCATTTATTCTGGTCACAGGAAAGGTTCACAGCACTGGTCTCAGCAGAATGAGCCCCGATATCCAGGTGCAGTACAGCTTTAACACATTCATTAGCTACGCCTATACAGAGGTTGAGCCTAACTAAACAACCGTGAGTAAGTGGCCATCATTATGATTGACACAGCTGTCTCAACCCACAGCTGGCGTCAGGTTTCAGAGAGATGTACTATTCAAGTGTGTGTGTGTGTGTGTGTGTGTGTTGTTTGAAATATGGTGTTAATGGAGACTGTAGAAGGTCATTCAGTGTCAGTAAGGCCTGCAGACGATAGCTATCTGCCTATTGTTCCTGAGAATATACGAGAACGCAAAATAAAATGCTGAGCAATACCAACTACATAACAAGACACTTATACCATAAGAATGATGTCACAATTCAAATCAGAAATGTCCTAACAGATGAGACCAACACTCTTGATGACATCATCTCCCTTTCTATTAAACTAGACAACCATTTAAGTGGGTGCAGAGTGAGAAAGCTAGACCTCTCAAGCCTCCTACCTGCTACCTCCTCTCCCTGAGAAAGCTCCACTATTTGACCATCTATCCCTTCTGCCAACCCCTCCACAGCAGCTCCCCCAGGGAAAGAGCCCATGCAACTGGGAAAGTCTACCAAACCCCTGCTTGAATGTCTTTGACACGTGAGGGACAATGAGTGTATGTAGACCTGCCGTCTCCTCACCATGCCCCCTCCTGCCCTCTCTGACCAAAAGCAGAAGTGGGAGTACTGGTGAGTCAGGCTTTATCCTCTCCTGTCCCAGATCCTGTCCCAGATCCTGTCCCTGCCACAAGTATTCCATTGTGTTGAAATCAGGAAAGACTATTCCTGCTTCTTTCAGTCTATTCTGGTGCTGATAGGAAAAAAAAAATGGATTCAAGTCTCTCTTCAAAGATTTGAGCAACCCCTTTAATGACCACCATGAATGCTGATGCTTTGGATAGGGGCTGTTAGAATGCATCATCCATCAAACCATTTCTGTACAGTTATCATCAGTGATAACCTCAATGAGATAATCAGATTACACCTCCAACTGCCAGTTATTCCTGGAAGACCTCGGCTTAGGTTACACAATCTGTGCTGGAAAGGTTGTAGGTTGAGCTTTTTTTTTGGCATTCATCGTGTTTATTGTCTGCCATCCCAACCACCAGGAGGGATTTAAGTGATGCCTTCAGGGGGAATGAGGAGGATCTTTCACGCCTCATCGCCCCTATGACTGTGCATCTGAGTTACTTCCTTGAGCTCTTGTACCCCCCACCCCCCCAGGCTTCACAACCTGTCCAAATCTAAGCCTGAGGCAATGGAAAAATACACTCCTGAACAGGTGCTCAGGTTAAAAAAAAAAAAAACAAGAAAAACACAGGCTTCCCACGCATCCTGGAAAACCTGAAAAATGATTGACCAATTTTCCAGTCATTATGAGCATGCATGTCTGTTGTCACCTTATCCTCTGGGCAACATTAAGACGTGTCTGTTTTTAGCCGGTGTAGGTACCAGATGTGCTCGGGTGGTCAGATCGGCTCGGGGTCCTGCGCCTACCAATGACGTCACGCTACGGCATCTCCACTCGGACAAACGACAGTGCGCCCCATTTAATAAGAGTCAGATGTGCTCGGTTAAAAGCCCCTCACAGTTCTCTTCATTTACGTTCCTTCATTCAGTAAACCTCGAACCTTTGTCTCTATATAGTACGGAAAACTAAAACCTACTGTTCTGTAATTTTGAGATAGCTTTGATTGTATTGTTGACTTTTCTAAATGAAAAAGATAAAGAAAAGAGAGGGATATACTCAGGATCTATATTTATCAATAAATAGTTTTGCTTTTAGTTCACATTTCCTTTCACATCACAAACAATAGGTCCTACAATACAATGAGATGTATTGATTTTTTTTTTTTCATTTTTGATGATGGTGTGCATCTAGCACAATTATTTGTTAGACCAATCATCATTTATATATCAGTTGTACCTCAATACTGCAAAAACACTTTCTTTTTGATTATACGAACACATATTGGCAATATAAACTTTTTTTTTTCTCTGTGTGAGTACATTAATTTGAGTTTATTTATTTATGGTTTGCAGTCTGGGGTTTTTTATTGGACCAAATGTCACTTTTAATATTTATATTTAAAAATACGTCTTCCTGTTGATAAAAATATCAATCAAAGGCAGTACCTGCCACCATAAAGTCAAAACATTTAACATTATACCCACACTATACTTTAGCAGCTACGGTTGCAAATTTTGCATTTTCCTTTTTAAAAGATTAAAGCATCAGTAAATCAATTAATCACTAATAAAAAAAAGTGCACATCTTTTTCTCAGTTAAAATTTTATTTACATAAAACACAATATTCAAAATGCCACTCAGCTGAACTGATGAAAATAACACACAATGAAACAGTTTAATAATTAAAATGAAAAAAACAAATTTAAAATTTTACATGGTGGCATTTACGAGCACTGCCCTAAGATGCTACAGTATCACTTCTCTCTCTTTCTCTCTTTCTCTTTCTCTTTCTCTCTCTCTCTCTCACACACACACACACACACACAGGAGCAAGAGTCTGAGGATCCCAGTGTCTGCTCCTCTTGACAGGCAGGGTCAGGGATGAGATTCTGGAGGTGTAGGAAGGGGAGCGACAGGATACATAGGTGTTACCTCTTTGTTACATTTTTAACTGACTTGTTCATGTCCTGTTCAAGATTTTTAAAAATTATCTTAAAAATCTATGATCAAAAATATAAAGTAAAACACCAATGAATATACTTTTAACATTTTTGTAAGGCTCTTCTAATAAATGACATGACTCAATTACTTTTTTAGACTTTAATCCTTCTGTATATATTTCAGTGTGCTAACTTGGTCTAGTCTAGTTTTGTGTGTGTAAAACTCATGTTTACCTATTGCATTTGGCTGCAGAAGTGACTGCAGTATCCTGGATGAGGGTCTACAGAGTAAACAGCCTGCAGTACTCCCCTTTTCCCTGTCCCAACATATCCTGTAAAAGAAATAATAAAAATTATACTGACCAATGACTACTAAACTCTGCATGTGGTCTATGACTAGTTACGACATCAGACATCAATACTGTGTTTAATGACATATAATCAAGACCATCCAGTATGTATGATGTATATGTGTGTGTATAGTATGTATATGTGGTATGTATAGCAGATGTTTACCAGGTGTGCTGCTTTTATACAGCCTTCCACATTCACAGCAGGTCTCAATGCTGTACATAGAATAGAAAGCTTTTTCTGTATGATGCAGAAAACCTGGTCCATGTAGCAACACCTGTGGAAAACAAGTTGTGAACCAAAACTGAACATTTCCATAGAGTTGGTGAAAACATGCATAGGCAACTCAGTATTGTATACCATTGCAAACTTAAAGCACTGAAGTTGCCACTGAAAATGCGTCTGTCTCCTGAAGCTGGTAGTAGACAGTGTCTCTGAAGGTGGTGCATACGAGAGCCAGCTTTAAATATGCTTGATCACCTTCCAGGAGTACCACCCCTTTGAGGATTTCAGAGAGCACACATACTGGTAACTGTAAAATATAAATAAACATATTAAAGATTTCACAGTGAGTGGGCATAAGTTGTCTGAAATATAAATACTGGAAATGAATTGCAAAAAATCTAACGCCATAAAGCATTTCCCAGATGTTTTAGTTCCTCTGGTGCGCATGTGTTGTGTTCAGCAGTGTTCACTGGTTGATATTTGATAAATAAATAAATAAATTGAGATTACCTCCAATATGGAGAAAGTGTTGGCCTTTCCAAACTCAACCTTTGGGGGAAAAAAACATTTGTAAGTAAGTAAGGTGAGTGACTGAGTGGGTAGGCAGGTAAGTAAGCAGATATGTAGGTAATCAGGTAAGGAGGCACATATGTAAGAAAGCAGGTAAGTAAGTAAACAGGTAAATAAGTAGGTAAGTAAGCGGGTAAGGAGACAGATATGTAAGTAAGCAGGTGAGGAAGTAGGCAGCCAGGCAGGTATGAAGATAGGTAGATAAGATACATGCTTGTATGAAATTAGATTTTCTAAATGAGTCAGTAATAAACTGAAGAAAGCAAGGCACTTGGTTCTATTACCAAGCTCACCTCATGTTCCCTCTTTCTGGACTTTGGGATGCGGTATATTGGCTGCAGTGATCCTTGGAGCAATGCTCTAGCCTCGTCAGTCCAGTATGCAAACCTTTGTCCATGGCTGTTGAGTGATATGTGTAGTGACAGAATAAAAACATAAACTAATGTGGAAGTAAATTTGTGGTTTTGAAAGTTACATTTAGAAATTATCTTACCCATCAATCTGGAACCGTTCCATCAGACTAATGCACCACCATTTGCGGATGTGTGCCATGTCCCTCTAAAGGAAATTATTTTAAATAGTCACACAAATGGTAAAGCTCTTTCTAGCTTATGCTTAGCCTTGTGAGAATTGTAAACAATTTATATAGTAAATATAATTCATGATCTATTATTAAACTTGCTTCCATGTCATAAAAAATACTGACCTCAGTGAACAAAAATGGAACACCTGTGCTCATGCTGAGTGCGTACACGGAGTACTGTGAAAAGCAAAGATCTGTTCAGTTTTTGGCAATTTAAAATTATACAAAAAACTTTTGGCAGAGACTAGAAAACAATTTACCATCAATGTGAAGACACCACAGCAGTTTCCAGTAGTTTGTTGAGGGAAACCCTGTAAGAATTGGGGAAACATTAAAGAGGAATTATAGCAGTGTTGGGGTAAACAGAAATACAGATGTGCATCAAAACACAATCCGAATACACTGGGGAGATGTACCTGAATGTCTCTGCCAAACTTAGTTGTCCACTGGCCAGGAGCAATGTGATGAGCAAGGTCACTGTCAAAATCATTACAATAAATGATTCAGCTCATACTTGTATTTGTGTCAGAAAAACAGCCACTGAACAGGGCTTAAACAAGACAAACAAAAAAAAACTGTCATAGCCATTGAACGAGGCTTAACTTTATAACAGCCTTTGAACAACGTTTTAGATTCATTCTTATGCAAATCAAATATTGCAATTCATAGTATCCTCAAGCAGACCTGATGGTTGTGAAGCAATAGTTGAAAATTAAATTTTGTCATTTGCCAAATCTGAACAATTAGCCGTTTACATGCATTTTTGGAATACTATGAATTCTGTAGAATTCCCATACTGAACAAGCCACAGAACAGGGCTGATTGTTATGTTACAAAACCTAAAGATGGTATGGAAACTATTGTCGCCAAAGCCATCTGGTTTGAGCGAGTCCAGCAAAAACAGCTCTTTCTGTGCTGGCTTCAGTACCTGTGAACCATTTTCAAAAGAGCTCATATTACATACACCCTAAAACTAGATAATTGTAAAGCATAAATAGAGCAAAATTCCTCTTGGACTGTTGAGAGGATTTAAAATGGACTCACGCAAAGCAAATAGTGATCTGCTTTTCCAGGCTGTCGACTCCAGGCAGGGATGATTATTAAGTCTCTGGACAGGAGGTTGCCCTGGCATTTAAAAGAAATGAATTAGCAAAATTGTATGTCAAGCAGTACAGAAGGTCACAGGAAAAAATAACTTACTGGAAGAGCAGCCATTGGGTCCACCGCTTTAGACTTCCACGTTGGAACAACATACATGTCCACAATGTGGACATCTTTTCCCTTCATTGATAAAAATTACATAACCATAATGAAAAACTGGATTATACATTGGCAATGTTTCACTGTTTAGAATACACTATTTGAAAAAAAAAAGATAAGATAAAAACAACAAGGGTCTACTTCTACAAGGGTATAATGCATGCCTTAATACATGACAAAACCTTACATGTCTTTGGGCAGCCTCTTTAACAAGTCTGAAACATGCGTTTCCAATCTGCAACACAGTAACAAAAGTCAGTACCCTGTGCATTCATCTGAAACCCAATACAATAGCTTTAATATACTGTACCTACATTGGATTCCATACATTGAGGGAGGCCCAAGCTCCAGAAGTCTTCTCGTGTCAGACAGATGTCCCCATCCCTGACAACAATCTCTGCTCCAGATCGGGTCTTATCAAGTACATAGTTAAGCTACAAATAATACAAAATAGAAAATACACACAAAAAACATAGTGAAATCTAAACAATACATATTTAAAATTTCACTTCAAGTAGATACATATGATTGGGTATAAAAGGAGCATCCCTGAAAGGCTCAGTCGCTCACAAGCAAGGATGGGGTAAGGTTCAACACTTTGTGAACAACTGTGTGAGCAAATAGTCCAACAGTTTAAGAATAATGTTTCTCAACATACAGTGTCAAAGAATTGATGGATTTGATCATCTTCAGTCCATAATATCATCAAAAGATTCAGAGAATCTGGAGAAATCTCTGCATGTAAGCAGCAAGGCTGAAAACCAACATTGAATGACCGTGACCTTTGACCCCTCAGGCAGCACTGCACTAAAAACCAACATCATTGTGTAAAGGATATTACCACGTGGGCTCAGGAAGACTTCAGAAAACCATTGTCAGTTAACACAGTTCATCACTACATCTACAAGTGACAGATCAAACTCTACCATGCAAAGACAAAGACATATATCAACAACACCCAGAAACACCGCCGGCTTCTCTGGACCCGAGCTCATCTGAGATGGACTGACACAAAGTGGAAAAGTCTGCTGTGGTCTGACGAGTCCACATTTCAAACTGTTTTTGTAAATCATGGACGTGGTGTCCTCCAGGCCAAAGAGGAAAAGGACAATCTGGATTGTTCTCAGGTCAAAGTCTCAAAGCCAGCATCTGTGATGGTATGGGGGTGTGTTAGTGCCCATGGCATGGCTAACTGGACCATCTGTGAAGGCTCCATTAACGCTGAAAGGTACATACAGGTTTTGGAGCAACATATGCTGCCATCCAAGCCACGTCTTTTTCAGGGACGTCCCTGCTTATTTCAGCAAGACAATGACAAGACACATTCTGCACGTGTTACAACAGCGTGGCTTCATAGTAAAAGAGTGCAGGTACTAGACTGGCCTGCCTGCAGTCCAGACCTGTCTCCCATAGAAAATGTATGGGGCATTATGAAGCACAAAATACAACAACAGAGACCCCGGACTGTTGATCAACTGAAGTTGTTCATCAATCAAGAATGGTAAAGAATTCCACCTCCAAAGCTTCAACAATTAGTGTCCTCAGTTCACAAACACTTATTGATTGTTGTTAAAAGGAAAGGTGATGGAACACAGTGGAAACTTGAGCCTGTCCCAGCTTTTTAAGAATGTGTTGCAGCCATCAAATTCAAAATGAGTGAATATTCTCTGTTGAGAGGAAAAGAAAAGAAAAAAATGACTCATTAGTGATTGACAGTTACCTTGGTGAATCTGGTTATGTTTTCATTTGATCTGTCTGTGCAAAACCAAGGGAATAACTGTAACTTTCCACAGTATCTCCCTTTTGTTTTGAATTAAAGTCAGCTTTAGTCAGCACTGCTGCCCCATAAACAGAGGGTCAAATTCTGGTCAGATCAAAAAATAACATCAGCCTGTGAGAATTATATAAACATTTTATCATTCTTCCAGCCTTAATCACCCTCTCAGTATTTACTCATTAATTACATTTTCAGTATTTACTCACACATACATTTTACTCATTTATTATGCTATCATATTGTGTGTGATGCTTTAGACATATATGATTTACTGTCTGTCCAGCAACAGAGATTATTTTACACGCCCATTTTTGTAATATGATCACACCCTGCTTGTGTCTGAATAAAGAGATTGTGCAGAGGGAAGAACCTTGAAGATGTTGATCACACCCTGAGTGGTGAGCATTATCACTCTTCCCTTCTGCAGAAGCTGAAAAACTAGAGCATTGAGTTGTGAGTTTTCTTGACTCTGGTTCTTATTTGAAACAAATGTCATTATGCCTGACATCTTACAAATGTCATTAAGCCTGACATCTTCTGAATATCTTTAAACCTGACATTCCCTTCGATGTCATTGTACTTGACATTCCCTTCGATGTCACTGAACCTGACACAGCCTCAAGAAACATAAGGGTTAGACAGGAGCTAAAGATGAACAGTTCGAAGATATCCTGTATAAGTGAGTTAAAAGAGAGGACAAATATGAAATCTCTGACGTATTGCTTCATTTTTTTCAAAATGAATATTTGTTTGTTCTTTTCCTGTAGAAGTTCCTTCTCTTGGTTTTTCATGAATGCGCCCCTAGTAAAAAAACAAAGAGTCAAACCTTTATGGCAGCTATAATCAACAGAGAGATGATAGAGGCAATGTCAAAAGAAAGAAAAAACAGAGGCAGGGTTGCAGTTTGCAGTGGTCTGCAGGGCCATTAAATACTTCACATGACATTGTGCTTTATGTTTTATACCATCTACAGTTTAATCTATTGGCTCCACACTTCCCCCACATTTCTACATCACTTGGTCACATTGGTAAGCTTGCAGAAAACGTGCAACAACATGAATGAAACAAACACAAAGTGGACAATCAGAAGGTTCTATCTGTACCCACATGTGATTTTTAATTAAGCATAAATGAGCCTCGAGGTAAATTTAAGATAACTCTTCATTTCACCACTTATTGCTCATTTTAAGAAGAAAAATATTAAAGGCTTTGGTAAAGACGCTTTTCATGAAGTATATGTTTTTCCTTAAGTATGGTGGTCCTGAGCCCTGTACTACAAAGCTGGATTTTCTCTTACCAAGGTAACTTCTGGGTTAACCCTGGATTTTCTGTCCTACGAAACTGGTTCACTTCTTACTGGGATGAATCACCGTGGTAACGTGCTAAACGGCTAATCTGCTTCACGATGATCCTGTACAAGAGATATGCTTATTTCAGCATATCTTGTCTTTGTAGTGTATTCAGTTGAATATAGGTTAAACAGGATTTACAAACCATTGTATTCAGTTTTTATTTACGTTTTTCACAACGTCCTAATCTGAGATACCTGTCCAGAAGTGTTCACTCCTAGGAACAGCTAATATCCTGTGCAGAACCCTCAGGCTCCCAGGCCTCTGGTAGAGGACCCGAGCTTGAAGGAAACAGTAAGTATTTGATCCCCTGCTGAATTTGTATCTTTTAACTCACTTATACAGGATATCTTCGAACTGTTCATCTTTAGCTCCTGTCTAACCCTTATGTTTCTTGAGGCTGATGTTATTTTTTGATCTGACCAGAATTTGACCCTCTGTTTATGGGGCAGCAGTGCTGACTAAAGCTGACTTTAATTCAAAACAAAAGGGAGATACTGTGGAAAGTTACAGTTATTCCCTTGGTTTTGCACAGACGGATCAAATGAAAACATTCACCAAGGTAACTGTCAATCACTAATGAGTCATTCTTTTCTTTTTTTTTCCTCTCAACAGAGAATATTCACTTATTTTGAATTTGATGGCTGCAACACATTCCTAAAAAGCTGGGACAGGCTCATGTTTCCACTGTGTTCCATCTCCTTTCCTTTTAACAACAATCAATAACTGTCAATCACTTATGAGTCATTATTTTGTTCTTATTATGAGAGAAGTCCAACTTAGTCTGTAAGTTTAACTGGATGATATGAGTTGTGTGTGAAATGAATGATTCAGGAAGTTTCAAAGATTTACAGATTGTACCACTTAATAAACTGATATTACTTACAGATTTATGGCAGAGGGATGTTGAGGTTTTGAAGACTTGTCTGATTTAAAGTCACATTATATACTGTTGAGATCATTTTGAGACACCTGAGAACTTAAACTAAACTTGAGCTATGCCCCATAGATTGACATCGACTGACTAAGATATCCTAATCCACAATTTAAAATGAGATTATCAGCAGCAATATAGGTTATTTATAAATGCCATTTCCTGATCTGGTCAGACAGGACCGGGTTGATTTACAATTGTTAAAGTCTCAATAACAACACTATGCCTGCTGACAAAGTTTAGCAGTGAGCAGAAAGATCTGTGTTTTTCTCTGCTGAAAATGATTTCTGTGATTAATTTAGTAGAGATGGTGGAGACTGGAGCTGAACTGACAGACAGAAAAAAGACAGAAGAGAAGAAGAAAGATAAACAGGAGAGTGATAGAGAACAGGCTAAAGGCTAAAACACAAGCTAAAGGCTAAAACATAAGCTAAAGGCTAAAACACGAGCTAACCTGTTTGTGATAATTTTGATTCCAGCCCACATGCAGCAGTTATTCTGCAGTGATCTGATCAAACTTGAGAGTCTGTCAATAAAATGAAGAGTGAGGTTACGTTAGCTCTGATTGGTAGATGAGCAGGACATGAGGATTCACTGATGTTACACTTTAGCATACAGATACGTCTCAGAGCATCAGGCTGTGAGTTGTATTGAAAATATCTGAACTACAGTACAAACTGACAAAGTTTACTTGTCACATTTCAATCAACAGCGCTGTGTAACTGTTGATAAATACCTTACCTAATCAAGTTGTATCTAGTAAAAAGTTGTCTTGAACAAAGAAAAGTAGTGTTAAAAAGATCTGATCTCCATTCATTTATAAAACAAACACACACCTTGTTAAGAGTCATGTCATCACCATAGTGTGCGCACGATTCCAGCCGAGAGGTGTCGCTGTGATCCACATCAAACAGAAAGTCTCACAGCCTCTTTAAGGGGTCATTTTCAAGAGGCTGTGGTAAGAATAGCATCTAAATTGTTACCCATGTCTTTTAAAAATAAGTATTTTCTGCATTGAATGAATGCATGTGTTCTACAAACTTTACCAAAAAAGTTGCCGAAACTGCCAATTTAATTAAATATGGTACAAAAATATATAATAAGCAAAATGATATGGCAATAATTTTTGTGAATTATGTTAAAGGGGTCAGTAAACATCTCAGTACTAAAAAATCTGAATTTTCTGACTATATTTTGATGGGTCAGGCCTTTAAGTGTTTTGACAAGACATCTGCCTTTCAGAGAAGAAAACTCTCATTCAGGAAAGAGTATGTTATCAGATCACCACATTTTATTTCATTTTATGATATGCCATGTCTTTTATATAACTTAAAAAAAATGTGTTTATACTGCCCTCATCACAATAGCTCTTTAATATCAAAGGTGGGTGTTTTTATTCAGCTCTCATTCAGTTCTGCCTCCAAACATATTAACATGAATCCTGTGCTGATGTCCCAGGGTTTTTTTTTATATTATCGAACTATATGTTTATAGCAAAGAGAGGGATTTATTTATCGACATGTACATTACCTACACATCAGAGTAATATCTGAGTGGCAAAATTAAGTACAAATAAATGTGTTCTAAATACTGAATCAAATAAAATAAGAAACAGTGACTCATTGGAATAAGCTATTCAAAAATACTGAACTCAAAGTCTGTAAGCCATTGACAGGGGCGTCGCATTGAGGGAAAAGTGGGACTGACTACTTAGGGCCCAAATGGGGAGGGGGGCCCTTAATGGGTCTGGGAGACTGGGGAGTCTTTCTAAAAAGCCCCTCTCCCTCCCTTCCAATTGCACAGTATGTTTTAGTCCATCCAGTTCCTGAGCTTTCAGTCACCAAGTCCACTTATAAGAAGCAACTTCTTCCTTGTTTTTCTGTAAAGTTTCTTGTAACTCTTGTCAGTCACTGGTTGCAGGTCTTTGTTTTGTTTTGGTTTTTTTTTTTTTTTTTTTTAAAGTGTAGTTGCTTATTTGGATTTGCTTTACAGTCTGTATGATCCTCACCTGGTTCTCTTTCACCTCTCACACAGACTGTAGCTTAGATTTGGGTCAGTTAGCCAGGACAGTTTTAAGCATATGTTTTTATCTAATGCAAATAAACAATTTTATTCTCCAGATTTAGATCTTCCTGATGAAATATTACTCTCACTCTGATTATTTATTTACAAGTGTTCAGGGCTGTAAAACCAATTTGTACTTATTTATGTCTTTTAATGGGTCTGGTGTGATTTAACAATTTCATAGGGTTGTCTGTGGTGATGGGGCCCACTGAGATATTTTTTCAGGGGGCCCAGAATTCCTTGCAATGCCCCTGGCTGTCGATGATTATGGTGTGGTGGATCATCCTGGAGGATGCAGCCACGTCTCCGTAAGACACATACTGCAAACTGTCTGAGCTCACGTTGCCAGTAATGAGAGAGGGGAGACAACTCTCCAAATGCCTTTGTCTTAATTCAGCTCACTTCCCTGGAAACATCCAGAGTTCTGGCTGAGTTCAGCCTGGCTTCTGCGCTCCTGGTTGTGCACAAGTGCAAACCTAGGGGCAACACCCGCCCAGTAGAGAAATGAAGCCTATGTGGAAGTGCTAAAAGTTGCTTTTCATGGAGAATCCTCTAGCAGCTGGCTGCAGAAAGACCCAAAACCATGTACACACCAAGCCAAAAAGCAGACTATTACAGCATTAAAAAGCATGTTTACTGCCTGGTTCAAAAAACAGCTTGGGTCTGAAATGGAAGTTTCGCTATCGGCACACACTGTTGGAGGGGGTGAATTTTTTTTCTAACTCAGTGGTTTAGAAGATATTATGATCTCAAGTTTGTCCAATCAGAGGCTCAGCTCCGCTCACGAGACTGACTGTCTTATAGCCGTCATATCCAAGATGGCCCTGTCCAGTGATTGGCTTTATTTGACTGTATCAGGAACAGACGGGTGACATCACAGAGACTGCATCCATATTTTATCCAACTGTTTTTTCACAGGCCTATGGGTGTTGATTTCTGCCTGTGGCAGCACCTTTGATTTTTGTACATTTTTTCGCTGTCTTGCTTTTAAAAGCTGGTTAATCAGAGCGAGTATGACAGCTAGGCTAACATCATCAGCTTTGTGGTTTCCATGGCGATGTAAACAGAATGTTCAACTGGACAGGCAAAACTGGCAATCAAGATGAACTATGGGTAGTCAGGAAAAAGTTGGCTACAGTCTATGGTGCAAATAAAGAACCATTGTGTGGTTGCTTGGCAACTGCAGCAACTTCAGCAACAGCAGGCATACCTTGGTCCAAACGTTATAAGCCTGTGCTAAAAACTGTAGTTTTCTGAGATTTCACTTTAGGCTGGCTTCAGAAATCCTGGAAACTACATGCACAACAAGCCAACAAAGCTGATTTTACAAGAAAAATACAAGTTTACAGCCTGGTTCTCATTTCTCATGTATACAGTCTTTGATGAAAAGTGTAAAAGTGTGCAATTTTATTGTACAAAAAAAATCCCACAGCTGCTTCTAACTGCACACCAAGCCTTAAGACATGTTGCCAGAGAATGATCTAAAAGGTTTGTTAACAGTGGTTTCTTCTCCTTTCCTTCCTCCTTACACAAAACATGCTCATCAGGTTAATCGGTGATTCTAAATTGTCTGTAGGTATGAGCATGAAAGGTTGTCTGTCTCTGTGTGTCAGCCCTGTGATTGACTGGAGACCAGTCCAGGGTGTACCCCACCTCTTGCCCTAAGTCAACTGGGATAGACACCCTTGACCCTGAACAGAATAAGCGGGAGAGAAAATGAATGAATGAATGAATGAATGCCAAGTGGTTCCATGTAAATTTATTGGGTTAATTAAAGGTAATAATTATTTTAAAGTTAGTTGACCCTAAAATTATGGTTTTCAACAAACTTAATACACTTACATGGAACCAGTTGACATAATAAACATAATTAAAGTCTATGTTTCATTTTTTTCTGAGCACGTGAGTTATATTCTGTCATGATAAAATCAGCTTCACGCAGGCAGATTCTCACACTTTCTATGACCAAGAAGCTTTAACGAAATTGAGTTCTATAAAAATTATGTAAAAATGGGCTGCTGGTACAGCTCAATGATTCATAAAGACCTTTATCTATTCACACACACACACAGAGAGAGAGAGAGAGAGAGAGAGAGAATTCTTTGCAGAATTTTTTGTAGGCGATCAAATGCTACTCTTATCTCATCAGATTTGCACGTCAGTGTCATGTCAGGACATGTCAGGACAAGTCAGGACATGTCAGGACATGTCAGGTCATGTCAGGTCATGTAAGGTCATGTAAGGTCATGTCAAGTCTGATTTTATGTAGCTTACCTTGTGTGCATTTAGTGTCTGTCTTCCCTTGTCCTGTGCCAGATCGTTTTGTCTCGTCACAAAAAGATCTCTAGTTTGTCTGTACCAAGTAGGTTTTTTGATTCCAGCCATCTGCTGTGATTTTCTTTTCTGTTCGTCAGGATTCCAGCCGTTTGCTGTTTTTGTTTTATTGCTCTAGTAGTTTAGGATATCAACTCTTTGCTGTGTTTTTGTTTTATTGTTCTAGTAGTTTAAGATATCAACTCTTTGCTGTGTTTTTGTTTTATTGTTCTAGTAGTTTAGGATATCAACTCTTTGCTGTGTTTTTGTTTTATTGTTCTAGTAGTTTAGGATATCAGCCGTTTGCTGTGTTTTTGTTTCATTGTTCTAGTAGTTTAGGATATCAGCTGTTTGCTGTGTTTTTGTTTCATTGTTCTAGTAGTTTAGGATATCAGCCGTTTGCTGTGTTTTTGTTTCATTGTTCTAGTAGTTTAGGATATCAGCTGTTTGCTGTTTTTGTTTCATTGTTCTAGTAGTTTAGGATATCAACTCTTTGCTGTGTTTTTGTTTTATTGTTCTAGTAGTTTAAGATTCCAGCCGTTTGCTGTGTTTTTGTTTTATTGTTCTAGTAGTTTAGGATATCAGCTGTTTGCTGTGTTTTTCTTTTGTATTTTGTTATTTTACCTTCAGGATCCAGCTGTTCACAGAGCGTTTATTTTATTATTCTAGTAGTTTATGATTCCAGCTGTTTGCTGTGATTTTGTATTGCCCTTTGCTATTTTACCGTTGGCTGAATAAATACTTTTGTTTTGTACCATTCCATTGGATCCTTTGTCTGAGTCTTGTCAGTACGAACTGGCCAGTATGGATCCAGCGGACACAGAGGCAATGAAGACTGCCCTGCAGAAGTAAGGCGGTAGATTTCATCAGCATGAGCAATAGCTGAGCACGATAGATCAAGGTGTTAGAGATCTGCATCAGAGACAAGAGGGTCTTCAGGCCTCAGTCACGGCTTAAGTTAGCATGTTATCAGAACAGTTCTGTAGTGCTATAGCTCTGTTTGGATCGGGGCCTCCTGCAGTTTCTCCACCCACGGTTGTGGCACATCAACCCGTACGTAGCTGCCACGGCCACACCTGCTGCTTCCATGTTTACTCCTCATCTGGCTGCTCCTGAACATTTTTCTGGAGACTCTGGGAATTGCAGACCTTTTCTAGTGCAGTGTGAGTTACACTTCAGTCAGCTTCCTGAAGCTTTTTCTTTAGATCAAGTTAAAGTGGCATTTATGATTTCTCACCTGACTGGGAGAGCAGCTGCATGGGCCACTGTGGTCCAGTGTGGTCCAGGGACTTACCTATCTGCAGATCTATTCAACTGTTCACAGACTCTCTTAAGAAAGTGTTCGACCACACAACTCCAGGCAGAGAAGTAGCTCGGACTCTAGTCAATATGAAGCAGAAGCAGCGAAGTGTGGCAGACTATGCTATAGAATTCAGAACTCGTGCCGCAGACAGCGGATGGAACAACATGGCTTTGTTAGATGCTTTTGTACATGGACTTTCTGACCTGATCAAGCACCAGTTAGCCCCGTTAGACTTGCCTTCGGATCTCGATTCTACCATTTCCATGGCCATCAGAATGGACAGCAGGATTCAAGAGCAGACACAATCGCTAATCCCTCTACCAGGGTCGCCCAAGTTCCTTCTCTCTGAAAGAAGACTCCCTGCAGCCAGCACATTCCCGAAGTGGTCAACCTTCACCCTTTAGCGTCGCGGAGGAGCCCATGCAACTGGGTCGAGCCAAGTTGTCGTCAGCAGAGCGTCAGCACCGTCTGCAGTAGGCCCAGACAGCACACATACGTCGGCCTGAGAAAGGAACGTCGGCCATCCCCTCATGGAAGAAACAGGTGCAGCAATTTCTGGGGTTTGCTAATTTCTACAGACATTTTAGTAGAAATTTTGGCACCATAGCTTCCCCTCTGCATGCCTTGACCACTTCCCAGGTTCAGTTTTGCTGGACTCCACAGGCGGAGGAGTCGTTCTCTAAACTGAAGGCAACGTTTTCTTCTGCACCATTCCTGATCCTCACTGGCAGATTGTGGTGGAGGTAGATGCCTCTAATGAGGACATAGGGGCCATGCTTTCTCAGAGGTCACTCCAGGACAACAAACTGCATCCCTGTGCATTCCTGTCGCGCAAGTTTAACCCTGCAGAAAGGAACAATGATGTAGGGAACAAAGAACTGTTAGCCGTGAAAGTTGCTTTAGAGCAGGGGTCCCCAAACTTTTTCCTGTGAGGGCCACATAACTTTTCCCTTCTCTGATGGGGGGCCGGGGTCAGTGTGTGACAGAAAAAGTGTGACAATCGCAGGAGTGCCTAAAGGTAAAGATTTATTGTTTTCCAGAGAGCCACACATAAACAAATATTAATAACCCTCTCTAGTATGTTGACAGAAAAAAGTCAGGAAATAAATAAAAACACTCTTAATGAAATAAGTAACACTGATAGTGGCACAGACTGCAGAATGGTGGAACAGAATGTCACGTTCTATGTAGGGCCGAGTATCAATCAGAAATTTTTGATATCTGTAACGATACCAATACCTTCACTTTGAAACCGGTTCCTGAACAAATTTTTTTGGATAGCAATTTCTTCAGTTCTAACCAAAAGAAACTTTCATTACATGTTATGGTACAAATCTTGAGTCTTATTTTCCATCTACATCTAATTTTTTACTCTTAGCAGTTTTCCTACATTACAAAAAAATGTTTGTCTGTGCAAAAGAACAGGTGCAAACAGGTGACAGGTCAGTTTATACTGAGTACACTGTAAATGTGTTAATAACTATTAATGAATTTTCTTCTGCCCATTCTTGTTTTTTTATGATAAAATAAAAACCCTCCTCCTTTATCAGGCTTATGACCGGCAAAGGTGACTGAAAAGAAACAAACATTTGCGCAGTTCATCTGCATGCAGTCGTCTGCTCTGGCTGCAGCTTGGAGGGTCTGCTGTGAGCGGAGGAGTCTGTGTTTGGAGAGGGGAGGGGCTCAGCGTCCACTGCTCGTTGAGAAGCATCGGCCGAAGATCAGAACATGCTTTCACTCCGTCCCCAAATGACAGAAAAGTCCCTGGATTTGTCGCTTTTTAGAAAAAAAAAGTCTCTAGTGGGGTCTGAAAGTCACTAAATGTAGCGACAGAGATGCTAATTTGGTAACACCTTCCTGCATACCACAACCATGTGCATGTGTAATGTTACAGCGAATCACCGGCGGCATTATGAACCCTTTGGGTACCGAAACTTGGCACCGAAAAAAAATCATAGTGCGTCTCTGGTATTGTTCATTGGGTCTGGGCTGCTGCTCGCAGGATTCTCTCCCACAGCGCTGCCTGGATGAAGAGGTCAGCAGATGGTCGTCTTGTTCCTGCGCCCATCTACCGACCAGGACAGAAAGTTTGGCTTTCCACCAAGGACTTACCTCTTCATGTTAAATGAAGAAAATTGGCACCAAGATTTGTGGGTCCCTGTCCTATATCTAAGATTGTTAATCCTAAATCTATCTGTCTGCGCCTTCCCAGGTCTTTTCGGGTCCATCCCCACTTTTCACGTTTCTAAGATCAAACCGGTGAAAGAGAGCCCACTGGTGCCTGTGGCCAAGCCTTCCCCGCCTCCTTGAATGGTAGAGGGGGCTCCTGTTTATACGTCAAGAAACTGTTGGCTGTCAGAAAGAGTGGTCGGGGACAGCAGTTTCTGGTGGACTGGCAGGGGTACAGGCCAGAGGTGAGATCCTGGATCCCTGCGAGCTTCATTGTGGACAAGTCTATGATAAGGGACTTTTTTGCTAAACAAGCTAATAGCCCAGGGTCTTCTGGAGTTTGACCCTAGAGGGGAGGGTATTGTCATGTCAGGTCATGTCAGGTCATGGCAAGTCTGTTTTTATGGTCAGGTTCTGATTCCGTGTGTGTTTTTTGTGCCTTTAATTTGAAATTTTATGGTTTGGTTTTATGTTTAGTTTTACTTCCGTGTTTGATTGCCCTGATTGTTTCCAGCTGTTTGCCTTACCTTGTGTGCATTTAGTGTCTGTGTCTTCCCTTGTCCTGTGCCAGATCGTTTTATTCGTCCGAGTGCCAAATCCTCTTGTCTTGTCACAAAAAGATCTCTAGTTTGTCTGTACCAAGTAGGTTTTTTGATTCCAGCCGTCTGCTGTGATTTTCTTTTCTGTTCGTCAGGATTTCAGCCGTTTGCTGTGTTTTTGTTTTATTGTTCTAGTAGTTTAAGATTCCAGCCGTTTGCTGTGTTTTTGTTTTATTGTTCTAGTAGTTTAAGATTCCAGCCGTTTGCTGTTTTTATTTTACTGTTCTAGTAGTTTATGATTCCAGCTGTTTGCTGTGATTTTGTGTTGCTCTTTGCTATTTTACCGTTGGTTGACTAAATACTTTTGTTTTGTACCATTCCGAGTTTCCACGTTTGGATCCTTCATCTGAGTTTCGTCAGTCAGTGATTTACCCCGGGTCTCAGGTCTTCAGCTATGCTCAGTGAAACCTGCTGAGACTCTGAAAACTGTTCTTTTTGGAAACAGCCCATTTTGGGCCTTTTATAACGTTATTTTGAGAGGCTTGGTAGAAAAAATAAATCTCAAAGTTTGGAGCTTCTACATTTACAGCGGATAGGTCAGCAGATAGAGGGGGAAACTGGGAGATGGAAATGGGGAATGACAGCTCCAAACTGTGAGTGAACCCGGGCTACCAGAATCAGAAATACTTTGTTTATCCTTAGGGGAAACTGCATTTCAGTTACGTCCCGTCCAAGAAACATAAAAACACAAAGACATAGACATGGGGGACAGGAACAGGAGCACTGTGGGGCAACCAACGTGCACAGTGCGGAGCAGCCGTTTCATCAGATGTGGAAAGATTACACATAAGGTAAGAAGAGGACAAAATAATCGAACACCAGACTGTGCTCCTGAAGGGGGAATGTAGTGTGAGATTTGGAAAAAAAAACCGCCTCAACATATAAGCACATGAATGACCAATACACAAGAGACCTACAAATATGAGAGGGTAGGGGTGTCAGGAAGGGACGGTGTCCCAGCACCAGATGTTTGTTAACCACATGACCAGACCAAGCCGGGAAATTTGAAACTCCGGAATGGAGTGAAAGGACAGCTGCTGTCCTGTAGGATATGGCTCCACGGTGGCACTCCTGACTAAGAAGGACATTCGCCTGCATCTTGATTCAAGGGCTCAGTGGACTGTAATGATAGAGCTCTTTTTGAAGCCAGTGCGCGGTCATGGCGAGAAAAGAGCCTGAAGAAGAAATATAAAGAAGAAGTCAATTAGCAGCTGGATTGGTTACTGCGCATCAGGTAATGACGCGGCTAATTTCACTCTTCTCAAGGTGCGTGGGCAGTTTCAAATCTGCTGTTTAATCCCTGTGGTCAAAAACCAGGTGATACATTCATTCCAAAAAAGGGTCATTTTCTTTTCCTTAAGTGATACATGTGTGATCTCCAAATCAACTCATTAAGTACGTGCACGTATGTAGAATGTTTTTTTTGTTTGCATACTCTCAGATAAACATTGCGCAACCTTAACCGCAAGGTCGTTCGACGTCATTACTTTAGGTGCTAGTATCTCATGAAGAGGAGTGGCGCGTTGGAGTACTTATCTCTGATATTTTCACTCTCTGCTGCTCTAATTGTCAACTTCCAGGCGGGCGCAAGGATGGCTCTTGGTATGAGTTGGGTGGGGACATACATTTGCACAGTTTATTTCTCATTTCTGACAGTTTCTAAACCAGGGTGTCTTTTCTTTTTTCTCTATTAGTCTTTCTTTCCATACTTTTGCTGACCCTTGGCTCCATGGGTAAGTGGTTTAATTTTCTGTTTGTCTGAGTTCATGACGCAGGGTCTTTCATTTCTTGTGTTGAACTTTACAGCTGATAGTTAATTTTCAGGCATTTTTTTATTTCTTTATTTTGTCTTTGTGTTGCTTGTCCATGCGTGGGTGCTTGTAAGACTAGTTTACGCAGCTGTGTGTGTGTGTGTGTGTGTGTGTGTGTGTGTGTGTGTGTGTGTGTGTGAGCGACAGAGCTTGAGATAATTGAATCGGACCGGAAGGGTTCAAAGGCATGTTACAAAAAGAAAAACTGGACTCAGGGTGATTAATTCCTTTTTATCCTAATTTTTTTGGACATTTTTTGACAGTGCTGTGTGTGGGACTCAATTTCATTAGAGCAGTGATGGCTGTTGCACCTGAGACTCTTGTGTGTGCATGTTTTTTATTTGAGCATGTGATTAACAATGATGCAAGCATAAAAGTGAAAGGATAATAGAAAGTGCTGCAGGGCGTTAAAATGGGGGGAGTGAGTCACACAAATGCTGGTGCACCTGAACTGGGAGCGGAAAATTCTGAACAGAAACCGTTCAAATTGTTTACCTTTCACTTGTAATGATGCATTTTACTCTGAGTTTTGGCAGGAGTGATCTTATTTTGGCTGATTCTTTCCAACTCTAAACCGGTGTGTTTGTTGACAGATGTGGGCTCCAGTCCCTGTGAAAGCAACTGTTACAGGTAAAATCCCCTATTTTCCCCAAGTGCTCTGTGCTTTAGGCAAAGAAAAGGTGTGTGAGTGTTGTAACATCAGCACACAAGGAGCTATGTAGGGGAGAACAGGGTTGGTTGTCACACTTTTTACTTCTGTGTGAATTGCTCATCATCAAAACGTCTTTCAACAGTCATTCCTACTTTAAACTGATGCTTAAGGTGTTAGCTTGAACTGTGTATCCCTCTCGTTTTCCAACTCAACCACTGTGTCAATCGCAGTCCCTCCAGGACTTTACAGACTTTCTTGGGATTGTTGTGGTCTTAAATCATTGATTCATGTTGCGATTTTTGTTTTTTTTTTTTTTTTAATAAAATTGCGGCAATTAGCAAAATTGCAAAACCAGTTGTAATTTTATTTTTAAAAAATTCACAGTTAATTTGAAATCAAAGGCAGTTTGATCCAGTGAGAATAAAACAGCATTAAATGTCCAAAGTTACTGTCACTCAGTGACGTCTCTCTCTTACTTATTCTCTCTCTCTCTCTCTCTCTCTCTCTCTCTCTCTCTCTCTCTCTCTCTCTCTCTCTCTCTCTCTCTCTTTCACACACACACACACACACACACACACACTTCATCTAATATCACACATTCAAAAGTGTATTTAGTATTTTTAACTTTAAAAAAACTTAAAAAAACAAAAACTACAACAAAATAAACCTTTATTAACACACGTACACACACACATGCACCCTGCACCCCTTCTCCTCTATGTACACTCACACACCCCATTTGTTTCAGGCAGACTGCATGCAGCCTGTCTCTGTGATCCGTCTCATACGTTGTCCTTCAGTTGTTCTCCCAGTCGTTGTCAATAGATGATTTTCTATTTTCCACCACAAAGTTGCAAAACAATTTTTGCTGAACATTTTTGCCTCCCACGGTTCTTGGCTTCAATATTTGTTTGTAAATCATAGGCTTTTTTTGTCAGATATGTCTGCAGCTTCATAAACAAAAAAGTGAGTTTGATGGGAGACTGCTATGACTAGAGAAACTGGAGGGGGCAGGTGACACTATTATAATTGCTTAAATTTACAAATAAGTTGCCGTGATTGGACAAAATGGCAAGGTTGCTCAGAATTCATGGGGATTGGTTGAATTGGTTTTGATGATTGATGCAATCACAATATCACGTCTTCCTGGAGGGACTGCAATCAACACCATCACAGTTATCTTAAAGGGTCTGTCAGGACTGTCTGTTTGAAGTGGATCACAGCTACACCTTTTGGCTGGAATTGTGCGCACACTGTGGTGATGACATGACTCTTAACAAGGCGTGTGGGGTTTTTTTGGAAATGAATAACGTTTTTTTTTTTTAATGAAAGTAATCTTTTAAAAAATGCAAGAAGGCAGAATTAAATTTGAAAGTTTATTTCCACTGACAAGTTGACAAATACATCACTTAATGCATCTTAACACTAGATAATCAATGAACGTGAACAGGAAACATCTTGAGACCAGCCGACTGTATATAACATATGTGACAACCAACACCTAATAAAATTTCTTGCTAGCATGAAGGCTAGCAAGAAAAACAAAAAGTCCTCTCAGCTCAAGTTCAGCTGTCTGACTCCAGAGGAGACTCTGTAGGTGAGCTCTGATTCCATTTCTGTTCATTTCCATACCAGTCTTAGAGACAGCGCCCTTTGTTAGAGATACAGTAAGTTTATCAACCAACCCGTGTGACAACCAACCCCATTCTCCCCTTTAAGAGATACTCTGTAATTCACCTCATCTCATCTCAAGATAACACTGTTTACTTTGTGAGATCTAGAAAATAGACAATAATCTGGTAACTGTCATACTGTGTAACTCATGTCATGCTTGTAAGACAAGCTTATGTTTATTTATTTTTTTGTTGTTATTTTGAAACTGTGGGAATGGGTTGTGATCATCAGTGTAAAGTTGAGATTCCATTAAAATGACTGGAATTAGGAAGAGTTAGAAGAGTCTGTGGACTCAAGTCCATGTTTGGATCCAGAGAAATCAATGGGAGGACATCTTTCTTCCAATAGTGTTTGCTGAAAACTTCTGTCACAACATTTTCAGCCTCCAGCAGAGTACTTTGTGCAATATTTTGTAGGTTTGGCCTCAAGCCACCTCATTTCAAAGTCTCTCACACGATGAAAAGTGCATCACACTGATAAATGAAATGTGAATGATCAATTAAGAGCATCATTTATATAGCTGGGTTCTTTCTCTGTAGCATTCTGCAGCCAGTCCCTGTGATAAGAGTTAAGCCCTCTGTTCACCTGTTTGATTGACCCCCTGTGTAACTATGAAGAATATTTCCCAGAAAGTTCCATCAGAGGGCAGTATTGCAAAGGATAAGATGAAGATAACCACATGACAGAAAGCTTTAAATTAATCTTTATGTCCTGATTTTTCTTTTGTTTGTTAGCAAAAAAGACTGCAAGGGGATAGAGTATGACATCCACGAGGCTGTGTGCTGTGAGGGAAACCTCCACCCTGGAGCAGGGCTTGCATGTTGTGGAAAACAATCCTATAACCCAGCAGAGGCCGCTTGTTGTACAGAAAAGCATGGAAATGAATTAACAGGTAACAGCACACACACCAGTCAAAGCCAGATAGAGAGGCTGTGCCATGAGATCTGGCTCTCAGGGCTTAGAATATGACAATATTAAAAACATGAAGCACATACACACACATGAAGCACACACACACACACACACACACACACACACACACACACACACACACACACACACACACACACACACACAGTGAGTCAACATCCTTATCAAATATATTATTTCCGTTCACACTCATTGCCACAGACTGTGGCTCAGTGGTAGAGTTGTCGGCTCTTAATCGGTTCGATTCCCAGCTCCTGCTGTCACATGTTGAAGTGTCCTTGAGCAAGACACTGAACCCCAAATTGCTCCCACTGTTGTTCAGTGGTGTGTGAATGGGTATGAATGTGTTAGTTAAAAACTGATGGTTTCAGCTTCCTCCTCCCATCAGTGTGTGAATGTGGTGTGGATGGGTGAATGGGTGAACTAGCAGTGTAAAGCGCTTTGAGTGGTCAGAAAGACTAGAAAAGTGCTATATAAGTACTGGTCCATTTACCATTGCTTACATAGAATAGAATAGAATAGAATAGAATAGAATAGAATAGAATAGAATAGAATAGAATAGAATAGAACATATTTTAATAATACCAGGAGGAAAATTCAGGTGTCTGGCAGATAAAACTAGACAATTTCCACGGAAATCGTGAGAGGGGCTCGGGCCGCATGCCGGCTGGCATACATACTCTTCTTGATATACTTTCTAATGTGTCCTCTCCCTAACTGTTGTGGGACAATTAAAGCTACTCATGGGTTATAGGTGTGTTTGGTGAGATTGATGTGTGGTTACACATCCATACATGTGGTTTGTAGTTTAACTGAGGTCATATTTAACTCATTCACACAAATGCGCACTATGTGCCCACTGTTACATATAATTTTTACACTCTGG
The DNA here is from genome assembly GCA_030710495.1 of Labroides dimidiatus. Taxonomy (NCBI): domain Eukaryota; kingdom Metazoa; phylum Chordata; class Actinopteri; order Labriformes; family Labridae; genus Labroides; species Labroides dimidiatus. The sequence continues at coordinate 1,699,715 of CM061154.1, read as the reverse complement.
AAACACACAAACAGATATATGCATGCTTAGAAGTGGTGGGGGTTTTGTCTGAACTGAGGTCCCTCAATCACGATCATAAATGCACACACCAAACACCTAGGCGCGCTCCGCGCGCCATTTCAAAATGAAGAACCCCTCTGTGAGATGATTTGAATGGTGTAACATTGATTAACAAAAATACACACACAAACACAAAGAGTCATGCACGCTACACGTGCTTAAATGTGGTGGGTGTCTTGTGTAAACTGAGGTCCCTTAATCACAATCGTAAACACACACACGTACACATAGGCGCTCTTCACTTTCCTTTTCAGAGACAAGAATCCCCCTGTGAATGGCCTTCAATGATAAAACTTTGTTCAACGAAAAACAGACACACACCTACACACCTACACACACACACACACACACACGCACACACACACACATACATACACACACATACACACACGCACACACACACACACACACACACACACACACACACACACACAAAGACATGAGCATTACGCGCTAGAATGTGAGGGTGTTTTGTGTGAAATGAGGTACTTTAAACATCATCAATACAGTCACACACACATACACGTTTGTGCGCTTTACATGCCCCTTCAAGGACAAGAAAACCTCTGTGTTTAAGCTTTCATTGATAATACATTGCTTGAAATGAGTTATTTCATTCAAAAGGAATCCTCACTCTCTCCGTGTGTGTGTGTGTGTGTGTGTACTTGTTTTGATAATATAGCCAGGATCCCCCAGAATGCCCCAGAATGTCCTTATGAGTCATCATTCATGAAGAGCTGCATGGTTTCCCTCTTCCGTCAGTCCTGCTGTGACTGACTGATGATGTCACGCACTCTGAGAGCTGAGTTTTAGTGAAAAAACTCAAAACTTTGTGTTGCTTTACCTTTGTTTTCTCAAAAACTATTGAAGATAGCAGAATGCCCCTAGAAATTGAAGCTGTGGACAGATGTGTCAAGATTTTGAAGCAAGAATGATGTCTCTAGCTGAAAGTATGGCGAGGCAGGAGCAGTGGGAAATAGTGTGTTTTTTGGTGTTCTCGGGAAGCCTCCCTATTCATTGTCTATAGGACTTTTTCGTTGGTTTTTCAGGGGTTTTTTTCGGCCAAAAAACACCGAAATTCTTAGAAAAGTCATAGCATGCCATTCTGGACCGAGCCGCACGTTTTGATATATAATTTGTTGGGGTTTTCTTAAAGCTCTGGGAGGAGAAGCAGTCCAAAGTTTTGTCCTTATGAGTCATCTTTCATGTAGAGCTGCGTGGTTTCCATGATGATTTAACTGAGAGCAGCTGTGGAGATCAAGGGACACCTCTTTGTGACAGCTGTTCTCTGCTGTTTTTTGGGATGAGGCATGTGTCCGAACAAATGCTCACTGTGGCCAAACCGTTATAGCTATCAGAAAAACGAGCGCACCGTGAAAATCCAGACGGGCGGAGGAATCCGTCAATGTGCAGTTTATATTTGTAGGGTCAAGAATTTGCCCTCACGGCCGAGTTGAAAATGAGTGACCCTTTTCTGAAAAACCCGAGAGATTCATAATGCAAGCAAATACAGAGAGGTGGTCAGGTTTGGCTGACAGTTGGCCCTTTCCTGACTAAGAGCTCCATCCTTTGACTTCAAAGGCTGCTTTGACAGAAGCGCAACGGAAATACCTACGTTTTGATGTAATTTTTATGACCGTGGAGTGAAATTTGTGGTCCCACGAGACATTTGTTTGGGAAATTCCTTGTGTGTCATGAGCTGCTTCTCCCACTCTAACTGATGATGTCACGCACTGTGAGAGCTGAGTTTTAGTGAAAAAACTCAAAACTTTGTGTTGCTTTACCTTTGTTTTCTCAAAAACTATTGAAGACAGCAGAATGCCCCTTAAAACTTAAGCCGTGGAAAGATGTGTCAACGTTTTGAAGCAAGAATGACGTCTCTAGCTGAAAGTATGGCGAGGCAGGAGCCGTGTGAAAAAGTGTGTTTTTTTGGTGTTCTCGGGGAGCCTTCCCATTCATTCTTAATGGGACTGTTTCGTCGGTTTTTTCGGGGTTTTTTCGGCCAAAAATTGCCGAAATTCTTAGAAAAGTCATAGCACACCATTCTGGACCGAGCCGCACGTTTTGATATATAATTTGTTGGGGTTTTCTCAAAGCCCTAGGAGGAGTAGCGAACCGAAATTTTGTCCGGAAGATGAAGAAAAAGAAAAAAAAAGAAACGAACGGAAGAACAATAGTGGCTCGTGGCTTCGCCACGAGCCACTCTCCCCATAGCTTTGCTATGGGGAGAGTGGCTCATGCGAAGCCCGAGCCCCTAACTAGACAATTTCCACGGAAATCGTGAGAGGGGCTCGGGACGCATGCCGGCTGGCATACATACTCTTCTTGATATACTTTCTAATGTGTCCTCTCCCTAACTGTTGTGGGAACATTAAAGCTACTCATGGGCTATAGGTGTGTTTGGTGAGATTGATGTGTGGTTACACATCCACACATGTGGTTTGTAGTTTAACTGAGGTCATATTTAACTCATTCACACAAATGCGCACTATGTGCCCACTGTCACATATAATTTTTACACTCTGGAAACACACAAACAGATATATGCATGCTTAGATGTGGTGGGGGTTTTGTCTGAACTGAGGTCCCTGAATCACGATCATAAATGCGCACACCAAACACATAGGCGCGCTCCGCGCGCCATTTCAAAATGAAGAACCCCTCTGTGAGATGATTTGAATGGTGTAACATTGATTAACAAAAATACACACACAAACACAAAGAGTCATGCACGCTAAACGTGCTTAAATGTGGTGGGTGTTTTGTGTAAACTGAGGTCCCTTAATCACAATCATAAACACACACACGTACACATAGGCGCTCTTCGCTTTCCTTTTCAGAGACAAGAATCCCCCTGTGAATGGCCTTCAATGATAAAACTTTGTTCAACGAAAAACAGACACACACCTACACACACACACACACACACACACATACATACACACACATACACACACGCACACACACACACACACACACACAAAGACATGAGCATTACGCGCTAGAATGTGAGGGTGTTTTGTGTGAAATGAGGTACTTTAAACATCATCAATACAGTCACACACACATACACGTTTGTGCGCTTTACATGCCCCTTCAAGGACAAGAAAACCTCTGTGTTAAAGCTTTCAGTGATAATACATTGCTTGAAATGAGTTATTTCATTCAAAAGGAATCCTCACTCTCTCCGTGTGTGTGTGTGTGTACTTGTTTTGATAATATAGCCAGGATCTCCCAGAATGCCCCAGAATGTCCTTATGAGTCATCATTCATGAGGAGCTGCATGGTTTCCCTCTTCCGTCAGTCCTGCTGTGACTGACTGATGATGTCACGCACTCTGAGAGCTGAGTTTTAGTGAAAAAACTCAAAACTTTGTGTTGCTTTACCTTTGTTTTCTCAAAAACTGTTGAAGATAGCAGAATGCCCCTAGAAATTTAAGCTGTGGACAGATGTGTCAAGATTTTGAAGCAAGAATGATGTCTCTAGCTGAAAGTATGGCGAGGCAGGAGCAGTGGGAAATAGTGTGTTTTTTTGGTGTTCTCGGGAAGCCTCCCTATTCATTGTCTATAGGACTTTTTCGTCGGTTTTTCAGGGTTTTTTTCGGCCAAAAAACACCGAAATTCTTAGAAAAGTCATAGCACGCCATTCTGGACCGAGCCGCACGTTTTGATATATAATTTGTTGTGGTTTTCTTAAAGCTCTGGGAGGAGAAGCGGTCCAAAGTTTTGTCCTTATGAGTCATCTTTCATGTAGAGCTGCGTGGTTTCCATGACGATTTAACTGAGAGCAGCTGTGGAGATCAAGGGACACCTCTTTGTGACAGCTGTTCTCTGCTGTTTTTTGGGATGAGGCATGTGTCCGAACAAATGCTCGCTGTGGCCAAACCGTAATAGCTATCAGAAAAACGAGCGCACCGTGAAAATCCAGACGGGCGGAGGAATCCGTCAATGTGCAGTTTATATTTGTAGGGTCAAGAATTTGCCCTCACGGCCGAGTTGAAAATGAGTGACCCTTTTCTGAAAAACCCGAGAGATTCATAATGCAAGTAGATACAGAGAGGTGGTCAGGTTTGGCTGACAGTTGGCCCTTTCCTGACTAAGAGCTCCATCCTTTGACTTCAAAGGCTGCTTTGACAGAAGCGCAACGGATATACCTACGTTTTGATGTAATTTTTATGACCGTGGAGTGAAATTTGTGGTCCCACGAGACATTTGTTTGGGAAATTCCTTGTGTGTCATGAGCTTCTGCTCCCACTCTGACTTGTGATGTCACGCACTCAGAGAGCTGAGTTTTAGTGAAAAAACTCAAAACTTTGTGTTGCTTTACCTTTGTTTTCTCGAAAACTATTAAAGACAGCAGAATGCCCCTTGAAACTTAAGCCGTGGACAGATGTGTCAACGTTTTGAAGCAAGAATGACGTCTCTAGGTGAAAGTATGGCGAGGCAGGACCCGTGTGAAAAAGTGTGTTTTTTTGGTGTTCTCGGGGAGCCTTCCCATTCATTCTTACTGGGACTTTTTCCTCGGTTTTTCTGGGTTTTTTCGGCCAAAAATTGCCGAAATTCTTAGAAAAGTCATAGCACGCCATTCTGGACCGAGCCGCACGTTTTGATATATAATTTGTTGGGGTTTTCTCAAAGCTCTGGGAGGAGAAGTGGTCCGAAATTTTGGACGGAAGATGAAAAAGAAAAAAGAAGCGCAACGGAAGAACAATAGGGGCTCGTGGCTTCGCCACGAGCCCCTCTCCCCCATAGCTTTGCTATGGGGGAGAGGGGCTCATGCGAAGCCCGAGCCCCTAAAAAGAAACGAACGGAAGAACAATAGTGGCTCGTGGCTTCGCCACGAGCCACTCTCCCCATAGCTTTGCTATGGGGAGAGTGGCTCATGCGAAGCCCGAGCCCCTAATTATACAAAAACATTAAAACAAACAATAATGAAAAAAATGAAATAAAGTTTGTCGATGTCCATGCTGCTCTCATCTGTTTCCTTCACTCCAATCTGTGCACTCAAAGCAGTCCCTTAGAGCGTCACCAGCCTCAGCTGTCCCTCTCCTGACTGTGAGGGTAGTTGCAGACTGCCTCAGAACAGTACCCCTTTAAAGAAACACACACTTTGAAACTGGAATGGGTGGCACGGGATTCAGTTACCCTAAAACAAAAGGTCAGTTAAAATGTTTGTGAGGACTATCTGCTTAAAGTGGAATGCAGACAATGTAACCTCACTCTTCATTTTATTGACAGACTCTCAAGTTTGATCAGATCAAAATGAATGAACATTATCATATACAGCTTAACCTGTGTTTTAGCCTTTAGTTCAGGGTTTAGCTTTTAGCTTGTGTTTTAGCCTCTAGCGCATGTTTTAGCCTTTGGACCATGTTTTAGCCTTGAGCTCATGTTTTAGCCTTTAAAAATGATCTTTTAGCTTGTGGTTTTGGCTTTAGCTTGTGTTTTCGCTTTTAGCTTGTGGTTTTTACCCATGCTTTATCCCCCTCCCATGTAGCTTTCTTCTTCTCTTCGAATAAAAACAAATTCCAGAAATAGTTTTCAGCAGAGAAAAACACAGATCTCTCTTCTCTCTCTGTTCTCACTACTTAACTTCATCAGCCAACTCAGGGTTGGGTGTTGTAACGTGTTTGAGACGATTGTGTACTTCCAATTGTGTACTTGTGGTAAACAAGCAACTTGCGGCTGTATTAGAAAAAGGGGATTTCACTGATGGGAGGACATTTAGATTAGCACTTTTTTTACAGGGATGAGTCTTGAAGCTGCTCTTGCTGTACTTTATTGTGTGATCCTCCTTGAAGCTGCAGCAGAAATCTGTCCACAGACTCAGATACTGATGAAGAAGCTGATAATATTATAGGATTTGTAGTATAGTCATACACAGCCATGACACGAATGACGAGAGGTCATATTTGGAAAGACAGCAGCATATGATCGCCTAGTGGTGAGGTTGTGTTGATGCTTTTGGACAGATGAGAGCAGCTGAGTGAGCACACATGGAGCAGCTGTAAATGTGTTTGAAGTTTGATATTGTGTGTTGAATTACAAAGCTGTTCAAAGTGGTTCATAAACCACCAGTGATATCCAAAAAAAGGAGCTCGTAATTTCCAGGATTGTGCCTCAGCTGAAGACCAAAAGCAGTGCAGCACTGTCTCCGAATTCTGAACTTCCTCATGCTGACGAAGAAGCATTTTTTTCTGCTCTTACGACGCTGCTAAGTGTCTTAATCTTTTTTTTTTTTTTTTTTTTTTCAGCCAAAGTTACACCAGGCCTGAGCCAAAGAGTTTCATCCAGCTGTGGACTGACAGCTTACGACTCTCTGAATGAAATGTGCTGCGAGTCAACCATCGTACCCAGGCCGGCAGAACGCGCCGGCTGTTGTGTAAGAGGTGAGTAGCACTGCGCACAAATTAAGCAAAGGCCAGTCAAGGCATGAAGCTCAGCCCACAGAACATCAGCTGACAGCACAGCTATTTACAATGGCACTGTATTTGAGACATAATTCAAATGAAAAAATAAAACTGAAAAATATGAAAAAGAAAATGAAAAAAAAAATCTAAAGACATCTGATAAAAGTGGAAAGAGACTCAGTGGATCATATGGCAATTATGTGGGTTAGAATGAACATTATCACAAACAGATTGCCCCCAGTTTTAGCCTGTGCTCTCTCACTCTCCTGTTTAGCTTTCTTCTGCTCTGAAGTCCTTTTTCTGTTTGCTAGTACAGCTACAAAATAAGTTAAGTAAGTAAATCATATTTCAGCAGAGAAAAACACAGATCTCTCTTCTCACTGCTAAATTTGCGGCCGGTGTGTTGTCAAAGGGACTTTCGGTCTATGTGTCGTAAATGGGTTTGTGGTCTCCTGGGAATCTCCAACCAAACCACAAATACTAAGAGATAGCATTAAGAAATAAGCTAACAAGCTGATCAGCAGTTAAGTTTTGATGAGCCGCTTCATCAATTGCTAACTCTAACTCCTAATTCACACATACAGCATGAGCGCCGCGGTCCGTGAGCACCACAGTCCGTCAGTGCCATGCACTACACTGTACTTCACTGCCACTCTAGTCAATCTGTGGGCAGCATTCACACAGCCCATGCCAGGTCTGCCTCCAATGCGTGCTACCAATGGCTGCTTGCGGCTGTTCCGCTATGAGTCTATTTTTGCCGGTGTATGCTTCAGAGACGTGTCAATCTCTGCAGAGCAGATCATAACAAACAGGAAAACAGACATGAAAAACAATCAAAGTTTCCAGTCTTTTCAAAATAAAGCACCATGTTAAGGCTGTCAATCGAAAAATTATCCTTGTGCATTAAAACTACAACACTGGCACAGGGCCAGCAGTCATCAGCGGGTCAGACCCAGAGGAAATCTGACGCCATGGACGAGGAAAAGTTTATATTGGAGGCGGAAAACCTTATAATTATATACGATACAACACATCCTTTATATAAGGACACCAACAGAGACTAAAAGGGAAGGACTGAATTAATGAAGCTCTGGGAGGGCAGGTGAGTTTAACATACTAAATATCATGAAAGTAGTTGTCATGAGTGTGATTCCTGTGGGAACATGTGGTTCTCCTGTGATCTCACATATCCAGCTATGGAGTGCGCAGCGCAGCGCTGCGCACCACTCCATTGACAGATCCAGTGTGAATTGGCGCACACCAAAAACCGTGGCGCTGATGGACCGCAGCGCTCACGAGGATGTTTGAATCAGGGGTAACTCAGGGTTGGGTCATCAAGCTTATTTTAGATTATTAAAATTTTGTCATTGTTTTCAGAAGGGTCCTTTTCATGCACAGATCTCTAAACTCAAAATCTGTCCCCAGACTGGAGGTGTTGGGTAGTGACGTTGTCTGAGGCTAATGGTGAAGCTGATCGTAATGCAGGATTTGTACATAGCGATGTCATGAATTAACTGGAGCAAGAAGGGCCATGCAGCATTAGATGAATGGAGTCTATGCAAAGAAGCAGCACCACATTGTGGGCTTTGAACAATCAGTGTCAAGTATTTTGAACAGTAAGGTTATAATCTAACAGATGATATTAAAAATCTATTTTGCATATGATGCTATGGTCATTTTTTCTCAGTTTTTCACAAATCTCTCTGATATTATTTCCAGATGCTTTTGATAAAGACACACATCTCTGTTGTGGCAATGAAATCCAGAGGAAATTATCTGATTACCACCGGTGTTGTGAACCACATCTGTTTGACAATAAGACTCAGTGCTGCTGTGATGTGGATGGAGCACTAAAAATAAAACCAATCGGCTCCAAATGCTGTGAGGAATCAGCATTAGGTGAGTGTAAACTTTATCCTTGAATTTCTAAAACAAATCTTCAGTGTGACAAAGGTTGCACTCCCAGGCTCCTGTTTTTGGTGCTCTGAAGCTAAGTAGAGGATGGTTTCTTTAAAATAAGTGTGGTTGAGGAAATAATTGTTTCACTCTGAGTAGTCAGCACCAGAATAACTACCAGTTGGTTTAATAAATTATGATTATTACTGCACAGTAGTAGAAGCCTGGATGTATAAAAGCAGCGATGGCATCTTGTTGCTCTGTGTGGTTTGTCAGTATTTTAATCTAGAAAATGGAGATAAAGCCGTGTGTTGGCCACATGCTTAAACCAGCATATAACTTATAAGGAGGTCTGAAGCTCAAAGGGTGGAGAATATTGGTTGTACTTCTATCCAGCTTGGTTTTTACCTTTTCAGACTGCACAGGGGCCGACGAGTGACCAAACCAAATTTTGCTGTGAGAAACGCTGCTGTCATACACATGTACCTAAAATTAAAGACATTCTGTTTCATGTTCACAGGTGTGCATCCACAGGTAGGAAACTAATTTTTGTCATCAGTTAATCATTCATTTCTCTGTTATGAGACTCAGTGACTATTCAGCTTCATCAAAGCTTCTCAAAGTTGCATGCAATTTTGTAATAACTTGAAAAACAAATCCATCATAAAAACCACAGGGATAATTGCACTTGACCTGAATAACATTTAGAGAAGTCATATTGTTTGTCGTAATGTTAGATGTCTGCATGGATTAGGACAAAGGCAATATAAGAGGAACAGTATTTACATGGTTTGTTTTATTTTACTTTTTTAAGAACCACGGACCCAAAAACCTAAGGTAAGACAGCTAAACATTTTGATTTAACCTTTACAAACTTTCAAGCAGTACTGTGTGTGTGTGTGTATGTATGTAAATTTGTTCAAACCTGAAGTACGGATATATATATATATATATATATATATACACTGACCAAAACTTCCAACGCAACACATACAATTTTTAAATATTTAGTGTACATAAGATGGGATATTGGTTTTGAGTCATGATACATCAACTACAAATAAAAAAAATTCAGAAAATTGTTTGATTTTGTTGTGTGGGCAGCTCGTTTCGCTTCATTGCACATTGTTTAGAATTTTGCCTATCCCGTCAGGTTGAGTAGAACTCTTTGACCAATCCTTCCATAATTTGGTCAATAAATAGCCGTAGCAATGGGCAACTTTAATATTCCTGTGCATTGTCCTGGGTCAACATGTGACCATGCTGTGCCTAGGTCAAAATCAGTGAGAGCGAGCCGTTGGTATGCTTACTGGTGGAATGTTGCAAAGACGGGTTGCAAGGAACCTTGGCGTCCACATGTCGACCATATCACGTCTCTCGAGCTGACATAATGAAACAGGAAGCACCAACGATCGACCACATGCCCCCAGACCACGTGTCACCACCCCTCAGCAGGATTGCTATATTCACCTCCAGCACCTGCGCAATCGCTTCCTGCCAGCTACAGTAACTGCTGCTCAGACCAGAGGTCGTCACCAGAACCGGATTAGCGATCAAACGCTGACTTGCACACGGCGCACATCTGGGCTGGAATGCTCTCAGGTGGAACAGGGTGCTCTTCTCCGATGAATCGAGGTTCAAGTTGAGTGTGGCTGATGGACGACTGCGTGTTTCGCGTAGGTGACGGGAATGTTATGCTGGCGCTACCATCCTGTAGCGTGACCGCTGGGGTGGACCCAGTGTAATGGTTTGGGCTGGAATAAGCAGTAGACACAAGACAGACCTCATTTTAATCGACGGAAACCTCAGTGCGGCCCATTCCTGTGAGGAAATCATGACCCCTGTCAGAATAATGTTCAGTGTCTTCATTGGCCTGCGCATTCCCTAGTTTTAAACCCTATAGAACACCTTTGGGATATTCTGGAGCTCCGGGTGAGAAGGCATGATGCAGAACCGTCAAAATGCCGACAGTTGCGTCAAGCACTCCAGGAGGAATGGGACCGCATCACACAGGCTGAAATTCAGCAATTGATTGACTCCATGCATGACAGAATCAAGGCTGTGTGTGACGCCAGAGGAGGCCATACAAGATACTGACTTTGGTGATCCAGAATTGCGGCTTCAACTGACGCAATGTATTTGAAACCAGGAAAAATCTGTTCCTCATTCCGGACTCTGAAACTGTGTTTTTGATTTGAATCTTAATATTTGTTATGTATTGTTAAATTTAGCGTAAGAAAATTACATGTGTTGCAATAAACCCAAGTGTTGCGTTGGAAGTTTTGGTCAGTGTATATATATATATATATATATATATATATATATATATATATATATATATATATATATATATATATATATATATACTCGTGCTCCAGGTTGGAACACATTTTACTTATGCTGAGGGAATCAACTCATTTCAAATTACCCCAAAAGTACAACTTCACCATAAACACATCAAGAGGAGAGCAAATTGGCAGTAAGAGAATCAGAGGTGGAGACAAAACAGATGCTCAATAAATTAATTTATTTTAACTGTTGAAATGAGCAATAAGTCACTAAAGCCGTAGAAAGATAGAACATTTAGAGCTCACTTATAAAACATGTTTAAAATGACACCACTAAATCTTAATGAACCAAGGAGTAAATAAAACAAAATATAAGTAAACAGGGAAATATTACAGACTAAGGGCTCTTAAATGATCGCCAGTGACTAAGGTGGGGGTGCAGAGGACTTACCATACACACGGTGCCCAAAACCCTGCAACTGAAAAAAGGACAAACGTGCACAGTGAGAAAAACAACTGAAAAGTGCAAACAGCCACTCACACACACTTAAGGGAAGGTGAGGTGCAGGTGGCATGAGGCCTGTACCCGCGACGCCCCAACGCGCTCAGATGACGACGTACCGCTGGGCCTGCAATACTCCCACACACAAGAAGAAGAACAAAGTTAATGATGAGATCACTACTACTACTACTACTACTACTACTACTACTACTACTACTACTACAACACAGAAAATAAATCAATACAGCAAAACAAATCATATATTAAACCAAGCTAAAACCAGAAAATTAACAAGTAACCTAAACCAAAATAACTCACCTAAACAAAGCAGCAGTGGCAGTCAATCTACAAAGAGATCCATTCAAACATTAACACTTTGCAAAATAAACAAACATCTTCATTAGTAAAAAGGTCTAGCATTAACTGTTTAAATACCTTAGAAGAACAACATGAAACCTACACCAGCTCCAACTACCCAGGACCAGAATCTGCGACGAAAAACACAAACATGAGACAGTGTTACAACAGGTAGGCTGCGTACGTCTAAAGCATACGCTAACCTAGATGTTTTTGTTGTTTTGCCATGATTTTCTTATTCTATTATCACTAGTTTTTATAAATGAAATGTCAGATTTATGTTTATCAATTGTAGCTACTTTTTTAGAGGGACTTGTTTACATACCCCAAAAAACTACATAAAACATAGAAATACAAAAGTAAGTGAACCCCCAGCTGCACTGGTAGTAATGCAGGTAAAACACATTTGGGTGCTTAATTAATCAGTTCAGCAGACCAATGGTATGAAAAATCCTTGGGAAAGGGTCTGACCAGCACTAATTAAAAGAGAGTAGAAACCAGCCAAAGCACTTTAGGTCCATACAGATCAACAATACCAAGAGGGAAGGAGATATCTGATGACATAAGGAAGAGGGTAGTGACAGCCCATCAGTCTGGTGAAGGATATAAGACCATTTCCAAAAGATTCCAGCGCCATCCATCCACTGTAAGACAAATCATCTACAAATGGAAGGCCTTCACAAGCAAGGATTTATATACATATATATAAAAAGAAATTTTATATATATATATATATATATATATATATATATATATATATATATATATATATATATATATATATATAATTTTAGATTATTTTAAGTAGACTTTACTTATCTGAGCCTATAAAGTGAAGTTACTTGGGACAGTTGATAACGTAAATGTGTTACCTGTGTGTTATGCTTTCTCTCAATTCTGGGCTTTTGCTGACCTGCAAACTAAGTCATTAGGCTTTGGTGTAGTTTTTTTGGAATGAAATTGATTATTTAATAACTTGTTGTTTTTTTTGTCTGTATTGATTGATTAAATTTTAACACTATTTAAGTCAGTCATTAGCTACAATTTAACCCTAGATTTTCTTAGTTCTCCTCACTTATTATTGTTGTCCTATTATTGTCATCTCATTGTTGTGGATGCCTTGGAGCACAGACAGCAGAGGCCTGTACTACAAAGCTGGATTTTCTCTTAGCGAGATAACTTCTGGGTTAACCCTGGATTTTCTGTACTACGAAGCTGGTTCACTTCTTACCGAGATGAATCGCCGTGGCAACTTATGCTGAAAGGCTAACCTGCTCCGGAGCAGGTTAAGATCTTGATAAGAGATCAACAAGTAGAAAAACGACACCTCCTGACCAATCAGCTCTCTTGTAAAAGACCCTGCCCATTTTTAGAAGATCCTGTTGATGTTGGTGCACAGAGCGCTCAGGAGAGAGAGAGAGAGAGAGAGAGAGAGAGAGAGAGAGAGAGAGTTTTTAAGGGAGAGATGCGATCTTTTTAATGTTCACGAGGTCATTCTGTACAAGAGATTCAGATTTTCATCAAATGGACTGAACTACATTTGTCAGCTGATGGATCCATAAATAAATAAATTCAGTTGATTTCATCCAAACATCAGAGACAGAGTGAAGAAATAAATCCTCACTGACCGCTTTGAAGGAGGTTTTTGTTCCCCAAGTCTGTTTAGCTCCACTGTTTGCATCTTAAATAATGATGTTAATAATAATGGTCACACATGGCAGAACTGCAGAAACAGGAATTCATGGAACGCACAACTACGTGGGAGATAAGAATTAATATTAATATTATTATTATTTATTAATATTCCAACACAGAACGCGCTCAGACGGGTTGCTGAGCCTCAAAACTCAATGGAAAATATAAACCAAAGTTTGTACACTGATGAAGAGCTCTGCTCCAAACGTCTGTGCTGTAATATAGTCAAATTGAGTGATCAGAGTGCTGTCTGTTTATATTGTCCTATGAATTTATTTTGGATAATCTCATGAATTACGCATTAACAGAGTCGAGAGTTTGCTGCCATCATTTCTTCCTGGATTTTGCTGCAGTAACAGTGTTGCTTTTAGCCTGTGTTTAAATTCTTTGTATTTCTAAAGAATACCTGTCTGCTCCTCCACAGTAAAGTAGGCTGCCCTGCAGGTTTTCTCCTGTCTCTCCATGTTTGTGATTGGTCAGACGCTGCAGACACCACCCTTTTAATGTGAGCGCGCTCTGATCAAGGCTGGAAGACTCTGGATTGACTCAGCGAGTTGATATCCAGCTTCGTAGTACCGCTTACCAGGACTGCGGATGTCTCGTTAAGTCAACCCAGAAAACGGAGAGAGATCCTGGATGAGTTAATCGAGCTTCGTAGTACAGGCCTCAGGTCTGGTGAAGGACACATGGAGCACAGACAGCCTGTGGCCCATCATGTAACATCTGAATGTACAGCAGGGTCTCATATCCACTGCTTTCCCTCCTCATTCGCGTTGACAAAACACTGTTAGAACAAAAATTACTTTGCGAAAACAATTTCCTTAAAATGTAAAAGAGTTTTTAAAATTTGGTTACAGAGAATATATCAGAATTATTAATAACATATTGATGAAAAATGAGTTGTATTCACTTTCTATTTTTTATTAAAGTCACTGTTGTGTTTTACAGTGTAGTTGGGGATCAAATACCTGCTTTGTTTTAATTAATGTTAATAATGAGTACTTGACATGGTTTAGGTCTCAAGGACTCAAGACTTGGCTACAACACAGGCTGACAGTTGCTGTTGTGATCAAATGAGACCATTCGTTGTAATACAGGTTACAGTTTCCCATGATACATGTTTTGACAGGTCTTGGTGTTGTATAACCAAATGCCTCCAATTAGATCACTCTGCTAGAATGAACTGTTCCTCATTTGTGCTTATCTTTGCACATCTGCAGCACTAACCCACACATCAGTCACCAGATGGAGCCCCTGGAGTCTCCTTTGTGCTCCACCTCAGGTAGGACATCAGGCAGTTTGGGGTGTGTCGGGGCTTTTGTTCTTTTTGGATGTTGTGTGGGTGAAACCTGCTGGCTGCCAGTAGCTTTCTCTCAGAACGCAATAATGCTTAGTAATAACACCACAAAAAAAAACAGTTCAGGTGTAGACATTACCTCATAGCAGTGGCATGAAAAAACACCTTTGGGGGACAAAATAGTGTAATAAATTATTAAGCCGTTGTTCAGCCCATCTGAAAACAAAAGTCTTAGCAGTGCAATAACAACTCTGAAGAACTTAAATGTACCTCCAGTCTCAAATCGTCCTCTGATTTCAGATGATGAGAATGTCATGCTGGGTAACTCTGCCTGTTTGCTGCTCTGTCTTGGCTTAAGAGCAGCGTGTTTACAGTGATTCTAACTTGAACACTTTTATGAAGTAGATTGGTTAATATTGAAGGGCTCTTAACATCCTCTGCCATCAGTGTATGAATGAGGTGTGAACTACCTAATGTGATGTAGTGACACACACATTGGAGCTGAATCAGTTCCTAATTGCTGCCACCACACTGTAAAAATGAAATCTTAAAATTATTAACCTGAAAATGATTTTTTAGTTAAGTAAATGAAAAATGTTCTATGGTGTTTAAAACTACTTTGAACCCTTTTTTCTGAAAAGTTTCTTTTTCATCAATTATTAGAGGTTAAAACAGGGTTTTAAGTCTCGGTTTACGATGATCGACAGCTGCTGATCTTCTGTAGTTTTTGTGGGAATAGTAAAATACATCAGGAGGGAGAGTGAATAAGAGATTAGACTTTTGAAGTATTTTTGTCAAAGTTTCCCGTCAGAGGGCAAATCAAGTCAGAGTTCAGGATTAGGTTAGGTGCATGTGAACACCAGCTCACATCAGGACAGTTTGGAAACTTGTGCAAGAATTTGTTGCTCATCTTATGGGCTTGATGTCATTTTAGTTTTCATCCTGTTTAGCAGTAGAATCCCATGGTGGGGTTTTCATTTTGTTTCTATTCCACTGTACAGAAAATAAGAGCTTATAGAAGACAAAAAGACATCTGATGAGACAGGAGCGTACTTACTCATTAAAAAGGACAATGCTAACATGGGACAGAGAAAAATTCAGTTAGTCTTCTAAGTGTGGGTGTGTGGGAATCTTTCACATTGGAATGAACGGAAAGTAAAGGGAAAACACTGGCTGACGTCTCTCCTGCCCTGAGAATGCAGCCAGAATTGTCTGGTATGCCATGTTGTTTATTAGATATTATTACACTTAGTATTTGCCAGATCCCAGAGGAGACAGGGAGCGACTGTGAGAAGAGTTGTGAGTCAGTTGGACACAAGCCAGGGGATAATTGTATTTGGTTTCTCTTCTGCAGGTCATTGAAACAGTTAATCCTTAGCTAACCGACCAGAAATGATTACAGCATTAAGATGTGATATTGTGCTCAAAAACAAACTAAAAACTGCACAGGGTTATTTCAGCACGTCCCTGGAGGCGATAATCAGCAGGACAGATGTGTTCAGACCTGGATGGTGCAAACACTCACATGGATGTGTTTATCAAAGTGTGTCTTGTCCTGGTAGAGCTGTATTTTGAACTGCAAGTGCTTGAGCAATATTTTAATAACTTCATCTCTCCTTCCTCCAAACGTCATCAGTGACCACATCCTCTGCACATGTTTGGACCACCCTGTTTCCTCTGCTCTGTATTAACTGATCCTCCTTGAAACAAAACCTCTTTGTCTAGGTCGACCTGATGTTGTCCCAACTGTCTGTCATCCACACGCCCACGTCTGCTGCAGACCCGGGAGGAGGCCTTCATACGATCAAGTAATTTTCCTCTCAATTTTTTTCTTCCATCAGCTCAGCTGGGTGGAAACCATCAGCAGTCTTCACTTTTTGTTCACTGTAGGAACAAAAAAAGACACCCCCTCTCAGTGAAACAAACCGTGCATGTCACTGTTTTCTTTTAAAGTGCATTCATTTCTACAGCATAATAGATTCCAAGTGTTATCTTCAGTCAGTATCTGACAGCTCTATATCAGGTCATCACAGTTAGGAGGAAAAAAGACACTCTGCAGCTTCATTACAGCTATTTGAAAAAAAGCTCGGAGCTCCACCCCGCTCCTTTTATACAGTGGGTGAGGATGTTTTTGTGCCTAAAGGATGAAAGCTCCGCTAATGTTAGCGTCCTAAACGTTAACTTTGGATGATATGAAAAACCCTAATAAGAGTAAACATTTTGTGCACACTTAGTTTAGATAATAAATATTTGAGTTCATCTGCTTTGCTGCACATCTAATTGATTTTTTTTTTTCTTTTTCGACTCAAGCTCTACGGAGGGACAATGGCCATCTTGGGACGGGGCAGAGTCCTCTGTTGTGATCAGATCTTGCACGAGGACAGAGAGGTCGGAAATGAGCGTCAGGGCTCCGGGGCTCATCACCACCTGGCCACAGGGACTGTATGCTGCTCAAGGTTTCATGGCTCACCAGGAGAGCACTGCTGTGGAACAGAACTGTACCAGCCTCACAGAGAGATCTGCTGCAGTGGACACAGGTGATAACGTGTGTGATTACTCCTATGCATGAAAAATTCTGATGAAATACAGTGAAATCATGAACTCCCTCTGTATGAATCAGCCTGGTATGTTCCAGTGTCTGGTTTAAGCTATTTGTTTTGTCTTTTCAGTATTTTCAGTGTGTGTGTGTGTGTGTGTGTGTGTGTGTGTGTGTGTGTGTGTGTGTGTGTGTTTGGAGTGCTAAAGGGAACAGGCAATCTCAGACAAGGAGTGGCAGGGAAAAATTCTGTGTCTGAGACGCTCGGGAACTCGAGCAGCTTTCCTGACCCCAGACTTTCCAGACATTCTTTAAAATGCACCCAGCTACTGGGCAGAGGAATGTCTGCTTGGCTTGTCTGTATTTTATGTACTTGGTTTCTCCCTTCTTTTATAGTTGCTCTCCTTGTTGTTGGTTTTGGTTGCCTTTATGTTTACCTGCATGTGATACTTAATATACATTTTTATTTATTTTATTTTATATTTTATATTTTTTCAGCATTCAAATTATTTAAAATATAATTTATTGATAATACCATTGGCTTTTATTCATCCAGACTAGTTATCGCCATTTCTTGCAATTTTTCCCTTCTACTGTTTACTTTTTGGTCACAGTTTTGGTTTGTAGTATTAGCCCTGTATTCATTGAGTTCAGCCCTTTTTCCAGTTTTTTTTTTTTCCAGTATCAGATGGAAAAAAAATAAAATTCCAGTGAAAAATACTGGACAGTGTTTATAAGAGTTTGGTGGAGATTGTTAAAACAGTGAAAAACAACACACACTTTATCGGATGTGTAAGCCTTTAAGTGTTCACTGACATGATCAGTCTGATATCACACCTTCAGGCTCCTCTGCATCAGCCTGTTTCAGCCTGTGTTGCCCCCTGGTGGCAGTGAATGACTTTAATAAGCTACACCGGATTCTGTTCTGCTGTGTTTTTGAAACATGTCTGTTTAAAAAGATATTTTTACTGTAATAAGTATGTATATCTTTGTGGGCCACTTGATGATTCCTTTTTCTTCTTGTGTATTTTTACACTGTCATGCTTCAGTACAACAGCTTATCAGATCATGTGCAGACAGTGCCACAGATGTTATCTCCCACTCTTACATGCATAGTAAAGGAGAACAGGGTTGGTTGTCACTTTTTTTTCCGGAGTAAATTGCTCATCATCAAAACATCTTTCAGTAGTCATTCCTACATTAAACTGAGGTGTTTGCTTGAAATGTGTATCTGTCTCGTTTTCAATTCACCGTAACAAAGAGTTAATTACCTGTTAAGACACTCTGACACACTGTGATAACCAACCCTATCATAGGGATGGTTGTCACACACTCTGGGGTTGTCACAATATCTTTTTAATGGGAAAACTTGTTTTTTTATCCAACACCCTTTTCATTTGAATTTTTTATTTGATTTTTTTGTTTAATTGACGAAAAGTTGATTAAGCGTTACAAAGGATGTGTGCTTTGTGGTTTAGGCAAATCATCTAACTATGATGATAGCAGAGACTAATGAAAATGAGTAACAACCAGAACAACTAAAGAAGTGAATAAATAGAAAAAAAAAAAAAATGAGTAAACGAATGAATAAGCAATGAGACAAGTAAATAACGAATAACCAGTGAATAAAAAAAAGAACAAATGAAAGGAATCATGAGAACAATAACCATAATCATAATGAGAAATATATATGGAGAGGAGAAAATTCTTTAATAAAAAAGGAAAGATTTAAAGAATTACATTTGAAAGTTTATTTCCACTGACAAGTTGACAAATACATAACTTAATGCATCTTAACACAAAATAATTACGTGATAATGAACGTGAACAGGGAACATCTTTAGACCAGCTGACTGTATATAACATATGTGACAACCAACACCAAATAAAATTTCTTGCTAGCATCAAGGCTAACAACTGTGTAACAAAGTTAGCTGGCCAATAACAGTCTAAACCATAGCTTTCTCTTCACACTCCTGAAGAGTAACAGCTGTTTGTTCTAAACCCGTTGTGTAAAAGCCAAGAGGAAAAATATTACAGAGCTGAATATTTACAATTTGACGTGAAAAACACAAAAAAAAGTCCTCTCATCTCAAGTTCAGCTGTCTGACTCCATAGAAGACTCTGTAGGTGAGCTCTGATCCAAGCAGCAACCTCCGGTCTGAAAATATGAGACAATGTGGAAGTGCTAAAATCTGCAGTTTGTCAAGTGTCCGCTTGAGGCTGGCTCTGGAAGTACCAGAAGCCACAAACACACCAAGCCAAAAAGAACAGCTGTTTTCACAGCAGAAATAAACATGTTTACAACCTGTCTGAATTGCTAATTTCACTAACGGCACACGCTGTTGGGGGTGGGTACACGAGTTTGCCCAATCAAAAATCAGCACAGCTCAGCTCACATGAATGACCGCGTCCTATAGCTGGTAGTGTTGGAGACTCAAAGCTCATCCCATTTCAAATATGACTGCTTCAGCCGATTTGCTTCAAAACTCAGTTTCAGAAGCAGACAGGTGAAGTCATGGAGACTATACCTCTACCTTAATAGCAGCTAATCAAAATATAAGTGAGTGTATTTTACAATGGGAAAAAGTTCATATTGAGCAGAATGAAGTTCACGTTATTGTTGGTGTGGCCCTCTGACACATTTGGCCCCTGATAAAAATGAATTGCCCACCACTATTCTATGTTGTGATCCCATACCACGTTTAAAGAGACAGTGACCTCTGGTGGCAAGATATAATGAATGAGACAACCAACCCAGCTCTCCCCTACTTACTCTTTGATGAAACATACTGACTCATCTCTTTCAGCTCTTGTGGCCTGATTCACAGAGAGATTGTAAGGCTTTTTAACCTGGTAAACCTTTGCAAATGAGCCAGAAACACACAGTCTAATTCAAAGAGCATGCAGAAAGCATTTAGCGCATCACAGGCTGTGCATAGGAAATAGCTTCCCTGCTTGCTGGTGTTTTTGCATGTGTTTCATGAGTCACTGGTTTCATTGACTCTTTCTACACAAATGAGCCTCTTTGACCAAAAAAAAAAACTAGTATGGGGCTCTGTTTGCAGGCTGTGCTGTAACCATAGACTGTAAATAAAAATGGTCATCTTGCTCAGCTCAAACTGAGGTGGCCATAAAAACCGCTCCCCCTGGTGACTGGCTGCAGTATCATGTGTGCTGTTACTGCCAGTTTATTTCAAGTGAACTCCCTCCTCAGTCTTTAAATAATGATAACCATAATGATGATCATAACTTCTTCATGTCCCTTATACTTCTCTCCTTAGATATCCCAAAGTGGGAAATGTGCACTGCTGTGGAGTTAAGGCCTACAGCGTGAAGAACAGACAGATGAAGTGCTGTGCAGGGCGACTGCACATCCTGCCTGACCGGTCTGCGCGTGAAGCACAATGCTGTGGCTCCACACTGAAAAAACCTTCAGTAAGTTTCTTAACTATTTTTTATTATTTTCATGATGACTTAAATCTAAGTGCATTCAAGAGTAGAGTATATCAAACATTCAAGATAAAACTAATTTATTTTGCTTCATGCATTTAGCTAAAGTCTGAAGGGAGGAGGATAAGCATCTAGATGAGGTCAAGCAAAGGTAAAAAAAAAAAAAATGACAGCAACGAAATTTAGGTTTCAAACTATCAGAGATGATAAAGACATGCAAGCAAGTTAAACAACCTGTGACACATTTTCTGCAAACATGGACAATGGTAAACAAAACTGTTAGAACACGTGGCATATTTCAGAGGTTTCAGTTGGTTTGTTGAATTGTCCATGAAAAAACAATATCTACAAATTCATCATCAGGTCATGATGCTGTATATACCATAGAATACAGCCATCATAAGGAGATTTTTTTCCTCAAAAATCAACATCAAAATGATGGAGTGGCCCCTCAGGTCAGGACCTCTACCCCATCCAGCAAATGTGAGAGAGCTGGAAAATAAAGTGGACAGATCTGTTGTACATTCATAAGAAAGCCTTTGACTCGAGTTGCAGAAGTCGTGGGATAAAGTTCTGCTGTAACTGCTGCAAAAGAGGGACAAAAAACAGATATTAAAGTTCAAAGTAGACAGAAGCAGAGGGACTCACTTCAGCTGATATTTCTTGTGCTCAGAGCATCTGCATATTTCATGATTTAGAGACAAAAAAAAAGCTTGATACTTTCAGGTGGACTTGAAGTCAAGACTGCCTTAACGGAAACCAAGACACTACCAAGACCGGAGGGTATCAAGACCATACAAGACCAAGACAGACCATGTCAAGACCAAGACCAAAACTGAGACCGTTAAAAAAAAAAAGAAAATTAAATCAGAGTAGCGTTAGAGTTAACAGAATTTGCATGAGTTGTTCAACTTTTTGTGAGTTGTTCAACAAAAGCACAAACTCAGGTTCAGCTGCACAGTTTTAATATTTAGATTTCAATGTGATTTACAATCATGATCTAAAACTGCTGCACTTGTGCCAAGATAGATAGATAGAGAGAGAGAGAGAGAGAGAGAGAGAGAGAGAGAGAGAGAGAGAGCTAGCTTGAGTTGTTAGGTGAGACAGTACAGCTAGACTCTCTCTCTCTGTGTTGCTCGATGAAGTTGGTAAACACAAAGACTATCAGAAAAAGGATTTGACCGTGAGAATCACAAGACTTTGAAGAAGCTGTCATGTTAATTTCATGTCTGTTGAGCCAGAAATGTGGACAGACGGCTGAGGTAAAAATGAGTGATCCTTTGCTGATCCCTGAAAAATCCCTCAAGATTCAACATAGGAGTTAATGGGGGGAGGTGGTCAGGTTTGCCTGACAGTTGGTCATTTTCTGACTCAGAGCTTCATCCTATGACTTAAAAAGCCGCTTTGACAGAAGCACAACTAGATAAGCTACATTTTGATGCCTTATTTGTGTTTGTGGAGTGAAATTTGTGGATGTGAGGTCAGTTTTTCTAGAGAGTGTTCAGGCGATTTCTCCCTGCTGCTCCGCTCCAAAGTCTGAATGTCCCGCTGAGAACACTGACATTCTGTCCAATACACACCAATGCAAAATGGCTTGAAGGGCTGAAAAACTTCATGACCTTTGAAGGCTTGCTGTGAAGAAACTATGAATGATATGAAGATTTTGAAACACACTGAAGAAAGCCAGAAGACGACTGAAGGTTTTGAATTTTGAATAAAGTTTCTGGGTGAATGTATGACTGAATGAGAAGGGTTTGAATGAGGCTGAAAAATGTCCTGAAATGCTGAAAATCTGAAAATTCCACATTTATTCCTGTGGAGCCGAAATCGCGAAAAACGTTAAATATCTCAGAAAGCTTCCATGAAATGGACGTGAAAAATTGTAGCCCCATGTTCTGAATGAGCTGAGTGTTTTAAATTTTGAATGGTTTGAATTGGTTGAGATTTGTTGAAGAAGTTAAGGTCCAAAAAAGTAGGCGGAAGAAGAAACGGAAGAATGAAGAATTTGGACACAGAAGAACATGCGCTGTGAGTGCCTTCTGCTTTCACAGCAATACTGATGTTGCATTAGAATGTTGTGTTTCACATAGCCAGCATGACTGGATATTGTAGGCTACAAGTCCCTTTGAGACCGCCATGTCAGTCCGAGACCCATCAAGACCAATGAGACCCAAGGCAAGACAAGATTGAGACCAAAGACTTTCAAGACTGTGACAAGACCAAGTAGATACAAAGACCGGTCTTGAGAAGCACAAGCCTACTTTCAGGTCTGTCAGGTGTCATAAAAATTTTGGCCACCACTGTAGATAGAGCTGGGCATCAGTTTCCTTGGGATGACTCTGTCTGGAACAATACACAATGTGTATGCTTTGACTATCAGCCTGCAATCCTGTGTGGCCCATTTCAAAGTGCACAGCTCACCATAAAGAGTGAAAAAATACAAAACCAATCCATCAACTGCACGGCACAGCTGATTGGATGATGTCTTCACCCAAGAAACCTCGAATCCTAGCAAGTGCATCTGTCTATAATCTATCTAATATAGCCCACTTTCCTCCAATTATTAAACTATTTCAGGCCAAAATGTTCATTGAGTCCCTCTAAAATCAGTAGAACATCATCCATAAGTCATTTTTTACCCATTACAATCAGTTGAGTTCTTATTTTTGGCTCATAACAAACTGCTTCATGCCAGCCATGACTTACTGTACGCGTGCATGGACCATTTATACAGTGCAATACTTAAAAGAAGCTGCAAAAATATTCAATACCTCTATGCTGGATGTTATGTAATAGTGTTAAGCTGCATTTAGCGAGAGAAAGTATGATCACAAATGTTCACTTGATCACACTTGGAGACTCGTCCATCCAGTTCTAATTTTACGTGATAACTGACTGTCATCTTAAAACCTGAGTCCCATTAATTTAACCATGTGTAAACTACCTTTAAGACAAGTTTCATAAAACTCAAACCTAACTCTGACCATTGTCTTTCAATTCCAGGATGTTTGCTGTACAAGTGAGGATGAGGAGGTGCTGTTCTCTCCAAAGCCGGGGTTCAGATGCTGTGGTCATCACTATTTCAACACCTCTCTGCGGTCCTGTTGTGAAGGGAGGCTGAGCCCAATCCACAAACCACGACACCATCACAGCAACTTGATCAAAGGTCAGTTGGGCTTTTGGACATCAGAAAATATTTTTTTTGCTTTTGTTGACATCTTAATCTGGTGTACTTCCTGGATCTAAATAAAACCTTTTTATTTTTCAGAATCCAGACTTGTGTCTCTGAACAACCTGGATGAAGATGATCTTTGTGGAGAAAGTAAGACATTATTTTTTCATGAACTTGGAAAAAAAAAATGATACATGTGGATTTGCTAATATAAGGAATCCCTTACTTTTCTGTTTAGTGCACGCTGGGATTGTGGACAGTGTGTCTTTGCACAGCGTCGTGTTCAGCAGTGTGGTGAAACTCCACGGAAGAAACGCCACAATGAAACATCTTCCCTCCACCTACATCCTGACAAAACCTGATCACTGCAACTTCCCCAAACTGATCCCTGGGAAGAGCTACTTCTTTACTGAAGTTAATGTCCCCATTGATTTCAACCATGACTCTATTCTCCAGTCACTCCATTTTATTTTTTCCACGTGCTTTCCTTCTCAGGCATCCTCGGACTAACTTGTTCTTGCAGTCCATAATAAGTTTCTTTTACTAGTATAGTAATAACTCAACCAAAGCACTTTCAACTTTAACTTCTTTTTAAATATTAGCTGACTGTGAGAAAAAGTATTTTTTTTTTTTTGTTGCTTTTTTTTTGGTTTTGTTTTTTTTTTTTTGGTACATGGTGGAGACAAAGCTAAAATCAAAGATAGAAACAATGCTCTGGTAAAAAGGGAAGAAGACAGAATTTACTCATACACCACTAAATAAACTACAAACAGACTTTAGATATATGTCAGTAATAAAAGCTTCTGTAGGGAATTGTAAGCTGGTGCTAGTGTTGTAGTACTCAAGTCCAGGACTCAGACCTGAGTCCGGATGTGTCAGACTTGTGATTAAACTTAGACTCCAGCGCTGATGACTCAGACTTAGACTTAGACTCGCTGTTGCTGCACCAGGAGTTGAAGGAGTACTCGGAGGACTCAGGTTTATTTATCACAGATTGTTTTGTGCATTTTAATTAATTTTTTTTCTGGTCTCAGGTCCACATAACAGACCAGTTTTCAGGCTATGGCTGGCAGGTGTGTTTGGTTACTTGAATGCGTGTTCACGGATTGTGTGGTTTGTTTTTAAAAATCTTACAGCTAATGCTGGAAAATGCAGAGCAACATGTTTGCTGTATAAATTTTTTTTTTTATATAAATAGAAAAATAAGATGAGTCTTGTGGTGATATGCTACTCCTAGGAGAGCGAGTGTTTTCATCTTCACAGAGATGCCCGTGGATCACTTTAAAAAGCTTCTTTTTCTGCATTTCTTGTGGTGGTTGTGACATGTGACTGCATGCTAACTACAGGAGTCACAATCTTCACATGTTGTCATGTGTAAGCACTTTTTATCTCTCTCTGCACTCTGTGTTCAGTGCTGTGAAGCCCACCTCACTTCTTCTTGATTGACAGGCAGTGTTGGGAGGGTTACTTTTAGAATGTGTTCCCCTACAGATGACTGATTACATGTCCTAAAATGTAATCTGTAGCAGAAAGCCTTTGTTAAAATACACAATTTAAAATAAATGTGAGAGTGGGACGAGCAACATGCGACCTGACGGACCCTCCTTTCTTACCCCATATGTGAGCACTCTCAGTAGGCACAGCTGGATAACCACAGCAGTTACCCAGCCTAGGTTCATTTCTTCATTAATGCTGATTAGCCAACATACCACAAGATGCGTCTTCAAATCAGACAAGGAGTACTCAGTGCTGAAAGCAGCTACACTGACTGTAAGCAAAGCTGCACTGCACTGTGATGTTGCGGTCTTCTTGACCAGGTTTCTTTTTTTTAGAAAGTAACTGTATTCAGACTACATCAATTTAAACCGTTACTATAACGGAACACAGTTACTCGTATTTTGTATTTTATATATGTTACGCTATTACATGTAATCTGTTACTTCCCAGCCCTGTTGACAGGCAACTTCTGAAAACTACTTAAAATGCATGTGACTTAAAACACAAACATAACCCAAATATCAAACTTGAATTTATTTTGAACTTTGAAACACAAAAAGGTTGGTTTATCATCTCGACAATTACAGAGCGATCTGTAACTAGCCATCTTCACTGAGATGTCCTGGGAGCTCATAAAAAAGTTTCCCCTGTGTTTCTTGCAGTGACTGTGACATTATTTTTCCTGACTCTCTGTCCGCTACACAAGAGTGAGCTCGTATCCCTTCTGTATACATTATCCACCTGTTTCATCAGGAGTCTATGGGTGTTGACTTCCACCAGTAGTTATCGACTTCCGGTTGCCACCACCAGCAAGCTAGCTCAAAACAACTCAGGTGAAATCATTAATGCTAGACAGGGCTACCCAGATTTTTGTTCATTTTGTCACTTTCTTGCTTCTAAAAGCTGGTTATTAGAGCCAGTATGACAGCTAGGCTAACATTGTCAGCTTTGTGGTCTCCATGGAGACGTAAACAGAACATTTAACCAGAAGAGCAAAATCAGGAACCACTGTGAACTATGGGTAGTCATGAAAAAGGTGGATACTTACAGTCAATGCAACTAAGCCAAAGTTTCTAGTAGAGACTCTTTACTGAACTGTCACACTGTTAAATTCAAGATCAACAGACATTAATGTTAATTAACTGAAAATCTTTTCTGCACATCAAAACTTTCCAACATGCTCAGTCCAGGTAAACACAGCCCATGATTTTTATTCAGACAGCAGGATTTCTTATCCAAAACTCAATCTTGGCTTTATTCATCAGAATATTTTCTATACTTAAAGTTAGATACTTAAAGTTCCACTGAGTGAGTTTCCTGTGTCCTGCTCTGGGGACTTTCCAGGACTTGGGCCAAGGTACTGAGGACTCGACCTGGACTTGAATTCAGGTGAAGGGGACTGAACATTGACTTGACTTGACTCGACTCAACCTGACTTTTTTTTTCTTTTTTTTTTTTAATGGCGACTCAAACTTGAACACTGAGGATTCAGGACTCGACTACAACACTGGCTGGTTCCCAAACAGATTAATGAATACTGATGTGTGTCAAGGATTCATAAAGGAAAAGCAGACCAGGGAAAGGATCAATTAGAGTTAGGTTTTAATACCTGAAACTACCGGCAAAGTGTTAGACAGTGAGAAACAGCACACTGCACAAAGAGCCTCTTTCACTGCCCTGGAATACATTTGACTGTTGAAGACAGCAAACTGAGATTTTATTCTGAAGATGAGACACTATGTAGACATGTCCCAGGACAAAAGCAGCAAAACAGGAAAACAGGAAGTGATTTGTCCAACATTGACAAAAAAACAAACAAAAGTTCCATTGTAGAAACCTTTTAAAGGGAAGTTTCAGTAACATGTTAGCAAGGCTCCAGACAGACTTGTCACGAGTGCTGGACATTGCACCTTAATATTGCAGTTAAAAGCTGTTTTTTCTTTTTCTTTTTTTTTTTTGGCAGAAGAAGAACATGTATGTTGCATCAAAGCAATGAATGGGCTTTCTCACAGCAGCGTACAGCACTGATGCACTTCTAACACCAACCTCAGTGAACAGACCCCCTAATAATCTATGTTAACATACAGATGAGCAAGCATTTTGTCAACAGAAGCAGCGTTTACCTCCATTTATCCCCAAAATGATCATTCTTTGAACTCAAAATTAAAACTGTAAGGACCATATACTACAAAAATATACTGCAGAGTCACCATATATGGAGTTCCTGCCATTACAAATCATCCAGTGTTTTGAAGCTCAGAGTGACTGTGCTAACTGGAGACCTTCAGCTGAACTTCCAAGTGACTGTCAGCTGACAGTTTTCAATTAACAGGGTCACACTTAAAGTTCTTAAACGTGTTTCTGTATTGTATTGTACTGCTGATATTCTAAATCTAGTAATTACTTTACATAGGTTATGAAAATTATTTTCAGACTGAGTTTATGAACAAAGTCGACTCTTAAAACTGAATATAGAGAGTAAATAAATAATAAGTTAATGAACATTACAAATACGATTAACAGAAACATTTCCTTTTCAAAGTGACGGTATATCATCAAACTGTTAGTAATCCTAAAGTACAAAATTATTATTAAGCTATTTGGAGCAGTTCTGTGTCCAGACATAGTTTTCTAGCTCCTTTATTATGACCCAGGTCTCAGACTCAGCTCTCTGTGTGCTTGGCTTTGCCTGGGAGGGTTTCTGCTTTATTGACACAAGTTCCTGTCTTAATATTTCACAGCCTGTAAATGTCCTTCAACAATGCAGTCAAAAGCATTGAGTGATGTTGATGTCTTCCATCTACTCACTGATTTGATTTCTCATGAACCTGTGAGTCATTTACCGCCTGTCAAAGTGATGATATTTTGTGAAAAAATGCTTTATTTGTTAACCTCCTCCACCAAAATGTGCAGGCAGCAGTAACTGTAAAAGTTTTGGGGTCAATGGGTCAGTGAGGTGATAGCCTAACTATTCCTCTATGAGTCATGCACTTTGCCGTTGGCACGTACCTCATACAGTCCAACTTAAAAAGAGGGAAAAATAAAGAGCTGTAGCTGTATAGGGTGCATCGTGATTTCACCACCTGTGCACTTTAAAGTATTTTGCAAGGATGCAAAAGTGACTGCTGCACTCTTTGCAGAGAACCTCAAACTGAATGTATCTGAACTACAATGTGTTTAAGCTCTAAGCTATAAGGTCATGTATTTGGTGGATGGGAATAAAATGCTGATCTTATTTTTTTAAGCTGTACTGTTTTGTCCTCAGTGTTCACATCAGGATCATGTAAATGTTTCTCTGTAGTGTATGACACTGTCTTGGAAATGGGTCTGTTTTTTGCACTTGTCAGAACTAGTTAAGAGTCAAGCTATATAACCTACTTTCATTAAATATACTCTTTGCATGTCAAAAACATTCTTTTATCAAATATATTTTTCATTTTATGTGATAATCTTGGTGTCTTATTTCCTTACTTTTTTTGTTGAATAAAAACACTAACATTGACAGCTGGTGGGCTTAGCATTAATCTTTATTTATATAGATAGAATATAATAGAATAGAATAGAATAGAATCCTCAAAGGGACATTCGGGTGTCTGGCAGATAAAATTATTAAAATCACATAAACAAAAAAACATGACATGAAGTCTGTTGATGTCCATGCTGCTCTCATCTGTTTTCAGCAGTGCAAAGCAGTCCCCTAGAGCCTCACCTGCCTCAGGTGTCCATCTCCTGATTAAGAGGGTAGTTGCAGGCTGCCTCAGTACACAGGGTCCACAACAGGTCTGCAGGAAAACTAGGCTGCAGTATGACCCATCCAGTGGTGGCAAGGCAGCAGCTCTGTAGGCATCCCTGACACTCACATACAGCAGAACAATCAGGGTAAATTTTTCAGGAGGAAAAAATAAACAGCAGCTAATCACTGCTGTAACTGTATAAGGTGCATCGTGATTTCACCACCTGCGTGCTTTTTGTATCATATTTGATAAATTGGGCAATTTTGGCAACTTTTTTTTAGTAAACATGCATTCATTCAACGCAGAAAATACTTATTTTCAAAAATGAGTAACATTTAAGTTGTTATTCTTACTGCAACTACTTGAAAAATATCAGTGATTTTCAGAATCAGAATCATGGATTTTCCTGAGAGCTAAAATGTGTGGAGGATTTCCTGAGAGAAAAAGGCCAAAGTACAACTTCATCTACTTTTAGTGGAATGACAATCCTCAAGGTCATTTTAACAGGTTTTAATGAAAATATTTATCATGTTAATGTTGAAATAGAGGTCTTTAAACTCATGTATCAAATATGATACGCTCAGCATAAGGGGTTAAGATCTTTTTTTGAATATGCCAACATGACACCTCTCTCTAAACTGAGTGATTCTATGTAGAAAGTCCTCACAAAGACACATTTACTGACAGCCAATCAGTGTAGGTATAGGAAGTCAAGTGGTTCCTGAAACATGACATCATCCATAATAAGGATAGGGTTAGCTCCACCCCTTTCTTTAAGTTTAAGAGTTCTCTGAATTCCTTAGTAAGAGTTAGTCTGAGCAGCTTTGTGAAAAGGTTTTAAGAGAAAACTCTGAGTGAGGAAATTTTAATCTGATACAGGCCCAGATCTATAAATATCAAACATGCTTAAACAGGCTTAATGTTTACAATACATGGTCAGGTACCTCTGATGGAGACAAGCAATAACTAATGAGAGGAGCTGAGTGGGAAGTGCTTATATTCCAAAGTCCATTTTGATCAGTCGAGTAGTTTCTTAGATCTCAAGGTTTTGAAAAAGTGTGTGATCTCAAAAATCAGTCTGAACTGTCCTTATGTGTGTGGCCCTCCACAGTTATTGAATAAACCAAGATCTCAAAGTCATCTAATGTGTGTCTGGCCTTATTTGGTGTCTTATTTGGTGGTTGGAAATCAAACTTCCTTCCCCACTTGTAGACAGATAAACAGATGTGTGGGTGAGATAGATTACTGACATTTATTAAGGAGAAGTCATTAGTTGGGAAGGAAGGGCAGGAATGTTTCAACAAACTGTGTAAGGTTATCCTGTTGCATTTTTTTCCCTTTATTAATTCCAGTCACCCAAATATTCCAGATAGGATATCTTTTTTTATAGTTAAATGGAAACCGAGGGTTAAGTGTTCCTGAAGGAAAAATGCTAGCCACACCCAATGACAGCCTATTTGTAGCTGTGAGAGAAATGATGGCATACCAGACATTCTCTTATGGGAAAACAACTTCAAAGTAGCAAAAGCAAATTTTTCAGCCGGCTAATTTTGCTTTGATTCCGGGAAACATAAAACATACGGAGCACCTGGAAAGTCTTCACAGCCCTTCATTTTTGCCACATTTTATGTTTCAGCCTCATTACAAAATGGAATAGATTCATTTTTTCCTCAAAATTCTACAACCAACACCCTATAATGACACACAAAAAAAGTTCTTTTGAAATTTTTGTAATTTTTTTAAAGAAGAAAAATGAAGACATCACATGTACATAGAAGCTATGTACATGTGAGAAGCTCTAAATGTAGCTCAGGTTCATCCTGGTTCCTCTGATCCTCCTTGAGATGTTCCTACAGCTTCATGTGAGTCCACCTGTGGTAAATTCAGCTGATTGGACCTGGTTTGGAAAGGCTCACACCTGTCTATGTAAGGTCCCACAGGTGACAGAGCATGTCAGAGTGCAAACCAGGCATGAAGTCAAAGGAACTGTCTGTAGACCTCAGAGACAGGATGGTCTCCAGGTACTAATCTGGATCCAGGGTCCAGAAACATTTCTGCTACTTTGAGGTCCCAATGAGCTCAGTGGACTCCATCATCTGTACATGGAAGAAGTTCAGAACCACCAGGACTCTTCTAGAGCTGGACCCCCGTCTAAACTGAGCCAGCAGAGGAGAAAGGTCTTAGTCAGGGAGGGAACCAAGAACCTGATGGTCACTCTGTCAGAGCTCCAGAGGTCCTCTGTGGAGAGAGGAGAACCTTCCAGAAGGACAACCATCTCTGCAGCAATCCACCAATCAGGCCTGTATGGTAGAGGGTCCAGACTGAAGCCACTCCTTAGTAAAAGGCTCATGGCAGCCCGCCTGGAGTTTGACAAAAGACCCCTGAAGGACTCTCAGACCAGGAGAAAGAAAACTCTCTGCTCTGATGAGACAAAGATTGAACTCTTTGGCGTGAATGCCAGGTGTCATGTTTGGAGGAAACCAGGCACCGCTCATCACCTGGACAATCCCATCCCTACAGTGAAGCATGGTGGTGGCAGCATCATGCTGTGGGGACGTTTTTCAGCAGCAGGAACTGGGAGACCAGTCTGGATTGAGGGAAAGATGAATGCAGCAATGAACAGAGACATCCTGGATGAAAACCTGCTCCAGAGCTTTAGACCTCAGACTGGGGCCACGGTTCATCTTTCAGCAGGACAACAACCCAGAGACCACAGCCAGGATATCAAAGGAGGGGCTTCAGGACGACTCTGTGAAGGTCCTTGAGGGGCCCAGCCAGACCCCAGACCTGAATCTGATCCAACCTCTCTGGAGAGATCTGAAAATGTCTGTGCACCAACGCTCCCCATCCAGCCTGATGGAGCTTGAGAGGTGCTGCAAAGAGGAACGGACCAAACTGTCCAAAGAGAGGGGAGCCAAGCTGGAGACATCATATTCAAAAAGACCTGAGGATGAAACTGCTGCCAAAGGAGCATCAACAAAGGACTGAGCAAAGGCTGTGATACTGATGGACATGTGATTTCTTAGTTTTTAATGTTTGATAAATTTGCAAAAATAAAAAAAACAACTTCTATGTAGGATATGTATTGTTATGTGGTTGTTGTAGATGCATGTTTTCTGTACTTGTGCTTATCTGCTTTAAAAGGAGTGAGAGAGAGAACAGTGCTGATGTTTGTGGCTCATAAAAAGAGAGTGGAGGTGGGTTATTGAGCTGGTGATAAGCTGTAGCCATACACACATCATCTAAGTCTCTATGAAAACCACCTGCAGTTGCCAGCGCAGCGTTAGACAGAGAAGTACTGTTTTGCTGTGCTGATTTAGCAAACTGGATAAGCTAGAGATACCTCAATGAAGTAAAGGGAAAAGCCAGCAATTGGTCTGTAGCTCCTGTGGACTGATGGTATCAGACATCTGAGTAAATATCATGAATCTTGTTTCTGTTGCTTAGCACAGTGACTCCTTCAAAGCAAACACAGAGTGGGAAATCTGTCTGCTGCCTTTTCAGCAAAGAATGATGAGACATTTCTCCTGCTGCTGTGCGTCCCTGGTCCCCAGCAGGAAGACGGCTCGTTTCTACCTGCTCTTTGTGCTGATCGCTCTGTACATGCTGGCTGGTGCTGCCATTTTTTCCTCTTTGGAGAGGCCAGCAGAGCTTCGGGCCCACCAGCTCTGGGAAACAAGGCTAAAAGACTTCAGTCAGGACCATAATGTCAGCCATGAAGACCTGAAGTCTCTGTTAGGCCAGTATGAGGAGGCGAGGACTGCAGGTGTCCGGACAGAGCGAGGCAGAGCCCTGTGGGATATTCCAGGAGCTTTCTACTTTGTAGGAACTGTAGTTTCCACTATTGGTGAGTAAAGAAGAACTAGAGCTGAGAATATTGTTGAATCCGTTCCTTATCCTCATTTCCTCTGATATTGTTCTAAATGTTTAAATGTTATTTTAAAGAACAAATAATGCTGTTTCTGCAGCTTACAGTTAACTACCCTGCAGCAGTGGAAACAGAAAAAGAATCTAGATGCTGAAAAACTTGTTTGTTTTTGGAGCTTATAAAGAAGCTTCAATTTAAAATTGTCTTTGTTTGATAATCAACTTATATTCTTCCAAAAGTGCTTTAACATACTTTAAACTAGCATAGAAAAACAGTAAAACCATCTCTCCCAACAAAAGGCTTTAATAAGCTGAACACAACAACAGTGACTGTGAAGAGTGGGCTAGGCTCCACAGGAGGGTTTAAAGGCTGCAGCAGGTGGGCAACAAGAGGCCACACAAGAAAAATCCTCAAAGTCTCTGTGAGGACTTTCTAAGTGATCTTGAAAAAGTCTCTCTTCTAGATATCTGCCTGATCCTAATCCACAACTTAAATTGAGATTATCAGCACCAGTAAAGATTATTTCTAAATGCTGCTTCTTAGCTTCATGATCGGGTCAGACAGGACTGGATTGATTTACAGCACATTGAAGTCTCTATGACAACACCACACCAGCTGATGAAGTTTAGTAGTGAGAAGAGAGATCTGTGTTTTTCACTGCTGAAAATGATTTCTGTGATTAATTTAGTAGATGTCTGAACTGTCAGACATAAAAAGGACAGAAGAGAAGGAGAAAGATAAACAGGAGAGTGATAGAGCACGGGCTAAAGGCTAAAACATGAGCTAAAGGCTAAAACACAAGCTAAAGGCTAAAACACAAGCTAAAGGCTAAAACACGAGCTAACCTGTTTGTAATAATATTGATTCCAACCCACATGCAGCAGTTATTCTGCAGTGATCTGATCAAACTTGAGAGTCTGTCAATAAAATGAAGAGTGAGGTTACGTTAGCTCTGATTGGTAGATGAGCAGGACATGAGGATTCACTGATGTTACATGTTAGCATACAGATACGTCTCAGAGCACTGAGCTGCCAGCAGCACTAAATATATCCGTCTACTAAACTCCAGAACAAACTGACAAAGTTTACTTGTTGTCATGTTTCAAACAGCAGCTCTGTATGACTGTTGATAAATACCTTACCTCCTCACGTTGTATCCAGTAAAAAGTTGTCTTGAACAAAGAAAAGTAGTGTTAAAAAAAGAAGATTTGATGGAGCACGGATGGCCTCGTGGTTGAGGTTGTGCTCCATATGGGTGAAGAAGGGCCCTTGGGCGGGCAGCCCAGGATCATGTTTTGGCCTATGGCTACTTTCTCGCATGTGGCTCCCCACTCTTGCCCTGCTTCTCACCTGGTACAGGTGCAAACACGCTGCAAATACAGAGGAATGCTACAAATACTGAAGTGTAATGCAAATGTGATTTTATAATAGCAGTTATTTTCATGACATTAAAAGGATTGTTCGGGTTGATTGCTGTAATAAATAAATCACTTAATTTTTAAATCCATTTATCATCAGTACCGCTTATCCTGTTCAGGGTGATGGGTGTCTGGAGCCTATCCCAGCTGTCGCAGGGTGAGAGGTGGGGTACACCCTGGACTGGTCTCCAGCCAATCACAGGGCTGACACACAGAGACAGACAACCTTTCACACTCACACCTACAGGCAATTTAGAATCACCAGTTAACCTGATGAGCATGTTTTTAAGACTGTGGGAGGAAGCTGGAGTACCTGGAGAGAACACATGCATGTATAACAAAATTAATGATCAGATTTGCGCAACGCAAACTTTGACTGGGCTGCATATCTGAGAATTTTAAATCAGGCTGCAACCTTTGAACATTTAGAAATGTTTTTTATTAGTAACTAACAGGTTGAAACCATTAAGATGGAGACCAGGACAGCATGTTCATCATGAAGTTCAAAAAAAGGATCTCTTGATGACTGATTGATACCATATCTGAGTAACACATATCTTTCATACACTCTGTAACTTGACACAGGACACATGGAACCACATTAATCTTAAAAGGCTCATCAAATTCAATATTTCTCTTGAACATGTTGAGAAAACCATATGTCAGAGATAAAAAAAAAACAAAGCAGTGTCATGTCTTTGAATCAATTCAAAGCCCTCAGATTGTACCTGCTATCTTTAAGTACGCCGTCACTGTGGAAACCATAGGACAGATTGCGCTGCGTCTGAATCAATTTCCTTTTTAAAATGACTTCCATGTCAACTCACTGCAGTCATTTCCTTATGTAACTACACCTCTGGGCTGTGTGACTTATGAAAAACAGAATGATCCCCTGTGAACTTCTCTGACGACATGTTTGTTCCTGCATTCATGTGTGCATGTTTTAGTTTAAGAAACAAAATGATTCCTAAATTATCTCCCTTTGAAATCCCACATGGATCCACATGGATCCACACTTCAGACGTAAATAAAGTGCAGTCATTTCCCACCATCACTGATTTGTGGTGGGGGTGACCTCTGTTCGTATCCTCTGTGATCTGCCAGTAAGACCTAGTACTGATTTTATGAATGTCATAAAAGTACCAACAGCATTATCCTGTCTGAATTGCTCTTTTTTTAGACTACTTCCCCGAAACACACTGAACTGAGAGGAGAAACCACGTGATTATTACGGAGGATATATGGTATGTGTGCGCAACCAAAGAAAGGAAATACACGTGTAAGGAATGAAAGAGTCTTGAGAAACTGCTAACAACCTTTCATTCCTTTGTGTCAGTATAGAGCCGTTGGTGTGTCATTAAAGTAGAGGTCATGACTCCAATGGCTTGCAAGATTTCCGTCTGCAGGACATGTGCCGCCAGTTTACACCCACGCGTCTCATTTACAACAAACTAACCGATCCCACAGGAAGGAACGAAACAGCAACCTCCGCTTCTCCGAGGAGATCGTCTACACAGATGATTGAACTGCACATTAGCTCACATTCCAGTGTCTTGTTAACTTCCCATCTATAAATAAATTCCTCATTTATCCAGCCAAGTGAATAGTCTGATCTGACCCCAACTTTCCCTGGGAGTATTTCTGCTGGTTATTTTTCCATACAAGTACCCGCTCTTTAAGTGCTTCTAGTAATGATCTAATGTTTTAACCTCTAGGGTATCATTGTGATGCTGTGTGGAAATGTCATGTGTCACTTATTCAGCAGATTCACAAAGCGACCATTTTCCCCTAAAGTCAACCTTAAAGAGGACAGCTGAAGCTTTAAAGCTGCAGTAGAGAACTCTCTGTGGTGATTTCAAAGCCCTCTGTAAACCAAGTGATAAATGGTCCTAAATTTAATTGTAGGAGGTTAATTTAACCAGTTTGTAAAATACCCAGCTGCATTTAGGGGGTTCCACACTAAATAATGCTCCAGTATCAGCCTAGAGTCTTACACAGCATGCGATATACAAGACCACAAGTTATGCATGTACACACTTTACACATACATCACCCAGTCTAGTGTCATTATCAACAAAGCTGCACACAGCTACAGGACCACAGAACAACTCTGCTCTGCAACCAAATAGGAGACTCCTGTGAAAAGTGGTATCTGGTATACCACTTGTGGATGAGTGGAACATACCGATCCGTAGTGGAATATTCCAGTTTTTAAACTGGTATACCAGTAAAAAAAAAAATGGAATATGCCACCAGATGAAACTTGCGTTCCCATTCAAATCGGCATATACCACTGCTGCTCTGTTTTTCTAATCCATAATACTACATAATACGTACGTACAGATAGTCATATCTAGTTGTATGAATTGCATTTGCATCTACTGTTATATAGATTCAGAAATATATGGTGTAGTGATATTGTGTTTGCCTTATAAACTGGTATTTTCTTCTTGTCCTGGGTTCAAATCACATTTCATCTTTTTTTTTGTGTGTTGTTGTTGTTGTTGTTTTAACTTTTGAAAGCACTTTGAGCTTCTTTAAATGCTTTAACATTGCACATGACTTAATGAGGGGTGGCGCTCTGTCTTAACCTAGAATGTTTTTTTTTTGTTTGTTCATGTTTTTTTTTTTTTTAAATAATAATAAGGAGAACTTGTTAAGAACCTTGATCTTCAGTTTAATAGTACAAAAGTAAACGTTTCACTTATTTGATTTACTGCTACACACGTGTACAGTTGGTGGCAGTAAGCATTTAAGTAGTTTGCAGTCAAAGAAAAAGAAGTGAGGCGATGTATTCGATTTGTTCAGATTAGACAAGGTGGCTAGGCTAAGCTAATGCAACCAAGTTAGCTGATCAAATGCTGAGCATTATATTGATAACAGGCCTCAACTTTCTGAACAGTCAGTTACAAGGCAAGACAACGAGGGAAAAGGTTTGGCCATAAGACAGGGGGTTTCTTGTGTCAATTAAGGGCTCTCAGGCCCCCCTTTAACACCTGTATTTCGCACAGTGAATTTAACCCTGTAAACAGCCCTGCTTTGGCAGGTAGTACTTTTTGAATGTCCAGTAACTGAGAGCTGAGGCCTGCTGGCTGAGCATTTCTGACTGCTGGAGCACCCTCAGTATTTTTTTTTATCTCACCCTCTGTCAACAGAATCATTGACAGCTGTGACTGACTCATTTGCTGGTCACACGAAAAAGATTTTATGATGAAACACAAAAGTATTGTTACATTTTAGTTTCTTGTTTACACGGAAAGGGCATTTCAGCCAACCCAAACAACTTTTTTGAAACAACCTCCAAAGTGGAATTTTTCTGAAATGTTATAGCCTCTGTTGCCGTGTAAACAGCAAGTCAGGATTTTCAGTGGAAACGCTGATGTCACACTCCGTGGTGCGTGCGCACATTCCACTTTCGTTGTAGGAACTTTTAACTGCCATGTGCGAACTGGACAACAACAGTTCAATGGAGGACTATCGGGTTGTGCAACATGTGCATCTGTTGCTCCACTTCTGCACTCAGATAAGACACATTGAATATATACACCAGGGGTGCGTCTCAAAGCGCCAGATGTCCATCCTTCCTTCCTCCACTTGCGTCGTTCACTTGCGTTTTAGTCCCTCCCACCAGAGATGCATGGGAGAGATGAAGGAAATGAAGAGAGGAGTCAAAGAGGTTTGTTTTAAGAGCATTGAGACGTCCTCTCCTCGGGAGCGTCACATTAAGCGACATGTTTTGGTGATGACGGCATCAGCTGATAGATGGTGGATCATCTGTCAGTCAGCTCTAACAGCTGTTTGTGTTTCTGCTCATGTGCGCTGTAATAACTCTAATCAAATAGAGTTATAGAAAGTACTTCCGGTGCCGCGGAGGAGAGAGGAGAGAGGAGACTGCCTTTTGGCACTTTGAGACGCACCCCATGTGATCAGCCCACCTCTCCTTCAGCAGAGGGCTAACAAAAGACTCTACAGTTATATCGCCACCTGCAGGCCTGGCATGCAAACTACAGCTTTTTCAGTCCCTCAGCGTTTCCATGTAAACATAGATTTTACTTCTGCGGGGGGGGGGGGGGGGGGGGGGGGTTGTTTGTTTATTTTGTTTTGTTTTTGGGTGAAGAGCTGTGAAACATTGTGTAAACAGGCCTTTAATTTTATTACTCCTAAACAATTGTCTTTTTTTTTTTTGAGTGCTCTGTCACTAGCACTTGTCTCCTTTCAAGTATCAACAAATCCATCTGCAGTGCAATAAAGCACACTGATGCCAGCATAGGCTGTACATCTGCAACGCTAACAGCCTAACTGCAGTGCTACTCATAAGGAAGCTAGCTCGTGTGTCTCTTTCTATGGTGTCATTTTTGCTGAATGGCCTTTGTTGTTGCCCTTCTGCCCTCTCCTGGTCTGGTGGTGTTTTGTGATTACTGATCCTTGTAATTTTTCCTCCATATGTCATTGTGCTGTGTTGTTTATTTTACCTTGGTCCTCACCCCAATGGTCATAACACAGACAAACAATGGGTCATGGGAATAATTCTGTTCTGGTAATTTACCATGTGAGCAAGGTTCCATGTGTCTTCAATTCAGGAACGTCTTCTGACACTCGAGGCTCAGTCACATGTGCTTTAGTTCATGGGACAAATGTGTAGAATCACTGTGCTGAAGTCTCGTTTGGTCATATGACTCATGACGTCTAACACTCGAGTGATATTTGAAGCAGTTGAGTGCTTTGAATGTGAACGATTCACCTGATCGGTTGGTTTTGTCATATCAATCCCTTGGCAGGATCTAGTGCGCTTCAGATAATACAAATTATAAGTGGTTTTGATCGATAGCCTGGCAGCAATGCAGCCAATCATGTGAGGATATTGGTTCATTCCACTATATCAGACCTGGGCAAATTATGGCCCGGGGGCCACGACCGGCCTTTTGGGCATCCCTGCGTGGCCCGCACGAGGTGGATCATAAAACATGAATGAAAATCAGTATTCTGTGCATGCAGTACAGCTGTGTTGCTTTTGTTCTGAAAAAGGTGAGGTTTGCACATGAACAGTGATATTCTGTGTGATGTCTGGTGATAAAGTTCAACAAATCCAAATCCAGCTCCTCCATCACTGATGATCAGCTCTCAGCTGTCCTTCACGCAGCCATCTCAGACATTCAGCCAGATTTCAGTGCACCTGTTCAAGATTTTTCTCACTGAAGAGTTCAAATGACGTGAAAAACATTCAAGTTATTGTTTTTTTATTTATTAATTTTTTGTATAAAGTTGTTATAAAGGTTTTCAGTATTTGTGGAGACTAACAAGTTCAACATAAAATCAAACACTAATCCAATGATTGTTTTTGTTTTTACTGTTTATTACTTGGTTTAGATAAAACTGATGGCCAATAGGTAGATCTTTCTCCCATCAGTGTGTGAATGTGGTGTGGATGGGTGAATGACACCAGCGGTGTAAAGCGCTTTGAGTGGTCAGACGGACTAGAAAAGCGCTATATAAGTACTGGTCCATTTACATTTACATTTACTCCTGTTGTAGTATTTCCCTGTTTGTTTCCCATATTTACAGAATATCCTTTTTTCTTCTGGTTATCAGTAGCAGCTAATCAAAATATAAGTAAGTGCATTTTACAATGGGGAAAAGTTCATACTGAGCAGAATGAAGTTCACGTTATTGTTGGTGCGACCCTCTGACACAATTCAGCTTTCTCATTTGGCCCCTGATAAGAATGGATTGCCCACCCTTGCACTATATGATAGTTTAGAGGGGGACACTCAGTCAGGTATAGCGTCTATACAGATGAGAGGGAGAGTGCGTAAATATGAACGAAACGCACAAACAAAACAGCATCTGGATTGGCATCCTTTTTTCTTTCTTTTTTTGTGTGCAAAATTTGACTTAGATAATGAAAAAAAGAATGCCTGCTTTTGTGACAGAACAAATGCACAAAATGAGGCAGTTATGAGGTTTCTCGTAAAATTATTATTATTATTATTATTATTATTATTATTATTATTATTATTATTATTATTATTATTATTATTATTATTATTATTATTATTATTATAAATAAACTGTTTAACTGTTATATTTTAGATTTGTTTTATGCTTGATTGGATTGAATTTGTTTGTTTTTTTGCATATCTATATTTGATGCTTATCTGAATTTTATCCCTGTAAAGCGTCTTTGAGTCCTTGAAAAGCGCTATATAAATGAAATGTATAATAATAATAATAATAATAATAATAATAATAATAATAATAATAATAATAATAATAATAATAATAATGATGATGATGATGATGATGATGATGATGATGATGATGATGATGATAATAATAATAATAATAATAATAATAATAATAATAATAATAATAATAATAATAATAATAAGAAGAAGAAGAAGAAGAAGAAGAAGAAGAAGAAGAAGAAGAAAGAGTTTATTAATACACAAATCATTCATATTTGCCAGGTTAGGCTAAAATTTGAGGCTTCACTTCATTGCACTTCATTTTATTGACCACCAGATGTCCTACTTGAGCACTGTGTATCATTGAAGCCTCGAGTAATGAAACATGTTTTGAAAAAAAAAAAGTCCAGAAGCTTCAACAAAGTCTTTATCAGTCATCACTATCTTTAACACAATAGAAAAATGCAGTGTTTGAATATCATAAAATATGTCTAAACCTTTTGATAAGCTGGCTAAGTTGAGTGAGATGTGTATTCAAGAAAATTTTACCAATGCAATGTCCAGCCTCTGAAAACTCAATTTCACATTGTGCTTGATGTCCTCGGATGGAAAACTGATCTGATCTTTTTTTTTCTTTGAGATCATATCCTCCCTACGCCAGGGATCTGATATGATGTGGTTTGAATTTCAGGGTTACTGTTATACCAACATGTATGATAAATGTTCTCAATACAACCAGAACAGCAAAGAAAAGATAATATTGGGATCTGAGGCAAGCAGTTGAAGACATATACCAGCAGCACCCTGCTTAGTGTTTACAATGTCATCATCTTGCTAACTGGCTTTTCAAATGCTTGGCACTATTTCCTGCTGCTTTCACACATTTGTCTCACCATGTCCGACGTGGACCCAAACTATACCCAGATGTGATTGTTCATGATAAAATAACATCCTGAACCCATGAAGACCTTTTGTTCCAGCAGTGGACAGGGTTGAGATGAGTCAAGTTAGCATGCAGTAGGAACACATCTGGAGTTATCAAATTTATGATATTTATGACTGTTCAAAGATATGACCTTTAACCTTCATTGTTTTTCACAGGCTTTGGTGTAACGGCGCCATCTACTGTGACTGGAAAGATCTTGCTTGTTTTCTACGGGTTGTTGGGATGCTCCGCTGCAATCCTCTTCTTTAATCTCTTCCTGGAGAGAGTGATTACATTACTGAGCTTCCTCATTTTGTGGTGCCAGAGAATAAGAAAAGGGCCTGACAGACTTGACAGCAGAACCAGTGACTTGATCAGGTCTGAAGAATGGAAACCATCTGTTTACCACGTCACGCTCATTCTGTTCATTGCTGTCCTGCTGGTTGCATGTGGAGCTGCCTCCCTTTACTCAGTCATGGAGGGCTGGACTTACCTGGAGTCCCTCTATTTCTGCTTCGTAGCCTTTAGCACAGTGGGTTTTGGTGACTTTGTTAGCGGCCAGAGGGAGCACCATGAAGACACTCAGGGGTATCAGGTTGCAAACTGTCTTATGATGCTCTTGGGGGTGTGCTGCACTTACTCCCTCTTTAATGCCATCTCTGTGATCATCAAGCAGGGACTGAACTGGATTCTGAGGACACTGACCTGGATGTGTCGCAGTA
Source organism: Labroides dimidiatus (assembly GCA_030710495.1). NCBI lineage: Eukaryota > Metazoa > Chordata > Actinopteri > Labriformes > Labridae > Labroides > Labroides dimidiatus. The sequence continues at coordinate 1,657,701 of CM061154.1, read as the reverse complement.
TCCACCACAACAGGCTAAATATCAGACCATTATTCAAACTCTGTTTATCTGACTCTGAGACATCTTTATGTTATTGTGAAAATGATGCTCAGCACAGACAGCAGGTACAAGCGGTTTCCAGCTCAGGCCATAGCATGCTTTGGTGCACCTGTGTTCCCAATTTAATGGACAAATGCCTCTGTGATGAAGCCAAAGAGGAAACAGTGAGCTACAGAAACATGAAAAGAGAAAACTCTGTCAAACAAGAACAGGAGCATGGTTCTTATGGAGAGAATCAATCACCCCTGCCAAGTACATATTAATAATAAATACACCACTGGCAACTTCGCTACAAACTCACAAAAGGAGGCGATACGCACACAATTACAGGAAAACACTGACAGCACCTAAGTGATAATGCAAAAGTCAGCAGTAGAAATAACAAATAGAATCCTGACAGGGTGAGACAACGACCCAGTGTGGGCTGCACGGTGGCGTTGCTGTGAGCGCTGCGCCAGGAAGGTTGGGGGCAAGGTTGGGGGCAAGGTGGGTTCTCTCCAGGTGCTCCAGCTTCCTCCCACAGCCCGAAAACATGCTCATCATGCCTGAATTGCCCGACCGCAATCAGGGGATCCATCGGCAGTAAATGGACCAGTATATAGCACTTTTGTAGTCTTACCGACTACTCAAAGCGCTTTACACTGCTAGCCTCATTCACCCAATCACACCGATGGCCGACTTAAGATAATCAGACCATCAGCTATATCTAACATTCACACGACATTCATACACCTGAGCAACAGTGGGAGCAACTTGGGGTTCAGTGTCTTGCTCAAGGACACTTCGGCATGTGACTGCAGGAGCTGGAATCGAACCACCAACCTTCTGATTGTGGGGCGACAACTCTACCTACTGAGCCTCTCTCTCTCTCTCTCTCTCTCTCTCTCTCTCTCTCTCTCTCTCTCTCTCTCTCTCTCTCTCTCTCTCTCTCTCTCTCTCTCTCTCTCTCTCTCTCTCTCTCTCTCTCTCTCTCTATGTATAATGTATAAAATGTTATACACTGTTGAAATATATTAAATAATCATCCAAACAATGCGTCTCTTTCTGAATTAATGAAATTTTAGAACAACAAAGAACACCTGAATTTGATCACGTATATTGATAATGTCGTTCAACTCGTAAATTTTTATTTTGTTTGCTAATTCTGTTCTAAATATCAAGCATGTATATTAAGCCAGCACCTTGGCAGTTAAATAGATCCATCTACACAGAATTACAACCTCTATTTTTATTGATTTTTATTTTTGTTGATTAAGAGGGGTTTAAAACGTTAGGTTGGCGACAGGTGCAGTGGAAGTTGGTGGGTTGTTGATGTTGCAGGAGGTGAAGTACAGAGGTGGCAGACCTTATCGCAAGATGGGATGCATATTTAGATCGACAAAATGTTAAATCATGATTTCATTTAGTGTCAGTGCTGTTTAACACCAATACTTTCTGTAAGAGAAATAAAAATGTATTATTTCAATAATATATTTCTAAAGCTACAGTGAGCCACTGCAAAGGAGTCAAAGAGCCGCATGAGGCTCCAGAGCCGCAGGTTGCAGAGGATTGTTCTGTAAAGTCAAGCTCAGAGTTTAACTCTGTAGGCTGCTTTCACATTAATCTGTAGTTTACAGTGAAGAGGAGACTTGTGTCCAACAGTCAGACTTATGAAATGAAATGAACAGAGTATGGAATTAATTCTTTTTAATGAGGTAAAGGTTTTGATGTGATTTTAACAACAGACTTGTTTACTTTCTGTAAAAAAATCATATCAGACAGATTCAAAGCAGAGTGGGCCTAATATATAGACCTACATCTGAAAACATATCTGGAGGAAAACATTAGTGAACAAATAATTTTATACAGTCCACTAGCAGCATTATATAAACTGTAACCCTGTGTTCATACTATTACTTAATACAGAATGAACAAAGTCAGAGAGCAGGGCCAGAAGGAAGAGGTGAAAGAGAGGGAGCAGGCAGTTACACAGGATCAGTAAAAATGTGACAGGACACACAATCTGAAGTTAATCTATGAGTTGAGTTTAACAAAGAGTGTGAGAACAAAATCCACTGGAACTGTTCAGACAAGTGTTGGAGAAAATAAACCGTTTGTTGAAGGTCATGACATTACTTTAGTAGAGAATGAACAAAGTCAGATAACAGCAACGGGCGGAAAACAAGGTGGAGGAGAGAGAGGAGCAGGACAACAAGGTGGAGAAGAGAGAGGAGAGAGAGGAGCAGCGGGTGAACAAGGTGGAGGAGAGAGAGGAGAGAGAGGAGCAGGGCAGCAAGTTGGAGGAGAGAGAGGAGCAGCGGGTGAACAAGGTGGAGGAGAGAGAGGAGCAGGACAACAAGGTGGAGGAGAGAGAGGAGCAGGACAACAAATTATTTTATGGAATTTTAAAAACTGGAATATATGGTTGTGCTTTGCTTTGTCCGTCATTACTTTAAAAAGTCTGCTGACCTCTTGGCCAGGTCACCCTTGCAAAAGAGATTTTGATCTCAGTGGGTTTTCTATCTGGTTAAGTAAGGTTAAAAAAAGCTGCAGTAATACATGAGATAAAGTATGGCAGATATCTGCGTTTGTACAAAGGAATTTTTTTTAAAAAAATCTATTAACTGTACTGTTTAAAAAAACTGCCTATCATTCAATTTTAGGTTCTATTTCTGAGGTTTACGTCTCACAGGAAAAGCATCTTTATGAGGACCTGAGATAACACGACTGACTGCAATTAGTGTTTTTTTGTTGTTGTTGTTGTTGTTTGTTTTTTTTCCCCCAGGGTGTACCCTGCCTCTCACCCTAAGACAGCTGGGATAGGCTTCAGACACCCTCGACCCTGAACAGGTATAGAAGATGGATGGATTTATTTTAACGGCCTAATCGACAAGAAGACTAATTCCTCATAAATATGTAAATTATTCTTATAATGTTGGCCAATGCTGTATATTTGTTTCTTTTTTTCCTTGTCCTTAGAAAGGAGTGTAACCTGAATTACAAACCATGACATTAGAAATGAAAGTGGACAAGATGTTACAGTTTAGATTTTTATAATTCTATGTGGTGAAGTATTTATTTTATTTGATTAATTGTCACCTCCTTGATAAGAATGTAACCTGAACCCCAAGTTCATATGACGTTACATATTCCAGTACAGTAGGTGGCAGTATACACATATTATGATGGTTGTGATCCGCCATTAATCTCAGAGAAGAAGACCATCGGCGGAGGGATACACCTTTATTCAACGCATGAAAGCCGGGCAACATCTGAATTCTATCTTCACAGTTTTCTTTAATTTTGTATATTTCATGTGAGTTTGAATAAAAGTTAGGTTGTTTTGTTGAAGACAGTGATCCCTGGGTAACTTAAATTAACAACCTTACATTCGGTGTGTCTCATCTTTACGGATAATAGCGAGTCAACGATGGTGAGTACAGAATGCTATTGTTAGCAGTCCGAGCTAGTGTCTGCTTACATCTATGCACAAGTTTTTTTTCAACCGGGTTGATGTAACAGTGATCATTGTTGCATACAAGTGGATCATTTCTCTGACATTTGGCGCTAATATTCTGATTTAAACCCTGATGTGAGATGGGGATAGCATTCTTGTGAAGCTTCTAGGTTGAAAACTATAAATTACCGATGGAGGTGGTGTGATGTTGCATAAATCACCAAGGTTAATCTGGCAGTTCGTCATAATTTGGGTCAACCAGCTCCTAAGAAGAAGAATGAATCTGTGTTGAATATCGGTCAGCTGCGCAGCAAACATGCTGTGAAGTTAACGTTACATGTCCTATAATAATACTAATTATATCAGCTGATCAGTTCTGGTGTCTGTAAATACGAAGGTTTAGTCCTATGCTTTGATCAAGTTTTCAGCGTTTTGCTATATTTTGAGTCGAGAGAGGGTGTGGTGATTTGCAAAGTAGACAATTTTGAAAGCCATCTCTTCAATCTTAGATTTACTGTCGCTGCATCACGGGCTCTACCTCCTGCAGGATGTTTTGATTATGGCGTGACTCGAGCTACAAGCGAGCATGATAGTCGTTCTCGCCATCCAGTGCGATTACATAAGATCAGAGTTTGTCGTTTGCAACAATTGTCCGCCGTTAAGATTGTTTGTGTGAACGCTGGGGACCGTGTGTTCTCTTCGTTTCGTATTGCGCCATAACGTTACGTTGCACCGCATTCTGCTTCTGCTGATTTCTCCTCTCTGCTTCCCCCCTCCCTCCATCCATCCCCCAAGTCCATGGTTGGTGCAGTAGCTGTGTGGACCCGCAGTGCCTCCAAAAATGAGAACCAGAAAAGCGCTCGTTGTGGCACTACTGCATTTGTTTCATCCTGTATCAGTCACCACTACAGATCTCTAGCATCTGCCGAGTAAAGACACTTGGATCCTGCATGCTGCAATAATACTTTCAGTCACATGCTGGACAAACAGAATTCCATCTTTACTCCATATCAGGATATTTGACATGATTCCTTGTTTATTGATTCCTGTTAAAGGCAGCTCTGCTGTTTTACAAACCGTCTTCACTCTGCTGTGCTCTGATCCACACACTGCTTACTTCAACACCACTAAATTGGTTGACAGTGAGCAGAATAGATACTCAGCAGTCAGTCTTGCTCTCCTTTTGACATCCCCTAACACACACACACAACCACACACACACACTCACTCACACACTAACATGGTGAGTCATTGAAATTGACTCAAAGAACACATGGCACTGCCACCACCTCGAGCTACAGATTTTTAGCTTTTGTAAACAAAGGGAACTGTTAAGAGATATTTTCAGCGATGTAAGACGACTTTACGACACTGATTTCTGTTTTTACTCTAATAAAACAATTATATGTGACTGCCGTCTGTGACAGAGTCATCGTGGAGCCACTTGTAGACATTGTGAGGGAGTGCACACTGACATAAATCTGCAGTCAACACTTCCCACAGAAGTCAGTCTGTAATAACAAATGAAGTGTCACATCTGTTCATGAAAGAGACACAAAGAGGTGGTTAGCTGCGGTGCTCCTCAGTGTGCTACATTGGCGACCCTGTTCATTTCTCACTAATTATAGCAGGCGTATGTGTTTCAGGCTGTAGAGTATTTATACCCGTCCCTGATCACACTTTCTCAGTCTGAAGTGGGCATGTTGACTGACTTAGACAGGCCCAGTGAGACCTCAAGAGGATGACAGCATTACACATCTCAGCTGAAGTTTGAAATGAATTGAGTCAAACAAAAATTGTTCTCAGTCACAAGTAAGAAATAATGCATCAACACAGTTTTTTCAGATATTTTCAGCATATTGGGCAAATTTTACAAGAACATAAATGACTTCAGGGGATTATTTTTAGATTCCAAAACTTACATTTAAGCCATAAAGATAGTTGGACACTAGTGTGTCAAAGACAATTTTAGAAAGCTATATCTATGTGTATTCTAATGTAATGGTGAGTCTCTGAGGTGTGATGTGTATAGTAGGAGTTACTGTAACATCCCTGTTTTACTTTGCAACTTTATTTAATTAGCATCATGGTTTCTAGTGTCTGTATAAACATAATTTTAGCAAAGCGTTTAAACTATGACATGGAACATTGTCATGCAGTAAAAACTCAAAGGATGTTATTTTTCAGCTGTTTCAAAGCTAGAAGTCAGGTTATTATGTGCTGCCGACAAGGTTAGCTTTGCTAAACTAGTTACAGGGATCGACACCATTTTTCCACTGGCAGCAGCGACCAACTTCCAGCTGTTCGCACCCGCACATGATTTGGTCATTTTGGACCATGAAAACCTGACATCTGTGCTGCTCTTCATGGGCATGTTAGGAAATTGCATGATTATTTTTATTTTTAGTTCTCTCATGATATTTGAGTTTGAGTGTTTTGGCCATTTATGGCCTCCGTAGGGTATTCAATGAGAAACACTTCACAGCAGCAAGCAGCTGGTGAATACTTTTAGTATAAATCATTTTACAATGAACTGTTGATCTGTTAGGCTGGGCTCCTACAATAAGGGAGGGCAGAATAACACTGGGTTGTTGGTTTTTTTGTTTGTTTGTTGTTGTTTTTTTCCCCGAAACTTAACTGTTTCATCATCTGAAGAAACTTGATAGAGAAACTTTACGTCATTAACGTTAAACGTTCTTGTTGCTCTTTTTGCATTATAAACACTGACATTGACATTAGAGTCAGATTTGAGGTACCTGTCTTTCACCCTTTCCTCTCTCTCTTCACTCTGCTCTGTCACCTCTTCACCACCGCTCTCAGTGAGCCACAGTAGAGCTGGAAAGAAGTTGAGACTCCAGTGTTTGTTTTTTAAAATGGATGTTATTTGCAGAGCAGTCTCACATTTCATGAGTACAATCTGACACTCGTATTGTGGTCCGTGAATGTGCCAAAAAAAAAAAAAAAAAAAAAAATATATATATATATATATATATATATATATATATATATATATATATATATATATATATATATATATATGTCATCTTTTGCTGGCTCTTCCTCTCCACCAGCCTCCTCTCTATTTTCTCATGTTTTCTTCTTTTTTTTTTTAATAATCAGCGATAGACTGCTTCATTTGCGCTGCGGGTGTTCACTACAACACTCCCTTCAGAACAGGAGAGAGAGTGCAGGTGGAGGATAAGGAGTGTGTGTTAAAGGGAACATAAAAACATATGTAGTCATACGTAGATGACTAAATGATAAACTGAAACCTGGTCCTGAGTGATACTTTTTCACATCAGTTTTTATATCAGTTCTAACCAAAAGAAACATTCATTGCATGTTATGGTACAAATCTTGAGTTTTATTTTTCATCTACATCTAATTTTCTACTCTTAGCAGTTTTCCTACATTAAAAAAAAATGTTTGCCAGTGAAAAATAACAGGTGCAAACAGGTGACAGGTCAGACACTGAGTACTCTGTAAATGTGTTAATAACTATAAATGAACTTTCTACAGTGGATTCTTTTTTTTATGATAAAATAAAAACCCTCCTCCTTTATCAGGCTTTTGACCAGGAAAAGTGACCGAAAAGAAACAAACATTAGCATGAATCATTAGCATGCAGTCGTCTGCTCTGGCTGCAGCTTGGAGGGTCTGCTGTGAGCGGAGGAGTCTGTGTTGGAGAGGGGAGGAGCTCAGAGCACACTGCTCATTGAGAAGCAGTGGCCGAAGATCAAAACACACTTTCACTCCATCCCAAACTCCAAAAAAGAAATTAGTTTGTCGCTTTTCAGAAAAAAAAGTCACTGAAGGGGTCTGAAAGTCACTAAATGTAGCGACAGAGTCGCTAATTTGTCAACACTGTCCAGCTGTACTGCAGTTACGTGTAACGTTACAGCGAATCACCAGTGGTTTTATTAGATCTTGATCATGTGATTAATAAAGGTGCCTGTGTGGCATTTGGCATGCTGCTCAATTAATAATGCTTTTATTTTAAGGGTTTGCTTCTGAAAAAAAAGAAACCAACAGGGACACTATGCTACAGTCCTTTGGGGAAAATCCCAAATATGTCACAGAAAAAATATCAACACATATCTAGTATTGCCATTTCAGTTTGATTGAGCGTCGTCTCAAGACTAAGGCAAAATATCAAATTATATATCATATGTAAGGGCTGCAACTAACGATTATTTTAATAAATGATTAATCTATCTATTATTCTCTCGATTAATCAAGTAGTTGTTTGGTCCATAAAATGTCAGAAAAATGGTTTAAAAATGATGTCAGTGTGTCTTGGAGTCCAACGTCTTGTTTGCAAACCCAAGGTACTGAGGACTGTCATTAAGAAGCAAAGAAACCAGAGAGCATTCATATTTATGAAGCTGAAATGAGAGAACTTGGACTTCTTTTCATTAAATAATTACTTAAACTGATTATTGATGAACAAAATAGTTGAAAATTAATTTATTAATTGATGAATAATGGATTATTCATTTGACTTGATGTGTCTGTCTATTGTTAATGTCTTTATCGTCTCCTGTTGACCAATTAGAATCAATTATTTAACAGAAAAATGAAATAATCTATAAAAAAAAAAATACTGCAATGAGAGGAAACAATGATGTTATAACCCAGATGCCCTTAATATTAGTTCATTTATCAGATCTCAATGTTAAACAAAAGTCTCATTTCTTCAACAGGCTGATCAGCTGACTGAGGAGCAGATTGCGGGTGAGTACACCTTGTTTTTCTGTTGTTGTACGCTGATGTTCCGTAGCTCTGTCACTCTATGGTGAGCTCTAACATTAAAACAGTCTGGCTGACATGTAGCAATTAACCTTTCTCTAGTGGGAATTACATTTCATTCATTCATTCATCTTCTATACCGCTTATCCAGCTCAGGGTCACGGCTGTCTGGAGCCTATCCCAGCTGTCTTAGGGCGAGGGGTGGGGTACACCCTGGACTGGTCTCCAGCCAATCACAGGGCTGACACACAGAGACAGACAACCTTTCACGCTTACACTCACACCTACGGACAACTTAGAATCACCAAAGTCAAAATGTAATTTCCCACATGATGAACTCATGCTTTGAGTACGGCACGGTTCGGATGGCCAGTGTAATCTTGATCAAAATGTCATTATGAACATGCCAGCTTTGAATTACAACATGTGAATAGATATCTGAAATTCAGTTTGAATAGAAGTCAGTGGCACAAGTTGACTAGTTGTAATGAAGTTACAGATCTCTACAATGACCATTTCTACTAGTTAAAAAACAAATAGTAGATCTCTTTAAATAGAATTGTTACAAGTGGATCATGGACATGTCAGCTTGCATTTCTAGCATGTCAAAAAGCAATTATTGATATCTATAATTGCTATTAAAGCCAATACTTAAATGTTAAAAGGGCTTGCCATTGGCACTCAGCAGTCTTTGGACGTTAAGTTTTCTGAAATGAAGCATTAATGGCTGAGGTGATGATTGAGGTCTGACCCTGGCCCTGCTGCTGCTTTTATAGTCTTACCCTTCCAACCAGTTTACTGCCGTCACATGACTCCATGTGAGTCCTATACGTTTGTGTTCCACAGATCAGCCTGGATCAGCTGGAATCTGCACGGTATACTAACCATGTAACTTTTAACTGCACAGAGTTCAAGGAGGCGTTCTCACTGTTTGACAAGGACGGTGATGGGACGATCACCACCAAGGAGCTCGGGACTGTGATGCGCTCTCTGGGACAGAACCCCACAGAGGCTGAGCTGCAGGATATGATCAATGAGGTGGATGCTGATGGTGAGGATAAAGTTCTAAATATTTGAAATGGTGTTTTCCAGGTCTTGTGTCAGATGTTGTAAAATCTTTATCCTAAAGGGGGGTGCACATACAACAATTATTGGGCTGTTTTTGTCCCACCTTCCTATCCAAGGACGGCAAACACCCGATGATTTTATGTTTTATCAGATTATCCTGTGGTCTGAGGTGTGTTCAGAGTGAATTTGTTCCATTAATCAGCTGTGTAACGGGTTGGGGCTGAAATTCATAAATATTAAACTTGTTCAATATTCACAACCAAAAACCTTCTTGTCGGAGGGGAAAGCCGACGACTCCCGAGTCATGACTCATTGAGTTGTGACGTAGAATGGAATGTAGCCAATCAGGAGGTGAGCTGACTGAGGAACAAGGAAGCAGACAGAAAGAAATCAAGCATGGCTGACCTGACACGGAAAGTCAGTGTTCCTGCCCTCTCCAGGATATTCTCCCCATTCTTTTCTTCTTTTTTTGCTTTGGGAATTTTTCTGATAAAAACAGTCCCAAGACCTCCATCATTCCCTCTTCTATGTCCTCTTCTATGTTTCGTTTTGTGTTTACTGGTTGTTGCTATGTGTCTTGGTGGACTAGATTCTAGATGGATGGTGGGACAGAGTCGTTCTGTGTGTGGTGAGCTGTGTTGGGATTATCAGAGCACACCACACACACCACACACACCACACACAGAACCATCAGAACTGTTCAATGTCTGATTTTTGATCTTCATGTGTGGGCTCTCTAACTGATAAAACAACTCTGCACGTTTAGAAAATCCCTGTGTGTGTGTGTGTGTACCCCTCTTGAGTCAGTTGGGGGTTTTGGTTTCAAACAGTCACCTCAGTGATGTCTATCCTGTCATCAAACAGTGTTCAGTGGACTGCTTCTAAATGAGGTTCCTTTGTCTTATTGTACCAGCCTGTCCTGACAGTAAGCACCACATGGCACAGCTTTAGATGCTCGGCGTCTACACTGCTTTGAATGAGCCTTTTATGGGTAAACAAAACAAAAAATAAAGGAAATGTGTGTTTGATAGATGACTTTTTTTTTGTTGTTAAAATGCTTGGAAAGCCTGTTTATTTCCTTTTTAAATGGAGTCACATTTGTGAGGAACATGATGGCCAAAGAAACCAAAAGAAAAGACCTTGTTGTTTGTGCTCTGAAGGTGTTGTATGAAGCAGAGTTTGATAGTAATAACTAGACAAATAGAGGGTCCTCACCGTCAGTAATCACTAAATGTTCCTGTTTCTAACCTCTGCACCTTTAAATGTTAGTCAGGAAAGAAGTACACATTATGAGTTACTTTTTCTTATCTGTGTGTATCCATGTGGCGGTGCAGGTAATGGAACCATTGACTTTCCCGAGTTTCTGACCATGATGGCGAGGAAGATGAAAGATACGGACAGTGAGGAGGAGATCCGAGAAGCCTTCAGAGTATTTGATAAGGTAAGAAGTGTCAGGTTGGAGGTTGGAGGATGTAGGAAATGCCCCTTTCTTTTTTTTTTTTTTTTTTTTTTTGGAACATTTTTATTCAGCTTTGCATATTTGTACATACAAACCTCATTTGCTGAAACACATCCAAAGTTTTTCAAAAACTATTTACATTTCGGCAAATGTATAACATTTTGAACAGGTCAAAATATATTTGTGTAAAAGTGGAAAAAGAAATATATGAATAAAAGATCATGGCAGCATCTTCACCCACATAAAGAGGATTTCATTTATACAGCTGCATCCTCTTCATCCAAATATGTAGCATATCTGTTTTCTGCACATAGACAGTTCATAAACCATAATAAAGAGAATACATCTGTAAATATTTATACATACCCACACATACAAATTAACACATATACACACACATTCTCACACTTTTCAATTACAAGGATATGGAAGTTGTGTAAAACTAACTTGCTAGTAATCTAATTTGCTATGAGGAGGAGGATGTGTAGCAATCGGAAATGCCATTTTTAATTGAAGTTTTTATTGTAACATAACAGCTACCTGTGTGCTATGGAATATTTGTGCATGTTATTGATCCGTCATACAACATCCTCAGCTTATTTTTCTTTGATCCATTAAAGGAATGTGCTGTCGCTGTCTCCTCTTGCCTTAGCCACATTATACTGTCTGCAGTGCTGACATGTTATGTGCAGAGTTACAAACATTAAACATGTGAAGCTAAAAGAGAGTCCAAATCCTCTGGCTTTACCATCATTCTCCTGTCGTCTCTGCAGGACGGTAACGGATACATCAGTGCAGCAGAGCTACGGCACGTCATGACCAATTTAGGGGAGAAGCTGACTGATGAAGAGGTGGATGAAATGATCCGCGAGGCTGACATTGACGGTGACGGCCAAGTCAACTATGAGGGTGAGACTTTCAGAGAACAAGATGACTAATTCACTTGGTTAATGATGCAGTGAGGGATGATGTAACGTTAAGTATAAACCTGAAAGTGCTTTATTTTTTTCATAGACCAATTATAGCCATAGTCTGCACATCAAATGTCTGAGTAATAAACAGAAACAATCTGGGTAAATGCAAGTTACAACTATAGAAAAGAACACTTCAAATAATTTGAGAGACGGGGGAATGTATGAGTGTGTGACCTGATAACTCGTCTCTGGAGAGACTGAAAATGTCCTGGAAAATAATTTCAGGGAAAGAGTGGAAACCCTGAGTCACTATTCAACTAAGTTAGCAGTGACTGTCAAACAGTGTATTTGCTTGAGAGGACGGAGCCTTGAAGAAGCATGAAAGTCCACCAAGAAATGACACAAACATGAGTGAAAATACTGGTGTAAGCACGGTCAAAGGGTTCAAAGGTGTAAGCTTCTTCCTGTGTTTTTTCTTCCAGAGTTTGTCCAGATGATGACCGCCAAATGAAGAGAAGAATGAGTTCTCTCTCAGCGTTGCTTGTCCTCCTGAGATCAATGTCTTTAAGAACCAAAAAAAGGAACAACTATCAAACAAAGAACCAAACTCCCCTTTGAAAAAACAAAACAAAAACACCACTTCTGTTACATTTTCCAATTTGTGCTTCAGTACAGCCAACTCCTGTTAAGGTATCTGTTTACTAAACACCAACAGAATAATCCCTGCAGAAGTTAATGGACCAAGCTTTTAAACGGCCGAAGCCGTTCCACATCAGATTCTGCTGAGTCACCCAGCTCCTGATTAATTTAGAGGAAAGAGCGACACTGAAAAGGCAGCGGGATGGGAACCCATGCCACAGTTAGTACACAGAAGTTAGCTCATTTAACTCTGATATTCCACTTAGAAAACTGACTCACTTGCACCAGTGGTGACTCTTAAAACCCTGAATTGAGAACTCTTCTTGCATGCACCCTTTCTGTGGCTCTCTCTTGTCACAATAAGGAGGCTCTGATCCTGTCAGAGGTAGTGGTCAGATCGTGTACACACTGGAGGTATATACATTACTATATAGCTATATATCTGTAAAATTTGTGTCACTATTGATTATTGCAAGAGCAAATAGTTGTGGTGTGGAGCGTTCATTGATGCTCGGTTGGAGTTGAGCATTGAAGAGTTTGGACAAGAAGGCCAGACTGAATGAGGCTGATGGTTTCTCCCTCTCGGGGATGCTGTGGTGTCTTGTTTTGGGTGGTGGGCTTCACGTCGCTCACAGCACTGAGTGGAGATGGCACTATGTTGTTTTGCTTCAGGGTGATGGTTATGCAAACACACTCGAGGACTGCAGTTGATCCTTTTTTGTTCTTCTAACAGATATCCTGATGATACTATATCGATGTAATGCTTTATAAATGTGTTCTCAAATGTTAATGTATTAATGACAAACTTTGGTCACAGAATATATCTCTATATATAAGTGTGTCGTAAAGTTTGCATTGCCTATTGTTGTAGTAAATGACCTGTGACATGTTTTCTTTTTGGTTTTGAAATGTGCCATAATACTCTTGAACGCCTCAACCTTCCTGCAAGACTCGTAGTTCATTAGAGAACAATAAACCTGCTAAATAAAATCAACAAAAATACATGCAGTTGAACATACTTGCACTTTGGTATAAACTACATGGCTATTTAGAAAAAAATGTTTTCTTCTAAAAAAAGAAAAAGAAACCAAATGTCACTGTTGCTGCTGCTATGACTACTCATTTGTTCCACATTCGTCGTCTCTGTTGGTGTCTGATCCAGTGATTCAAACTTAAACCTGCTTGCTGTCTTACCGAACAGATAAATATACTGTATATTCACAGACACATACTTGTAGTGGAGGTGATGTTTGATTTGGACTTTCAGAAGGTACTTTTAGTTTGGGGTGAAACAGGAGCATAGCAAAGACTTCAGCGTAGGATGTGAGATCTCAGAAGAGGGTAAATTTGAGAAGTTTGAAAACTTCTCTGTTGGAGGTGCTTCAACTGGTTGTTATTGACTCAAATGAATGGAAGTAAATGGACTGTTAACTTCTGTGTCTCAATTATGTAAAGATGTGATCTATTTTCCATAAACCAATAAACTGACTAAGCTTTACTTCATCCATGTCTCTTTGTCATTAGACTCTGAAGCATCATTTCTGATTTCTTCTAAAGTCTCTTCAGCTCATCTTTTTAAATGTATTCCTTCCCCGTCAGTCTCAATGCCAGAGAGGAGCGCTAACCCTAAACAGTCTCACATGGGGCTGGCACAGGCCACTACAGCCCATTACAGGAGAAACTATCCCCAGCCAGGCTATTTTTAGCACCTCATTAGACTGCTTCAGGAGGCTGTGCTAATCTAGGTCAACTGGGGTCCTGACCTTTAACCCTCAGGCTCTGAATGCAAACATGATGCACATACCTTCTCAGAGAAGGTGTTTTGATTGGGTTGATGTGATTGGTTGTATCCACATACTACTACAGAAGGGTAGATGTATAAGGAAATGAAAGCAGTACACTCTGCAGGATCACAGGCATGGGGAAGTGTTATTATCTCTGTGTGGTTGTCTAACTGAAGACTTGAGAAGTTCACTGGTGTAGCTCCCACTGTGGTGCAACAGTTCTCACAGAAAGCAGTGTGGATCATAGATGGAGTCATTTGTGTTACTTTATACTTAAGCTTTTAGTATTTCTTACTCTATCATTACTATTAAAGGGTTAAATAATGTCACCAAAAAGAAGCACTCTGCTTTACACAAACTTTTCAGTCTTTATTTATTCTTGTTTATGAACAGAACAGTTCTAGATTTTCTATGTATTATTTTCAAGACCAAATAAAGGCAGGATGTGATCAGAGGCCTGTACTATGAAGCTGGATTAACAGATCCAGGATCTCTCTCTGTTACTTGGGTTAACTTAATAAGACATTCACAATCCTGACAATCCTGATAAGCAGTACTATGAAGCAGGATATCAACTCTCAGTGAGTCCAGGGTCTTCCAGTCTGGATCAGAGCTCACATTAAAGGGGTGGAGCCTGCAGCGTCTGACCAATAACAAACATTATGGAGGAGCAGACAATTATTCTTCAAACAGACCAAGAATTCAAAGACATCATCAGGACAAAAGAAACTCTGTTACTGCAGCAAAATCCAGGAAGAAATGCTGTCAGCAAACTGTGACTCTGTTAATGTGTAAATTCATGAGATTAAACAGGATTCATTCATGGGACAATATAAACAGACAGCACTCTGATCACTCACTTTGACTTCATTACGATGTTACAGCAAAATCTGCAAATCAGAGTTTGTGACGCCAGGGGGCGCTGTTGGCCATGGCGTGCGTTTTACAGTTGGTTACAGTTACACAAAAGTTGAAGAAGCGGAGAAATACTAACGTGAACGGTGTAAACTGTCCTGTAAACTGACTTCTGACTTACCTTCTTTAAAACGTCTGTCTCACAGATAATGAATGAGCTGTCGTTAATTCTGCATGTCAACATCAATAAATTACATTTGGAACTTGTTGTCTCGCGGTCTGTATCAGTCAATCGGTCTACATGAACACATGTCAGAAGGTGTAACCTCACTGTGTTTTCCCTATGGTCAATCCAAACGGCACAAAAAAATTCTTGTCCTTTTGTCATGGATCCCCTCATCTTCATCTGGATACAAATATTATCAGTTGGGATCTTTCCCAAGTTCGGAACACAACTCGGTCACAATTTCTGAAGCAGCTGTCAGAATGTCTGACCCTATCTTACTGTTCGAGGTAAGGAGCGATGGAGGCCGCAGC
Organism: Labroides dimidiatus; assembly: GCA_030710495.1. NCBI lineage: Eukaryota > Metazoa > Chordata > Actinopteri > Labriformes > Labridae > Labroides > Labroides dimidiatus. Next base: position 1,642,221 of record CM061154.1, on the reverse strand, counting down.
ACTCTCTTGTATCCCGGTCCCGACCATCTACAGGAGGTATCTAACCCCCCCTCCTGACGCTGGATCAGATACCCCCTGCTCTGTCTTCGTCGCCGGCAGCCCTAAACCGCTACGAACGACACACCTGTTGTCAGCCCAGTCAACCACTTCATTCTCATCACAGCATACTAAAGTCAGTTTCAGCTGCACTGAAGGTGGTCGTCCTGCAGAGAGGGCCAGAGTTCCATCTCTCCTCACTGCAGTCTCTCCAGTCCCCATGTTCATTCACATACAGGTACATCTAAAAAAAAAAAAAAAAATTAGAATATAATGAAAAAGTTCAATATTTTTTATCACTCATTTCAGAATGTGAAACCCATATATTATATAGATTCATTACATATATAGAGTGAAACATTTCAAACATTTAGTCCTTGAAATTTTGATAATAGTGTCAGTCATGGTGTCACACCCTAATCAACTAAATAACTCAAAACACCTGCAAAGGTATCCTGAGCCTTTAAATGGTCTCTCAGTCTGGGTCAGATGGCTACAGAATCATGGGTAAGACTGCTGACTTGACAGATGTCCAGAAGACAATCACTGACACCCTCCACAAGGAGGGAAAGCCACAAAAGGTCATTGCTAAAGAAGCTGGTTGTTCACAGAGTGCTGTATCCAAGTATATTAATGAAAAGTTCAGTGGAAGGAAAACGTGTGGCAGGAAAAGGTGCACCAGCAAAAGGGATGACCACAGCCTTGAGAGGATTGTCAAGAAACATCCGTTCAAGAATTTGGAGGAGCTTCACAAGGAGTGGACTGAAGCTGGACTCAGTGCATCAAGAGCCACTACACACAGACCAATTGTAAAAAAGGGCTTCAAATGTCTCATTCCTCATTTCAAGCCACTTCTGAACCAGAGACGACGTCAGAAGCGTCTTACTTGGGCTGAGGAGAAAAAGGACTGGACTGTTGCTCAGTGGTCCAAAGTCCTCTTTTCAGATGAAAGCAAATTTTGCATTTCATTTGAAATCAAGGTCCCAGGGTCTGGAGAAAGAGTGGAGATGCACAGAATCCATGTTGTTTGAAGTCCAGTGTGAAGTTTCCACAGTCAGTGATGATTTGTGGAGCCATGTCATCTGCTGGTGTTGGTCCACTGTGTTTTCTGAGGTGCACAGTCAACACAGCCATCTACCAGGAAATTTTAGAGCACTTCATGCTTCCTTCTGCTGAGCAGCTTTATGGAGATGCTGATTTTATTCTCCAGCAGGACTTGGCACCTGCCCACACTGCCAAAGGTACCAAAAGCTGGTTCAATGACCATGGTGTTACTGTGCTTGATTGGCCAGCAAACCCACCTGATCTGAAGCCCATAGAGAATCTGTGGGGTACTGTCAAGAGGAAGATGAGAGACACCAGACCCAACAATGAAGATGACCTGAAGGCTGCTATCAAAGCAACCTGGGCTTCCATTACACCTGAGCAGTGCCACACGCTGATTGCTTCCATGCCACGCCACACTGATGCAGTAATTCATGCAGAAGGAGGCCCAAACAAGTACTGAGTGCATGGAAATGAAAATACTTTTCAGCAGCCTGACATTTCTGTTTAAAATACCTTTTATTATTGATCTTATGTAATATTGTAATTTTTTGAGACACTGCATTTTGAGTTTTCATTATCTATAAGCCACAATTACCAAAATTTCAAGGAATAAATATTTGAAATGTTTCACTCTATCTGTGATGAATCTATATAATATATGGGTTTCACATTCTGAAATGAGTGATGAAAAATATTGAACTTTTTCATGATATTCTAATGTTTTGAGATGTACCTGTATTTAATGTTGAGTTTTGAGGCTCAGCAACCCGTCTGAGCGCGTTTTGTGTTCGAATATTAATAAATAGAATTAATATTAATCCCTAAACTCCCATGTAGTTGAGAGTTCCATAAATTCCTGTTTCTGCAGTTCTGCCATGTGTGACCATTATTATTAACATCATTATTTAAGATGCAAACAGTGGAGCTAAACAGACTTGGGGAACAAGTATAAAAACCTCCTTCAAAGTGGTCAGTGAGGCTTTATTTCTTCACTCTGTCTCTGAAGTTTGGATGAAATCAACTGAATTTATTTATTTATGGATCCATCAGCTGACAAATGAAGTTCAGTCCATTTGATGAAAATCTGAATCTCTTGTACAGAATGACCACGTGAACATTAAAAAGATCACATAAAAAACTCACTCTCTCCTAACACCAACTTTCTCACCATCGACAGGATCTTCTAAAAATGGACAGGCTATTTTCTGAGAGAGCTGATTGGTCAGAAGGTGTCGTTTTTCTACTCCTTGATCTCTTATTCAGATCTTAAACTGCTCTGGAGCAGGTTAGCTGTTCAGCATACGTTACCACGGTGATTCATCCCGGTAAAAAGTGAACCAGCTTCGTAGAAGAGGAAATCCAGGGTTAACCCAGAAGTTACCTCACTAAAGAAAATCCAGCTTCGTAGCATTGTAATGTGCATCTTTCTGTCGACAGTCTAATCTCTTCTTAGCTCTCCTTCTTGATGTATTTAACTATTCCTGAAAAAACTCTACCAGATCAGCAGCTGTCAATCATTGTTAATCGAGACGCAGGGTTTTCAACTTTAGTTTTTTAATTATTTAAAAATGCTTAGTTTTACTTTAAGTTTTTGTTAGTTCCAGTATTAGTTTTGGTCTCTTATTGACTGAAGTCAATAAGATTGATAGAAATCCTCCTCCCTGACACCCATAGGCCAGTTAGAGGAGCAACACAAGTGTCTATTTTTGCAATATTTTAAAGACACCAATGCTGTCAGTGTCTTTTTTTGTGTGTGACAGTCTCATTCTCACTGTTCTTTTGACCACCTGGCCTCTCTTTCTCTCCTCTTCAGGTATATTTGGAGTAAAGGTTTGTCTTTCTCTGATTTCGACTTTACATGTGTTCTTTTCCTTTCATTGTGAGTTTACTAAATAGCTGTTATTTTAGTTCCAGAGGAGACAGTATCAGATGAGTTTGGCATATCTGACCTCATGACCTCTGCTTTCTGTCTCCCTCAGAGCACAAAGGTCCATGCAGCCTTTGGTCTCAGCATATGGAAGTAGGAAGTAAGCTCTTCTCTCTGTTCACCTAAACATTATTTAAACTATACCTGAAAACACACAAACTCTCTCTCTCTCTCTCTCTCTCTCTCTCTCTCTCTCTCTATCTATCTATCTATCTATCTATCTATCTATCTATCTATCTATCTATCTATCTATCTATCTATCTATCTATCTATCTATCTATCTATCTGAATCATATTTAATGCTTTATGTATCATTTTCAGTCAGTGTTTGTGGTGTAATGTCCTCTCAACAGTTTCACATTATACAGTTAAAATTATTAAAACACTGATTAACTTTTCTTATGATAAATCATCTGCATACATATTATACAGAAGTATTGTCTGTACATTATGTTGAGCTGTACTGTCTGTTCTAAAATCTCATTTGGAGTGTTTGTCCATTTTTCCAGATCATTGTACTCTTGTTTTTCATACTTAATCTGTACGAGTGAGTGATAAACAGTCTTCAGTAAAGTCTTACTCCAGTATCCTTCTTAACAGCAAGTAAACACACTGTAGAGTTATTATTCATTTATTCAAGGCTCCAGAACGTAAAGGGATATTGTTCAGCATGGTGGTGTTACAAAGGGCGTGTGTGTTTGTATGTACATCAATCTGTATGCAGACTGTGGTGGACAGGTCTGGACCAAAAAGTCCAGGGTCAGATTTACGTTCCAGTCCACCCCTGATTACTACACTAAGGAAATAACAAAATCCAAGCTTCCATACACACAATGTCGTGTTGACAGCATCCCATGCAAAAGAAAACTCAGCTGGTAGTTAAGATCAAGTCAGATTTAGTCTTTGAGGTGTTTGTAACATCTGGCCTCCAGTCATTTCATGTCTTCATTTTCCTTCCTTTGATTATTTGTAGGTGAGAACCTGGAGGACAAAGCAGCTCTACTCCAACACAAAAGATTCAGCCATTGAGCAGGAACAGGCCCAGAACCTGCTTCTTGGGTTTTGTTGTTATTCATCATTTGTTAGATCAGTGTGTGTCAACCCTTCTGGACTGAACTCTGGGCCTTTGATTTGGTCATTTTACTGATGTTCTGTTTCCCTTCAGTTGTTTCTGTGTTTTACATGTAGTCTTCTTTTATCTCATGTCAGCTGCTATGTGTCTGATGTATTATTTTATTTATTAATCTCCTGTACAGCACTTTGCTCAACGGCGGTTGTGTGAAAGTTGGATTCGATTTTTTTTCTCCAAGGTTGAAAAAAGGGTCGGTGTCTGAAGTCAGACTGATCATTGACCACATTTTTTTTTCTTTGGCGTTCAACTGATTTTTGTAACAAAAACTTCACAAACACCACGTTTCAATTTTATGAGCTCACACTTTGTGAGATTCATATAATTCATATAGTGCAATAATATATATATATATATATATATATATATATATATATATATATATATATATATATATATATATATATTCATGATCAGTTATTTCTGTCCCTCATTTTCTTTTTGATTCTTTTTCTTTATGAAGAGAATTTAAGTCTGAGAGGAAAACACCTGTGAGGTTTCATTCATGATCATGAGGTTTGTGCAGAGTAACAGGATTTCTGTTTTCCCTGAGATCTTATAAAGAACTAATATCCAGAGTTCCTTAGACATCATAAACTAGGTTATATTAATGAGTTTCACGGTTCATGGTCAGATACGCTCCAGGCTGAATAATTAATCATTTAATAATGACGCATTTTACCGTTAAAGCTTCAATGGTGAAAACCAACGACCCGCTTCACGTCCTCACAGGTGAACGTGCCCTGCTGTGTTTACACACCTGACGTCATGACGTTCTCCACTGCTCCAATCTCCATGAAGCTCAACGTAAAAAATGCGTTTTCTAGAATTTAACCAGGATCTGATTTGATGAACATCCTTTTAAAATCTTTTAGGAACACGCTTTGTGTGCCCAACGAGTTCACTCCATCCCTGCACACAGCAGGCAACAGCTGCTGCACAGTAGAAATGAGAGGTTATCTCAGGAGGATGGAGCAGGTGCAGCCTCACACCTGTTCCACTTTAATACAACATAAAAGTCAAGTTTGTGGGGGAAGCTGCAGCACACCTGAGCCAAACCTGAGGAGCTGGAGGGCATTGTGTAGCTGTCCTTGATAAATCCTCCACATGTTTGTGCCTTTAAGAGGTTGGGATCAGGGTGCTGAAGAGGTTTATGCTCTTTTTTTGTACATCTGTTAATGCACATAGATTTCTGACACATTGATTACAAATATTTATTTTATTCTCAAGTAAATCATCACAGAAAAAAGAACTACAGCACATACATTTAACAAACTGAAAAGACGCCAACACACTGGAAACACCTTAAATAGACTGCAGCACACTCCCCATTAGGTCTGCACTCTGCACGTGTACATGTGCTAATGTTTGCAAGTAAAGGGAACAGACAGAGGAAGAGAAAACGATCTTATCAGGACTGTGCAGGTACAACCTCAAACAACAGAGGAAAAAGGGGGAAGAGGGAAAAAACTGTCTGTCATGTTCACCATCAATAAAAAAAGAATCAAGTTGCACTCTCCTGGAACACCAATTATTAGTTTATAAAGTAGAGGTGTACAGTCACAAAGTTTGAGGATTTCTCACTCAGGGGGAAAACAAGAAAACACATAAGCTTGGTGAGATAACTTTCTGGCACGTTTAGAGCTGTTGTTTTATTTTTTTTTTTTACTGTACAGGAAGAAAAAACAAACACAGTGAGGGTTTCTACTTGGAGGCCAGATTCCTGATGTTCATGATCAGCCTCTTGCTGTAGTCCTTATGATCAACAGGCTTCACCTCCATCACTGAGGCCTTGATCCTGGATTCATCCTGTCAAATACAAACAAGATCAAGTTGAGCAGAGTGAATCATACAGCTGCACATCCATATCAACAGACCTGGTTTCAAAACTCTCAGTGCACACAGGTCTTTCTCTTTCATCTGCTGCTTTGGCAGGAAACAGGAAACAGGAAACAGGTGCCACATGGGAATCAGATGGAAAGAGCCATCTGGTAGGACTGGGGAAGTGTTTCCACTGCATGTCCTGTTTGAATGTTTGCACGGTGCACATGGATACAAGCTGATCAAGAGTGATGCACCTGCTCTCACGTTTAAGGAAGCTGGATGCTGCATGATTGAGGAAGTCTGGTTCATGTTGGAGTAGTGTGACTGCAGACCGTACTCTGTCTCTACCAAAGCAGCAGGTTGCTGTCTATGGATTGCTGAAATTAGAGTTCAAACATGATCTTTCCACCTCATGTTTGAAGCGTGAATTTAAAGTGGCAGCCGTAGTTTGAGGATTACAAAACGTTGCACAAAGTGTTCAGCGAGGCCTGCAGTGTAAACAATGCACTGTTTTAAGCCTGACTTAATACAAACAGAGAGGTTGTTTATAGGAAACTCCACAGGGCACCTTTAAGTGCTGTGAAAGAAAACACCTGGGTTTCTTAAAGGTCGTCACTTCATTTTCAGGGAAAGTGTTGTAAAGCTGCTAATTGAAAGTAACTATGGATGCAGTGCCCTTAAATGTGATTACTGTAAACAGTAAAGCCCCAGGGTTCAGATTTATACACCAATACATGGACGGATCCATTCATATTAATTTACCTGATTATTGAGAAGAGGATAAAAAACGAGCCTGTTAGGAAACCTCATCAGCTCCATTAATGTGCACAAACCTTTTCTCTGTTTGTGTTGAGGAAGCCCAGATTCAAATACATGCACAGGAGAAATAAAAGTCACACTAAGTGAACTAACGTCCATGATTTAAAGAGTATGAATGGGCTTAAAGAGAGAAGCATGATCAGATCAATCAAATGTAAACACTGATGATGATGATGGGTTTGTTACAGATGAGGTGAGGTGTTGATCCACACTTGAACAACCTGTGCTGCTCCCCTCCAGCTATAGCATATATATATACATACATACATATATATATACATATATATATATATACATACATATATATATATATACATACATATATATATATACATACATATATATATACATACATATATATATACATATATATATATATATATATACATACATATATACATACATATATATATACATATATACATATATATATATATATATATATATATATATATATATATATATATATATATATATATATACATATATATATATATATATACATATATATATATATATATATATATACACACACACACACACACACACACTTCAGAGTCCCAGCCCAATCAGTTCCTCTCTAGAAAACAAACCTCTATCTGTGTGGCCTTACAGGAAGTGGTGACCAGAACCAATCAGTGTGTGTGCTCTCACAAAGCCACAGAAAACCAGCAGCAGTCTTGGACTGACAGATCTATTTGTTTTGGTTCTCTCTCTCTCTCTCTCTTTCTCTCTCTCTTTCTCTCTGATGGTTGTGTCAGTCAAAGGAAAGCAGAGCACTCTTGTTTATAAATGGGAAGCTATGAAAGAGGAAAACCCAGACAGGTGACAACACAAAGTGTCTGTTTACTGACTGTTTAAAGCCATGACGGAGCGTTCGGATCAAAGCTGCATCTTTTTTCTTCTTCGCAGCTTTTGAACACAACCATATTATCTATTTGATGCTGCGACATGGTTCACCTACAAAGCAAGGCCAGGTGACAACAAAGCTGCAGGCATTTTATCTGACTAATTCACATTCCTGCTTTACTTACATTGTACGTTTCCAGCTTCACTCTGCTGCGGAAAACAAAGGTGTTGAAGTTTGCTTGCTGGAAGACTTCATCAAAGGCGGCTTCGTTCTGGAAATGACAACATCTGATTGGCTCAATTTCAGGAGGAACACGTATTCTTTTAATCATGCGCCGGTTTCATCGTGGTCTCAAGTGAAAAACAAATCAAGTGTCTGATAAATGAACACTGAAAAGAGCCTCCTGTGGTTTTCTAAGATATTATGTCTGCAGGAAACAAAGCACAGAGGGTGTCTGGAGCATCAAGTGTGTGTGTGTGTGTGTGAAACAAAGTCTGAGTCTTAGCTCTTGCCCTGGTCATTTCCTGAGGCAGGTGTTAGTTTCTGGAAGGAGATCTCACCGAGTCCTTGAGCTGCCCCAGGTAAGCTGCGTTTTGGCCGAGGATGGCCTCTGCACTCTCCTGGAAGCAAGTCACCCACTGGTTGTCTCCATAATCTGCAATATTAGCCTGTGAGATAATAGAGACAGAATGAGGTGAGAGACAACAGACTCATTGGTTCTGTGTACACAATTCAAGATGAACGTAGTTCTGGTCTCAGAGTTCTGTTTTTAAGGCATCGTCACATCTTGTAATTATTATTATTAATTAGCCCGTATCCTGCTGGTTCACCTGGCAAAGCGTGCAGAGTTACACCGTTACATACAGAGCACCAGAGAAAACTCACAGCCTATGCTTCAGAGGGTCAAGAACAAACAACATGTTGCTTATATCAGGTGCCCTGCAGTTTCTCTGTTGATGACAGAGAGTTTTTGATGTCCATGTCGTTTGTCTTTTCAACAGCTCTTGTCTAAAAGAAAAGCTGAGCTGCCATATCTTCACCTGTGCAGAATGGAAATTAACAGGTCATAACTCTTAATTTAAGAAAAAAAAGAAAGTCTTAAAGTTTAGCTGCAAAGAGCAGATTGGAGCCAGCGTGGAATCACAGGGAGCGAGCCATCAGAACAGAGAGCTGCTCGAGTGTTGGGAGGTGAAAAGATGGATTAGGAAGCCAAGTCAAGAGAAAAGAAAGAAATGGGAAAGGAAATGATGAAGCTCATAGCCTCAGCAGAAGCAGGTATGTGCATTAGCATAGATGTGCATGAGCGTGTGCAAGCAGAGTTACTCACAGAAAGGATGAGGCGGTATTTGAAGTTGGGGAACTCTTTGTCGCACTTCTCACAGCGGAACATGCCGTTCTGTTGATCCACCACTTTTTTGTTGCAGTCTTGGCTGGGACAGGCCTGGTACAGGCAGTTCTCCTTGCGCAGGTAGACCACGGTAGCGATGCAGGTGTAGTAGTCGGCCTAAAAGAGGACATAAACAAACATCTGAGTGGATGTCTTTCCTCTCCCAGCCTTTGTGTTTGTATGTTCAGCATGTTGACTGTAGAATTCTTGGGATGAACTGCAGGAATTAACATGAACATGACATTTCCTGGAGCATAAATGCTGTACGAACTGTCATAAAGCGACTCTGTGCGAGCTTGGTACCCAGCCTGAATTCTAATGACTCTGCAGCAGATGCAAACCAGCACTGCAGCTTCTGCTTTGCTACAGAGGAAGTAAACTCTGGAGGGCTGCTAGACATAAACAGGCTTCAGGGGAGCTTTCCAACTCAGCGTTGAGAGCACCTCAGTGAGGGACGTAAATCTCTCATTAGATAGGGAAGTTTTGATAGTTACAGATGAGATGTGTCGTGTCTCCTCCTCCAGAAAGGTTCCCTCATGAAGCCTGGACCCTGATGCTCAGGACAGAAAGTCGTCTCGGAGTAACGGCTGATTGTTTTGGACAGAGTCTCCCTCCTCTTACTAACTTCAGTATTGGCTCTGACATCAGAGGACACAGGGGCCCTGCACGCTTTGATCAGGCCTAAACCTGCTTGTTTAGAGTTCAGGAGCAGAGCAGCTATGTAAATGTTAACCTTAAACCAAGGCTGGAGAAGATTCACAGAGCTGTTCTTTATGAAAAGGTTAAAGCATCTTTAAAACAGGTTAGTCCCACCATTCAGAGTCATTTTTAATAAAAACACATTAAGAGAGGACTCGCTAGGGGACACTGGGATGGGGGGTGAGCACTTACTGTCAGAAAGGGCACAGGAGCAATGAGGAAACAGGGAATTGTGACACAAAGGCTTTGTGACAGCTTTAATTAATTGCACCACAATTTGCTTGGGGAGGGTCCTGAGAAATATGAGAGTGAAAAATATCTGCTGTCTACAGCAGGAGTAAACCTGGGAAAACACTAGGGCTGCCACATACAATTATTTTGATAATCGACTAGTCATCGATTATTTTTTGTGATTAGTCGACTATTCGGATCAAACATAAATTGCAGCTTGTTGCACCAGCATACAGCTAACATCATTAGCTTCCAGCTTCAAGTGTTTAAGGTATGTGCTAACTAAAAATGAAGACAGTTAATATCATAGTTCATTCAGCTTTTAATGAACTTTGCAGCTTGTAGCAGCATTTCTGACATTTTTTTAATGTACCAATTTTCTATTCAAACATGACATCGCTATTAAGTAGGTAGCTCCCTGTTGACATTAATGTTAGCAGCCAACTAGCCAATTAGCTTACCCAGATTGTCATTCTTCGTCAGAAAATAAATCAGCCACGGCGTGCTGTCTTTTCAGATGCTCGTGCATCGCCGTCGTTCTGTCATGGAAGGACATTTCTGCTTTGCAGATTTTGCATTGCACACTTTTCTCCTTTATTTTGGAAAAATGCTCCCAAACTTTCGAGCTCTGTTGCTGGCTAGCCATGATACTGTTGAGCATCACTTTTCCAGTGACATCACAGGTTACCCTGGTTACCACTTCTGCACGTATGCGTCAAGGACAGAACGGCAGACGGGACAGGGGAAAGTACAGCGGCAGCTTTGAGGGAAAAATAAAGTTTAAAAAAATATTAAAACGACGACGTCGATTATTAAATAAGTCGCTGACGAATTTGATCGTCTGCAATGTGCACTGTGCAGAAATGCAGCTTCACTGTGAGCACTTTTATATTTGTTGTTTGAGACTCAACACTAGCCTTTCAGTTGGTCCCTGAATGTCTACAAAGAATCAAAGAATCCTTCTTGAATAATAAGATCACATCTCAGGTTGCCATATTTCAAATGTGTGAGTGCTTTAAAGCAGACTGGATCACAGGTTTACCTTGTCTCCATGGCCCAGGTGCTCGTTCTTAACATCAGACAGAGTCTTCCAGTTGGTGTTTCCTCCACCACCACCCCCACCCCTGGCCTCTGTCACAGACTGCCCCTCTATGGCGTGACCCTCCTTGTCATACCTGTATGAAGCAGAGAGAGAGAATACCGGACAGTGAGCAGATACCCATTCAAAGCTGACATGCATGTATCAGTGATGGTCACCTTTTTTCACCTCAGAAAAAGAAACTTACTTTGAAAACAGACATTTCCTCATCTCAAACATTTACAACGTTGGTATCCCCAGACCACCTTCTGGCATCACTTCTTTAAATAAAGGATCTTAAAAGAAGAGAAAACTTCCCCCAGTGACTGTGTGTCTAATGTGAGCATCAGAGCCAAACTCTGTTGTATAGGATGCAGAGAGCTGAGACAGAACCACATGCCTTCATGTAGACCACCAACACTGAGAGATGATGTGCTTGCAAAAGTTATCTATGTTCTCAACCGTGCTGCGTCAGGTGCACCAGTGAGACCTACAAAAATCTTGTTCGCACTATTAAAACTTTGGTCACCATCTGGAGTCCTGAAGTTGCTCTTCCCAACCCTGACAACAGCAGATGAAATGACAGAGCGCTGAGAAGGTGCTCTAACGGGGCCAGTTGTTGCATGTATAGTATAATATAGTATATAGTATATTCAAGTGGAGTGAAAACAACACAGTTCCACAGATTAAATATGATTTACATTCATATGTAATGCGTCACTGAAGCGACCTCATAAACCACGAGGACCAACTCAATGGATGCTGTCATCGTTTCACACAGAGACTGTTTTCTGAGTTTCTTGTGTTTGTTTCACAAGATACACGGAGTGCGCTTGGACACGTGTGTGTGTGTTTGTGTGTGTGTGTGTGTGTGTGCATCTGAGCTGAACTCGGCTCTGCACAGGACAGGGACCAGAGGAGAGTTGAGAACAAGAGACCATCCCTCCATGGAAATGAAAGAAATAACATGAGACCATTTAGTCTGTTCAATAACGGAGGGAGAAAAAGGTTGGGGTCAACTGATCTACAACCCTTCTGCTCACTCACCAGCCTCGCAGCTTGTACGCCTCGGGGATGTCTGGGTTGATCATCAGGGTGCTGCTGAAGGATGCAGAGAGGGAGCGGCCTCCGTAGTCTGAGAGCTTCGCCCCCTTAATGGCTAAAATGGGCTGACCAGATCCATCAAATGTCTCTGCCTACAAATAAGATAATGACAGACCAGAGTCATTAGAAGTTTGTTGGTCTTTGTTTTTGTAGGGATTTAATTCATGCAGTTTATGGTGGATCAGTTTATACATTCAGCACAATGAGGAAAAAGTGAAGATCAAGAGCTGCCCCATGCTGACACACTTACACTTACAAAACTCACACCAGAAGATCAACCATTCATTCAATCCTTTATTTATTCTGGAAAAAGACGTTGAAGTTTCCCCCATTTCAATGTTGACAAGATGACAAAGATATTATATGAACGACAACAACAATGAACAACACAAATCAATCATCAGAAAATCAAAAGAACCAGTTAAAACTGTTCTAATAAGAGGAACCATTGTCAGTAATCAACAGGGCCTGACCCATATGGATTTTTTGAGGCAGATGCTGACTCCGATATTTGGTTATCAGGTTTTTCTTCTTTTTGCCAATCAATCAGGTGATTAATTTTAAAATTTATAATGAATAAAACGACTTTTTTCATCCCTTAATGCTTACAACCACACAGAGATGAATTTAGGGATGCACCGAAATGAAAATTTGTGGCCGAAGCCGAATAAAATATAAACGCTTGGCCGAATACCAAATAGGGCTGTCACTTTTTCAAAAAATCCTATTGAACTAATATTAAATGACCCGTCATTCTTCGAATATATTTGAATATCCCCTCCCCTGCTCGCGCTCTCCTTAACAGTCTCCTTAACAACAAGAGAAAGCTTCGACAGCTTTGAATAAGAAGGTCAAACATATAACTGATACTCAAGCCGAACAGCCCGTCTTCATTTCTTCATTATTTGCCAGAAACACAAATCTATCAACTTGATTGGGATCAAGTGTGACTCTCTTTTTGTTTCCAATATTACCTGCACGGTACAATTCACGCACGCGCACATGATCGCCGTGACCGCTCCTCTCGACAGTTATTTAAACAATAACGGGGTGTTAGAGGGCTGTGTGGGACCAAAACAACTTAACATGAACCAAAAAGTCTCTAAAGTTATAATCCTGTTCTCTGTCTCACTCTACTGACTCTGATCAGACCGCGCTGCGTGTAAAACGTTTTTGATAGACGCTTCATGGTGACGTAGGCGAGCCGTGCGCGCGCCCGAAGTCTGCTTCATGTTGGAGTAGTGTCCGCAGACAGACCAGCGGAGGAGCGGCGCTTGTTTGAAGGTGAAGCAGCGGGTTGTTGTCTGCAGACAGAGGAGTTTCTTTCACATAGGCTGACATCTGAAGGATACCGCAGATATTCCAATGGAGAATTAGAATTCAAATATGAACTTTTCACCTCATCTTCAAAGCTTGAATAAAAAGTGACAGACCTATCATGCTGTCAGCTGCCAACATCTTTAGACACACACACACACCAGTCTTTCCTCGTCTCTCACTGCAGTCACAAGGTTAGAAAGCTCGTATTGGTTTTTGCGGCACATTTAAAGCACTTCAGACCAAACACTGCTCCCTTAGTGAAGGAGTTTCTTCATCTCCAGGTCTAATGTTCATACTTACAGTTTCTCCCCACAGCGTGACGGTCACCACCTTCCCAGACATGTCCATCAGATCCACCGTCCTCTTGGACACCTCTCTGTTGGACTTGGTGGTGAGACGGGTCACTTCATCCACACTCTTACACACTCCAATTACATCTGGATGAAGACAGTACACACAAGGGTTAGCAGCACAAACTGGATTCATTGAAGCTGTGACCTCTCTAAGCCCCATATGATCTCAGACTATGATCTGAGAGTCCTGAAAACACATGAGGGAACATTTGTGTGAGTGCAGATAATCATGTTCTGTGTGGATGGTTTAAATAGTTCCTGGTTTTGGAAGACATTTCCCAACATCCCTTTCAGTATTTTGCTGAGCTTACATTAAGAAAAACATCCCTCCTAGAACCAGGCTCTCAAACCAGGTCCCTTCTCCACAGGAGCTGGTTTGGTGCTTGTGCCTGAATTTGCACCAGTTGTTTCTGTTTCAACCAATAAAGAACCAGCCTGAGGTGTAAAAAACTGGTGCTCAGCCGGCCCCACTTATTTGTTGGGCCAGAGCAAAGAACCGAAGACACCGGGTTCAAGTCTGACCGGTGGCTACTTTCCCCACTTTTCACCCTGTTTCCCGCTCTATCCACAGTCCTGTCCTCTCACATTAAAGGCATAAAGACCCCCCCCCCCTCCCTCCAGTCTGGGGTCACAGAAAAAAAAGGGGTTGTCTGCAGATTGACTGACATTTCTGTCTCTCCTTACCAATGATGGAGTCTTTCTCTCTGCTTTCCAGGTCAGAGATGGACACAAAGTCGCACTGCACCACGGGGACATCACTGCTGTCTTCACAGGGGATGATGGTGCTCTCACCGTTCAGCGTCATCTCGTAGTCGTTCTTCACAGACGTGTACTGCTTGTTGGCGATCTTCAGAGAGCACTTGGAGATGTAGTAGACCTGGGTCATACAGATGGATGAACCCGTGTGTTAATCACAGATCACCTGACTGAACCGTGCAAACGAGATACGCCTTCAGACGATCTGCGGCTGGCAGATGATCAGAAGCTGCTTATTGTTTGGACAGAGTGTAGCCAGATGACTCATTCATAGTCCACAGCCTAATAAGTCTTTGACAGCACAGTGAGTGACACATAACAGGACACAGGGAACCGTTACCTGTGGGGACATCTCACCTTGCCAACCTCAACAAGGCTGAAGAATTTGTCCACCTCCTGGTTGAAGCCTGTCAGACGAATCTCCCCCTGTGAGAAGAGATGGATGTGGAAGCAGGTGAGGGACACTTCGGGATTTTAAACCTCTTTTATCTTTTCAGGAATAACAAAGGGACACGTATGACACTTACACTCTCATCCACCACCTCCATGGAGAAAAGTTTGCCTTCACCACGAGAGTTGCTCCAGGTGCGGATGCTGCTCTTGTTGGTCACGCGGGCGCGAATAGTCCACCTGCGGGACAAGAGCATATCAGAAGTTATTCAGACCTCTTCAGAGAAAACCTTCAGAGCCAGAGTTGAAGGGATTATTTTTATTTTTCCATTTCCGTCTTCAGGGCTTCTTTATTTGAATCCTGGTGGTCTTTCAGACAATGACAACAAAACACAAGGAAGAATATGTGGTTAAAGCGTGTTCCTTGAGGACAGGACATGAGGACAGTAGAGAGAAGAGGTCTGACTCATGATGGGGGTCACAGCCTCTGTACCAGGGTTGTTACAGATTTATTTTTCTTTAGTTTTTATTTTATTTTGACTTTTTGTTTTATTAGTTTTATGTAGTTTTTAAAGGTGATTTTCTAGTTCAGTTGAGCCTTTTAGTTTTAGTTGACTTGTTATTAGTTCCAGTTGTTTTGTTATATGGGGTTGTTGTCAGGAGCCAGTTTAAACAATGTCAGAAAAGTATTGTGTAGTATTAGAACTCTAAACATCAAACCTTTGTAAAAAAATGTTTTACATGTTTAAAACAGAAAGCTCCTCATCAGTGCTGTCTGTCCTGTGGTTGTCTGGTGCTGATTTTCGACAGCAATAGTGTGGTTTGTTTGATCCAGATAGTTTTGTCTTATTGGTTAGATGGTCAGCACTGGCTGGCACTGAGGGCCAATCAGCCTACCCTAGTGTTGCAACGGTTCAATTCATTAACACTGATAAAGACAAATGGTTACAAATGAAATAAAAAGATTATTAGAAATCTAAAACAGAGATCAGAATGAAGAGTTTATAGGTTTAAATAAAAGCTCATTGCATTGAAAGGATCCACTTGGATTATAATAATTATACCATCATTACATTAGTGGTTAATTTGGTCTCAAAATAATACAGACAATAACATTGTTTATCAGCAATTCTTTGTAGGACAATATATTGTTTGGCAAAATTCGTTATTGTTACAGACCTAGAGACACCCTGGCCTGAATCTGTAGTCTTTTTCAGGGATAAAGACACCATTTCCCATGAGCACCATTATCCACTGTCATAAGCATGTTCCTTGAAATAACCAGTTTTGGTGCTGATAATCACATTTAGAGCTGTGGATTATGAACAGGCACAAATGAATAAAAATGAGGATATTTCAAGATCTTTGAGGAAGTCTTCACTACAAGCACTCACTTGGACTGGTACGGGTTGAGACTGGCGATGGGCACAACTTTGGAACCGCCCCCTGGAGTACTGGGCATAGCAGAGGAGGCCTTCTTCCCAAAGTCTTTGTTGAAACCTCGTTGCACTGTCTGAGGAGCTAAAAGAGAAATGAATGATCAATGAAGAGCAGTGATGGAGAGAAGTCAAGAGAGGAGCACATACTGTGGATTATTCATCAGAAGCCAATTAAAAAAAAATCAAACTTCTGTGGATTGCAGCTGCTTGATCGCTGTGATTATCTCACTTCATGAGGGAAGTTTCATCAAAAAAGAAACCTAATGACTTCAAGGAAATCCACCAGCGCTGACTTGAGTCAAAAAAGAGGAAAGACAGAGAGGAAAACAAAAATCCTGTCAACTTCAGAGGAGGGGGAAGTGTGATCCAGCGTTTCTGTGAGAAGGATGATTCCTCCTTAGGAGAGCGCTGCAGCCTGACTTTGAGATGTTTCCATTTGAACAAGTGCTGCACATTTGATTTGTGTGCCACTCACATGGAGGATTAGAGCTCAAAGTGTCCACTTCAGTCCTCCCACTTTGCCAACCACTGCACTTCTGGTAATTGAGCCCCCAGATCAGGCAGCACACACAGAGGAATGAACAATGAGTGTGCTGATGAAAACACGATGAGTCTTCATCAGGGTTGAAATCTGTTTCTGGGTATGTTTGTGTTCTCCTGAGCCTCCCAAAATAGATAAATGCTGTTGTGTGTGCACAGGCAGACATCACCAGCCATCAGCACAGGCTGACAGTGTGTACAATGCCAAGCAGCCACATGGAGAAGAGTGAACAGCAGCACGTAGAAGATGTTTTCTTAGCTTAAAAAGCAAGAATCTCCCAACTGTGTTGTCAGAACAACTCGTGTCCTGCCAGTTGTGGGTCAGGAAGCTCAGAAAGACGTGGAGAAATGCTGCCATCTTGTGGAGATTTATGAGCTGTTATTTTTTTTGTTTTGCTAATTTGTTTACACCACTTGAGCATTTTAATTTCTGTTTTCTAGTTGAAATAAAAGCCTCTGTACCTTCATTTTGATTAAGATTTTGCTGTTGCAGAGGTGGGCGGGGTTCAGGGTTGGCTGTCGGCTGAGGGCCTTTAGCTGCACCTGTAAGGACGTTAAAAGAAGTGATTAATTCAACTCTTCAGTCAGAAGCAGGTATCGTCATGAGACGTGTTTTGCTTTACCCTCAGTGAATGGAATGGGGTCTCCAATTCTTCCTCCAACAGCTTCAGCGGGCTTAACAACCTCAATTTCTAGAATGATGACCACGCGCCTGTGAACAGACAGAACGAGCGCTTTGACATGTTTCCATGACAGAGAAATGATCACATCTGCTGAATTGGGTTAAATACTGGCACTGATGAGAAATGAGAGAAAATCGCGTACCGCCCGTCCTTCAGTATATTGGTCACATGTCTCTTCAGAAGGCAGATGCAGTTTGGGACCAGTTGGTTTTCTTCAGCCATGTAGTTCAGCTGAGTTGAGAGCATGAAGGCTGCAAAGGTGCAACATTCAGATGACAGTGGTTCAAAGATGAAAGAATGAATGAATGAATGAGGGCTTCATTTCCAACACATGAGAAAACAAAAACAATTCAAAAAACAGAATATTAACATGTTGGAAAAGGAGGAACAAGCTGATTTAACCCCACTCCTTCTCAACTTCTTAATTAATTAGTATTTAGTTTACATTCCTCCATATCCTTATCCCAAACTCACGAAAACATCCACATCATGTCTCCTCTTCCCTGTATCTTTCCAAAATCATTTGTTTCTATTTGTTTTTAAACTCGCTGACGCTTTGATTAGGGCTGGGGATCGATCAAAAATGTTCCATTCCTGTAACAATACAGATACTTCAATTTGATTCTGATTCCTGAACGATACTTTTTTAGAATCAATTTTACATCAATTCTAACAAAAAGAAAATCACATTACACCTTAGCGTACAAATCTTAAGTTTTATTTTTCAGCTTTATTATTTTTCTACCTTGAGCAGTTTCTTACACACATAAATAAAACAACTAATAATAGCCAGTGCAAAGGAACAGTTGCAAACAAGTGACCGGTCACTATATACTGAGTACACCGTGTTTATGACTACAAATGAACTTTCTTTTGTCCATTCTTATTTTTCTAAATTTCAAATATGAGCCCTCCTCCTTTATCTTTAGCTTCAGACATGACCCAAAACAAACAAACAGCACGATTCATTTGCATGCAGTCGTCTGCCCTGGCTGCAGCTTGGAGGGCCTGTTGTGAGTGTTTGGATGGGGAGGGGCTCATCACCTGCTGCTTGTTGAGAAGCAGTGAGTGCAGGAGATCAAAACATGCTTTCACTCTGTCCCCAAACTCCAGCAAAGACTCCTGATTTAAGCTTTTTTGAAAACAATACGCTAGAGGGGTCTGAAAGTCACTAAATACAGCAACAGAGATGCTAAGTTGGCAACATCAGTGGTATTATCAGATCTTGATCACATGATTAACCCTTTGAGTACTGAAACATGGCACCGAAAAACAAGGCCTTTTTTGATACTCTGTACTACCAAAGCATTTCAGTCAGTGACAAAAAAAGACCTCAGTTCAGTAACCAGCCCTCACTTGGACATGGTTTCAGATCCACTCTTACTCCATCATTTGTTACGCAGATTTTTTTCAATGCATTACGACATCTCTGCATCTTCAACCCCCCTAAATCACACCTTCCCTCTCTTTCTTAAATATTTTCTGAAGATGACTTGGTCATAAATTGTACCTGGCTTTGTGCAGGAATTGTGCTGTTTGTGATTCTACAGGTTTCTTTTCTATTAGGCTTTATGAATAACTGATAGGTGTGGTCAAGATAATGGCATTAACAATGACTGATGAAGGCTGAATAGTGACTCTAATGAACTCTGTGCAGTAATGTAAGTAAGGTAAGCGCAGCAAACAGAACAGAATGTGGAGAGATCTGTCATACAAAAAGTGCTTTGCTTCGGTCGTTACAGAAATGCTTCTAGATATTTTAATTCAGATTATTTAATGAGACTTCCATCAAACTTTTTGTCATTTATCATCACTCCAAGAAATTTAATTTGTGTACTCTTCCTATATCAACCCTCTCTATCTGTAACTGTGCCCAGTGATTTATTTTTCTGTTACCAAATGTAATTTTGTTTTGCATATAGTGATGGCTTGTTCTTGTCAAACCAATATTTTATTTTGATGAACTCTGAAGTGATATTGTCCAAAAGTTGCTGTAAATTCTCACCTGAACCAAATATGTTTATATCATCAGCAAATAAGATGAATTTGAGAGTCTGTTATATAACACACTGGTCTATGATGTAGATGATGAATAGTTCAGGACCCAACACTGATCCCTGTAGAACACCACACACAATGTCCAGACATCTTGATTGCTTCCTATTTTCCAGGTACCTTCTTATCTATTCTCGTGCCAGTCCCCTGATCCCATATTGTTCTGATTAACTGATTAATATCTCATGCTTTATTGTATCAAATACTTTTTGTTTGGATCTATTAACACACCAACAGCACATTTTTTTATCTGCAGAATTTGTAGCTTCTTCTTTTAGTTCAATTAAAGGTTGTGATGTTGACAGGCTACAGATTCTTAGCTTCTTCTATCAACGCACTGGAATGATTGATATTTTAAGAACACATAGGACAGCAACCCTTTGACAGTGATACATTTTTTTTAATCAACTAAAACCAAGAAAAAAAAAAACTTTTTAAAAATCTTCTCAGTCATTTTAATTGGATTATATCTTTTAGAGACAACCAAGGACCTCAGAAGATTTGTTTACCGACTATGAAGTTACAACAACTTGTTCCTAAATAAGCAAACAAAGCACACTTTGCAGTATCCTCTTATTACAACGTTTTCTGGACAAATCAGTCAAGATCAAGTTTATTGTTGAGCAGGTAAGTAATGAACTCATAAGTAGAACAAAGCTTGGACTAACTCACAGGACAGAGTGTGTCGTCCATCGCTCATCATCACTCTCCAGCGAGTATTACCACCTCCTCCCTCGAGCCGACGAATGTTCTGAAAGATGAAACAGCCATTAGGTGGTTTAATACACAGACAATGTTACCTTATTCCAAAGATAATGTTTGATTCCATCTTATTATCATCAGATTTCCTTTTCTTTTCAAAAATGTGGTGTTTTAAAAAACATTTAAAGTCCATGAAAAGCAAAATCAGTCATTTCCTTCAAAACACATGAAATAGGTCACAGATGTATTTCCTTAAAACATGTCAAAGTCATTCAACTATTTAGGATTTAAATGTGGAGCTCAGCTTCACAAACTGTGTTTCAGATTTCTGTGTTCAGGATTTAATGGTCGAGTCAGAAATCGTAGCTGTGTTACATCACTGAGCCATCATTAGCATAATCCCGCCCCCTGCTGCCGGGAGCAGAGGTCGGTCATACAGTTGTAAGGCAACAGGAAACCAATACCCACTGTCAGAATTAGTTATCCATCATAGCAGCACCCACAGTCTTCTGAAGAAATGGGTGGATTGATAGTCTAACTGTATTTGTCTAGGCTGAATATTTTCTTGGCACACTTTGGGCCCCTTAGTACCAACTGAGCATTGTTTCAACACCACAGCCTACCTGAGTATTGTTGCTGACCATGTCCATCCCTTTATGACCACAGTGTACCCATCTTCTGATGGCTACTTCCAGCAGGATAACGCTCCATGTCATAAAGCTGGAATCATCTCAGACTGGTTTCTTGAACATGAAAATGAGTTCACTGGACTCAAATGACCTCCACAGTCACCAGATCTCAATCCAATAGAGCACCTTTGGGATGTGGTGGAATGAGAGATTCTCACCGACAAATCTGCAGCAACTGTGTGATGCTATCATCTCAATATGGACCAAACTATCTGAGGAATGTTTCCAGTACCTTGTTGAATCTATGCCACGAAGGATTAAGGCAGTTCTGAAGGCAAAAGGGGGTCCAACCCAGTACTAGGAAGGGGAACCTAATAAAGTGGCCAGTGAGTGTATGTTTCTGTGGTGTCACAAACTCAGAACACAAATATATTACTGTTTTACACGGACTTTAAAGCTCCCATGAAGTGTTTTTTTTTTTTTTTTTTTGGTTGGTTGTGTTTTTGCGCCACCCTGTGGATAATGCACTATCTTCTTGCTGATTATGTTTGGTGCATATCATTAGCCTTGTAGCATAATTGCTGGAGTCACATTTCAAGGTTTTCAGAGAAGAAGAAAAAACATTTTTTTATATTACTTTTGTTATATATATAATTCAGAATACTTCATCTGTAATATTCATACTACCATTACTCATTAATTTACATTTCATTGACTTGGGCAATTATGCTATGAGGCCAACAACATGCAGGTCATGTTTTTCCAACAATAAAAGGTTCCTGCTTTCACTCAACACCCAAACATGTCACTCAGTTTGAATCTCAACTGTGAAAATGGCATGAGGAGACATTTTAGCAACATGCTATAACACATCTCCTGGGCAGGCAAGAGTTTAGAAAATACTTATAGAAATAGAATAGAAATAATTAATCTTGTGACTTGTAGGATTAATTGTTTTGATGGTCATTACTTAGCATAAGTATTAACTTTAGTGTTTCATAGCCAAAGACTTTTCAGAGAAGTTTTAAGATGGGTTAGTGTTAGTTGCTCACTGCTGCACAGTATGAGGCATAAGTCATACTGTCCTGTCATGTTTTACCAAATATCTCTTATAATCTATTTTAAAATGAGGGTGGGAGGATGACTAGTGCATATGGAACTTAGCAAATACAGGAACTAATGCGACAGTCAAGTACAGGAGCAGTGACACTTTTTTTCATTTTTTTTTTTTTTTTTTTTTGTGACTCACCACCAACTGAAGCATAAGGTCGGTTTCACCAGTACCATTGGTCAGAGCCTGAAAACAAAGATCTTGCCTGTTATGCCGTTCTTTTCAAGTTTCAAAACATTTTCAGATATTTCTCAAGTTTGTCATTTCACTATTTGTAATCTCTGACGTTAACTCTAGCTGCACTTGGTGAAAGAGTTGATCCTTGAATTTCAACAAGACAAACGTTAATAATGCTACTGATGTAAAGCTAGCAGTGGAAAACGTTCGTCAAATGTTTTTTTTTTTTTTCATTCTATAGCCTAAATCTAAAACAAACTTAAACTAAACAAAAACTGCATCATGTCAAGTTTCCATTAAGCCTGCTTTGTTTTCAACGTTTCGATTTAGCTTATGAGTTTAACTTGTTATCCTTACCTCAATGGCACCTTCTGAGAGCTTCGTCATCTTGGGGAACGGCTGAGTTAGTGTCAAAAATTAAACTTTACTGAAAATGGCTAGGACAACCGACTCCGTGCTCCTTACACTGAGTATTTGCTGAATTCTGTCTGTGGCGCCAACAGCTTGGACAAACGCGCGAAACTCCTATGTGCTGCGTCTGTTTCCGTTTCCGTTCACAGATCTGGAATCAGTTTTCAGTCCGCGAGTATCATAGATCTAGATGACTGATAGCTACTAAAAAACTGACCGAAAACCAGCTGCTGGGGAGTCAACGCGAGACGTACAGTGACGTCAGGCGCTACACGGAAATGTGTAGGGTTCGTTTTACTGATATAACGGTGCTTAAAAAAGAAAAACCTATGGCCGTTCTCGGCTTCCATAGAAATCTTTCACCGACTATTTAAGTTATTTCTGTCAGGGAATGAGGAAAACTGATCAGAAAGAACACCAAATTACATTTTCTGACTTCCGACTGTGTTGCAGCAAAACGGTGATTTATGATTTACTTTTTTAACCAGCATTCCCCTTAAATATCCCGGGGTTTTTTTTTACAATGAGTTTTTAAATATACCAATTTACATTCAGATACTACAATAGAATGTTGTTTATTAATCCCAAAGGAAAATTCAGCTGTTTAATTAAACAATAATAACATTTAATAATTATATTGACAATGTCTGATTCAGAGAGACAACAAAACTCATAACCAGGATATGACGGAATTTAAATCCATTTATTAGCCAATCCAATGACTTTCATATGAAATAAATGAACTGTAAGGGGATTAGTTTTCTGTGGGTATGAAATATTTCTTATAACAATTTTAAGTGTTGCTTGACAAGAATATTAAATCTAATGCAGCAGAGCTGTAAATGTTTTAAGAAATAATTGTTTCCAAATAGAATATTGGAACCCTCAAGGTGTTTATTATGCAAGAATAGAATACAATAGAATGTACTTTATTAGTCCCTGAAGGAAAATTGAGGAAAAGACACGCATGAAGTATTTGTTGTTTTCACATTTTGTTCCAGTGGTGCCGTACATTTTGTCTGTACAATTGAGAGGTCTTGGGGTTTTTTCCCCATACCACAGAGCAGTTCATAGTCCCTACTTAGGTGGGCCTCCAAATGTGCCAACATGATTCTTATCAATCGGGAATCCCACTTTATCTTTGCTTCCAGGATCACCTCTCTCCAAGATAGGAGCTCCAGGATTCGGATTGTTGATGACACCCATGAAGATCGGCACTTGAGTCTTTTCATCCATAAGTGCAAAGAGGAAGGGTTGGGTGAGGTGGAAAACAGGGTTGGATGCTCTTGAAATCACAACCGTAGTTGCAGCAGCAGCCTCTGCACCCTCTTCATTTACCTCCATGCTGGACTTGTGCATCACACTGGACACCAGCAGGGGGCCGTCTGCCATGTCAGCCAAGTTGGGACTTGTAAACATCTCTCCAAGACCTTAACAGTGCAGAGAAGACAGGCTCAGTCCTGTTCTTTTGTACAATGATTAAAGACAAATAGTGTAGATAGTGATATGAGAACATATTCCTTAATCTTACCCAGTTTGGTAAAAACATCCTTTAATTCTTGTCCATACTCCAGATTGAATTTGGGGACTTTAACCTGAACAGCTCTCTGCTTTGGCAGGCGATTGTACAGGTCAGAGACGTTCAGCTTTGCAGTAAGAGTAGACATGTTCACCTGACCAGACATGGGCATGACTACCAGGAGGCTCATAGACTTCTGGAAGGGGAAGCTCGCAACCTGCAAAAGACACATTACATTTCATACATGGAAACTGTATTTTGTGGTTGTATTGTACATCCAAGTAAATGAAATCTAAGTGAAGAAACGTTCTCATACCTGAGCATCCAGTTCATTATCAATAAATAAACTTAGGGGGTGTTTGGCATCTTCCATCACTTCAACATCAACCATTCTCTTGTCATCAAGGTAGAACACACCTCTGGTGGTGAAACGGGGATCAAATCTGGCTTTCCACTCACCTAATTCAAGAAAAGGATGGGGAATCGGCAAACGTATCTTAAAAGCTGACAGTTATAAGAACACAGTGACGCTCACCTTTGAAATGGACAGCATTAAGGAGCATGACCAGCAGGTTGGGTGGAAAAGCAGACAAGAAGTTAGTCATCTTTCCATTTGTTGCTTCTTCTACCCAATGGTTTACTTGCTCCAGGCTCTCCAAGACTGCCGGCTCTGAGTCATATAACCGCCGGGATTCATTGAGAAACTCTTGCTTTGGCTGAAAACCTAAAATCCAAGAAGCAAACCTCTCAGGCTCAAATTCTCTAAAAACCTGCTAAAGTTTTAAAAAAGTCTGTAAGTTTAAGGAAGTTTAATCAAAAATTCTACTGGGTAAAAACCTTGGCGCAGGAAGATCTGTGTGGCAATTATGAGGTTGCTTCTGAGATGAATTAAGACATTATGCAGAGACTCGTGGTAACAAGGGAGAGCATTATCATGAAGGTGATGCATCAGCAGCTCATGTGTCTCGTTCACTGCACCTGTAAAAATAAAGGGGGAAGTAACTGGTAAAGAGGCGTGTCAGTCTAAGAAGAGCTACAGATGCAGGATGCTGATACAGTCCATCAAATGTGATTCAATATCTGTCAAAAAAATAACACGTCATGTGATGGCTTCATACCTAAAGCCAGCTGGGAAAGCGCTAATGCTATGCTAAAAGGAGATATAATGACATTTGGCTGCTCTGGTGTTGTCTCCAGGTTCTGCAGCAGCTGCACCCCTAATTTCTGAATGGCAGCAGCGATGGCCTCCCGTGACTGTGATCTCCGGCTGATGGACGGACAACCCTCATTGTCTGATGAGCTTCCATTGAGCCAAATACCAACAGAAGGATCTTCTGTGGGTTCTGGTTGATCTGCAGTTTCATTTTCTCCTTTCTAAAGGCAGGAATAGGATGAGGACATCATTTTTTAAACTGTGAATTAAGATGACTGGATGCTGAGTAAAGATGGTTTTGTTTTATTTCTTACCTGTATGGGTTGACTGGGCATCAGAGGAATGAGCGGCACCAGAGGGATTGACTCGTTGTCAGCGACTTCTCCATTCTGTTCCATCAAACAGCGTTTAAAGAAAATAAATAAAACAAACAAACCAAAAAACATCAAATACCTGAGATTAAAATGGCCTGGCATTGATTTTGAAGTGATTAAAAAGTAGTGACTTACGGTGACTCCTAGGCTGCAGAGACTGATCAATAGGAGTGTCAGACAAAGGTCCATGTTTGGTTCTTACACTGCAGCTGAAAAAACAAAATATCTGTCCAAAATAACATACACCACACGTGCTTTAACCTCTTAAATCATGACTTACCTTTTTAATAAGTTTCTTGATAAAGTGTGTGTGGGTTTAAATCACTTTCACTCCACTTAGTCCCCCTCTTTCTTAGATGAACTCAGATCATCTGGAAATTTGCCTGAAACATGACGGCAGCATGAAGGGTTTTGTAAAAGTGCATTAAGGCATCGTCACCAAAGTGTTTCAACTGATGTACAGGTTACCTAAAGTCATGTCCTGTTATTTCATATTAACTGTTTAACATGGAATTATCACAAGTGATGCTACTTTGATGGACAGAAAATGTGCTAATATAGCAAGAACTGTAAAATTGTGTCTTCAAATCAACAAAAACCTAAAACATAATCGAGTAAAGAGCCCAACTCCCTTTTGAAGAACAGACAGAAATGAAAAATACATCAACAACCAAGTATCAGTTTGCAATTTCCATCAAGTTTTCAATTCATTCAAATATGCAGCTGATTAGAGAACGTTCATAATAAAACACTTGATCTTACCTTCAAATTAAATTAGAAAAAATGTGCTGCCTTGTCCAAAAAAGGAGCGACTAAGTGACTGGATGGCAGTATTCTGGGAGTAAAGATTGGCATCTGCTCAGCAAACAGTTAAATATCAACTTACATTGATTGGGGCCTCTTTAAGTCACTATTTGTTTGTAAATGTAGCTCCTGACACTCATCAAGGTTTAAATATTGTAGACGGACGTTAGCAGCTGTGCGTTTCAAAAGCAGGTGCTAGACTCATGACACAAGTAGATCTTCGACGGGAAAGATGACAGATTAATTAATGATTCAGCTCAGCGTGGACAAACATGTTGCTGTTACACAATTGATATCAGAGAAAACAAGCCCACGTTTCCCAGAAAGCATTTGCTTCCAGCTTCACAGAACAGGCAGCAAAGCTTTAGGACTCTCAACTGTTCAGTTTCATGATGAGCTCAATTATCACTCAAAGGGGAAACATTTAAAGAAATGAAATAGCCTCTTTGAGTAATCCAGCTCCCTCTCAACTTGGAAAAAAAAAAAAAAGATATGTTAGAGATCACATGGCAGCTGTCTGCAAACAGAAAGAGGACTTTGTTCAATCTGAGCTTGAGTGACTCAACCAGGACAGAGGATTCAGAGTGAATACAGGTGAATCACAGAACAACAGGAACACTGGAGGCATTTCTTTTATTAATCCAGTTAATAAATAAGCGCTTTCATGGACTTCTTTCAAAATATTCAGAGATGCTCAAACAATTATCAATTAAGCAACTACAAATTTTCCTTTGTTTTGAACAAAAAAAATTCATTTGATGATTAGTGAGCTTTAACTCCAAGTTTACAAAACACAAATATCAAAAAGGTGTAGCACACTTCATCAGAGCATATCGGGCAAATAATTACAAAATTAGGCAGACTGTCATACATCATGAAAAAAAATCATACAAAGGTTTGAGCTTTGATTATTGAGTGCTAAAGGCTTGAAGAGCTTGAACAGATTCAAGCAGAACAAAAAGGTTGATTGTGTATTAATCTGTCGTACACAATAAGGAGCAACTGTGACTACTTTTTTGTATGAGTTTTTAAACTGTATAAGCATTTTTTTCTACATATAGTTATATGGAGTAACAAATGTTAAAATAGAAAATTGTTCATCTTGGCATCGACTGTTTTTTTTTTGTGTTAGCTTCTGTGGTCAGAAATGAGAACGTGATGTGCCACGTACTCCCATTATAATGTTGCTACAGGATCTGACTGCTAAATCAAAGCTCTAAACACTGTCTAAAAATCCCAACGCAACTTCAAGTAATTTATTAGTGGATAAAAACATTCAGTCATTAAAATCGGAGTGAGTCCAAATGTTACAATTCAGGCCATACTTGTGCAGGATACTAAAGGCTGTGCATCAGTAACTGACTTCAGTGATGTGAAGACAGCTGAAGCGTGTCCACTCTGAGAGGATGACTGGCGACCCAACTGTGAGTCTGTTGATGATGATGTATAAACGGTACCATGTAAAACACAATGACGCGAACACAAACAAACGATTTGATCTACAAATACTGCATAGTTTCATCAGTGCATTTGGATATGCGAGTCTTCTAACATGAAGGGAAATGAAAGTGGAGGTGGATGTATTTTTGGTGTTGTTATGCATCTATTTGGAAAGTGTAAACACTACATGAGAACCGTGTTTGGTTCCACCTTCCTGAGCAAATCTTCTGACTCATGTTTGAAGAAACGACTGACCTTGTCAAGATATTTATTTCCCATTATATACTATCTATATATCTATAAGCTTTTAGAAAAAGCAGTGTACTGTACATGATAAATGTTAAGTGCATTGCACACATTTCCTGTCAATCAAATTTGGTGCAAGATTCAGACACATGTAGCTTATAAAATGCCTTTGCTTGTGCTGCTTCATTTAAAAGGAATTTAGAAGAGCCGACTGACCGCGAGCTCAGGAGAGGGGACAAACAGTTCAGACACTTGCCTGTCTTCACCAATAAGACACTTTGGGGGACAGTCAGAAGTGGGTTTGGTGCTCAAAGGACCATTAATTTTCTTCTACGCTAATAACCGGATGGCGCCGTTCTCAGAGCCCAGCAGTAGGAGCCTCTTGGTGGGAAGGACTGCCAGGCTGGTCAGAGTGCCACGGAAGTTCTCTGAACTCAGCTTTGTGCTGCTAACAGGGCTCAGGGAGATGTCCACCATGGAGTACACCCCGATCTTGTTAGCCACTGTTCCAGTTACAATCTCTGGACCGTAAAGGTCAAAGGCATGGATGGGGTCGGACTGAGACTTGTACTGGCGGAGAGGCTTGTTTTCCAGGTCTTTCCACACACTGAGGGTGTAGTCAGTGGACGAGCTGATGACCAGGTTTCCTTCTGCAGCCTGAAATGAAAAACACAAAAGAAGTCACTTTCAAATAGTGCCATCCAAAGTTTGGAGAAATGTTAAAAAAATCACTGCAATGCAGATTAAAGGTCCTTGTAAAAACATGAAAAACACATATTAAGACATAATTCAATGCTTTGGAGACGCCTCCAAAAACTCTTTACTTGACATTGATTTTAAAATTAAGTACTCTGGAAGTCCTCAAACTGATGTATTGTGCAACTGCCAACATCCATATCAGCTGATTTTCTCTTCATAACCATACTATTAAATTTCATTGACTTCTGTTTTAAAGCTCATACTTACGTTTACTAATAGTTTACAGAATTTTAATTTTTTAACTTATATTTTTTTCACAGCAAAATTTTAGTCATTAAAGATTCTTAAAAGAAGACTTTTTAAAAAGTTTTTCAGGTAAGAACTGACACAGGATGATCCACGTAAGACCTGTGGGCAAGTCTGAGTAATATGAATGTGCCAGTGAGATCCACAGTGCTTTTTCTAATGAGTAACTTGTGTTCATATTTGCCTAAACTTGTGCCTTTAAAACTGGAGCTACTATCCTTGACCTAAATTGGGGTTAAATAAAGTTTGCTAATCTTTGCGCTCTGTTGACAACAGATCTGCAGGGTACAACCTTCCCCATCTGTACAGCACTTAGTGTATAAACTCCACCATTTGGAAAATGTCAGAACTGAAGTAAGTTGGTTGACTGTCTAATTTAACATTTATCATATGACGGCTGAAGAGGAAACGCACACCTCCTGGCTTGAGTATGTGAAGCTTCTAGGGGTTTAACCACTAGCTCTTATAACTATACCTGGGATGGTTTCTTATGCTCTGGTTTTATTGAGTGAAACTGCAACATTCCCTTCCCCACAACTCAGACTCACATCAAGGGGAGTGCCTTTCAACAAGCTCTCAAGAGGTCAAAAATCAGAGTCAAATTATCTAACAGTCCATGTAAGCATGCTCCCAACAGAGCAAACGTGTCTAGGTCAAACATACAGTATGGATATGATGTGGATCATCCAGAGAGTCAAAACAGAGAGACTGATGAACAGGATTAAGTACACTACAGGCTGTGATGTCCACAACTGGAGTTTTCCAAAAGTTTTTTCTGTTTAGAAGTTTGCTGTTTTCATACCCTCCAGATTTTTTAATTAATCCACCAAAGCTTACAAATCAGACAGTACAAATGTTCACATTGTCCTACTGCTCCATCTGCTTCCTCAAAATACAGGTGACATTTTAAGTTAAGCAATTATTACTTCAAATTAAAGCTGCAAGTGGCGATAAGCAGGCCCTCGCCTATGTGTGCCCATCAGGGCATGTTGCGGCTGCTGTACAAGCAGCTATATCTGGTCATGCACATGTGTATATGAGTCCAGAGAGGGATTGTGACCGTTTGTGTTATACCTCAAACAGATTGGACAATATATGTGAAAGATACTACCATATATTTCCAGAGGGTGGCGCTATTGCAGTAGCACAGAATTGGGTATATGGATGTGTTTGGAGGTGGACCTTGATCATGTGTGGGAAATTTGAATCAGATTGGAGATTAAATAAAGAAGCTACAATGAGTTCCTGGTTCATGACGAGATATCAAAGTTTGATGTGTCGCCACGGAAACAAGACATGATCTGATCAGTGATGCTTCATGAAGGCCTGAAAGACATTACTGAACAGAACAGAAAGAAATCTTGAAAAACACAAAGTAGTTCTTAATAACAGAGTAAAACATATAATTTCCTGTTAACAGTAGGGGGCGCTGTACTTGAAGGTGAAAAAAAACAGTGTGAACAGTGTAATTGTAGGAGCCATTTAACAATGAAAACTCTGGCAAATTATTTACTCAAATTATATAAGGTCCAGAGAGATACACATTTTGTTTAGTTTTAGGAAGTATTGTAGAGATATTTTCCTTGTAGCTAATACCTTTTAGTTGTGGCTGCTGTAGTCACACTATCAACACACAGGAAGTGAAGCATATTAGTGTTTTTGCTGCTGTACCCAATAAATGAGTGCGACAGAGCATCATAGTTGTTTCACTGTGTAATACGTCATGTCATTAGTCAAGAGTGGTTACGAAAATAAGTAAGCTTAGTTTATCACAGGCTGCTTCACCTTAAAGTAAACCCTACACTAAAATAAATCTACTCTAAGCAGGAACCTCATGTTGCCCTGAGACTAACATCAACAACCATTTTTCTCCACAATTGTAATTTGATTTATAGTGACCTCAAGTGTCTGTCTAAAACACTGAATGTGACTGACACTTGAGGGATGAAGATGTTGGCAGAACTTGTCCAAAGTTTGTGGAAAATCAAAAGCAAAAGGTAATTATGTCTAAAAAAATACAATAAAGCTGGCTGGGCTATAAATATGAAAGGTAAAGACCCACAGCTTCTCTTAGTGTACCTTCATTTGGAGGATATCTCCCTCATGAGCTGGCCAACCTTTCAGAACAAGTCCAGTGCGTGCATCCAGCAGAACAATGAAACCAGATGAGAAACCTGCAGCCACAGTGCGCCCCGAGGGGCTCACTGCCAGGTAGCGAATGAGCCCGGCGCTCACATTGTTGTATGCCAGACGAAATTCATGCTGAGGACACAGGAGAGGATTTGTCAGTGTCAGGGCTGAAACAACTCCATAGTCTTGGAATGTAAAACAGAATGCTTCCGTTTTGTAATCAATGTTAATTAGCTGATGTTTATGGATTGAGCTCGCTAAGTGAAAGTACAACCTGCAATCCTGGTTTACGAGGATCAATGAAGCGGAGAACAGAATCTGCGCTGCCAAACACAACACTGCAGTGTGGAGCTGGCATAGTGGTAATAGCTGTGATGGGATTCTTGCCATCCACAGCTTCATACGAGCGGATCTGCTTGCCTACAGAGAACAGAGACGTTACAGAGGGAAGGAGTTATTTCACACAAATATATCAGTGCTATCTTCTTCCCTTAAAAACAACTTTAAATATAGGAGGAAATGTACTCTTTTATCTCTCTCACCTGTGTACTGATCCCACAGGTGCACTGTGCCATCACAGCTGACCACCTCCTGAGAGGCCTCAAGCTGTCCAACATAGAAGACTGACTTGCGATGGTCGTTGTAAGTCAGCCTGGGCTCCACCTCCTGTGTTCCATCGCCATGGTTATAAAGCGGCCAAAGCTTCACCGTCTTGTCTTTACTACCAGACAGGAAATAATCCTCTCCTGCCAGTGGAGCCAAACACTTTGTAGTGCCAGAGTGACCCAGAAAGCTCTGCAGTCGGATCTGGTGGAAGTGGAAATGTGGGTCCTGCTGATTTAGGCCGATCTCATACTGCCAGTAGGCCAGCCAGTTTCCCTGCAGCGAGCGCCCACTACGAGGAAGCTCCTGCTTCAGGGCGCTGTCTTCTGGAGTGGGATCAGTCACCCAGGAGGACGAGAAGGACCCGGTGCCAGCAGATGAAGTAGTGAAGGTGGAGGAAGTGGTGATAATGGGTGTGATGTGGCTGGAGCGTCCCCAAGAGCTTGCCAAGCCCAGAGTGGAACTTCCGTCAAAGTCTGTGTCCCTGGACACCTGGATACGGTTTCCTACCAGGTGGCTCCCAAATGTGCCTGACTCCAGGAGGGAGTCTCCCAGCTGGCTAGAGTTACTCGAGGGCGTTGGAAATGGACTGCCACCCATGCGCCTGCCAAAAACAGAGGAGACCCCTGCAGAGGGCGGAGGAAGGTCAACCCGGGATGCTGCTGCCAGGTTTGTCCCTGGACTCACCTGACTCACACTCTGATGGTAAGACTGGGCCAGCTG
The DNA here is from genome assembly GCA_030710495.1 of Labroides dimidiatus. Taxonomy (NCBI): domain Eukaryota; kingdom Metazoa; phylum Chordata; class Actinopteri; order Labriformes; family Labridae; genus Labroides; species Labroides dimidiatus. The sequence continues at coordinate 1,609,527 of CM061154.1, read as the reverse complement.
CCAGACCAGCTCGTGGTTGGGCACCAGTTTGCGAATCGCCATGTCACCTAAGGAATAGAGAAGTTGTCGTTGCTGCTGTATACCACTGAAGAGTCATATTTTAACATACCGACGGTCTTTGAAGCATACCTATGAGGCAGTAGAAGGGGATGTAGGAGGCGTGGGCCATCTCAGGGTTAAAAACCGTCTGCAGCTCCTCCAACACCCCTAACTCATATGTCACATTTGACCCTTCAGGAGTGCAGACGTCCACAACTGTGACTTCTCCTACCATCCTGTGAGGGGCACCATCCAGCTACATAACAGGAGCACATATGAAATTAAAGGTGGAGGAGGCAGATCTCACAGCACGAAGAATCTAAATCAACAAGAAACACAGGCTGTTTTCCAAAGCGCCTGCTATAAAAGCAGTTCTGATTTGGTGGAAATTTAGTATGAAGTGTTTGAAAACTGCAGTATGCCAAAAATCCCTGGATGTCCTACTGATCTGGGAAAAATTTTGAGTATGCATTGGACCAGGCATACCGTTTCCCACAATGCAAGGCACAAATACTGACTGTCTCCTTTTTCTGTTTATTGTGGGTGAAGCTCGGGTTCAGGAGCATTACCACCACCTACCGGAATAATTCAGCATTACATCTACAACACAACAACCAACATCAGACAGTCAGTGAGACTGAACTTAAGTGATGCAAAAGTAACGCCCCTTAAGCTTCTTACTTCATGGTTAAAGAGGAGGTAAACATCTCACAGGTGACTGTTCACGTCTACAAAATTAATTTAAGTCCATATACACCTCTTATTAACTTTTTTAAAACATGTGGATCATACGGAAAAAGTTTTTCCATTAGCTGCAAAAATAAAGTAAATCCATCCTGGATTTATTTTCAAAAATTGATATAACTTTTAGTGTAAGATTAAAAATCAGAAATGATGAATTCTGCTAAATAATAAATAGTAAAATAATGAAATGCCTTTCCAAATGTTTCATTCATATAAACATGAATTTAAAATGTACTTCAAGCCATTGAAAATAATGAAAGGACCAAAAACAAAAAATATAAAATTACTTAAAAGAATTCCTCCCTGAAATATTATAACTGTTCTCCACTACTGACTGAGTCATATAAAATGTTCCATCTGAAAATCTCTATCTCTGCATATTAGGGGTGTCACAATTCACTTTAACAAAGATTTGATTCGTATCACGATTTGCGGTTGCCGATACGATTCAAGGACAATATTAGTTTATTTAGAACGATATGATGTTCGAAATTGATTCACAGTAACTTTTCAGCCAAAAACTCAACAAGGGAGAATGTGAAATAAATATCTGGGTACTGGACAGTGCAGACCAGTTTCCTAGATCCCTGTTGTTTCTTATAAGGGAATCAGGCATGAAATAATAATGGATATAAACAGAGCCAGGCAAAAAAAATCTGATGTACAATATGTTGGCCTATGACAGATATACCAGCCGATATATGAAATAAGAATATTGATAAACACAGGATGTAAATTCTTATAATACCCCAAATATGACTCAAGACAAAAAAACAGACCACTAATACATTGAAATAAGGAACTTTAATTAGTCACAATAATCTAAACTAAAACTAAACAACTAAAATAAAAACCCACAGTTTTCATGAAGACATTAACTTATGAACTGATGAGCCTTGGTAAATTCTGAATGGCAGTATGAAGTGAAGTGGGACGCTGAATACTAGTTTTATAATATATAATATATAATAGTGGACATGAGAGTTAACAGTGGCATATATATTTGTTTAAAAAAAGATGTAACCTACACAACTTTAAAACACTTTACAATAATCTTATACTTGATAATGGTGGACATGTAAATTAAGAGTTGCATATATCTTTCTTTACACAGCGTTATGTATTATTGACTGAAGTAGGCCATCTGGTGTCTGGAAGTGGTTTTAGCAATGCTATAAGTTATTTGGAGCCTTTTTTTTGTTTTCGCTTCCTGTTTGAAAACATTTACCCATAAGCGTTTTAAGATTTCGAGTTTTCAGTAATGTTTATAAAGAGTAACTGTGAAATGTTCCTGTGATGAAAGTTGAAATTCTGTTTGAAAACCTAAGTTATATCGGTGTATGCTTACCGCTAGCATATCAATGCAATTTCCCATATACATTAGTAACTAAGCTAGCGTAACATTTTTTAATATGGTTTTTGGTACATTAGAAGATGTATAACATGCTAAATATATTGAATATAGATTTCTCCATGTGTTCAGTTTCACAGAGCTCCCTAAGTTAAACTTTGAGCTGAAAATCCTGAATCAGAGTTTACTTGGGGAAACTGTTTCCTGTCTGCTAAGCTGAGCCACGGACTGTAGGCTGAGTGCGTGCGGATGACGCAACAGACGGGCAGACTCAATCCAGTAATGTTTAACGTCTTTTTCATTAAATATGCACAAAAAAGCACATCCCTATAAAGTCTGTTGTGATAAAATCCAACGTGTTACCTCCTAGTATCAATACAATCTATTTATTACCTTTTATAACAATTTTAGATTGATTTATGTCGTCCAGAAAGCCAAACTAGCTGAGCAAAGATTGATTTAGTTGAATCATCAGATTATAAATCAATACCTTGATGTAATAGATGAATCGTTACATCCCTATTACATATCTATATCTTGAATGCTAAGATGTATGCATAGTTTGTTTTGTACATTCAAAATTATAGAAAAAAAAATAAAAAAATCCATGAGCTGTACCTCCGCTTTCCTGAAATTGAACAAGAAAGAAGCATACGACAACAAAGACCTAACAGAACAGTCAAAATAAATGCAAAAGTAGTGGGCAGTATGCAGTAACTAGTACATAGGACGTGAATTCGAAAACAGCCTTTGCTCTCTTTCTCTCCCTTTGACTGTCACACACTTGGCATTCTAACTTTCTCCTGTTATTTTCCTCCATTTTTATCTTCTTTTGTGTCATTTGTGTCTGAAAAGGTCTTTGTTACAGATCTGCTCATTGAAAGAGTTCCAGAAATAAACTTGATGTGCTACTTGTCAATCTTTTTGATTTGTGTATTCCTGTGTTTTTGTCTTGTGTCTGTGTGTGCGTACCTGGGGCTGCAGAGAATGCAGCAGAGAGAAAACAGCAAAGAAGCGACACAGAGTGTCAGCCATATGCTGCTGCACCATCTCCCTCCCGATGCGCAGACAGATGAGAGCCATCAAGCTGAGAGTCTTGAGACAGACGGCAGTGCGAGTCTGCACTCCACTGGGAAACCTGAGCACAGTGAAATGGGTACAACCAGGCAGAGGGTAAATGACAGATCAATGGTTGTAGGTTTTGTTTTTCTCTATTTCATCACTAAAATAAGATGACATTCAACAGATGAGCACCGTCGTTAAATCAGGCTTTTATAATTTTCATCTATTACCAAAAGCTTTTATCTTCATCTTATCTGCACTCATGTCAGGTGTCATTTCTTCACACCTGAACTACTGTAATGCACTTTATACTGATCTTTTACATAACACACTTTCACGCTTTCAGTTAGTTCAAAACTCTGCAGAATGACTTTTAACAGGAACCAAAAAATGTGCAACAGCTTCCTGTTAATTTAAGAATTTCCAAATCTATACACCAGTGCGTGTCTTGAGGTGCAAGAGCCAGCTCCAGTTCATGGTGCCTAAAACGAGACTCAAAACCAGGGGGACTGGGTGTATTCTGTGGTCAGCCATAAATTCTGGAACACTTGGCCCCCCAGACATTTGGCGATTCATCTATAAAACACAATTTTGACAAATGTCTCATAGAATAACGCAAACACACCCACAGATTACAGCACAGCACTTCATTAGCGTGAGAGACCGGAGCTCAAACCCATCAACCCCTTTGAATTGGATTTTGTTTAAAAGTTACAAAAATTATATTGACTGATTGTTAGCTGTAGTGCTAATCTAGCCATGTTTTATCCCACTGATTTAAGCTAACAACAGTTAAAACGAGAAATGCCAGCAAATGAATGTGTAATAGTTAAAGTTTCACTGCCTGAATCTAGCGACAAAGTCAGTTGGGAGCAGTGGATTGCAGAACTGCTCTAAACAGAAATGCAAGTTTGATTGGACGGTAACATCACGTGGGGCAAACACCACTCCAGGACACACCAGCCTGAGATCGAACCCAGAACCTTCATATTGTGAGGCCACAACACTAACTGCTGCACCATACAGTGCTACATAGGGTGCTGCGCCGGCTAGAAGCAGAGAAGCGTTGTGCCTTAATGTTGCTCAGATGATCAGGTGACAACAGACATGCATGCTGATAACTTTTAACCCGTTTGCATTGCTCACAAGGGAGAGGGAGTATAAACAGTTTTCAGAATAACTGACCATTTCCAGGACATTTGACCTTTTTTCTCATTTTCCAGATTTTATATGACTGGAAAATTGATCAATTATTTTCCAGGTTTTCCAGGACGCGTGGGAACCCTCTGTGTCTGCGATGTTCTGTGAACACGCAGAACTTGACAGCAGAGCACTGTTGGGAGTTATACCTCTGTGGCTATATGCACAGTACTTACCCCATGCGAGGGGTTGTAAGCAAGTCAAGAAGTGGAAGCAGCACATCCTGATTGATCTTCATCAGCATGTCCATTAAGGCCTTATCAGAGAGAAAGACAATGATCTTCTGTGTGAGTGCAACGGCTCCAAGCAGACTTGCCTCCTTGCGTGTGTTCAGACGTTGTGAAGAAGGTGGCGAAACCTTGGACAAATAAATCAATCAATCAATCAAAGAAATATTTACAAACCAAAATGATTTTTTTTGTTTGAGGATGTATCTTCTTACTAGATATCCAATATAAGGCAGGTACTGGTACGTGAGTACAGGCTCTCCATAAAGTTGAGCAATATAAACGAGACACTCCAACACAGGCCCTGCTGTCTGGTCACCAATCACAGGTCTCTTTTCATAAACACTGCCCAAACCCACACTCTCCAGACTGCTTTCTTCAACTGCAGAGGTCACAAACTGGTGTTTCTCAGGTCCTGCAGATAGAAAACAAGAGGAGAATAAGAGCTGGAGAAAACAGAGGCAGCAACTCATGATGGGATTAAAAAATGGAAGTTTTAAATATACGTACCAATGTAACAATTTGTGAGCAAGCGCAGCAGATGTCTGGCTACGTATCGAGACGTCACTGTTGGTCCAAGCTTTGCAGACAGCCATCGTACTGTTTTACAGACTGTGTCTGTGTAAAGAGAAAGGAACAAAGTTAGTTAAAACTGTAAGTAGCGAGGTGATAAACCATGACCTCAGTCTGCCACTCACCGAGAAGAATCTTCTGCTCTTTCTCCTCTGACTCCTCAGAAGGTTCATGGTTGTCCCCCTCTCCCTGTTCTCCCACAGTGTCTTTGTCCGTCTCCTCCAGTGTCATCCCATTCACAAAGTCCCCCTCCAGGGTCGCAACTGTGTCTATTGTGTCTACTGTGCAGGCAGACAGAGTGAGCTCCAGGTTGTGAACAGGGGGGTCATCTGACTCCTCTTTACCCACATTAGTCTCAGTCACCTCCTCTTCCTCCAGCTCTCCTCCCTCCTCTCCCTCACTGGCCTGTTTGAGGTCCTGGCTGCTGTCAGCAGACTTGAGGCTGGCACGATCCCTCATTGAGTCTCCATCACCTAGAGACAACTCACTTGTGCTGCTTTTGTCGCTGAGTTTCCCCACACTTAGAGACTCTTGGTCTTGCTCCTTGGCGGCAGCGTTTTGGCTCTGCTGTTTCCCAGCAGCCACTCCTGCTCCGCTGTTGACATAGAACCCATTCTGAAAGTCCTCTGCCTCTGAGAGAAAGCCTTGGTCATTAAGGCTGATGCCAGAGGAGTAGTCCACCAGTCCTGGGTCTCCCACCACCCCAACACCCCCAGCACCTCCACTGCCGCCTCCTATAGCCCCACTAATGGACCCAGAAGACGACCGCTGTTCACACTGAAAGTCCTCTTCTTCTTCCTCACCTAGATCACACGTGCCACCTCGCAGCCCTTTGCAAGCTTCTCCACCAGTGTCTGAGCTGCAGCTTTCAAAGCCGGTGATGACCTGCAGCACATGTGGAAGCAGGCTGGACAGGAAAGCCTGCAAACCAAGCCTCACGATCAGCTGCAGAATGAAACAGTCAGTGTAGAGATAGAAACGTCCTCGCAGGCAGTGAGGGTTTTCATAGACGTTGATGAGTGGTTTCAGTAGATACTTGTTTGCATTTCTAGGACCAAGTACTCTGGAGATGGGCTCGAAAAGATACCAAGCAGCGTACACAGCTGTGCACTCCTCAAGCATGAGAGCCAGAATGAAAGGCAAGAGAATCTCAAGGCCCTCAGCTGTGATGTTACCCCGCAACAGTGTCTCCAGCTGCTGCCACAAGTGAAACACAGCATCTCTTCCTTGAAAACTACATGTAGTCTCCATTTTAGCGTGGTAGGAAAAGATAAAATGGTGAAGTGGTGCAAAATAGGAAGGGAAAGGAAAGGGGGAGATGATTGAGTTCAGTAGCTGGCAGGGGTTTGGGGGAGGCAGACCATCACGGATGGGGTCATACTTGAAAAGAAGTGGACGTGGGCAATCCGGTAACTCTTTTTGTGCTGCTTCAGAGTGCTTCTCTCTTAGCAGCAGTGTTTCCAGAGCGTGATGCAAGCACAGCGGCACATCTCGGAGGCTGCCAGAGCACAGCTTCATAACAGCTTGGAAACGCTGTCTGAGGGGGTTCCCTGGTTTCACTCCCCGCAGTTTACAGGAATAGAAAATCTCTGCGATGAGAACACCCAGGGCTTGCATGTCCCTTTGGAAGAGCCGTGTGAGAGAGGGAAGAGACTCAATCATCGCACTGTTTCTCATGCAGTCACTGGATACTTCAGCATGCAGACTTTTCACGAGAAAGTTGTTCAGTTTCTCCAGCTCCTCCAAAGGCTGTAATGCACTGAATCCCTCAGGGAGGCTGATTTTGATTTCATCCATATTTGATGCAGCCACACTGCCCTCTCCATGTTTTTTGTTCACAGGTCCACCTCTTTGTAACACGGCACTACGTAAACCCGGGCCTAAGCCGCTTGCTAGATCACCAGGGAATGAACTTGGGGACTGGGATACAGTAAGAACTGTGTGCTCTCCTCCAGAAGCATTGCCTGGAAGTGGCACAGCGCAGGACACATTGGAAGTAGTTAACGAATCCAATGCTTCCATTCCTTGTTCGAGCTCTTCTTCTCTGTCAACCATGGTCCACCCACTAGACTCACAACCTGTGGACTCTGGCACCATTCCATCCACAGTGTCAGCCGGCGTGTTGATTTGAGGGAAGTGTAGAGAAGGCACATTTAGAGCAGCAAGGCCAAGGAGAGGAGGTTCTGCTGGAGCGTACTGTGAGGAGGACAAGCGAGGTGGGTGGGGCTGGTCGAAAAGCTGAACTACACCAAAGGTAGTCAGGTTGGTGTGGTTGTCCACGAGGTGCAGGCACACATTCTTGGCTTTCACTGCTTCTTTACCAGACAGCTTGTAGCCAAACGTGAGATCAATCCAGTGATGCAAATGCTGGGACACTTCTCTGCTCTCCAGGAGGCGCTGATGGATTTCGATGAACTCCTCGCAAGACTTGCACCAGGAAGGCACATCCAGGTCTGGCATGTCAGGGTGGATTGAGCGGAAAATGGAGGGATCTGTGTAGAACTCTGGAATGCACTCATCAGGGCTCCAGCTCTGCATGCGCTCCATACTGGCCGGGTACTCATTAGGCTCCCACTGGGATCTGACATGGCTGCACAACACTGACTTGGGTGTCTGCCGAGCTTTGTAGACATAATAGGTGATGTCTGAGAGCACATCAGAAATGTGATGAGGCACATGGAGGTGTTCTGGCTGCCCAGCGCCTCCAGCACCAACAGAGCCACTGAGGTCTCCGCCAACACTTCCACCAACGCCATTACCCACTGCAGCTGCCAAAGCCTCTTTGGTCATTTCATATGTGAAGTCTAGCTGTTTGTCTCCCTTTGTGAGTCTGAACTTTGACCTCCTGAGGTCCCGGAACTTTCCAAATGGCACAGTGAAGTCCACCACCCAAGGCAGCACTGGGTGATAATTTGGGTCTCCTTCTCGTCGCCCTGCAAGCCGGTTCAGTTCCATCAAGTAGCAGAAGTTACTGACTCGCCCATGGACCCAGTCCAGAACCAAGGTCTTGAGCTCACCAAAGCAGTCCTTGCACAGTCTCTTGTTCTCAAGGCTCACACAAAAATTTTCACTTGGCAGGACACTTTTTGGCACCTGTCTGCCAGTAATGCAACTGTTTGTATCCCCCTCTGTAGCCAGATCCTCATAATGGGCCAGGCTGAGCTTCAGTCGGCTGCAGAGCTGCTCATCTACTGCTATGTCCTGCAGGGAGAGCTCTCCACAAGACAGACCAACTGCATGACACGCCTGCAGAGCTATTAGCAACTGGTAGAGAATGAACAACACTTTGGCATGGCTGTTAGCGAGCTTGGCTGGGCTGAAGGAGACGATGTCATGGAGTGAATACTGAGTGTAAGGTAGAATTACATAGAGCATCTCTGCAGTCTCCAGCAGACACTCTGGAGGCAGAACATTAGGACACAAACAGTCTGACTGGGACTTGGAAACACAAGATGAACTGGATGGCAAGTAGTTTTCTTTCTCTTTCTCTCTGGCTGGAGAGAGGGATGGTGAAACTCTTTCAGGTGAGATGAAAGTGGAATTGAATAGCTTTTGTAAACCATGACGGACTGCATCTACAGCTGCAGTGTGCATCTGTTCGTTAGGTCCTGCATATTTCTGCACAAGTTTGTAATTGGCTTCTCGCCACAGATTCCTGAAAGAGAGAAAAACAGAACTGATCACTTTACTGTAAACAATCATTTAACTTACATCTAAAAGATAAATTATATCATCCTACATGCATGTAAAATTTTGTTTATACTATTAGTTAGTATCATGATAGGCATTTTTTTTTTTTACTATAACTGTAATTAGTTTTAAAAGAAGATCTAGTGCAGCAATTACAGATAGCTTCAACAATAGAAAGGTGTATTTTTACTACCTGACATTATGATAAGACACACACTGCATGGTTTTGACATAAGAGTCCTGTGGCATGAATTCCATCAGTTGATGGCAAGGGTCTCTGGCCAATCTGTAGCTTAGCTTGCTTTTCCTCAGGCCCTGAATGCACACTCGTGTCCAACCAGGTGGAAACTTCGCCTGGGAACACTGAAGGTATGTGTGAATTTCAGCCTCACTGATGCTGTCAAAGCGGGCACAGCGCATGACCTTCTTCTCCCTCAGACCCATCACCCAGCGTGTCGGGACGACGGCGATGAGCTCCCTCGGGCGGGGACCAAGGCCTTGTTGCCGTCTGTCAATCCCCAAGTCTTTCTCAACTGCTTGCATCAGCCAATCCATGGTGAGTCTTAAATGCTTACAAAGAGTCCCACAATGTTGTGCTGCATACAGCTCACTGTCTTCCACTAGGGTGTCTTTCAGGCATTCATGGAGAAATAACTCAAAGCCCTCAAGGGAAGGCCCAATCACCTCTTCAGCCTGTCCCTCTCAGGAAACTGAAAAGCACAATTGGACAAGTAGATTAGCATCTGTGGTAGCAACTTATGCAACGTACTGAGATGTTTGTGAATGCACATGACTCCTTGTCCTTCTTTAAATCCCTAAAGTTTAAGCTCAGCTCACATGACTGAACTACTTCTGCCACAACAAAACAGCTACACTTCCCCCTGGTGGCAAGTTAATTCAAAAGCCTCCAATTTTAAGTTTATTTTTAAATATTTAGCTATATCACAGGAAGAGAGGGCAGTGAATCTTATAGATGCACGGCTCAATTTTAATACGCAGGTCAGAAGTTACAAATACTAAATGTTGGCTAGGCTAATAAAGCTAGCGGATAAGTAGAGATAGCATCTGAGAAACAAGTAAGCTCTTCTTAAAACTTCTCCTAAATATAGTCATAATTACATACTGCATGCAAGTGTTATTCGGCCAATGAGAAGGACCCTCTTTTTATAGTTAACAGAACGACGAAAGCGAGTTTGTAATCTCGCCTACTTGATGCTAGCACTTAGCTTCACAAAATAGCTTCCGTGACAAGTAACGATTTAAGCTATCACGAATGACAACACAGTGACAACAAGGCTATACAGTGAAAGAAACATGTCGAATTTTGTCCAAACGTAACAATGAAATATAAAGAAAAGACAGGTTCATGGTTTAATGTTTAGCTTACCTCTCACACTTGTAGCAGTTGACAGTTAGCCTAGCATCAAGCTAACGATGCTCCGCTTCGCGCATGATAAGTTTTAACTGCATGAACTTTCTACAACGATAACATCCTCCAGGGAGCTTTCACGTGTAACTTCGAGCTCCATTTTCTGATGTTTAGTGATGCATGTCAGCGGACAGGTGTCCGTCAGTCAGCGGTTGCTGTTAAGCGCTGTGCTAGTTGGAGCCATGTTTCAGAAACGACATCTCACGTGACACAACAGCAGCCCCATCTCATGTGATTCTACCATAGACCGGATTCTACAGGAGCACACGAGAAACGGACAGTTATTTTATTGCAGCTGTAGTGACATACTCGTTGAAGAAAAACACACACTGTATCTTCAGATGATTTATTTGTTTGATTATTAAGTTTGCCATATCAAACTTGCTGTAGCTAGTCTGTATGAAGAGAGATGTACAGCAGCTGTTTATTCTGGATTAAATTTCTGTAAGTGGTTGTCTTTATATGTCCTCGATTTAACTTGAACTCTCACCACAACACAGACACAACACGGTTTTCATTATAAAATTATCAATCACTGGGCTGCCCCCCCCCCCCCCCCCCCCCCCCCCAATAAATTAATCAGTGTCTATGCTTCCCTTGAAATGAATATTCACACCTAGGTCACTGTGACTGGATGTTGTCTGAGTCATCTCCACAAGGTGGCACGATGTCCGCAAGTCCACAAGAAAATCTGTCAGCAGTGTCCCGCAGACACACCAAAGATAGTATGCTAAGTTGTACTTGTTCTGTACTTGTACTTGTATTTTGATAACATGGTTTTGACTTTGTCTCAGTTTTTCAAGATTTCCCATAAACACAAACAGAGGAAAGGTTTCTGCTCTGGTTCTGGTTTTGTACAGTGTGCTGTCATGTGGGTAGTCTGACTGATGGCTGGGAGCCAGATGTGATTGTCTGTTAGTATAACACTGAAAGCAGTGCTTCTGCCACATCATAGGTAAAGTGCATGCTCTGTAAGTCTTTGACTATTTAGTGAGTTTTTGTCCTTTTTGCAAACTCATATCAAATCGAGCATTTTCAGTACATGAAGTTAAACATAAGCCTGCTTTTCAAAGGGCAGTAGTGTTATGTCAGTACTTTGGATGGCCTTCTTGTTAATGCTGTGCACAAAGCTTATCAACTTTTTTAATGACCAGGTATTTTTTTATTCCTATCAGGACTCATCAAGTGAACTTCACCACTTATGTAATATTTGCATATCTTCACAACAGTACCAAAAACAAACAAACAAAAAAAAAAAAAAAAAAAAAAAAAAAAGTCTTCTGTGATGCATTCTGAATTCTGACAGTGGATTCGCAATTACAGGGTCACGAGTTAAAAGCGTCCCTCATCCCCATGTGGCATCGATGCAGCATATTTACAATCAGAAGTTTTACAGAAAGGATGCAGTCAAAGAACATGACATTCCTTGGCTCGGTAGATCTTGTTGTGCATTTGGTTCCCTAGCCCGCACTTAGCAGAATGTGTTTAATGTTCTAAAGCTCTGTGGTAGTTTGAGCAGGAGGCCTGAATGCATGGGACTCAAAAAGATGCTGAATGAGTTAAGCACATTTCGTAACTTTACATGATATAGTATTATGTGAAATAAAATCTCCAACTGTATGACAGTGCAGAATTCTTGCAATCAAAGTGATGTACGACAGCTCTTCTTCATCACTTGAGAATCTTGAGATTTGCAGGTTTAGATGTCAAACAAACTGTGACAGCATTAGGTAGCATTAGAGGTACTTTGACCAGTGTGATTCCAGAACCATCAGTTAACCAGTACCAACAAAAACAAAACAAAACAAAACAAAAAAAAAAACAAGATGTTTTCTATTCTCTTAATCTTCTGTACTCTTTGCAGTTGTATGCAAAAAGCTATCTCATCCACTGGCTGGTGAACAGCCAATTGATCCAAAGAACAAAATGTAAGGTGTGCAGTGAAATAAGAGGTTAAACTAGAAATACCAAGCACCACAAAACCAAACAGCTTGACAACACGGGGTCACAATTTAAATCAAGATGGACTAAAACTGTGGAAAAATCTAGAAAACTGTCAAAACATGTTAACATTTGATAATAAAAGTATTTGTTTGAAACTACTGGACTTGGTTTGAGGAGGCATGGCTTTCCCGCACAGGTATTAGGGGGACAATAATGATGTTACCAAATACTCATAAAGACAGGTCATGCTATTAGTTGAGCAATTACATGTTTCTCTTACCTGTCATGAAAATTAAGTGAAATACAAATAAACACAAATAAAATCAATTTAGCTCCTAAAATGTGATATTTTCTTACTAATCAGTTTTGCCCATAAATTTAGTTTTTATTGTCATAAAAGCTACATTACTGTTACAGATTTGAATTAAAAGGAAATAACCCACCTATTTTGCACACAACACAAGCCCATTAATGCCTGAATTGTGAAACAGCCTTATACAGTCATCACCACTATTGAGTAATTTTGGAAATGCCGTTGAGGAGGCGCTGGCTTTCACTGACTGATAATTTTGGATCAATGACCCTTAAATTTAAGTTTTCATTTGTAGAGTTGTTCTATTTTCAGCAAAGTCATATGTCTTTGTGTGTTTTTAAGTGTGTGCTACTATCTGAAATAGTTAAACTGCATGAGGAAAATAAAGCAAAATTGCAAATTTAAAGGGTTCACAATCTTTTTTGAGAGCAAGTTTAAAATTTCTTAAAGGCGAGTAAGACACATACAGTCCTGTTGATTTGTCCTACAATGACAGGAAAACAAACAGTGATGAAGACGATTACTTCAAATCCTGACCTTGTTTCTGGTTCACCAAAATGCTGAGGAGGATCAGCAATGACTCAAACAACAATCCCTCTGTGTAGACACTGTAATTGGATTGCATTGGTGTGTCTGCAAATCTTGACCTGTTTTGAGTTTTCAGTCTGTTGTTGTACTTCAGATTGATATTACTTCAGATCAGTATGCATCCCTGACTGAAAGTGCATTGTAAAAGTCTGATAAAGTGTGTGGGAGTGTTATTTTTCTTAGCATTAGGAGACAGTAGGATTTAGTAGCTGGATAAATAAGTTCATGTGGTTCAGATTGTTTGAGTAAAAATAATTTATATTTATGATTATTAGAGGTTTGCTTGGGGAAGACCTTGTCTTGTTGCTTTAGTGAATAATCAACTAGTCAGTGCTTTTGTTTTGGTGCCAGGACCCTGCACATCTCTCTCTCTCTCTCTCTCTCTCTCTCTCTCTCTCTCTGTCTCTCTCTCTCTCTCTTTCTCTCTCTCTCTCCTTTATTTGCTGTGGGACTACCCCCCCCTCCACACACCCCCTTCTGCGCCTCAAAAGCGCGATCCATGGTGCGAAAGCCTCCTTTTTCTCCGTTATTCTTCAGGATGGCATTCTTCAAATATCTTCGCTCAATTAAAAACGAGCTGATCCTCTTTTCGACCCCATTTATTCTTCTCCCACTGCCTTTAGTGATCGGAACATCGGTATGTAACCTAACTTATCTGAACCAGACGGATCAAATTTGTTCTAACTTTTTGATACTATCTCAAATTGGAAAATGTGGTTTCTTCTGCTGAAATGCGCCCGGAATGACTTGAGGAAAGTGTTGTTGTTATTAACATAGCCTAAAAAGTGTTATCGGGATTTCTGCAAAGTTCAGTTTGGAAACATTTTAAATAGGTATTATTCTGTTTCGACCAATGAATAGAAAAATTCTTTCGAAAAATTATTTTATAAACATAAAGAGATATTTTTTGTATTAAAAATGAAGTTCACTGTGATTTGCGTTAGCTCTCGTGCACCTGTTGCGAACCAGCGCGCGCCTCACTAGTTCTAAAATGCATGAGAAATGTGTGGTATTGCCCGAGGCATGAACCCACTGAAGTCTTATTATTTTAACTCTTTGTTGTTAACACGAGGGGTCACGTCCAGCGTGGGAACACCGAGTCAAAGGGCTCCGTCCACGTCGCTACCGCTACATGTGACATAGAGACATGCACGCTAGCTGTAAGCATGTTATTGTAGACATAGGGTGCACGAGGACGAGCAGTGTAACATAGCAACTCCAGTTTTTTTTCTTTCCTTGAAAAAGAAAATATAACGTCACTTTGCATCTCATATGTTGTTAATTGAGCACGTTCATGACAAAACCCTGTAAGGAAATGTTAAAGGTGTTTATGGGTGTTTATAGAGCACAAGAGGATGTTGAAGGATGGTCAGGTGACAAGAAAGGAACAGCAGCTGTTGTTATCTTTACCCTTTGAACTGTTTTAACACTCCATCAAAAGTTATGTAATTCTCTGCCTGGAGAAAGTGTTTTCAGTGTTTTTTCATGGCACTCTTTCAAGTGAGATCTTGACCCATGAAGTGAGGTCAGTGTGTTTCCCATGTTTTCACACAGGAGGCAGAATGTGCCTATGTGATCATCCTGATGGCCGTGTACTGGTGCACCGAGGTCCTTCCTCTGGCTGTCACAGCTCTGCTCCCAGCCCTTCTGTTCCCTTTGTTCGGCATCCTGCAATCCAAAGATGTAAGTATATCATGTGATGAATGTGCTTGTCGTGGAGGTAGGGTCTGCTCACACACATCTTTCCCCTCAGGTGTGTATGCAGTACCTGAAGGACACAAACCTGTTGTTTGTTGGGGGACTGATGGTTGCGGTGGCTGTGGAGCACTGGAATCTGCACAAGCGAATCGCCCTGAGGGTGCTGCTCTTTGTTGGTGTGCGTCCAGCGCTGTGAGTGCACAGACACACACCTCCACAACAGAGCATTAGATTGGTCTGTCATTTTTTTAACTCCTATTTTCAAAGCTTATCTAATCAACCACAGTCATCGGACATATCAGGTACAGATAAGGAAGTCATCTTCATTTTTACTGCCCCGTAGTCTTTCCCTTTTATCTTTGTTATTGCATTATTCTGTCTTGTAAAACACTTGCAATTACTTCTTTCAATCTCAAACCAACAAAACCATTTTTTTTACATTTTCCACAGTTTGATGTTGGGTTTCATGGGTGTCACAGCGTTCTTATCCATGTGGATCAGCAACACGGCCACCACAGCCATGATGGTGCCTATTGTCCAAGCAGTGCTGGAACAACTGAATAATACTGATGCAGAGATACCTCAGATTCTCAGCTCAGACGAGCAGGTCCAGGTAGAAACTGATATGAAACAGCCTCCGCAGCCAGAGAAACAGAGTGATGGACAAGGTAAGTCAGTGTTATATTTAAGCACGGAGTACAACCTGCTTTTCAAAGAGCAGGAGAGAGTCGCAGGAGGTCTTGCTGACACTAGCTTTTTTTTTTTTGTTTGTCTTTAAGGTCCTTTGGTGGTGACTTTCTTGGATGCTGCAGCAGAGAGTGCCAGGCAAAAGGAGGCAGCAGAAAGGCGGAGAATGTGTAAAGGGATGACCCTGTGTGTTTGTTACGCTGCCAGCATTGGAGGCACTGCCACACTCACAGGAACTGGTCCCAATCTGGTGCTCAAGGGCCAGATGAACCAGTAAGTGTTTCCTCAAAGCATCATTTTTTGGTTTATATGTTTGTTTGTTTTTTTTTTGTCTTTTCTCTAAAATCTCTCATCGCTATTTTCCTTAGACTCTTTCCTGAAAACGGAGATGTGATTAACTTTGCCTCCTGGTTCGGCTTCGCCTTCCCCAACATGATCCTCATGCTCACATTAGCCTGGCTTTGGCTGCAGTTTGTCTTCATGGGATTCAAGTGAGTTTTGTGATGGTTAAAGCCTTATTGTAGTGACAGACTTGATAGGGCATCAATACGCTGTTTGCGTCATAGGAGTGTGTTTGAATGGAGAGGTGACAGAGACTTTTGCTCATGTGATCCCCTCAGCTTTAAGAAGACGTGGGGCTGTGGGGCTGTGAAGACAGAGAAGGACATCGCTGCTTATAATGTGATCAGAGAGCAGCATCGTCTCCTGGGGTCCATGTCCTTTGGGGAGATCAGTGTCCTGGGTCTCTTCATTCTGCTGGTGCTGATGTGGTTCACCAGGGACCCGGGCTTCGTTCAGGGCTGGGCCACCAATATCTTCAACTCCAGAGCAGAGTTTGTACACAAGTTTTATTTTATAATTCCTGACTTGATTTCAGGCACACAGCTAGCTGGCTTACGCCTTGTGGTTGACATTTAACCAAGTTGGCTAATTTCTTCATCCCTTTGTCTGACAGGTATGTGACAGATGCCACAGTGGCAATCTTCATCGCCATCCTTCTTTTTGTTCTGCCCTCTAAAGCTCCACGGTTCTGTACACGGAGGTCTCGTAGTTTTGACACAGGTGAGTTATCCTCCCAGGGGAAACCAGCTTTCTGACTTACAGCTATAAACAGGGTGGAGATTTTGCAATAATTTAACACTGACACTGGTTTTGTTGGCTCTGTAGTTCCACGTCAAATTTCTGGTCCAACTCCACGTCTTCTTACCTGGAAAGTTGCCCAAAAGAAGCTACCCTGGGGCATTGTGCTTCTCCTTGGAGGGGGCTTTGCTCTGGCAAAGGGCAGTGAAGTAAGTGTCAGAGACAGTTAAAATGTTATTGGTCAACTGGTCCAAGAGCTAATATGGTAGTACTTATCACACTGTACTGATGGGAAGCTTGGCAGGGTCAGAAGAAGATGAATGAATGGATGAATTATCTAGCACCTTACAAACATAAAAACATGCAGCTGAATGTGCTACATAAAGGAACAGACTAACAGAAAACATCAGCAATAGATCAAATATTAAAAACCAAAATAATGACAAAAGAGTGAAAAATTGGCAAAAAAGTAAAAATTTAATTAATATCAATACATTAGATTAATAAAATATGTGAGGATAAAAAATTAAATGAAAGTTTTTAAAAAAGATCAGATTAATACAAGGTACAAAAATGATAGCATAATAAGAACAAGGCTAAAAAGGAACTGCACCAAAATAAAAGCCAGCTTACGCTGCAAAAATTGAAATCTAATCAAGTTATACTCGATATGAGACAGATTCATCAGACCAGTCCAGAGACATGTTTTGTTTCAATACATGACAAAAGACAAAAATGAGGTCTGAATTGCTAGTAACGAGTGAAAAAAATCCACCAATTGGGTAAAATAATTGGTGGGCCAAGTTTCTTGAACTCAGGATAATGTCTATATACAGGAAACCTTTTTCTCTACCTATTGCAAGATTTTTTTACTTGTTATAAGCTCAGAGCTCATTTTTGTCTTTGAATGACTTGAAATAAGACATTTTTTTTGGACTGGTCAGGTGAATGTGGCTCATATACGGTCTAACAAGACATTTTCTACCAAAAATAAGACAAACACTTGCTCAGATTTCAGTTTTTTTGCTGCGTAAAAACAGGAAGCTTTTGTTTGGTGCTTGTTAGGGAAACGTGAGTGACATTACTGAACCATAATAAAAATGCAAGTATATCTGTGAAACATGGGGGATCAGAGCCTTAAAAACAAGCAAAAGAACTTTAGAATCAGTTCTAAAAGAAACATGAAGCCAGTGCAGATTTAAGAGGTGGAGTGATACGCTCTGTCTCCTTTATTCGAGTTAAAACTCTGGTAGCAGCGTTCTGTCCAAGCAGTAGTTTCTTACTCAACTTTCTGTGCAAACCAGTAAGAGTCAATTATTAGCAACAAATGAAACAAATTATTTAACAGCTGGACAAACGTAACCTTTCCTGTTGTTGAGAGCTCACATTTCTTTTGTTTTTTCTATTCTGCCTCTCCAGCTGTATTTATCGCTGGGCTCAATCTAAAATTATTTTCTCAATGATAGAAAAAAAAAAAAAAACCTGAGTGAGAGTCTCCTCACACTATATAAGCCGTTTACTCTGCTGATGATGATGATCAGCTCAGAAAATACTGTGTACATATTCAGAGGAGACTTTAAACCTGGAAATGTTTGTGCTCTTTGTAGGAATCGGGCCTCTCAAAGTGGATGGGAGATCAAATGACCCCCCTACAAAGCATCCCTCCCTGGGCGATAGCTATCATCTTGTGCCTGCTGATTGCTACCTTCACTGAGTGCACCAGTAATGTGGCAACGGCGACGCTCTTCCTACCTGTCTTAGCGTCAATGGTGAGTTCTCAGGGAGAAAGTGAAATGCGTGTAGGCTCTCAGACTGCAGGAGACCTACAATTATGTTGGGCAGCAGTGGTTCAGTGAGGTGAAGTGTGACATAGTGGGGTTTCTTTTGAGCTAATGTCCCCGATCAGAGTCCAGCATCCAAACTACTTCCGGTAGGATCTGGCCCATTGTCCCTTGTTTGGTTACCCATCTAGTTGGTCATTCAGGCTGAATATGTTTGGTCCCCTTCCCCGGGCCCCTCCTCCCATTAATAACCTGCCAAACACACCAATTCAGCCCAGTGCCTTGTAATGCTGCCCACCCCGCTGCTGTCCCCGCTGCTGTTGAAGAATGGCATTACTGTGCCGGCTAGCTGAACACTCAAATGAACGCCAAGGCTGGGTTGTGAAACACAGTGCCAAGTAGGGGTATTCAGATAGATATTTATGGGCAACGAAGCCAAGTGGGTGCCAGAGGGTGTCCAGCTCTTATGTGAACGTAGAGAAAGAAAGAGGAGAAGAGAGGAAAAGAAGAACATTTGATCAATTACACAAAGCAGAAAGAGGAGAGATGACTTTTTGTGGTCGTTATGGCTTCTGGTATTTTACTTTAAGTGTCAAAGTGTCAAGAAAATCTTTAACTTATGAATTATACAAAACCCTCAGACACTGTCATTGTCATGTCACTGTCTTTGTCCTTTTTGCAAACTGATATACAGCCCACAGTTTAAAGAAGACTCGCTCTGAAGTTTAAGTCTTTTCACCCATTGTTTATTTTGAGAACTAGAAATTACTGTGCACTTGTAAGCAGCTGTGCTGCGGGACATGTAATTCTGCAGCAAATTCCAGAGTAATGTTTTCTTCATCTCAGTAGTCTGCCATTATCGCTACACATGTAGTGCTTTTCTATTTCAGAGACCATGACTCAGCCCAAAGCTTGCAGGAATTACATCTTAATTACACCCACCTAATGAGAGTTTTCACTCTACACAGAGTTGCACACATTTCACTCTGAGTTATGAGTCAGTGATTACTGCCACAGAAAAATAGCCAGATGGAGGAGTGGAGGATTTGTTATCAAGGTTATGTTCATCCCTGTCTCAGACTGTTGAATCTTTCTGTGTCATTATTTCAGTCTCAGTCTATTGGGATGAATCCACTCTACGTCATGGTGCCTTGTACCCTGAGTGCCTCTTTTGCCTTCATGCTGCCCGTTGCTACGCCACCGAATGCTATAGTGTTCTCCTATGGATACCTAAAGGTTGCTGACATGGTGAGTATGGCTGTGGTTTTTTGTGTCTGGAGGGTAAATTATATGTTGGTATTTAAAGCGGTCAGTTTAAGGTCACGTTTACAGTGTGAGGATAGCTGAACTGTGTAATCACTGACCATATTCACACGTTGTCAACATACTTTCACTCATCGTTTCCCTCAGTTTTCATTCTTCCACCATATCCTTATAAATGGGCATTAGAAACTTGAGAGTAATTTTTGAAGGTATTTCAGTCAATACTTCAAATGAAAGCAAAATATTTGATAACTCATCAGCTACTATCACACAGCAGCTAATGTTAGCATGAATGCTAACAGAGGCAGACTTAGCTGTAGCTATAGATTTAAGCCTTTCCTATCCTGTGAAACAAAAACTCCAACATTTAAAGTGTCGATTTTAGAAACAAAGAACCTTTAAAGTCTGTGTAAAGCAGCAATAAATTTGCAAGATTAAAAAAATAGCTAATTATATACAATAAGGTCTATATCAGCAGCTAGTAGCCTCTTTATATCCCCTTCTCGAAAAGTCTTGTGAGAAAAAGAAAAAAATATGCAACATCAATTAGTCCTGCCCCAACAAATTTAAGACCTTTGATTAATGGATTTAAGACCAGCATATAGCATTTTAAATGATTTATAGACATTTTAAGGCATTAATGTTAGATACATTAATTTAAGAGACACCTTCAGCATCAAGAGACGAACTCTTTTCTGCCATTCATGGTCCCATAGGCTAAGCTTAACAAGCTGAATGTCAGAAAGGCTTTGGGGTTTTACCACTAATCTAGGATGCAAAAAGAAACAAAACAACTGCTGCTTTTGTATTTTTTATTATAAATTATTTATTATAAACTTTCTTTTCCAACAGGCCAGAACAGGAATAGTCATGAATATCATCGGCATCATCTGTATCACCCTGGCCATAAACAGCTGGGGAAAGGCTATGTTTGACCTGGACACCTTCCCTACCTGGGCCAACGTCACTGGAGTATGAGCCTGGTAGGAGTTAATCCAAGCACAGCCTGCCCTCTCTCTCAACATGCACCAGACAAAGACCTCTGGTCAGAGCTGCAGCACAGCACCACATGGTGGACCGCATGCATCTGATTGCTGCTGGATTACAAAGCTGCTTATTTTCAATGACACCTGTGAATCACTTGAAAAAGAGTGGCAAAGAAGAGTGGCTGGGTGGGGAATGAAATGAAATCTTTGTTTTATTTAGCTTGTATTTATATTCTTAAATAGAGAGATGTTTAATTCTCTTAAGCAAGAGAACATCGCAAAACCATTCATTCCCACTCTGAAAGGTTTTTATGTAAAGCAAAGGACGAGTAAATAAGTCATTAGCCACATGTAGCTGCATCTGCATAGATATGAGCAATAAGGTACAATATGATTCACACAAAACCTGCACATAGGCTTTTTTAACCTTTCTTTTATTCTTTAACTTTCAGGGAAATGTGCTCTTTTTTACTCTGTGCTCTAACAGCTGGAATTGCTTTTGATTTATATTAGTATGACTGATGTCTTAATGAACTACCTAACTTCTTATGAATTGACCCCTTCAGAATGAATGCTTTAATATTTATGCTTTTCTAAATGCTAGATGTTCGTTTATTTTTCAGTTTTGTTTTCTTGGGTATAAAACAATACAAAAAAACAAGCGTTTCAACATTTTGGTTTGTACAGATATTGATATAATATGTACTGTAAACAGACTTTTGCCCCCTGCGCATCCAAATTGATCCTTGTATTGAACCACATCAGGGCTGATGATGATGATGTGGTGCAGCTCCAGCATCAGTTGAACTTTGAAATGTGTTGTCACCACACAGAAGGAAACAACATGTGTGCCTTATGCTGATTGTATTGTACTGTAGATACATTTTCCATACTTTGGATCAATTCATTGTCAAATTTCTCACTGCAATAATGATTTCTGTCTGAGATGCAATAAAAATGTTTTTTAGACCAATGTGTATCTCATTGTAGACAAAAGAGTCATCTTCTTTACTTTTGTGAGCAATCAAATGAGCTGAAGTTAGCATCAATGACTTGCAAGATGCAAGAAAAAGTCAATTTAACTACTGTTTCTTGTCCAGTTTTTTGTTACAGCTCTGTAATAATACTAGTAGAACCAAACATGAACTGTAAAGAAAAGCAGCACTCAGATCAAGTCATTCTCATGTAATAAAACAGCACAATCTCAGTTGTTTCAAAAGTTGTTCATGCTTTTAGATGTTTTGAAATAAAAGTAGTCTAAATGATGGTTGGCTTTAGAAACAGAAATGTGGGGCCAAGCGGTCACCACATGGTGCTTGCCCTCAAGTAATCAGCCTGGGTTCAACTCGTGGCTCTGTTCCCGCATATCGCTCTTGCTTTTTGCTCTATCCAATGTCCTGTACTCTTAAAATAAAAGCCTGAAAAACATGACAAAGAAATACACGAAATAAGAAAACAATAAGGTCATCCTTTATCACTACCCAAAACAAAGTGATCCCACTTTCCTCACTAGTCAGCTTTCGTCAACTCCTCATGACAATTACATGTCTTTCAAAATGAACACGTGTTGCCCCTCCTCTTGCTTAGTGACCTCTTGTCTCGTGCCTAGAGCTGATTTAATCCTGTAAACACAGTGCGGAAAGCCACAGTGATCCCACAATGAAAGACCACGCCTAATGTATGTAGACAAGAGCTCTGTGTCCAAGAGCTCATTGTCCTTTTGCTGAGACGTTACATGTGGCAAGGGTCAAGGCAGTCATACTAACTAGTGTTGTTTTGCGTCATAAAGATTATGAGCTCAACAAAGACATTTCATGTCTGCTTTAAAAACATCAGAGCACTTTATTACAGCTCATGAAGTATAATGATGACTGTCGCTATCATGAGATTTGTGATTCTTTACATGTCAGGTGTTTGAACACATATGAGAAATTTATCTGAGTTTTGAGCTTCTCTCTGTACTTACACAGCTCTCAGAAAAGATTATAGAAGACAGAGAAAAACATCTTAATATATATTTAAATAACAAAGGTGTAAGTATTGGATGACTTATGTTACAGACAGGTTTATGTACCAAGGTAGGTGACAGGCATGTGATTGTCAGCACCTGGAGGAAACCAGAAGCTCAAAACAAGAGTCAGTCGTAACAACAGAACAAGTTCTTTGGCATCAGCAATTTTTACACAAATTGCTTCATTTTTGTGCTAAGTTTATATGATTATTTAAAATTCTTATTGCAGCCCCAATTCTAATAAAGATGGGACGTTGTGTAAAATGTAAACCCCAGCATTTCTGGGTGTTGTTGATATATGTCTTTGTCTTTGCATGGTAGAGTTTGAACTGTCACTTGTAGATGTAGTGATGAACTGTGTTAACTGACAATGGTTTTCTGAAGTCTTCCTGAGCCCACGTGGTAATATCCTTTACACAATGATGTTGGTTTTTAATGCAGCGCTGCCTGAGGGGTCAAAGGTCACAGTCATTCAGTGTTGGTTTTCAGCCTTGCTGCTTACGTGCAGAGATTTCTCCAGATTCTCTGAATCTTTTGATGATATTATGGACTGTAGATGATCAAATCCATCAATTCTTTTCAATTTTTCATTCATTGTTCATAAACTGTTGGACTATTTGCTCACACAGTTGCTTACAAAGTAGTGAACCTCACCCCATCCTTTCTTGTGAACGACAGAGCCTTTCAGGGATGCTCCTTTTAAACCCAATCATGACACTCACCTGTTTCCAATGAACCTGTTCATCAGGATCATCAAATTCAAAATGATTGAATAATTGCTGAAAAACAAAGTTTATCAGTATGAACAATAAATATCTTGCCCATGAGGCACTTCTCAGTGACTTGGACCCTCTTTTACCTTATCTTAAACCCACAGTTTACAATCTTGGTGTAAAAATTAACAGTGATTTTAAATTGGATCAGCAAATATATTTAGTTGTTAAATCCAGTTTTTAGAATCTCAGGCTTTTATCCAAGATTAAATTGGCTTTAATCTGTAAACAACTCTGAGTGAGTTGTTCATGCTTTTATATCTACATGGTTGGACTACTGTAATGCTCTCTGCATTGGTGTTAATCAGACTTCCCTCGCACGTTTACAGTTTTTCAAAGTGCTGCTGCTCTTCTTTAAACAGGTGCATGAAAACATGACCACACCACTCTGATCCTGGCATCCCTCCAAATTTTATTGTTTGTTTTTTAAATCTTTTACTAGATTGAACCCCCACCCTGTAAATCTCTGACCTTTTAAAGTCTGTGTAGAGCCAAATTTAATTTTTTTTAAAAAATTGCTAAATAAATAAAATTAGGTCTGAAAATCATGGAAATATAAGCACTTCTCTCTGCTGTGGAACGCTGGGGGCGTGTCAGTTAGAGGCGCTGGAGCCACGCCCACATGAGGAAGGGGAGCTGCCTCTGAGTACTGTACAAGGACGTTACCTTCAGTAACAGCTGAAGCTAGCTCTAGCAGCGTGATGGGACGGAGCCAGCCCTACCTGTTTGAACCATCAGAGGCAGAAACTGACTCTGAGTCAGACACTGATAGAGCTCAGACTTGTTCCTCAGTCTCCATCAGAATGATCATTAATTTCTCCATTTATCACATTTAGCAACATGGATTACTGACGAGTAACGATACAGCCTGGACAAATACAGTTAGACTATCAATACACCTGTTTCTTCAGAAGCCTGTGGGTGCTGCTATGACAGATAACTACTTCTGACAGTGGGTATTGGTTTCTGGATCGGTCTATGGCTGACCACCACAGGCAGCAACAGGGGCAGGGTTATGGTAATGATGGTTCAGTGATGTAATGCAGCTATGATTTCTGAACCGCCCATTAAATCCTGAAGCCAAGCTCCACAATTAAATCCTAAATGGTTGAATGACTTTGCCATGTTTTACGGAAATACATCTGTGACCTATTTAATGTGTTTTGAAGAAAATGGCTGATTTTGCTTTACAAGTACTTTAAATGTTTACACTCCCTTGCAGTCCTTGAGATCTGCTGATCACCTTCACCTCGCTGTCCCAAAAACCTGATTAAAAACCAGAGGTCATCAAGCTTTCTCTGCGGTGGCGCCCAAGTTATAGAATGAACTGCCAGTCAAAATAAAACGTCCCCCGCCTTTGAATTGCGTCTGAAAACTAATTTTTATTCTTTGGCTTTTAATTCAGCGTTACAGTTATCTGATCTCTGTCCTTATATGTCTTTTATGGCCTTGTGTCCCTGTGTCTTTATGGATTGGATTTTTTATATTTTTATTTTGTTTTAATTGTTTTATTGATGTTTCTTTGATTTTATTGTGCAGCACTTTGGTAAACTCGATTGTTTTTTAAATGCGCTATATAAATATAGTGGATTGAATTGGATTGTTTTGTTTGGTTGTTAAATCCAAATCTGACAGAACTGAAGAAACGCCGAATCATCCCCTGAGGTCGGTTAAAAAACATTCTGCTCAGGTTTTTTTTTGATTTGGTGATATCATTGGTTATAATGGAAGATGTAGTTTGTTTCCCATAGCACACAAACCAAATATTGTGATATTGTGTGAGAGACAAGCTCATGCCATACTGCTGCAAAGATAGTGCGGAAACTTCAAAGCATCACATGATCTCAGCTCAGTTGGACAATTAAAATGTTCAACAAGGTTAACAAGCAGTTTGCTGCCCAGGGCCATTCTGATCACTATGATCTTGGGTCATATGGGGAAAAAAAGCTTATGTAATTACAGTGCCTTTCTCTCCTTTTGCTGCCTCTCAGCCACCCACTCATTATCCAATTGAAACACGTCCTCATGCATCATAGGCTTTTTTATTGGCTATATATACATAAGGCTTCAGGAGGAACCAGCTAGTTGGTCTGTTGGCTTTGGTTTAATGTGACTGTTCAAGGCACAAAAGAATCCCAGTTAACCCAAAAGCCCATTTTCATTAACACGGGACCAACCATGCCAAGTATGATATGGTGTTTGACATTTGTTGCAGGCTCTCAAGAGGTCATAAAGCACATTTCGGGCCACTATCTATTTGTGAATGTTTTTTTAAAGCCATGTTGGCCTTCTACCCTTTTGGTTTCAGTTACACATGAGGACAATATACAGCCTGTCTGATATAATCAATCCTTGCTGGCACATTGTGACTTGTGTGTAGAGATAGGTTCCGTTTGCAATCTGAGCATCCAATTAACCTGAGGACAAGAGTCAGGCCAAACACTAAAAGATCCAGAGGAGGACAGAGGGTCTTTCTTTGTGCTCTAAGTAGATTCGTACAAACCCAGCTAGACATCAAAAGTGAGACAGCCTGTTCACCAAACTATGGTGAAGCTACCTGCATGGTTTTAAAAAGATAACAAAAACAGACAATATCACCAAGTATTGCATTGACAACCTTGAAAAAATATAATTAAAAAACATTTCTAGTCTCCTAGCTTCTTCTAGTTCTAGACTGCTGACTATAAAACAGGAGATTTAAAGATGATAGCTTTTGATGTGACCCATTTGTGCTAAAGTTGAGTTTTGAAGTCTATCTTCAGTGGTTGCCATACTGAGAATGCTAACTTATCTGACAGCCAAAACCCTCTGGTCTGTCTCCTCTTGGTCACAGCCCTGGATCAGACAGGTTTATATTCTAGTCAATGTATCAGCTTGCACCAGTTCTGCACCACTGTTAAGTTGGACCCAGAATGAAGGCAGATACAGTGAAACCAGTTGAGGGGCTTTTATTGCAAAGTTCAGTAAATGAATGAATGAATCCAGATGAAAGAGAGCTGCGTGGCTGTGTGGCTGTGTGGCTGCGTGGCTGCATGGCTGCGTGGCTGCGTGGCTGCGTGGCTGTAAATGGGTGGCAGGCTGGAACACGAAGAGGCACTGGAAAGGAAGTGAGACACAGGAGGATTAGTCACAGTTATGACTCAATCATGTGCTGGAATACTCTGGCGCTGGTCCACACTTCAGCCAAGGGTTATGTACCAGTGCTGATGATCCCAGATGAGCTGCAGGTGTGTCAGACACGAGCGTGGGAAAACTCCTACAGGTAGGGGACGGGGAGGTAGAGAGCAGAAACTCCACGCAGCCAGAGGGATCACCACAGCAGTGACACATCAATTTGCACAAAGCAGGTTGAGCTGGACATAAATTCATGCCCAGAAACCACATAAAACAACCAGTGACTTCAAAATAAAACAAATCATGCATCCATCCATCTTCTACCGCTTATCCGTGTCTGTGTCACCGGGGCAGTAACGCCATCATTGAATACCAGTGATCCCTGTACCCAGTCACTTCTACCAGCTACTCTGGGGGGATACTGAGGCGTTCCCAGGCCAGCCAAAAGATATGTTTCCATTGTGTCTTGGGTCTACTTTGAGATCTCCTCACAGCTGGGCATACTCAAAAAACCTCCCCAGGGAGTAGTTCAGGAGGCATCCTCACCAGATGCCCAGACCACTTCATCTGGCTCCTCTCAATGTGGAGGAGCAGTGGCTCTACTCCAAGCCTCTCCTGGATATCCATGCTCCGAACCCTATCT
This sequence comes from Labroides dimidiatus, assembly GCA_030710495.1. NCBI lineage: Eukaryota > Metazoa > Chordata > Actinopteri > Labriformes > Labridae > Labroides > Labroides dimidiatus. The sequence continues at coordinate 1,582,331 of CM061154.1, read as the reverse complement.
CTAAGGCTGAGCCCAGAAACGCTGTGGAGAAAGCTCACTTTGGTGGCTTGTATTTGTGATCTTGTTCTTTTGGTCACTACCCATAGCTTGTGGCCATAGGTGAGGATTGGAACATAGATTGACTGGTAAATTATAATTATAAATCAACGAAAGTTGAATGTGCACGTGCAAAACAGAACGTGACGTCAGTGTTTTCACTGAAAATGTCATTTATACGGCAACGGAGGCTGCAGCGTTTCAGAAAAATTCCACTCTGGAGGGTGTTTTAAAAAAGTTGTGTTTTAGGTCGGCTGAAATGGCGTTTCTGTATAAACGAGAGGCTGAAACAAAACAAAACTTTTGCGTTTCACCCTGATACCGTTGTCATATAAACGGGGCCTAAGACCCCCAAAACTGACACCCTCTGCCACTTGGCTCTGCCTAGAAATCCTGTCCATAAAAGTAATGAACAGAATCAATGACAAAGGGCAGCCCTGGCGGAGCCCAACCCTGACTGGGAACAAGTTTGACTAACAGTTGGCAATACAAACCAAACTCTCACTTCAGAAATACAGAGCTCGAACAGCCTGTAACAACGGGCCATCAACTCTATATTCCCGGAGCACCCCTAACAAGGTTTCTCGGGGGACAAGATCAAAAGCCTTTCTAGATCCACAAAAATCATGTGGACTGGCTGGGCAAACTCCCATTCCCCCTCTAGCACCCTTTCAAGGGTATAGAGCTGGTCCAGCGTTCCAAGACCAGGACGAAACCTGCATTGTTCCTCCTGAATCAAGGGTTTGACCAACTGCCTCACTCTCCTTTCCAACACCCTGAAGTAGACCTTACCAAGGAGGCTGAGGAGTGTGAGCCCCCTGTAGTTGGAGCACACCCTCTGGTCCACTTTCATAAAAAGGGAGACCACCACCCCACTCTGCCAATCCAGAGTCACCGACCCTGATGTGGACATTGGGGGCAGTGACTCTGCAATGTTGCAGAGACGTGTCAGCCAAGACAGTCCCACAATATCCAGAGCCTTGAGGAACAAACCAAAATAAATCATGTCATAACCAAATCATATATACCTTGACTATAAATTCAAACTGACGATATCAGGGGAGATAGGTCAGGAGTCAGCAAGTTTGAGGTTTTACAGACTGACATGAATGAGGAGAGGCTCCCCATTGGGGTGGGAAATGCGGGAGCTCCTCCGCTTTGTGACTCCACCTGTTTTAAGGTCCTGCTACCAGCCAGACTGTTCATGAAGTAGAGAGAGCTCTTAGTCAGCAACAGAGCAGATACGGATCTGATGTACCTGACAAGATTGAGGGGCAACGCTCGGCTTTAAAAAAGGAAGCCTATGCAGAAGTGCTAAAGTTGCAGTTTCATTAACAATCTACTTGAGACTGGCTGCAGAAAGACTAGAAACCACATTCACAACAGGTTTGTTCAATCTGAGATGCAGCTCACGTGACTGACAGGTCTAGCACCCTGTAGCTGTCAGTGAGGAAGCTCAAAGCCTGCCTCTTGAGTCTGCATTTCCAACATGGCCCCTGTTGACAAAAGGCTTCATTACTCTGCATCAGGAACAGACTGGTGACATCACAGAGACTACATCCATATATTATAGTCTATGAGTAAGATGCAAGGAGGCAGTGTCGAGATGAGTGTTTAGCCTCCTTGCTCACAGCTTCAGTAATGTACTATTAGAGAAATGGGCAAATTGACCTATGGCTAAGCCACACTGCCCCTCCACTCACTTGGACAAACAATGAAGTGACAGGCGCTATGAGAGCAGTCACAGAAGGAGACATTTCACAAGATGTCTTGATGATTGTTGAAAACAGAAAGATCACATATCATCTAAAAGACACCAAAAGGGTCTGAACTACACATTGGAGCAATATATTAATGGTTTAATTTGCTTTTGAGAAGGTTGATAAAATGTTTCAGTTACAGACAAAACTTCCAGGTCCCAGAGCAAACCTGATAAACCACATCTGGTTCCCATCAGCATCTCAGACAACAAGACAGAGGATCAGCATCAGTCATGAGAAAAATCTAACCTCCTTTTTACCATCTTTACCAAGAGCGTTAGTTAGGAGCTACAGTATTTACACTGAATCATTCAGCAGAACGTTTGTCAACCTTTGTTATCTGGGCTGTTACAGATAAGCTAATAAAGCTAAGCTCCAGAAGCTAACGTTAGTTTAACTAGTGTGACAGTTGAATTAACCAGCTGATCTTTCACAGAACCCAGAAGCAAGGGGGGGGGGGGGGGGGGTAAGAAGGTGTTTAACAGTCTTTATTTGAAACACAGAATGAATGATTTGTGAGTCCTGAAGCTGATCCAAACAGAGATTCAGAGAGTGAGCTGAAGGTTTTTCCTTCTCAAGAGTTGTGGCTAAGATTTTGTAGATTGGGCTGCAGGAAAACATGTGGAGACACTGGAAAAAGAAGAAAAAGACACAGGAGTAAGAAACACGAAAAACTTGAACTTGCCTGCAAAAAACTTGAGATGTACTGATTTTCGTGCAGCTGTAGTACCACAAAGTGAACTGGAATCCGCTGGCACTGAGTTCTTCCCCTGGCAGGGTAATAAAGCCAGTGCTGCTGATTACATGATGCGCTTCGGTTGTGGAGGCTGCAGACACGGGAGAGTGAGAGCCAGAACAACAGGGATGGGAGGGCGGAGAGAGAGAGAGCGGTGCTCCACACTGCACACAGGGACCATCACAGGACCCTCCCCCTCTAACTGGCACCCTACCGGGCTTGTCCGGACTCATCCTGTAGAGTAGGGGTGGGAAACACAAGTTGCCTCACGATACAATTCTATCATGATACTTGGGTCACGATTCAATATTATTGCGATTTTGTGATAGTGTGCTAGTATTGCAATACGATATAATGTGATATTTTGCAATTTATCCCTTTTAAACAGGAAATTATTTTCCCAAAGGAAACCATGATCAATATGTGCCTTATTGAGCATATCTCCCTGGTGTTAGCGTCTCTGCACTGGCTACCCATAAAGTTTAGAATAGAATATAAAATTCTTCTTCTGACTTTTAAAGCTCTTAATGGCATCGGGCCATCCTATCTTAAAGAGCTTATCGTGCCATATTATCCATCCAGATCGCTGCGTTCCCAGCATGCAGACCTGCTCGTTGTACCCAGGGTCTCTAAAAGTAGTCTGGGAGGTCGAGCCTTTAGTTATCAGGCTCCTCTTCTCTGGAATCATTTACCGGTTGAGGTTCGGGGAGCAGACTTAAAACCTTCCTTTATGATAAAGCTTATAGTTAGAGCTGATTCAGACCTGAACCAGCTCTTAGATATGCTGCTATAGGTTTAGACTGTCGGGGGGAACTGACACACAAGGCTCCTGTTTCCCTCTCTTCTCTATCTGTCAGTCTAACTTCTAACCTTAATGTCCCATTAAAGTTATTATCCATGGATCTCTCTGGGAGTCTCTGAGTTTGTCTGTTAGGTTCCTTCAGATTGTTGCTGTGGACGGCCTGCTGCCATGGACCTGCCAGACTCCAGCTGCTACGGCTTCTTACAGTTACAGTTTCTCCGTGATCATCTCTACAACACAGAAATATGGACTCTGTGTTTATGTCTCCCTGTGTCTTTGTCTCTCTGCCCCTCCCCCCTCCCCCCCCTTCTCTCTCTCTCTAATCCCAACACAGTCGAGGCAGATGTCTGTCTAACATGAGTCGGGTTCTGTCCGAGGTTTCTGCCCGTTAAAGGGAAGTTTTTCCTCTCCATTGTAACTTGCTGAATGCTGTAAAGCTCTGTACTCATGGTGGGTTAAGATGAGATAAGACTTCTTATCTTGTCTTGATGTTGGGTTTCTGTTAAATAAAATTTTATTATCATTTACAGGTCTAGACCTGTTAACGCTTGGAAAGCGTCTTGAGATAACGTTTGTTATGAATTGGCGCTATATAAATAAAGACTGATTGATTGATTGATATTTAAGAAAAAAAGATTCTTAATCTGTTCACTTCACTTCAGTCAGTTTACTTTAATAAAAAAAAAACAAAGACTGACCAGCTCTTCAAATAAAACTTAAGAGTTGCATTTTACTGACAAATTATTCTGTATTACAGTCTAGTCCAACTCCGTGGAACACAAACATAAATGGACAACTGTACAATTGAAGGAATCAGTGCAACTTGTACAACTGTTTGTAACCTTTTCAGCAGCTGAGGAATCTGGAAGTCCATGACTTTCAGTTCAAATAAAATATCACCCCATAATAAAAGAGAGAAAACAAAATAGAAAACGTATTCTTCTGACATTAAATTAAAATTAATAAAACATTAATTGTGTAAACTAAGACTTAAATGAAAAAGATCGATTGAAATAAAATATAACTTCCAGTCATTAATTTGGGACTATTTGTTTAAAGTGATCTTTGGGCAAAAACACTTAGAGAAAGTGTGACAGTGAACCAGTGTCTGCATTTTCGCTAAGAAAGAGGAGCTGATCAACGTGTTCAGAGGTCAGAGTGCTTCTTTGTGCTGTGACAACGTCTCCAGCAGTCGAGAAGACTCTTTCTGCTGGGACACTAGTGCCTGGGATACAAAGGTATCTTTTTGCAAGCTTAGCCATGAAAGGATACAATCGCTCATGCATTTTCCACCAGCTTAGAGGATCTTCGGTGAGTGCCACTGGTTTTTCTCCCTGGTATTTTTTCACCTCCTCCTCAGTTATCACAGACAGTGATTTTGGTGGGGTTCCACTAACGCCACTGTAAGTCTGACCAAGCAAGTCTGTGAGTCCAGATGACTTCCTCATCCGGACTGGTATGAAAGAAGGCCCACTACCCTCCTCCTCAGTGTGACTGAGATCCTCCTGATCTTCCTGGGCATCTTTCTCATGGGTGGCCAGCTGCCTAACTTCACCCTGTAAAATACATACAGATGGGAAAGGTATATTATTAATGTGTTAGAGAAAGGAAGCAACAAAAATGTTGTTCCTTGGTAGACAGTCACTAACTTAAATTAAAATTCAATACAAGTATGTATGTGACAGTTCTTAACTGCTGTAAAAATATTCTGACAGGGTCATTGTTATGTGTTTGTTTACCTGGAGGATTATAGCCTCAGCAACCAGTCTGGAGTAGGTTTCTTTTCTCTCCTCTGGGGACAGGAATGGCAGCACCTTAAACCGGGGATCAAGGGTGCGTTGTAGAGGGTGTTCTTCTCTGATGCACTGCTATACCTCCTCTTCAGATCTTGACTGATGCTTTGTTTGATTTCTCTGATCAGCGGGGTGTCACCTATGCTGTCCTGCATTTCATGCAGCAGCTGTGCTAGTAGTGGTGCTATGAGTGACAGTATAACTGCTCCCAAAGTTTTCTTCCAGTACAGATAAGCCACGCTCCAACTGATGTTTGACAGGTGTTTATTCTTTTCTTGCCACAGCAAATTCTTCTTTTCATCGTCAAGCACCGTGAAAAACTAAAGTAAAAATAGAAATATAAGAATCATATATTTCAAAATAAACCTTAACAAAACGTTTCTGTATACAAACAAAAGTTACATACCGTGTGCGCCTTCTGACTAGAAAATTTAGGAGTTGTTACAATCCGTATATCTTCCAGATCTTGAAATCAAACGTTTTCTCTGAATCCAACTGCTGCTATTGACAGATCATGCAGCCCATGTGCCTCTATTAATTAATCATGTGAACACTGCATGCCAACCACCCATCTCAATACCCTGTTTCACCAGTAGGTGTCAGCAACAGACAAAACAAGGCGCACACATTCAAAAACAAAACATTGTGACAAAAATAAATACAGACGCATAAAGAACCCATCACTCTGTGACAGCTACAGACAGGGTGGGATTCTCTTCCTCCGACATCACGGTGGTCGCCACCTGCATGGACTTCAAAGCCCGAACGATTTCTTCCGCGTTTCCAATATCCGTCTCATTCAAGGTGAAAATGTCTGTGCCACACTATCTCACTTCAGGTGACAGCAGTGCTGCACAAATTGCAGGCTGCTGCTCGAGGAACCGACGCAGCATGTCGTAAGCACTGTTCCAACGTGTGCTAACATCAGTCTTGAGCTTATGTGCCGGCAGCTGTAACATTTTCTGTTTAGTCTCCAAAGCCTGGTGCGCCCGCGTGCTTCTGTTAAAAAAGCCAGTAATGCGCCGCACTCTCCCCATGAGCCTGGATACTGCAGGCAGGTTTAATGCCCTCTGTGACGCCAGGTTGAGTGTATGAGCGAAACACTTCACATGCAGGTATCCTGCTAACTGAATGGCTATGGCCATGTTAGCAGCGTTGTCTGTTACAACAACCAGGTTTTTGTCAGCAATCCCCCATTCTCCTGCTGCAGATTGCAGCAGGTCTGCCAAGTTTGCCCCGGTGTGGCTTTCGTGTACAACTCTCGTCTGGAGAACGTGAGACAGCAGCTTCCAGTCATCATTAACATAGTGGGCTGTTATTGTCACGTACGAATCCACTGCCCGAGAAGTCCCAAGCATCGCAGGTTAAGGCGACCCTCTCTGCTGTACTCAGACTTTTCTCACCGTTTAACTTCACCGCTGTGTAGAGCTTTGGTACGGCAATATCCGTAAAATAGCGCCGCAATGGAGGCACATACCTGGGTTCCAGCGTCTTTAGCATGTAGCAAAAGCCCTTGTTTTCCACAACGTTGTATGGCCTAAGGTCTTTGCACATGAAGTATGTGATAGACTGTGTAATTTTCTTCGCTCGTTCTGAACTGGAGGGCAGTTTAGATAAGCTTACAGCGGCGAGTGTGGGCTGGTTTTTCGGTGGAGATATCTTAGCATTACCTTTTCCATCCTCCGCGATTGCTATATCTGGGTGGTGGCGGATGAGATGAGCCCGTATGTTCGTCGTATTCCCGCAGTATTTTATTTTCATACGGCATTCTTTGCAAACACTGTGGGTCATGTCCATCTCTTTTTGCCCCTCCTTGGTGAAAAAAAACAAAGTAAGTCCAAACGTTAGACTTAAATGAAGATGGTGCGTTCCTTATTTGCTTCTCCTGAGCTGCCATCTTGGGTGTACTTCATCTACTGCACAATGACCGTCACCTCCGATCTCACTCAACAAATTGTGAAGCAGCATCACCCAGTGGACGAGTAGAGTAATTGATTTTTATTCTCAAGTGCCATAGACCACATACAATATGGGCTAATATAATATCGATATTTTGCCGTCTTGAATCGATATAATATCGTCACGCAAAATATCGCGATACTATGTTGAATCGATTTTTTCCCCCACCTCTACTGTAGAGGTCGTTGATCAATGATTTGTCCAGAATGAACTTACACAAGATCAAGGCCCTGTCCTCAGGACCATACCCCTCCCACCTACAAGATACTGGAAACCCTTTTTTCATGGCCTGACATCCAAAACTCAAGAGACACATGGAATGTGGGGTGGACTTTCAGCGAAGCAGGAAGTTTAAGTTTAACTGATGTAGGGTTAATGACTTTGATGATGGGAAAAGGTCCAATGTAGCATGGTGGGAGCTTATGTGATTCAATTTGGAGGGGGGGGTCCTGAGAGGAGAGCCACACTTGTTGCCCTGGCTGGTATTCAGGGGACCAGAGGAGCAATGGAGGTCTGCCAGCCATTTGTTCCTGCTGGCAGCACGGAGGAGAGCAGCCTGCACATCCCTCCACACTGCCCTTACCCAGTGATGGTACTCCCTCACCGAGGGGACACAGGTTGCTCCTGCTCGGGAAACTCAGGGGGTTTAAATCCATAACATGTCATGAAAGGTGACATACCTGTGGCCGGACTGGTGATGGAGTTGTGGGCATACTCAATCCAAGGGAGGAAAGAGTTCCACAAAGCTTGGTGCTGAGCTGCCAGACACCGGAGAGCTGACTCAAGGTTCTGGTTTACCTGCTCTGTCTGGCCGTTAGGCTGTGGGTGGAAACCCGTGGAGAGACTGGCTGCTGCACCCACCACTTAGCAGAATCCCCTCCAAACCTGGGAGTAAAACTGAGGTCCACAGTCAGATACAATGTCCACAGAGATACCATGTAACTTGAACATATGTAACACAAGAAGATTAGAGGTTTCGAGAGCCATAGAGAGCTTGGGGAGTGGAACATAGTGTACCATCTTGAAAAAGTGGTCAATGATAGTGAGTATAAGTGTGTTACCTTCAGACGGTGGAAGTCCAGAGCAATGTGGGACCAAGGGCGACTAGGGGTGGGTAATGTGAGAGGTTAGAGGTCTTGCCTTGGGCACAGACAGAGCAGGCAAGGACGAACTCCCACGTGTCACAAACCATGCTGGGCCACCAGAAGTGCTGTCTCATGAACTGGAGAGTGCAGGACAATCCGGGGTGGCAGGTTAGCTTAGCGAACTGCATCCAGAACAAACAGACGATTCAGGGGACCCGTCCCTGGATCCGATTGATCCTTTTGAGCCTCTTCAATAATCTGCTGAATCTCCCAGGAGGCAGCTCCCATGAAGCAGGAGGAGGGGAGGATGGGCTCAGGCTCCTCTTGAGTGGAGGGAGGGGAATATAACTGAGAGAGGGCGTTTGATGTTTTTGGAGCTGGGTCTGTTAGGACAGGGTACACTTAAAACGGCACAAAAACAGGGACCAGCAAGCCTGGCGGGGGTTCAGTCTATTGGTGGACTGGAGATATGAAAGGTTATTGTGGTCAATCCAAATGATGATGGGAACGGAGGTACCCTCCAACCAGTGTCTCCACTCCTGCAAAGCCCAAACTACAGCCAAAAACTCTTTGTTTCCTATGTCGTAGTTTCTCTCAGCAGATGACAGGCGGCGCAAGACAAAGGCACAGGGATGCACCTTCTGAGTCTAAGGGTCCTGCTGAGCGAGCACTGCCTTAGCTTCAGGAGACCACAGGACAGGGCTGGAAGTGCAGGTGAGGCAGGTAAGTGGACTAGACACCCTTCTGTAGTCCTTAATAAACCTCTTGTAAAAATTGGCAAAGCCCAGGAAACAATGTGTGTCTTTACTGGAGGAGGGGTGGGCCAGTCAGCAAATGCTTGAACCTTGGCTGGATCTGGGTAAAGACGACCCTGGGCAATGATATAACCCAGGAATTGGGTGGATGTAACCTGAAACTCGCACTTCTCTGGTTTTACGAAGAGGCCATTTTCTGGGGTGTTGAAAGCTGTTTTCCATTCATCTCCTTCTCTTATACGGATGAGGTGTCATGAATTCTAGAGTTCCAATTTAGAGAACACTTTAGCCTCACACAAGGGCTAGAAAGAGGGGTCAATTAGAGGCAGGGGAGTCTTATCTTTGATGGTTATGTCATTCAGGCCTTGATAGTCACTACTGGGGCAGAGTGAGGAGTCTTTCTTTTAAACAAAAAAGAAAGCTGCACCCACAGGGGTAGAGGAGGGACAAAAAAGCTGGAGGCTAGTGAGTCCTGAATATATGCTTCCATGGCATCTTTCTCCGGCTGTGAGAGATTATACAGGCAGCTGGCAGGGGAGGTTGCCCCCAGTAACAGGTTGATGAGGCAATCATATGGATGGTGTGGGGGAAGGGTAAGTGCCAAATCTTTACAAATACCTGAGCTAAGTCATGGTTATCGACAGTAACGGCTGACAGGTCAGGTGAGGAGGCCGGAGGTCGAGGGGCTCAAGGAACAGGAACTGCAGAGTGGAGGCAGTTGGCATGGCAGAAAGAGCTCCATCTGGTGATGGAGAGGTTGGACCAGTTGATTTGGGGATTGTGCCTTTTAAGCCACAGGTAAGCAAGAACAACAGGGGTCACGGGGGAACTAATAACAAAAGGCTGGATTACTTCTCTGTGATTGCCTGAAATGAGTGAAGGGCTCAGTCTGATGTGTTACCATGGAGATTAAATGCCCATTCAGGGCGGTAACCCTCTTGGGCTCTGGCAAAGGCTGAAGAATCAGGCAGAGCTGCTGGACCAAACCCTCATGAATGGAAATATCATCTGCTCCAGAGTCAATGAGGGCCTGCAGGGACCAACATGCGAGGAGGAGGACTGACAGAGAAGGAAGTCTGGCTCACCATGGCGCCCTTCATCAATAGTGAGCCTGTCTTTTTAACGCCAGAGGGCAGGAGGCGATGTAATGTCCTGCTTCCCTACAGTAAAGGCATAGGTGCCTGCTCATGCGCTGCTGGCGCTCCAGTGGATCAAGACAGCTCTTCCTAGCTGCATGGGCTCTTTAGAATCTTGAGGAGAAGATGAGGTGACAGGTGTGGGAGAGCCTCCAGAGGGAGCTGCATGATCAACTGAGGAGGCTAGCCTACAGAGGTCTTTCTGACCTCTCTCTAACTCTCTCCCTCAGACGGTTTTCTATTTTAATAGTAAGAGAGATTAACTCCCCTAATGAAACTGTTTCACCTCTGAAAGCTAACTTATCCTTCAGTTATTCGGATAACCCCTTAACATAAATTCCCATTAACACTGCCCTATCCCACTGGCACTCGTTAGCCAATATTCTGAACTCAATGGAATAATCTGCAGCCTACGCACCCTGGGCTACACGGGGACCATGTCAACTAGAGCCCTTTGGACAATAGCTAACAATGATGGACGATCACCAAAGAACAGAAACTAAAACAAAATAAGTCAGTGAACTCGCAACAAACAAAGTGACATGATGAACATTGCAGCTAGGAGCTAACATTAGGCTATTGTTGGGTTAACTTTTGCTAACATTACAGAAAATCCCAAACTGTCTGTCAGACCGCTGTGGTGGTTTTAGTGTTAAAGACAACTTTATAGGCAGATGGCCTAGTGGTTAAGGTCACGTTCATATACGCAGCGGCCCAGGTTCAAGCCTGACCTGTGGCTACGTTCCTGCATGTCACTCCCCATTCTCTCACCCTGTTTCCTCCACTGTCTTGTCCTTTCAAAATAATAAAGGCATAAAAGCCCCCAAAAAAATCTGAAAAAACAAAGATAACTTTATAATTAGTTGCAGTTATCAACTTCCAGTTGCCTTGCAACAATATGGCTGACCGCTTGCTAGTTAAAAAAAAAACGTATGTGGAAATCATCAATGCTAGACAGGACTCTGTAAACTTTTTAAAACATCCGCACTATGAATCCACCTCCAGCATTTATTCATTTTGTTCTTGCTGTTAAAAGCCAGCTATTGGAGTAAGTATGACAGCTAGGCTAACATCTTCAGCTTTGTGGTCTCCATGGCACAGTCTGTCTAGTTTTGTATAATAAACAACTGTGTGGAAAGTCCTGCTATCCTTTTCATACCTTATCCCAGGATGAGACTGCTAGCTCTCTACACCTACACCAGCGATGTTACACTTGGTCCAATGATCAGCTGTTAGATTTGGTATTGCATGTTCACAGTGCAGATCTTTGCATTAATATAGGCTGAATAAAATAAACCCACAACAAACATGGAGCCATGCCATGTAAATGGATCTCTGAAGGAAATATTTAGCTCAACAGTCTTCAGATCAGAAACTTTAAAGTTTAAAGAGTTATAAAATTTTACAGGATTGCAGTATTATCCATGAGATTCAACCTTTTGGCAGAGGGTGCAACCAGAGGTCTTCACTTTAGGAAACATGTTCACACATGCTCAGAGACTGGCTGAATGATGACTCATCTGACTCCATGACCACAGTCCATGAGCTCTCTCAGCCATACACTTGCAAAAAGGACATTTTCAAGTTAATAAGAGGTTAAAGCACTGCAACCCTACTATTGTGTCCGTCTGTCTGAAGTTTTCAAGAGACCGTTTTATTGAAGCTGCTGGGTCATTTGAGCTTCACGTTTACTTTACCTTCAGCTGATTCAAGTCTATTTTTTCTTTTCCATTTCAAAACAAAGCACAGATATTTTTGAAGGAAAGCATGCATGTGTTTTCCAAAGTGCCAACAGAGTGACGTGTCTCCTGTAGACCTACAGGACAGCAACCCCTTTGGCTGAGATTATTCAACAACAAATGGGATGGAGCAGTTTAAGTCATTGTCACAGCTACTTTTTCATCTTTAATCTACATTTCCTGACTGACTGGAAAGACAGAATCCTTTTTGAGTTTATCACCTTTAAGTAGGCTACATTTATTTTTCTATTTTTCAAATTATTATCATTATTATTATTTTGGTTGGTTATTCACGTTTCTTTATTTTCCCTTTTTACAAAATAGATTTTTTAAATTATTTGTAAGTACTGCATGTAAGGCCTTTAGTGGCTTTTCAAAGATATCTCTGATTGTGGAATAAGTGTTACATTCAAGGCTATCCAATTTTACAGAAATCCATTTGAATTTAGGCTTTAATGTTTCCTTTTTTCTTCTTTTTTTAAATAATTTCTAAATGGCATAAAATTTAACTATGATTAAATAAGATTACAGCCCAATTTGTCTCTTAAGATGAGGATTTAGTTTTTCTAAATCCAGATAACTCAGCAAGGATGTCAAAAGTCATTTCACTCTGACTCAGCGCAAAATGTCACAAGACTGCAGTCTGCACGTGTTTGTGTAGAAATGGCTCCATCTGTTGGTGAAATTAAGAAACAACAACATCATGTCAAGAAAGGTTGAAAAAGAAAAGCAGAGATTTAATGGGATAGCTTTCAAAGGGACAGTGAGATAGAGGAGAGAGAGAGAGAGAGAGAGAGAGAGAGAGAGAGAGAGAGAGAGAGAGAGAGAGAGAGAGAGAGAGAGGAAAAGAAATCAAGATTTAAAAAAGGATATAATGAAAGAATGATTGAAAGAAAAAAGAAGGAAAGCAAGGGAGAAAAAAGATAGAAACAAAAAAAGAAACAAAAGAAAGAAAGTAATAAAAAAAGGTTTTTGGAAAGAAAACAGAAAAAGCACAAAAGAAAAAATGAATACAAAAAGAGAAAAAAAAAATCTTTGAAAATGATAAAAAAGAATAAAGAAAGACCAGTGGAAATAATGAAGAAAGGTAAAAAGTTAAAAAAGAAAGTAAGAAAAAAGGATGAGAATGAAATAGAAAGAAAGAAAGAAAGAAAGAAAGAAAGAAAGAAAGAAAGAAAGAAAGAAGGTCACAGTTTAGAGAGTGAATGGCTGTGATGTCCCTGTCATTGTTTTACAATAGGTTTAGTTAGTATTTGATCCCCTGCTGAATTTGTAAGTTTACCCATTCCCATAGAAATTAACACACTCTAATTTTTATGGTTGTTTACTGGTTATAAGTATTATATACTATTCTGTCTATCCTTATAAACAGTAAACAACTATAAAAATTAGAGTGTGTTAATTTCTATGGAAGTGGGCAAAATTACAAATTCAGCAGGGGATCAAATACTTATTTCCCACACTGTGTGTATATATATATATATATATATATATATATATATATATATATATATATATATATATATATATATATATATATATATTTGTTTGTTTGTTTGATTGTTTCATGTCATCCCATTCATGTCATTTGTTTCATGTCATCCCTGCAGTAACTCCAAAAGGGGGACCAGAAAATCTGACTCCAATTTGACATTTAAAACCTGAGTTAAAGAGTGAAAACATATATGTATTATATTTATTCATTCATTAAAAGGGATGGTGCATTTTAATGAATATTTCAGTGCAGCATCTATGTAAATGCAACCCAGCCCGCCTCATTTCCAATATGGCCGCGCTGGCCGTTCTGCTTCAAAAATCCATTTCAGAAAGAGACGGGTGATATCCCAGGGACTACTAAATTAATTATACAGTCAGTGGGGACGAGTTGGACTCACTGGTCGAGATTGTGGCTGAGACTGTGGCGTTTATTGCGCTTCGATGCTGGCAGCTTCCTCTCAAACCCTTTCAAACCATAAACAAACACTGAGCGTCAGGATAACTCGTATAACAACAGTTGTACAGTTTTCAGATATAGTCCTGCTCTTTCACAGCTACTAAACACTCTTAAAGCAAGGTTTGGGCTCAAAACACAGCATAATATAAAACACAGGTAGAAAAATGGCAGATAGTATTCCAGGGAGGCTAACACACAGCTAAAAAGTTAGCAAAAATCATGTTGGTCATACTCATACAGAAACAAGTTATAAACTCCCAAAACTATGTCAGATGATAATCAAATATCTTAATAAACAAAACGTTTGAACAAAACAGCACATTAACCATCTATTCTTTAGAATATTTGACTACAATGTGGAAAACCATCCACGGTGCGTACCTTTCCAACCATAAATGAACACTGAGCCAAAACATGAAGGATGAGCAGCAATAACCTGTACAGCCTGGGCGTGTAGACAGCACAACAGCGCCACCTTTTGCCTATTTAGGCAACTGCCTTACATAAACATACCTGTTGGGCATTAAGCTCATCTGTTGTCCCTGACAGTTCAGGCTAAACTTGCACATCTTGCTTGTTTTATATTTTAAACGACTGCAGTAGTTGATAAGAGAACATGAAATTTAACACTCAGGGACTAGATTTGAAATGTTTACTCATCAGTTGTTATTCACATACATGTAACCAGCGTGCAGTGTGTCATGTACCTTGAATTTGATAGAAACCTAAATGTTAAGACATCCACCAAACCTGGCTGTATTTTACACTCAAGAGTTTATGTAGAACTACTTATTCTTTGTCAGTCGTTTAGCATATTAAGCTCATTAAAAGCTGTAAAGGTTTATTGATTCATCTTTCCCACAGGATGGTCCAGGGAGTGCCTGCAGGACTGGGGCTCTTATGTCTACCTGGCCATCCCCAGCATGGTCATGCTGTGTGTTGAGTGGTGGACTTATGAGATTGGAAGTTTCCTGGCAGGTAATGTCATGCATCCATTCACTGTTGTAAAACATATGTGTGAATGATGTTGAGATGCTACATATTCAAACTGTTGCTGTTGCTGTTTTTGATGGACAGGTCTGATCAGTGAGGTTGAACTTGGAGCTCAGTCAGTCGTATATCAACTGGCTAATGTTGCATACATGGTAATTTCTACCAGATTCTTCATTTAATTGGAAAATATTTGAAGAATAACCCTTCTGTTTGCATGTTCATGTGGTTGTTTTGTGATTAGTTCCCTTCAGGGTTCGGTATAGCAGGCAACGTGAGAGTGGGTAATGCATTGGGAGCTGGAGACACAAAGCAGGCCAAGCTGTCTGCTAAACTTTCAATGTTCTGTGCAGGTCAGTATGCAATTCAACACTCTTCATCTACTGTGACTGAGGGTGGTTTTCATATGGAATTCTTGCTGGATGACAACAGAAAAGATTTAAATCACAGGACCTTTAATACAGACACAGTGTTGTGGTATATTAGGGTATTTCTGTTATTCATGGCTGTGCACCCTTATTAATTCTACACACAGGTGATTTGTGTAGCACAAGTTGTCAGGGGTCTGCCACTGTGCCACCTATCCATCACTTAGGCAGGCTTTAAGCTTAGCTTTAGCTTTAAGTTTGTGACACGCTCCAGCAGAGCTACTCATTAGCAAACAGCTGGAGGCAGTGCTCGTCTTTGGTGATGAAATAAATAATTCCAGCACCTTTAAAGCTGAACTGTGTTGATAATTCATTCATTCATTCTGTTACACTTTACCACAGGGTCAGTGTCTGTTTGTCTGGCTATCATCATCGGGGGCCTGAAGGACCATATTTCTTATGTCTTCACCTACGATGAGTAAGTATGACTGGATGTTATTTATTAACTACAACATAAGCTTTGTTCAACACTTCTTCTGAGTGAGAGAACAGGTGATGAATGGCAACACAAGGGTTAATCATAAGCCCTGACATAGCTGTAAAATCCTTGATTTCATCTCTCATATCTTTGACAGACAAATCAGGGAAAGGGTTGCTGATGTAATATCGTTTTATGCCCCATTTATGTTCCTGGATGCGATGTCTGTAAGTTTTCACTCCATGTTTTCCACACAATCCTGCCTGACATGTCCTTAGAGTGCTAAGATTTTAACCACATCATGTCACAGCACTTCATTATTCTGTTTGTATGCCCAGGCTTCCTCTGGGGGGTCATAAGAGGAGCAGGTAAACAGAAAGTTGGGGCGATCTGCAAAGTTTTAGGGCACTACAGAGTTGGAGTGTCTCTGATGTTTGCAGCCAAGATGGGAATCAAAGGTGAGATTTTTCAACCTCCACCTTCAGGTGGATCAGAACCTGGAGAGAAATGTAATATTTTCTTTTCCTGTCTGTTTAAAGTAAGATCTCTTTGCTCCTCTTTAACCAAGATGTGAAACTCTTCCCCCTCAGGTTTGTGGACAGGATTGTTTACCGGCGGTTTTCTTCAGTGCTCATTTCTGATCACCTACCTGGTGAGAATGAATTGGAGGAAAGTTGCAGTGGAGGTTGGTATTATCCTTCAATTTTAAACAGCCTCAGGCTTTTTCTTCAAGCAGAGAATTTGACATGTTATTTTTCTTCTAGGCTCAAATCCGAGCAGGACTTCAGGGGAGCTCCACAGATACAAGTAAGAGAGACTGCACAAAGTCAGAACTTAAACCATCTCTCAGGAGTTTCCACCAATTAAATGTAATGGAATGTAAAAGTATTCACACAAAGCTTTATTAATTTATCATGCATTCACATCAATGTGTTGACAGGTCCCCAGTCAGATGATCCAGAGACCTTTCAGGCCCCTGCAGACAACATGGACCTGGTTGTTTCTGAGATGGTGGTAAAACCAATGGAGAACGAGCTTCCTTTGAGGACTCTGGTCCTGCGTCGGGGTCTGGCTGTGGCTCTCATGCTCTCCATCCTGGCTGCAGGGATCATTTTAAACTTGCTAATCACTAACTTGACAAGGTAGGGGCGCTACAGAGCCACGGACCAAGATGGCAGCAAAACGTGGCTGCTCTGTGTGACCTGCATCAAAAATTCATGATTACCCTACATTAGAAACACCAACTGGACTGAGAAACTGCCATGAATAGAAACAGTCAACGACTGTTGTATTTTCATGCTCTAATCGCAGTTCTCAAAAACCAATTAAACCCTATTTAGATGACGAGAGAGCTGATAGCACTAACAACATGTCTGACCTCACAGCGGTTTGAGCTGGACTGTGATCATTCTGTTCCAAGTTCAGTGGATTCAGATGTTACTTTCCAATGAGATCTAAGAACAGCACAGCACCTGGATTGCTATCTAAAATTGACCACACTACCTATTTGTCCTCTCCCCTGATTATCCTCTGCCCTGTTAGTCCTTTTCCCTGTTTGTCTTCTCCCTTGTTTGTCCTCTTCTGTCTGTCCTCTCCCACTTTCTATCTATCCTCTTTTTGTCCTCTTTCCTGTTTGTCTTGTCTTGTCTTATCTGTCACTAATTCCCCTCTTTCACACTGTGGTGTAGCACGGCCCTTCCCTTCAGCTCACATCAGGGAATAAATAAAGTTTGATTTGATGGAGTAGCCTACAGGGAGGGCTGGTGATGGTCACTGACAGCAATGAGTCATAACTATTTGTTTCACTGCAATAATAAATGCATTGGTCCTTCAACGTTGACATCAATGTTGACTGGATGGATAAATGCAGACAAGGGGAAAAGTGATTCCTGGCAGCTAAGTAGATTATTTTCTCTTGAGAGGTAGTTTTTATAATGCCACTTTTAATGTTCATGTTTTTCTCTCTTTTGCATCATTATAATTTACTCTGGGGAAACCTTTATTCTTTGAAAGAGGATTCTACTGATGACACAAGAAAAAATGCAGAATGTCCCTGATTTAAAAATCACAAGATGGACTGTGGAGGGACTTAAGAGCTGATCAGACTGAAACAGGTCATAAACAGGATTAAATATCTTGACACCAAAATAATTTTCATTCAGGAAACATACCTGACACTTTGTGTTTTAACATTTGTAAAGAATAGATGTCCTGTCCGAGTGATAAATGTGTCATATAATGCCAGTGGTGTAAAAATAAAGTGGAGAGCGGGCTGAGTGAAGGCCACTCCAGGCTGCCTGGAAGGAAATAAAATCAGTGGTTAGGATGCAGCACAAGGACGGTAAAGTCTGATTCTGTACTGGCTGGAGTTCAACATGTTTGACTCCAGATTTGTTACACATGGCACACATTATTAAATGAATTCTCTTAATGCAGCCCGCCTCCTTTAGTATGCAATGTTAAAACTGATGAGGTCTCTGTCTGCAAATCCCTTAGTCGCACCACGGTGAGGAAGAATCCTGGTCTTGATGGAATAGGTGGGAAACTACTGAAGTGTTGTGCCTGGCAGCTGGGTGGTATTTCTTCATATATTTTCTAACTCTCCTTGGAGCAACATTAAACTCCTGGTGTATGGAAGGAGTCTATTGTAGAGCCAATAGCAAAAGTCAGGTCTCCTAATTTGCTAAATGATCACCAGCCTGTGGCTCTCACATCCTTTGTAATGAAGACATTTGAGCACACTGTCAAATCAGAAATTGTAATTTCTGTAAATAATATGCTGGACTCTTTACAATTGCCTACAGGGCTATGAGGGGGTTTGATTGTGATTATGATTGGCTGAACTGGGGAGAGACATCTGATTGGCTACAGACAATTCCCTGTTGAAAAAAATGCATTTGTGAATCTAAGCGCGTCAGGAGAGTCTCCAAAATCCACACACAAATGCAGCGAGGTTCACAAATGAAAAGCAGCTCATAAATGCGCCGTATGTTTATGAATTTCTATTAAATATAAATAAACAATAAACATTTGTGTGTGAATCAGAAATACGTTTGTGAATTTTTTTATTTTTTATTTGTGTGGTTTTTTTTTTTTTTTTTTTTTTTTTTTTTTTTTTTTTTTTTTTTACAGTTGTGTAGAACGATATTTATTTGTGTGAGTCAGAAATACATTTGTGAATCCTTCTGTGTGCATTTGTGTATTTTGAGACTGATCTGACTCCATAGTCCCCTGTATTAATGTTTCATGTTTCACTGACAGGTTCGACGGATCTCTCCTGCATGGACACAACAGAGCATTTTGTTTCAGGCTAACCGATCGAATTCAGTTGAAAGGTTAATCCAAGGGTGTGGATTTCAGGTTGTGGGAGAAAGCACGTGTTCTTACACCTCTCTGTTTGACGGCGTCACCGCCAGCTGACGCACAGGAAGTCACCACCGGCGAGAGCCTCGTATGAAGGCAGAGTTACAGCAGATTGCATAACGTTACTGTCCGACAGAGATCCTTGACCGATCAGAGCGAGCTCACAGCCTTGGGAGGACGGAACAAGCACAGTCTGAATAATGGAGAACAGCTCACTGAGTTCATCTCGCTCCTCATGGAGTGATTGTTTTGTCTTTAAGTGGATCCGTACGTTGGTTCCTGTTGGATTCAAGGCTGAAATAATCCAGCTGTGCAAACTGGCTGGTCCAGTGGTGAGTAGGCTACCAGTGTGAAGTGCTGTCAGTGCTATAAGTTATGTAAATGTCAAATATATACAGATGAGCTTGTCTTTTTATTGTTCTCCCTGAACTTTTCATTCATTGTATTCTCAGGTATTGGCTCAGCTCATGAGTTTTGCTGTGAGTTTTGTCAGCACTGTTTTCTGTGGTCACCTGGGGAGGACAGAGCTCGCAGGAGTTACTTTAGCCATCGCAGTAGGTCCTCAAAAAGCATCCGTCTTCAGTTCAGAGTTTGACTAGAAGAGCAGAGTAACTTCACCCACCATTATTTGACTTTATCCTCAGGTCATTAATGTCACAGGAGTATCTATTGGATCTGGTCTGGCAGGAGCTTGTGACACCCTGGTTTCTCAGGTAGAAGAGAGCAGCTGACACTTAAAACAAAGTGTTAGAAGAAGTGGAAAAAAGGACCAATTTATAATAAAACTTAATAAAACTTTGATGTTTGTTTCAGACCTATGGAGGACGTAACCTCCTCAGGGTCGGGGTGATCCTGCAGAGGGCTGTCCTCATTCTGATTTTAGCCTGTTTCCCCTGCTGGGCCATCCTCATCAACACAGAGCCCCTGCTGTTGGCTGTCAAACAGAAATCAGAGGTGGCCAGGTGAGCTGTGGTAGAATCAAGCCATTATCTTCAGCTTTGTCATTTCTTCAGCAAAGATAATGTAATAATTACTTTTCATTCTATCTGGTGACCCGTTTGATTCATTTCTGCTCCATTTGTGTTGATACTGATGAACTCTCTCTCCAGGCTGGCTCAGCTCTATGTGAAGATTTTTATGCCAGCACTGCCTGTGAGTATTTCAGACAGCTCAGTATAAAACTCATCCTCCTCTCAAGAGATGAATTTCTATCTTTTTTTCCCCTTTAGGCTGCATTCATGTATTCATTGCTGACAAGGTATCTACAAAACCAGGTAAGTTCATGAAAGACTAACATAAAGTCACTCAGTGTCTGTCTTAAATGATTCCTCACAGACCCTGTGATCTGCTCTCTTTAGCTCCACATGGATCAGATTAACAGGACAGACTTTTATTATTCATCACTGCCTCACATCCCACCCTATATTCACTTTATGTTACAAATCTGTACAACAAATCTGTACAACATCCAGTTCTGACATTTACCATCCCCTGGATTATCAACCCTGAACTTTAACATGAGATATTTCCTCTTTATGTTCATTTTGGACTTTGGACACGTTTGAGTTTCTTCTCAGCTCCATCTGTTGGTCAAATACAGAAACAACAACATTATGTCAAGAAAGAGAGAGGGTGAGATTTGTACAGAAACGTTTCAGAAAGAAAGAAAAAAAAATGAAGAGAGAGAAAGAAAATGAAAGAAATGCAGAGAAAATGGAGAAAAGAATGAAAGAAAAAACAGGAAAGAAGGAAAAAAAGACAATAACAACTGAAAATAAGACAAAAACGGGCCAAAGAGATTTCTTCTTCAGGTTATTGTGGATCTGTGGCTTATTTTAGTTTCTTTTTGGCTCCATTGTTCAATAGAATGTACAAACAACAACATGGTGTCAAGAAAGATAGAGGATGACATAGAAAAGTAGAGATTACAGATACTTTTCAGAAAGAAAGGAAGAAAGAAAGAAAAAGAAAAATAAGGCCAGAAAGATAATAATAGGATGAATAGAGAAAAAGTAATGAAGCAAAGAAAAGGAAGACTAAAGAAAGATGAAGAAAAGAAAGAAAATGAGATAAAGATATAAAAACAACAGGGAAAGGGATAAACTGATTACTGATTATCTGATTTCAAAGACCTCTATCTCATCAACATTATAAATATTTACATTAAAATCTTGCTTAAAAAAATAGTGCTTTCTACCTCCTTGAGGATTATCATTCCACTACAGGCAGCTGAAGTTGTTTTTTGGCCCTTTTCAAAATTGATGCTCTAATGAAATCATCCACACACTTTTTTATCAGTAAAATCATTGACCATTTCAAAAGGTTGAGATGATAATAACATCTTAATTGTAGCTCATTTTTGAAAATAAGAGGTTTTCTTGAATTAAAGCGTATTTACTAAAAACTGTACAGAAAAAGTAGCCCAGACCGCCCAGTTTATCAAATGTACCATAAAGAAAATGATATACCAACATTTTTTGTGGATTTGGTTAAAAAAAAAACAAATCAGTTCCAAAAAGTTAAAATTTCTTACTATTTTTGATGGGTCAGGATTTTAAGGATAAAACAAAAAAACACAAAGAAAAGAAAGAAAGAGAACTAAAAAGAAAAATGAGAAAGAACAAAGAGTGATTATGAAATATAGGTAAAAAATATTGAAAGGAAAAGAAACTAAACAAAAAAATCAAATCCAAAATAAAGTAAGCTAGAAAATAAGAAAAGAAACAAAGATAGAAAAAGAAACAAATAAAGGTAGGAAAGACAATGAAAGAAAATAGGATAACAAACAAAGTAAGTGAGAAGAAAGGAGGTCAAAAACAAAAAGAAAGCTTTACACATTTCCTTTTCATACTTTTTGTGGATTGTGAATGATTTCAGTTTCTTTTCTGCTTTGATCTCTTTTTCTAAACTCTTGAAGTTGTAATGTAAACGAGACAAGGCCTCCCAGAGCTGTTTTATGCTGATGAAATTGAAGTTTATGTCTGAGTCCAAGTAAATTGTTGCATTGCAGTGTTATTTTGTGTTATTTCTTTATTATTATTATTATTATTATTATTATTATTATTATTATTATTATTATTATTATTATTACTGTGTTTTAACTGCAGTATTGAAGCTGTTCAGCATCAGCATCTCCACTGGGATTGATAAATGTCTATTTCTTTGTATCTTAAACCTCATAAATCTTAGACCTCCCCTGTAGTTATTTAGATTTATTTATGTCCACTACAAGCTTGGATTGGCACTGCAGTTAACGCTCACCCATGTAGAGAAGTTTCTGTCCTCAATGAAGTGGTCCCAGCCACAGCTTTTATTCTTTTTCCCAAAACTTTTTTGTTTCTCCTGACTGTTGATTTGAGGGTATCAAAATGTGTCATTTCTCCTTTAGGGCATCATATGGCCTCAGGTGATCACAGGAGTCGTGGTTAACCTCCTTAACGCCCTCATTAACTACGTTTTTCTTTATGCTCTGGATCTGGGAGTAGCGTAAGTTTTCCTTGTTCACTCTTTGAGTAACTTCTTCAGTATTTGCCAGCATCATACAAGCACTTACATGAACCAATCCCTGCTTACAGAGGCTCTGCTTTAGCCAACACCCTCTCCCAGTACTCCTTGGCTACTGTTCTCTATGCATACATCATCTGGAAAGGACTTCACAAGGCCACATGGGGAGGTGAGTACAACAAGGATAGAGTCGGATCATGACCCTGAATTCAATCAGAGGCTCCAGTTGTTGAGGAAATCTCAGGAAGTTTGATCACTTGAAGAAGACTCAGGAGACTCACTCCTTGTGTTCAGCATTTATCTTTGCTGAGGTTGTTATGTCTATCTAATAAGCCATGGATGTCAATGTGCACTACTGTCTCAACTGTTCAAAGAGACAGGACCATGTGTATCTGATCCACCTCAGACTGGAGCCACTCTGTCTCTGTGTTCAGAAAACTTTTTGGCCAAATGCAGGTTTGTGACCATTACACATATATAGTCAGTTTACAGAAATAACTTAGGAGAGGTAGAAGGAAATAAGAAAATTACACCACACTAGTGATTAGATAACTGGGTTAATCAGTTATAAGACAAATCTCAGTGCTGTGCTGTTCAGACAGTTAAAAAATACAGTACATAGAAACAGCAAGTTTAACCTTATCTGTGTCGTGGGAACTTCTTAGAGGCCTCACAGTTAATGTTCAAACCATTGGGGCATGGCTGTGTCCATCTACCAGAGCAGCGGTCAGTTCACTCAGACAGAAAATGTTCAGAACAAAGTGTTTCATCCCTTCACTAACCCCCAAAAGAGGCACCAGATCTGACATCAGTTCAACATAAATCCTGCCCTCTGGTGAGAATCCCTTGGTTGATAATTGCCTCCTTTACTGCCTCTGGAGATGCTGGATCCATCTTGGCAAGAGTATTCTGTTACAGTTTTTAAATGAGTCTGTTGTAATTTGACCCAAGAGCAGACAGGAGGCAACAGTTAGATATCCAGAATCCAGTGAGCTGTGAGTTCAAACTAGAGCTTTTGGTAGTGTAGATGTTGCACAGCAGACGAGCAAGAAATACGAGGAAGCACTGGAGGAGAATGGAGAGACACAGGAGGTTAGTTATGCGATCAAACATGAAACTACTAGAAAACTTGTAATCACTGAGATACTCAAGAACTTGGCCGTGTACCACAAACCAGTGGGAATACTCTGGCGCCTGCTCTCTGCTGCTGCTTTCCTTAAGAAGAGCTCCTAATTGGTGGTGATGGGTGACAGGTGCACTGGAATCACGGGTACAGGTGTGGAGGAGTGGGGGAGGGAGAGTGAGTGCAGACCAGAGCTGCAGCAGCAAAACCAATCCAAGTAATGCTACCTGTACATCAGAAGACTTTGAAAAGATTTGAAAAACTATCAGCTCACACCTGCTCACATCTAAAGACAAGTGTTCTGAGTTTTTAGTCTCAGACTGAGATTTTACAAAGACTGTGAATCTTGCAGGGTCACTAATTACAAGACTACAACTAGATTCTTTTAGTGTTTTTTTTCCCACCATGCAATTTTTTTCCCCATCATGCTCCTAGTAGTAACCCTTTTCCTTTTCCACTCTGTGGTGGTATGTTTGAGAGTTGATGTCGAACAGGCAGGGATGTTCTGCCCATAACTCCACCATTCGCTCCTCTTTTTCCACGGTCCACTTTCTCCGTCGTTCCTCCACTGTTATTTTTCATGACTGCCGGGTTTCCTGTTTCTGCTTTTGTCAGCGCTCATCTATTGGTTGTTGATTGTACGACGGTACGTCACTGCGACTTGCGATGATATCAAATGTGTTTGATATTGTTGCAAACTCAAGACTAGAAAAAGACTGATGTGAAACAGCGCAGATTACTATCTCACACTAAACGATCGAGAAAACGGGAGTGCGCCGTGACTCCAGTAAAACTCAGAGATTTACTAAAGATTTTCAGTTTTAGTCTGAGACTGTGAAAATCGTTTGGTGTAAGCCCAACATAAGGGGAATAACACAGTACCCCCTCCTCAAGGGACGCCCCCTGGCGCCTTTCCAGGTTTGTCCAGGTGAACCTAAAGTCTATTTAGAATGTATTCTTCTTCAGTAGCTCAGCATCTGTTTTGATCTTTCTCAACATGGCGTTCCTGTAGCATAAAAAATTCAAGCTCATAATAGGCCATTAAGGTTTTCTCAGTTCATCTTCTGCCTCCACAGGATGGTCCAGAGAGTGCCTGCAGGACTGGGGCTCTTATGTCCACCTGGCCATCCCCAGCATGGTCATGCTGTGTGTTGAGTGGTGGACTTATGAGATTGGAAGTTTCCTGGCAGGTGATGTCATGCATCCATTCACTGTTGTAAAACATATGTGTGAATGATGTTAAGATGCTACATATTCAAACTGTTGCTGTTGCTGTTTTTGATGAACAGGTCTGATCAGTGAGGTTGAACTTGGAGCTCAGTCAGTCGTATATCAACTGGCTAATATTGCATACATGGTAATTTCTACCAGATTCTCCATTTAATTGGAAAGTACTTGAAGAATAACCCTTCTGTTTGCATGTTCATGTGGTTGTTTTGTGATCAGTTCCCTTTAGGGTTCGGTATAGCAGGCAACGTGAGAGTGGGTAATGCATTGGGAGCTGGAGACACAAAGCAGGCCAAGCTGTCTGCTAAACTTTCAATGTTCTGTGCAGGTCAGTATGCAATTCAACACTCTTCATCTGCTGTGACTGAGGGTGGTTTTCATATGAAATGAATTATTGCTAGGTAATTTAGACTGATGATACGAGCTTAACAAAACTAATTTTTGACCATAAAAATCTCACGTTCTGAGTCATCTACTGATGACATTTTAAGATTCCTCATTAAAGCTCCTTTGAAACATCTAGCTGTTTACAAAACAGACAGATAACAGAAGTCTCTTTATGACCTGAATTATAACAAGACCACAAAGGACATGATTCATGATGTTTGCTGTTAACCCTAGTACTGCAGGTCCCATATCAATGCTTCTGCTGCCTTCTGGCAGTACAAGGGTTAATATTAATGCAGTAAAAGTTATGGGGTCAGTCTCTGCAGAAACATGGTGAAGTCTTAATGAGAGAAACATGTTGAAACTAAAACCTCATGTTTCTGAAATTACTGCTAAACAGGAAATGAAAAATCTGTTATTTAATTATGTAACTATGCATGAGATTCAGCCACATTCTCTCATTTAGTAAATTTTAAATGCCTACTGTCAGGAGCAAAAAGTTAAAAAAAGCTGTAAATTTTGAAAAAAACAACAACTATTAAACATGAAGGTAAAAGGTTTCTACGTGACACTTTTTAACTTTCTTTTTTTAACTTAGTTTTTACTTAAGTTGAGACATCTTAAACAGTCATTTATACACTTTGCTGTACATGTCATTATTTTTCACAAAGTATAATTTGACATAAATAAACAGAAAATGATAGATAAACATCAAAACAAATCAACAATGAAAAAGCAAAATGGAAAAGACAAAGAAAACAGAGAGTGAAAAGAGGACAATATAAGTCTTGTGCTTCTGTTTGAGATTGAGGCACTTTAATTTACCTGCTCTGGTAAATTCTCTGGTCTGCAATCTGACTCCAATGATTCAGTGGTTTAAAGAAAGGAGGATGCTGCTTGAAGAGACAGTTTAGACAGTGCATTTACTATACACACAAAAATCGGTTCTGAAAGAGGCTGTAAGGACTTTCTGGAAAAGCTACTGTTTGTCCAGGATAAAAACTCCATTTCCCATGAGCACTTGCACCCACTGTTCAGGACATGACTTTTACCAAGGCATGCATTTTTTTTAATAAAATAAATGAAGATCAGATCTTTTTAACACTTCTTTTCTTTGGTCAAGACAACTTATTACTAGATACAATGTAACAAAATCTGTTGATTCACAAGGGGCGTTCCTTGGCCAGAAGCTAATGCTGTTTAGGGGGCCTTGGCAATGTAAAGTTTGGTAACCCCTGGTTTAGTAGACAGCTATATTTAGTGCTACTTGCAGCCCACTGCAGATCACTGCAGTTTAAATATTTTAAATATTTTGTCCTCATTTTAATGTTGGTTCAGGTTATTCAGGCTCTGGACAGTAAGAAATTCTGTGCAGCACTTTTTATCGATTTATCCAAAGCTTTGGACACTGTGAACCATGCATTGCTGTTGCATGCACTTCAGCACATTGGCTGATCTACCCAAGCAGTAGCCTGGATTGCAAACTATCTGGATAGATGATCCCAGTGTGTACAGATGGCTGGCTCTATATCTTCTTTTCTGGAGGTCTCCAAAGGTGTGCCTCAAGGTTCAGTCTTAGGATCTATTTTATTCTCTTTATTAACAACCTGTGTAACAACTTGTCGAATGTCTCATATCACGTTTATGCAGATGATACTGTCATTTATTGTTGTTCAAGCTCAATTATCCAGGCTTTTGAGTATTTACAGTCTGCTTTAATGTGGTTCAATTTCGTCTTAAATGTAGACAAAACCAAACTGATGGTGTTTGCAAACGAATGTGAATTGATTGGGAATATCCCTTCAATCGTTACCTTTCAGAGTGTATCTGGGCTTTCTTATTGATCGCAAGCTTTCATTCAGAGCTCACATTGCCAATTTGGTCACTAAGCTCAGGTGAAAGTAGGCTTTTATGACACAAATTCCTTGTGTCTGCAGCCTTTTTTACCTTTGCTTCATTATGGGGATGTTCTGTGCACGACAGCTTCAGCCAAGTTTTTGCAGTTTCTAAATGTTATTTATCACTGTGCACTGAGGTTTGTTACTGGTTGAAGCTGCCTCACACATCACTGTGAGCTCTATGCTAAATCTAGGGGGCCTTCTCTGAGTGCTCGTAGGCACACTCATGAGCTGACTTTTATTTAAAAGACTCCTCTTTGCTTGGGTCCCTCTTACCTATGCACTCTTCTTTTAAGAAGTGAAAGCATTTATGCCTCACGTTCTAGGAACATCATTCAAATGCATGTTCCTCATGGTTGGACTGAAATGGGAAAAAAGCGTTCAGCTTTGCAGCTCCTTCTGCATGGAATGCTCTCCAGACAGATCTTATAATCTGACAGAACTCATTTCCTTTGGAGCCTTTCATTCCATCCTAAATGAAAGGCATGAGGTGAGGACCGGTGTCGCTGCGTATGAACGTGTATTGTAATTCACTTTTGCACTTAATCTGTAATTTATTCTCAATTGTTTGTTTTTAAACTTATTCTTATACTGAACTATTTATTATGACTTGCTGCTGACCTCTTGGCAGGTCACCCTTGCAAAAGAGATTTAGATCTTGATGGGTTTTCTATCTGGTTCATTAAAAAAAGTATAACTGCTGCATGTGGGTTGGAATGTACATTATCACAAACAGATTAGCTCGTGTTTTAGCGTGTAGCTTGTGGTTTAGTCCTTAGCCTGTGCTCTATCACTCTCCCTTCCAGCTTACTTCTGTTCTTCTGTCCTTTTTCTGTCTGTCAGTTCAGCTCCAGTCTCCACCATCTCTACTAAATGAATCACAGAAATCATTTTCAGCAGAGAAGAACACAGATCTCTCTTCTCACCAATAAACTTCATCGGTCTACTTTGTGTTGTCATAGAGACTTCAACGTGCTGTAAATCAATCCAGTCCTGTTTGACCTGATCAGGAAGCTAAGAAATGGCATTTAGAAATAATCTATATTGGTGCTGATAATCTCATTTTAAGTTGTGGATTAGGATCAGGCAGATATCTAGAAGAGAGACTTTTTCAAGATCACTTAGAAAGTCCTCACAGGAGCTTTGAGAATAAGTTTTTCTCACCAGCTGTTTGTAGTTATTGATTGTATTTTCTTAGAGACCAGGGAAAATCTGCTTTGAAAAATTGTCCGACATTTACTGCTAAATAATTAAGTCTTGCAAAGCATCCCAGTCACAAAAAAGAGAGAAGAAATCTCAATCCTGTGTTAGCCAGTAAACTCCACTATTATGAATCTATAAGCTATCAGTCAGCTGCCTCAGCATCAAGGGGGTTTTCCAGAGCTCCACAGCACATAATGTTGAGAATTTATGACTTCAATTTGAAAAAATCAACTGTGTCAAAATTGCTTTAAAGCATAGATTGGGTTATACTACTAGAGGCAAAATCATTTTGGAGTCATTTCTGTCCACTTCTCACCACTAAAGCACTTTTTATTTACAATTTATAGAAAAAATAAAACAAAAAAAGTATTTTCATACACAAGGGCATCCCAACCTTATTTTAGTGTTGAAAAATGGTTTAAAAAAAGGTCTCAGGTCTTCTGATTTCACCCTGTTGTCAAAAAATTTATAATCTGGAAGTACCCATTAGTGCCAAAACTGACACTGACTAAAATTCCTTACTGTAGCTTTAAGTTTGTGACACGCTCCAGCAGAGCTACTCATTAGCAAACAGTTGGAGGCAGTGCTCGTCTTTGGTGATGAAATAAATAATTCTAGCACCTTTAAAGCTGAACTGTGTGGATAATTCATTCATTCATTCTGTTACACTCTACCACAGGGTCAGTGTCTGTTTGTCTGGCTATCATCATCGGGGGCCTGAAGGACCATATTTCTTATGTCTTCACCTACGATGAGTAAGTATGACTGGATGTTATTTATTAACTACAACATAAGCTTTGTTCAACACTTTCTCTGAGTGAGGGAACAGGTGATGAATGGCAACACAAGGGTTAATCATCAGCCCTGACATAGCTGTAAAGTCCTTGATTTCATCTCTCATATCTTTGACAGACAAATCAGGGAAAGAGTTGCTGATGTAATATCGTTTTATGCCCCATTTATGTTCCTGGATGCAATGTCTGTAAGTTTTCACTCCATGTTTTCCACACAATCCTGCTTGACATGTCCTTAGAGTGCTAAGATTCTAACCACATCATGTGTTCTTTGGTACTTATTGGTTATTCCTGGTGCTTACCACTTATTTTCATTTTTATTATATTGCTTATCTTACTGTTTATCTTATCACTTATTTTATTTTCCTACTCCTTCTTACTCCCAACTGCTGTACTATGTAAATAGCAATGTAATACCAAATTTCCCCCTGGGATTAATAAAGTATTTCTGATTCTGATTATTCTGTCTATACACCCAGGGTTCCTCTGGGGGGGTCATAAGAGGAGCAGGTAAACAGAAAGTCGGAGCAATCTGCAACATTTTGGGGTACTATGGAATTGGTTTTCCTATTGGAGTGTCTCTAATGTTTGCAGCCAAGATGGGAATCAAAGGTGAGATTTTTCAACCTAAAGGTGGATCTGAACCTAATAACCTAACTCAATACCTCACTCAATAAGTGTTTGTGAACTGAGGACACTAATTGTTGAAGCTTTGGAGGTGGAATTCTTTACCATTCTTGATTGATGAACAACTTCAGTTGATCAACAGTCCGGGGTCTCTGTTGTTGTATTTTGTGCTTCATAATGCTCCATACATTTTCAATGGGAGACAGGTCTGGACTGCAGGCAGGTCAGTCTAGTACCTGCACTCTCTTACTACAAACCACGCTGCTGTAACACGTGCAGAATGTGTCTTGTCATTGTCTTGCTGAAATAAGCAGGGACGTCCCTGAAAAAGACGTGGCTTGGATGGCAGCATATGTTGCTCCAAAACCTGTATGTACCTTTCAGCATTAATGGAGCCTTCACAGATGGTCAAGTTAGCCATGCCATGGGCACTAACACACCCCCATACCATCACAGATGCTGGCTTTGAGACTTTGACCTGAGAACAATCCAGATTGTCCTTTTCCTCTTTGTCCTGGAGGACACCACGTCCATGATTTACAAAAACAGTTTGAAATGTGGACTCGTCAGACCACAGCAGACTTTTTCACTTTGTGTCAGTCCATTTCAGATGAGCTCGGGTCCAGAGAAGCCGGCGGTGTTTCTGGGTGTTGTTGATATATGTCTTTGTCTTTGCATGGTAGAGTTTGAACTGTCACTTGTAGATGTAGTGATGAACTGTGTTAACTGACAATGGTTTTCTGAAGTCTTCCTGAGCCCACGTGGTAATATCCTTTACACAATGATGTTGGTTTTTAATGCAGTGCTGCCTGAGGGGTCAAAGGTCACGGTCATTCAATGTTGGTTTTCAGCCTTGCTGCTTACGTGCAGAGATTTCTCCAGATTCTCTGAATCTTTTGATGATATTATGGACTGTAGATGATCAAATCCATCAGTTCTTTGCAACTGTATGTTGACAAACATGGTGGAAAACTGGTAAACTGTTGGACTATTTGCTAAAGCAGTTGTTCACAAATTGGTGAACCTCGCCCCATTCTTGCTTGTGAACGACTGAGCCTTTCAGGGATGCTCCTTTTATACCCAATCATGATACTCACCTGTTTCCAATGAACCTGTGGAATGTTCCAAACAGGTGTTTCCCAGTCTGTTGTTGACCCTGTCCCAGCTTTTTAGGAACGTGTTGCAGGCATCAAATTCAAAATGAGTGAATATTTAAAAAAAAGACAATAAATATCTTGTCTTTGTAGTGTATTTAGTTGAATATAGGTTAAATAGAATTTACAAGTTATATTCTATTTTAATTCACGTTTTACACAACGTCCCAACTTGTTTGGAATTGTGGTTATAATATTTTGGTTTCCTGTCTGTTTAAAGTAAGATCTCTTTGCTCCTCTTTAACCAAGATATGAAACTCTTCCCCCTCAGGTTTGTGGACAGGCTTGTTTACCTGCATTTTTCTTCAGTGCTCATTTCTGATCACCTACCTGGTGAGAATGAATTGGAAGAAAGTTGCAGTAGAGGTTGGTATTATCCTTCAATTTCAAACAGCCTCAGGCTTTTTCTTCAAGCAGAGAATTTGACATGTTAATTTTCTTCTAGGCTCAAATCCGAGCAGGACTTCAGGGGAGCTCCACAGATACAAGTAAGAGAGACTGTACAAAGTCAGTCCTTAAACCATCTCTCAGGAGCTTCCACCAATTAAATGTAATGGAATGTAAAAGTATTCACACAAAGCTTTATTAATCTATCATGCATTCACATCAATGTGTTGACAGGTCCCCAGTCAGATGATCCAGAGACCTTTCAGGCCCCTGCAGACAACATGGACCTGGTTGTTTCTGAGACGGTGGTAAAACCATTGGAGAACGAGCTCCCTTTCAGGACTCTGGTCCTGCGTCGGGGTCTGGCTGTGGCTCTCATGCTCTTCATCCTGGCTGCAGGGATCATTTTAAACTTGCTAATCACTAACTTAGTTACATGATTATGGGGAAAGTCGTATGTGAAAGGTGAGGTTACTCATTAGCTGCTGATGCAAACATGAAACAGGTGTCTGGATCGTGGAATGTCGCTGCATCACATGCAGATGAGCAGACGGAGCTGTTTCTGTGGTTAATCCTTCCAAGCAAAGTGTTGCATTTGATCATGAAATTGTCCAATGAGTGAGCCAATGTTCGGCTCAGAGAGGATGAGTCAAATATGTTAGTGTTCGGAAAATAAACAGGAAAGCTGTGGCTATCTGGGAACATCAACATCAGTCTCTTTCTTTATTTTAACCAGTGAAGAAAGTTTGAACAGAAGAGCAATGAGCGTTTTATGAGAAAGATGAAGCTCATGACTTTATGACATGTGATATCTTTATATAAAGTTATAGTATCATATGGGAGGAGAGGTGCTGTCTTATTGGGAGTGGTACCACAGGAGGCATGACTTTAAATCAGTCATGTGACTTTTCTGTGTTCAATTCACAGCCTGCAAACAAGCAAAAACTAACCACACGGTCTGTTTCATGGACACAATTTGCAACAAATCACAGACAAAAGAACAAAAACCACAAAGCTACATGTGTAGCACAAGTCTTCCATCATACTCTTCCAGCCCAGCGTTTACATGACATAAATGTAAAAAGTAGACTGAAAAATGACACAAATAGGCTGTTCCATAAAGAAAGTACAGAACAACTTATATAACTGTATGGAAAGAAGAAAGCAGTTAAGAGTAGCATGGATATAGATCCCTTGCGAGTCAACATCACCATAAAGATGCGCACACATTTTGGCAACAGAAGCAGTGTTTAGCTCTATTCATTCAGACAAGTTCTCGTACTTTAAACATTAATTTCAAACTGTCAGCAGCATAAAAATGTCTGGTTGTTCTGTGGTTGGTTGTCAGAAACGATTCTACACCATGGAGTAAACTTCTATGGAGTTCAGAGTGTTACAGAGTAACTGGTGTTTTGGAGTAAAGAGTGACCGTGCTAACTGGTGACTCTCAGCTGAACGTGTCAGTGATGGTTGGCTGACACACAGCACAAACACCAGCGCCGTCTGCAGCTGTGTTATTAAATGTGTCTTCTTTATCCAACCTCAGTTAAGCAGGTTTGAGCTCCAATAATCAATATTAACTGCTGATACTCTAAATCCAGTTTTTACTTTGAGTGTTTGATGAAAAAGTTGGTTTGGAGCCGAGGTTCTGACCAAATATGGACTCACTATGGAGAGGAAATAATAAGTGAAGCTATAAATGATGATGAACAGAAACAGATTTGAAGTTCAAGGTTAAACTACGGTATATTATCAAACTATGAAGCAATCTGATTAGTAATCTGAAAATATCAAAGCATTAATATTCTGATAGATTTGGAGCAGTTCTCTGTCTGGACCTGGTTTTCTGGATCCTTTATTCTGACCCAGGTCTCAGACTCAGCTCTCTGTGAGCTCTTTACGGTTTGGGAGGGTTTCTGCTTTATTGACACAGTTCATGTCTTTATATTTCACAGTCTGATCAGAGTCCACAGATAATTCAGTCATAAGCATCAAGTGACTGTGTGTTTAAACTCCTCTCTGGGTACACACTGAATGTCTGTTCACTTGTTGATGCCTTCCATCCACTCACTGGTTTCTCATGAACCCAGGTGTTTTTTACCATCCATCAAATTAGTGTTATTTAGGTAAAAAATGCATTTTTTGATGGTTTACACCCTCACGTCCCATTGTACTCTGCAGCACTTCCGTTCCCAAATGTGCGTGCAGCCATTGAAACATCATCACTGTTTACAAACAGGAGAGGGGTCTATTTATATATAACATGAAAAACTTCTAATTATGATGGCTCTCATTCTGTTTGCAACTTATGGAGGAATACATATTTAAAATCTGACGTATTTGATGTGTTATTCATACAGACTTTCCACAAGATCATTAAATACTTAAGTAAACAGTTTTTTTTATCTATTTTATTTGATTTCATTTTGAGTGTTAATACCTAAGATGAGTGCTCATTATTTGATTAAATTGTGTTGAATCTGTCTCTGCATGTTTCAGAATCTTAAGACTTTTCATCAGAGGTGAACATGAAACCAAACTCCAAGTGTTCATGTCGTAAAAACATCTTATCTTATCTTATCTTATCTTTTTGGATACTAAGAATAACAGCATTAAAGCAAACCACAAGGTACTGGAAAAAGATTGAACCTCCTAACCTAAAAAAGTGGTTAGAAACAGTAAAGGGATTTTACAGTACGGAAAAGCTAATCTATAAAATAAATAGATGTTTGAAAGAAGATGGGCCACCTTTCAAATGACGTACAAAACTGACTATGTAAACATGAAATGATATTGGATGAATTTAGATGAATTAGGGTGTATTTTACTTATTAATTTATTTGTTTATTTTTATTTTAATTTTTAATACTATTATTATTTTTCTTTGTAAAATGGATTAATTTAACAAATGATAAAGAAAGTTGAATTATTTATAAGTTAAATATGGGGGTATGTATGTATATATGTTTGAATGTGCCCATTATTGTTGTCATTATTTTTATTAAATGTTAACACACCTATTTCCCTTTGTTTGGCCAGTGATGAACAAAATTAAAAACAAAACTGTGTCCTTATCATTGAAATAACAAGATGTGTTACTTATAACACTAATTGACACAATAAAGTAAATATAAAAAAGAAAATGTTTAAATTCAAAATAAACCTTCTGCATCGTGGACTAGATGAATATTTAACAGTTGTTTTCCCTCAATGTGATGTTTTATATGGTGGAGCTGCAGATCAGCTTTTTTTTCCTGAAGTATTTTTATTTTTAATTTTTTTATCAGAGGACTTGAACTGAAGTTTTTCAACTGTTTTTTCTTTTAATTTCAAAAATGTGATTCTTTTTGTTACAGTTACAGACAAGCATCAGAGGTTCAAGAAGTTAGAACATTTACAGGTAACTACAAGTATATAGAAGTTAAAATGCATGGGGGAAATGATAAGTGATTTCTGGAAAGAATAAAAACAAAAAAAAAAATTCATGGAATTTGGTTTATTTTTACTGACCCTGTTCGACCCTTTGTTGCCTGGCACATGATATTTGATCCATGAGTTTCAAAGTCCTCTATCTCATCAACAAAAGTTGTTATTCATATTAAATAAGTTAAGCTTGTTAGAGACTGACCTTGGGAGACTGTGTCCAGGGAAGGCAGCTGGTCCAGAGGGTGTGTGTCCAAGGCTGTTTAAGGACTGTGCTGCCCAACTGTATGAACCTCTACAGAGGATCTTCAACCTGAGCCTACAGTTTGGGCAGGTCCCGGCTCTGTGGAAAACATCTTGTATTGTACCGGTACCCAGTGGTGTAGTGGTCCTTTGAGAAGTGGGTATACTCTCTTTTTTTTTTTTTTACCTTAAATTTTTACCTTTTTTAAGTAGTACAGAAAAAAAGACGGTTTTAGAACCAGTGACATGTAAGACTGCTCTATTTACCCAAAAATCTGTCATTTCTATTTGCTCACTATTATAAAATCATGACTTAATTAACCGCAGTTTGTGGTTACTACTGGTCACACAAGCAGAATGGATTGTATGTATGTATTTATCATGAGGCAAACTTGGTGTTTTGGTTATTTTTTTAAAATATATTTTTGGAGCATTTATGCCTTTATTTAGAGGACAGGAGAGTGGAGGAAACAGGGTGAGAGTGGGGAGTGACATGCAAGAAAGCCACCACAGGGCAGACTTGAACCTGGGCCACCTGTGTCTATGGAGCGCAACCTTATCCACTTTGCCATCTGTACTTCATACTTGTTGGTTGTTGTACATTTATTTAAATAAAATACTTTAAATCTGAAGTTGACAATGCATTCTTGTTCACATTCAACTCACCGCCGCTTGTTCTGTTGTTTGGTCTGCTCTGCTGCCGTTCACAGTCACAGTTCACACAGACACCTGAGGTGTTAGCGATGTTTTAATCGGCATGCCTATAGTTAACCAATTTAATCAGTGAAGGCAGCGAGTACCAACCAATTAGAGGCAGAGGAGGGTGGGTCATGGCTTCACCATCCTTGAGGGAAAAAAGGGCAATCTGGCAGTTAGATATTACTGAATGGTGCGCATCGGGGACGGGGGGGGGTTAGAAGTGGGTATACGCAATGCTGACTGAAAAATAAGTGGGTATACGCCGTATACCGGCGTATACCCTCGACTACACCACTGCCGGTACCAAAGCTTTCACTAGCAAGGACCACACATCAACATGACAATTAAGAATTTTATTAACATAACGTGAAGAAGAATTTTGCTGGTTGTATGACGTTGTGGGAAAGCTTTGAGAAGGGATCTGCCGTAGCTCCCGGGCACGACGGACCCCCGTATTTAGGACCCTATGGAGAAAGAAGAAGTGAGAAACCAAGAGAGAAAGGGAGGGAAGGGTGGGGCGTACGAAGCGAGAACAAACAGGACTGGAGGATTAGGAGGGTTTAAATACTGGAAGGGGTGAGGTTGAGGTGTGGTCCTGCTCCTGAAACTCTGCTTAAAGCTCCACTAAATGTCTGGCTGAATTAAATGACTACAGACCAGTTAAGGAATGATTTAAATGTACTGTTTATAAAGCTACTTTCTGTCTTTGAGTATCTTAGGATAGTTTTGCAGTATCTCCAGAGGCCGGGTCGGGGGTCCTTTCTTTGGGTTTTCAAAATATGGTCACCCCAGCCAACTCACACTGAGCTGGGGTTGTGTTTGACTTTGTTCTAAAGTTACAAAACCAGTTCTCACTTTGGTAATACAAATCCTGCATGGCCTTTTGCAATGCACTCACCTGCTGTACTCCAACAAAAACCCCTCGTAGGACTCCACAGGACTCCACAGGAGACAAGGATGTTGGCCTTCTCAGGTCCTCAAAACACAAGTTGACTGCCGATTAGCTAGTCCAAGACCAGAGTGGGGTCCAAATATCCTCAGAGCCTTTTTCCAGGAAACTTGGAGTAAACTTTCAACTTCCCAGAGTGTTGTCTCGGATTTTTATTATGATAGTCAGAGTGTGACTGGTCAAACCAGGGGAGAGTTTTTTATGTTGATTAACATGGGGGGAGTAGGAAACAGGGCCAGAGACATGTGGGGAAGTCATGAATATGAACTTGAACCTGGGCTGCCTGCTTAAAGGCTTTTGCCATATAGAGCATGACCTAAACCACAAGGCCATCTGCGCTCCACACCTGAGGACAGTTCTCTTGTTTGGCTGAGTCTCTCATGGCTAAGCTCAGCCCCAGAGAGGTTGCCAGCGTTAGATTGTGTTTATATATCTTTACATGGTGCAGTTCTGAGCTGCTTTTGTACAGGTGGTGACAAACTGTTGTTCACAGTCGATGGTTTTTGAAAGTGAATTTGAGCCCATGTGGTGAGTTCCACTACAGTCTGTATTTAATGCAGAGCCACCTCTGTATCAGGACCACACGTTTCTTTCTTTGCCTCATTCTGTCTTACACCACTTCCTGTTTTTTTGTGTAGTTTTGTGGACTACTTGTTGGTATTTAGACCAGGTTTTACTCCCTGACAGATTATCATCTCTGTACACTTTGATTTTTCATTTGTTACTTTCATTAAGTACTTTTGCCTAGTAGTTAATATGTTTGACCCATTTCTGATACCTTGTTAAATATCCTTCCTGCTGGCTTTGTACTTCTGCCTGTTTATTTGAATACCTGTTTACTAAACCTGAAGACTGTCTTTTGAACTTTTCTGGCTTCTGCGTCTCAAGTCCTGCTGTCAGTAACTTTAACACTTAAGACCTGAAGATCATGGCCATCCAGTATTGGAGAAAGAAATTGGCAGATTCTTTGATTCATGGCATGATATTTTTTTCTGTAAAGGATACAGCCACGATCACAAAATAGTCTCCTTTTTGCCTTTATTTATTTATCTATTTATTTTTATTTGTCCTGTCCAGCATCATGACAACAGAATTGTGGTCTGGCTGTCATATTGGTGCAGAACAGATTTACTTTGCCAAAAAGGAGCCGTTTTTGAAACAGGCTCCCCTTGAGTTTTAAATGATACTTTTTATTGGTGATTTGTAATTTCTTTTTTCTTGATATTGCAAAGTTAAAAAAAAAAAAAAAAATTACTGTCGGACCGGACCAGGGTGATAGCAGAAGACAGAAAGAAAGGTTGCATAGAGAGAAGGGAATAGACAGAAAAGGAAAAAACAACAAAACAACAGTAGAGAACAACCACAACAACTGAGCAAATGAATACAGACAAGAGAGACAAACAACCAGCTGCTGAGCCTGAAAAGAAACAGTAACCTGAAGTCTTTGACACAACATTCACTTGGGGCACCTGCAGAGAAATAAACTGGAGAGATCATTAGCAACAATGAGCACAGCAATTATAATTACGAATATACATACGTATACATATAATTACTAACATACACATACAACCACAAATGTACATATGGACTAAATGGTAAATGGACCAGTACTTATATAGCGCTTTTCTAGCCTTTCTGACCACTCAAAGCGCTTTACACTGCTTATCTCATTTTGTGTTGAGTGGTCGTGCCTAGGAGTGATTGTGCAGGTGTGGCCCAACTGCCTCCAGGGACCAGACGTGTACAGAGAGGACCCTCAGTGCTGGGCAGCTAGTAGTTGCAACAGAGCATAGAACCAAGACAGACCAACGCAGAGACAGCTATGGGTCAACTCAGGAGGAGGAGGCCGGGAGAGGAGGCAAGGAGAAGAAGAAGGCAGACCCCTAACACTTCAGGGTAAGGGTCCAGGGGGCCAGGGGTAGAGGCCCGCAGGCCCGGTGAGACACCAGGCCCCTGACTGCTTTAAAAATCTTTAAAGGCTATCATGAGACGGGGACTTTCCCTCATGGAGCATACAGATGACCACTCACACTCTGAGTGGTCATCTGTTTGCTCCATGAAACTAACAGGGAGCCTGTCAGCTCTTCATTTCCTGGACGCCCACAGATCATCCTAACAATAAACTCCAACAGGTAATTGAGGCTTCAAGAATTGAGGCTCCTGCAGAATATGGTGCAGTTGCTGGCTGCTATCACATTCTGTGTGGTACACACACGCTCAGATGGTTTTGGTAAATGAGCTCCCTCATCTTTGTACTTTGGAAAGTCCATCCGCTTTTCAAAAGCTGCCAAACTTTGCTTAAGCTCCATTGGTTTCTGCTTTGAATTCTCAGGCCTGCAAGTCTGTTTTCCTGACAAAGCGACCTTTTCTTTGGCAGAGAAAGGCCTTCGTCAATCTTCACTTTTATGACTCAGCATTTCAGCAGCAAGGGCACCTTGAATCCAGATAGAGCACAGCGTGTAAACTAAGCCAATTCTTACCACGGGCTTCTTCTCTGTGGGCCAGACGCACCCTGCTGTGCACACACAGGCAGCAGAAAAGATTGTCTTCAGCATCCTCCATGGATAATCCAGGGATGCCAGCACGGCGCTCTCCACAGAAGTGTCTGTCTTGTCTCTTGTGTCCTTATCAGAGTTTCTCACTGGGATGTTGGAAAGGATGAAAGTGTCGCTGCGATCACAGCTGCAAGATTTTCTGAGAAAACACAAAGTCTAGCCTGAAATCACAACAAATGCAAAGATAGAGGATTGGAGTGCCAAAATTAATCTTGACAGGGTTAAAGTGTAAAATTTTCAGATATCTCCTGTCAAAGAAGATGAGGAGGAATTTTTGGCTCTTGAAAGCAACTTTAACCCTTTATTGTCAAATGTATCATATTGATATATGACTTTGAAAGACCTCTCTCTCATCAACATGAGAAATATTTTCATTAAAAACCTGTTTGGTTTATTTTTTAGGATATATTCTACCTCTGAGGATTATCATTTCACTACAGGCAGCTGAAGTTGCATTTTGGCTCTTTTTTAAAATAGTTGCTCTCATGAAATCATCCACACACTCTTTTTCTGGAAAATTACTGATACTTTTCAAGAAGTTGTGGCAAGAATAACATCAGAATTATTAAAAATATAAGTATTTTCTGCATTAAATGAATGCATATTTACTGAAAACTGCCTGAAAATCAAATGTGACACAAAAATTATATCTTAAACAAAACGATATAGCAATATTTTTTCTTGATTTTGTGAAAGGGGCCAATAAACCAAAAGAATTCAAATTTTTGGACTGCTTTTTGATGGGTCAGGCTTTAAAGGGTTAACCATGCAGGAAGTGCTCTCTGCTGACAGGCTTTGTTATTCTGGGTGTCTTTTTTATTTATAGCATTTATTTTAAAACCATTAAATAAATAAAAACAAAAAATGCTCCTCTTACTCCACCTCTACCATTGTCATATAGACTAACCATAGATTAAAAATGCAACTCATGTCTTGTTATGTTGCAACATTTCTCTTTCAAATGTACGTTTTCCTCTCTTTTACAATAAAATTACAACTTCATTTAAGGTCCTCTACGCCTCTACCATCACCAGTCATCATCAACTTTTTCCCAAATTCCCACTTTTCTTTCTTTCTTTCTTTTTCTTTCTTTCTTTCTTTCTTTCTTTCTTAATGCCACTCTGTTACAAAAAAGAGGAGTTTTGAGCCTGGATTTGGAAGAATGGAGAGTTTCAGCTCAAACACAGTTTTCTGAGAGTAGGCTCCAGCCACCCGTGACCCTGAACAGGAGAAGCAGTATCAAAGGTGAATGAATGAATGAATGTTCAAAATATCTGAAGCATAAAAAAGCACATGGGTTCCCTCTACATTCTCCAGTTTGTCAGTCAGTGAGGGAGCATTTAGAGCAGCTGCTCCCTTTGACCCTTTTATTTAATTGAAGTTCCTGTGAGGACTTTCTAAGTGATCTTGAAAAAATCTCTCTTCTAGATATCTGCCTGATCCTAATCCACAACTTAAAAAGAGATTATCAGCATCAACACAGTGTGACCAGTCGCCCTTTGGGACACTCCCTGCCTTTGTGTGGCACTGAAGTCTTACCCAGCATGCAGTTTACAAGTCCACAAGCAATGCATTTAAACATGCATCACTCAGTCTGATGAACAAAGCTGCACACAGCTACAGGAGCACAGAACAACTGCTCTGCAACCAGACAGGATACTCCTGCTTCCCTCTCCTGCAGGCGCACACATGCACACACGTGGTTCATCCAGCCAGCCGATATATGACAAAAACATATATTTCCATATGAATGACACATCAGGTCTATCTATTAACAATAAACTTGACTAAAACAGAGATCACATGCTTTCAAATGGCACTTATTGATATCTGACAAACAAAGGAAGACCTTACTACTTGTCAAATTTTGAACAAAGAAAGATTTTGTTCACATTTGAATAAATCCTGATGACAATTGTTTTCAAACTGTTTTAACAAATTAGTCTAAAGGGCATTAAATGGACGTGTTCATGTAACTCAAGGACTTTATTCATTTCTATTCAGAAACAAAATGTGTTCCACTGTACTGGGGTTTAGATGATTCTTCCTTTAGGAACAGTTTTTCCTGCTTTGAATGAAACTTCCTTTCAGTTAGGCCCTCTTACACATTTCCTGAACTCATTTCTGACATTAGCTTAGAGAGGGCTCCAGGAGTGAATTCTCACGGTTGAGATTCAACCTGATTGAAGACTTCTTGCAGTGAAATCTGAGTGCATTAATATGTTATGTATATTCTTTATGATTCATTAAATCTGTTGAAGAGGAAACTACACCAGAGTCCACAATTCAAACCAGCACAGTGGTTGACATTTGATCAGGGCTGAATGTGGTGTTGATGAGCTCCACAGTGAGGTTGCCCTCAGACTGATGGATCTCTGGTAGAGGCACGAGGAAATGCACGCATGCTCCCACAGCGAGAAGTCCAACAGCTGTGAGCAAGGTGAGGCCTCGCCTGATGACCAGCTGTGCAGTGGAGAGATGGCGCTTCTTCTGCTGGGCTTCATATCTCGGCTGTGTCCCCATGTTCCCATCATAATCGTCTGTGCTCACCGACGTGTAGCCATCAGCTGACTGGAAGGAGAAAGTTCATGTATGTAGTTATAAATTCAGCAAGAGAGCCGTCATGTAGCTTTCAAGTGTCCTACAGGAAATCTGACCATGAAAAGTACATGAATATCTGTATCAAGCAAGCAACACAAAGCCATTTGGGCTGATGGTGTGAGGAACAAAGGCCACTTACATTCCCATTACTGTCTGTCTGGTCAGCAGAGCTTAATAACGTCAGCTGTGTCTTTTTGTTAGCGCGTTTCACCGCCTATGAGCAGAAATGAAAACCTGACCGTCAAATTCTCCTCATTCAGTCAGGACAGAAATGGAAAATGAAATCTTTCTGGATGGATCTCTTTTGAGGATTTGTTTGTGCTCTCTGAGCAGCATGATTCAAGTTTTCAAATTATC
This sequence comes from Labroides dimidiatus, assembly GCA_030710495.1. Lineage (NCBI taxonomy): Eukaryota > Metazoa > Chordata > Actinopteri > Labriformes > Labridae > Labroides > Labroides dimidiatus. Next base: position 1,540,243 of record CM061154.1, on the reverse strand, counting down.
CCGCAGACTACCTCCTCTGTCATCCTCTTCCAGTTCAGCTTGAAGATGACAATGATGTAGAAGGTGGCCTGTAAGGAGACGCAAATGAGCAGCCCCAGCGAAAAACCTGCAGAGAAAGAGACAAAACAGGCTTTCAAAGGCGCAGCAGCTCCACTTATCATAACCTGCACTTCCTCTGCAGTCATTCATCTTCACCAATGTCTGTGAAAACAACAACATTCTGTCATTTTATGCCATTACCTATAATTCTAAGTTTTGCAACAAAGATAAAGGTGACACTCAGAGGAAGTCCTATGCAGTAGTATCCAATGAAATTGGCCACAGCTGGTATCTTCTGTTTCCCTGTGCCTAAGAAGATGCCTGTGCTCACACACTAGGAGGAGATAAACATGGTCAACAAGTCTGATCAGGTTGCTTTTGCAGTCTTGTGAATAAAGTTTGCTGTGCATACAAAGTTAGCAGCTCCACTCACCACAAGACCGTCGAAGAACTGGAGGAAGATGTAAGCGTTCATTAAATGTGAGATCAGACCGACGATCTTCCTGAAATAGAAAAAAAAAAGAAAAAGTTGATTTTTATGTAGCACTTGTGCATAAAGTGCAGTTATTGAAATGTGTGACAAGCTGTGGAGGCTCACTCATCAGAGGTAAATATGAAGCCGATCACTGATTTAATAGAGGCGATCACAAGGCCTTCAACGACGGCAAAGGAGCCTGGAGAAGAAGACAAATGTGAATAAAGTGAATAATAATAAAGTAATAAAATAATAAAGGGAATAATATGGAGTGTGTTCATTACATCAGACTGTCAGCAGCTCCATTGTGTGAATAACTGACCTGCAAGAGAGAACGACAGCTTGGTCGTAATCAGGGCCCTGGCGGTGTCTCCTGCGCCGAGGGCGTTCCCCACTCGGGCACAGGCTGCAGCTTGAACACCAAGAGGAAACTGTGGATGCATCAATCATCAAGAACAACAATGAGCTTCCTGCTGAGCCTTTGTCACAGCTGAAGTAAAGATTAAGATTGGGAACGCTTTATAAACTCTTAAAAGCATTAAATTCATTTTCAGTTGGAAGTACAATGTTCTGTATTGTAACTGTTACCATGTAGATTATGAAAGCCACCATTACAGCTGCATGCTGGGCTGCCAGTTCATCTTCACTCAGCATGCCTGGTTGACAGAAATAAAGGCAGAGCAGTCAGAGACGTCTGCTTCTTTGAACCAACAGATACATGCCTCATGGGGTTAAAATTATTCGCCCTACCAGCGAAAAATCCCCCAAACTCATAAATCCACCATTCGAAACAGGCCATCAAAGTGCTGGGAACAGCCAGCTTCATGTAGGAGCCCCACTCCTGCAGTGATTCCACAGACCAGCCTGCAGGGGGAGAGACAGGCTCATAAATGCACACAGACTGGTGCGCGACAGCAAACCACGAGTGCTGAATCCCTCACCTCCCCACGTCGTCACGTGGAGCTTCTTCCACCAAATGTAGGCAAACAGAAGAGCACAGATATAAATCCAAGACAGAGCATTGGCTGCTGCAGACCCGCTGTGACACATGAAGACTGAATTAAAGAGTGCAGGTGTTTTTGTCTGTAGCATGATGTGATGAGTTGTGTGGGTTCACCTACTGAACCCCCAGATCCAGCCAGTGAAGTAAGATGTAGTTTGTCATCAGGTTTACTATGTTTGCTACGGCAGCAGAGTATATCTGTGGCATGATTATACCCTGAGTGCACAAACAGCAGAGGACGCAGTTAGGATCTGCAACTTCATGAATGTCTTTGCTTTAAAGCTCCTGTGAGGAATGTTGTTAAATAAACTTCTATTTCTGGGACTCTGACTGGGACACGCTCAGTGTTTGAAACGAGTGGTAGTGAGGAGGAGATAAGGTTAAACTTTAACAGACATCTGTCCACTGACTCACCCACTGGCTGTAAGCTGGGTTTCAGGTATTTTTGAGCTTATAAGACACCTGCAGTGATCCCACTGCGACCAAATCAATGAGCATCCCCTAAATCCTGAGACAAGCCAAGTGAACCAGTCAGAGTCTACAACCCCAACTCCAATGAAGTTTGGACGCTGTGCAAAACATAAATAAATAAAAGAAACGTAAATACAATGATTTGTAAATCCTGTTTCACCTTTTGTTGCAACCTACATGTTGCAGCCATCTAATTCAATGTGTGGATATCAGCAAAAAACAATAAAGTTTATCAGTTTGAACAATAAATATCTTGTCTGTGGAAGCTAATGAAGAGAGATTACCAGCAGGGTGACGTGCTGTTTTGGGCTGTTCAATGACCAGACTAAACTTTAACTTGCTAATATTGGAAATGTTAAGGGTTTTGTTGCCTTGAATTTAAAAACATTTTTCTGAAAATTCCTGAGAAGTCTTTTTTTTCCCCTTTTTCCTTTGTTACCAAGTTGAATGAGGTTTTCAAAAATGATCTTAGCTGGAACAACATGATTGAATAAAAAAATTCAGCTGTGTCCCATGAATCAAACATTTCCAGCACATTTGATGATCATCAGTCTCTGCTTCACCAGCCTATAGCGTCTCCACTGGGACCACATCTCTGGATTTGGACTCTAGAAGTCCTGTCAAGGTCAGTTTTCATGATCATACTGAGGTAAATATGATTTGACTTTAAGTTTGAAAAATGCTCATCAAATTGTGTATAAATCTTAGAGCAGTGGTTCTTAACCTGGGTCCGATCAAACCCTTGGGGTTTGGTGAGTCGGTCCCAGGGCTTCGGCGGAGCCTCCGCCGTGGAGGTTAAGACACACCGGACTCATCGTGTCAATTCGTGATGACGCGCCCCGCTTAGCCATCACTGGCTGCAGATAATCACGTTTCATTGCTTGCCTTGGCCAATCAGTGCTGCGGGGAATTTAGCGCGCTCATGAACGAAGAAAAGTAACAGACTTTGCTGTGAAAATGACATGAGAGTGGCACTTGTCAAGGTGAAGCCACGCATCTCTGAACCGCTCTCTCAAAGGCAACAGCAGAAGTCACTGATTTGCAGGTATGTTTGTTGTGAGTTCATGCTCTGTGTTGGTTTTGTTCTTTGAACAAGGTGATATTTATGCACGGTCCATTTTGTGCACCAGTTAATAAACAGATACCTACGTCTTTAATTTAAAAAAAAAAAAAAACATTTTATTTTTTCACTTAAGAAGGGTTTGGTGAATGGGCATATGAAACTGGTGGGGTTCGGTTCCTTCAACAAGGTTAAGAACCACTGTTCTTAGAGGCTAGCTACGACAATTTTCATGTCTATATTCATGACAGTTAGACTCAATCAGGAAAAATTCCTGAAAATGTATTTATAATGTCATTTAAAAATATTTCAGTGGACATGTTTGCATGCATGTCTGCTTATAACAAACTAACATGTTGAATATTTATATATGTATATGATCAGGTAAATGAAGTTGATATAAACTCCTGTCAATTCCTTTTATTTCTAGTTAATTTCTTAAAATTCTCATGGAAAGTTTCAAACTTATAAAATTCCCTAAACTTTGTAACCCCACTCTCGACAAAAGAATTTATTGTTTGCATGCACTGAGTTTTATTTGGTGGTGTGGCTCTGTTCTGGGAGCGTCCCCTCTCTCTTACACGTATAATTTCTGCTCAGTTTATGTCCTTATTTGTTTTTGTAGCTTGTAAAGAAATAAGAGCATTAATTTAATTCCACTTTAAAACCAACACTGAAAGTTCCTCACAGGAGCTTTAACTTTTGACAACATGTTTGATTCTCTGACACAAAGAGAAGTAGGTACAGGACTTCAGTGCACCTGGTTCTGCAGATAAGACACCTGAAGGCCGTGTAGGAACATTGCCTGAAGAGAAAAAAAATAAAAAGCTTGACATATAGATATGTGAGGAATTTATTCCACTATACTTCACAGCAGTTTTTAATTTGACACAGGAAGAGGTGAGAGAAAAGTCAGGACTCACAGGTACAGCTGGGAGGAAGCTGGTTATATACAACTGGGCTATTCTGAAATCAAGGAGACATGTTCCTATTTAAGGAAATAAAACACTCGTGCTGGCTCAGGTGTGATATTGGTGAGTAGGCCCTTCAATAAAAAAAACATCAAACATCATTTATATGATAAATTAAAGTGTGATGTTAATGAAAATCAACACTCTTGCGTAAGTTTAATGTCGTCAAAGCTAGCAGATCACTGTCAGTGAGGGCTTTTCTACTTATTATACTGCTTCACTTCCATAAACCTTTCACATTTTGTATGTGCATGGTGTCTTTGTTACCTGGACACTTCAGGGTCCTGACCTATTAATAACAGGATGGGCTCCGCATTAATGAGGAGGCCCCAGCAGGGCAGACAGAACAACATCAGGATGATGATGCCTCGCTGAAGAATCACCCCCACCCTCAGCAGGTTCTTACCTCCAAAGGTCTGCAGAACAGCACACAAAGTGTTAATCATTGGAGAAAATAGAGTAATGAACAGCCGGGGTCTGGACTGGAGTAGGATTGGAGGTCACTGGACAGAGTGTTTTCCAAACCTGAGACACCAGAGTATCACATGCAAGTCCCAGACCACATCCTGTAGCTGCTGCGGTAACATTTATCACCTGAAACAAACAAGAAACATAGATGAGAGTCTGTAAGAGCAATGTTTCCATGACATACCTGAGAAAATGTGTTGTTTAAACCATCAGGAACTGAAAAAACTATCATGAGACTCTGAGTTTCCTGTGATTAGATTTGATTTTCCCTCCTGGAATGACATTTCCCTGCAGCATACAGACGAACACTTACAGCACAAGCTAATCCATAGCCAGCCATCACATTGTTCCCCAGCCGCCCACAGAACATTGTAACCACAAATGGAAGCAGGTAATTGAGGATGCGAGAGAACACCTGGAAGACAAACAGACAGCAGAGCAGTCGATATCAGCTGCCAGCAAACAGGTACAACAATGTTCACAACAGTTATTAAATGCTGTCATAGATTAGCTCTGCACTCCGAGCAAACGATGCACTTCTGTTTGATAGATGCTCGTTCTGAAACTCCAACAGGTCAGTTTTTCCAGACATGTTAGACAGAAGAAGAGGAGGGAATGCAAACAGAGCTGGTCCTTACCAGAGGCCCTGTCATCCTCAGGATGTGGTACAGCTCTTCCCTGTGGGTCTGGGGAATCCTGCTTCGCACCCACTTGCAGCCGAAGAGCTTGTCACTGGCCCCCTTCATGTCTCCAGGATCGGGTGTTGGAGCAGCCTTTACCACAGGAGCGTCCGTCTTTCCTGACATGTTTGTTTCTCTGATGCTCTTTGTGGACTGAATTCATCACTGTGTAAAGTATTTCATCACCTTCAAAGGTTACTAATTAATGCACAGAAGGATAGTTTCTCACACTGCATTTCAGATGTGACACTGTCGACTAAAACTACACGTGAGAGAGGAGAGGAGACATAACAGGTATGCTGTGTGGAACCATAACAAGGTGCAGTGTTAACTGCACAAATCTTTTTTTAATTCTATGATTTGCTAAAATTTAAATGCACATCCAAGCCTAACATCCTGCTGGTCATTTATTTTTGATGTCCTCTCAAAGATCACAGGTCAAATTATTCAACCACGTCCTTTTCTTGGTCTTTCTGGTGTGCTGTCAGGTGAAGTCACTGTAACAAAAGTAAAACTGTCGCATAGCCTACTCAGTTCTTCTGGAGAGGCATCTCATTCTAACAAACTGGAAGAGTCATTCTCCTCCAATTTGTGATCTGTGGATTTATGAGGTCACACAATCTCTTAAAATAGAAAAGATAAGATATAAACTTCAGGGATCCACCGAGAAGTTTGCTCCAACATGGCAGCCCTTTATCTCTTATATGGAAAAGCTGTCTAAGTCACTTGAATCATGAAAAGGGTGGAGCTGTATAGGTAGCTCTCTGTTGCTCTACCACTTGTTGGCTGTTTTTGTGTGATTTGTGTTGTTTGACCTATATATACAAAAAAATATCAATAAATATACAATGACAAAAAAGTTAAATGTGCAGGGTTATTATTTATATATTTCAAGTAAGTGTTCACAGAGAGAATTATTATACAGCCTATACCTGCCTCTGTGTGAAGCATACTAAATATATAACCTGCCTGTGCTCTGCCTCTTTTTTCAGGTGCAATATGTGCACAGAGTGCGAACACATGATTTCTTGTGAGCTTCTTTTGCATACAAATGGGCACAAAAGTCCTCTATGAGGAAGGGAATTGCTCCAGTGGGTCTTAATCACTTCAAGTAGACACGTGCATTATACTGTTTGAAACTATTAAACATTAACATGTCACATGGTTTAGTGTCCTACAGGGGAGCGTTAAAGGTTAACCAGTCAGTTCTCTGACAGCATTTGTAATGAGACGCTGTTATCAGGCAAAAACCTCATTCAAAGAGACATCTGCAGCAGAGTGATAGCATGCATTAGTGCAAGAACGCCTTCTGCTTTGCAAGTCAAAAAATATGCTTGGAAATAAGATATTTGATGCTCAGTGAGAAAATGTGCAGATGTAATGATTTTTTATAAGCTTTTCCACAAGGGCTGCTTGTTGTCCCGACATACTTCACTAAACACGCACAGGTGCACACTCAGAGACTTTTAGTAGACACTTTTAGTAGACTCACTCTCTTGGGCCCTTTTCAGAGATCATACCATCCCCTTTTTAATCTTCTAAACCTTTCATTAAAATGAGTGCAAAAGTGGTTATGAGACCTAAACTTTGTTCCAAGCTTTCTAGAACTTCAGGGAGACAACATATTACTGCAGTGTTAGGGTTGTTTTTGCTCTACTGCAAAATAACTATCACCCCCCCCCCCACACACACACACACACACACACACTCACACATTCATAAACACTCCAGAAGAAAGTTTCCATGCAATGTAAGGCAGTAGAAACATAACGGCATAAAAAGACATGAATTTATTCAGATGGTCATGCATTATTTTTCTCTTTGTTTAAATAATATATACAAAAAATACACAAAATAAAACAACCCTGAGACAGTTTTCTTGAGAGGATTAAAAACAGAGGATAATATTAAGAAAAGGAGACTTCACTATAGCTGTGAGCAAAGCTCTGGTAACGAGAAATGACAAACAAAAAGTGTCATTTCCTGTTAGCAGTGATTTTCTGGTGCATCTCCTCTCAGAGAATCTGACAGCCTGAGTTTGAGATGCAATGAGGCCCCTCAGAGTGACAACCCCAAAGCCTCACAGGCTTCATGTTTGCTAAATAAATCAGCCTGTTGGTTTGAGAGCTGTGGATCCTATGTAGTGCAGCTCATGTGATTTGTTTCTGTCACTTGTTATTTTCCTAACACTGCTCTTTCATTTGTGTTTACTGAGCCCATGGCATTGCATCTTACATCTCTGATCCCCTATGTCAGCTTCTTCTTAAACCCGGTCTATAGTTTGTAGCATCTCCTCACCCTGCTTTCCACACTGTCTCTAGAGATTCCTTATATTCACGTTAATTCCACTTTGCATTAAAGCTCAGGGTGGAAGCAAACATTGTGTGATAATGTTGTAGATCTAAAGCCCAGGATTATTTTACAGATGTAGCCTGTGACACCATAACACTGAATATTAAAACATGATATATGGACTGTTAGCTACATTACCTGTTAACAGGTCCAATAAAATAAGAGTTTAAAAGCATAGCACAAAGTGGTAGGTAGGTTTTGACATCTAGCTAATGGTTACGTGTTTGCTAGTTATATATATATATATATATATATATATATATATATATATATAGATAGATAGATAGATAGATAGATAGATAGATATAGATATAGATACTTATATGCATATAATATATATGCACTCATATACATACTTATATGTGTGTGTACACACAGAAACATGCACTGATGGAGAGTGCAGAGTGAAGGAGCTCCACCATCAGTGCACACCCTCAGCAGTTGGGGGCCGTCTACAATGTACTCCCAACACCAACATACCTTCAAAGGTGTGGACTGATAGAGGATCTCGCCTGCGTGCAGTGCAAGAGACCAGCAAACCTGGAACATATTCTGCGGTCCTGTCAAGCAAGCCTGACCAAAGGTTCAGGTGGCACCATCATCAGGTGCTGGCATGACTGGCTGATGGTACGGAGAAGGAGAGCAAGGGTAAAGGAACACAGGCCAAGGACAAGGGTGGTCGTTTTATCAGCTTTCTCAGGCCCCAGGAGAAGGCAGGCAAGGAGGACAGGTGCGCAGGAATCCTCAAGATGGCAAAGGACTGGGAGATGAGAGTTGACCTTGAAAGGCAACTCAAGTTTCCAGAGGAGATTGTCATCGCCAAACATTGGCTCTGGTCCCAGATAACAAATTAGGTGATCCTTATATAGGTGACAGTACCCTGGGAGGAGAGGAACAAGGAGGCAGATGAGCACAAGTGGGGGAAATACCAGTCCCTCATCTTCGAGAGCCAGCAGAGGGGATGGAGAGCCTTGAATATACCAATGGAGGTTGGCTGCAGGGGCTTCCTTAGTCAGTCGCTTTGGAGAGCACTGGGGCTGTTTGGGGTCTGAGGGGCAACCAGCAAGAGCCTGGTAAATTAACCGTCAAAGCAAACCGAGACAGCATCCAGATGGCTGGGGGTAAATGGAAATGAGACTAAACCAGCCTAGCAGAGGAGATGTGGGTCAGAGCTGAATGAGGAAGACCTGAAGGGCCGAGGGGGCAGTTCCAGGATGCTGGTTTTGCTGGTTACTCTATGCCAGTCGCTCCACATAAGGATCAGGACGCCAAGGGCGGTGGCTGCAATATACTTATTGTTTGTGTTTGTCCCATGTTACAGAGATTGGTTAAACTAACAGTAATTTTAGCAAGGAGCTAACTGAATGGGCCAACTTTCATCGTTATTTTATTGTTATTACTTTGCTTTTACTTAAAATACTGTCCCATGTTTCCTCAGGTACAATTGCCCAGTTTCTATCAGTAAACAGAATGATACAGGAGATCATTCCTGCCAGTGGCCATCACCCCTAATTCACACATACCGCGTGAGCGCTGTGGTCCATCAGCGCTGCGCACTGCGCTGTATTTCGCTGCCATTCATGTCAATCAGTGTATTCACACTGCCCGCGCCATGGTCCGTCTCCGACTGTGCTACCAACGGCTGCTTGCGGCTGTTCTGCTGCTACAGAGCGGATCGTACCAAACAGGGAAACAGACACAAAAAACAACCAGAGTTTCCGGTCTTTTCAAAATAAAGCACCATGTTCAGACTATCGACCGTAAAACTATCCTCATATATCAAAACTACGACACTGACACAGGGTCAGGAGTCATCAGCAAGTCAGAACCAGAGGAAATTCTGACGCTATGGACGAAGAAAAGTTTATTTTGGAGGCGGAAAACCTTATAATTATATACGATATGACACATCCTTTATATAAGGACACCAACAGAAACTAAAAGGGAAGGACTGAATTAATGAAGCTCTGGGAGGGCAGGTGAGTTTATCATACTAAATATCATGAAAATAGTTGTCATGGGTGTGATTCCTGCGGGAACATGTGGTTCTCTTGTGATCTTGCGTATCCAGCTGCTATGAGTACACTGAGCTGCGCTCCGCTCCAGAGATGGATCCAGTGTGAATTGGCTCATGCTAATGGTCTGCGGCGCTGGCGGACCGCGGCACTCACGGACTATGCGTGAATCAGGGGTCAGACTTCATATCTCCTTCCTTTAATATTCAGTTACTTGATTATTTAACTGGACATTTATTTAACCAGAACACATTTATTTAACTCAGGAGTGTACAATCTGTCTGCAAATTGGTCATTACATGGTACAATATCCATTTCAAGTGTAATATCTGTCAAACACGATGTAAATAGTTTTTTTACATATTTATTTTAATTTTATCTGAACATCTTATCTTGTTGGTACTTGTTGCTTACTTATTTATTGTTTATGTCATTACTTTATTCTATTTTATTTCTATTTTATTTGCAACTGCTGGAATTTTGTGATGAGCAATGGTAACACTAAATTTCCCAATGGGATTAATAAAGTATTTCTTATTCCGATTCTGAAAGTTTTTAATTAATGTGCATGTGTTTACAGGTGTTTTGAACCTGGAATACAGCATTAAAAAATAGCTGAAGTATGATCTATCTTACCAGGCCCAGAAAGAGGGAGGAAGAAATTAGTACTCATATGGAAATGATTTCTTTGGTAGCACTGCCAAGAATAAAACCAAGTACACTACTGAGTAAATTTAATTTTTAAACTTAATTTAGCTTTTCTATGTGTATTAATTTCTGCACTTTTTAAACAGGATTCATAAAAATGTTTCTTGAACATAGCATCTCTTTAATTCACAGGAGCATACTTTCATTCACCTAATAATCATCTTCTTATGTCAGCTCATCAGTGCCTCTCAGTGGACTGAGACTTGGCTCTGTGATTTTTGTCATGCCTTGTGAAAATTTATCTCTGACACTGACACACTGAGGAGTAATTAGTCAGGGGGCCAATTCTGAAAAGTGCTTCCATTAAGACGTTTGTGGACATGTCAGGGTACAGGTTGTCAACCTATTTTTTTAGTTAGAGGGAACCCAAAGGTAAATTGTTAGGGTGGTTGTCAAGCTGATTTTTTTGGGTGGGGATTTTTACAAGCATTTTCAGGTGAATTTTCAGGTTTCCTGCATAAGACGACATGCCCACAAAAAATGTTGAATATCTCCACAACCGCAAGGTCCATAAACATAAACTTGGTATCAAATGAAAGCTAACACTCAGGGGTTACCTGCTGGAGTGTCATAATCAAATTTGTGTGTACTGTTGTAAGAAAAAGAGAGCTAGAGCATGTAGAAATCCATCTCTGCCTAGAAAAAAATAGTTTTTGAAATTAATTTCATCTTGGTAACATAAGATAGCATCCCAAAACCTATTTCAATCAGTATACCAGTCTGTGGGCAAGAGTCATGCCAAGTTTTAAGCTTTTAGCATGAGCTGGTGCAACACTGCACAAGTTTTAGTACCTTAATGTCCAGAAGGAAATCTGGGACTCTAGATGGGGCCTTTGGTGATATTTGACTTTATTAATGTACCAGATTGTGAAATGAAATAACATTTAACAGAAATATCACTATAGTAATAAATTTCAACTCAATTTAGTTGTTGTTTTCCTTCTTTAAAGTTTGTGTTGGTAGCTACTAGTAGTAAATAGTACTATTACATACACTCACTGGCCACTTTATTAGGTACACCTTGCTGGTACCGGGTTGGACCCCCTTTTGCCTTCAGAACTGCCTTAATCCTTCGTGGCATAGATTCAACAAGGTACTGCAAACATTCCTCAGAGAGTTTGGTCCATATTGACATGATAGCATCACACAGTTACTGCAGATTTGTCAGCTGCACATCCATGATGCAAATCTCCTGTTCCACCACATCCCAAAGGTGCTCTATTGGATTGAGATCTGGTGACTGTGGAGGCCATTTGAGTACAGTGAACTCATTGTCATGTTCAAGAAACCAGTCTGAGATGATTCCAGCTTTATGACATGGAGCGTTATCCTGCTGGAAGTAGCCATCAGAAGATGGTACACTGTGGTCATAAAGGGATGGAAATGGTCAGCAACAATACTCAGATAGGCTGTGGTGTTGAAACTATGCTCAGTTGGTACTAAGAGGCCCAAAGTGTGCCAAGAAAATATCCCCCACACCATTACACCACCACCAGCCTGAACCGTTGATACAAGGCAGGATGGATCCATGCGTTCATGTTGTTGCACCAAATTCTGACCCTACCATCCAAATGTTGCAGCAGAAATCGAGACTCATCAGATCAGGCAACGTTTTTCCAATCTTCTATTGTCCAATTTTGGTGAGCCTGTGTGAATTGTAGTCTCAGTTTTTTGTTCTTAGCTGACAGGAGTGGCACCTGGTGTGGTCTTCTGCTGCTGTAGCTCATCTGCTGGTTCAGAGATGCTCTTCTGCATACCTCGGTTGTAACGAGTGGTTATTTGAGTTACTGTTGCCTTTCTATCAGCTCGAATCAGTCTGTCCATTCTCCTCTGACCTCTGGCATCAACATGGCATTTTCGCCCTCAGAACTGCTGCTCACTGGATACTTTCTCTTTTTCGGACCATTCTCTGTAAACCCTAGAGATGGTTGTGCATGAAAATTCCAGTAGATAATCAGTTTCTGAAATACTCAGATCAGCCCGTCTGGCACCAACAACCATGACACGTTCAAAGTCACTTCAATCACCTTTCTTCCCCATTCTGATGCTCGGTTTGAACTGCAGCAGATAGTCTTGACTATGTCTACATGCCTTATTGCATGGTCAGGGACACAACAGGCAAGTTAACTGTTTTTGTTTTGAGTATAGATTTACTTTCACAAAACAAAACTTACATCACACCAAAGGGCATAACATTTATAATGATAATGATACAGGTACCTGGGTATTCTTGCACCAAACTGCACAGGCACACCAACATACCCCACTGCAGAACACTCCATTTCTTCGACTGCTGCACTGCCTATAAGCCACTGCACTGACTTCTACTTTTCTTGCATCAACAAATCGTCAGCCCTAAACACCTGAGCCTGTATGCATATGAAGGATGAATAAATGAAGGTTGTGCTTTTTATTAAAAGACACAGATTTTGTTGGTGTGCTTTGAGTCTATATAACACCAGCACATTTGAAAGTTCTTCAGAGACCAAAATGGCTAAAAAAAGGAACCTAATGCAGGAAAAACACCTGAAGATACAGATTCTCAGCCAGGAAGGGTTCAGCTGCTGCTTGATAACCAGGAAGTGCAGATGCCATCCTTCAGCACCTGGATGCACTCTGCAGAAATAGAGACCAACCAACAGCTTGGAAGACAAATCAAAATCTGAACATCCAAGGGTTTCTTCAACAAGACATGACTGCATCCTGATCCACATGTGAAGGTAGAACCGTCGAAAGACATCACAGGAGCTTCAGCAGTAGTGTTCAAACCAAACTGGTGTCCAGTGATCCACCTGCACTGTACATGGCCCACTTTAGATCATGGCTCGAGGTCCTACAAGACTGTCAAGAAGACCCTGATCAATGAGAGACAGAGGTTAGCCCGGTGTCATTGGACCCAAGCACACAAGAACTGGATCTGCAGGAACTGGAAGAAGATCCTGTGGTCTGACGAGTCCAGTTTCCAGCTTGATTATCCTCCCGCTGATGTAAGGGTATGCTGAAGGTCAGGCCAAGCATCATCTCCAGCATGAACAGGACCTACTGTCAGCATGGTGGAGGCAGGATCGTGGTTTGGGGATCCATGAGTGCTGCTGCTGTTGGTCATCTCACTGTCTGTAATGGCACATTGAACTCTAACAAGTCTTGTACCATACTCCAAACCCAGATGCTCCCTTCTGCACATACTCTATTCTGTCCAGATAAAAACTGGATGTTTCGACAAGATACTGGCCCTCACCAAACATCCAGGGCCAGGAGAACTTGGCAGCAGGGGCACAGGATCCAGGTCTTAGAGGGACCAGCTCAATCTAAGGACATGAGCCCCATTGAAGATCTATGGTGAATTATTAAACAGTCTGTTTCAAAGTGTAAACATAAGAATTTAGAAGAACTAAACGCAGTGATTCAAGAAAAATGGGACAAGATAAGCTCTCAACAGGCTGGAGTGAAACATGGCAGCCAGAATGAGAGCTCTGCTGTGTGCTAATGCAGGGCAACTAAATATTAATTTCATGATGTGATGGTTTATTAATTTTTTGTTCAGGTTTGGAACATATTCTCTGATATTCGTTGACTTTGATATTGACAATATTGAGAAGTGACACATTGAAACTAAGAATTAAGTTTTGTTAGTTTTTCTTAATAACAATAACAAACTGTAGTTTGTCTCTGTCTATGCTGCCACACTTTTTTCAAACAGGAAAAGATTTTTCCACAAATAATTCATGATAGTATTTGAGACTGTGTAGAATTTTAAGGGTGTCCAAAATTTTTTTTCCATCATTGTATAATAATTTCATGACCATATACCAAATGATTGACTAGGTGTTCCCTGGTATTTTAGTAGACTAAAACACAAAACTGGTAAGTAAGATAGTAATCATGCAGTAGCCTAGCTACTTAGCTGCTTGCTATTTTAGCGAGTTGGAAAAATGTTAAGCCTTCCTTTTTCCAGCAAACTTTGATGGTTGAATCTTAATGTAAATGTTTTTGTTTGCAGATAAATTGGTAAAGATAATCTGTTATGTGAAATTCATGAATTTTTGTTCAGCCTGTTGACACCTGCTGTGATCATCTTCAATGGCCTGCTTTCTCATACCAAATCACAGCTGTGCTGGCTCACCAGCGCCCCCTTGGTGTAATATTCCTTGATATTTATTGATTACTTATTTTAGCATCATGTTTGCACATGAATTAAGTTAATTTAGAAAAAGAAAATGCTCAACATTACTGGTGGAAGTTTAGAATGATGAGGAAGTACTCAGAAAAAATCAGATTTCACCACCTTTTAAAAAACAGTCAATAAAAGGAAAAAAATACATTTTCTAAGTTGACAACCTAGCTAGAATACATGTTAAGGGGTTAAATATTAATACTGGATAGGTTGTCAGCCTGTACCCCGAGGTGTCCGCCAAAGTTGCTTTTTCAGTTTTGGCCCCCTTACTAAATGGAACCACGTGTCTTTAAGGACAAGAAACATACTGGTGGCTCCACAATGATTGCTAAGTCACATTCTGATCATTTACAATGCTGATTGAATAATCGTGGCTCTCTGAGAACAAAATCATTGAGATGTGTGTTGTACAGTGGTGGGCAGTCAGGGCCTGCAAGGCCTTCTCTGCTGGCCTAAAAGTTTCTGAATAATGGACTTGTGTTATTTTATTTTCAATGTATACTAATTAATTAATTTCAGAAGGTCTGTTCCTTACATCTCATAGCTTTCCCAGGGTTGTGATGCTTCCAAATGTATTTTTCATATAAAAGCATTTCCAATTACATTTCAGCCATCATTTGTTGCCAGGGTCAAAGAACTCTGCCTGGAGGCCTTCACAGTTAGTTCTTTGGACCCTATAGCACAAAACAAATATTGAGAAAACTGTTGTTTTAACCAATCAGATTTTGAGTTAACAACCCAAAGGCCACCTAGCAGGCGTACGGTAACGTCAGCGTATTCCTTCACTTTGATTGGATAAAGACTGCTGGCCAGCAATCTGATCCATAGCAAGTCGAACGAGCAAAAATATACTTATGTAGATTTAATAGCGTTTTGCCATGGATGGTTTTGCAGGAAAATCTCCTACTGATCTCCATGACTTTCTTCAGCACAGAAATCTGAGTGAGAGCATGGGGCAACTGTACACATTTGTGTAGTGGACACAATTCCCGTGTCCACTGCTTCTGATGAGCGGACATTTTCAGCTCTTAAGTGCGGATCAGATAGTGTTCCATTCAAGTTATTGTCAACTTACATTGGATACGTTCCGTTGCGGCTCGGCTGCGTGGCTGGTCCAACAGGTCGCAGCTAATCCGCAGACGAATGCCAGAGCTGTGACGCGTCAATTCAGAGTAGAGAAGATCGAGCGGGACAGGAAGTTATGCACGGAAACTACCCAAAAAGAGGCTGAGACTTTCAAAATAAAACAGACTGTGTAAAAACTAGATCATTTTTAGCTTTACCAATGCACGAAAAACGACACATTGAGCGAAGGCACGCCAGGAATCAACAGGTTTGAGGTTTAACAACACAGTATGAATGAAGAGAGGTTTACTAACGGAGAGGAAATTGCGGGAATTCCGCGGTCTCGCGACTCCAGCTGTCTGTCAGTCCCGCTGTCGAACTAGGCACGCAGCAGGTGTGAGTTGACAAACGCAGTCAACACGCAGCGGAGCGGAACAGCAACGCAGATGCAGCTGGTGCATTTGCGGCATAATTGAACTCTTCTTGAGCAAAGAAAGGAGGATGGATTTTGTGTACAAACAATCTGGATTTTCTGGTATGTAAAATGCTGTTGTTGTTTTTTTTGTTGTTGTTTGTTTTTTTTTTTTTTTTTTTTTTTTAATTTTATGATGTTATGACAGTTCAGATACACGTACACCGGCTGCGTGTTCAGTCCAGCACGCAGCATGACTGCCAAACAGCTGGAGTCAAAGACAGAGTAGTTCCCTCTATCCTCTCCTGGTTCGTGTTGGGCTGTAAAACTTCAAACCTGTTGACTCCTAGTATGGCTCATAATGTCAGAATCGCAGTGGTAGTCAAGCTAAATATGATCTAGCTTTGACATTATTTTATTTTAAAAGTCACTGGGTGATTTTTTTAGGTAGTTTACTCGCAAAATTTCTTGACAGTGACTTTCAAAATAAAAATAAAAATTGTCAAAACCAGATTGTATTCCACTTGACAACAACAACAGCTGACATAATGAGTGGAGCCACAGCAAGAGTGAACAGGTTTAAGGTTTAACCCAAGCGGCAACCTCCAGTCTGAAAATATGAGGCTATGTGGAAGTGCAAAAGTCTACTGTTCCTCGAGTGTCCACTTGAGGCTGACTCCGGAAGTACCATAAAAAAAAGTTGTTTTCACGGCCAAAATAAGCACATTTACAGTCTGGTACAAAGAATGTCTCCCGTCTGAATCGCTGATTTCACTAACAGCACACACTGTAGGAGGGGTGAATTTTTTTCTAATTCGGCAGTTTCCACAATATTAAGCTCGCCAGTTCATCCAATCAGAGGCACAGCTCAGATCACGTGACTGTGGAGCGTCCTATGGTTGTTACCATGGAGATTCACAGCCCGCCTCAATTCCAATATGGCTGCGTCGGCGATTTGGCTTCAAAAGTCCGTTTCAGGAACAGATGGGTGACGTCGCGGAGACTACGTCCATTAATTATACAGTCTATGGTTTAACCATAGACTGTCAACTTGCTCGGCTCAAACTGAGGGTGCCACAAAAACTGCCCTCGGGGCTAATAAAATACATCGGGATGGACAGTTAAGAAGAGATGAGATGGTCTAAATAAGAAAATTAAATTATTTTTGTCACCTGTTTCCACTCAGATTTTCCCAGAGTTCCTCGTAAGTCTCTACAGTGCAGACTGGCTGCACAATGGCGGCTCCAGCAATGGAGGTTTTTTGGCTTCAAAACCGTACAATGGTAAAAGGCGGAGCCACGCTGTCCATTCTATATACAGTCTGTGGGTTTAACAGCCCACCTTGAGTGAAGAGAGGCTCATTGATAATGGCGAGGGAAGTGTGGGGATTGCTCAGTCTGTGACTCCACCTGTCTGTTAGTGATGCAGCTTGCAGGAATGAACACTCTGCTGGTGTGAGTTAAAGTCCCCAGTTAACGTGGAGCGCAGCCTGGCCAGAGACACATAGTGTATTTGGGCCATGAACCGTTATTGATGCTTTTTGATGTGTCACAGCTGAAGCTGCAGTAGAAGGAGACTTGTGCACCCTTGTTTTGTTTCCTCAGCATTTGTTCTGGCTACACTAGTTATCTATCTGTGATGCAACGACTCTTTATACTGCACTTATCTCTTATTATAATAAAATGGTTCTATAGCCATTAAGCAGTTAATGAGGGGTGGATCAATTCAGACAGAGCATAAGGCCTAAGTGAGAAATGCACAGCCTGCCACTGGTGTTGTGACTTCAGTGTTTCCTGTTTCCCTTCGGACAGAAAACTAAGACTCCTTATTACCAAGAAAAGTTATTCAGTCTGGAAAATAGACGCTATATAAACTTAGAAAGCTGGTCTGACAGTTGAACACTGATCCACTAAATAGAGGTTTTCTTAGCTGAATATTATTTTCCTGGAGTACTCGTTTTAATCCTACCTCTTCCTAAAAGTGGAAACCCCACTGACGATGCAAATCTGAAGGAATGAAAACACAAAGGTGGCAGGCACAGCTTAAAAAGTTGGTTCTTCCTCAATTATTTATTCCCGTTTAGTTTTTAACAATGTTGGAAGTAAAACAAATCTATTGTTAATGAGCTGTGAGATGGAGAATAAATGAGATCTGTTTTTTCTCTGCAGGATTTGAAATTAAACAATGCAGAGAAATACAGTTGAAAGAAAATCTTCAAAATAATTTGAGCATAGAGTAAAATTAGTAAAAGACAAAAGAAATGCTACTAACTATTAGCTTTCCTCTACTGAGTTACATCAGACCTCTCAAGCACACCATCCTTACCCACAGCAGCCGCAGCAGCATTAAGCTCAGTTAAATATTGATGACGCTGGCTAATGATGGCACTGAATGTGATCTGAGCTCTGCCATGAGGAGACATGGTCTGTCACATCTGATGCTGCTCTGAGCAGTGATGCGTGGCTCCATCTGACCCTCTCTTCCTGGGGTACATTTTTACTACTGCAACCTACAGATTGGTGTTTCTTCCCATCTGGAAGTCTTCTCCTGTAAGGCAGCAGGTTTTTAATTTCTTGCAAATTTCTTGTGACCCAGATTTTGATTCAGAAGCTTGGCTGCATGCTAATGTCACAGGACGTCCAAGCTCCCAGTCAGAGTCGTGCCCTCATGAATCCTTTTAGGCAGATTTTTAATCATACTGAGCTGCACTCTCTTGGTTATTCCCTTAAGTTTTCAGTGTCATTCAGTGTCACCACCAGCTGAGGTCAATTTAGAAATCTTAGATTGTTTTTTTTGTTTTGTTTTGTTTGTTTTTTTCCCCTCTTTTTTTTTTGTAAAAGTTGTGTGAACTGCCTGAAGTTTAAAAGTGAATAAATTCAAAAACCACCCACAGTTTTTACACTGAGGCAGTTTTAAAATGAAATATGTAAAGCCTGTTGACACGTCAGCTCAGTTGGAAAGTTTATCTCTGTCTATCCCTACAGCTGTGCTTTGGTTAAGCTAATGTGTGTAGTGTTATTTACAGTACTTTTTGTCGAATCAGGTGGCCTTGCACTGAGGAATATTTCCCTTTTAAATCTCTCTCTCTCTCTCTCTCTCTCTCTCTCTCTCTCTCTCTCTCTCGCTCTCTCTCTCTCTCTGTGTCTAGCTTTTCCACACTGTTGGTCTATTCAGGTTTAAATGCATTCTTCATCACTGTCAAGGCATCCAGAACTCACCTGACAGATCACAAGAGAAATTAAACCCCAGTCTTCCTGTTCTGGAATAACAATAAGGCTGATTCAGCTGCAGTGCTGCCGTGCAGAGCTGCAGGGTCATGGTCGGTGCTGTTAAGTTGCTGCATGGTAATTGACTTGTTGGTAAGCCACTATTTTTCCCCTCTTTTTTCTTTGGGTTGATACCAGTATCACATCAACAGTGAAAAGGTTGCATCAGGACACCCCTTCCTCTAGATGTCATTAGAGTTAAATAAATACATACATACATACATACATACATACATACATACATACATACATACATACATACATAAATGACCCCTGGATGCCCTCCCCAAGAAAACATGCTGTAAAGCACATGTGTCAAACTCAAGGCCCGCGGGCCAAATATGGCCCGCCACGTAATTTTATGTGGCCCGTGAGAGCTTAAAATGTTTGAGTGTTTAAAAATCAATAGGTCAAAAGTGTGCTTTGACCAAAAACTACATTTCCCACAATGCCTGTCGACTATGATACCCGCGATTTGACGGCTCACCGCCACTACACAGCAGTGTTTCTACATCAATGCCAACGAGTGGAATTGAGAAATAAATAATGATCCCAAAATGTCCAAGAAGAGAAAAGTTGATAAAGATGGAAGACTGTTTCAAGAAAGATGGGAAGGCGAATACAAGGAGAAAGACTGGTATGTCTTTTGTGTTACGAGGCGTTGTCTGTTGTCAAAGAGTACAATCTGCGGCGGCATTTTGACACCAAACACGGAGCTAAGTACACAAAGCTAGCCTTCAAGAAAAGCAACAAATTGCCCAAGAATTAAAAGGCAAACTGCGGTCGCAGCAGAGCGTGTTTTTGAAAGCCACAGCCCAAAATAAGGAGTATTACGTTTATTTCACATTACATTCCATTACATTTACTTACATTTATAAGTTACATCCGGCCCTTTGAGGACAGCCATTAGGCTGATGTGGCCCTCGGTGAAAATGAGTTTGACACCCCTGCTGTAAAGGGACCCCTGGATGTCCTTACAGGAAACACAGAAGGTTTTTACACAGATGATAAGGGAGGCCTGGCTTGCCCAGTAAAGTAGTGCAAGATAAATAAATCACTGGCAGAGTCAGGGCCTGCAAGGCCTTCTCTGCTGGCCTAAAAGTTTCTGAATAATGGACTTGTGTTATTTTATTTTCTATGTATATTAATTAATTGATTTCAGAAGGTCTGTTCCTTTCCTCTCATAGCTTTCCCGGAGTTGTGATGCTTCCAAACGTATTTTTCATAAAAAAGCATTTATCCAATCGCGTTTCAGCCATCATTTGTTGCTAGGGTCAAAGAACTCTGCCTGGAGGCCTTCACAGTTAGTTCTTTGGACCCTGTAGCATAAAACAAATGTTGAGCAAACTGTTGTTTTAACCAATCAGATTTCAAGTTGACAACACCAAGGCACAGCTGTCAAGTATCACATTTGACCGGGAAACTCCTGTATTTTACCCCTCTTTCCCGCTGTCTTCCCGTATTAGTATTTTCCCATAAATTTCCCGTATTTTAATATAACAAAGAAGAAATGATTCATCTGCCTCTCCAAACTGAACTCTGTAACTCACTAGCCTCACAAGAAGTGTCACCTGCGGTAGCCTGGGTGGCAGTTGTGGCATGTTGCTTTTACTAGACTGCGATGAGGCCACTCTGCAGGTCGCAACAAAACCATGGAGATGCCCATATGCAACGTGGGAAATGCAGTGTGTAGTAGTTTGCATTGAATTATAACCTTACGTTTTGTCTGAGATGCTTTGTGCCATTATTTACAGTTTCCAATAGAAAAGAGGCATCCCATGGGAGAACCTGATAACCTTTAACTCTGATAATGCCAGTGTCATGAATAGAATGTCATTAGACAACAGCACTGTTTGTGCTTTACTGTCATGTAAAATAAACCACTCTGGCCGAGCCCACTCCCTCCAAAAAAGGGTTAAAAAGATGCAAAGTCTGCAACAAATCTGTACAATAAGTCATTAGTGAATGACAGAGAGCCACATGGGGGAACATGAACAATTAAAAGAAAATGTGTTATGAAGATAAATATAAATTGTTTAATTTAAAGAAAACCAGTGTGGAATAAACAGTAAATATGTAACGTTTTTACTTGTATATGAACTGAAAATAAATAATGTTAATGTTAAATAAATTCATGCTTCATATACCCTTCTGTGTTTTTCATTTAGCCTGTATTATAACAAAGGAATGTTCACAGCATTTCAGTGTCAACAAAGGTAGCCTATCAGAGTCTGATCACCTAATTGTAGTTAGTAAGTGGTTATTTTAAATTTCTTTTACTCCTGTCTTAAAATGTAAAAATACTGAAGCTTGGTTGGGGTGGTGGGATGGCTCACAGCGGGCGCCGGAAAATTTCCCTTTTTTTCCAAACCAAAACTTGACAGGAATGCATCAAAGCCATCTAGCAGGCGTACAGTAACTTCAGCGTATTCCCACACTTTGATTAAATAAAGACTGCTGGCCAGCAAACTGATCCATTGCCAGTTGAATGAGCTAAAATATATTTGTGTAGATTTAATAGCTTTGTTTTTAAGGAAGTTTCCTTGCTTAACTTCCTGACACTGACTTTCAAAATAAAACAAATCGTGTCAAAACCAGATCGTATTTAATTTGACTCAACATAGGCAACATAATGTGTGGAGCCATGGCAGGAGTGAACAGGTTTGAGGTTTTACAGCCCAACATGAGTGAAGAGAGGCTCATTGATAATGGAGAGGGAAGTGTGGGGACTGCTCAGTCTGTGACTCCACCTGTCTGTCAGTCATGCAGCTTACAGGAATGAACACTCTGCAGGTGTGAGTTAAAGTCCCCAGTTAACGTGGAGCGCAGCCTGGCCAGAGACACGTGTATTTGGGCCATGAGCCGTTATTGTTTTTATGTGTCGCAGATGTAGCTTCAGTAGAAGAGGACTTGTGCCCTCTTGTTTTGTTTCTTCAGTAAAGGCATTTATTCTGGCTACAATTATCTATCTGTGATGCAACAACTCTTTATACTGCACTTATGCATCTCTTATTATAAGCAGTTAATGAGAGGTTTATTAATTCAGACTGAGCATAACTGAAGGCCTAGGTGAGAAATGCACCGATTGTCACTAAAATAAACAAACAAACAAACAAATAAATAAATAAGTACGCTTCACCAATAGATCTATTTTTTTCCTGTCTTTATTATACATTTTCTTGTCATGTGATCCATAAGATGACATGTTTTATTCTTTTTCTTCTTGTCAAGTTAAATTTATTTCATCATGGTGAAAATCACATGGCTTAGCTGTTTTTTTTTTGTTGTTTTTGTTTTTTGTT
The DNA here is from genome assembly GCA_030710495.1 of Labroides dimidiatus. Classification (NCBI taxonomy): domain Eukaryota; kingdom Metazoa; phylum Chordata; class Actinopteri; order Labriformes; family Labridae; genus Labroides; species Labroides dimidiatus. The sequence continues at coordinate 1,517,782 of CM061154.1, read as the reverse complement.
TTGAGGTTTTTTACTATTCATCGTTATGGAAATGGCTTTTAGGCCCATAGACTGTATATAGAATGGACAGTGTGGCTCTGCCTTTTACCACTGCACGGTTTTGAAGCCAAAAAACCTCCGTCACAGGAGCTGCTATTGTGCCGCCAGAGTCTACGCTGTAGAGACTTAGGAACTCTGGCAAAATCTGAGTGGAAACAGGTGACAAAAATAATTTAATTTTCTTATTTAGACCATCTCATCTCTTCTTAACTGTCCATCCAGAATAAATTCCCGAAAGAAACTATACAAGAACGGCAGCTGTCAATCATTGTCAAACGAGATGTAAAACCCCGTTTTTAACCTCTAATAACTAATCAAAAAGAAACATTTCAGAAAAAGAGGTCTTTAACACAATGCAGCCCAACAATATCTAAATATCACCACAGCATATGGATGAGAGAAACATTTGACCACATCCTATCTGGAATGAATAGAGAGGTGGAGTGTCTGTCTTGTACTGCAGCCAGCCACTAGAGGGGGCAGTTTTTGTGGCAACCTCAGTTTGAGTTGAGTGAGATGACGTCCATTTTTTTTACAGTCTATGTTTAGGCCTACTGAAAGCATCTAATTTTTATTGAAACCTTTGTAACTAGGTACGTTCTTCAGTAATGAAGCTACATGATGTTAGCCAGCTTTGCATGTGCTTTCTCTAACTTAACACATACTGTGTGCCATAAGCATGCACACAGCCTGAAGCACACATCCACAGCTCTCCCTCACAGACGCAGCATCACATATACACGTCATATTGACACCTGATGTGACTCTCAGGGTTATGGCCTCTCACAAACCTCTTTTTTAACACACACACTGAAAACAATGAGAAGTCAATAAAATAACAGTACGGCAACAGCAATTAGTTTGCATGAAGAAAAAAAAAACTGTTTAACACTGAATTAAGCTCGCTCTTCCCTTTGGCTTCCTCACTAATTTTTCGTCATGGGCTGCCACTGAGAGTAAATCAACTTTTTAAAAAATTACCCACAGAGTTTGCTTCCCATTGAATAAAATGCAACAAAACAATTTCAAGTGGATAAATTGTCCCCAAGGACCACACAGGAAACGGATATCTAAATTTGTTAAAATGATAAAATAATAAAACTCAGAAAACAATTTCTCCACAATCAGCACACCCATTTTTAAGTTCTTTTGATTTCATAAGAGGGTAAAATTAAGTCGGATTAGTCCAATTTTCAGTTATCATTAAAGAAACCACAACACACTGCAGAGAGTCTCAAGAACATATGTAGATTAAGGGCATCTGGCCTAACTTGTAAAAACATAAATTAAAAAGAAAGAAAGAAAGAAAGAAAGAAAGAAAGAAAGAAAGAAAGAAAGAAAGAAAGAAAGAAAGAAAGAAAGAAAAAGTGCATTTCTGACACTAACGGGGGACCAGGAACACAAATAACAAGGAGCCAGAAACGTTTTCTGAGTTTTAATGACTTTAATCAGAGTTGTCTCCTCAGTTATCTTTATCCATCTTTCAAGTGAAGCATGAAGCTCGTCATACAGTCAACCAGTGGCCCCTCTGATCACAGTGGAGCCATTGTGCCTGTTTTTCCAGACCATATGTTACTGATGGAGTTTAAATGTGGCTTGGAGAATCACGGTCAGCTCATTATAGAAGACGCCTGCAGGCTAAGATTAAGCACTTCACACAAAGTCAGGATGGACGTCAGTGTTCTTCTCACCTGTTCTGTGATCAGAGCAGTCCATCACTTTGATAACATGGCCTGTATTTAAAGAGCAACTGTTAAATTAAGGATTTTTTAATAGATAAAGTTGGACAGTTTAACAACAGGTGTGTACCCAAATGCACCTGACACACACATCTGGTTACCTTTAAAATGATAAGATGCTTTGCCCCCACTTACTGTCTTTGGTGGAGCAGTGAATGAATGAAGACTTTAATTAGGAGTGTTCATTAAAGGCTCTCAGCTGTTTATTGATTTAACAGGAGCTCTGCTCTGATGACTTTTTATTCTCTCAGCACCAGGTCAAAAAACTGGTCTATAGTCTAGATACCTCAGTTTATGAATGACTCAGTCAGCCTGATAAATATCAGAATAGATGACATCAGGGTTTGGTCTGATGTCCTCCAGCACAACTCCTGACCTTGAAACACAAAACCTCTTGATTCAAGGTAATTCAATTCCATCACTGGTGAATGGAGCACGTGGAAGGAATCATGAGACAGTTGTGGAGCCACACTCATCTCTCCAAATGTGAAATATCTTTATTTATGCGATCATGAAATATAGACTGAGTCCAATAAACACATTAACATGTTCATCATCACAGAAGAGCTGCACAAAATGAAACCAAAAAGCTAACTTCAATATTTTGAGCACAAAAACAAACATTTCACTGAAGCTTGTTAATAGTGTTAATAAATGGCAAATTTGATCATTACCCAATAGATAAGTGTTGATTTTGTGAGACTGATCCTTTGATTCAGCAGCGATGCATTTAGACATACTTTATTCACTCCATTTTCCTCTGATCTCTACTTTATGCCAGATGATCACTACTCCCTACAGTGCACAAAACAAAACTGACCCTATAATGTTCACACGAAACACCAATAAAAGTTGTACAGGTGAAGGACATATGATGCCCAAGATGTGAGATGTCTTTGCATGAATTGTGCCGATGAAGCAAATTAGAACAATGGATGGTGCAAAGCGGTAACACCTTCAAGAGTCCAAAAATGGAAACATGAGCGAATCATTCATAGTGCGTCAGCCAATCAGCATGGAGATCATCCAGTGACACATAACGGACCAGCGATGGTCCACTGATTCTGAAAATACTCACTTGGAATAAGTTGGAAGTTATCTGAAAAGTTGTAAAAACTTTTGTCTGTCACTTCATTTCAGGTATCAGACTGGCCCTGCTCAGACTACACTAAAAACAAAAACCTAAAAATGTTGGCCTGTTTGGTGAAGTGAACTAAAAATATTCTGTTGTGTTGCAAACCACTTCAAAGCAGTATCTCAACCACCTGGATTAAGTTTGTTGTGTAAAGTTGGTCTCATTTCATAAGTTAAGTTGGCAATTCTAGGTTTGAGGCTGGAGTTGACTTCTTTGAGTATGGTTCAGCAAAGAACAGGGTCTCCAACTCATATCTACAGGGGTCCTCATCTACATTTCCAATTTCCCACACGTGCAGCCGTCTCTCCTGTTCTGTTTGGGTTTTATCAGCATAAAGGTGAATATTTTTCTTTGAGTTTTGTATTGAAACTCTGTCTTTGCGGCTGGTGGGTTGATCGTGACTTGATTAGTTTGTGAATGGGGAGGCCGTGGCCCAATCCTTGAGACAGACATTAAACTCCAAATTGCTCCTGCTGTTGGTCAGTGGTGTGTGAATGAGTATGAATGTGTAAGCTAATGTGTTGTTTACACCACAACCGCTTTCGGATGAAAAGTAAAGTTTTGTTGTGTTTCGGTCTCTTGTTTACACAGAAACAGCGTTTTAGCCAAACTGTAACACAACTTTTTTAAAACGCCCTTCAGAGTGGAATTTTTCCAATACGCTGCAGCCACCGTTGTATGGCGTGCCGAGTTTTCAGTGAAAAGGCTGACGTAACGCTCCGTTTTGTGTGTGCCCATTCCACCTTCATCTGTTGCTCCACTTCAGCACTCAGATTAGACGCATTGAATATATACACCAGATGATCAGCTCACCTCCTCTTTGTTGGCAGACTACCAAAAGACCCTACAGTTACATCGCCACCTACAGGCCTGGCATACATACTACAGCGTTTTCACTCCCTCAGTGTTTCTGTGTAAACAGATTTTTTTCTCTGTGTTTTCGAGTGAAACACTGTGAAACGTTGTCATGTAAACAGGGTTTAAAGTGATGGTCCTGTGCTGATCACTAATACTGTGTGTGTGGAGCGTGTTTTCCCACTCCCTTACAGATTCCTGGGTGGCTCCCTCTCCTGCTCTGGCTGCTCCTGCACCCACACACCTGTTCCCCATCACCCTAATCAGGAGCCTCACTTCAGCTCTGCAGAGAGAGAAGTCCAGTGTCAGGGTGCTTTCACAGTGGTACATCAGCTGACTCTTGTGTTTTTAGTATCAAAAGTTGCGAGTGTTGCTTTGTGCTGTGATTCCTGCCACTAACTGCTGTTGTTCTTCTTTCCAGTGCCTCCAAGAAACTCCTGCCTCGCCACCCATCCTCTGCCATGCTGCCACACACTCTCTGGATTCACTCACGCTCACTCCTGCCTCACAGCTTCCACTGGAGCACAGACCACTCAGATTCTGGACTCCTGCTTCACTGCCTGCACTGTTCACAATAAAACCTTTAAATCTGCCTTCTCTGCCTCTGGTGTGCTCTTGGGTCCAACATTTAAACAAATGGTTAAAAACCATCCCTTACCTGAACACTCTGTGCTATCAGTGGGTGTGTGGGTGAAAGAGATTAAAAGTTGAAACACATTTTCTGAACAAAAATCATGAGTTGGCACATTTACTTTTCAGAGTTTTTGGTATGCAGAACTCAAAACTTTAATGTTAGGTATGAATTATAAATTATCTCAATTTCAACTGCCTTGGAATTTTGAGTTTACACAACGTTTTGTTTTTACAGTGTAGTATATTCACATTCACTGTAAAACATCAGGAAGCTCAACCTTGTTTGATGACAACAGACTCAAGTGGCGTTTGAAGGGAAGATTTGCAACTTTGGGCTCTTGCAAAATGAGGGAATATCCTGAAACATCCAGAGGCCTGTACTCTGGGTGCGTCTCAAAGCGCCAAATGTCCATCCTTCCTTCCTCCACTTGCGTCATTATTGCGTCATTATTAGATTATTTATTAATTATTCAGCCTAAAGCATATCTGATGGTGAACCCTGAAACTTATTAATATAACCTAGTTTATGATGTCTCAGGAACTCTGGATATTAGTTATTTATTAGATCTCAGAGAAAACAGAAATCCTGTTACTCTTTACAAACCTCACAGCTGTTTTTTTTCTCTCAGACTTAAATCCTCTTCATAAAGAAAAAGAGAATCAGTGAGAAAATGAAGGAGAGAAATAACCGATCACCAATATTTATTTTCAGTCTTTTTTTTTGCACTCTATGAATTATTTTTCTGTTAGATGATGAATTTGACCTGAACAGTTTTATAAACTCAGCAGTGATCCTCTGTTATACTGATTTGATGACGGCTGTCTTCAGTATTTTGTGCTTTAAACTCACATCAATCATTTTTAACTCCAGCTTTATGACCTGTTTCAGGATTATCCTCTATGACAGATACTGACTGTTTTCAGCTCCGTCTTTTCGCTCTTATTAAACTCCGGTGATCAGAAGTTACAGAGTTTCAAGGCTGAGCCGCTGCAGCGTCCAATCAGTGAGTGATATCCCATATGGGGGCGTGTCTGTCGGCGAAAAGACTTCCGCAAAGGCAGCTCTTGTGTATCCTCGATTATCGCTCCTCCGATCAACCTCCTTCCTCCTCTCTCCTCTCTCCTCCGACCACAAATAACACTTTGGGACACCCTTCAATATGGCGCCTCAGAAAGTACTTCCGGTGCCGCAGAGGAGAGAGGAGAGAGGAGACTGCATTTTGGCGCTTTGAGACGCACCCCATGAAGCTGGATTAACAGATCCAGGATCTCTCTCTGTTACCTGGGTTGACTTAACAAGTTATTAACAATCCTGATAAGCAGTACTATGAAGCTGAATATCAACTTGTCAGTGAATCCAGGGTTTTCCAGTCTGGATCAGAGCTCACATTAATAAAGGGGTGGAGCCTGCAGCGTGTGACCAATCACAAACATGGAGAAACGGAGAGCGCCTGTGGTGCAGCCTACTTTATAATGGAGGAGCAGACAGTTATTCTTCAAACAGACCAAGAATTCAAACACGTCATCAGGACAAAAGAAACTCTGTTACTGCAGCAAAATCCAGGAAGGAATGCTGTCAGTAAACTGAGACTCTGTTAATGTGTAAATTAGTTTAGATTTAACATTCAGTTCTTTTCAGGCTCCACCCCCTGTGTGAGCGTGTGTTATGTTAAATATTAATAAATCAAATTAATATTCATTCCTCAACTCCCACGTAGTTGCGTGTTCCATAAATTCATGTCAGCAGTTCTGCCATGTGTGACCATCATTATTAACATCATTATTTAAGATGCAAACAGTGGAGCTAAACAGACTCTGGGAACAAAAACAAAAACATGTTGGCCCTCATTTATCAATCTTGTGTGGGAATTGGTGCAGATTTTGTAGAAATGATCTTATGGCAACTTTCACATGTGATTTATGAAACTTGTGTACCAGGGCCAATCATGGCGTACGCCTGGTCAGGTATTGATAAATCTGTCATCTGAAAACAATCCTAATTTAAATAACAAGCCCCTAAATATTCAAGGGTCAGCTGGCTGAACCACAGAATTTATGACATGGAGGGACGCATTACAAAAAAAAGGAGACTTCTTTGTGCTGGAGATCAACACCACCAGAGCAACTGAGGTCGAGAGAAACAAAGCTGTGTTGTTTGGCAGCATTCCTCACTCCTGCCTAAACCTGAACCTCAACCTGAACCTGAACAGACTGAGGAGTGAATGAAGCTCAGTGTCAGTTTCAGGCAAAGTGACAGAGGAGCAGATGAACCTTCACCGTGTCTGATGTAGATCATAAAACATGTTCAATATGCAGGACTGTGAACTGGTTTAACTACAAACTGTTTCATGAACATGAAACGATCGGTTATGATCACATGTAAATGAACGTCTTCAGTTATTAAATAGTCACTTTCTCACACACAGTTCAGATTAATATGATGATATTGTTAGCAGTGAAACAATAATCTTCATGGTAAATCCTGTGATCAATAATGCTTTCTTTAAATCCACACTAAAAGTTTGATCCAGCGTCCTCTGAATAATCTCTGCTGAGACTTTTCTGTGGACATGAGAAAGTTTTTAATCACTGCAAACAGACGCTCTAATTTTCAGAGTAAATCCATAAAGGAAACAGTTTTTTTTCTTTTATTATATGAAAAAATCAGCTGACAGCTCGTGTTGCTCTTTCATAAGCGATGTATTTTATAGAGAATGGTAGAAAAAGAGTGAAATGTTCAAAACTTTCATCGGTGTCATCTCTAATTCAGCAATCTAAATACTGATCTGCAAACCTGTCTGTCAGAAAATGCTCTTCACTCATATGATCCAAGGATTCTCTGCACCACACCCCCCTCTGACATGAAACTTACATACATGAACTCAGACCTGCTGGCGTGGGATTTGAGCTCACCCTCTGCCCACGTTCAGACTGATAAATGCCGATCTGTGCGGTGGAAATAAGCGTGAACCAAGTTTTCAGTTGTACACATGTTTGATGAATGAGGGCCCCTGTCTCTGATGTTTGGATGAAATCATCAGAATTTATTTATTTATGGATCCATCAGTTGACAAATGTAGTTCAGTCCATGTGATGAAAATCTGAATCTCTTGTACAGGATGTCATCGTGAACATCAAAAGGATCGCATCTCTCCCTGAAAACTCTCTCTCCTAAGCACTCCTCTCACAATCCACACACCAACATCCACAGGACCCTCTAGAAATGGGCAGGGTGTTTTCTGAGAGAGCTGATTTTCTGCTCATTGATCTCTTATCCAGATCTTAGCCTGCTACAGAGCAGGTTCAGTGTTCAGTTACCACGGTGATTTATCCCGATAAGAAGTACACCGGCTTCATAGTATTGAAAATCCAGGGCTAACCCTGAAGTCACCTCGCTAAAAGAAAATCCAGCCTCACAGTACAGGCCTCAGGCCTCTGGTGTTTGTGACGTCATGTTTGTATTCCCGTTTGGTATAAACAGGCATGAGCTCTAATCTGGCCAATCACAGTAACCAAATTAGTACTACTTTCTTGATCACCAGAAAATGAACCCGCTATCCAACCGAAGAGTAGCTTTAATCTCAATTTGACTTCAAAAGGAGAGAGAGAGAGAGAGAGAGAGAGAGAGAGAGAGAGAGAGAGAGAGAGAGAGAGAGAGAGAGAGAGAGAGGAATGGAAAACCAACTTTCTGATCTTAAAAACATGATAAATAAATGGGACACTTGAAGTTACTTATCAGAGGGAATCAAATGTATAGATGTGTGTCTGCTTAGGGCTTCCGTAGAATGATGGAAAACAAATGTCTTGGTTAGTACAATAATTTGGCTTTGGTTGGTGAAACTTGACCTTGTCTTTGTTATTTTTCATGTTGCTAAAGGGAACAAAAAAAATGGAGTCTTTCAGTGGTTATTCACAGATCTATGGTGAGCTCAGAGGATCATAAACTTAGATAATAACTGAACAATGCTGAAAAATTCACCTGTGCTAAACAAGCACTATTTAACCATTAGATCATTATTTGCCATTTACTAACACTTGAACACTGCCAAGATTTAATGTTTCACTCCTGCTGTGTTTCATTCTGGTAGAAATGTGTCAGTACTGTTTGTCCGGCCTGAAGTTAAATGTCTGTACATTGATGGGAATGATGGTTTTACTGTCTGTACAGCAGTCTTAAGTAATTAACAAAACAAAGATGACAGAAATGACAGAAAATTGAGTTTTGTATTCCAGTATTGTTTGTACAATATCATACAGTTACCAAGCAATGCTAATCAGTGCACTGCAGTTACAGGGGCAGCACTACAGGGAGTCAAACTTACTAAGTAGTTATCAAATAGTTAATGACTGGACCACCCAGGCAGTAAAGAAACAGTCAAAAACAGCCTCCACATTGTTCAGCTTTTAAGCAGGTTTTGGGGTTTTATCAGTCGCTCTAAGAACTCATAAACAGTTTTCTTTTTCAGCAGGAATTAAACCTTGGTCCAACAATCCTACAGCACACTGCGTCAGTCCAAAACTACATCAACACACGCTCAGTCCTGAAAAGCGGGCAGTAGTGAGCTGCAGTGAGAACATGCAGGTTCGCTGACAGCAGCCACCTTAACTCCAAAACCTGTCTTCATGTTCACAGTAAACACAACTCCACAACAAATACCAAGACACGCACTCACACATGCACACAAATATACAGCATCTAAAACATGTCAACTCAAAAATATCAACTAGATTAAATGCACTTTGTTATTAATCATTAATTACAGTAAAACTCAACACTTTGGTCAAACATATCTAATGACAAGTCAAAAAAAAAAATTAAGGCAAAAAAATCAGCCATTCAACAACAAAATATTCAAAAACATACATTGAAAATATTTCTTTTTACAATATTTCCTCATAGAAAAATATGTTTGACTTGCACAGTTTCAAACATGGCAACAGGGAGGCTCAAGTCAACCTCCAGAGCACAAGACAGCATCAGAGCTCAGCACACATCTTTCGGTTCCAACAGTAAGTGGTGTTGATCCCACTGTGCGCACTGGTCTGAAGTACAACATACTGCAAGCTACAGCAGCTATCGAGCAACAACCTACTGCAGCAGTCAGTAATGATAAATATCATTCAGATGATGTATCCAAAGTTTGGCTCACTTTTAACAACTGTGTTTATCAATCTGTAAACATACAAACTACTTGCTTTTTATGAATTAGTTACAGAAACCAACAGGCAGCCACTGCACAATCTGCAAGAAGAACTCAGCAAAATACAAACACCACTCTTTGTTTGAAGCAGGTTCTGCTGCTAAAACCAGAACCACTGCTGTGTACTTTAATAGTGCAAATGCAACCTCAGGGGGCCGAGACGTGCACACCACAGCGCTTCAGTGGCCCCGGTTTGAGGTGACTGTCTAAAAGCATGTTCTGCCTGACTGGTTGAGGAGAGGGTAAAAGAGGGCAGAGTGTGTAGTAAGCCAGCCACGAAAGAATGAGGAAGAAGTCTCACAATCGTAGAAAAATGAAGGCGGAGGCAGGCTGACTCTGGCGTCAAAGACTGTATGTTGACGTCACAGTGCTTTCTGCGTCTGGAGGCTCACGCAGTAATGATGTAAGATGGGTATTTACACTGACTGATTTGAAACAGGAGCCAGTCCAGCAGAGGAGTCTTGATGGGACCATGATGAGCTGCAAGGATTCAACTCCTCTGAAGCATGTGCATACACAGGAATATGTTTCTGAAATACAATGTTTTGATTTTACAGTTAGACAACGTTCCAACTTCCACAGACATTCACAAAAAAGAGTTTGCCATCTGAGGCAACTGCTTTTAGATCAGGCACAAAGACTGAGAGATGCAATCCATGGAGCAGGTCATGGGAACAGGGCTGGAGAGGATTCAGAGTGTAGAGGGCTAAGCAGGACAGCACACAATCCACAAACATGTACAGAGGGTGGAGGTGTCTCTGAAATAAAGAGGACAGAGAGGAGACATTAGAGGACACATGGTAAAGGAAGAGTTCAAACACTGATCTGTTTTTCATCAGCTCATCCTCCATCCTCTCCTGCTTACACAGCTCCCATTTTTATCATTACAAGGACAAATGATCAGATCTGCAAACTGGAGGATTTCAAGCATGGGAGGATGATGCAGTTGTAGCTCATGAGGACTTGCGTAATCACAATCATGGGTGAATTTATATTCAGTCCTTCCAGGCAGCCGCTGCTAATAATAGCTCCTCTTACTCAGGTTGCTGCAGGAATATTAATTATCCAGAGAAGAAGGAGTTCTCCCTTTCCTGTTTTTTCATCCTTTCTTCTCCTCTCAGGGTGTATTCACACATGGCTCATTTTGGGCAGTCGTTCCACAACCAACCTAAAGTCCGGTTCATTTGAGAATATATGAACACAGCAATCACACTTTGGATGCTGGACAAAATAAGCAGGTTGAAAACGGAGGGTAGTTTGAGAAAATAGGGTGGTCTGGGCTTGCTTCCATCGGTGCCCTGTAGCAGTTCCTTTGCAGTGAAAACACAATCACCTCAGCAACCAACACAACTGGTGCATAACTGTGGTTCACCCTGTAGTAGTGGGGAGAAGCAATGTGCCTGGCTGTCAGCTATTCAGTCAAAACAATAGAAGAAGAAGGAGTAGAAGAATCAGCAACAGCAGAAAAAGAAGAGAAGGTGATATAACAATGATTACCATATTGATCCGATCATAAGATGATCCTGGATATAAGACCACCTCTTTTTTCTTAAGACAGATTTTTTGAGAAAAAGGCTCTTCAAGAACGTTCACATGTTCAGAACTCTCCTCTACTCTCTGTATCCTGCACAGCAGCATTCCGCTCCTATTTCTGACCAGTGAGAGAAAAAAATGACCACATGTGGTATTTGTTTACAACTGTGGACCCCAAGTGACTTTTGCAGTGTGAAAACAAACGAACCAAAAGACAACTGCAAGAATTGGATCATTTTTGTCTCTGAATCGTAACAAAGCAAAGCAGCCACAGGTGTGAATACACCCATAGATCAAAGCTTGTTAAAAAATAACAGTACCACAGCGAGCGAAGGGCCAAACAGCATGATGTATCATCAGCAGCATCACAGAATAAGACACCATCAGGGGGGACCAGTACAGAGTTAAACTGATCTGTTTGTGTCGAAGCTTTTCAGCACCTCAAGCTCATAAAAGCATTTAAAGAGCATTTTTCAGGCTGAAGACAACAGTTCAGCAATTAATAGAAAAAAATAGCTAAACATTCCTGAAGACATTTCAGTCCGTCTGCGTTTACTTCAGCTTTAAAAACTGTCACCTCTGTTTAACATTAATAAACATGGATCAGACTGTCACTGCTGTCAATGAAGAGGAAGAAAACCTGTATTCTACACATATGATGGTCCTGCAGACCAGAAGCAGGACAGGATCAGGAGGAATGACGGCTATAATGACGGCCATAGGAGAGCAGCTGAGCTGTGGTGTGAGGAGAACCAGTGGAGAACGGAGCAGGTGTCCTGCTGAGTGACAGACTGCTGTTAGCTAGCAGCATGTAGCCTAACGCTGTGTTCACATCAGCAGATTCAAAGTTTAAAATCAGATACAATTACTTTAAAAATAAGCAGTAAGAGCTGATCATAAAGCAACACGCTTTGGGCCATCATCATAGAGCCTGTAGAAAGACAGACAGCAGAGAGCTCTATCAGAGGTCTGTCCACTGATCCAGAGTCAGAAAACAACAATTAAGACTTAGCTACAGTGCTAAGCTCACATTTCCATCTAACTGAATCTCTGTGAAAATCTTTGTTTATATCTTCCAGCAGGAGCTGGGCTTGGGGCTGCAGCTGCTGCTGGTGGTGGTCAAACAGCAGCTGTCTGTATTAATGGGACCACACCTGCTGTCAGTCTCACCTGGACCTGGCTCTTGTATCCCATCCTGAACTCCATCATATCACCAGGAACATAATCCCCCTGTCAGAAATGAGCTCCACAGACGACCATGTTTTTAGTGAGCGATGCAGAAATAAAGTCCCGTCTCTTCACCTGAACAAGACGAACCCGAGCACCAAAGCTGACTTCATTTTTCAGTGGACTCCATGTCCTGTTAAGGTGGTATTTCTGCATCCAGTGCAAACTCATTAGTTAATTTAATCTCGACCTGCCCAAAATGATTTCCTCCATCAGTGAAGGCCCAAACAGCTTCCATCATACAACAGTTATTTTATGTCCACCTCTAATTTTTTTGAAGATGTCATAATTTATAAAAGAATATTTACAATGAAAAACACACAAATGGAGCCCACTAGTGCTCATATTTTCAGCAGACTGTATATGCATTAAGATTTTCATGGTTTCTTTATCCTGTGTATTTTTTATCGTAAGCAGGCTTGTTTTCAGTGATGTACACTCTACTCCAGGTTTATACTCTGGATAGCTCAAACAGGATTGTTAATCAGTGATTTCCTGTGACCAGGTCATGCCCTCACACCTTGCCGTTTTCCACAGATTACAGCATGAGACGTCATTTTTAGTGACATCAGTGAGGATTTTTTTTCTCTTCACATCTCACCTTGGCCCTGGACACTTCGACCCCATTCCTCTCCTCTCCTATCCTCCTGAAACCCTTCCTTCCTTTTCCTGCCGTCAGGGCGTAGTGTCTCCACGATGCATGGAGGCTCGGCCCCATGCCCCCTGTCCCCCTCCTGATCCTCCACCTCCACCTCCACCCCCTCCTCCTCCTCCTCCCCCGTGGTCCTTATCTGACTCTGGCTGGCTCTGGGCTCGTTCAGGCTTGGGGTTGGGTGTGCAGGGTGGGTCGGGCTGTTGCACGGACATGGTTCTGCGCAGGTGGGTGCGCTTACACAGGAAGTCAGGCTTCGCCGAGAGACCGAAGGAGCCTTTTCTCAGGACCATACGAACCGAGGGCGATTTCTTGGGTCTGGCTCGGTGGCCAAACTGAAGGGTGGAGAGGTGCGCTGCGTAGCCTTCACTCAGGAACTTTGACACCAGGAAAGAAAGAAAGATTCAAGTGAAAGGAAAATTTAAACCTTGGAACTTTAGTAAACAGACAGGCAAACCCTGTATTTCTACTCTGAAAACGATAAAACGATAAAAGACAGAACTGGAACATAAACTACCTGGCACTGGCTCTGGTACTTTTTGGAAGGTCTTCCAACAATATAAATCTGTGAGGGGCTCAGGCCCAGCATGTTGTAAACAGAGATGTCCTTCATGGAGCCGTAAGCAGAGTTAATCTTAATGTGACACTGGAGATAGAGGAAAAAGTCAGTCAGAGATGTGCTTGGCATTTCAGCGCAGATCAAGCCCCTGTGAGCATGCAGAGGATAATACAGAGTACAGAAATCCAAGGATCATTTAAGGGCAGAGAATAAATTAGTGTCAAAAGGCTTCAAAGTTCACCTCCTGAATGAGGTTCCTGAGGAAGATGGTCTTTTGTCGCAGGGGATCATGGACCAGACCTTCAGAGAAGAAGATCATCCCGTGGGGAAAGTTGTGCTGCGAGAGCCAGGAGACCACGCGCTGCTTCTGCATGTCAGGGCGGCCTGTGATGTAGATGATCAGATACCCCAGATCCTGCCAGTGCCTTCAAATGCAAATCAAAAAAATTAAAAACACACACTTCATTTATTTCATTTGATCGGAGCTGCACAGCGAAAACAGAATTCTTAACAATGTTTCTTTTTTTTCCAGTAAAAATAGCCTCCAGTCCAGAAAAAAATGTGTTGTTTCAAGATATTCAAAGAAATTAATGACTTCTGAATGGCAAGCAAAATGCACTTGAATAGCTTCTTGCGTTAAGACATTATTTGTATCAAAGAAACTTAAACAGCAGTTAATCTTTCATAAATTTTCCTGGTGAACAAAAGGGTTGTTTCTCTGCGCCTTTGGGTGGGAGAATGGGTCCTGATTGTTTTTTGTGCTCAAAACAACAGTTCAGAGTACCCCCCCCTTTTTGGAGTCCCTGGGCTGGATGCAAATTAAAATGATGTCGTAATATAAGAAAGGTCAAAAGATCTTTTTCTTACTAAATTGGCAGATTTTCTCACTCTTTACAAGCAGTTCAGATGTAATTTCTCTTTTAATATCTTGAAATAAGATATTTTTATAGACTTGTCAGATAAATGTGTTTTTTGTAAGTCTAAAAAGATTTTTTTTAACTAAAAATTACATATAAACACTTGTTTAGAATCAAGTTTTAAGAAGAAAATATTTCATACATTTTATTTTATTAGTGTTATATTATATAGTACTCATCTTTCAGAGTTTTGGAAAGAGAATATAAGTCAGAAGTTGTTACCTTACGACATCCACAGCTCCTGGGCGGACCTTGGGGTCACTCCCCATTATGGACACACTGGCAGCAAAAGATCCATCAATACTGAAGACCACACACTCCATGCCTCGTGGCAACACAGTCAAGTAGGCTTCTGCACTCGTTTGATCCCCCCTTAGGAGACAAAAACAGGGATTGCATCAGAGAAGACAGACTGCAGTCACCATGCAACAGTTTTCATGCTGCAATATAAAGGATAACTAAAGATGCTTACTTCACCACCATTTTAACAGGGTAGACTCCAAGACTGAGCCTTTTGCTCTTGGGGATTGTGTATGCGACCCTTCCGCTACTGTTGGTCACCTCGGTGTCAAAGTGCACCCAGCGGCCTGACTGAGGTTGTGTCATCAGCAGGATGTCCACCTAACAGAGTCACCACACAGAGGTTAATGCAAGTCTCTGAGACATGGTGCTCATCAATCACATCGCTGGTTGTCACCTTCTCTCCGGTCAGAGTAACCATGTCCAAAGGGCCGTACATGAAGCGACCAACCAAAGTCTGAGGCCCATCCTCTGTGGCGATGACATCATTCACCCTGTGGTTGGCAGTCACATTCTGCAGAAACCAAACATTGACATAAAATTAGTCAAGACAACCAAGCCAAGACTTTTATTTCTGCTGGAGCCTGAGCAAATCTTTCTTTTTTGTAATGACTGAAAAAAGTAAGGAGCTTAGAGAGAGCTGAGTGGTTATTGATTGATTCACACATTAAGATCCCAAAGATAAGAATAATCATCAGAGCTTAAATCTTTAAGCTTTACACAATGAGCTTACAAAGCACCAGAGAAGACCAGAAAAATATTTATTCAACATGAGCACACATGAGCTGCTTCACTTAACAAGTTAATTTGAAGAATGGAAGGAATGATGTAGGGCTGCACAGTAGCACAGCTGTTAGTGCTGTTGCATCACAGCAAGAAGGTCACCAGTTTGAATCCCAGTTTGGGCATGGTGTACCTTTCTGTGAGTGTGAGCATGAAAGGTTGTCTGTCTCTGTGTGTCAGCCCTGTGATTGGCTGGTGACCAGGGTTCACCCCCTAAGCCAGCTGGGACAGGCTCCAGGCACCCGTGACCCTGACAGGATAAGTGGTAAAGAAGATGAGAGAATGAATGAATGAAGAAATGACTTAGTGTGATGTGCATGTGGTCAGCTGAAGGAATAAACCAATAAAGTTCCCACAATTCCTTTGAGACCTACAAAACTTTATGACATCTTTTGGCTCATTTTTTACATTTTACCATTTAAGGCCAGCTATTTAAAGTCATCAGGTCGCATATTGGGATGTTCTAAAGCAACCCATATTCCATTGAAGATTGGACGTTGTGTAAAACTTATATAAAAACAGAATACAATGCTTTCCAAATCCTCTTTATTCTATATATTCAATTGAATACACTACAAAGACAAAATATTCATTGTTCAAACTGATATTATTTATCAACTTTACCTTTTTTTTCTTTTTATATTTATTTTTTTATTTATAATATTCACTCATTTTGAATTTGATGGCTGCAACATTTTCCTAAAAAACTGGGACAGGGACAACCAAAGACTGGGAAAGTTGAGGAATGCTCCAAAAACACCTGTTTGTTTACTAATTATGAATGCGACATTATAGTTTTATGCCATTGTGTACTGCTGTGCAGCATCTCTAGCAAAAGCTGTTGAACATTTGCAGAATGCCTTTTTGATACTTGTGTGAACTAAAACTTGTTTTAAATGCAGATAGAACCAAGCTTAAGGTTTGTACCAGATCAAAGACCAGGTCACAAAATGTTCCAGTGCTTTCTACCATTGATGGAAAGCAGATTGAGGTTACAGACTGTTACAAATACCTGGGAATAATGACTGATGTCTCCTTGAATTTTAAATCTCATGTTCTGTGTTTTGTGAAAAAGCTGAGGCTAAATCTGTGTTTTATTTTAGGAACAAGTTGTCTTTCTCTTTAAAAAAAAAAGCGACTTATTGCTGCAACTTTTTGACCTGTTTTGGACTACAGTGATCTTTTGTACATGCCTCTGCACAGTGTCTCCATATGGTTGATACTGCCCACCATGCCTTCATTAACCTCTGACTCACCAATGTGAGTTGATGCTCAGGTTGGATGGCCTGCTTTGGTGACCTGAAGGCTCACACAGTGGTAAACTATCTATCTCTATCTATATGTTTTTACCACACAAAGAAGTACCAGTCTGTATTATTGGTGTTCTCAGGACCTCTTTATGCTCTCAGTCCTGGACGCTTGGACAGAAATTGGGAAAAGGGCCTTTGGGTGCTATGCACCCTCAGTTTGGAATCTGTTGCAGACTGACTTAAAGCTGAAGGAGCTGGAGTCCTTAGTTGGTTTTAAGTCTAAAATGAAAGACATGGAGGCAGATTCTACAGGATGATGGTGTTTGAGCTCAGCTCTTTAATCCTTTGATCACCTGTTATGACTCATGGTTGGCTCTGTGTTAATCCATAATACTTTGTTTTGTCTCTCTTTGTATTTATCTGTTTGGGACTTTGTGTTTTTGCTGCTGCCTGTTTTGGCAAGGTCTCCCCTGAAAGAGAGGTTCACCACTTTGTGAACAACATAGTCCGACAGTTTAAGAATAATGTTTCTCAACATACAATGTCAAAGAATTGATGGATTTCATCATCTACAGTCCATAATATTATCAAAAAATTCAGAGAATCTGGAGAAATCTCTGCACGTAAGCAGCAAGACTGAAAACCAACATTGAATGCCCGTGACCTTTGACCCCTCAGGCAGCACTGCATTAAAACCAACATCATTGTGTAAAGGATATTACCATGTGGGCTCAGGAAGTTCAAACTCTACCATGCAAAGACAAAGACATATATCAACAACACCCAGAAACACCGCCGGCTTCTCTGGACCCGAGCTCATCTGAGATGGACTGACACAAAGTGGAAAAGTGTGCTGTGGTCTGATGAGTCCACATTTCAAATTGTTTTTGGAAATCATGGACGTGGTGTCCTCCAGGCCAAAGAGGAAAAGGACAATCTGGATTGTTCTCAGGTCAAAGTCTCAAAGCCAGCATCTGTGATGGTATGGGGGTGTGTTAGTGCCCATGGCATGGCTAACTTGACCATCTGTGAAGGCTCCATTAATGCTGAAAGGTACATACAGGTTTTGGAGCAACATATGCTGCCATCCAAGCCACGTCTTTTTCAGGGACGTCCCTGCTTATTTCAGCAAGACAATGACAAGACACATTCTGCACCTGTTACAACAGCTTGGCTTCATAGTAAAAGAGTGCAGGAACTAGACTGGCCTACCTGCAGTCCAGACCTGTCTCCCATTGAAAATGTATGGAGCATTATGAAGAACAAAAAATACAACAACAGAGACCCCGGACTGTTGATGAACTGAAGTTGTTCATCAATCAAGAATGGTAAAGAATTCCACCTCCAAAGCTTCAACAATTAGTGTCCTCAGTTCACAAACACTTATTGAGTGTTGTTAAAAGGAAAGGTGATGGAACACAGTGGAAACATGAGCCTGAACCAGCTTTTTAGGAACGTGTTGCAGCCATCAAATTCAAAATGAGTGAATATTTGCAACAAAACAAATTTATCAGTTTGAAGAATAAATATCTCAGCTTTGTAGTGTATTCAGTTGACTATAGGTGATCTGATGGTTGCTTGAGATTCTCCAGTATGGCCCTACTAGCAGTACCTAAATCCAGACTGGTCACAAAAGGTGACCGAGCTTTTGCTGTTCAGGTCCACAAGGTCTGGACCTCCCTGCAAGACGATCTCAGGCAAACTTCATGTCGTCTTTTAAATCACTTTTATCATATTGCCTTTTATTGACCTTTTACTGTTTTTAAACATTTTTTTAGAATTCTTTTAATTGTAATCATTACCAGTGTTATTTGCATTTTATTTTATTGTAAAGTACGTTGGAACTTTATTTTGAAAGGTGCTACATAAATAAAGTTTATTATTGTTATTATTATTTACCATCAAACATCTGTGCTGGTTCATTATTCTATATAACCAGCCAAATGGTTATTTGCCAATTTATCCTTAATGTACAACTTTGTATCTTTATTCTACATAAACCCTTTAAAGCCTGACCCATCGAAAAAATAGCCAGAGAGGTTTATTGACCCTTTTAATAAAAACAACAAAAATATTTCTGTATTATTTCTAAATGAAATATTTTTTATATCATATTTGATAAATTGGGTTTTGGCAACTTTTTGGTCCACTTGAACTCCTGTGAGGATCTATTCACTGCTCTCTGTCCCTGCCCGACCTTTCAGTCCTGAACCCAGAAGACATCCAGTACTGTATCAGCAGAGAAAGAGCTTAAGTTTCTCCTGCCTTTATGTACTTTGTTGCCTGATATCTCTGCCATTAGTGCCTCTGTGAGCTGTGCCACATTAAAGGGTTAACTTTCCTTTAAGCTTCCATGTCTTGTTCTCCTGCACCATTAACGAGTACCTCCAAGTGAGCCAGAAGAAAAACGCTGACTTAAATCTCTTCATGCAGAGATCTCTACATTTTAATAGCTTGTTATTATGCATAGTTATAATTCTGGGGCCACCATGGCAGAAATTTGAGTTTTTGTGCTGATATTTCTGCTTTAGGGGGCGGGAGTGGATCAGTCCACTGAGGCTTGGCCTGGCAAGTGGAGGGTTGCCGGTTCAAGTCCCAGCATGGACAGAGTTTGGGAATTTGTCTGATCACTAAAGAGGCATAGTTTCCTGGTCACTGTTGAGATGCCCCTGAGCAAGGCACCAACCCCCAGCAGCTCAGGGTGGTCGCTGATGGTGCAGCTCTTTCATCCTCCATCAGTGTGTGTTTCTGTGTGCAAAGTGCTGTATGTGTGCCTGTGTGTGTACAGCATGATTCATGTCAGAGTGAAAAATATAATTTCCCCCAGTGGGATTAATAAAGTTTATTAATGATATGAGCAAACATTTAATGTGTGTGTTTTAGTGACAACGATGGGTTGAAAATAATAATCAATCCAAAAGATTTGACGTTGAGCAAGGAAGACTGACATTTCCAGCTGTTATTCTGAATTAGCTTTGTCAACAACTAATTATTTGCTAGTATGAGGTCTGAATGTTTCAGTGATGAATGTGTATGATTGTGATGCAGTTATGTTTCCAAAAAATGAAGCAAGCTGTGCCTAAAATGTGCTGTATGGATGAAGTCTGAAGATGCACATCTGTGTGACACGAGGAGTGTGACACTGATGGATGTCTGAACTTTGTGTTCAGCTGGTGGCGTCATGTGGGAGACCCAGAGGGCAGCACTTGCGATGAAGAGATGAATGGGGGGTCAAATCCTTGACTGCAAAAGAGCAGCTGAAAAAAACAACAGGGGCGCTCAACGTCCCTCTCCATGTGGCGCCAAGGCCTCTCAGCAAACCAAGGTGCATAAGAAATAGACGCCAACTCTCTCTGAATAGTACCACTTTGCTGCAGATGAGCCGGCTGTGCCCGGATTCAATCAGTATGCAGCGTGTTCAGGACGAGGGCTGAGCACTTTCGTTAAACACTTACATTAGCAACGCATCGCTCGGTCAAGGTGAGGCGTGAACAAGACCACACAGGATAAAGAAAGCCTTCCCAGGGTCAAATATAGAGATGTTTCCATGGCACTCCAGCTGCACACTTCTATTTATAGCCTCCTGAAAAGCAGGCTGTCACGAAATTCTTGTCCCCAGAAAATAGCTGATAAAAGGTGTATTTGGCGGATGGCAAGGCAACCTTGCTTTCTCAGTCGCACGGCTCAGAAGCGTCACATAAATGTGTGCACCTGCTGACACCTGTGCTTCAAGGTGAAGAGGCAGGAGTAATTTAAAGGAATTCAACGAATCACAGCGTTAAAGACAATCAACGGTCAGAGATAACTGCAGCCCTAGTCTGAATGAACTGCAAGAGAATAATAATGTCACTCATGTGCGCGTGTGTGTGTGTGTGTGTGTGTGTGTGTGTGTGTGTGTGTGTGTGTGTGTGTGTGTGTGTGTGGTGTGTGTGTGTGTTTTATCTGACAATGTGAGGCACCTCAGAGACAATATTCCAGGTTTGTAACATTTTGAGTCCAAGCCAAAGGGCTCTGATGAATAATTCAAACACTTGCTCACATAAAGTTTGAATAGAAGGTTGAAAAAGCTAATCAAGAAGTTAAAAATCCACATTTTCATCCTGGGACAGAATTTAAAGTAAACAAGATAAATATATATATATATATTACCCTAAGTTTGACGTGCGTCCTCCTCCTCAACCACTTCTCTCGTGGGCTGGAAGGTGAAAACGGAGCAGAGTCCAGATTGTCCGCTTCTTGGGTTTTCACACAGTCACATCGCATAAGCTGTGAATTTAAAAAAATGGATTCATAATAAGAGCAGGCATTTCTCTATACACGGGTTCAGAGGTTGCGTATTAAGCACACAGTACAGCTTTATTATCTGTAATGACTCCAGAGACACCTGAGCACTGCAGTGAAGAACAGACAATAATAACATGTGAAGCTTTTAAATTGAATTCACACTCCTGTTAATGGATCATAAAACACTCCTCTGATGGGAAAGCTTTCGTGTGGAGAGCGGCTCTGACACAGATTAAGAAGTGAAGAGAGGTTTAGACGACTCAAAGAGAATAACCACTCATGAACATGAAAGAGTCCAAGAACATCGATTCAAACATGGAGGGAGTCTTTATTCCAAACACTGGAAAACATTGTTCTTACCTCTAAACTCTTTAACTAATCATTTTCAGCACAGCCCTGAAACTCCATGACACTCTTTTAATACGATGGTATTGAGCTGAAACCCCTGAACCAAAGTATTGAACTTCAGGTGACGTTGATGCCTCTTCAGAGTATTCTACTTATTCTACTCACGTTTTTCAGACACCCGTAGTGCGACAGTTCAGTCTCCTTTCTTCTCTGACGCTCACCACCTTCAAATGATCAAAGACTGACACTGCCTCTAACTGCTTTTAATAGAAGATGACGTGGTGCATTTTTTGAGCCTGTTGTTGGCATCTGAGGATTGTACGAACCCCCTGAATCAAAGATGTGATGTTTTCCTGAGCAGCTGGGTTGTTTTAACACCGCCGGGGCTTAAGGTTTAATTCCCTCTTAGTGCACGGAATAAATGAACTGCTGGCATCACAGATCTCTTCAGGGGGGTCCTGATGACTTGTGATGAGGATATGGAAATGAATGGTGACTTACATAAGCCAGGAACACATTAACAGACTGTTCAAAACCTCACTGACTTAAAAAAAAGGAAAATACCAAAAAATTTTCAGACAGATCAGTCCAAACTACACAAACAGTCGTATTCAGTCGTAAAAACTTCAAACATGTCTGATAAAAGGTCTCTCATTTGTCTCAGTCTCAGCCTGTGAGGTGGGACATGAATCCTTAATCGTCTTACACAAAGACAAAGTGTCCTGACTGTTGTTTATGACCCTGTTGATATTTTTCATGGCAGTTTGCACTCCCCACGATCTTCACCATCACTCGTGGAGGCTGAATCAATGTGAAATGGGCCTTCACTGCACATCATGTGGAGCATTCAGGGCTTTAGATCCATGACTTACTTATGACTCAGCTCTGGGATGTTGCTCCATGTGTTGAAAGATTACATTGACACAAAGTAACAGTATAATACTGAGGGAAACAAATCAAACACACTTCTATATAACATATATATAATCTATAATTCCTTTTTCAGCTGCAGGGACTGTGTAACGGTTTCAGTAGACTGTATTTCTTGTCTTGTCCATACATGTCAAGTCTATCTGGAAATACACCAATGACAATAAGTTAGGGATATTGTTAGGTCCTCAGTGGATTTCATACATAAGGTGTTTGTTTCACTTCAGTGATTTTTGGGATTGGGAGGCAATTGTATCAGGGTGATAGACACACCTCATTTAGTGTTTTCCATGTCATGGTCTCACTGTGTACAGTGAGCCTTACATATTGGGGCCAATTCCAAAAAATCTAAAAGACAACCCTTTACAATGTGGCATCAATTTTAACATTCTGGGGGTATAAAAAGCTGGTACTGTCAGTAAGTCATTCCCAGTTCATCATTCAAGCAGCCATGAACACACCACGTCACTTAACAGACGAGCAGCACCACCTGGCCATAGCACACCTTCAGGTCAGTAGCAGACAGTCAGATGTTGCTGGTGAACTTGGTGAGTCTCAAAGTGTCATCAGCAGACTTGCAGCAAGACACAGAACTACTGGCAGTGTTGGTGACAGACCCAGGAGTGGAGCCCCATGAGTGATGGACTGCAGTGATGACCAGTACCTAAGGACCTATGCACCCAGACCCTGTTAAGCAACTGCCACACAGCTGCAGGCCTGTTTACAAAAAGTGAGGGATATTAGGGTTTCCAGACAAACCATTCACAACCCATCATCCCCCAGTTCCACCAGCACACCCCCAACTTTCTGTTCATGGATAATAATGCTCCACCACATGGTGCCAGACCTGTCACAGCTGGACTTCAGGAAGTCAGAGTGCCTCATACGGTATGGCCAGCAATGTCCCCTGACCTGAACCCCATAGAGCAGGTCTGGGACCAGCTGAAGCAGAGACTTCTTCAAGCAGAGATACTCATACTCCACCCCCACGTGACCTGGTAGAACTGTGTATAGCACTTGTGGAGAGATGGAGCACATTGCCTCAGAACAATATCATGAGGCTGGTGAGGAGCATGAGACGTCACTGTCAAGCTGTCATTGCAGAAGTGGAAATACCATTGATTATTTGGGGCTATCCTTGTTATTGTCTAAATTGTTGGGGTAAGAAATATTGAACTAATGAAAAGGACGTTTCTTCTTATTCATTAAAAGTAAGATCAAAGGAAACTATTACTGATTTCATTAAA
Organism: Labroides dimidiatus; assembly: GCA_030710495.1. Taxonomy (NCBI): domain Eukaryota; kingdom Metazoa; phylum Chordata; class Actinopteri; order Labriformes; family Labridae; genus Labroides; species Labroides dimidiatus. Next base: position 1,494,150 of record CM061154.1, on the reverse strand, counting down.
ATTCAGACCAAATCGGAAAAGCACTCATGTAAATAACAACATCCCTAACTTTTTGCAAGTAGTGTAAGTTGGATGTTTAATCAGAAGTCATGCTGTCACCTTGCTCCTTCAAAACTTAACTCTACAGTGTGAACCAACTGAAAAGACGTGTGGAGTTCCCCGAGAGTCAGTCCTGGGATTCCTTTATGATACACTCACAACATAAATTCATGACCTAATTTAGATTGATCATTGATATGCCCATTAAATTATCTTTATTTTCATGTTATATGCCACTTTTAAGGGTCTTTGTGATTGAACTGTATGCTTCAGTCTGTGTCGTCACAGCATGTTACTGCACTAATGAAGCTTGACATATCCAAAAATAGGTGCTCCGAATCCATTTTCGATGCCGTAAAGCATGATAAAAAAAAATAATAATAATAAAAGAAGCACATGCCTATTCTCCTCCATGTAACAAGCTAAAAGTAGTGTTGGCAATACCTTCGTTGTATGGTCTCCTTGTCTTTCTTACTGCTGTCTACTGGTTTGGAAGTCCTGCAACTACTTTTTTTTTCAGCTTACATCTCTGGCCTGATTTGCAGAATAGTCATGAGACTTCAGGCCTCAGATAAAATGCACACCAAAAATGAGTAACAGGATCAGTTTGATGGCTTTGACCATTAAAAGCCTCACCCATCAAAAAACTGCCAGAAAAATGTGTTTTTTTTTTAAATGAGATGTTTATTGACCCCTTTAAGAAAGCCACAAAAAAATAATGCTATATCATTTTGTTTATGATATATTTTACTGTATCACATTTGATGAATCAGGTGGTTTTTAATTTTTATTTTTAGTTAAGTTTCAATAACTATGCATTAATTCAATGCAGAAAATACTTAATTCAAAAAGGAGTAACAATTTAGATGTTTTTCTTACTGCAACTTCTTGAAAATTAGCAATGATAGTGTGGATGATTTGCTGAGAAGAACAGCAGTTTTGAAAAGGGCCAAAATACAACTTCAGCTGTCTGTAGTGGGATGATAATCCTCGAGAGAGTAGAAACATAAAAAAATAAAATAAAATAACAGGTTTTCAATGAAAATTAGAGAGGTCTCTTGTATCAAATATGATACATTCATCAATTTCAGGTTAAGAGTAGTTCTTGGAAAAAAAAATTCTTTGAACTTCTGGTATAAAAAAGCACCTGTCAGAGTAAAAAAGACTTTGTCTCATTCTGCCATGAAGTGTTACACAAATGTGACATAAACAGGGTTGTGAATGTCTTGCCTTGAATGTGCTATTTTCAAGCACCGTTAAATGCTGGCTTTAGAGCACATAAAAACCATACCCTCTTTTCAGAGAGTGGAAAAAACCTTTAACCTTAACTCTGAAAAGAGAGGATGGAATGAATGTAGGTAAAAACAGAATCACTGCATGTCTGAATGCCTCCACGGACAAAGAGTCCTATGCTTATGTTTAATGTGTTTTTATTTCTACTGATTGTACTGTTGTGTTCATATAGAAAATGAAAGTATTATAGGATACTGAATAAAAGAGGTCTTGGAGCTATACGAAATTTTATGGACAAAATGATTCACTACATCTCTATGTACACAGATTGTGTCGTATTACTGGCTCTGTAAACAGCTACATGAAGCCCATTAAAGAGTGCCAACAACATCACTGGCTTCCTGCCAGACTTCTGTTGATTTACATTCAGGCACAGAAGGAGCCTTGAACAGCCAAGCAGTTTCTTGCTTTTCTGCTTTGTTGTTTGAGAAGCAAGAGGACATCATTTAATAGAAGCAGTGGTTTCACGAGGAAAGCATTTGGTTCAAAAAGACGACAGGAGCAGAAACATCACAGTATCAGATTTCCCTACCTGTAGACGTTAAAACATGAAAGCAAAGAAAGGCAGCAAGCTGAACATCTGTCAGAAAACACATGTTGTTAAGAGGACTATAAAAATTTGAAATTATTTCTCCATACATCTATCAATATTCATCAGTGGAGACACCAGTCCTAGCAAGTCAACCCAGATGTCCCTTTCCACAGGAATGTTTTCTAGTCCCTCCCGGAGTTTTCAAGGTGGTTCCAGACTAGAATGGCTCTACAACCCCTACAACCAAACTCTGGGTCTACTCAAGGGTCTCCTCCACGTTGGACACTCCCAACACTTCTCAAAAGGCTTCCAGGAGACATCTCCATCAAAAGCCTGAACCACTTCAACTGACTCATTTAAATGTGACGGATCAGCACCTCTGCAAACTCCTGACCCCGTCTCTAAGGCTCCCTGACACCCTTTGGAGGAAGATCATTTTGGCTGCTTGCATTAATTTCTGCAAGTATTAAATGTACATTATAATTAAAGCAAGCTACAGTGACAGCAAGCTAAGGAGGCATGTGGAGTTCCCCTGGGGTCTATCCTGGGTCCCTTTTTATTCAAACACAACATAACTTCATGAACTGAATTCAGATTTCTTTCTAAGTTTACAGATTGAATTATTTTTATTTTCATTTTGAATACCATTTATAAGCCTTGTTTGTTCTTTCGCTGGCAGCTTCAGTCTTTCAACAAAGCATTTCAGAAAATACGCTTTTCACAAATGCAATACAAGCTATTTAATAATAAAGCCACTGATTTTATGTCATGACTATCTCATTTAAACAGTGTGGCTATTGATTCTGGCAACCACCTCACAAGAGATCCAATCTCAATTTTCTAAAGCTGTACAGTTTGAGGTTTTAGGTCCTAAAATGAGTGCTCCATTTCTTACATCCCACCTCTGTTGAAGGCCTCCACTTCAACTTCTACAACTTCCTGACTGTAGGTCGTGTCATGTTGTTTCGTACAGCCTGAGTTATGTGAGCACACACCTCATGAAGAGTTAAATGGATGACACATTTGCAACAAGTGGCTTCCTGCTGCTGGATGACTGACGACTCATTGGTACATTTTTTTGCAGCATTTGTTTGATGCTTTAAATGTCTGATCCTCTCTGAATAAAGGAATAAAAGCTCAAATATACAGCTTTAAATAATCATATTCAGCGTTTCCTGTGTCATTATTTTAATAGTACTTCTTCGAGTACTTTTTAACATCTTGAAAACAAAACAAAACAAAAAAAAACAAGAGGCTGTCAATACATTTCGCTCACCTGCCGTAGAACAAAAGCTGCAACGTCAGTGGACTCCCAGTAGGAGGCGTGAAAAAGGTGAGGCAGAGCCACAGTTGGGAAGGAGGTCAGCACATCAGGGCAGTACAGAGCGAAATCCAGCCGTTTGGAGCCCCACCAGCTACTGGAAACTGAACACACACACACACACACACACACACACACACACACACGCACACACACACACACACACAGATCAGCATCGACTGAGAAACTTGAGGTCAATCAGAGTGCTGGGAAACCCTGTGAACATGAAATAAGTGAAAACAGATAATGATGAAATAATGAGACAGTCAGTGCAGTGTTCCTCCCACTCACTGTTACTGATGGTGTTTCCCAGCTGACCCATGGAGCAAATCGACGTCTCGCTTTCCACACTGGTCACACTGGCTCTACGCCCTCCTCCATCAGTCTTTCCCTCAAAAGACGTCTGTGAAGCTGGACCTCCTGGGGTTTGATCACCCTCTAGAAACACGTTTGGATGGCCTTGAATACTCTCAGCTGGAAAAAGTTTGAAGAGGCGGGAAAGAGAAAAAACAAAGACCAACACAGAGGGTGGAAATGCTTTGATCACACAACCAGTGACTGCATTCAATCTTTAAATCAATGCTGCATCAATTCCCTAATAACAGCCTCTTGCTGAGTATCGACGTGCTTGGTGTTTGAAAACTTAAGACCAGTACTAAGCAGGAGCACAATTAAAGAAACAGCCTCAACTCTTCTTTGTGGAGCTTCTGGGAGATGCAGAAAGCATTTTTCTTTGGCTCCTGTGGAGCAGAATAAATTTATCAGGTCGCTCTCTTTGTCTCCCACAGGCACATCTTAACACAGCTTTTATTCTTTGTTCAGCGATAACACTGTGTAACAGGAAAATGAGAATTCCCCCTTGAGACGTGGATTCGCAAGATGTCATGGATCTACTTTGTCATAAGGCAGGGAAGACGCCATTTCATCAATAATTCAACTATCAGTGTCTACCAGCTCAGTCCATACACTTTATCTTAGTCCCTGTTTACAAGAGGACAACTCTTCCCCCATTTTCTGCTGCAGACCCAAGTATGTGTAGGTTTGGTAAACAGGAGTCAAATTGCCTCCTATGCTAATCATCCCCCCCCCCCCCTCTCTGTCATCCTCTCAGCACCATCTCCACCACGTATAACAACCCTTTTTCTGTAAGTAGTTCTGTTATGATTGTCAACTTCAGCTCCTTCATATTATCCATCTGTTTCTTCAGAAGCCTATGGATGTTGACTCCTGCCTGCGGTTATTGACTTCCAGCTGCTGCCGCTGAAAAGCTAGCAGCAAACAACAAGCATGAAATCATTAATGCTGGACAGGGCTCAGTGTAAACTTTTTAAAGTTTCATAGTTTATGGTTTCATAAACTACCATATCAAACATGTTATCCTTCAGTAATATCCTCTGCTTGCTTAAGATGCTCCATATAGACATTTGCTGTATCATCTGCTGTTTTTACATCATGTTTATATGTTCTTATTTAAGTTTTCATATCATATGGGATAACAACACTAGTATCTTCATTTAGGGACCATCACCGTCTTCTCTGGCTGTGTGTGTGTGTGTGTGTGTGTGTGTGTGTGTGTGTGTGTGTGTGGAGTTCAGTTTTGTATTTTATGTTTCTTATCATGTAGCATTTACTTCAGGTTTATATTTATAGTGGTTTGTCAGTGTTTGCATTTGTTTTGTATATTTGTATTCATACACTTTTCTGTTCTTCCTTTGTAGAAACCACACACACACTCAGAACACACTCAGAACACACCACACAGCCAAACAGAACACAGCACTACACACAAAGTCCCACATACAGAATTTGAAAAAAAAAGAGAAATTAAAGAGTTGAAACTGGAAGTGTGTGTGTTGCCATCATTCCTGTTCTGACTGGACAACCTGTGTTGATTGCAGCTGTAAAATCAAATCCATTCAGTTTTCATTGAGGTCACAAGTATGGAGTCCAGCTAAACCACAGCCTCTTTTACCCCCTGTGATACAAAAGGAGACTGAATGAAACCACTATCAGCAGCACAGCTGAAGGACAGGAAGCCCATGAGGGCAGCCATGCAAAGATTTGACTTCTTCTTCCTCTCCTCCTCTACTTGTGTGATTAAACAGAGACTGTATGATTCATGGACGTAGTCTCTGCGACGTCACCCGTCTGTTTCTGAAACAGATTTTTGAAGCAAAACGGCCGGCGCCACCATATTGGAAATGAGGCGGGTTTTGAGTCTCCACAGTAACAACCATAGGGCTCCCGTCACTCACATGAGTTGAGCTGTGCGTCTGATTGGCAAACTGGTGATCTCAATATTCTTTAAACTGCTGAGTTAGAAAAAAATTCACCCCCTGTACAGTGCATGCCATTTCAAGCGAAATTAGTGATTTAGGCAGGAGACATTTTTTTTGTACCAGGCTGTAAACATTTTGGCTGTGAAAACAGCTTTTTTTTGTCTCTGTGTGTTTGTGACTTCTGGTCCTTCCGGAGCCAGCCTCAAGTGGACACTCAACAAACTGCAGATTTTAGCACTTCAGCACTGTCTCGTATTTTCAGACTGGAGGTACCTGCTTGGATTAAACTCAATTTTATTCTAAGCCAGACTCCAGAGAATAATCATGTTGTCCTTTCATGTTGCTGTAGATCCTCTATGATAGTAGACTCATGTCTGAAAGAGTCTGAATTCAATAGCTGTGCTGCACAGCCAGCTAAAGATGAAACGCTGACCTCAGTGACAGCTAATAAACCAATCCACGCTCTGCCAAACTGAAGAGGATGTGATCTACGTTTGTATTTAATGAAATATCATGTGCATGCCATAAACAAGCTAAGACTCACTTTTATATGAGCCAGCTTCTGCACCATGTAATATCCTCACTCCCATTCACTGTAAAACATCCCTCCCTGGAGATGGCTTTTTATAAGATGGAGGGGATATAAGGTTTTAACTGAGATCTGGAAAAGGACCCAGAAGAGCTGAGGTGAGCTCAAAATGAGAACAAGTGTGACAGCAGATGTTGCTGCGGCTGCTGCATCCTGGGAAATAACAAGCTCTCCAAATAGCTTCCTCTGACACAAATTCCCATTTACTAAATTCCAGTCACAACCAAGACGTGGGGTGCACATGGCTTAACTTAAAAAAAATGCAGACATAAGCTTCACTTTTCATTTCAGATCTCATTCTCTCATCTATTCTTGTCTTGGGATCAGCTTGTATTTGCATGGATCATATTTTCACCTTGAACCGCTGCTTATTGGCAGATTACCTCCTCATTTATTGTTCTAAACGAACACTCAGCTGCAGTTGCATGTTGCCTGTTTGGTCTGTGGAGAATGAAATCCCGCAGCAGCACACAGATTAACAGCTGCTCCCTCAGACGTGATGGAGAACCAGGTGTGATTCATAAACTGATGCAAAGACTCATCCACAATGGGTCTGGTGGAATCTGACACATGCTGCATGCATAATGAGGATCGGACTGTTTTTCTGTCCGACTGCAAAAGAGCAGAACGTTTATTTTAGGTTGGGAAGTTACTGTTTATTGATTTCTGATTAAAACATTACTTGTTTTCACAGAAAGAAGTGCACATTATGTTTTTCACCTGACAATTAATATTAAAATATCCATAAATAATCTGTTTACATGTTAAGTGTATGTGAGATAGAAAGTTTCTGATATAAGTCCCATTATAAAGTTCCATTATAGCCATCATGTTTGAAAACTGTTTTTTAGGCACTTGACAGCCTGATTAATGCTGCAGTTATAATAATCTAGTGCTGATTGAACCAAACTGTTCACAGTTTACAGTCTACAATGCTTCAGTGTTCAACAACTCAGGACTTCTTGTTGCTAAGCGCTGCTTTAGTGGCAGCTCGTTACAGCAGCTCCCTCTTCCTGATCCCTTTTTTTCTCCTTTTCTTCTTCTCTTTTTAGTCATGTTTTCATTTGGAGCCTGTAATTACTTTATTTTTGTCTCATTTGTGTGTGTTTTTGCTAGTTTTGTTCCTGTGTGTGTAACCATGGTTGCATTTTTTTACACACAAGATCATATCTTCACACTGCTGAAATTTAAGCCAGTGTTGCTAATGCTAAGCTAACAGAATGTTCCATGTTTGTTTGTTTTTGCTTTGTTTTTGTTTTTGCTCAGTGTGGCTGCTGTTCCACATCAGTGAACCTTACTTCAGTGTGAACCAGACATTAAAGTTAAAATCCACTGACCCTGTCAGAAATCTGGGTGTGTTCATGGACTCAGACCTGAATTTTAACAAACACATTAAGACAGTTACAAAGCAGGTTGTGAATGTGTTTGCTGCTCCAATCCTCACTAAGACCAAGACAGTGAATCACATCAGTCCAGTTCTGAGGTCTTTACACTGGCTCCCTGTCTGTCAGAGGATAGATTTTAAAATACCTCTGGTGGGTCCAGTGATCCTCTAATTCAGTACAAACCATCAAGATCACTCAGGTCATCTGGATCAGGTCTACTTTCAGTCCCAGGAGCAAGAACCAAACATGGAGAAGCAGCATTCAGTTTTAATGCTCAAAGTATCTGGAACAAACTCCAGAAAATATCAGGTCTGTTGAAACTCTCAGCTCCTTTAAATCCAGGTTTAAGACTCCCCTTTTTACAGCTGCTTTTAACTGGAATATTAAAACAAATCATTTAAATATCTATTTTATTTCAAAACTCTGCACTGTGACTTTCATGCTTATATTTTAAAATTTGGTTTAATATATTTTAAACGTCTAACAGTTTATTTTTCCCTTTTTAAATTGGTTTTAAATTGTTTTCTTTTAGCATGTTTAGCTGACCTTGTCAATGCTTATTTGTAGCTCTGTGAAGCATTTTGAATTGCATTGTTGCTGAAATGTGCTAAATAAATAAACTTGCCCTGCCTTATTTTATTAATTCATCATCAACTTTACAGAGCTTGGAAAAACCCAAAGCGCTCGGTTAAACTGATGCATTAGAAGCTGAAAAGCTGAATAAATCAGAAAATTCCAGGATCGTCCCTGATCCAACACTTGAGATGGGGATCAGAACATCCACAGTCACACTGATATGTCTGTCAGACTTCACAGATTCATGTCATTGTCTGGCTACAGTTAATGAGTGAGCATCTCTATGAAACACTACATTACCTCATCACTCTGCATCCTGCAAAATGTTATCTTGACCCAAGAGAAGTACTATTCACAATAAGATCTGTATTCACTTGATTTCCTTCCACAAAAATGACAATAAGTTGTGATGCTCATGGGAAATGCAGTCTTCATTCCAGAAAAATAAAGACTCTAAGGATGGTAAAAATCTCATAGATTAGTTGTGAAAAGAATAACATCATCATAAGATCACACTTTAGGTTTCTTATTTGGACATTCTCTGATGTTTTGGAGACAAACTCATCACTTTGATTCATTTTTCAACTGTGACATCCTGTCAGTCACAGTATTTGTCAGTCCCTTTCAGTCACACTGTGTTCCCTGATTCAGGTGAGAAAATACTGTGGATTCTGATAACAATAACTGTATTTATAGCTGGACAGAGATGAATGGGTTGAGAGACAGAGTTATGTCTCTGTTTTTCTGAGGTGGAACAGTCCTGTCTTTCACAGGTTACAAGATTTTAAATAATTAAGCTGACATTACGGCAACACAGAGACGATTTTCATCAATCAAGTGACTTGAAACTGGCAGAGAATGATCTGAAGGTTACAGGTTACATGCCTCTATCTCTGGCCAGCTATGTGGAGGATTTTATATTCTCCAATCAAAATGGTGATTATAACTAAAGATGGAACAACTACATATCCTGTTTACACTGTCTGCAATGAGAGCAGCCATCATTCCTTCTCTAAGGCTCATAACAGTTGTGGAAACAGGAAGCTCACAAGTCTGGATGTCCCTACACACTCTCTGTTATCACTAATGAGCCCTGCGCCTCACCTCTTACAGAGCAGCCTTATTCTCTCTCAGAGTCTGGAACATAAGAACGGCTCTGCCTTTCATTGAGAGCACAATGGAGCAGAGACAGACTGAGAGAGAGAGAGTGAGAGAGAGAGAGAGAGAGAGAGAGAGAGAAACAGGCCCTGACTCTGACGCACACACCAGATTTCATAAGATTTTTACCGAGGAGAAGCAGAGAGACGCATCAAAAACTAAGACAAGTTTAAAGTAATGTGATGCTCCAAAACACCAGGCCAGCACAAAAACAGAGAAATGATTAAAGTGCGAGGCAGGGGGAGTGTGAAACAGCTGATGACGGTGGTTAAAGGAAGAACATGCAGAGAATTCAGAAGGTGAGCGAGAATGATTACTCCATGGCCTTCAAACGTCTTTGGAACAAAGAGAGACGAGAGGCTTTTAACTCAGCACCCTCCCTGCAAGTCCCCACCACACTCACAGCTTCCACATGTCTGCTTAGAGAATTATTCAGTAGTGAGCAAAAACTGAAGCACGGTCCCTGATCAATACTGATGAAAATGACTATCACTCCTTGTGCATTTGCTGTCCGGACTGATCACATTTCTCATTAGGATCCCAGCTGGAAATCAATAAGACGAGGGCTCACTCTCTTTATATTAGCAGCATTCATCATAATAAAAGCTCCAATGTTGACGCACATTGAAGTCAAAGTCATACCCAAAGAAGTCTGATTAGCTTTTCATGCCTTCATAACAACTAATTACCATATTACAGAGCAGGAAGTGGGTGATGTGTGCTGGTTGAAGCTTGTGTTGTGTACCTGCCTCTGTCTCTGTGCACCCATCTATGCTTTTTAATATAACGCAGAATTTTGTCAGAATCCAAGCCTGCTTAGACAAACTGGGATGTTGCAGACCTATAATTAAAATCTGGCATAGCTGGCAGGCAGACGTGTGTTTGCTTTTTAACTTTAATCACTTGAACGGCACTGCTGGCCTCCATCAAGCATCCCACCTTGTGACGGGCTGATCAGTGTTGTATTAATAAATCACAGCTAGTGAAGCAGTAAACACGGCTCTGCTACAGGCTGTGCTATTTACTATGACATGTCGGACATATTTTGTACACCGGTCACATACAAGCACAACAGTGATAAATCATTGGTTCCCAGTTTAATGGGGGACGAGTGGGAGGATCTATGTATCACAGAGGGAGCCATACAGTGAGAGCACAGCTGAATACCCTGTGGACTGGTCCAGGACTGGTAACTGATGGTTTTGTTTACTGGTTTAATGAGTTCATTGTTTTTTGTGTTTGTTCGACTTCATGGGTTTTGTTTAGTGGGTTGAATTTTTTTGGCCTGAAATCTGTTTGATTTGGTTCGGTTGGATTTGGTGACCCTGATGTTGGGTTGCACAGTATTATTGCAGTGGTCAGCACTAAGGTTGCAAAATTCTGGGAATTTTTAAAGTTGGAAACTTTCAATGGGAATTTTCTGAGAATTTTTGGGAATTTATATTAACTGCATTTACCTGGTCATACACATGTATTAATATGAACATTTTTTTTTTGTTACAAGTAGACATACATGCAATCATGTCTGATGCAATATTTTTAAATTAAGTTGATAAGAAAAAAAAAAACTCCAAAATTTCCTAGGAAATTTTTAGAAAAGTTCATTTAAGTTGGTGGCAACAAAATCCTGAAATTTCCCAATATTCCTAAGCTAAAATATTTTAACATTCCAGCCCTTTGCAACCCCAGTTAGCACTGTTGTCTTACAGCAACAGATGGCTCACTCTAAGTCACCCATAGCTGCAGGTGAACGGCTGTCTGGCTCTATATGTTAGCCCTGTGATTGGCTGGCCACCTGTTCAAAGTGCACCATGTTTCTCGCCTTCAGACAGCTGGGAAAGGCTCCAGCCTGTGACCTCAAAAGGAAAAACTGCAGAGATAGTGGATGGATGTTTGGCTGTTGGTAGCTAAACGGGCATGAAGCTGAACCACAAGGTCAACAGTTTGTTGGGTGACTGAAGGTTGTTTGGTTGGTTAGATGGTTGTGTTGGCTGGTATGTAGATTGGTTAGGATTGGATGGTTGGTAAATTCATTGGGTGGTTTGTTGGATTGTGGTTTTGTTGAGTGGTTAATTGGTTGTGTTGGATTTTATGTAGCTTTATCATTATGTGGTCTAAGAGATGAGGATTCAGAGAAACCATTTCTGAATTTCAAATATGAAGGATATATTAATGACTAACTGATGGATTTGATGATCATCATATATTTCAGAAACAGTTATCTTATTTTATTTTCCATGAAATTGCACAGGATAATAATATTGCATGAATAGAATTTTGTCCCTTGTACGACTACAAACAATCAAAACCTCTCTATCAACAACCATCATGCATCATATTTCATCTTTAATATAAGATATTAGTAACATGTGATTTTAATTTGATCACTCTGAATGATTTCTTACCAATACTTCATGTGCTATGTATAACAGATTACTGGTCATGCATCAGATGATCCTATCAGATTTCTGCTGAGAACTTTTCACTCATCACAGCTACATATCTACTTGTAATGATTATTTTAGCTTGGTTTAAGAGTCAGGATTTTCAGTAATAATGTTTGAAAGGTATATGAAATCTGATATAAAACTCTGCAGAGGATCCATTGTTGTTTTTGCCACACACCCAAAGTTAAACTTGTTGAATACAACCCAGATACTAACAGGTAATTGTATCATGTCAGCAGAGAAAACCCATAAACAGGATTGTGACTGTGTGTTTCAAAGAATCTGCCTTCTTTCAGGAATCATAAAAGGGAAATTTGTCTTTTTGAATCACTGAAAAGGTGCTTCAAAAATCTGAGTCAACCACAAGGCTGTTTCCTCTGATCTGGGTTCAGGCTCACAGGATGTTAGCACAAGAGATCAGTGGTTGCCCTACTTTCTCTTAGTGTGGTACGTGGATAAAGAGGCAGGGGAACCAGGCAATGCATCATAACTCTCTGTGTCCCAAAAGTGGGCTAAAACATGCTTCAAATAAATCAGGGGCTCATTAAGGACTCTACAACCAAACTCTCTGGGGGGATTATGGCAGCACTGTGCCATGTTTATAGCAGACTGATATCTCCCACACTGTGCCTCCTCCTTGGAGGGTTAGGGCAGATTAAAAGCACGGCAGCACAAGCAGAAGAAGTATGATTACTTCAAACTTTAGGCTGTGGGGTTAGGATTGAGCCCAGCTTCAACACAGTTTGGAATTAAAGTGCACAAATGTGACTCAGTCATGGGACCTACACTGCGATCAAGTTTCCCCAAGGTCTCAAGCAAGATTTGAAATGCAAAGTCTAAAAGGTTATAAATATGGAATAACAATTACACAGGAAATGGATGAACTGATTAAATATTCATTAGGAGCCCAACTCACATCTTCCCACACAGATAATCGATTTCCAGGGTCCAATCACACATCCTACCTATGAGCATTGAGCGTCCATCCCCGAGAGGGTAGCGCTGGTAGCGTGGAACAGCAAACGGCGGCAACTTGTGGAAGAGAGGCTGAAGCAGAGGCTCTAGTCTTGAGGCTGAAGGGTCCGAGGGGTAGAACAGGTTGAAAATCTGAGAGCAGGCCGGATGGAGCTGGCTCACTGAAAGAAACAACAGACAGACCAAGAAGAAAGTTCAGCTGCGCTGCACATGGTGGTTTAATTGATTTGAGTCTGAAACAACAAAAAGCAATGGAAATCCAGAAAAAAAGACTTATCTTTAACTTCAGGGACTTTAACTTGATTAACCATAAGTTTGCATTTTCTTGCCATTTCCCTGATAACTTTGTAACAGACCATAAAAAAACAAAGTTGCAGAAAAAAGTAATACATTTCTGTCTTTGGTTGAACAGGGACAACAGCTCTAGAGGCGTGCAGAGGTGAAATCATCAGGAAAATATATCTAAACAAAAGTTTTCCACTGGAAAAAAATATCTGTACAAACTATAACAAGAAATCATCTTGTGATTATGCATTTTAATCAATCAGTGAGACTTTCAGCACTTTTTAAAGAGGTCACTAAATTATATTAAAAACTAAAAATACATCAACACTTTGTTTTTGCGATCCTCACCGTGGACTGAGGGCAGCACAGTGCGTCTCATGGCCAGCACGAGGCCCAACGGACAGCCCAGCAGGAAGCAGTCCGACACCTCAAAGTCAAATTTACCGGGGTTCAACACCAGACTGCTGCTGCTGCCGCCTCGTATCTCCACGCCCTCCTTCATCAGGCTGCATAAACAGATATGGAAACAATATGGGGTGTTATTGTAACCATCTTTAAAGCTCCTGTGAGAAACTTTTGTGTTGACTTTGGCGCCCCCTGTTGATAAATGTTACCTCTCTCTTCATTTGTCTGTTTTTTGCGGTGTTTTCTGGTTGAAAACTTCATCCTGTTGTCTTTAAATCCCCTTGAATGTAATAAAATATTTTTCTAATAAGATGCAAAGTATCTTATCTGACACCTACCCTGTGGCAGTAATTACATGCATTAAAAACACAGAAATGATTCAACTTGTCATTGATAGTATTGTTTGCATTTGTAGGTCATACAGAGACAACAGAATCAATTTTAGTCTGTTTCATTAAATATTCTTCACAGGAGCTTTAAAGTATTTATATGATGCTTTAATGATCAGGATCCTCGCTGTGATGTGTACACAGAGTAGATTTGTGGCTCAGGATTGGTGTATTGTGACATTTGAAAGGTGCTTTTATTCAAGTGAAAAAAAAAAAGTGTCCGAACTTGAAAGGTCACTCATTTCCATACTTAAAAGGGGAACCTAAATGTCTCAATCTTGGCAGTCAGAGATACTTTCATTTTGTCCCCTTTCAACCATAGCTTGGCTTGTTTTAACATTCAGAGGTCATTGTAGGGGCGGGGTCTTTATGACTCAGCCCGCGCTGCTCTTCCCTCAGCCTTTACATCCTCCATCACGCTCACAGCTGTTTGAACAGCAGAGACGCTCACAGCCTCCACTCTCTGCAGCCTGGAGAGATCTCTCTGCTCTCTGAGCCAACATTTCTACATGTAGTCCTGCACAGGAGAGGATTAGCAAAGAGGCTACAGCCATCTTTAAGAGCCAGTCAATTATGCTTACTTTGATTACTTTCTTTTGTTTTTATCACCATGTTTGTGTCCTTTTCTGTGCAGGATGTTCATAAGGCCTTAAAAATGCAACACTACAGTTTTATGCTAATGACACCATTGTGTAAAGCTGTTGAACATTTGCAGAATGCCTTTTTGATCCTTGTGAATAGACTGTGGGAAATAAAACTTGTTTTAAATGCAGATAGGACCAAGCTTAAGGTTTGTACCAGATCAAAGACCAGGTCACAAAATGTTCCAGTGCTTTCTACCATTGATGGAAAGCAGATTGAGGTTGCACACTGTGACAAATACCTGGGAATAATGACTGATGTCTCCTTGAATTTTAAATCTCATGTTCTGTGTTTTGTGAAAAAGCTGAGTCTAAATCTGTGTTTTATTTTAGGAACAAGTTGTCTTTCTCTTTAAAAAAAAAAGCGACTTATTGCTGCAACTTTTTGACCTGTTTTGGACTACGGTGATCTTTTGTACATGCCTCTGCACAGTGTCTCCATATGGTTGATACTGCCCACCATGCCTTCATTAACCTCTGACTCACCAATGTGAGTTGATGCTCAGATTGGATGGTCTGCTTTGGTGACCTGAAGGCTCACACAGTGGTAAACTATCTATCTCTCTCTATCTATATGTATTTATCACACAAAGAAGTACCAGTCTGTATTATTGGTGTTCTCAGGACCTCTTTATGCTCTCAGTCCTGGACGCTTGGACAGAAATTGGGAAAAGGGCCTTTGGGTGCTATGCACCCTCAGTTTGGAATCTGTTGCAGACTGACTTAAAGCTGAAGGAGCTGGAGTCCTTAGTTGTTTTTAAGTCTAAAATGAAAGACATGGAGGCAGATTCTACAGGATGATGGTGTTTGAGCTCAGCTCTTTAATCCTTTGATCACCTGTTATGACTCATAGTTGGCTCTGTGTTAATCCATAATACTTTGTTTTGTCTCTCTTTGTATTTATCTGTTTGGGACTTTGTGTTTTTGCTGCTGCCTGTTTTGGCAAGGTCTCCCCTGAAAGAGAGGTTTTTAATCTCAGTGGGACTAAGCTGGTTAAATAAAGGTTAAATAAATAAAATAAATGTGCAGGTTTAAGTAGATTTAGCAGTCGAGTCAGAGTCCCACTGGGGAGTCACATACTGCTTGAAGAGAACTCTTTTTATGAAATAATTAAACAGCTGGAGAGCTAAATGTTCTTTTGCAAGCTGTCTGATGGGCCATGCTGACATCTGAAATGCATTTCAAAGAATAAGAATCCTGCATTCAGTACGTGCAGCTTTTACTCACTTATGCAACAAATAAATAAGAAATAAAGTCTTGTAAAATGTCGTTCTTTCTGCCTGGCTGAGCTTCATTGGCCTTTCTGCAACAACAACTCTTGAAGTAATGTTGCAGATTCCTCCTGGCAGGTTAAATAAATGTCAGTAATTACATCCACTGGCTGTTAACAAGTGCTGTGAGCAATGAGTATGTGATGTGTCTCAAACAGTCTGTATTTCTTAATGTGTCATCAAATAATGTGAAAATGACGCCGTCCTATTAAACTAAAACATCATCTTTGTTTCATCCACATTAGGTGTTTACAAGGCACTTCAGCAGCTCTAATGACACAGCCTGTATTTTCAAAGCACTTAAGACAGATTCTGAATGCTGTCAGTTAAACACATTTCAGTGAGATCCTTTTAGCTGTAATCCTCTCGTAATGACTGACTGGGTGAAAAGAGACAGTCCCGTGACGCCGAAATGACACTTCCACATAATCTCATGGTCAACTCCCGACCAGGCCAAAAGCAGAGTGAGGTGCACATGGAAACATGCAGAAAGGAGTGAACCCGAGGGAGAGAGAGGAGCACCGGTGTCTGAGAGGTGGCACAGTGAGATGTAATGAGCTCTGTGAAGGGTTAAAGAGCAAACCCAGGAGCAGAGGTTAGAAAAAAAAGTGAAAGGAGAGCACTGCAAAGCCTGATGGGATCCTCTCCTCATGACCGTCTCTCTGATGCTGTAAGCCTAGTGGTGCATGTGATTTGAAGTGGGAACACTGGTTGCTTGAAGTGAGTCAACATGGCACTTGTACCCCCTCCAGCCACACTGACCAAGCTAAATTCACATTTGCTCGTTCTCCCACACAATCTGGCTGGCACAGGCTCACACAGGCTATTTATAGTCCAGCAGAGGCAGGTAGAGGCAGGAGAGGCGGGAGAGGCAGCCGGGCTGCAAATAATGACAAAGAGGAGGAAGAAAACAGGGTGACACATTGCAGGGGAGGTGGGATGAGGGCTGGTGTGCAACATCTGGGTCACGGTGTGAGCCCTGGACACACTCATCAGTGATCAGCAGAGGCTGTTTGACAGATAAAGGGATGAAAAGTTCCCACTGATGGTCCGTGTGACCGTCAAAGCTGCTATTTGGTTTAAATGCAGGTTTCATAAGACTAACTGCCAAATCTTTTTCCCTGTTATCAAAAATTGTACAAAGTTTATGCTGAATGATCTGGCTTCTCATTGGTTGTATTTTTCTTCTGCCTCACCTGGAGAAGAAGCTGTGCTGCCCCGTGGACGACGTGTCTCCGTCATATGAGTCGCTCTGCTTGCGGCTCAGCGGCTGCCCTCCCTGCCCGTCGTTGGGGGCTGAGATGTCGATGTTGCTCTTACTCAGCCTCTTGCTGGAGCTCAGACTGGGGCTGGACTCCCCGAGCCGGCCTGAGTTGTCCTGGGAGGAAAAGACCAGAGCACATCAGAGTGAGCATATAGAAATCACGTTTTCTCGGGTGAAAAGTTTAATGTGGGTGGGAGTGACATGTGGGTCTAAAAGGGAATCCACAAGATGTGAGTGGATTTTAATGGCAAAGGAAAGAAGGAGAGAGAATAAGCTGAAAATGAGCTTTCACTTTTAAGAAGGCAGAAAATGACATTTAATGATAAGCCTCTACAAGAGCACAGCTCAGTCACATATTATGATGAGTACTTTTACAGAATATCCTCAAAATGCTGCTGATAAAAATTCAGATTTGAATCAAATGAATTGTAGAAAACAAGCAGAAAGGCCCGTCTCTGCAGCAGTGCATATTTATAGCTTCATGTATGAGACTCGGAGGAAGATCATAGTATCAAGGATGCTGCCTTTGGAAGAAGAAGACCTTTCTGCAAGATGCATCCTGCTTCTGACCAGAAACACACAGAGGTGGTGTGTACAGTACAAGTGGAGCTCACATGCAGGCTTGAACCAACGACTTCCTCTGATGTAGACAGGGTGTAACACAGGCATGTAGTCTTGATCAATGTCAGTAATATTTGAATCATCTGTCCCCAGTAAAGTGATCTTTAACCAGCTGTTCAGGGTCCAAACCCTGTTCAGCCTTCTGGAGCAGGAAGTTCCTACCTTCAGGCTCTCTGTGCTGTGGTTCCTGCTGCTGTTGTTGGGGCTGCCGGGCCTCTGGTGGTTACTGAAGCACAAAGCGTCGAAGCATAGCACACCTCCTACACAGTCGCCCATCAGGCAGACCTGCAAGGGAAATACAGAATTCAGACGTCTTCGTCACATGGTGGACTATCTGTGAAAACCTTGAAAAAAGGTCCTTTGGAGGTGAGCGTTAATAGATTTAAAAAAGATTTGTCACAAAGATGCACTCTTTATAAAAAAGATATTGTGTGCAGTGTAAAATGTAAGCAGGAAACTCCTTTTTGATTACAAACACAGTGATTTAAGTTTCTTGAACATTTCATATCTTGTTGATATAATGTGTTTGGAGGTCACAACCTGAAAGAACTCCTGTTAATTAATGTTCACTAGACAGAAGCACATCCTGTTCCTGTGGACGGGGGTGAGGGACACTGACCTCTTAAGGACAGAAGAAAATGTGTTTACTTGTCTGTGATTCTGACCCTCTCAAAGTCCCTGTGAGGACTTTCTAAGTGATCCTGAAAAAGTCTATCTTTCTATCTGCCTGATTCTAATCAACAACTTAAAATAAGATAGACTAGACAAGACTAGAATAGACTGGACTGGACTGGACTGGACTGGACTGGACTGGAATGGAATAGAATGGAATGGAATGGAATGGAATGGATTGGAATGGAATGGACTGGACTGGAATTGACTGGACTGGAATAGACTGGACTGGACTGGACTGGACTGGACTGGACTGGACTGGACTGGACTGGACTGGACTGGACTGGAATGGAATGGAATAGAATGGAATAGAATGGAATAGAATGAAATGGACTGGACTGGAATAGAATGGACTGGACTGGACTGGAATGGAATGGAATGGAATGGAATAGAATGGAATGGAATAGAATGGAATGGAATAGAATGGAATGGAATAGATTGGAATGGACTGGACTGGATTGTAATGGAATGGACTGGACTGGATTGGACTGGACTGGACTGGAATAGAATAGAATAGAATTAAATAGAATAGAATAGTCTCTATTGATCCTCGTGGGGGAAAAAAGATGTCACAGAAGCAGTTCACAACAACCAGTACAAAGTGCCAAATGCAGAAATAAAAAAAAAAATTAAAAAAAATAAAAAAAATAGAAAAGGGTAAAAATAGAATATAAAACTATCACTATTAACACAAGATCAAAATAAGTACAATAACATGCAGTGAACAGTGAATGCTGAGATGGTGTAGAAAGGCTGTGATTAAAATACTGGATGCATAAAGGTGTGAGTCCAGGTTTGTTATGATATGTTGTAAAGTCTTATTGCAGTTGGGAGGAATGACCTGTGGTAGGGCTCTGTTTTCTCAGTCTGCTGCTGAAGGAGCCGCTTAAGGCCCCCACAGTCTCATGTAGCAGGTGAGAGGGCTTGTCCATGATGGATGCAAGCTTTGCCAGCATCCTCCAGGAGTCTAAGGAGCAGTCTGTTCAGTCTCTTCCCGTCCCTTTCATTATTATCAGCATTATCAGCACCAATACAGGTTATTTCTAAATGCTATTTCTTAGCTTCCTGATCAGACCGTCAGACAGGACCAGATTGATTTACGGCACGCTGAAGTCTCTGTGACAACACCACAGCAGCTGATAAGGTTTAGTAGTGAGAAGAGAGATCTGTGTTTTTCTCTGCTGAAAATGTTTTCTGTGATTAATTTAGCAGTGATGGTGGAGACTGGAGCTGAACTGACAGACAGAAAAAGGATGCTTTGTTAAGAGTCATGTCATCACCACAGTCTGTGCACAATTCCAGTCAAAAGGTGTCGCTGTGATCCACTTCAAACAGTCCTCACAGACCATTCAAAGGAAGAATTCTGACTTTTTTCCTCTGATTTATAATACGAGAAAAAAATTGTGAGAAAGTTGGAAATCTGAGAGAAAGTGAGAATTTCAGAAAAAGAGAGAATTTTGAGATTAAAGTCAAAATTTTGGTGTTTTTCCTCCTGAATTTTCCGGTTTGTCACAGAATTTTGACACTTTCTCATAAATAAAGTCAGAATTCTTGGAAACAATCAGAGTTCCAACATAAAAGTGACAGAAAAAAATGATCTGTTCCTGATCATATAAACCTTGTTTGTTTGTTTGTTTTTTTTGTATTTTTATTCCTCAGAAAGGTATTTATTTACATGTTTTCAGCAGCTTTTCCATTGCAAAGCATCACTTGTCATTATTTTGCAGAAGCAGATTATAGATTATAACAGGAGTAGGGCTGCATCTTATTCTCTTAATTAATAAAGTAGTTGTTTGGTCCATAGAATGTCAAAAAGCGGTGAAACTGCAGTGTTTCTCTATGTCCAAGATGACATCATCAAATGTCTCATTCACCAGAAAATATTCCTGTTCATGAAGCTGAAATCAAACAATTTGGACATGTTTTTCTGAAATAATTACTTCAACCGATTAACCAATTATCAAAACAGTTGACAATTATTTAGTAACTGATTAATAATTGATAATATGATTAATTGTTGCAGCTCCTAATGGAAGGAAACCAAATGATCACATGGGTTTCTGAGTTGTTACTGGGAGTCAGGAGGGAATGCCTGGCAGCTTTCACTGAAAAAGAACAACAGAGAGCGTCAACAGACTGCTTTTAAAACTTTTGCCAACTCTTAATCGCTGCTAATTACTTCTAAAGAAAATCCAATAGTAGAACTAACTCAGGTGTCTGTGAATAATGTGGGAACACTCCAGAGGCAGAGCAGCAGAAAGAAAACCTGCTCTCTTCTCTCTAAATCCTCCTCTGTGCTCATGCTTTTTAAGAGTTCTCTAATTTAGACACATTTGCTTCAAAACAGACAACAAACCAAACAACAGTGCCTCTCATGTCAATGCAACGGCATCAGCGGGAAACAAATGGTTAAAAATACTGGACTGAAAAAACCTGCACAGCTGATTGTAGAGGAGGTAATTATACAGAGAGTAATCTGTTAAAACAATACAGCCGTAACAAGGGGGCAGGGATTAAATCTTACTATCATTATGAGCTAGTTTTAGAAACCTGTTGGGAAGACAAAGACTTCTGCTTCGTTTCAGAAATAATCTAAACTGGTAGGCACAGGATACATTTTGGGTAAACTGATCCCAGCAGACTTCACTGAGTCTGATAAGAAATCCTCTTTCTGGTGTAGAGACAGCAGCATCATGAGGGCCCGTTCACACTGACCAGAGCAAAGTTCAGGGAACCTCTTTCCAATGTTTACTGCTGCTGAGGTTTAAAAGCTGTCTTACTGTGGGGAGATCGCTGACTGTTCAGTCTGTTTTGAATCATTCTGTTTGTTTGATTTCCTCTTCTGATCAAAGATACTGATTCATGTCCTCTCAGATCTGGAAATTGTCAAGCAGTGACTGAAGAGTTCTGCTGTGCTCCAAAACTTCAACTACTCTCAACGGAGAGTGCAACTTCAAGAAACAGCTGATGGTGTTTTTGCACTAAGGACTGCAGGTCAGTTCTGAAAATACTGGAATGAACTGGTTTTCAAATCAAAAATGCACTGCTGGCTCAAAAAAAAGCTGTTACTGGACACAGCACTTCATGTATGAAGTCAAACAACAGCAGAAAAGCAAGACAAAGTATATCTGGTTTGCACCCACTTAAATATTCCTCATTATATATTCAATCAAAAGATTCAACCTTTTCATGGCACAAGATCTGTGATATCAAAATATGCTGCCAGTACTATAAAACTAAACTTAAGTCTTTTTTCTGCAAAAAAATAAAGTAGAGCTTATTTAAAATACTCCTGAAAAGGTTAAAAAAAGTCAGGAAATGCTCTATATAATTTGACCTTTGCCAGTCACCTTACTCATTTAGATAATCAGTGATTTGTATTTAAAGCTCCTGTAGGAACTTTTAGCTCGTATGGATTTTGGTGCCCTCCTGTGGATAAAGTAGTTGCCATTTTCTGATCTTGGCCTGTATTTGTAAAGTTGTTTTTATCTGTCACAAAAAACCTCAGCCTGCAGTAACTGAATTTAAAGATCAGTCTTTATACCGATGATTAATTTCAGTTCTCAAAGGCATTTCAGAGGCATCAGTATAAATTTCTGTTTCTGTTTCATAAGCAGCTTGAAAGTCCTCAAAGGAGCTTTAAGTGATATATATGTGTGTATATATATATATATATATATATATATATATATATATATATATATATATATATATATATATATATATATATAAAGGTACTACCCGAAAAAATAGAATATCAAGTAAAAGTTGTTTTATTTTGGCAATTTAACATAAAAGATGAAACCAACAAATTTTATTGCACCATTACACGCAAATTGACATATCTCAAGCAGTTTCTTGTTGTAACTTTGCTGATTAAGATTTACAGCTTATTAAAACCCCAAACCTACAAACTCAGAAAATTAGAATACTGTGAAAAGCTTCAGTTTTTTAGGTTAAAAGAGTCAAATTCTAATCAGGCAAGTAATCCTAAACAACTCCAAAGGGTCCTGAGCCTTTAAAAAGTCTGTCTTGGGTTGGCTCAGAAGAGTTCAGACATGAGGAAGACTGCTGATCTGACAATTGTGCAGAACACTATTATTGGCTCCCTCCACAAGGTTGGAAAACACAGAAAGAGATAGCAAAAGAAGCTCAGAGTTCTCAGAGTGCTGTCTCAAAGCACATTAATGGACAGTCAAGTGGAAGGAAGAAATGTGGAAGGAAATGGTGTGCAAGCCGAAGAGATGACCGCAGCCTGGAGAGGACGGTCAGGAAAGGGCCATTCAAAAGTGTGGGGGAATTTCATAATGAGTGGACCGATGCTGGAGTTGTTGCTTCAAGAGAAACAACAAAAATGTCTTCATTTGTGTTGTTTCTCTTCAAATGTCGAATTCCTGTTGTCAAATCTCTCCTCAATAGTAAGTAGCGCCAGAGGCGCCTTTCCTGGGCAAGAGAAAATAAGGACTAGTCTGTTGCCCAGTGGTCAAAAGTCCTCTTTTCTGATTAGAGCAAGTTTTGCATCTCATTGGCAACAAAGGTCCCAGAGTCTGGAGGAAGACTGGAGAAGAGCACGATAGAAGATGCATGGAGTCCAGTGTTAAGTTTCCCCAGTCTGTGATGACTTGGGGATCCATGTCAGCTGCTGGTGTTGGTCCTCTGTGCTTCATTAAGTCAAACATAACCACAGCCGTCTACCAGGACATTTTAGAGCACTTCATGCTTGCTTCAGCTGAACAGCTTTATGGAGATGCAGTCTTCATCTTCCAGCAGGACTTGGCACCTGCTCACACTGCTAAAAGTACAAAGTCCTGGTTCATTGACCATGGGATTACCATGCTTGATTGGCCTGCAAACTCACCTGACCTGAAACCCATACAATATCTGTGTGGCATTGTGAAGCATGTAAACGTGTTTGTGTGTGTGTGTATTGATGATGTTAAAGGTACCTCAGTTCACACAAAACCCCCTCACAATTAAGCACGCATAATGCTCATGTCTATGTGCGTGTGTGTGTGTGTGTGTGTGTGTGTGTGTGTGTGTGTGTGTTTATGTGTGTGTGTGTAGGTGTGTGTCTGTTTTTCGTTAAACAAAGTTTTATCATTGAAGGCCACTCACAGAGGGCTTCTTGTCTTTGAAAAGGAAAGTGAAGAGTGCCTATGTGTACATGTGTGTGCATTTATGATTGTGATTAATCATAAGCAATTTCCCCTTGGGGATCAATAAAATATTTCTGATTCTGATTCTGATTGTGATTAAGGGACCTCAGTTCACACAAAACACCCACCACATTTAAGCATGTGTAGCGTGCATGACTCTTTGTGTGTGTCCGTGTGTGTGTGTGTGTGTGTGTGTGTGTGTGTGTGTGTGTGTGTGTGTGTGTGTGTGTTTATGTGTGTGTGTGTAGGTGTGTGTCTGTTTTTCGTTAAACAAAGTTTTATCATTGAAGGCCACTCACAGAGGGCTTCTTGTCTTTGAAAAGGAAAGTGAAGAGTGCCTATGTGTACATGTGTGTGCATTTATGATTGTGATTAATCATAAGCAATTTCCCCTTGGGGATCAATAAAATATTTCTGATTCTGATTCTGATTGTGATTAAGGGACCTCAGTTCACACAAAACACCCACCACATTTAAGCATGTGTAGCGTGCATGACTCTTTGTGTGTGTCCGTGTGTGTGTGTGTGTGTGTGTGTGTGTGTGTGTGTGTGTGTGTGTGTATTTTTGTTAATCAGTGTTTCACCATTAAAATCAACTCACGGAGGGGATCTTCATTTGAAATGGCGCGCGGAGCACGCCTATATATTTGGTGTGTGTATTCATGATTGTGATTGAGGGACCTCAGTTCAGACACATACGCCAAGGGCCGTGGATTTACGTGGAAATTATCTAGTCATAACATGCTGTCTCCGTCCAAAAAAGGGCACAGCAGTGTCTCCACCTACTCAGGAAACCAAGAATTTTTCACACCAGCGAAGACCTTTTAACACCTGTTTACAGTTCACTCATTAAATCCACTCTCATTTATATCACCTGGTCTTGGTTCAACTTACTTACTGCCACCACCAAAACAAAACTCTCTGGCATAATAAATCAGGCCAGGAAAATAAGCAGAGCAGCCCAGCTCCCTCTGACTGAAATATACAGGCACTCAGTGGTGAGGAAGGCCACCCTCATCACTGATGGCCCCTCACATCCCCTGCACCACTCCTTCATGCTGTAACACCAAACAGGCTGCATCTGTTTTGGTCTGTTGTGTGTGAATGTGTTTGTGTGTTTTAATTCTGTTGAAATGCTGATTCTACTTTATATTCACTTCTTCACTTCTACCATTTTTGGCACCTATCTCCTTCCACAATTTTTCACCAACTTTCACCGTTTAACTTTTAAACTATTCACCTTCTTTAGAATATGTGTGCTATATGTCTCATCTTTAACTCTTAAAATTTTTTGATTTTTTTGATTTATTTGACTTTTTGCCAAAAATATTTCCCATTTGAAACGACTGGAGAACTTTGAATTTTCTTTCCAAAACTCCTTTAACTTTAAGCTCCTTAAACTTCATCATACTTCCACTACAGACTTCATTTTTGTTTTAAAATGTTCACAGATCTTTCCGCTGTTGAGAAGTTTTAACTTTTTAAATATCTTTTACTGTTTTTCAGATAATAAAGGTAAAGCAACACAAACTTTTGAGTTTTTTCACTAAAACTCAGCTCTCAGAGTGTGTGACATCATCAGTCAGAGTGGAGCAGCAGCTCATGACACAAGAAATTTCCTGAACAACCTGCTTTCACATCCACAAACTTCACTCCACATACATAAAAAACATCAGAACGTAGGAAATTTTATTGTCCTTCTGTCAAAGTGGCATTTGAAGTCAAAGGATAGAGCTCTTAGTCAGGAGAGGACCAACTGTCAGGCAAACCTGACCACCTCTCCCTCTTTACTTTCATTTTAAATCTTGAGGAGTTTTCAGCAAAGGATCACTCGTTTTCAACTCGGCCGTGCGAGAAAAATTTTTGCCCTACATATATAAAAAACAGATTGACAGATTTTTCAGAGTCTTGTGATCCTCACAGTGTGCTCGTTTTTCTGATAGTTATCACGGTTGTGGCACAGCGAGCACCTGTTCAGACTCATGTTTCACCCAAAAATCCGGCCTGAGATCAACTGTTACTAAGAAGTGTTCCTTTATGTTCCATCACCATGGAAACCACACAGCTGTTCATAAATAATGACTCATAAGGACATTCTGGAAGAACCTGGCTATTCTACCAAAACAAGTACACACACACACACACCTACACACACACACACACACACACACACACACACACACACGCACACATGGAGAGAGAGAGACAGAGAGAGACACTATACTGTCTCAATCAACTAATGATACTACCACTACCAACACAGACACATTAGTGTTTGCTTATCTATCTCATTAACCAATGCGCGCACACACACACACACACACACACACACGCAAACACACACACACGCAAACACACACACACACACACACACACACACACACACACACACACCACACACACACACACACACACACACGCACACATGGAGAGAGAGAGACAGAGAGAGACACTATACTGTCTCAATCAACTAATGATACTACCACTACCAACACAGACACATTAGTGTTTGCTTATCT
Source organism: Labroides dimidiatus (assembly GCA_030710495.1). Taxonomy (NCBI): domain Eukaryota; kingdom Metazoa; phylum Chordata; class Actinopteri; order Labriformes; family Labridae; genus Labroides; species Labroides dimidiatus. Next base: position 1,468,334 of record CM061154.1, on the reverse strand, counting down.
ATCTCATTAACCAATGCGCGCACACACACACACACACACACACACACACACACACACACACACACGCAAACACACACACAAACACCACACACACACACCACACACACACACACACACACCACACACACACGTACACAGACTATACTCCCTCATCCAGCTAATGATAGTGTCACTACCATCACTACTTCAGTTATTTATTGTATCATAACTTCAACTTCAACTTACTCTGCTCACTATATATACAACTACTTCTGCAAATAATTCCACTCTAACCATTTCTGCTGCTTCAACTTCTTCTTCTTCTTCTTCTCCTACTATTTCATTCCTTCTTTTTAATAACATTTTCCACAATTTAAGCTTTGTTTAACAGGCTTCAGCAATATTATTTCACATTTTCAGCTTGTTTTCACCTCCTTCAGGTTCAGCATTTTAATGCATTTTCTTCAGGAAATGCACTTTTTCTCCCACATCAATGATATGCTTTCATGTGCCTCTTGCAGCTGTGGCTCAGACCTAGAGTCATCATCTCTTTATCAGAAGGTTGATGGTTCAATCACAGCTCCTGCAGTCAAATGTCAAAGTGTCCTTGAGCAAGACACTGAACCTAAAAATTGTTCAGTGGTGTGTGCATGGGTATAAATGTGTTAGCTAAAACTGATGGTTCCCTTACTGTAGCAGTCTCTGCCATCAGTGTGAGAATGTGGTGTGTATGGGTGAAAGAGACTGGAAGAGTAAAAGTTCTCTGAGTGGTCAGAAAGACGAGTGAAGAGCTACATAAGCACTGGTCCATCCATTTGACCATCATCTGTGGTTTGTCTGCCCTCTTCTGATGAAGAGTCACCACAATGTTCAGGTTCTTCTGAAGGAGCTTCTCAGTCAGGAGGACACTGGTGAAGAAGTTATCCTCCATGATGTTCTAATAGTAAGCTAATAAATTAAGATAGTTTCCTTTCTGATATGTGATGGACTTATTCTCAAGTTATATCTCATCATTTATTATACACGGTTATCTTTCACAAGTCATCAAATGTTTTCTGAGGTAAGAATGATTGTAAATCAAGACTGACGTATCAAATGTGCACAGAGGGCTGTGGTGAGTTGTGAAAAGTGTGTCAGGGATTAAGTTGTCCACAGTAAACATGTTCATAGTAACATGTAATTATAAAGAATCCCATTAGATACTATAGTAAATTCATATGGGACATTTCAGACCCATGTGTGTAAACTTGATATTGACATACAAAAGTGGTACTAGATCATAGAAGGAAGAAAGGAAAAATAAATATGATGATTTGTGCTAAACAATAAAGACTATATACTGAACACATGGAATAGTAAATGACAGAAATACCTTTTTTTCCCCAAAGATACAGCATAGAAACATTCAACCATACATGAAATAACATGGAAAACATGTGGGTCATTTTGGACCCATGTTGTGCATTAGAGGGGTAGTGAAACAAAGTGTTTTTACTCAGAAAGTTAAAAAATAAAAATAAAAAATAAAAGAAGCATGAATTATGTTGAAAAACAAATGAATTGAGGAATACCTGAAATATTGAATGATGACATTAATTCATTGCAAAAGAAAACACAGCCGGGTCATTTGGACCCATGCTGTGCACCAAAGGGTTAAAAGCAAGAAAGTGACAAAATGAAGAAAAATTGAGGGTGAAGTCGTAGTGTGGATGTTTTCAAAAGAGCTTACACTGAGCCCTGTATAGCATTAATGATTTCACGCCAACAGTTTTGAGCTAGCTTGCCAGCCGTAGCAACCTGAAGTGGATAACTGCAGGCTGAAGTCAACACCCATAGGCTTCTGAAGAAACAGGTGGATAGAACAGAAAAGAATAGAATTGAATGTACTTCATAAATTCCCCAAGGGAAATTCAGTCACAGCAGCAATACAAGAGAGTGTATAGTGCTTAAAAAAAGAAAAAAAAAAACCTAGAATACATAAATAGAATAATACAATAAGTGTTAACTAGAAAAAAAAAGTCAATCAGAGACGACAGCTTGGCCCTAACTCTCCAGTTAGCCACCACCTCCACAGGGTCCAGGACTGAGCTGGACTACTTCACCAGTCTGTTCACTCTAGCTCTCTCGTATCCTTGTTTAAATAAAAACAACAACAACAGCAACAAAAGACTGTGATGTCATAATGACCTCACTGCCCTTTATGTCATTCATCTCCTTTGATGTGTGTTCCGTGACCTCAATGACCTCATCAAGTGTTCCAAAAAAAGTTTATATATAGGACTGGTGTGCGTTACTAGAGTTTAGCTCTGCTCCCCTTTCTGGGTCGAGTGTGATCTTGGTCGTTGGACGGGGAACCACAGAAATGAGCCGTTGGATTCCACTTCTGAACGACGACCTGCCTGTCGGTAGCCCTGTGGAGTTTATAGTCGGCTCACTTCACAGGGGTTCTGGTCCGGGACCTCTCCGGCAGGAGTAAGACCGATGTGCATATCCAGAGCTCTAGGATTTTAGAATAGGGTTTAGAATAGGGTTTTAGTTTTGCTTTTTAAAATAAGGAGGGAAGGGAGGGAAGGGAGGGTATAACAGGAAACAAGAGGGTAGAATAGGATCCACTTTTTCCTGACTACCCAGCTCATGGCGATTGCTGGTTTTTGCTTTTCTGGTTGAAGGTTTCGTTTATGTTGCCATGGAGACCTCAAAGCTGATGATGTTAGCCTAGCTGTCATACTCGCTCTAACAACTGGCTTTTAACCCTTTGATGCACAACATATTCACCTCCCTTCTAATGTGCAATATGGCTTCAAATCATCACCTTAGGAGTGTTTTTGGGCAAACAATGATACCTTTAATGTCTGAGACATCTTTATAATCTTTTCATACATGCACATACTGCGGGCTACATGGAGACGCAACAGTTAGCGCTGCAGCCTCACAGCAAGAAGGTCACCAGTTTGAATCCCAGTTAGCCCAGTGGCCTTTCTGTGTGGAGTTTGCATGTTCTCCCAGTGCATGCATGGGTTCTCTCCAGGTATTCTGCCTTCCTCCCACAGTCCAAAAACATGCTCATCAGGTCCATTGGTGATTCTAAATTGCCTGTAGGAGTGAGTGTGAGCATGAAAGGTTGTCTGTCTCTGTGTGTCAGCCCTGTGATTGGCTGGTGACCAGTCCAGGGTGTACCCCGCCTCTCACCCTAAGACAGCAGGGATAGACTCCAGACACCCTGAACAGGATAAGCGGGATAGAAGATGGGTGAATGAATACACATACTGCTAATAACAGAAAACAGTTATTGAACTGAACTCTATCAGGAGTGTAACTGTTGTAACCTGGTGAATGTGACTTCATAAAATAAAACACAACTGATCACATCAGTAGACCACAAACTGTCATCTCAATTCATACACTAGAAAAATTGCATTTCCTGAAGAAAATGTGTTGAAATGCTAGTTTGTACTTAGAGCCATGTGAAAGACAGATGTCTTTTTTACTGTAGAACAGACAAAGTTCAATCTATCTATCTATCTATCTATCTATCTATCTATCTATCTATCTATCTATCTATCTATCTATCTATCTATCTATCTATCTATCTATCTATCTATCTATCTATCTATCTGTCTATCTATCTGTCTATCGGTCTGTCTGTCTGTCTGTCTGTCTGTCTGTCTGTCTGTCTGTCTGTCTGTCTATCTAAAACAGATATTTCACACAACTAAGACCATTTACTGTAGTCATAGAGCTCAAGCCAAATGAAATGTTGGAGTCCTAACTAGTGTAAACGATACAATCTGACTTGTCCCTGCAGCTCCTCCACAGTTTAAACACAGACCACAAAGGCAGCCATTAAATTGAAGAGCCCTTTGCATTCGTTGTACTTATCCTTAGCCAGACTTTTTTGAGTTGGAGAAAATTCCATTGCTCCATGGCACCTTATCTGATAAGTTTGAATTCTAGTCAATTTATAAACTTGGTCCCTTTCCATCATGTTCCAGATCTGGCAGATCAGAGTCCTCTACAGCTGATACTAAATACTTACTGTTTTAATTATTATTATTTTCTGGATGTTGGAGCAAAATAGATTTTGATTTAAGTGAGGCTTATCCTTATTATAAAAAAACAACAAAGCATGACCAAGGAGCTGTGTGTTGGGTCTGGAAGGGAAAAACCCAGAAGACCTGTTCCAACCACTCAGCATGCAAGGTCAGCTGGGGGAGCAGGTTCAGAGTTTGAAGGGTCTGGAGACAGAGATTGACACCTGCCTGTCATATTTAGGGGCTCGGGCTTCGCATGAGCCACTCTCCCCTCTAGCAAAGCTAGCAAAGCTAGCAAAGCACGAGCCACTATTGTTCTTCCGTTTGTTTCTTTTTAGGGGTTCGGGCTTCGCATGAGCCACTATTGTTCTTCCGTTCGCTTTTTTTTTTTCTTTTTTTTTTTAATATCTTCATCTTCCGGACAAAATTTCAGTTAGCTTTTCCTCCTACGGATTTGAGAAAACCCCAACAAATTATGCATCAACACGTGTGGCTCTCCAGAATGGTGTGTTATGACTTTTCTAAGAATTTTGGCAATTTTTGGCCGAAAAAAAAACAAAAACCGCCGAAAAAGTCCCATAGACAATGAATAGGGAGGCTCCCTGAGAACACCAAAAAAACACACTTTTTCACACTGCTCCTGCCTCGCCATACTTTCAGCTAGAGACATCATTCTTGCTTCAAAACGTTGACACATCTGTCCATAGCTTAAGTTTCTAGGGGCATTCTGCTATCTTCAATAGTTTTTGAGAAAACAAAGGTAAAGCAACACAAAGTTTTGAGTTTTTTCACTAAAACTCAGCTCTCAGAGTGCGTGACATCATCAGTCAGAGTGGGAGCAGCAGCTCATGACACACAAGTGTGTATTTTTGTTAATCATTGTTTCACCTTTGAAATCAATTCACAGAGGGGTTCTTGACTTTGAAATGGTGCACGGAGTGCCTTTGTGTTTGGTGTGTGCATTGATGATCGTGATTCAGGGACCTCTGTACAGACAAAACCCCCACCACATCTAAGCTTGCAAAGGGCGTATGTATCTGTTTGTGTGTTTCTGGAGTGTAAAAATTACATGTGACAGTGATCGCGAAGTGCGCATTTATGTGAATGAGTTAAATATGACCTCAGTTAAACTAGAAACCACATGTGTGGATGTGTAACCACACATCAATCTCACCAAACACACCTATAGCCCATGAGTAGCTTTAATTGTCCCACAACAGTTAGGGAGAGGACACATTACAAAGTATATCAAGAAGAGTATGTATGCCAGCCGGCATGTGTCCCGAGCCCCTCTCACAATTTACGTGGAAATTGTCTAGTATTTTAGTTTGAAATGTTTGATTTCAGCTCAGTGAAGCACTTTAAACACTTGATTTTTCTTTTCTATACAATTCTGCTTAGGATAAAGACAAGCATTTCTCTACACCTAACTCTTGTTTAAAAATCATTCACATTAAATGACAGTTATGGAGAGAGATAAAAAAAAAAGTGACCTCATTAAAGGCATTAAAGTTGATGCACTGAAAATTTTAGGTGCACCTAAAAAAAAAATATTACTCCGGAGCCCTGAATGAGCATCATATATTATGTGTATAAAAATCCAGAGCACAGCTCCAAAGTAAACCCATCATTTCTAATCTATCCACAGGAGCAAAACAACCCCCTGCTGATATTCTGAACCTGTAGCTGAATGTAGTGCAGCCCGTGGCTGCTGATTGGCTGATCTCTGTATCAACAACAAACTCCTAATCATGTGTGGAAGGACCCAAGAATTGGAGCCTGGTGGTGTTAAACACAGCAGTTAGATAAAGCAGCTGATTAACAGGAAATGAAGCAGACTTTAACATCTGCTGCTGGACGGCTGAGTTCAAGCCCAGTAAACAGGAGTTATGTTTCAAATGTGATTCGCTTTAACTTAAGAGAGAACAATTTCCTATGGATCATTACCTCTTTTGGAGCTGCAGCTTGTTACAAACAGCCAATTAGCTGTTATGTACAAGAGAGAGACATAGTCTACTTCAACAATAGAGCTCTCAGAGGGCCTGAGCTCACACAGATTAAACAGCCCACTCAAAAGCAATCTCCGCTTCCTTTTGACAATCATTGACTTCTATTAAAGGGCCCTGAAGTCATTATTCAATGATGAGAGAACACAGTGAAGGAGTTCCTCCTGACTAACTAGAAGGAGGCAGAGAAAGCAGACAGACCTGACCCCGGAAACCTTGACCGTCCTCTGACTGCAGGAAGCTGCGGTACACCTGGTTGGCTCGGGCGATCACAGTCGCCACAGCATCCTGGTAGCGAGGGGAGACGATGGCGAGGAGGGGGAGGGCAGCGAGGGGGAGATGGTCAACGCTGCTGGATACACAGCTCTCATCATAGCTGTACGGGTTCAGGCTGAAAGAGGAGAAAAAAAGGAGAAACAGATAACTTTACATTTTTGTCTTCATAAAAAAAAGATTTCCAAAGAAATTCAGTATTATATATCGAGATAATATATCTGTATATAAGCAGCTTTATGTATGAAATATGTGTTTGTGTGTGTGTGTGTGTGTGTGTGTGTGTGTGTGTGTGTGTGTATTTGACACTACGAGTATTATATCATACTTTATATTTGTATATAAGCAGTTATATGAATAGAAACATATATGTAAAGAAGTGATGTGTCATAGAGGGATAATATTAAGTATATACTTTTCTATATGAGCAGCTTATTACATTTTTATATTGTATTTGTTATGAAGAGCATAACAAAAAATTATTTTGTGGAGTCACGTGTTGTCAATGATGAATAATTATTTTTTTATCTTCCCCCCTTTTTTTTTTTTTTTACATGTCCAAAATAAAATATTCAATTCAATTCAAAGTCACAAACCCATCAGCTGCTTCTTCACTGTCAGTCTTCCTGCTTCTATTAAAGCCTCATCAATTTGTTCAATATGCATTCTATCAGATCAAGAACAATGCATGTGCCCATCTGATTGTGTGTGTGTGTGTGAGAGAGAGAGAACACAAGCAATATAAGAGCCGGGACGTGAGCTGTTAGTGCTGGAAGGTCGCCGGTTCGAATCCCAGTTCGGGCATGGTGTGCCTGAGTTTGCATGTTCTCCACACACAAACCGATACATACACGCTTTGCACACTTAGATGTGGTGGGGGTTTTGTCTAAACTGAGGTCCCTCAATCACAATCATCAATGCACACACCAAACACATAGGCGCTCCGCGCGCCATTTCAAAGTCAAGAACCCCTCTGTGAGTTGATTTAAAAGGTGAAACAATGATTAACAAAAATACACACTTGTGTGTCATGAGCTGCTGCTCCCACTCTGACTGATGATGTCACGCACTCTGACACACACACACACAGGGTGTACCCCACCTCTCGCCCTTAGCTATCTGGGATAGGCTCCACCCGCCAGCCTGCACAGGAGCATTCATAGAAAATGAATGAATGTTATCTCAAGGAACAAAACAAAAGCAGCAAAGGTAGCAGTAATGACAACAGTCTTTGTCTTCACAGTTCTACTGACACTAATGACTAAGTCTGCAAGTGTGTGTGTGTGTGTGTGTGTGTGTGTGTGTGTGTGTGTGTGTGTGTGTGTGTGTGTGTGTGTGTGTGTGTGTGTGTGTGTGTGTTCTTCGGAGTCAGATCGGTCTCAAAATTCACAAATGCACACACAAATTCACAAATGCATAAAGGATTCACAAATGTATCAGATGTCTCTCCCACAGACATCTGATTGGCTACAGACATTTCCCTGTTGAAAAAAATGCATTTGTTAATCTACGTGCGTGAGGGGAGTCTGAAAAATACACACACAAATGCAGCGAGGTTCACAAATGAAAAGCAGCTCGTAAATGCACCGTATATTTGTGAATTTCTATTAAATATATTTAAAACAATAAACATTTGTGTGTGAATCAGGAATACGTTTGTGAATTTTGTTTTTCATTTGTGGATTTTGAGTCTGATCTGTGAGTGTTCTGCTTTTGTCTGACACAATGACGAAGCAGATATGAATCAAGAAAGACTCGTCATGTCACTGAGCTCCGTCTTTGAGCCTCAAAGAGGCTCACCATCCATCATATGATTGGTCCACAGGACGAAGCAGCAAGGTCACATCGAGGCTCAAATGTTCATACACCACAAACACTTCACCTCTCAGAAGTTACGACTTCATTCTACATAATGGTTTTTACACAAGAAACAACATTTCCCTGAAACCAGCATTCGTAGAGCTCTTAATTGCTCCCTAGATATTGCTTGGATTACAAGATCAACAATAACTTAATCTCTGTTCAGTCTATTGGACACATATAGATTTCTGAGAGCTTAACCAGGTTTTACACTCACACTCAGAGCACAGAGAGAAACTAAGAGGTGGAAAATGAAAAATACAAACTCCAAGGGCAGCACGTCTTTATCATGATCTTCTTGGAGCAATGTTAAATCCATATCAAGGTGCTATCTTCAACAGATCTTTTTAAATTTCAATAAATACTTCAACAGTTAATCACATGCATGAAACTATTATCCACTGTGATGGTAATAATATGCTAATCAGAAAGGAGCATTTCCAAAGGCCTTTAAAACTTCTGTCATTAAGCCTCTTCTAAAGAAGAGTAGTCTTGATGCCACAGTGCTGAACAACTATGGACTTGTATCAAACCTGCCATTCTGCCTCACACATTCTGCAACCTGCCATTCTTAGGAAAGTGTAGAAAAAGTTGTTCACCAACAGCTTACTGAATTTCTTCTGTCTAACAATACCTTTGATACTTTCCACTTAGGCTTTAGGCCCCACCACAGCACTGAGACAGCTCTGATCAAGGTGACAAATGATATCTGCCCGAATGGAACACAGATGCAGGCAGAATCTCAGTCTTAGTTCTGCTGGTCCTGAGCTCTGCCTTTGACTTAGCTGACCATGTGATCTTATTACAGAGGTTAGAAAACTGGACAGAAATCTCTGGTACTGCTTTGAACTGGTTCAAGTCCTATCACAAGAACAGGACCTACTTTTTTGAAGTTGGTAACTGTGTCTCAGACCAAATGGCTGTGACCTGTGGGGTTCCCCAGAGGTCAATCCTGGGACCCCTATTGTTCAATTTGTACAGCTATTAGGCCAGCTAATACACAACTATAATGTGTCCTACCATGACTATGCAGATGACACTCAGACCTATGTGTCACTGATGGCAGGAGAACATGGGCCTGTGGATTCACTCTGTCACTGAGTTGAACAGATCAGACTGAACAACCTCCTCCAGCTGAACTAAGACAAAACTGGAATCATTGCGTTATCAGTCACTTTGAAACACTCTCTCTAAATGTAAATAATCAGATTAGAAATCCAGGGCTAATACTGCACTCACCTGAATTTTCACAGCCACATTAAATCAATAACATCATCAACTTTTTACCATCTGAAAAACATCTCCAGATTGAGAGGAACACTGTCTAAACCTGACTTAGAGAGACTGATCCATGCGTTTGTCTCCAGCAGGTTAGATTACTGTAACGGCCTGCTCAGTGGGCTCTCTAAGCGAGCTGTAAGACAGCTGCAGTACATCCAGAATGCTGCTGCTCGAGTCCTGACCAGAACCAGGAAATACGACCATATCAGTCCAGAGGTGCGTCTCAAAGCGCCAAATGTCAATCCTTCCTACCTCCACTTGCGTCGTTCACTTGCGTCTTAGTCCCTCCCACCAGAGATGCATGGGAGAGATGCAAGGAAATGAAGAGAGGAGTCGAGGAGATTCGTTTTAAGAGCATTGAGACGTCCTCTCCTCAGGAGCGTCAAATGACGCGACATGTTTTGGTGATGACGGCATCAGCTGATAGCCGGTGGATCATCTGTCAGTCAGCTGTGTCTGTGTTTTGAACCTGTTTAACAAACACTTTCACATGAAGAAAACCTGACTTCTGTTTATTCTGTGTCCTGTTTAGAAACACACGGATCACTTTACCGCTAAAATGCTTCAATATTAGATTATTTATTAATTATTGATCCTTTATCTGGAGCATATCTGATGGTGAACCCTGAATTTTATTAATGTAACCTAGTTTATGATGTCTCAGGAACTCTGGATATTAGTTATTTATTAGATCTCAGGGAAAACAGAAATCCTGTTACTCTCAAACCTCACAGCTGTTTTTTTCTCTCAGACTTAAATTCTGTTCATAAAGAAAAACAGAATCAACAAGTAAATGAAGGAGAGAAATAACTGATCACTAATATTTATTTTCAGTCTTTTTTTATTGCACTCTATGAATTATTTTTCAGTACAGTTTTATAAACTCAGCAGTGATCCTCTGTTATATTGATTTTATGACGGCTTTCCTCAGTGTTTTGTGCTTTAAACTCACATCAGTCTTTTTTCTTTTCTTTTTTTCAGGATTGTCCTCTGGATACTGACTGTTTTCAGCTCCGTCTTTTCGCTCTTATTAAACTCTGGTGATCAGAAGTTTCAGAGTTTCAAGGCTGAGCTGCTGCAGCGTCCAATCAGTGAGTGATATCCCATATGGGGGCGTGTCTGTCGGTGAAAAGACTTCCGTAAAGGCAGCTCTTGTGTCTCCTCGATTATCGCTCCTCTGATCAACCTCCTCCCTCCTCTCTCCTCTCTCCTCCGGCCACAAGTAACGCTTTGGGACACCCTTCAATATGGCGCCTCAGAAAGTACTTCTGGTAACACGGAGGAGAGAGGAGAGAGGAGAGAGGAGACTGCATTTTGGCGCTTTGAGACACACCCCAGGTCTCAGGTCTGTGCACTTGCTTCCTGTGGCTCAGAGAATAGACTTTAAAAGCCTCTTCATGGTTTAGCACAAACAAACCTCTCTGACAGGTTAGAGCCATATGAACCAACTAAACAAACTGATTAAAAAATGAAATGAATGCATAATTTCAGATCTTAATTATGTTGTGATCAAAGCGTTGATGCCGACAGCGCCAGTGGTAAAACAACAAACAGAATGTAGCACTGACATGTCAATATCCAAAAACAAGAAAAGGGATGGTTTGTCATTTGTCTGGTTTAGCATCAACATTCTAGTCTTCTCTGCCACTCTCGAGAGCATACCTTTAATGATATTGTCAGCATGGTCTATTTGCTGTTCTGTAAAGGCTGTAGAATATGTAAATATGTAAATAAAATGCTAAATTAAATATGCTGTAAAAAAATCTTAATGCCCTTAACTTGTTGAATTCACACCGATATCAAACAAGAGTTGAATTTCAATATTTTTCAGATTAATAAAGAGAAAAACATTAATGTTATGATACAAATGCCAACAGTTCATTAATATTAGAGACATGACCGTCAGAGCGGTGTGACACTAATAAAATTAAAACAGTTTACTTTGAGAGAGAGTATGATACAAATGAATTGAAAATATCAGGATGTGTTTTTTGATGTTTTATGCTGGATCTTGACAGTGAAAAGAGAATAAATTTACAGTCTAAGGATTTCTACAGCAAAAAGAAGTACTTCCTGAGATATTTGGTGTCAGGCTGGACTAATGAGCTAATTATCAACAGCTGGGCTCAGTGGCTACTCAAAGCAGAGTCTGTCCTTGTTGTCAGGTTAAAATCTGCACATTGTTCTAACCCTGAACAAAGAACAGACCATTTCTCGAAGCGTACACAGCCAGATTACAGCACAAAACTTTATGTTTTTGTTCACTCTGGTTCTTTACGTACATACATACTTACTGCAGTGATTATTTTAGGTATTGTAGTATATTTCAAATTATCTTCTATTATAGAATTAAATCTCTGTTTCCTGTGTGCATAAAGTCTGATTTTAATCCAAGCACATGTGGGACCTCTCCCTCTCCTCTCTCTCTCTCTCTCTCTCTCTCTCTCTCTCTCTCTCTCTCTCTCTCTCTCAAACACTAAGAGATTAAAGCACTATCTGTCTTCTAATCTGATCTAACGGAATAAAGGAAATCTGGGAGATTTTCTGCATTTGAGTAGACATTATTGACTGGTGAGACCATTACCAGAGAGCAGGTCTATTGTGCCTTGTGAGGTTATGAACTATGTTTAATGAGAGCCAAGAATTGTGTATCCATAGTTCCCAAACAATACCCCAGAAAAGGGCAAAAAAAAAAACAGTCTTTGTAAAAGCTTTGCAGGAAAATGTTCCTCCCATTCATGGAGTAGCATGAGGCAACGTAACGTTCCCTTAGTGAATGTAAATATTTCAGGTTACATCATCCATCTGTGGCTTACAAGTTCTACATTACATCCACAAATGTCTCATTATATTCCTATTATTAGAACCTAAAAACTTTTAATTACCACAGTAATTACTTGCAGATTTGGAACTTCTGCTGTGAATACACTCCAGTTTGATTATCATCAAGTTCTCTGATAATTGCAGTCTTGACACTGTGCAGCACACGTTTATAGCAGCTAAGGGCCTACTGAGGTTTGCTGTACCCGTAAAGAACCAGGCTGGAGGCTTTGATAAACCTGTTGTGACGTAAAGAGACAACAGATGTGATTGTTTCACTCCGAGCTACATGATGTCCAGCAGTCAATCTGCAACATCAAACCACCTCCACCAGCCCTGCTGCCAGTCACAGCAAACATAGATCTGTGCTGGAGAGCAATTAGTAAAACATAAATAAAAATAGAATACAATGATTTGTTAACCCTGTTTAACCTATATTCAGCTGAATACACTACAAAGACAAGATATTTATTCTTCAAACTGATAAACTTTGGGTTTTTTTGCTGATATTCCCTCATTTTGAATTTGATTGCTGCAGCACGTTCCTAAAAAGCTGGTTCAGGCTCATGTTTCCACTGTGTTCCATCACCTTTCCTTTTAACAACACTCAATAAGTGTTTGTGAACTGAGGACACTAATTGTTGAAGCTTTGAAGGTGGAATTCTTTACCATTCTTGATTGATGAACAACTTCAGTTGATCAACAGTCTGGGGTCTCTGTTGTTGTATTTTGTGCTTCATAATGCTCCATACATTTTCGATGGGAGACAGGTCTGGACTGCAGGCAGGCCAGTCTAGTACCCGCACTCTTTTACTATGAAGCCACGCTGTTGTAACAGGTGCAGAATGTGTCTTGTCATTGTCTTGCTGAAATAAGCAGGGACGTCCCTGAAAAAGACGTGGCTTGGATGGCAGCATATGTTGCTCCAAAACCTGTATGTACCTTTCAGCATTAATGGAGCCTTCACAGATGGTCCAGTTAGCCATGCCATGGGCACTAACACACCCCCATACCATCACAGATGCTGGCTTTGAGACTTTGACCTGAGAACAATCCGGATCCACTTTGCCTCAGTCCATCTCAGATGAGCTCGGGTCCAGAGAAGCCGGCGGTGTTTCTGGGTGTTGTTGATATATGTCTTTGTCTTTGCATGGTAGAGTTTGAACTGTCACTTGTAGATGTAGTGATGAACTGTGTTAACTGACAATGGTTTTCTGAAGTCTTCCTGAGCCCACGTGGTAATATCCTTTACACAATGATGTTGGTTTTTAATGCAGTGCTGCCTGAGGGGTCAAAGGTCACGGTCATTCAGTGTTGGTTTTCAGCCTTGCTGCTTACGTGCAGAGATTTCTCCAGATTCTCTGAATCTTTTGATGATATTATGGACTGTAGATGATCAAATCCATCAATTCTTTGACATTGTATGTTGAGAAACATTGTTCTTAAACTGTTGGACTATTTGCTGACGCAGTTGTTCACAAAGTGGAATGCTCCTTTTATACCCAATCATGACACTCACCTGTTTCCAATAAACCTGTTCACCTGTGTTCAAAACAGGTGTTTTTCCTGCATTTATCAACTTTTTCAGTCTTTTGTTGACCCTGTCCCAGCTTTTTAGGAACGTGTTGCAGGTATCAAATTCAAAATGAGACAATATTTGCAAAATAAACAATAAAGTTTATCAGTTTGAACAATAAATATCTTGTATTTATAGTGCATTCAGTTGTATGGGTTAAACAGGATTTACAAATCATTGTTTTCTGCTTTTATTTACATTTTACACAACATCCCAACTTAATTGGAATTGGGCTTGTTCATTAGTCAGTGGATTTGTGGTTTACATCAATTGAAGTGTTCTTTTTCAAAGTCTTTTTTTTCCTCTCAGAATCACTTTCCCTCTATGTGTACAGTGACCTCTTTTAAAGTATGCTGTAGCATTGTACCAGAGTCCAAAGGATGAAGTGGATGGAGGTAAATGGAACCACTAATGAAAAAGCTTTAAAGTCCTCATGTAGTCTGAAGTAATGGTGGAGAGCATCTTAGCTTGGCTCCATGCATGTGTGTGTTGGTTTGTGTTTGTGTGTAGAGTCTCAAACCTCATATTGTTTAGATGCATACAGGAAAAAATAGAAAACATGGGTACTTCTTTCAGTAAAGAAATATCTTTTTTATGTTGGGAAAACTGTTAAATAAGCGGAATAAGTTTTTTTTTTTAAAAAAAAAGCCACATTTTTCTGCAATTCAGAGATGTTGCCATGTGAGGAGCAACGTTTGACCAAAGAAACATATGAATAAATACAGAAGAAGAATAGAAGCTCCTCTGAGTCAGAGAGGGGAAAAAGACAGGAACATATAAAAAAAAGTAAAAAGTGGTTAAATCATACAAACCAGGATTATTATGGTCTGTTATTACAAGAACAGCTGTACCAATATAAGTGGATGATTCTGTTTACAGTGGCTCTGCCCTGGTTTATTTCCTTTATTTTGTGACTCAACTGATTTGATTAAATTTATATTGACAGATAGGAGGAAACAAAATTTAATAGGACTTTAGAGATTACTGTCTTCCCCATGGAGCCTTAAACATCAAGTCTATGAAGGGAAAGAAAAATCTCTACAGCACAGAGTCAATTTGCCACAGCAGGGTTGCCGCACTCAATCTGCTCTTGCTGAGGATGTATTGGGAGGCGATGGACCCCCAGGCATAGGGATGTATAGGACCAACACCCCTGCTAAATAAGAGCACGAATTACACACACAGTGACAAATGTTTTTGGTTGTTTGATGTTTTTGTTGTCTCTTTTGGGTTTTCTTTTTGGCTGTTTTAAGATTCTGGGAGGTTAATGTGTCTCTTTTTAGCTGCTTGTGTCTATTAGGTCAATCTGTGTCTCTCTCAACTCAACTCAACTCAACTCAAACTTTATTTATAGAGCACATTTAAAACAACCTCAGTTGGCCAAACAAAAAGCAACACATAAGTCTAAAATGACCATATACATAAACATATATCTGTATATACATTAAAATGCACTAAAATACATCAAGATACATTAAAATACATATGCATATAAAACTAAATTAAAACTTAATAAAACACTGGGGTTGTTTTTTTCCCTTTGCGGCTGTGTTGCTCTATGTGGTTGTTTGGTTGTTGATTAATGAAAGAGCCACACAAGCTCAGACGTCACCCGGGCTGACAAGGTCTGAAACAGGTGTTAGGGAACCAGGGCACTCTGATGGCTACTGGAACAAGACATACATGGAGCAGGGTGGATAATAGGGTACTGCTGGAGTGCAACTCCACTAGCAACCCCAGTGAGAGAGGATACAAGCAGAGAATATGGGAGAAATGGATGCTATTCTATTCCTAGTAGCTCAGCAACTTATTCTTATGGATATTGGAGCACCATCGGAATTAAAGATCACAGAGGTGCAATGTGCCTCTACCAAGGTACAAATATGCTATGGCAAGGGGGTGCCAGGATGACTGGTCAGTGTGGGGGTGAATTCAGCATCACCCCCAACCAATGAGATTAGGTACCAAGCCCCAGTAGCAGAACAGCTCAACACAAGGGCAGCTGACCTGAAAGAGAAGACTGAGTCAACCTGGGGGAACTCAACTACCTCCTACTTGCTAAGGCTAAGAAAAGAAGTACCTTCAGAGTCTCTACTCGAGAATGTGAACACAGCACTGCTAACTATCCCTACCAAGAGCATTACTGAGATCAATCAGCTGATATATGCAGTGGCAACTGTCACCCTAGAGATGCTTGGCTACAAGATGAACAACAGAGGCCAGAAGTAGGGGAACCCTCCATAGAGAAGAATACTAGAGGCAAAAATACTGGCGACAAAGAAAGAAGTTAGCCTTCTATCAGAAAAAGGTGGGATGGGGAAGAACAAAGTACCCAAGAAGTACAACCAGATGTCCACAGCTGAGGCACTGGAGACTGCTAAGTGAAGGCTCACAGCCCTGGCTACCCACCTGAAGAGGTACAGTAGAGAAGCAGAGGCCAAGAGAATAAACAAGATGTTCTCTGACAACCCAGCCAAGGTAAATGGACAGTACTTATATCGCGCTTTTCTAGTCCGTCTGACCACTCAAAGCGCTGGTGTCATTCACTATCATTTTATAAACCAGTACATTTTTATGCAGTTTCCCAAAGTTATCAGTGCAGCGGCTGTGCTGATGTTCTCTGCATCCCCACCATATAAAAATGTGCTGACTGCAACAAACTGCACAGTTTGAGTGACAGTCAGTGCACGGCTGATCGGGTCTTATTGGCGATGAATGACCTGATCAGCTGTTGCAAATAAACAATGCCTTGGTAACTGAAACGGTAACACTCATACAAAAACATAATCAGAAATTAAATTATCATAGATCAGTCTTTTCCTAGGACATGAAGCAAAGATTATTATTGTTCCTAAATCCTAAATCGGCTGAGTCTCTCAGCAAGAGAGCTGCCCTTTTTCTTTTTTTGGTGGGGTAGGGGGGTCTTTGGATCCAGCTTCTTGAAAAAAATCTGCATTGGAGCAAATTAGTACGCTTAAAATAAACAAGGTTCATTCCTGATAAAATGTAATGAATCTATGTCATTAGGCTACGATGTTACAGCAAATGCTCACATTTAACTTATTTGTCTAGGCTATAGCCTTAAACATATTCCTCGCTTCCACATTTAATTTGTCCACAGCTGCTCATCTCCTTGACTGCAGCCAAGGTGTTGGATTTCACAGTTGAACATTTTTTTTTATTATTTTTTAAACTCCTCTTGAATTGTTTGCTGCTCTGTTTGTGTGAAGAATGTCGCTCGCCATGAATAATGACCATGATTATGACAGACAATTCTGTGATCAACACTGCTCCCTTTTCAGGTAGAACAGGCACGCCCAATTATCCTGATCCCTCATGTCTGGATCCAATTAATGAGACTGATTCAGTGCAATTCAGCCTTGAAGGAACAGACTAAGACAGCCTTCAATCATCCCGTTAATTCAGTCTGGCTACATTAGCTTGGATTATTTGACCCATGTACTAGGAACAGGGCGCTGCTTCCAGCTCAAACTATATGAAGATTCTTTATTTCTTGGTGAGGGCAAAAAGTTTTGGGGGGGTTTTGTTTAACATAATGTTTAAAAGTCTTCTGTGCTCTCTTGAACACCCACCCCCAAGTGTAACTGGACTAGTTGTTTTTAATGCTAAGAACTGAGTGGACTCATACTCCAGGATTTGGGCTTTTATGTGTAGCCGCCAGTAGAAAACTTAAGTCTTCACCTCAAGCCTCTGTTTCCCTCTGAAGAGTCAGCTCTGTCAACTTTTCTCCCCAGGGCCACTTCTTGTGACTGTGCCTCTCTCTGAGATGATTTCATGCAGACTTGTAAAAAAACAAAACCTTTTGAAATGTATACTGTGTTGCTGGCAGGGCTCTGCACACAGATATCTACATGACAACAGTGCCACTCCTTCTACTAAAGCTGCCTTGTAAAATATTCAGCTCAGGAAATTCAAAAGCAAAGGTGCATTGCTTCAGGAGGGAGACTTCCATCAGGTCTCTTCAGCCTTACGGAGAAATGTCACAGAGTGTTTGGTCCAGTCTAGACCTTGATCGTATGGAGTTTTATTTACAACTTTGGCTCACACCAATACCCAAGACACCACACTTTGTGTGACAGACTAAAATTACTATTCCAAACACACCTCCACCTCTGAGCTGGGCCTCACAGGTTACAGGACAGGAACAGAGGTTCAACACCTGCTGCACCGCTGAAAAAACATCAGCTGGAACGCTCATTACTGGGTTTGCATAATTACTCCATTATGTGAGTACTTGTTAATATCATTACCATGGAGCAGTCGCTGCTTTACATTCAAAAGTGGGCTTGTAAATGATTTGATGCTGTGCATGCATGAGTCAGACTCCCGCCTGTGTCATTTGCTGAGGCACTTTGAAAGTTCAGCGTCCTCATCGGTTGCAGGTTGTTCTCTGTTCTGAATCCACAGCACAAATTAATCTGAGGCGATCATTAACACTTCACTCTATGCAAACATGTTCTTTGGAAGAGGCCGCTCAAACCAGACTTACCCAAATCTATCCCATCTGCATTTAATAGCTCCAATTAAATGAAATAATCCTCAGTCGTTTCCTCTGAAACTGTGGTCATTAATCCAGAAAAGGCTGTGATACCAGGCATTGAGTTTTGATGAGGAGAAATGCTGTATTTGCTGTCAGAAACAGATGGTGGTTTATGGTCCAGATAAGAAGATGTGTTCAGAAGGTACGAACACTGAACAAGAGTTATTAAAGGACCTATCTTTATGGAAATAACTGTCTTAATATCCTCCATAGTTTTTCATACTTTCAATACTGTTTAAGCTAAGATAGACTTTATTAACCCTGGGAGATATTTGTCATTGACATAAGTGCAGTGCTGCTCACAAACAATACTTTCATCAGTTTAAGAAAATGTATAAGAATAGAGTTATTAGACTGTATGAAATCAGTTAGCTGATTTTCTGTCTTACTTCTAACCTCACAGGATGTGTAGACTGTACTGCTAGATTTGTTTATGTCAACACTGTTCATTGATTGCATTTGGACAGACCATCCAAACATTTCTTGTTTTGTGTAAGGGGCAGGCAAAATAAGATATTCTTCTCCCTGCTCCTTTTCGTATGTGAGAAAAAGTTGAGTTTTGTTTTCCTCTATTTGTTTGGAGGGCTTCTGACATATACGGAACAAATAAATGAAATGAAAAAAAAAACACAATCAATCAATACAGTTGTTCATCACTCTTCATCATACCAATGTTACAATCACATGCCCATTGTCGAATAAAAAAAGCCATGTCACTGTGTCAATGACAACACAATACCAATGAATACAATTAAACACCAATATGGTTGTAAAAAAGCAATGTCATTTAAGTTAAAACAAGAGTGAGACAACCCTCACACAAGAGAATTATGTTAGTGCAGACTGTTGAGTAGGAAAGCTTAAATCGACTACTTTTATATCTACCAGCTCTGAACTGTCTTCCAGAGGGCAACAGATCACATTCAGAACAGAGAACATGAGAAGAATCCCTCAAGGTTTTTTGTTGACAACAATATTTCCAAAGATAGTTTGAAGGGACAGGTCATTTTTCTTACCAATCACTTTCATGGCACATTTAAACATTCTATCAATCTCCCATTTACAATAAGCAGATAGAGAGCCGAACCAGGCTGTCATCCCATATCTGATCAGACTTCCCAGAACAGAATTATAGACAGTCAGCATTACACTCGTACTTACACCAAACAATCTGAGTCTATGGAGAAAATGCAGTCTTTGGGCCAGTTTGGCACACAAGAAATCAACATGAACATTCCACTTTAATAAGTTATCCATCTGAATGCCCAAATACTTAAACGAGTCCACCTGCTCAATGAGCCTATCACTGATTAAAACAGGGTCACGTGATCTAACTGCCCTGGGGTCAAATATCATCTCTTTAGTTTTGTTTGTGTTCAGTATGAGATAATGGTTCTCACACGAAGCCTGACATGAGACAACCTCACTGATGCAGACAGAAGGGCAAACATCAGGATACAAAAGACTCAGAATAAGTGTGTCATCTGAACATTTTATGACAAAAAGTTATCTTGATTATCGCATCTGCAGTTGTTTTTAAAAAGTATGAATAAGAGAGGATCACTCACAGCTCCTTGTGGTACTCCTGTACTACATGATTTATCAGTAGAGAGTGTACCATTTACAATGACTTGTTGAGACCTGTCTGCCAAGAGGACAGGTCACACCATCTGATAAGGACAGGATTTACCTGTAGATTGAGGAGCTTCTCAGCAAGCAGATTCTACACATTTTGCATGTCATTATGGTCATTATTAACTTGAAACACTAGTTTTTGACAAGGGCTAAACTAAAAAAAATTATGAGGCTATCATACCTATTAAGAGAAATTTGCCTTAGAAATCTCCTGAAATTTGTTTTAGTGTTGCTCTTTAAGAAACTTCCTAAAGCTGAAGGCTCATGGTTGACCTACTAATTTAAAAGCAACTCTCAGGTAAAAAAAAAAAAAAAAAAAGTCAATTTATTCACAACAGCTAAACAACAGATAACAGAGTCTGCAGATAAACGATGTCAACTGGTTTGTTGAGTGGGGCTAACATTAGCATAGCTAGCACTGCAAGCTACAGTCCCCTTCAAAGGTTTAAGTCCCCATGTCTGTTAGACATAAAGCGATAAATTGAAATAAAAATTCCTGCTTGGAACATTCCACAGGTGAACAGATTCATTGCAAACAGGTGAGTGTCATGATTGGGTATAGAAATGAGCATCACTGAAGGCTCAGTTCTTGACAAGCAGGGATGGGGCGAGGTCCACCACTTTGTAAACAACTGTGTGAGCAAATAGTCCAGCACTTTAAGAACAATGTTTCTCAACATACAATTGTAAAGAATTAATGGATTTGATCATCTACAGTCCATAATATCATCAAAAGATTCAGAGAATCTGGAGAAATCTCTGCACGTAAGCAGCAAGGCTGAAAACCAACACTGACTGATTCTCAGCCCTTGAAAAAACACAGTTTCTCACTCATGTAGGTTTAATAGAGTTAAAACAATGCCACCATCCTTACCACATCACCCTAATTTTCTAGATCAAATACTGGCCAACCATGCCATCTAACCTGATGTTTTCTGTTACCTGTGCTGGTTTCTATCTGACTAGTAGAGCAGCACAGCATTATGGCTGTAGTCATTAACTGGAGCTACAGCCCCACATAGTGGCAGGTTTCTGCACTACAGTTTAGACAACATTTAATTCAAGCCCCACAATGAAATAGATATTAACAAATGATTTAACTCACCTGAAATTATACTTCCAGATATTTCCAGGGTAGGGTTCATGTGTTATTTGTAAATAATCCTATTTTTTTTAGCCCTAGCACCAGCTTTTTCAAGAAGACAGGTGAGCGGGTCCGCTAGAAACATTCAGGAAAACTTTCTATTAGGAAAAATCGGGTAAAGTTTAGAGTAAGAGAGTCAACATTTACCTTGCTCACACGTCTCTGCTCTTATTATCAGAGACACCTGACACTGGCTGAGAAAAAGCTGAGGTCATATTGTGGTGTCACCTGTAACACAGAAAGCCAGGTTGTCCTTCAGTCTTTAACCGGAGTGGCTTTACAATTTACAGCTCTGAGATTCTTTAAGTTGCATCTAAACACAGAGTTACATAATACTCGAGAGACGTAGGTATGAGTTCCTAAAGGACTCATGGTGAAGAAATCCATGAACAAATGCAGGAAGAGGATGAGACTGAGTGAGCTGATTAAACCTGAATCCGCCTCAGCTCATGCAGCGTAACCTTCAGTCTGCTCCATCATGCAGCCTCCTCCCTCATGTGTTATAATGTCAGAGTGAAAAGTCTGAAGCCTGTCAGATTCCTGCCTAATTGCTCTCCTTGTTTTGTAACGGCTGGCTTAGCTCGCACACTTAACGGGAGCAGCATTGGGCCTCTGCAGAGTCTTCTTAATTAGGGTCCAGGACCAGCGTCAGCACTCAGCTGCTGCTGCCTGGAATAATAAGTCTCTTTCTCTCTGAGCTAAGGTCACTCTGCGCACGGACAAGTGGACCCTCTCCTCCTCCTCTTCCTCATCTCTAGAGAGATTGAATCCATTTTATTTTCCCAGCTGCTCAGAGAGGTTTCTCATATAAATCTTACTCTGCTGTAGAAAGGCAGCGAGCTGGCTTAAAGATGGGATCAATGGAGTCTTTTCACAACTGCTGTTAATTGGCTGTGCTATGGCACAATAATACACAATAGGATGCTCTTTTTGTGCGGGATGCACCCATGCCAGCGTGTTTTCTGATTTCACATGTGTGCCTGAGCTGTCTTGACAACCAGCAACCAGTTAACAATGGCAGGTACATTCATTAGCACACAGAGCGTAACAGAGCCCCTCAGAGCGCAGGAGGAACTCCCTACACATGCTAACACAAGCAACACAACCTGTTTATTTTCTGCTGGGACGCCCTCTGAGGTACATAAGGAATAAGTTCAAAGTGGTGTGTTTATGTGAAAGTTTGTCCTCAGGGTGCTAAGAGATTTTGCCACCTCTGCTCCACGGTGTGATTTTCAGCCAAGCTGTTACCCAGAACGAGAGGAAATTACCCACACAGCAGCCACTCCTCCCCTCCGGGCTGCTCATGCCTCTCCTGTTGATGTTGGCATGCAGATAAATGAGGCTACGCACCCCCACAAGTCCAACACTGTCATTAGGAGCGAACACTGCTAGGTGACAAAAGTGGAGCTGAATAAGTGTTTGTGTTTGCTGCTGTGTGGGTGTGTTTGAATGTCGACTGCTGACTGCACATATTGTTGGAGGGAGCCGAGGACCTGGAGCCATCTGGGGACAACTCAGCGCCTCGTTTCACTGAAGATGAAACACAAGTTGACGTCTTGGAATGAGCTGAATTTAAATGCGACATTGGTTCAACAAACAAGATCTCACCGAGAATCAGAATCTATGAACGCCTTATTACAGCTATAGTTAAATACATTGTCTGATCCATCCATCCATCCTTCCATCCATCCATCCATCCATCCATCCATCCATCCATCCATCCATCAGCAAAGAGACCAGTAGCTCTTGTCCTCAGCCACTTCCATTTCTCGTCCAGCTGAAAGATAGAATCTCTCCATCGTGTTTCCTCCCAGCTGGTCATGCCCAAAACACCTCCCCGGGGAGGCATCTGGGAGGCATTCTCACCAGATGACGGAACCACCTCCTCTGGTTCCTCTGGATGTGGAGGAGCAGCGGCTCTACTCCGAGGCTCTCCTGGATGTCTGAGCTCTGAACCTTATCTCTAAGGCTGAGCCCAGACACCCTGAGCAGAAAAATCAGTTCAGAAGCTTGTATTCGTGATCTTGTCCTTTCGGTCATGAACCAAAGATCATGACCTTCTAGCTCAATTCCCTCTTCACCACAATGGTGTGGTGTTGGCTTATCTATGTTACCAAAGGCAATAGGCAGTCTAAATATATCACATCAAATTTATTTCCCTCTCTACATGCAAACTAAAGTGGTTTTCAAGAAAGGGCTCACTAATCAGGAATGATCTGCTGATGTGTCACCTGCAACCTGCTAAATCTGCTTCTTTTGAACAAGTTCAAACTTTAAAACTTTGGTTATACCATGTTTCAAACACAACACGCCAAGTTAAAAATAATAAAAAAAAAGAAGTAAAAATCTGACTGAAGAAAATAAAGTCTATAAACACAGAAATACCGCATCCAGCTAATTTACAGTTGGGTCATTTGTGCTACATTTAATTGACCAAACCTTCAAATTTCAGTGGTGTTGAAGTGTTTAATGTTCTGATTTTTATGTTGGTTTTGACCATTTAAAATATTCTCTAGAAGTTCATAGTCTGAGGCCGCTCAGGATCTGCTGACATTTAGTTTGCATGGGTCTTTTAATACAAAGTTTCATTCCTTTTCTGAGTGTGAATGTGTATTCATGTTTGTGTTTACATTCAGTCCAGACCTGCAGGAGTACCTCTGTTCTGCTCAGCTCTCATGGCCAGTTGTTGTTTTTCATATTTCAGGTTTAGATGCTGTTAAAGCTAAGCGACGTCAAGCTGCCGAGCAGCAGCAGCAGCAGAAAACAAATCTCTCCCTGCTCTCCTCTCTCTCCCTGGCTTCTGTTAACGTCAATCACAGGACCAGACAGAGGCCTCCACTGGGCTGCCAAGCACACTCTCTCTCCACGCTGATCAGTGACAATTCAGACAAAAACCTCCTCAGCACATAATTGGAAATCAGAGAAGACTAAGTGATGCTGTCAGATAAAAACCAGTGACCACTGAGACATGTGACATTAAATGTGAAATGAAATCATTAGTTACGCTTAAGCGGCTCCATGCACAGGCTGCAAACGAAACTATAAAAAGGGCAGAGATGTGATCTAAGAAATATTTCTACCTTTAAGTCTCCTTCTGTGAAGAATGCCATGAATCCACCAGGATGATTCAAACAAACACGACTGCTCAGGGGGAAATAAATAATTTCCACTTTGGAACTGAGGACAGGAATGAATCCTGATTTCAAAGGTACATTGAAAGACAACAACCACACATAAGGGTAAATGACACCAAAATAAGTCATTGAGGCACTTCTTTTATTCACTGAGGAGCCACCCATAGAGCCGACGGAGGAATTAACAATTAAAAACAAGAGCGTTTAAAAGGTGAGGAGTTAAATATTCCACCCTGCCTCTTCTTCCAGGAGCAGAAGCTGAGAAATGTCATCAGTATACTAATCAATGTTACACTGTTTCTGGATGCCTGGTCAATACACTTTTTTAATTAACCTTTACGAGCTCAGTCGACCACACACTTTTTTCCTTTATGTTAATTCTATCAGCTATGTGGTCATTACAGGCAGACTCTTCCAAAGCCAGTCAGTGTCGTCATGTTTGCACTGATTCTTGATGATTTATGGTAATAACAGCTGTCTATGAAACCATTGAGGACTTTTATTGAATTAATTCCAAAAGCAAGATGGTAAAATTCCCCCTCTCCTCTTTATTTGTGAATATGTTCAGTTTAGATTAAGAAAGATCAAATGTTGATGTCTCTGCTTCTTAGAGGAGATTATCCCTTCTCACAGAGTACTCTGTTTTTGAGAGCTCCCTAAGGAGCATAGCTTTACTACCAAAGCTAACAGAGTTGCTAACAACCGTCATTTCTTCAAACTTCTCATTAACTTCTGGTTAAACTCCAAAGGTGGAAACTATTGGCCCTAAAAGCTGCTAAAACAACAGTGGTTGTAATAAAAAAGTGAAACGTGTGTCATTTCCATCTCAGACACCGGGCTGTGAGTAGTGCTAAAACAGCCGTCTACTAAACTACAGCACAAACTAACAAAGTTTACTTGTTAACTGTGTAACTGTTGATACATACCTTATCAACCTTTATTAAAAGTTCTCAGAGAAATCATTGAGGGCGACCCTCTTTTACACTGATGCTGAGAGAACACACAAAATAAATAAACAAACAGCAGTCAAAAAAATGATACAGCTACAACAGGAATGAGTAAAAACAATAAAAACAATGAGAATATCAACATAAAGTAATTAAAAGGCCAAGAATAACTCCCATGGTTACCCAACAATTCAAATCAAATCAAATAGTTACAATCAGGTAATGGACGGTTAAGAATAATATTTCCAAAATGACCATATGGAATAAAAGTGCTCAAGCTCAAGTCACATTGCAGAGTGTTTTGGGTTTGCAGCACTGATGCTAGCATTGAAAGCGGTTTCTCCAGGTCAGTCCTGTATGAAGAACCTGGAGAACTAGCAATTTGCTATAGTGGGTTGAAAATGAACCAGGGATTAGATATAACAGAGAGGTGATGTATGATGGTAGCTTTCCAGTAAGTGCTTTATAGATGAATAGAAAGCAGTGGTTATTGCGTCTTTCAGTAAGAGAGGACCAGCCAGCTTTTTCAAATAAAATGCAATGATGAGTCATGTAGCTGTCACTGGTAAAAATTGTAGAGCAGAGTGATAGAAAGCATCCAAGGGCTTTAGTGTAGTCACAGATACATTTCTATAGACTACGTCACCGTAATCCAAAACTGACAGGAAAGCAGCTTCAATAATCCTTTTCCAACAGAACATGGGGAAACTTGATCTATTCTAGTAAAGGAAGTCCATCTTCTGTTGTAGCTTGAAGATTAGGTTTCACATCTGATATTTAAATGTTAGTTTGCAGTCTAATCAGACACCAATATATTTGTATTCACTAACACACTCAATATTGGAACCAAACAGGGTGGTAATATGAAGGTTTTCATTACTATCCCTCGCTCTGTTAAAAACCACACACATTTGGTTTCTGAACATTTTAAACCAGTTTAATGTCCTTAAGTACAACTTGGACAACAACAAAGGAGCACAGCAGGTTCTCCTTGGCAAGCTGAGCAGAGCTATCAAAACAATACAATATTGTATCACTCACTTTGTATAAGTGAGCATGTGAATAACCGGTGGATACACGTGGAATAATGTTATTGATAAAAACTTTTAAAAGAAATGGCCCTAAAATTGAACCTTGTGGAACACCCTTAGTGATTGGGACAAAATTAGAGTGAATGGATCTTTGAACTGACAACAAGAGACAGCTAAAATACAGCCCAAACTTAAGGTTAGTGTTCCTCTTATTAAATGACAAGTTTCATTTTATTGCTCCGTTATAAGTGTTGTTAAAGAACAACAACCTCAGAAGTTTTTAGGTTGTGACTTGAGTTAAAACTGATAGCAAAAAAAAAAAAAAAAAAAAAAAATTGAGTGGCAAAATTTCATCAGATCTGTATCAATACTCTGAACTCTGTCTTCATCTGTATATTATTATCTGTAGAATAAACTTATATACACAGTATCAATATTCATTTGGAGCATCTCATTAACCCTTCCATACATTGCCAATAATTTGCATAATTCTGTCCATTACCTTTAATTACCTTTAAATACAAATTAACATTTTTAAAGTTATTTTTAGGCATGCTTGCATTATTTAATATGTCTTTTGAAGAAATTTGGGGAGTAGAGAGCAGTGTTGCCAACGTCTCAGTCAGGAAAGTAGCGATCCTTAAAGTCCCTAAATGACATCATCTTAATCACATGACTGCAAATGGTCAGGAGCCTCTGTATATGGGACATTTGAACCCCTGAAGTGATTTCCCAGAGAGCTTTTAGAACAGAGACACTTTTTACTCTCAGAAATATCTGCACAGTTAAGTTATCCTGTCACTACAAGCCATGAGGAGCTACAGTGATTACAGCTGGGTGAAGTGTTTTACTGAAATGTTGTGCTGCATGAGCCTCCAGAGCAGCTAAAGCTTGTTGGCATTGATTTTTAAATTAGGGTGTTATATTGGAGAGATACAGAAAGTTCTTTCAAAAGATACACTTTCTCTTTTTTGTCTCAGAAATTGTTTGTGGAGAGCGCTGTGTGTTTGATAATACTAATGCTTCCTTTTTTACCACTATGCAGATAAAGTTCAACATCACTGTTTTATACAACATGCGGACTGGGCCACAGCCACAGCACTTACTTGGACACCAGGGAGAAGGCGTCGGCGCACACAGCCGGACATGGCACCAGTTTGATCATCACATGCTCAGCTGCAGCCTGGAAATGAGCCCGAGCTACCTTCTCCAGGACTGAGGCCAGGGTGTCCACATCACCAGCCTTTGTGCTGGGGTCCCCACCTGCAGTGTCCAGGATGTTTCCACCATGCACCACAAGCAGCAGCACATGGGTCTTACATTTCCTCTGGTTTTGGGAGAGATTGAAAAAAAAACCCCACTAAGTCTGAGTGTGGGGGAAAAGAGACTCAAGGAAAGAAGAGGAAGCAGTTTGTTACAGCAGTGAGAAGACAAATATCAAAGTACCTCTCTGTCCTCCAGGCCTTCAGCGCTGCTCTGTGGGGCACAATGTGAACCGCCAAGCTGGTACAGACCCTCTGTGAGGAGAGAGGAAAGAAAAGGGCAGGAGGGAAGGAAAGAGAGAGGGAAAGAGGAAGACAGGGAGAGAGGGATGAAGTGAAATACAAAGGGTCACTGCAGGAGCCACTTATCTGAGCAGTTACAATAAAAGAGGGATAAATGGATATTGATGTGTGAATATGGTCAATATAACTAATGCCTCTTCATCACTCTTCATTCCTGCTCCAAACTAGGTGATGGGTTGCTGCACCCTAAGGCTAAAATGGTCCAAACATGAGATTCAGAGTCAATGGTGAAGGTAAACAGCAGGACAGAGGTTGTTTTCCTCCTTTAGCATCACAAAATGACTTCAGTTAAATTGTCTGTCAGGACTGTCTGTTTGATGTGGATCACAGCGACATCTTTTGACTGGAATCGTGCGCACACTGTGGTGATGACATGACTCTTAACAAGATGTGTTTGCTTTGGAAATGAATGGAGATCAGATCTTCTTTTTAACACTACTTTTCTTTGTTAATGACGACTTTTTACTGGATACGTGATGAGGTAAGGTATTTATCAACAGTTACACAGAGCTGCTGTTTGAAACATGACAACAAAGCGATGCTCTGAGACGTATCTGTAGACTAACATGTGACATCAGTGAATCCTTATGTCCTGCTCATCTACCAATCAGAGCTAACGTAACCTCACTCTTCATTTTATTGACAGACTCTCAAGTTTGATCAGATCACTGCAGAATAACTGCTGCATGTGGGTTGGAATCAACATTATTACAAACAGAATAGGTTGTGTTTTAGCCTAAAGCTCATGTTCTAGCCATTAGCCTGTCTTTTAGCCTCTTAGCCTGTATTTAAGCCTTTAGCTCAAGTTTGGCTTTTGCTCATGTTTTAGCCTTTAGCTCATGTTTTAGCCTTTAGCCTGTGCTCTATCACTCTCCTGTTTATCTCTCTTCTTCTTGTCCTTTTTATGTCTGACAGTTCAGACATCTACTAAATTAATCACAGAAATCATTTTCAGCAGAGAAAAACACAGATCTCTCTTCTCACTGATTAACTTCATCAGCTGGTGTGGTGTTGTCACAGAGACTTCAACGTGCTGTAAATCAATCCAGTCCTGTTTGACCTGATCAGGAAGCTAAGAAGCAGCATTTAGAAATAATCTTTATTGGTGCTGATAATCTCATTTTAAGTTGTGGTTTACGATCAGACAGATATCTAGAAGAGAGACTTTTTCAAGATCACTTAGAAAGTCCTCACAGAGACTTTGAAGCAGAAAAACAACAGATCTGTTTTCATTTCTATCCCAACATAAAGACTAGAAGCATCTCTCCCTCTTTCCGTGTGATGCAGGATACCATGGGAACCTGGCCAAACTCATCACATAGCCCAGAAGTTTCTCTGGGCTTTCGCCCGTCTCTCTTACTGTTTTTCTTTTTCTCAAGCTCTGTGTGCAGATCGCTCCCTCACTCATTGTTTATTTGGCCTCCTGGTCTGGGACTGACTGTCATGGTAGGCTCTCACAGACACACAAACACAACACACACACACACACACACACACACACACACACACACACACACACACACACACACACACACACACACACACACACACACACACACACACACACTCCTCTCCCCTTCACTTGGTTCCCAGTCCACAGCTTGCCTCTGGCTGCCTGCTTGTCTAGCACAACTCAGCACACACAGGGGACTCAGCACACTGAACTATTTTGGTCACAGAGTAACAGGAAATCAATGCAGTGAGGTTTCGCTTTTTCTGAAGGAGGAAAAGTTCTGCCGAAACCTTGTGGAGTAGTTTAAAGAGCAAACACTGCAGGCAAAAGCAAACACTGTGTGGTTTGGCCAGGAGGCTGGAAAACTCTACCTGGTTTGATGTAAAGTCAGGCTCCAATGAGCAGTCCTGAAAAATTCTGACATTTACTGAACGTTGTTTTTCTCACATGCCTCCTGCAGCATGAAGTTTTCCCTGTTCAACGGAAGCCTGAAGAGACAAGACATGATGTGAACAGAACTCTGTTGATGATGATTTGATGAAGGTGAGGGCAGAAAAATCCCAGGTAAAGTATGGGTGAAATTCAGGATGTTTACAGGATCCCAGTGCAAATGTAAAACAGTAAGTAAGACCAATTCCTTTTTTTATTATTATTATTATTCATTCACTATAGAGCTTCAGCTCTACCTTTTGAGTGGTTGGTCAATGAGCAGTTGCTTATTTTTCTTTTGAAATCTACCAGACATTTCCTAAGTGAAGTTTCCCATTCTCATAAAATTTTGCTTTTCCCTTCATTTCTGCATTTTCAGGAGAAAATCTTTGGATTTTGAAAGTTTGAGTTGTTTTGGATGAGCTTCCTCCTTGTTTGGTATCCCAGTTGTTCTTTCCATTCTTATTTTTATGATTCAAGATCCAAGAAGCTTTATTGTCATACTGACACACATTTACGCATGGGTAGCAGGAAATTTTACTCTCAAGGTCCTGTTTAAGCCCGATAAATAGCAAAAGGACAACATATAAAAATAAGATAAGGAGAGAAGCAAGTAAAAAATATAAACCTGCCACTTTGAACAAACATGTTCAGGTTCACAGGTGTCTGGAGCCTATCCCAGCTGACTTAGGGTGAGAGCAGGTACACCTTAGAATGGTCTCCAGCCAATCACAGGGCTGACACACAGAGACGGACAACCTTTCACACTCACACTCACACCTACGGGCAATTTAGAATCACCACTTAACCTGATGAGCAACCTAAAGAGAACCCACGCATGCAGGCTAACAACACACAGAAAGGCCACTAGGAGAACCAGGGTTCAAACTGGTGACCGTCTTGCTGTGAGGCTGCACCACTAATCACTGTTCCACCATGCAGCCCACATTTGGCTAAAATAAAAATATGAAATATAAAAAGTGAACTAAGGCAGCCAAATTTAGCACTGCTAAATCTGTTTTGTGGTCGTTCACCTTCTGAGCTGTCTTGAGCGTGAATTTTAATGTTTCTTTGATTAGTCTATAATAGGGGTGGGCAACTAAGTTTTTACAAAGGGCCACATAAGAAACCTGAATTACTCTATGTCAGAGGGCTGCATCAAAAGTAACATGAACATAATTGTGCTCAGGATAACATTTTTCCCTTTGGAAAATGCACTGACTTATATTTTGATTAGCTGCGACTGTTAACCAGAAGAATAAGGACATTCTGTAAATACATGAAATTGTGGTATAGGTCAAATAGGAAAATACTCCTATAAAAGTCATAGACAGAAACAAAAAAAAACAAAAACATTTGTGTTGTATTTTATTATTAGCTTGTTAGTCTCCACAAACATTGGAAAACTTTTTAACAACTTTAAACAAACAAAACAATAAATAAATAGACATACAATTATCAATGAGTTAAATGTTTTTCACTTCATTTAACTTCTTTAGTGAGAAAATCTAGTCTTTCTTGGGCTTGAACAAGCACCTGGATGAATCTGGATGAATTTCTGAGGTGGCTGAGCTGAGGGCAGCTGAGAGGTGATCATCAGTCAGTATGTTTACATGCAGCATGAGAAATCAGACTATGAGATTAGTCAGACCAAGAAGGGACTGAGTATAGCTGATCAACACATGTAGATTATGAGATCATTATAGGACTGCAGGTGGATTCGGCAGGACTAAGCAGGTCCCAGTACCCCTCTGTGTTCAGCGCGAAAAAAAATTTCATCTGGAAGTGATGTAGGATCTGTATTTGGATTTGATGGATTTTATCACTTGTCCCTTTTCACGTGCAGAGCTCATGCCCAGAGAGGTGTCCATACAAAAGTAATGCAGATGTCACGCTTTTCAAAATAAAAGCAACAGAGGTGTATTGCATGTGCAACACTTTTTTTTTTCATTTATATTCTTATTTATAACTGACCTCAGGAGGGCCACACAGGGATGCTCAAAGGGCCAGATGTGGCCCACGGGTTGCATTTTTCCCATGTCTGATCTATACTGTTTCCAGTTTTATTTTGTTGGATCATCCCCAGTATGTGGAGACTGGCTTTACATGCTGAGTTTTCTTGTTTTGTTGATTGTGTGCCCCATCCTGTGTCTGGTTGATTTTCTGTGTTAAAACTTTATTTTTAGTTAGACATGTCTTTTTGACAAGTCTTTTTTCAGTCTGTATTTTGGGTCCTAATTTTAGTGTACTTTCAAAACTTGACAGAAGAAGAACTGCGATATTTCTGTTTCAAAGGCCTTATTTACTGCTTTGTCAACACAGAGTCAAGTTACACCCCTCATTCTTGTCTATCTTTTGCTATAAAATACCCAACACCTCTGCCACCCTTTGTGTTAAATATAACCATCAGGATAAGAGATCTATACAAATTTTTCAAAATACTGAAATATTACAGCAACATTGGGTCGTTGTTTATCATCATAAACCCTTACTTTCTGTCAAAGAGTGGCCGTGTCGGGCAGAAATATTTCACAGAATTGCAATCATTGTTTTTATTACCCCCCCCACCCCCGACATTCAGAGCTCACATTAAACTTCAAAACCACAGGTAAACTAAGCCTCTTCAAACATTTAACCCTTAACCAAAACATGAGGAAACCTCTCCCAGTAGCTCCAAACTCATCTTATTTTAATGTTGTTTTTTATTATCTGACTAAAAGACATACCAAACAGGTTAAGATACCTTTTACTCATTAAGCTGTGTGCATCACCAGGAATAAACCAGCAGTTTATAAGGTCAATCAATCAATCCATCAATCAATCAATCTTTATTTATATAGCGCCAGTTCATAACAAACATTATCTCAGGACGCTTTCCAAAAGCGTTAACAGGTCTAGACCTGTACATGATAATGACTTTTATTAACAGAGGCCCAACATCAAGACAAGTTAAGAAGTCTGATCTCATCTTAACCCACCATGAGTACAGACCTTTACAGCATTTAGCAAGTTACGATGGAGAGGGAAAAAGACAAAAAGAGAGAGAGACAGACAGACAGACAGACAGACAGACAGACAGAGACACAGAGTCCATATTTCTGTGTTGTAGAGATGATCATGGAGAAACTGTAACTGTAAGAAGCCGTAGCAGCTGGAGTCTGTCAGGTCCATGGCAGCAGGTCGTCCACAGCAACAATCCAAAGAACCTAACAGACAAACTCAGAGACTCCCAGAGAGATCCATGGTTAATAACTTTAATGAGACATTAAGATTAGAAGTTAGACTGACAGATAGAGAAGAGAGGGAAACAGGAGCCTTGGGTGTCAGTTTCCACAATATTAAGATCGTCAATTCGTCCAATCAGAGGCACAGCTCAGCTCACGTAACTGGCGGGCGCCCTATGGCTATTACTGTGGAGACTCAGAGCCCGCCTCATTTCCAGTATGGCTGCGTTGGCCGTTTTACTTTAAAAATCCGTTTCAGAAACAGACGGGTGACGTCGCAGAGACTACGTCCAGTAATTATACAGACTACGACCTCAACACGTGTTAAATTTAGATTTGTCTCCATGAGGTGTGAGCATGGAGGATTTGGACACAAGTATGTGACAGTGTTTGCACTGAGTGACCAACAGTATGATGATGTAATTACAATATTAAGGCAACAAAATTACAATTGACAACTAAACTGAGTCTTTTTTACCATTAAAATCTCATTGAAAAAATCATTTTCATACTTTAAAACCTCTGGAAGAACACCCACATTAACAAAAGGATTTAAGTAAAGTGAAACATGCTAAAGCATACTAATATGATTCTTTACAGCTTTCAGAGACAAGTTGTTGTGTCTGGCTGATGGAAATTTGGTTTCAGAAGTTTGCAGGATGAGAAATGTTGCAAAATGTTAGACTTTTGTCAAAAAAGCCTAATCTCTCATCAAAACAAAAGGAGATCAATACTGTGATCAAAAGCTTCATCAGAGTTCAATACTGTTCACTCAGTGGAGTATAATGGTGAACATTGTTTTTATTTCACTGAGCAGGAAAGACCAAAGAATAACCATTTACCCAAGCACCCTCAGCCAATACAGAGAGCCATGTATTTTACACATAACGTGGCACTAGAAAATGTCCCGGCTGCCAATCTGCAGCAAACAGCTGCTTTCAGCAGATTGTTGAAGAAGAAGTCAGAGGAAACAGCAGAGCTGGGCTCACCTCATCATTTGTGAGAGCAGCACACATGCTGAGCTGCTCCTGAATTCACCCATAGGTAAGACATTTGTCTGATACTGAAGCAAACTGACAAAATCATCTTTCTATTTGAACGTCTCGGCTCACTGGTACACACCAGCTTCCTGTGGTTAGCAGGTTGATCTTTGCTCTCTCTCTCTCTCCTTCTGCAGATTTTGTGCAGCTGGGGGGGATTCAAACAATCTATTCGCTTCAGTGTTTCCATTTCTGGTGATTTCTCTCAAAGGTCTGGGCCCTGCCAGTCAATATGCTCCATGTAGCTTAGTGACATTTAACAGCTCCCTCCAGTACACATTCCCTAACAAATGGCCTAAGCTGGAAAGCACTGTGGTTTGTTGACATGCTATAGTTCAGCTGCACCCAGCAGCCCAAAGCTCAGTCAGACACACACTCCCATCTACAATCTACAGTCTACAGTCAATCTACAGCTTCATTTAGCAGACACTTTTCTCCAAAGGACATACAACACAGGTACACAGTCTCATTATCACAACGCAGTCAGAGATATTTCTCAACTTATCTACAAGGAGAGAAAATTGACCCCCAGAAACAGTGTGAGAGGATGAAAGGGCTCACAAAAGAGTCTACTCCAGCTGAATGAGAGGGGGTGAAGTATTGATCTATTGACTGCTGTTCAGAGCCCTCCTCTGGGTCCTTCTGTCTGTGGTTCTTTGATTTAAAATGTCATTTTCCCATAAAAACATCAAGGTGTTTTTCCCCTGAACAGTCAACAGAGTTTCTCTCTTCTGGTTTTTGCTTCTCTCCATTTTTAGGTCACCACCTCTCCTTTCACCTGCGCACATTCATTACCTTAGTCTGAACAGATGAAAACAAAAAAAAACAGAGGGTGAGAAGAAGACTGCATTCTTCACAAGGGAGACTGGTTTTCAGACTACAAATGTATATGAAAATGGCAAAATGCCCTCGAAGTTTCCTTCTTGCAGGAGTGTGAATTAGAGAGCGACATTATCTCAGTGAAAAATCTTTGTTCTTGGGCAAACGTGCAGAGGAAACAGCAATGTTGACTGGATCACGCAAATGATGTTTGGCCTCCTAATCTTTGGATCAATTCAATGAGGCGTGCAATGCTTTCAAGAAATGAAAGAGGACATTTACAATGCAAAACAAAGCCTCTGATTACATTTGTGGGAATTGCTCACAACGGAGTGTGTTGGGATAAAGAAATTATCTAGGCGCTGAAAGAGGCATGTGCATTTGTTAACTTGATTACCTTTTCAAATTTCTGATGTAAAGAAAAACAACTGTAATTCCAAAACAGGCCAGGACACTGTGTGCTATGTCAATAAAAAACAGAATCTAATGGTTTAGAAATTGTCTAAACCCTTTAAGTGACTGAAAATAGTGAAAAGACAGCTGTATGACAGGCTTGAGACAGAAACACTTTAACCAGTTTCCAGAGTTCTGTAAGTGAATTGTTTTCAGTTTGGTTTGGTGATGTGATTGGCTGGTGAAAAATACTCTAGGTGGAGCTGTGCTGTGCCACATTCAGAAAATTACATTACATATTACAGTACATCACTGTACAAACCTTGAGTTTTATTTCAGGTTTAGAATCTTTTTTAGAATCAGTTTTCTAACATAAAAATTAACAAATACTCTGCGCACATTTGGTTAATTGGTGGTGCCAGCTCTTCAGCTGGTATGGACTGAAGTCTGATGCCAGTGGATCGCAGCTCGTGTAGCGGTATCTGGCCTCTCCAGTATCTCAGTATCAAGTTATTTGTAGTTTGACACTCCTGAGTATTTCAGAGTGACTTACGCCTGTGTCTTTGCTCACCTTTTCCAGTGCCTCCCTGTGGACCCTCTTGCATGCCCTGCTCAGCCCCACAGCTACAACTCAGCTCTTGGATTTGGGTCTTTGGATTGTTGGACTCTGGATTGTGGATTCAGAATCCACACACACTCACCTGTTGCTTTGGATATCTGTGGATGGGACTTCTGAACTCTCATTCATGAATTCCCTCTGTGTACAATAGAAACTCTTAAAAATGTTCGCTGTCCCCACCTCCCTTTGGGTTTTGATTACTTAGCTGGTTAAACAAACCGTGACAGTATCCACTGGCCATCACGGAACCCGCGTCGGACCAGTGAGGGAAGGAGTGCAAGGAGTGGCGGAGTCTTACAGCACCTGACAATCCAAGTAAATCAGATGTCCTCTCAGGTTCCCTCACCTGTTCTACAGACTAGTGAGATTAGTGTTTGATCCCCTGCGAGTAATTCTTCCAAGCCTATTTCCAGTTCACAGTTAAGTAAAGGAACCTTCTGTTCTGGCTCCCGAGCCATTTTCAGCTGAGTTAGGATTGTATGCCCAGTTTATTCTGAACTGCTCTCTTATGTTTGATTTGCAGCCATCCAGAGATCCCTCCGATAGGGGGAAGGTAGCTTATGTTACTAATTAGTTGTGCGGTCAGGTGGCCAAGTGGGCCACCGTGCTTTGGAATAGCTCATCTCCTGTGGAGTCTTCATTTGAGTCATTTACTCTCGAGTTACGTAAAGTGTTTGATCATCCCGTTAAAGGGAGAGAGGCGACCCGTCACCTGTTTGTCACAGTGCTCTTCGTCGGCAGCTGATTATTCTATTGAGTTTAGAATTCTAGCTAACGAGTGTGGGTGGGATGAGGTAGCACTTATGGGAATCTTTTCAAAGGGGCTTTCTGACAAGTTTAAGGATGAGTTTAACCACCAGAGATGAGTCTGCATCGTTTGATGAGTTCATTTCTGTTTCTGTTTCCATTAGATAATGGAATTAGGGAGAGAGATAGGGAACGTGCAGGCATGACCCACAGGTTAGCGCCTTTAGTTAGTCCCCTAGATTCATCCGTGGTCTCATCCACACCTCAGAGTGCTGCACCTCAACCCTGTGACTCAGAGGAACCCATGCAGCTTGGGAGGACCCATCTTGACCCTCAGGAGCGCCAGCAGCGCATGCAAGAATAACTCTTTCTCCACTGTGGCAAAGCGCATCAATTTGTCGCCACCTATCCCCTGCAGGGAAATGGACAGGCTCACCAATGAATGAGGGCACATTGGTGAGCAAACTACAACCTCTGTTGGCCCTCTTCCCTGTATGCCAGTTTCTGTGTGCATCCTCTGGAGGCAGAGCTCTACACTGCAGCGGGTCCTGATTGATTCTGGAGCCAACAACAGTTTCATCCATTTGGGTTAACCCAAATAGCTCAAATTGTCTCTTCTGCCTCTGCCTGAGCCCAAGACAGTGACTGCCCTAGATGGGCATCTGATCTCCACGGTAAACTCATCAAACTGAACAGTTCACTCTTCTAGTTTCTGGAAATCACAGAGAGAATATCCAGCTCTATGTGACAGAAGCACCTGTTACTCCCGTCAGTCTCAGGTTTACATGGTTAAAGAAACATAATCCTAATATCGATTGGTCTTTTCCCTCCATCATCGCCTGGAGCTCCATCTGCCACGCCCACTCTCAAGTCAGCCATTCCTGTTCCAAGGGCACTGCAGCCACTTGTAACTCCTCCTGATCTGTCTTCAGTGCCAGCTGTCTACCATGACTTAACTCCCGTGTTTAGCAAGGACAAAGCTCTAACCCTGCCACCTCACTGTCCATACAATTGTCAGATTAAGCTTCTGCCTGGGGCTCCCCTGCCCTCCAGCCGTCTTTATAATCTCTCCAGACCCAAGGAAGATGCCATGGAGGCATACATAAAGGACTCTCTCGTCTCAGGTTTCATCCAGCCCTCCTCATCTCCTGTGGGAGCAGGATTCTTCTTTGTTAAAAAGAAGGACTCCACCCTCTGACCCTGCATAGACTTTCATGGACTTAATGACATCACAGTAAAGGACAGATCCCCTCTCCCTCTCAATGACCCATCTTTCGAGCCCCTCTGTGATAGCCAAGTTTTCACCAAATTGGATCTCCGTAACGCCTACCATCTCGTCCTGGTAAAAAAAGGGTGATGAGTGGAACATGGCATTTAACACACCTCTCAGGCATTTCGGGTACCAGGTCATGCCATTCGGACTTACCCACCTCCACAGCAAGTCTATTTCTGTGGACCCCTAAGGCAGCTGCAGCTTTCAATCACCTAAGTTTCTGTTTACCCGTGCTCCTGTGCTCCATCATCCAGACCCAATGCTTTAGTTTATTGTGGAGATGGACGCCTCTGACACCGGTGCTGGAGCGGTGTTATCCCAGCGAGACCCCCAGACTCATAAAATTCATCACCTCTTTCTCTCACCTGTCATCTGCTGAACGGAATTATGACATTGGGAACCGTGAGTTATTAGCTGTTGTGTGGGCACTGTAAGAGTGGAGGCACCGGCTGGAGGGGACCAGCATTCCAGTCATCATTTGGACAGACCATAAGAACTTCGCCTACCTCCGCTCAGCTAAGAAGTTAAACTGGTCTTTGCTCCTGAGCAGATTGAACTTCTTGCTGTCATACAAACAAGGGTCTAAAAACGTTAAACCAGATGCCCTTTCCCAGCTTTAATCACCTCCCTCGGCTCAGGAGGCCCCGAGCCCATCCTGCCACCTACCTGTTTTTTTCAGAGTGGCCACCTGGGACATCAAACAGGTAGATAAGAAGGCTCAGGAGAGTCAGCCTGACCCGGGGATGGGCCCCTCTGGCCTGCTGTTTGTCCCTGACCCAGTCCACTCTTAAGTCCTCCAGTGGAGTCACTTCTCAAAGCTCACCTGCCACCCTGGAATTACCCACACCCTCAGTTTTCTTGCAGCAGCATTTCTGGTGGCCCAGCATGGCCCGTGACACCCAGGAGTTTGTCCTCGCCTGCTCTGTCTGAGCCAGGGGAAAAGCCTCCCATCAGCCACCTGCTGTTCTGTGCGCCCTCTACCCATCCCAAGCCCCGTGGTCGCACATAGCTATGGACTTTATAACCGGACTTCCCCACTCTGCAGGTAACACTGTGATTCTTACCATTACTGACAGATTTAGTAAGATGGTCCACTATGTTCCCCTGCCTAAACTCCCCTCTGCTGCAGAGACTTTTGACCTTTTCAGAATCATGGAATCCCTGTGGACATTGTGTCTGATCGAGGCCCCCAGTTTGTATCCCAGGTAAAGGATTTTGTGCGAAAGTAGCCGCAGCAGCCAGCCTTTTCTCTGGGTATCTCCTACAGACCAATGGCCAGACAGAGTGGGCCAACCAGAATTTTGAGGCTGCGCTCCGGTGTGTGGCAGCACAGCACCCAGCTTCGTGTCGCTTCCAGCAACCTGAGTCCTGCGGCCATATTTTATACAGTCTATGTTTGAAATAGACAAACCAGGACCACA
The DNA here is from genome assembly GCA_030710495.1 of Labroides dimidiatus. NCBI lineage: Eukaryota > Metazoa > Chordata > Actinopteri > Labriformes > Labridae > Labroides > Labroides dimidiatus. The sequence continues at coordinate 1,429,073 of CM061154.1, read as the reverse complement.
CCGGAGAGGAAGTGGTACGAGATATGTCCCATGATATCCAAACTGCTGGAAATAATGATACTCATGTTTTTATCAGATAAACAATCCTTTGCTGCTCCACCCAGACCAGGGTGACAAATTGACAGCAAACAGACTTCACTACAATGTTCTGCATTTCATGAATGGTTAGAGAGCTAAGCTGTATTAGCTACATAAGTTATGGAAAGCTAATATTACAGTATTCAGAAGCTACATAATAAAGCTTATGAGTACTGTAATGGTAGCTTATCGTTGGCTTTTCATGGCTTAGCTGTCTAATCACTCATCTCATGCATCTCATCATCAGAGAGAAATTTGTTTGCTGTGAATTTGTCACCCCACTCTGACATCAGTTTATCATCACTTTGTAAAAATGTGTTCACTTTGGAAGTGAATAAACAATCATCACTCTGTCCACGACACAGCCAGCAAGCAACTAGGGTGGATGACATAGCAGGAACTAAGTGGCGTCTAGTTTCATAGGGACATGATGTCACCCCTAAATCTGGTTTAAAGTTGTCTCCCTTAACTAGATTTAGGAACAAGACTGCAAATAACAGAGGAAGAGAAAAGCAGCATCATGCAAACGTTGCGCTTCAATTAAGAAAACTCAATCTAATGCAGAGATAAGCAATAACTCCTGGAGATTTGGTGCACTGTGAGATCAGCATTTCTATGTCATCGCTCACTTTTTCTTTGTTCTCATGTAGGCTGACAAGAAGCACAACAGTTTCTGAATCTGCAAATTCTTATCAGCAGTAAAACAGCAGAAGACAGTCCCCAGGCCCATTCTACCGAGGACATCACAATTACACAGATGACACATCTATTAAAGCACTGGGGCAACAGTGACTGTGCAGAACACATAATGAGATCCCCAAGGGTGAAGAAGTCATACATAATACAGCTTTGAACTGAATGTTTGAGCTGCAAGAAAGCATCAGTCTGGTTGTGGGACTCATTTGGAGGAACGCTGCCTCCTGACTGGTTGCACTGGCCTCTGTGACCCCCTGGCTCTGTACAGGTATGCTAACATGCTCAACCATCTGTTCACTGCTGCAGGCGTCAGGGTCAGTAGTGTCACGCTGCTGTGAGAAAAACAGCCCCCAGGAGACACAAACAGCTTTATTGCCTTGAAAAACCATAAAGTAATCATCATATAAACTGACTTAAACACACATACCATATACACCGTCTGTCCCTGACAATCCCAGCTGGTCGATATGCTGCAGCTTCTGTGCAGCAACAATTACTCCTGTACAACCAGTTCAGAAATGTCTAAATGCCAAATCTTGGAACAGATTTATTCACTGATGGGCTCAAAGTATCACTACAACCTCATGTTTTATGTAAGTACAGCTCACTCCAGCAAGGGACAGTCTTCTTCACAGCCTATTAGACATCTGAAAAAAAAAAACAAAAAAAAACTAAAATCCATAAATCCATTAAAAGCAGTGCATTACTTCAGGATCTGTGAATAGTGAGTGTTTTTGCAGACCTTCCCTGATCCTAACTCTCCCAACACATCAGCTTAGTGTTTGTTCCAATACATCAAAATCAGACACTCCTGATATGCCTTTGCATTCTTATCCTCACTGTTCTGAGGTTTCTACTTTCAGAGCCTCGTGACAAACACCCCATAAACACAGCCGCTTTAGAGCTATCAGGGGATGGTGGTTTGGGATCATGGATGGGTCAGGTCCCGATTGAAACACTCTGTCATTCATGTTTCCTGTTGATAAAGCTTCACAAGCAACAGTGGCCTTTGAGGGCAAAAAGCTCCTACTCTCTTTGGCTATTTACTTGAAGGATTAGAGCAGTGGTCCCCAAACTACTACGGATACAGCCCGCCTCCACACTTGGCCCGGCCCCCTGAACAATACCAAAGACGCATTATGGGTTTTTTTTTTCGGTGCCAAGTTTCGGTACCCAAAGGGTTGATAATGCCGCCGGTGATTCGCTGTAACGTTACACATGGTTGTGGTATGCAGGAAGGTGTTACCAAATTAGTGTCTGTGTCGCTATATTTAGTGACTTTCAGACCCCTCATGTGACTTTTTTTTTCTAAAACGCGACAAATCCAGTGACGTCATTTGGGGATGGAGTGAAAGCATGTTTTGATCATCGGCCTCTGCTTCTCAACGAGCAGCGGACACTGAGCCCCTCCCCTCTCCAAACACAGACTCCTCCGCTCACAGCAGACCCTCCAAGCTGCAGCCAGAGCAGACGACTGCATGCAGATGAACTGCGCAAATATTTGTTTCTTTTCGGTCACCTTTGCCGGTCAAAAGCCTGATAAAGGAGGAGTGTTTTTATTTTATCATAAAAAAAAAACAAGAATGGGCAGAAGAAAGTTCATTAATAGTTATTAACACATTTACAGTGTACTCAGTATAAACTGACCTGTCACCTGTTTGCACCTGTTATTTTGCACTGGCCAACATTTTTTTGTAATGTAGGAAAACTTCTAAGAGTAAAAATTAGATGTGGATGGAAATAAAACTCAAGATTTGTACCATAACATGTAATGAAAGTTTCTTTTGGTTAGAACTGATATAAAAATTGCTATCCAAAAAAGTATTGTTCAAGAACCAGTATCAAAGTGAAGGTATTAGTATCGCTACAGATATCAAAAATTTCTGATTGATACTCGGCCCTACATAGAACCTGACATTCTGTTCCACCATTCTGCAGTCTGTGCCACTATCAGTGTTATTTATTTCATTAATAGTGTTTTTATTTATTCCCTGACATTTTTCTATGAAGATCCCAGAGAGGGTTATTAATATTTGTTTATGTGTGGCCTTCTGGAAAACAATAAATCTTTACCTTTAGGCACTCCTGCGATCGTCACACTTTTTCTGTCACACACTGACCCCGGCCCCCCATCAGAGAAGGGAAAAGTTATGTGGCCCTCACAGGAAAAAGTTTGGGGACCCCTGTATTAGAGGTTCATATTTTAGCTGCACAGTTCAACAGCTGCAACAAACAAAGCCACCAAAGTTTTCAGTCTTCCAACACCCAACTGATCTCAACACTAGAGCCATCACGCATAAAGCACACAGTATGACACTTGACCCCCAGACACACATTTAAAAATGCTCCAATCTGGTTATTGATACAGATACGGTGTCTGTCTCGTCTGCCTTTGCACTATTTAAAGAATGGGTATGGTACCTTTTTTAGTCCTTATATTGTCCCTTTTGCACCCCATAGCAGCTTCACATGATTTACAGCTCAAAAAAAATCCCCATGGTGTTTCAGCAAACCCTTATTTTAGCTTCTATATGAAACACTGTGTTTAAGCTATTGTTTCTTTAAGACTCCACACTCTATAAAACCCCCTTCACTTTGATTGGCCAGCCCTCTGGGAGCCTGTTTGAGGCGGAGCTATGGGCCGGCCTTTAAAAATGGCCTTGGGAAAATTCAGAGTCACAACAGCAATAAAAGAAAGTGTAATGAACATATATAAATAGTAAGGCTGTGCAATGTATTGATTAAATTGATTCAAATTCAAATTATTTTCAGCAGGAATTAAAAAAAAAACCTTGATATTTTTTTCTTGTCTCAGGCCATTTGTAAGTTGTTGCATGTTTGAAAAAATGTAGCATTTTCATGATGGTAGACTGTCAGGTTTTGCTCAAAGACTTTTAAAGGCTTGTCTTTGTTTTTAAATGAGATTAAATATTGATCAGAACGTTTCATGTTAATAAACTGTTAAAATACTCAGCCTGGAATGTTTATGTCTGCCTACGTTTGAACCACATAATCAACATTTTATGACCCACACTTTAGCTTTAAGGAAATTCAGTTTGGTTGGGAGAATATTTTGACAACATAGAGGCAAAACTTGATTTATGTTATTTTTGTATGATTTGGAGTGTTTTGTTTTGTTTTTTGTTTTTTTGAGAGGGAAAAAAATCAATTAAAATCATAAATCAAGTGTTGTGGGAACAAATCTGGGATTTTATTTTCAGGCCATATTGCCCAGCCCTAATAAATTGTATGATGTAATCAATCTCAACTAGAAAAAAATACCCATCAGAGATGACAGCTTTGCTGTAATTCTCATGTCAGCCACCACCTCGAAAGGATCGTGAGGGTCCACAGGGTCCAGGACTGAGCTGGTCTTCTTCACCAGTCTGTTTAGTCTCTCTCTCCTGTCACTCGCAGCAGGTGAAACTGTGTTAGCTCTGTTAGCCATGTCTCTGTGAATAGCATGTTGCCACTCTGCCCTCTGGTATTCCCTCTAGATGGAAGGACGGGTTGATGGGTTCTCTTCTTAACACACCACAGTACCAGCACGTCCTCCTCACCTCTTTCCCCCCAGCTTGCAGGGAACTTTGGACCGGTTAGTATCAACATGCTACAGACTGCTAATAGCTGAAGTCTCATGTGTAAACAAGGTAACCATGGTTACACATAGGCTCCCCAGACAAACAGGAACAGAAAGGTAAAAACACCACTGCAAACACAACCAGTTTGGTGTCAATGGCCTGTTTTTGAATATAAGGATTATGGAGAGTTGAATTTTTCAGGCAGGTTAAATACAATTTCCAAACACATAAATTCAATTCTTGAACATTAAATTCATATTCAGATCATGCTTTTCAAATTCATTATAATTCAAATTCTGTTTTCGAGTTGCACAAATCTCAGCCCATACGATACGATTTATAAAAAACTATTTTTATTATTATTAAAAATGTGTTATTCTTAAATTGATATTTTAGAGAAGCAAAGAGAAGAAATTTGAAGAGAAACAACAGAAGAGGAATCATGATAGATTCAGATATTGAATATGTGTGATCAGTGGCAGTAGTTAATCTATGATAAGAAGATAAAGGTTTATATGTTGAAGATTTTAAGCTGTATTGATTCATTCATGCTTGACTGTTACCACAGCAGCTGTGACCATCCCTGCTGCACATAAACACCAACAACAACAGCAGACTAACAGGTATAAAAGGATAATGAAAGTGGAGTGATCTACAGGGTGTGGAGGGACAAGGTGTATCACACACAATGAGTCTTTTCATTATACACAGTTATTTCCTTTTTTACATCCTCTATCACCTCCCTCCTCCTCCTGAGAACCAGGCAGCAACACTGTTGTCTGGGTGTGATTGTCTGTTCTCAGAGCGGGATCACACTGTATCTCTCCCTTTAAATCCCACTTGGTAAACACACACACACACAAACACACACACATTTGCACAGAGATGCACATGTAAACACACACACAGATTGGAGATAAAAACAACAGACAAAGTGGAAAGAGTCTCTTTGAGGAGTTTCAACCTAAAGTGAAAATAAGAGCTGAGTGTGTTGTGTCAGTGACCCCCCCCCCCCCCCCCCCCCCCGACCCATTATCTTTCCTCTCTTCCTCTTTCATGTTTGTCCTCTTTTATTATAATTCTGCTCACAAATTGCTTTTACCATCCAAGCTTTTAAGCCACAATAAGCAGTTTTTCTGCCCAGAGAAAACAAAGAGGAGAAGAAATAAAAACATTAATTTAACAGGAATTAAAGTGAGACGGGATGGTGCCCAGTGCTGTGTGTGTCTGTGTGTGTGTGCGTGTGCGTGTGTGTGTCTGTGTGTGTGTGAGAGAGAGAGAGAGAGAGAGAGAGAGAGAGAGAGAGTTGGATGGGCAGAACACAGAAGAGACTCAGATTGTAAATTTATGTTTTTTTCCATCACTCTGTCTCTCTGTGTTTTCTGAACAGCGCCGTGGGGTGCATGCAGAACAGAGAGCTGTGGTGCTCCACAGGAAATTGAAAATCATTGTTCCATTCAACAAAAAATATGTCTCTACAGGGTCACTTTGTGAGGAATTACATCCTCAACATATATTTTCTTCCAAGGATAAAAACAGATTTCTGCCTGGGTTTGTTTTGGCAGGCTTCATCCCTGAGTCATCTCCTCCAAACTGTCTGCTTTAGCTGACAAAGTCATTTCAGCAAACGTTATCCCGGCTTGGCAGAACAAACCAAGGAAGCCGCCAAGTAGTTTCTCTTCGTCACGGAGTCCTTGATCAGTTATGTAACGCTGCTATTTCAGGTTGGACTACATTAAGCCACATCAGTCAGTGAATGGAGTGTGAACAATATGAAGATAAAGGAGCAGAGCATAAATATTCAGAGAGGACTGTTTGGATGGAGAACTGATGGAAGAGGCTGATGTTAGATTACAGGACGTCACAGGGCAGAGATGAAGAGGATGAGGAACAAGAGCATGGTGGGAAATATGGGGCAGTTGTGCTTCAGGCTTTCCTCTCTGCCTCTGATGAAAACACGTCACCGTGGCATCTATTGGAGGAGAAAGTGTTTATGGTCGCCTGTGGCTTGTCGAGTAATGAACGTAGGAAGACAGAGAGAGAGAGGGGGAAGATCTAAAACATGGTGAGGTGATGCGATGGGAATGGAGTGGAGGAGCGGAGAGGGCCGGAAGCAAATGCAAGCTTAGAGAGGCGGAGGAGAACAAAGGAGGGAGTGAAGGAATCATTGAGAGCAAGGAGAGAGAGAGAGGTTAGATACAGACACACATACCAGGAAGTGTCAGATGAACTGAGACTGAAAAGGAGAGAACAAAGCTTACAGATAACTACACTGACTTTGATCAAGTCTAGCTGCATCTTAAAGGTTTCCTGTTGAGCACTTCTTTTAAAGAAGATGGTTATTTTTGAAAAAAAGTGAAGAAACTTACAATTCCTCACTGTCTGTTTACATTGTATTGGTAAACAATGTGGCGAAATCTTTGAAGGTTTGTCAGCCACAGATCTCAGGGAGGAAGGAGAGCTGGATGAGGGCTTAAGTTAACATTTATAAACATACAGAGGACTCATGACCAAGAACAAACAAGAAGACCAATGTTAGACTGTTACCTGTCGTGAATCAGAGTGTTCGAGTGTTTGGTGTCAAATTGACTGCAACAGGCACATAAGGAACCATGAAAGACTAACTGCTGTAGAGTCCCTGAGGCATTTTTAAAAGCTGTATACATGAATCATTTTAAATGCAGTTAATGCAGTGCTGCCTGAGGGGTCAAAGGTCACGGTCATTCAATGTTTTCAGCCTTGCTGCTTAGATGCAGAGATTTCTCCAGATTCTCTGAATCTTTTGATGATATTATGGACTGTAGATGATCAAATCCATCAATTATTTGACATTGTATGTTGAGAAACATTGTTCTGAAACTGTTGGACTCTGTTGGACTTTGCTCTGTTCAACAAAGTGGTAAACCTCGCCCCATCCTTGCTTGTGAACGACTCAGTCTTTCAGGTATGCTCCTTTTATACCCAATCATGACTCTAACCTGTTCACCTGTGGAATGTTCCAAACAGGTGTTTTTGGAGCATTCCTTAACTTTCAGAGTCTTTAGTTGACCCTGTCCCAGCTTTTTAGGAACATGTTGCAGGCATCAAATTCAAAATGAGTGAATATTTACAAAAAAAAAACCCAATAAATTTCAGGAGTGCGGACGGCCTAGTGGGTAAAGTTGCACACCATATGGGCAAAAAGCCCCTGAGTGGGCAGCCCGGGTTCAAGTCCAACCTGTGGCGACTTTCCCAAATGTCACTCTCCACTCTCACCCTGTTTCCTCTTCTATCCACTGTCCTGTCCTCTCGAAATAAAGGCATAAAAAGCCCCAAAAATTAACTTAAAAAAGTGTATCAGTTCAACAATAAATATCTTGTCTTTATAGTGTATTCAGTTGAATATAAGTTAAACAGGATTTACAAATCATTGGATTTTTTTATTTTTTTATTTATTTTTTTTTATTTTTTTACGTTTTACACAACATCCAAACTTTTTCTCTTTAAGTCCACACAGCTGACATTAGGACAGCACTGCTGATCAGACTCACTTTCACTCTACTTTCTGCTTACATGACACATGCTGCAACCTCCAGCAGTGTGTTACACAAAGTAATAAAAACTTACACTATTGTTTTATATACATGCCACCCTGTAATTTTGGCTGATATCGGACCAACATCAACACTGAGTATCAGATCAGGTCATCCCTACTGACATTCATTACAAGACAATGACTTTCCAAAATGTTTCAAACAGACTTCAATGTTTTTGCATTTAGTTATTTTTGTTTGAATCAAATGGGTTTTTTTTTACATGCAGTGTTCCATTTTTCCAACACAGCAGAGTGGACCATCACAACTCTAACAAAGCTGAAATGTATGTCTGAAGTGGTGAGAAGAAAGTAAGGAGAGAAAGTGTCTGTTTTTGCAAACAGTGGAGTTTCCCCTGAAGCCATTAAAAACGGGGTCACGGTCTTTGAGAATATTTACGTCTCACTTACTCTCTGAAGTGAAGAACATTACTGACATACCCATAAAGATACTCAAGCATTGATAGGCTCTATAGTGTTTAAGACACTTTAGTTCCGCCCTCCTGAAATGTTACCGTTATTTGAGACATCATGTATAAGAAAGTGATACATCTGTGATGAAGGTGCATTTTGCAGATCGAGGATCTAGCATGCTGAGTCTCTGAAACTCTCTCTTGACCTCTGCATGATTTCAGCTGTTGTTGTCTTTCTTTAAGCTCCTTTTTTTGTTGCTATGCCAGTTCTTGCTGAGCTAAATTTATTTTAGTATCCCGACGCTCCCACGAGTGTAGGATGTAAACAAACAAACCAGGCAGAACCTCAGCGGGCTGATGCACATTTATATGCAGCACCATGATTGGGAGTGTTTCTATTTTTGGGTTTGTTTGACTTTGTGGAGCCTCAGAGATGAGAATCAGAGAGAAGGTAAGAGGGTGAATGCAAATACTGGGACTTCAACATTCCAGGTTACACTCTTTAAAAGCAGCCTGGGAGCAGAGATTTGCACTGGAACCAGCACTCCCAGTATATTATTACAACAATCACAGAGCTAAATCAGGCTGTGATAACAGGTTTGCTGGTAAACAATTTTATGGACATATGACTTCTTCTTGTGTTGTGATTGGAAACAACTTAACATCACAATCATCTTTCTGTTTCATACGGATTATCATCACTGCATGTTTTCATACATTATCAGAGGATATAGAGAGACAGAGTCAGGGGTTGCCAGTCTTAAGACTGAAGGCACCTGCAGTTTTAAAGAGGAGGTACTGCATGACTGTGTAATAATGCCTGGGTTCAGTGCCTCAGACCTACAGACTCCATACATCACACACTCCATTGAAGCCAATGCATACAGCAGCCAGCTGCCTCTTACACAGCTATTGTTGTTCAATGGACCATGAGTGTGTTTAATTTCTCAAGCATCTGTGTGTTTGAGCTTCATCAGCAGACGTCATTGTGGTTTGTGAAGTAGGTCCTTTGTTTGTTTGTTTGTTTTTAATGATATGATAATGAATGGCTTTAAAGAAGCAATCCTTGAGTTTTGTTTAAACACATGCATTTGGATATTGTCTGATCTGAACAGTTTCCTTGTTTCTGTCTTGGGCTGTTAGTTCCAACCTCAAACGCTGTCTTTTCTCTGGATTTGCACGTGTCTTGAGTTTTGTATTTGTATTACTGTGTAGCAAACCTTTTTTTTTTTTTTACTACACGTGTTAACAGATTATCAATATCACTCTTTTAGCACAACATTAAATAAAAAAGTCATGATCATGTTCATTAAATGAGCTTGGAGGAAAAGAGGATCAAGGAGAGAGGAGGAGACTGAGAAACTACTCCACTCTGTTTTCATTCTGTCACCTGAGTCAAGGCACAGGGGAAATTTTCCTGACACTGGCCTTTTTGGACTTAAAGTTTCAAATAGAGTGAACCATATCAAACCGTCTAACATAATATCAGGACAAATGTTTTGATGATAAAATTTTTTCATGTGGCGATATTTACACTGTAAGGATGCAAAGACATGAAAAGGTGGATCCCAAGTGTCAGATGATCAGCAGCAAAATGTGTTCTGAAAAATGAGTCATTCTTAGGCTCCAGCCACCCGCGACCCTGAACAGGAGAAGCGGTATAGAAAATGGATGGATGGAAAATGAGTCATTCTGTGGAAAGTGCTAACAAGCCGAAGTGCTGGCAAGGAGTTTTTGATCCATCAGTGACCTTTAGCTTGTTTGGATTACATCCTTGGTGTGCGGTGTGGTGTGTTTAGTGTATTGTGTAGTTTTTTTGTTTTTTTTTGTGTGTCAGAGCATTGAGGCGATTCATGACAATAAAATCTTATTGTGAGACCTGATGGTTTTGTAAATAATTGTAAATATTTTCACAAAATGCCTGGTAACTTTCTATATTTTAAAGAAGATAGTTGTATTTAACTGTGTTGTTTCCTAAATTTGTACATTAACTTTTAAAATTTATAATTTATATTTGTGTTTTAACTTTTAAAAATGTTTGTGGTTTCAACAGTGAAAAGAAGAATGAACTTTCTCCTACTCGGATTTTGTATTTTTTAACAGTGTTAGGTCCAATGTGTTTATACATGTAATCAACATGAAAATATTTGAAAAATCGCACAGTTGAAGTGTTCTGTAAACAGACTTTAAGCAAGGCAAGGTAAACAGATTTTAAGGTGAAATCAAAAGTGGTCAAAAATGGTCAGTTGACCCCAGACAGTTTACTCAAGGTGCCTGTATGACATATTGCACATGGCTCAAACTTAAAACGGATTGTTTTATTTGATTACCATTTATCAGCGAACAAAAACAACTGACCTGTGCTGTGATATCAGGACAGAGGAGTTGTAACACACGGGTGTGTTTAGAAACCATTAATCATTGATTATTTTTTATTTTCATTGGGTAATAAAAAGCTGCTGATTATTTTCATGTCTATTATCTGCTTTGGCTTCAGTCACACTCAGGTTGGGAAGCGTGAGCAGTGTCCAAACAGCTAAATGTACGAGTAAAACGTGTGTACGTGTGTACAATCATTCTCCATCATAATATAAATGAGTAAGAAGAAAAAAATGTCAGAATGACATAAAGGATAAAAAAATGAAAGCGGGACAGGATTGAGGACTATAACCTCAGTGCTGAAGTTAAAACAAAGTCTCTTTCTGTAAATTACTGTAACGCCTGTTTTTGGCCAGCTAATGTGGAACATCAACAATGAACAACATTAGTATTAGTTGCTGCCAAAGTACTCAGATAATACAATGATAACTACCTTATTCTATCATACAAATCAAATCTTAATGTTCACCAAAATCTGCATCTATGATAGAGTTTAAAAAAAACAAACATTAACAACTACATCACATGACTTTTGTAGTCCATCTGTGAAGTCTAACATAAATGCTAGAGAGGAAGAAGCTAAATGCTAATGCTATCCTGGTGGTAGCTAATGGGGTGTGTTTTAACTTAAAATTTGTCCCGCTATGACTCCAATTTTTTTATTTTAGACCTGACCTGGAATTTTTAAATTGTTTCTTGATTATTATCTCCAATCTCTTCTTTAGTTTTCTTTATTATCATTATTATTATTATTATTATTATTAGTAGTAGTAGTAGTAGTAGTAGTAGTAGTAGTAGAAGTAGTACTATTATTGCATGTATTGGGACTGCAGAGACTTTAAAACTATACATTAAACTGTTTCAAAGACCTTACATTAATCTTATTTTATGTATATGGTTTGTTTTAAGGTACATTGCTTTCAGTCAAAGCATCAAGAGACAAAACATTAACAGCAATTCACGACTGACAACAGTCATCCACTTTCTCCTACATGAAACCTCCCGTTGTGGGAGTTCTCTTCATAAACCCAAGCACTGATTCATGATCGTCACAGGTATAACTGAATTTTTCAATTTATGTCTGAGAAATACTGCGTACTCAATCTCTGGGCGATGTGTGATCCAATTACTGTGGTTGAAAAATCACATCTGAGACTTTGATGAATGAATGTAATTAAATAACTTTCAAACCAAAGAGTCATACAGAATCCCTTGACGTGAGGGTCGGAAATGTAATGAGCACCTGCTGATATATTATGTTCCTCCTGCTAGTATTTATGTGCTGTAATATTCCTTCAGCACAAAATAAACAGATTCATATCTTGTTTGATTTACTAAATTATTTCAGAGGTTTTTAACCATAAAAGACAGGAGACATAAGACATTAAAGACTTTTTAAATCTTGGGCTCACAGAAAGATATAACAGCTGGTAAAGGTAAAGCAATAAAGAAAGAGGAGAGAGGAATCAGTCAAGTGAGATTTCACTGCTGTATGTGACTCTTTGATTATTTGCAAGCTGACTGGCATTCCCTGTGGCTAAAACACTTATAGTTATCGAGTACCTCGCACAGCCCCACATGAAAAAATGCAGATTAACTCTTTGGGTTATTATATCAGCAGCAGCGTTTCTGGGTCTTGTTGAGTGAGAGTTAAAGACAGGTCGCTGCACAGAGCTTAACAGAGCTGCACAGATCTAATTTAAAGGTTTTTTTTAACCAAGCCTTCACCGAGTCTTCTAACTGGTTTTACCAACTGGGCTTGGATTTTAGTACTTTCTCTGTGAAGCATGGCTGCTAGCACCGGCTTTACCACTTTGTTTTTAGCTTAGGAGCTAGCACGTTAACATGACGGCTGAACTCACATACAACTAACTAAGTCTGGACACTACAGAACTGTTAATTGTGATGGCTGCCTGACACTTACATGAACTAAAAGACAGGTTAACAACTTAAAAGAGGATATCCGTCATCTATCTGAAGAATTACAGAAGGAGGACTGCATGCTAAACAGCTACATCGATATGGCAACTGCTCAATCAAAGAGGATGCTGGCCATGCAGTCTGATATCTCTGGAACCTTACTGTGGGATCCTGTGCGCCCTCGACCATCCTCCTGCTCCACACCCAACCATCTGGAGTCCTGGACTGAAGTAGTGGTCTTCTCCACCCGTTCCTCTCTCCAACTTCTACGCTGCGCTGCAGGACAAGGCTCCAGATGATCCAGTTGAGGCTTGAGCGACCTGTCCGGGTCCTGTCTGAGCCCCAACAGATCCTGCCCGCTGCCCACCTGAGCCTGTACAGCAAGTCTCCAATGCTCCTGTCACTGCCGCTGCCTCCTCTTCACCTGTCGCCGTGGCCGCTGCTTTAAACCCCGCAACAAATGTGGCTTCTTCCACTGCTTCATTGGTTGTGGCTGATCCCGTTCCGTCTTCTACTATTCCGATTGTTGATCAGGCTCTTGCCTCACCTCCACCCGTCTTTAACGGAGCGACTGACCGGGTGGCTGCCTGGTCCACTGATGGCCTGCGGTGTGAACAACAGAGTTCCCTCTCCTCAGCGCACTGTCAGAGGCCTCTGATGGCAGCTGTCAACAGATGCTCCGGTGGACTCCCTCGCCCTCAACCAGCACAAGAGCAGATTCAGTCCCCCCTGCCTCATGATTCACCTGCCTGAACAGCATCTCCTCTGCCTCCTCAGGATCTACCTGCCTAGACTGCATCTCCTCTGTCCCCTCAGGATTCACCTGCTCGGACCTCTGCTCCTCTGTGCCACTCCAATTTGATAAATATTCCATGTTTAACTGCCCCCCCCCTCTTCATTCACCCAGATCTCTACACCTGAAACTGGCATGGTTAATACCCGGTCTCTTAACAAAAAAAGTCCAATTCTTCAAGACTTCATAACTGACACCAATCTGGGTCTCCTCTGCATCACGGAAACCTGGCATAAACCTTTGGACTATTTCCTACTTAATCAAACCACACCCCCTGGATTTACATACATTGACAAACCACATCCGGTTGGGCAGTGGGGTGGTGTTGCTGCTGTTTACAGGATGGATATCAACACAACCACCATCTCCATCCCTCCAGCCCCTTCCTTTGAACACATTGCTTTTAGAATCTCTGGTTTCTGTTCCCCAATCATTGCCCTGATCTACCCCCCCCCCAAGCTGAATACCTCATTTCTCACAGACTTCTCAGATTTTCTGACACATCTATTTACCATCTCAACTTCCATTCTTCCCCTCAGTGATTTCAACTTCCATATTGATGACACCAACTGCAAATCTGCCAATGAATTCTTGGACCTGCTTCACTGCTTCAACTTCACCCAGCACGTAAACTTTCCATCCCATAGCCATGGACACACCCTGGACTTAGTCTGCTCTACTGGTCTTCAAATTCATCTCCTCGAAAGTCACAACCTTAGCATCTCAGATCATCTGGCTTTAACCATGGAGATTGAGTTCTCTTTTCCTGTCAACACCCCCCAGCCTCCCCATTATTTCTGTCGGACAGTCCCTCAGTCCCTCCTACTCCAACTTAATCCACTCTGGTTCCCTCAACCCAAAGACTCTCTTCTCCACAATAAACAAACTCCTTCAACCCAGTGACAACATCTCATCTTTTTACAGTTGCTAAATGCAATGAATTGTCCAAATACCCAGCCACTGTCTCACTTCACCCCAATAACTCAAACTGAACTCTCTTCCATCACTGCAGGAATGAAAAAATTCAACATGTATTCTCAACCCCATCCCAACAAACCTTTACAAACAAAAATCTTAATCATGCAGCCGTCACCCCCATCCTGAAGAAGCCAGGACTCCACGCAGGCAATATGTGTAACTTCCATCCCATCTCCAACCTCCCCTTTCTGTCAAAAATCCTGGAACGAGTTGTCGCCCATCAAATCAAGACCCACCTCACCAATAATATTCACTTTGAACCATTTCAATCCAGCTTCGGTCCCCAGCACAGTACAGAAACAGCACTCCTTAAAATCACAAATGACCTTCTCCTTTCCTCTGATTCTGGCCACCTCAACATTCTTATCCTCCTCGGTCTCACTAACTGCCTCACTGAAATAAAAACTTGGATGCATCAAAATTTCCTATCACTTAACTACAATAAATTTGACCTTATACTCATCGGCCCCAAATCTCTCACAAATGCAGAATTTCAGCCTCACATTCAATAATTCAACTCTATCTCCTTCACCCCACATCCATAACCTTGGAGTAGTTTCTGACAGCAACCTTTCCTTTAATCACCATGTCACACAGCTCACTAAAACAGCTTTCCACCTTAAAAATTTGGCCCGCTTCTGTCCATTCCTCTCTTTCTCTGCCGCTGAAACACTTATCCATGCATTCATTACATCCCGCTTGGACTACTTATGTTGTAAGACAGAAGTAATCTTTTCATGGCCCCCAAAACAAACTCTGTCATATTCCTGTGACTTAATTGCCAGATTATTTTCAAACTCATGCCCCGTTCCTCGTATGATTGAGGGCTGGCTAAGTCTTTTCCTCCAAGGCTGAATTGCACTGAATCAGTCTCATTAATTGGCCCCAGACATGAGGGATCAGGATAATTGGGCGTGCCTGTTCTACCTGAAGAGGGAGCAGTGTGGATCACAGAAATCCCGATCTTCTGCCATAATCACGATCATTATTCATGGCAAATAAGTCTCTCAGGTAAAATTTGCCACTGCCCCTAGAGGCCCGGAGCACTTCCTTTGTGTGAGTGGATATGCAGCATTTTCTTCTTGCAGTTGTTTTCGTTTGTGCAGTTCTCCTCTGTATTTGCAGTGTTTCTCTGTATTTTCATCACGTCTCTGTATTTGCAGCGCTTTTCTGTATATGCAGCACATTTGCACCTATCAGCCACCACAGTTTTCTGCATCTACAACACTAAATAAAAATGTTCTGATCATGAAAAACTTAAGTTTGGGTCTCTCTTGAAGGGAGCTGGGTGTGTGTCTTTAGATCTGGCTAACTTAAATAAACCTGGCCTGCAGCAGGTTTAAGTTTATTGAGCTGTTACTATAGTGATTTAACTTAACCTGCTCCAAGGAACGGAGCAAGCCTGACTGACATCAGGTTAATCCTGAAATTATCCAGCTAACTGAGTTAGCCAGGTATGAGGAACAGGGCTCTTTGCTTCTCTCAGGCATCATTGAGCATAATGAAGGAGCAAAAACTCGTAGTGTTACTTCTCTACTTGTGTTTATCTCCTGCCTGTGCATACTTCAGATTATGTTCTACTCTGGCGGTAATTATTATCTTATATGAAGCACTTCACTTGTTTGAGGTTTTTTTAAACACTTCATCTCATTTCATTTGTTCCATTCATGAAAGTGTACAACAATACAATACTAATTCATTCACAAATTTATCCCAAACATTTCAGATTGACACCCTGCATGACTCAAAAGCAGCAGCTGTGACTCTCAATGCCTGCAAGAAAACTCAGATAACAAGACTGACAAGTCGGGAACAAAAGTAAACTACATCAATTAAATTTCAAGTTCATTTCCTCCAGTTTGTCTCTCTTTATACATTTTTAAACTAAAAAAATATATTTCTAACCATTTAAATCCTCCTGCTGAGATTACTGAGAAGTTTTTCACTGTAGTAAATTTGAGGCTTCACAAATATCATTGATATATAAAATAAAATGTTTGGACCCCAAAACTGAACCTTGTAAACCACATTCAACCTTTCTACACTCTGACTCAATTCCAGCTAACTGCACATACTGTTTTCTATTTTATGAGGAACATGGTGTCAAATGATTCAGTGGAGTGTGAAAAGGTGAGTTATCACATCTTGTACTGATAAAATGTAAAGGTTTTTGATACTTTCTGCCCTCTAGTGGTCAAAAAATGACCTTTAAATATTAACCCTTTGCCCACTGAATTGAAATTCCCTCACATATCCCCAGTGCTGAATTTATTTTAGAAATTATTGCTCTGGAAATTATTCAACATGGCAAAACTTTGTCAAAGCCTAATTAAAAAAAATAAATAAAATACAAAAATTAGGGATGCACCGAAATGAAAATTCTTGGCTGTAACAGAAAAACGAAAATGAAGAAACCGAGGCCGAAAACTGAAACAGATTGTTATTCTAATCATAAGTACCATGGCATGGTGTTGGCATTTAATATTAATGCTTCAAAGAATAATGCCTTCTTCACAGAGATTCACTGGGAGCACTTTAAAAGGCAGCATCTCTTGTGATGGTTGTGACATTTTTCTGGACTCTCTGTCCTACACATAGCATGCCTGTCTGTCTGTCTGTGTGTGTGTGTGTGTGTGTGTGTGTGTGTGTGTGTGTGTGTGTGTGTGTGTGTGTGTGTGTGTGTGTGTGTGTGTGTGTGTGTGTGTGTGTGTGTGCATCAGGGTGAAACTGCCGTGCATAGACCAGAGGAGAGCTGTGAACCCTTAACCACCCCGTCATATAAATAAGCTAAATAACATGAGGCTGTTTGGTCTGTTAAATCAAAGAACAGGGTTCAGATCTGGGCCCGTAACAAATAGGCATTTCATCTTCCCACTAGGAGGACTACTGAATAAGATTAAAAGTTCCTCCCTCAGAGTTTTCTCTTAAAACCTTTTCACAAAGCTTCTCATGCCTACACTGATTGGCTGACAGGAAATGTGTCTTTGTGAGGACTTTCTACATAGAAATCACTCAGTTTATAGAGAGGTGTCATGTTGGCATATTCAAAAAAAGATCTTAACCCCTTATGCTGAGCGTATCATATTTGATACATGAGTTTAAAGACCTCTATTTCATCAACATAATAAATATTTTTTATTAAAAACCTGTTTGAAAAAATTATAATATAGTCTACCCCCTTGAGGATTATTTTTCCTCTACTGGCAGCTGAAGTTGTTTTTGGCCCTTTTCAAAGTTGTTGCTCTCAGGAAGTCATCCACACACTTTTTTCAGGAAAATTATTAATATTTTTCAAAAAAGTTGCAATAAGAATAAAATCTTAAATGTTACTCATTATTTAAAATAAGTATTTTCTGCACTGAATGAATGCATGTTTACTAAAAACCGTACTAAAAAAAGTTGCTAAAACCGCTGTATTTACAAGAGCAATACAAAAAATAATTATTAAACAAAATGATACAGCAACATTTTGTTAAAAGGGTCAATGAACATCTCAGTTCTCAAAAAATACAATTTTCTGGCTTTTTTTGATAGGTCAGGTTTTAAAGGGTTAAAATAAAATAAAAAAGTAGGCTACTGGTTAAACATTACACCAAGAGTAATAAACTGACAAGTCCAGTGTGTATTCAGCTAACTGTGAGCAGATGTATCTGGTTAAACAGATCTACATATACGCAGCCTTTCAATGATGGGATTCTGGAAGAACCATGGCAGAGGAAACCACAGGAAAAAAAACGACTAAACCAAAATGTTCACATAATGATCAGGTGGATTTCCAGAAGCAGCCATGCTGAGACTCTTTCTGAACTGGTCAGAATGATACTTCAATACTTCAGTACTTCTAACTTCTCACAGGTTTAGGAGCTTGTTTCAGCGCTGAAATATTTTGTGAAATACTTTTTAGACAAGAAATTTAGGAATCCTCAAATTAGGACGGACCACTTAAGTGGCCAAAATGTCATTGCATCCCTAATAAAAACGGAGTATTCTCGGTCTCAGTACTGGGGAAAAGAGAGGGCTGACTGACTATTCTTGGTCATTTAATGAAGGGCTAATCCCAGACAATCTGAGCTTTCATTATGTCTGAGCAGTCTGAATTCACACGTCACTGTGCGTCTTAGAGTCTGACAATGATCATACGTAAATGTGTGGCTGTGTGACTTTGTGTTTGTACCATGTGACTGGTCCTCCATGTGACCCAGCGTTTCAATCTGCTCCACCAGGTCATTTGAGTTCCACTGACTCATGCCGAGCAGTATGGCGCTCTTCCCCTCCATAACATCTGCTGGGACACACACAAATACACACAAACACAGAGAGAAAGAAACAGTGAGAGAGTGAGAGTGAGAGAGAGCGAGAAGTAAGACAGTAATACAGCAAAGGAAAAAATTCATGCTGATAGATTGGAGGAAAACTGTGGTTTAAACTCTGACTGATTATTAAACGTCCTGCGTACCAATAAAAGGCTGTGACTGTTTTTATTTGTGCCAGTTGGACGAGATTTCCCCTCCATTTAAGTCTGGCTTCACATGCTGCTCCTGCCAACCTGAGCAGACAGACTAATATTTAGCTGATAAACAAACTGAAGAAATGCTGTGGTATCACATCCTCATCTGGTCTTATCATAAATACTGTACGCAGCACAACCCATCCTGCTGTTTCTACAAGTGCACCATTCCACATTAAAGCATTCACATACCTTCAGCTTCACCTCTGCTGTCTGAGTGTGAGCTGATAAAGGTTTAATGTCTTATGTGCTAAATCATGCACTGCCTGCACAGCCTTCAAAGGAACCATGCAAAGGTTTTTAGAGAGAAAGCATAATGTGTTTACAGACAGTGTTAAGTCTGGAGAGCTAACAGAGCTCAAACAGCAGTTTAACATAAAACCAGTGTCTATTTAACCCAGTTCTTTTGTTGGCACATTTAATCTTTTGCCAACAATTTTCTGCCCACAGACTGTGGACAATCTGTGTCATTTTTTTAGGTGTGATTTGAAACCAACCTGCTTCAACAGGATGTCCTTGAAGAGAAACAGTTTGTTAAAAGCTAGTTTTGTCTGTCATTCTTGTATTTGCTGATTTTTCTGAACAAGGCCGCATTGCCAACATGTAAATGTCACTTCTTCTAAAAGACAACAGATTTTTTTCAATTCTAAATTATGGCAAATCAAATCTAGAACAGTTCCCGAGGAGTGTTTAATACCCTGTTTCCACCAAGCTGTCCGGTATTGGATCAGTACAGTTCAGTATGGTTCAGATCAGTAATGCTTGATCCTGTTTGTGTTTCCAGAGCCAACTGTGCCTTTCTTGGTAGGTTACATGTAAGCTAAAAGCTGATACTCGCGTCAGCTACATAAAAGCATAACAGTATAGCTGTCAGTAAACTGTTTGGTGACACCATTTTCCAAAAAAGAAAGTTCTCCTCAGGAAGTGGATTTGGGATTTAAAAATGGCTGGGTTATGTGTTGTTCTTCATTACTGCTGTCGCACAGGAAGTGATAATTCTTTTGACCAATCAACGGACTGCAGTGTTTCTAGCTTCACCTTCTGGGGTTGGATCAGTACAGGTTGGTTATTTGGGGACCTGTCCTGGTTTATGTCAAAGAAAATGCCTCAAAGCGTGTTCCATACTGAGACAAACCAAACTGAACCACTTGGTTGAAATGGGGCTTAATGTAAGTTCTGTTACATTTTGATGTACATGAAATAGTTACTTATATTTAGCTTTTTTTAAGCCATATATTTACCTTGTTATTTTCTATTTCAGTGACTACAGATGGATGGACAGAAACCCATAGGTCTCTCTTGACAATATTTACTGAAGGGTTTTTGGCCTCAGGTCTACAGTCAATATGTTTTCATGATTTTAGACCACATCTCTGCACTTATTACTTTTCTGATCATTTCTAGTGTCATCATTTTCTTCATGATTTTTATTTAAGACATCTCTTTTTTTTTACATTTTTTGCCACAGGTCCACAGTTATCACTGTTTCCATGATTTTTGGAGACATGTCTGTGATCATCCTTCTTCTTCTTTTTTTAATTATATTTAGCCTCATCACTTTTTCATGATTACAGGCCTGAGCTAAAAAAATCTGCCTATTAAAGTTGGGTCATTTTCTTTCTCACTGGTCATTGTTAATATTTTTTAATATTTTGTATTCTATCAAATTCAAACAGATGAAACAATGTGACATCAGTGTCATCTATAACAGTAATCAGTTGACCTACTCTAACTAACACCATTGGTTGTTAAAAAAATCAATATCTGTTGACAACCTGGAAAATCCATAGCCACAGTGTACCCCAGTTTCCAGCCCACACTCTTAAAAAGGTTTGACCCATGGTAGTAGCTTTACACACATTTACACAAACCTTACTTTCCCTACATAGATTATATGGCTGCAACATTAGCTTGCTTCAGTGCTCGTGCTTCTGGCCTTGTTGACCTAATTTTAGTATGAAAGTCTGATTGTTATCCTTGTTATTCTATTCTCTGTGTGTCCTTATCATGCTGCTGCACCTACACTGCCAGATGAAATAACTGTATTGCTTTTATTACTAAGAGTTTGGCGATCCGGTCACGACAGCTGCCTCTGTCATGTTTATATTTGCTCAATCCACCTCTCAGAAACTCCCACTTTCCCAGGCCTCTGCATTTTCATGGAGCTCTGAAGTTGTTGCTATTCTCTGCATGTCCACCAAATACTCTCAGACTTTGCCAACAATCCTGAAGTGCTTTATGTAATTCAGGCTTCCATTCACCCTTACTTTGGCCATGACCTGGAAAGCTTCTTCTCTACCATGGAGGACCTCTCTATTCCTTCAATTAAACCTTAAAGCAGGAAGATAGAGGATAAACCACAGCAAGGAAGCACAAGAGTATCCGAAGTGGAAGTCTTTAATCTCGTGAAGTTGTGTGTGAAACACATTATTGTAGTACTCAAGGCCAGGACTCAGACTCGTTCGCTAATGACTCCGACTTTGACTAGGACTTCAATCAATCAATCAGTCTTTATTTATATAGCGCCAATTCATAACAAACGTTATCTCAAGACGCTTTCCAAGCGTTAACAGGTCTAGACCTGTAAATGATAATAAAATTTTATTTAACAGAAACCCAACATCAAGACAAGATAAGAAGTCTTATCTCATCTTAACCCACCATGAGTACAGACCTTTGCAATATTTAGCAAGTTACAATGGAGAGAAAAAACTTCCCTTTAACGGGCAGAAACCTCGGACAGAACCCGACTCATGTTAGACAGACATCTGAGGAGACTGAGTTTGGCTGCATCAGGACTCAGAAGAGGACTTGGAGGACTCTGGCTTATTTATCATCAAATGATTTGTTAATTTTAATTCATTATTTCTTCAGGTCTAAAGTCCACATAACAGATCAGTTTTCAGGTTACGGCTGGCAGGTGTGTTTGTTTACCTGCATGTGCATTCTCATGACGTCTCCTTCAGTCTGTGGTGAGATTTCAAAGGAGGAGTCACAGGTTGTGTAGTTTGTTTTTAAAGATGTTACAGCTAACGCTAACAAAAACAGGCAACACTATATGTAAAATAAATAAATAAACAAAGAGAAGGCAGGAACATTTTCATTTTAAATAAAAGATGGGACTTATGGTAATGTGCCACTTGTTGCAGAGTGAGTGTTGTCATATTTACTGAGATGCCCTGAAGCGCTGAAAATGTTTTTTCCCTGTTTCTCATGTTGGTTATTTTTCCTGACTTTCTGTATGCTTACACAGAGTGTACTTGTGTCTCTTCTGTATCAATGATGCTTACAGTCAATGCAACTAAGCCAAGGTTTCTAGTAGAGACTCTTTACTGAACTGTCACACTGTTAAATTCAGATCAACAGACATTAATGTTAAATAACTGAAAATCTTTTCTGCACATCAAAACTTTCCAACATGCTCAGTCCAGGTTAACACAGCCCATGATTTTTATTCAGACAGCAGGATTTCTTATCCAGAACTCAATATTTTATTCATCAGAATATTTTCTATACTTTAAGTTAGATACTTAAAGTTCCACTGAGTGAGTTTCCTGTGTCCTGCTCTGGGGACTTTCCAGGACTTGGGCCAAGGTACTGAGGACTCGCCCTGGACTCGACTCACATGAAGAGAACCTGATCCAAAGTTTTTCTTTGGTGACTTGGACTTGAGCTATTGTGACTCGACCACAACACCAGTGCAACATGTAACTCATAGACGGAGGCTGCTTCAGCCTGATTCTGTGAAACCAAACATTGCCAAGTTGAAGGAATCTGCTCCTCCATCCTCACATTTCTGAGTTGAGACACTTGGAAGACATAAGTTTGAGGAAGCCAAAAGGGGAGGCGACTTTGTACAAAGAGGAACACCAAAATCATATGAAAAATTGACTCCACTTGTGCCTTTCAAGGCCGTAAAGCACTTTTTTTCTCACTCACATTCAGACTCTGAATGCAGAGGCTGCTACAAAAGTGCAGATCTGCCCATCAGTCTTTTTATTCAAACGCCTTTGGGGGTTGAATGTCTTTATCAAGCACACTTTCACATCTAGACTACAGAGACTGGGGACTGAACAACAACTTTTTGATTAAACAGAAAAGTCTTTCAATTCTGCCCAATCAAGTAATATGGTCATAACATAATAATAACTGTATCTTGAGCTAAGAACAGGACTGAGCTGTTGTGCAGTCTTCATATCAAACCTTGAAGCAGCACATCGCTGCAGGGTGTAACTAGTCTTGTCATATCTGCAGCCAATGAGGAAGTCCAAGTGGACAGTGAGGTTCAGCGTAACCAGAATTGTTATCTTCATGTCTCCAACTTGACATCTGAGACAGGATGAGTCACAGAAGGATGAAGACTCTCCACCTGACACATATCTCTGCTCACATTCCTGCCAACGACTGAAAGACCCTGACACGGTCCTACATGGCCTGTCCCTTTGGATCACACAGCAGATGCTCACCTGGCCCCAGTTTGTCAGTATCTGCTTATCTTTTTGGTCCCCTGTCCAGTAGAACACAGCGCTGAGAGTATTAGTGCAAGGAAACACTTTTAAATCAACTGAGGAGAAATAAAAATACAGACAATCGAGAAAATGACTCAAAGAGAGATAAATTGTTGGATGTGATTGAAGTGTCACTGTGTAGGAAAGCCTGTGCTTGGACAAAGGGAGCAAAAGCAAAGCAGAATTTACCCCCAACCCTGAAAGATGCACATTAATGAATCATCTCCTGAGGAAAAGCTCAGCAGAGACGCAGTTTAAAGGCAAAACACAAGCTCCTCTGAGAAAGAAATGTGTTTTTGTTGAATAAAATAACACCTATATGCATAAAAAGTCCTCAGCCACCGAAATCAGATGCAGCACGAACAAAAGAAACACAAATATTTAAAGGAATAAACCTGCTATATCCCATTTATTTGTTGAATATACTAGGGAACGCAGAGCTGATTTGAAAAAGAAAAAATAGAATTGTGAGATGTGCCTGCAGCCAACAGCCCCAAGGGAGAGAAAAGAGATTTAGAAACATCCTTCAACCTGTCAGCTCACAGTGAGGACGAGTCAGAGTGGAAGAGAGACCAATAGATGCAGGGATTGTTCCCTTACAGATTATGAAGCAGCCTCCCTTCACCTCTAACACTCCAATAATCCCTCTTTATTTGCAATTTCCTGCTCTGATCAGTGCCTAAGAAATGCTACCCCTTCTTTATTGGGCTCCTTTAAACTTCTGATGACTCACTGTGGAAATGAGACCAAACAATGGATCATCCCATAAAGAGGAATAAAAAACAAGTCTGCCAGGTAAGATGAATGGCATGGAAACACTTTGAGTGTGACTCACTGTGAGATAATTGGATTTATGAAAAAAATATTCTCAAATTATGTCCTGATGTAATTATGAAGAATACATATTTAAGCTTATAACCCAGAGGAAGATACAGTACAGTCCATGAATAGATTGTGACAGCAGCAGCATGAGTTACTGAAAGGACACTCATGAAAATTTCTCCTTCAGATTTTTGTCATCTGATTTTAAAATGTTGTTAACCCTTTAACTTGCAGATCAACTGTTTGGTAAAGAATTTTTTGAGTCGCTACATCTCACTGAAAACATGTTGAACTGAGTAACACCTGATTGGATCGTCTCTACAGCTTGAAATAATTATAATAATTATCTCGACATAAAGATCGTTTTCTTGTGATAACAAATTGTTTGTAATGTGTTTGTCCTGACTTTAACCTATATGAGCTGCCATGAACGGCTTCCAGCCACTGGGTGTAGCTGTAGTCTACACAGTGTAACCGTGTAAGTTACACTTTGTTTATTTTAGGGGCTTCAGGTTAGCAGCTGAGAGGCTGACCCTTATAGAAAAGGACTGTCATAGTTCTTCTAATTATTTAATAGCCACATTTTGAGTTGATCATTGCAATGCTGTTAAACAAACCATAATAATAAACACAACACACATCAAAGCACTAATAAATAAATTGATAAATGTTTAATTACGTCCAAAATTACATTGCAAAGTTGAGGTTAGCCTACATTTACCATTAACATTACCTTAGCTTAGCTGAAGCAGCCTAATAGATAAGAGTTTATCAGCATGTGGCAGCTAGCCAAAAGAGAGTGCTAGGGCGCCACCCTCCCCAGTGAAGAATATATATATATATATATATATATATATATATATATATATATATATATATATATATATATATATATATATATATATATATATATATATGGATGGATGGATGGATGGATGGATGGATGGATGGATGGATGGATGGATGGATGGATGGATGGATGGATAGATAGATAGATAGATAGATAGATAGATAGATAGATAGATAGATGGATGGATGGATGGATGGATGGATGGATGGATGGATGGATGGATGGATGGATGGATGGATGGATGGATGGATGGATGGATGGATGGATATCTGTCCAACTGCTTGTTAATGCAAATTTTCAATCATCCAATCACGTGGCAGCCATTCAATGCATTTAGGCATGTAGACATGGTCAAGGCAAACATTTTTTGTGGCCTCAACTTGCAGTACATAAATGGTTATACACATGAATGTAGCAGATTGTAACATTGATTGTAAAGCTGGAGCTTTCTATGCAAAGGAGTTATTTTATCAGGAATAAATGAATACATCATATCCTGCCCACAGTTAAATCTACACTCAGTTCCTGATGTCAAAATATAAAGAGTTCCTCAAAAGGTCCATAGTTCCTTGGGAAAGTTCCTGCTATTGGAGAGAAGCAGTTACATTATTTGACTGTACTAATTCACAATACTGAACTCACTGTATTAGCATTATGACAGCTATTCAATATAAAAAGCAAAACACACAAAAGCAGCTTCTGTTTCCTGGTAACAGATGAAATCTAGCATTGACCTGTGTTTCTTGGTCTTATGAGACTCTCCTTAACAAGTGAATAAATGTTTCTTCTGTAGCTGTTTATGGTTATCTTGATAATGTTGTGCTTGTTATTGCTGGTCTTCTCCTTTGTGTTTACTTTGTGGAGCTATCAAAGTTATTGTTGTTATTGTTATTTTGATATCAGTGTTAGCTGTCTCTTTTTCATTTTCCCGGCCCCCTCCAGCTTTAACTTTATTACCCTTCTATGATCATCCCTGAACTTTCATTTTCTTTCTCTTTCCCACATATACTTTTACCGTATGTTCTGTGATGGCTTGTGAGCCTCAGAGACTCTTTCCAAGAAAATTAAGCCTACAAAAGTGCAATTTTTGAAGACAAGTTGTCAAAACTGTTTCACAAGCACAGAAACTGTCAGCTCTTAAGGTAAGAAGCCATGATGACTGCTAAGAAATACATTGACTGAGGAATCTCTTCATCAAAGAGATAAAAGAAAACAATATTTGAAAAACAAAAAGAGTTTATCCATCATTCAGTCTTCCTCAGGCTCATTCATGTCATACAGATGCAAGATTAGAGAAGACCAGCGAGGGGAAGGAGTGGATTACTTCACTGACACTGATGAGCGCTCTGATATTCTTTCATCAGCTCAGACAAACAAAATCAACAGAGAATAAGAGGTGTGTGTGTGAGTGAATGTGTGTGTTTGTATTTCTATTTCTGTGAGGGCCGGTGTTCAGTTTTAAGGCCTGAAGCTCAATGACAGTTTTGGAAAATTAGTTGAAAGCGTTTGTAGGCACAGAGGGATGACAGGAGAGGATGGGCTCAGAGGGAAGCGTCTAAAGGACGCTTGAATCTGCTGCTTTCATTCCTCCTGGGGCTTCTTCTCTCTGTTGAAGAAATACATTTCTTTACTCAATTTGTAGATGACACTGGATGGAGCTGGAGTGATCTTACTTCTTTGTTCTTACTTTGGTTTCATCCCTCTTTTCAAAACCCAGTTCATGTGAGGAAATAGATTCAAATTTTAAGATGTCAGTGAATTATTTTCATTCTAAAAGCTGTGTGCAAAAATCCTCTAAATCCTCTTATCTCTTCCAAACCAGCAGCAACCTCCAGTGTTAAAAAATAAAAACAATGCTAATGCAAAAGAGAAACAACTGCAGCTCTTCTAGTGTCCACTTGAGGCTGGCTCCAAAAACCCAGGAGACTACATCAAGACCCCTGTAAATGTATATGAATGATACTGATAAGACCTTTGTGAAAACTGTTATGGATGGCATCACTGATCCCCTAATGCAAACAGAACATTCCAAAACAAAACAGGTAAATTCCCAAATAAAATGAAGGTTGCTAAAGTTATCCCTTTGTACAAGACAGGTGACAAGCACCAGTTTACCAATTACAGACCTGTGTCATTACTTTCTTAATTTTTCAAAATTCTAGAAAAGCTCTTTGTTGCAAGGCTGGACAGTTTTATCAGAAAAAACAATTTGCTTATGAACAGTCAATATGGATTTAGATCAGATAGATCAACAGCACTGGCACTGATGGACTTGACAGAGGTCATTGCAAGCACTATTGACAGTAAAAGTATGCTACCGGGGTATTCATAAACTTAAAGAAGGCATTCGACACATTAGATCATGATATATTACTCAGAAAAATGGAACAGTACGGTGTAAGAGGAGTCGTTTTCGACTGGTTAAGGAGTTATATCAAAAATAGGCAGCAGTTTGTGCAGCTGGATGACTTTAAGTCATGTTATTTAAACATTACCTGTGGAGTACCACAGGGGTCAGTATTAGGCCCAAAATTGTTTATTATACACATAAATGACATATGTAAGGTATCAGACATACTAAAACTTGTTGTTTTTGCGGATGACACAAATGTTTTTTGTTCTGGTGATGATTTTCAGCAGCTGTTGGATGTGGTCAGGGAAGAACTGAGTAAACTGAAATCACGGCCCCACAGAAACAAACTATCATTGAACTTGGAAAAAACAAAATTTTTGTTATTTGGTAACCAAAAATTAAACATAAATGTGAAAATGATGATTGATGATGTAACTACTGAGAGGGTTATGACAACAAATTCCTTGTAGTTATACTTGACCACAAACTTAGCTGTAAAAGTCATGTAAAATACATTAGTTCCAAACTGGCAGACTGCTGGTGTTTTGGGTTGTGTCGAGTACATTCTGAATGAGAATGCTTATTCCTCCTGTACTGCTCACTGGTGTTACCATACTTCACGTATTGTGTTGAGGTGTGGGGCAACACATAAAAGCACCCTACAGAAGATATGTATATTACAAAAAACAAGCATTTCGGATAGTGCATAAAGCAAGTTACACTGACTACACCAATCAGCTGTTTATAAAGTCAAATGCATTTAAATTTATGGATCTGGTAAAACTTAGAACTGTACAAATAGTCTATAAAGCAAAAAAATAATTATTATCTGATAACTTCAACAAATGAGACACTTTCAAACCAGGCACCCCACACACACACAGGAAATCTATGGAGTTTTTCCAGTGCAAAGAAGAGGCATTCAAGAAACAGAGCTTTGACAGTGGAGTAGTAAGTAACTCTAATGTCAGGTTTTATATATGTTATATATGTTTATTTTGAAATTAGCTTCCTGTGGCTGTCACATTTTAGAGAGATACTTCTTACTACTGGCTATGAGTCGAACATTAGCAACTAGTTAACGTACTCAATACTGAATATAAGGAGGGAAAGAAAAACATGCTGTGCGGGTGTCCAGGTGTAAGTACAACGAGATTCTGTGAGGATATGTGTGTGTGTTCAGGTGTAAGTACAACAAGTTCATAGTTGGTTGTGTTCATTATCATTGGTTCATGTAATCAGAGATGTAGAAACTGACCTCTTGACAAAGCTTGCCTTCATATCTTGATCCTCGGATCACAGATGTTGAAGTTTGTCCAAGGACAGCAACGGTTAGGGTAAATGTTAGGGTAAGTGTAAGTGTTAGGGTAAGTGTTAGTGTTAGGGTCAGTCTGGTATTTAACATAAGATGGTTTCCACAAAACGGTCTTGTCTGGATCAGTACAGTTTGGCACGGGTCAGATCGGTTAAGCTTGATACTGTTAGTGTTTCCACAGCCGACCGTGCCCTTCTTTGTAGGTGGCATATGAGCCAGATGCTTATAGCCTAGTCAGCTACAAAATAGCATGACGACATAGCAGCAAGACACAATGTACCCTGCTAAGCAATCCAATCAAGAAGAATTATGCATCACAGTAAAAAAAAAGAGTAACGATGGAAGACATCCGGCAATTCTTCTTCTTTTGTGATCAGCATCTGTTTTTTTGTTACAAAGCCCATTCAAGCTTTATTTCAGAGAAGGTTGTGTGCCATGGGGAGAAAGGCAGTCGAAAAAAACAAGACTGCTTTGGGAGATGATACTTGAGCAGTCCGATCCAAAAGACAACAGCGCATAAGCTCTACAGAAACGACAATGCAGAAGGGTAAGCTAATACTTTCATTTCTTGTGTTAGGGTGTTTTTGTCTCATGAATTGGACCTTATGTTCTGCTCGACGCATGAACAACACAATACAAAACTATTAAACCATGTTTTTGTTCAGTTATGTCCAGTGTTTCCCTTATTTGAGCAACAGTTACACCAAAGTATAGTAAGTTTTTGCAGCAGTAGCACTTTTGAGAAATACCTCCAACACTGCTTTGTTTTATTAGATTCATAATAGTATTTTACTTTATCATTTATTTTTATTAAAGGTGATTTATAAGTAGTACTAATGACTTGTAATTTCCAGATAACTCAATTGCTGGATAATCCTCACCACAGAACAACATTTTGGGCTTTCAGCCAAGCTACTGAGTGGAGGGATGAGATTGTCCCAGGATTCACTCAGTGGGTACACAACTTCAGGATGTCCAAAGAAACATCTGTGTACCTTTGTTACAAGCTGCACCCAGTTAGGGAAAAGCAAGACACAAACTACAGAGTGTGTGTTCCCCTGAGGAAAAAGGATTGCCATCGCACTATGGAAACTAGCAACCAACAGGGAATACAGAAGTATAGGCCATCTTTTGGTGTCAGCAAAATGACCGTGTGTTGTTGTGTGCAGGACCTTTGCAGGGCTGTGTGCATGTTGTTGGTTCCAGAACAGATTTGTTTTCCAGATCGAGATAAGCTCAAAGACATGGCGGCCTACACTGAGAACAGGTGGGGGCTTCCACAGTGTATCAGTGCCATTGATGGCTCACACATTCCCATTATAGCCCCGCAGGAGTACCAATGTGACTATTTCAAAAGAAAAGGCTGGCATTCCATCATCCTTCAAGGAGTTGTGGATGGAAAAGGTCTGTTTTGGAGTGTAAATGCAGGACTGCCTGGGAGTATGCATGACTCTTGAGTACTGAAACTTTCCAGGTTGTGGGCGACAGTTGAGTATGGATGCCTTAACCCAGCTTGCACCGGGAACACCGGTGGGGTTAATCCTTCAAAGCAAAATGTTACATCTGATCACTGTATATAACATAAACATATACATATATGTGACAACCAACCCCAACTGGAATGTCTCACTAGCATCAAGACTGTCGACAGTGTAAGAACTAGTTAGCTAGCTAATAACAATCTGAACCATAGCTTTCCCTTCACATCTTTTAGGGCTAAGAGTTGTTTTGTTATAAACACATTGTGTAAAAGAAGAAAAATACAGAGGAGCTGAATATTTAGAATTTGACATAAAAACACAAAAAGCCCTCTGAGCTCTGATCCCAATTCTGTAAATTTCCATACCACAGTTTGAGAGACAGCGCCCTCTGGTGGCAAGATATAATGTGTGTGACAACTAACCCTGTTGTCCCCTACGTTATCTAATATTCAGAGACTCCTACCCAGGCATTCTCTTGGTTTAAGTGTACACTCTATAAAGATCAGAAAGCCTGTTTGTTTTAGCACCATTCTCAAACTTAAAACAGACTCCTCTGCCTGCAGCGCACTGATCAGCTGTTTGGGTCTGTGAGAATCCACATCTAACAACTACAACAAATAATTCATCAAAATATCTAAATTTCTTTCTTCAATCTGTACTTGTGCTGGCAGGCAGGTTTTATTTATTTATTTATTTATTTGGTCAGGTTGGGCTACTGGTTTCTTTTTGAGACAGCATTTATGTTAAACTACGCTTTTTTTTCTATTTTGCCCCCCGATAATTTCAGATTTTTTCTCTATTATTTGTTAATAAGTTCTTTGTTATTTATAAAATTATGCAATAATCACATTTCATCATATGATAGTGATTTTTGTAGTTTTCTCTTACTCAGTTATTTTTCTGTATTCTCCTTGTTTATTTAAGCCTGTAGATTTTGAAATGTCAGTAGTTTAATGCTGTTACTTATCATGTAAAGTCAGTTAAAGACAATAGACTGTTTAAACTTCCTTAGTTCAAAAATGAAGACACTGAAGAAGAGTGTTTTGTTTTGTTTTTCTGTTTCTTCTTTGAACGTCTGTAAAGCAGCTTTGGGTTCCTTGATGGCATGTGGATATTAAAATCAAGATATTATTACTATTATTAAAATGCCAAAACTGCTTTCCAAATACTGAGAAACACATTCAAAGCAGAGACGTTATTCCCTGTTAACCCAGTTTGCATCCACAAATAGTGCAAAGTCAACACAGTAACATATTCAGCTAGCAGCAGTGTAATAAATAGACGTCCTACTTGCATTCAAACATGGTTTACCTCCAGCAGCTGTTTGTCCTGGCACTAAGCTGCTGAAGCAGCCGACACCATGAATGTGCTCTCAGGCTGTGAGTGTCACTTCCTCTCCCATTATTCAAATTCATGTCATCAAATAACAAATCTGGATTAGCACATGGCAAATTTGCTGCAGCCCACATCAGTAAATAACGTGAAAATTGAGTTGGCATTCTCTTGGAGGCAGATTCAGTCCTGATTAAAAAAAAAAAAAAATGGGACGCCTCACCCTGGTGCAAAAACTGGGTTAGTTAAAGGTGTGAGATGTTAAGTGGAGGCTGAGTGATGTTTGGAGGTGGACACGAGGCTCAGGGAGGAAGACAATGTGATTTCTTATTACTTCAGGTAAACAGAGGAGCTGTGTCTGATTTTTAAAATGTTATAAAAAGGAGTGACAGCAGCTGGAGGAACAAACACCAAGGAAGGAGCTGAGGATACTTTCCTCAGAGACTCTCTGAAAGCATACAGATAAGTGATTCCATGGCATTTTTACTCTCCAGAAATATATTAAAAAAAAACTAACATTTTTAAAAGACACATCATGCTAATGTATTCTGTTTTAGAGTCATACCACTGAGAATTGTACATTTTTATACTTGAAATAAGCCATTTAACAAAATTTACAACCTTTTCCTGTGAGAAGTGTTTTTGATTTTGCATGTCCTTTTGAAATGGCAGCTTCAAACATCTCCTAATCTTGTTTCCTTTATTCAAACAGCCATATTTGAGAGCTGAATTGGACATTATCTCGAGCTTTGCCTGCCTTAAGTGGAAATATTCCTTTTTTGTTTTCAGGTTTGTATGTGCAGCTGGAGGCAGACGCTCACTTTGATCTCACCGTGTTTCTGTGAGTCCATCAGAAGCGTTTGGTGTATAATACCAGGTTCATGATGCACTTGGTTTCCTTATCACTGCACGCAAGATTCAAGAGGGCTATAACAATGTGACAAAATCACAAGTGCAGGTTTAAATTCTTGTGTGCATGTGTGTGTGTGTGGGTGCGTGTGTGTGTTTATGTGTGAATGTCTCCGGGGGGGGCTCTGTCAGAAGACCCTGTGTAGTTGTTTAGGGGTTGATCAGGTGTGTTGGCAGCATCAGACTATTCAGGAAACAGCTGTACTGCCCCGGCCCCAGAACTTGAGTGATTACAACATAAGGAAGTCTTCATGAGTGACTCATGTTTTGTGTTCTGTAAATGTAGACATACAGATTTCACTAAACGTGTCCTGTTGGTAATAACAACATATTTGCTTCCCAGTGTTGTACTTGAATCCAGGACTCAGACTCCAGTCCAGGACTCAGACTCCAGTCCAGGACTCAGACTCCAGTCCAGGACTCAGACTCCAGTCCAGATATGTCAGACTTGTGACTTGACTCGGACTCATGTGCAGATGACTCAGACTCAGACTTAGACTTGGACTCAAGCTCTGGGTGGATCAGGACTCTGAGGACTCAGGCTTATTTATCACAGATTGTTTTGTTCATTTTAATTCATTATTTCTTCTGGTCTTAGGTCCACATATCAGTTTTCAGGTTACGGCTAGCAGGTGTGTTTGTTTACCTGCGTGTGTGTTCAGATGTTACAGCTAACGCTGACAAATAGGAGAGCGAGTGTTTCCATCGTCACAGAGATGCCCGTGGATCACTTTAAAAAGCTCATTTTTCTGTCTCTCTTGTGGTGGTTGAGACATTTTAAACTTCTTGGCTGCATGCTAACTACAGGAGGTCATAATAATTTCCCTATGCTGTCATGCGTAAGCACTTCTTCTCTCTCTGTTTCATTCCATGCTGTGAAGCTCACCTCACTTCAGAATAAAAGATTCTTCTTCAAAATAAAACTGCTTACAATTCATGTGATTTCAAACAC
The DNA here is from genome assembly GCA_030710495.1 of Labroides dimidiatus. Classification (NCBI taxonomy): domain Eukaryota; kingdom Metazoa; phylum Chordata; class Actinopteri; order Labriformes; family Labridae; genus Labroides; species Labroides dimidiatus. Next base: position 1,395,635 of record CM061154.1, on the reverse strand, counting down.
AAATATAACCCAAATATCAAACTTAATTTGTGTGAACAACTTTGAAACACACAAAGCTTGGTTTATGAACTCAACAATTACAGAGTGAGTGTTGTCATTTTCACTTATTTTCATCTATGTATGCATTATACTTACAGTCAATGCAATTAAGCTAGTGTTTCTTGTAGAGACTCTTTAATTTACTTCCACACTGTAAAATTCAGATCAACACACAGTCTTTTCTGCACATCAAAATTGTCCAATACGGTCAGTCTGTGCTGATCCCTGTGTGCTGAGTGGAGCTCCTCTCCCTCTTTCACCTCCTCTCCCTCTCTGTTGGGCTGCTCCTCTCTCTCCCGCTGCTGCCTCTGCCACATTGCAGTATGTTTGTAATCAGAAGCTCTGGCGCTTAAGCTCTGGGCAGAGTGAGGACCAGCGCCAGTGGGTTCCAGCTTTCACAGCTGTACCCCTGCTCCCCAGTGAACTAAGTATGTCTTGTTCCTGTGACTTACACAAGTGTCTTCCCCTCCTTTTCCAGTGCCCCCTCGAGTATCTGACTTCAGCCAACAAACAAACAGCCACACAGCCACAACTCTCTCTGGATTCAACCTGTTACCTCTGTTTGATTCACCTGTATTCTCTGGAGTGCAGCCTTACACCGGATTCTGGATTCACGTTTAATATCTTCTTATTGTTCAATAAATCCCCTTAAACCTGCATCCTCTGCCTCTGCCTGCTCTTGGGGTCAACTAAAGACAGTTGGTTCGTTTGAACCATCACATGGTCCAGGTTTACACAGAAAATAATTTGTATTTAAACAGCAGAATTTCTTATCCTGAACTCAGTCTTGGCTTTATGCATCATAATTTTTTATTCACTAAAAGTCAGATACTTAAAGTTCCATTAAGTGTGTTTCCTGTGTCCTGCTCTGGGGACTTTCCAGGACTTGGGCTAAGGTACTGAGGACTTGACCTGAGGCCTGTACTACAAAGCTGTATTTTCTCTTAGCGAGCTAACTTCTGGGTTAACCTTGGATTTTCCGTCCTACGAAGCTGGTTCACTTCTTTCCGGGAAGAATCAAAGTGGTAACTGAACGGCTAACCTGCTCCGGAGCAGGTTAAGATCTGGATAAGAGATCAATGAGTAGAAAAGCACCACCCCCTGACCAATCAGCTCTCTCAGAAAATACCCTGCAAAACCAAACCATGTCATTCTGCCCTCTCTGAATGTAGGAGCCCATCCTGACAGATAGATAAACACATCTCTGTTAAATGATTTAAACTAAAGTATTCACCAGCTGCTTCATGCTGCACTGTGTTTCTCATGGTCCACTCTATGGAGGCCCTATAGGGCCAAAACACTCCAACTCAAAAGTCATGAGAGAACTAAACAGAAAAATAATACAATTGCCTCACATGCCCATTTTCAATTTAACTAATGACCTGTGACAAACTTCATATTCATAGTAAAATACTTTGCAAACATCATCACTTGAGTCAATCTTAACAATATGCTAATTAACCCAAATATTCATCAGCATGCAAAGTTATGCTGTACCCCCCCATCGCATAAGGAACACAGTTTCCTCCTCCAGATTCAAACAGACTTCTTATAATGGGGTGAGAGGGCCAGAGACAGAGACAGAAAAGTAAATTAACAAATCCTTAAATAAAGTTGCATTGAGCTCCAAATCCTTTTTCAATCACTGGCTGAAGGCTAAAAGGTCTGATTTCTGAGACCCAGCAGCAGAGACTTGGCATCTTTCCTACCGCGGCTGTGCCAGATCTGCACAGTCCTACAGGTCATGGTTTCATGACCTTTGGGCTTTCTGTGTGGTTCATGGACAAGTGAAACACAATGACCCAGTTTCCCTTACAGGGTTTAAATAAAACCAGGACAACACTAATCTGAATTAACTTAATCCACACTAATCAAACTGCTTTCTGAGATGAACTTAACGTCAGATTAACTAGTTCCAGACAACATAGTCTCTGACAAGGACAGTCAGATCATGTGTTGGAACTGATTCAGATTAACACTGTGCACATTGTGCAAAGATCACACCACTGACCAACAGTGGGAGCAATTTTGGGGTTCAGTGTCCTGCTTGAAGGACACTTCAGCATGTATGACTGGAGGAGCTGGAATCAAACCCTCAACTTTCCAATTGAGAGATGATGACTCTACCACTGAGCCACAGCCGCCCCACATGTGACCTGACTGTCCTGTCCATGATTACTTTGGTCTGTGACTCTGTTGTCTGGAACTAGTTAATCTGAAGCTAAGTAATATCTCAGAAAGCAGTTTGATAAGTGTGGATTAAGTTAAACCAGATTAGTTTAGTCCTGGTTTTATTTGTTTGGGATTGTTTGGGTTGATCTATTACTGTCTGAATTTCACCATAAAACAGCAGTAAATGGCAGATGCTTGCAGCCCACACTTGTAAATGCATTCACCTCATAACACAAAGCTGTTGTGTCCCCAGCTTCTAACACCTCTGCACAATCAGGGATCAAGTACACTGGAGTCTTTAAAGAAATGTGCAATAAAGAGCATATGGCACATCTCCACTTCTCTACATTCAAAATTCAATTTTCTTTGTGAGCAACCTCAGATGCATCATCATCTTTTCAAAAGGCTGCTGACAAGAGAAGAAACTACACAGAGAATCTTTGCATGAGGGAGAAATGGGCTTTCAAAAAAGCGAGGACACAGATAGAGGCATTACAATTCAGGGTTCATCTCTTTAGCAGAATCCTGAGCAAATCCCTGACTGTGATGGTACATTTCCATGGTTTTCTGCCCGTGCTGGGTTCCACTCTTTGGACAAAGGTGTTCATCAAAACCATGTAAATAAAACTCCATCTGGCCTATTGTTATGGTTTGAGCTATAGACCTTAATACGACAAACCCCCACTCAGTCACCCTTCAATCAATTCTTCCACTTCCTCTGTCTGCTTCCCTGTCAAAGGCTGAAATTACTTTTTTGGCTACAGAAAACTTATATCCAGTGTGGCATGCAGAAATGGAAGCAGGGCGGTTATTTGCAGCCTAAGATTGAGAGTCACAGTCTTGCAGTTAGCAGGCCACTGTGGAGGGCTGTAATTTAAACAACAACCCTTTTATGACCTCCTCCTTCTTCCCTTTTAAGGGGCTGTGAAGCCTCTCATACTGAGCATGTGTTTGTATTTGAAATATCTTCTCTGCTCCCTTTTTCTGCAGGGCTGAGATCCACTCCGAGCTCTGACAACAAGGCGATAAAAGTACTCATCAAAGAGATTGATTCTCTCTATTCTTTCCTCCCTTTTGGTAAAAACTTGAGCTGATGTTTTCATTTTTAATGCTGCCTCTTCTGTAATGAAGTTTTTTGTTTACTGAAAACCTGCGCTTTCATGCAACTTGAAAGGATTTTTTTTACAGTGTACGCCCCCCTGGCACTGTGAAATGGGAAACCAGGAAACAGCTCACCAATTACAGATAGAAAAAAAACAGCTTCAGATGAATAGAAAACAAGTAAAACAAATCTGATGAGTTCATTCAATCCTAAATTTGGGTCTTCATTCACACACAACTTCTTCACAACACAAGGCCAAGAGTGCTATGGCAGGTATGTTGCTTATCAGGAGAGGGTGAAATGATATCCCAAAGGATCTGTTCAACATGAAGCCAAAAGCCAATTAGCTTAGCTTCCCCTAATTAAGTTTAGTCTGGCTTTGGCTCAGCTTAGTTTAGCTACGCTAACACTAGTTTAGCTTCACTTAGCTTAGTTAAGCTTGTTAGGACGAGCTTTGCTTGGTTTAGTTTAGCTTACTTTAGCTTAGCTTCAAGCTTAGTTATGTTTAGCTTAGCTCAGTTCAGCTTAGTTTTTGTTAGCTTAGCTTAGTTTAGTTTATCTTAATTCAGCTCTGCTTGGTTTGACTTCATTGCTTTGGATGGTGACATATTCTCTTGCTAGTTGGCGATCTCTTTCTAATGTGTCACACAACGTTATATCAGCATTAAAAAAAATAACAGCAACAGGATGTCATGTGAGAGTAGGCTGGATTACTAACAGATAGAAAAAATCATTACAGTAAATGTCCTTAAAATGATGAATATGTTAGTAAGGCTCAGAAGAGCTGATTATTTAAAATGGTGTGTGTGTGTGTGTGCTAGACAAGCAGGCAGCCAGAGTCAAGCTGTGGACTGGGAACCAAGTGAAAGGGAGAGGGGAGTGTGTATGTGTGTGTGTGTGTGTGTGTGTGTGTTTGTGTGTGTGTGTGTGTGTGTGTGTGTGTGTGTGTGTGTGTGTATGTGTGTGTGTGTGTGTGTGTGTGTGTGTGTGTGTGTGTGTGTGTGTGTGTGTGTGTGTGTTTGTGTGTGTGTGCGTGTGCGTGTGTGTGTGTGTGTGTGTGTCATTGAAGACAGCAGTCTTATTATTGCCAGGTTACTGGTCTGGATGGACGTCATCTCGCTCGGCTCGAAATGAGGTCAGCACAAAAACTGCTCCCCCTGGTGACCGGCTGCAGTATAGATCAATAACTGCTCTTCCTGGTGACTGGCTGCAGTATCCACCTTTTACCTGACTACCCATAGTTCATCGTGGTTGCCGGTTTAGCCCTTCCGGTTGAAAGCTTTGTTTGTCACCATTGAGAAAGCTGACGATGTTAGCCTAGCTGCCATACTCGCTGTAATATCCGGCTTTTAAAAGCAAGAAAGTGACAAAATGAACAAATATTGGAGGTGAAGTCATAGTGCGGATGTTCTAGATAAAGAGTTTACACTTTATCCTGTCTAACATAAATGATTTCATGCGATTTGTTTTAAGCTAGCTTGCTATCCCTATTCTGTGGTGATATTTAGATATTATTGGGCTGCATTGTGTTCAGGTACTTTTCATACTGAAAAGTTTCTTTTTCATTAGTTATTAGATGTTAAAAACAGGGCTTTACATCTTGTTTAATGATGATTTACAGCAGCCGTTCTTATGTAGTTTTTTAGGAACAGTAAATATACACCAGGAAGGAGAGTTAAGAAGAGATTACACAACTGGAAGAAAAAAATCATTATTTTGTCACCCGGTTCCACTCAGATACTCTACTGCACAGACTCTGGCTGCACAATTGTGGCCCTTCTGACAGTGGTATTTTGGCTTCAAAACCGTACAAGGTGAAGCCACGCAGTCCTCTTTATATAGTCTATGTTCATAACACAGCCACAGTGTGGAGCCAAACAGTAACACAGTTATAACAGTCTGTAGCAAATTTACTTTATTTTAAATAACGTTATTAAATTACACTTTTGTTCAAGATATAATAGTTTAGATGAGAAAAATATTTTTTTTTTGCCTGTTGAAAATGTATATTTGGCCCACCATTGAGTTGGTCAGAAAAAAATTTGGTTTGACACCAACATAGTTGTCGACCTGTGATCTAGATCAAAATACTGCTAAGCCCCAAGACTAGAAGAGCAGCGCAGGGGTATGAAAAAATGCACCATCTGGTTTTAGCCTTTAAGCTAAGCTAACCTGCCAGTTATCTATAGCTTCAAAATGTGTTTCCATCTCCTTCTATTCCTCCCAGCAAGAAAAGAAACAAATAACCATAATTCCCTAAACATAAAACATTTATTTTTATTTTTTAAAACAAACTCAAAAGAAAAAAACGGCCAAAGACAGAGTAATGAACAGAAAATATCATTGCTTCTGTTTGCTTCTGTTTCTAATAAGCAAAAATTCCATGCCTGAGTGTTGTATCTGGAACCTCAGAGAGAGTGAGGAGAGGGGGAACATCTGTTCCAGCACAACACATGAACATGATACATGTCCCCCGGTGATTCCTCAGCACTGATAGGCACCCTGACACAGGTTTCATAAGGGGCTTTCTGTGAGACGCTCTGCTCTGTGACAGCTGTGATGAGGATAAATATTTGATGCTTTCTTGGAGCGTGTGCAGAGAACAGAGTCTTCCCTGTCAGAGAATGTAAGAGCTACAGAGGGAGGGGAGGTAGACATTAAAGGAGAGAAGTGGATGATGGGTAAATGGATGGAAGAGCAGAGCCTGGTGAAGAGAGAGTCTCTTATATACGTCACTCACTGACTATTTTTCATCATGACTCAACGTCAGACAGGAGAATATCTCAACACACTGCCAGCTGTTGATTGAATCAAAGCAAAATATGAGCATGTTATTTCAATTATACATAATTGATAAGTATCTCTACCTTCACTGTCTCAGGGGAACGTACTTACAGAGGATAATTGGAAGGATAAGTATTCCACTTATCCACTGATGAACTCCCTCTGGGTCTACAGAGAGGCTCACAGTGGAACAGGTGCATCTGTTTCTGCTGGTCAGTGGGGATCTTGAATAATTTTAAGAATGTTTGAATGGTGAACTGAGTATGTTCCACCATCGATTTCTGGAAATGTTAATGACAATTATCAATTCACTGTAAACAAAAGAAATGAGATTTAAAAGATGAGCAGTTTGAAACCCATTCTCTCAGGATTGCTCCATGCAGCCTGTTGCAGAAATTGAACTCCATCCAAATGGAGTCAGAAGCTTTTTAACAGATGAACATCATCTTATGTGCTTCAGCAGAGCACACAGTACAGGCCTGAAAACTCCTCTGCATCTTGAGACTCATTTAGTCATCCCATGTTTCCCAAGTTTACAGCAAACAACAGAATAAGCTTCTCCAACAACTCTGTTATTTGAACTTTAATTTTTAAACACTGGAGTCATTTGGTTTTCCAGTGATTGTCCCCCCTGCTCTGGAAGAACTTAATGACCCATAACCTGGACTTTTAGCCTCTGTTTCCTTCAGTCTGTTTATTTATTCATGGACAATTCTTTATTTACAATCAAAACATTTTTTTTAGTGATTTCATTTTTTATTTTTTGGAAGATTTCATGCCTTTGTTAAGAGGGTTGGTCAGTGTGTAGAGCAGGGGAGCTGTAAAAAGAGAGTGGAGCAGCTTAGAACCGAATACACATCACAGACATATTCACAGACATATTCACAAATATGTCTGTGAGAAAGATTAATCGAACACGTTTATCTGCTTATTCAACAACCATGTCAAAAGAAAACAGAACTTAATACACTTTAGGATTTCCGTAAAACTGAATTTTGCGAACTGAAATTAAATTTTGTACTTTTGACTGAAAGCAATATAAAGAGTTAAAATGTTCAAGTAGGGCAGGGGGACCATCCATCCTTCTTTTTGGAGGATTTTGTCCGCTAGGATTTCAAAAAAATCTCTAAAATGTCTGGGATTTGCTCAGCTTATTCTACAGACCCTTCATATTTATTAAAAAAAGCCCTGCACTGGGGCTCTGATATTGATTTGATGTACTGACCCGTCCAGATTTTGAGCATGCACGCTGCATGTATCATAACACTAATGACCCATGGCTGCAGTATAGGTCAAAACTGCTCCTCCTGGTGTCTGGCTGCAGTATAGGTCAAAAACTGCTCCCCCTGGTGACTGACTGCAGTATAGGTCAAAAACTGCTCCCCCTGGTGACTGACTGCAGTATAGATCAAAAACTGCTCCCCCTGGTGACTGACTGCAGTATAGGTCAAAAACTGCTCCCCCTGGTGACTGACTGCAGTATAGATCAAAAACTGCTCCCCCTGGTGACTGGCTATAGGTCAATAATCGTTTCTCATTTTTTTTAAATGTCTTTTTCATTAGTTATTAGATGTTAAAAACGTGTTTTACATATTCTTTAATGATGATTGACAGCTGCTGTTCCTGTGTAGTTTCCTCAGTAATTCACAAATTACACAATTTTTTTCAAATTTCACAACTCAAAAATGCACCAGGAAGGAGAGTTAAGAAGAGATTAGACTGTCGAAAGAAAGAAATAAAACTTTTATTTGTCACCACTCTGATTCTCTGCTGCACAGACTCTGGTTGCACAATGGTGGCGCCTCTGACCGGGGTGTTTTGGCTTCAAAACTGTACAGTGTAGGGCTGCAGCTATCAATTTTTTTAGTATTTAAGTATTCTACTGAAAATTCCATTGATTAATTGAATAATTGAACGTAACCCTAACCTTTGTTTAGCTAAAGAGCAATTATTTTTCAAATGAAATATGTTTGAACAAGTAAACACAATTGACTTGAGACATTTTTACCTGGAGTAAGACATGTTCTTGATAAGATTTTGAGTCTTTGCAGTGTTCAAACTAAAATGATGATACCTGTTGTATTAGAGAAATTCTTTTGGTGTGAAAGAAATCCCTCAATCATTTTTTGTAATCAAGGTACTCAAATTATTGGAGGAATCGTTTTTGCCCCAGTACAATGGTAAAAGGTGGAGCCACAGGCTTTATACACAATCTGTGGTTTAAAACAGAGAACATGCTCTGACTGCCTGCTCTCCTTTTCTTTTTCTTCAAATTTGAGCCATTATTTATAGTTATACATTAGCCCAAATAAAACAAGAATGAATGACCTCTCCTTTTCTTTTGTTTACAAAAACCTGCTGAAGAATACCTCTCTTTTTCTTTAACTCAGATTTGAGGCATTGTTTACATTTTATGCATGAGAGAAATGTTTTTCTAAAAAAAAGCCTTCTTTTTATCTAAGCAGGGTTTGAGGCATTATGTTTGGTTAGATGATTAAAAAAATACCTTAAACAGAACAGGAATGATTTAAATAAATGTATGCTGTAAAAAGCTACTTTTTCATATTTGAGTATCTTTGGGTATTTTTACAATATCTCCAAGAGATCATGCTTTTTGAATTCAGGTTCTAGAGGTACAAATCTCAGCCCAAACTCCACTTACTGATTTATTGAGTTTAAATGACAAATACATGTCATGTCATGTCAGTCATGGTTCAGCTTCTTAGTAGCTGTTTTTCTGCCTCTGTCAGCTAAAGGTAACAAAGATGTCTTGGGTTTATAAGAGTCTCACTCGGAAAACAAAACATTTAAAGAATTTTTTAAAAATGCCACAGAGCATTTCCAGGGTTTCCTGCATGTTATTATGTACAAGTCACTCCATTTTTCTACATTTCTCTGCTGGATGAAATCTTACTTCTGTTCATGTGGTTATGCCAGTAATAAAACATACTATTCAGATGGTGAGAGAGAATCAAACTACTTGAGTTTTTTTATTCGCTCCAACATGCTTTCACTTTTCTACTTCCAGTGTTGGACCTCATGTTGCATCTGTAATGCAGGTTTTGTTCAGAGCTGCTGACTCCTGATATTTCCTCCTCCAGCACTCAACATGTCAGGGAGTTCAACAAGTGAGTGTCTCTTTTTAGTTGTTACAAATGTGGAGAGCTGTAATAGTGATTTAGTGAAAGAAACCAACACTGCTGACAACCACAACAACTTTCTGGATGTCTGTCCAAGCCATGACAAAATCAGCTCCAGAGACTCAGGAAACAAGGCAACATAATGCAGAGCTTTAGATCATTTCTTAGGCTAGGAGAAACATTTAGAAATATAATAAGTGGAGGACAATTTGAAATGCTTACCTCTGGCATCAAAGAACTCTTCATCCGAGCTGTCGACCGATTCCTGTGCGATGTTCTGCAGACACCAGTGTGTGGCGCTGTGCTTTTGCGAGGGCCCTGAAAAATGAGAAAGAAGAAAATCTGCTTTAGGCCCTTTGAGTGTCAGAGCAGGAAATGGACCTGAATGTTCTTTCCTTTGAGCTGTGTCACAGTATGCCAGTGTGTCAGCAAGAAAGCTAGGTGGTGGGGTTTAATACCTTCATTTACAAAAGTAAAGATGAAAAGGGATTTAAGGCACTTTCCATTTGTTGACAATATTCACTCTTAAGTATCCAGATATAAAAGCACAGCAAAAAACGAGAGCAGCAAATGAGCACATAAAAGACAGAGAGCAGAGAAGGGTGGTGACACAGCTGGATGAAACTGACAAAACATGAAGCCTTCTCCACCAAGACGAATACTAATTAACTCAATGAAATAATGACACTGTGGCTTCAAAAAAAAAAACCTCACAGCTTTAAGGAGTCACTACTGTAAAAGTGTGCCTGTTAACAAAAGCAGCAGCTGCCTTCATGCTGACAAGTGTCTGGTGGAATAGTCATGTCATGTGCCATATTTTACCTATAAAAAAAAAGCAGGAGTCCTTCAAACATGTTAAAGATCCTTCATAATGTTAGATTATTCCTTTAAAGAGGGGGTGTTGTATTTTTTATTCGGTCCTTTTGTTCAACTAAAGTAATTTATCTTAATTCACAGCTAAAAATATCTCATTTTTTCTCACTCTGGTGTTTTAGAAAAGCCTTGTCTGAAACACTTCATTTTAGCCGCTGTCTCTTTAAGGCTCCCCACTCTACAAAGCCCCTTAACTCTGATTGGCCAGTCTTCTGGAGGCCTTACAGGGGCAGAGCTGTGTTCAGATCTTGGTGTTTGAGGCCCAGCCCTTTAATGCATTATAAAACAAGAACGGTGATCTTTATGAGATGACCTCATTGTTTCAGCAGGTCTGATGAAGATCTGGTGTGTTTTTTTAGAACAGACGGTTTTGAGTAGTTTACAGTCAGATTCATGGAGTTCTATAACACATGAATCAGTGGGGGTTTAAAATTCTTTAGAAGGCAGCACAGTTAAAAATTTACAGAGGTCAGGGTAATACATTCATGTCATTTGAGGTTTCACTAAGTTCACAGCATTTTTTTTTCTGTTTGAGAAAGTGGCTTTTATGAGCCTTTCATGATGTTGCAGCTGGGGTTAAACTGTTGCATCCTCCCTAACATCACAGCGAAAAACACAATATGACCAGAAGCACAACTAATGCTTCACTTTAAAACCAGTCACACAAGACTAAGGAACAAGAGGAAACATGCACCATTACATTTACAAAGCTCCCCAAATGGCAATATTTACTTCATCAACCAGGATGTAAATGACACAAGAAGATTTAAGACGGCAATCCTTTAAACCTGTAGGCATGCAACAAAGAATCTGACAACTAACAACAGGTTACACCTACAGGTTGTTTACTCATTGCTTGAGGAGGTGAGCAGTTTTCACCCATCATCAGCACTGCAGTCCTCTGCTCAAACCTGGGCTTGTCTTAAAACACTGTTGCTAAGATACTTGTCCTTCCAGCTTTTGTTTAACATGAATGTTGTTGTCTTTACCCAACCGTGTCACACGGTTTTAGATAGTTTTCAGTACATTGGTACTGTCATGAATTCACAATGATGTTAAGGCTAATATAACTGTTTCACTGCTACTAATTAACTGTCATTACACAAGCTCTCTGTTTTTGTTCACTTAATCCAAAAAGGTAATGTGTTTTATTAAAAAGAGGTCTGTATAATAAATGTGATATCAATGGACTTCCTCAAAGGACAAAGAATCTTTAATAAAGGCAGAACATCCTCCTTCTTTTAGAGCTGATATAAAGCAAGAAAATGTAATTAACTCAGGCCAACTGCTTTAAATATTATTTTTTGTAAGCATTATAAAAAGAAAAACCTTTTAATTTCTTTCTAAGAACTTTAATAGTTCAAAGATGACGGAAGAAGTGCAAATTCTTTCCCAGATGCAGATTTTCTGGCGATGGGACCCAACTTTGCAGTTTCTCAGACAACACTGTCACTGACAGACACCTACTGTGCTAAAAGAAGCGAACACATTACCTGCTTCCTGGTTGCCAAAGATGACTAGCTTAAAGGTAAATTGGTTGATTGGCGATACAGACGAATCCTGAGAAACACAGGAAGTCGACAAGCCGCCATTACTGCAGTGGAAAAAGCCCAGTAACTAGCATACCTTTGAATGAGAGCAGTCAGAAGAATCAACACAAACCAAAGTATTCTTGTTATAACACTGTAAAAAAAAAAACTCTGCCAGGGCTATCTGGGAGAACATGCAGATTAAGGATGCCATGACAGCAGTGGAAAACTACAACTTTAGAAAAAAAAAGTGAGTGTTTGAAGCACAAGCCTTTACTTCAGGAGGAGAGTCTCTGTCTAACATACCAGTTGTGCAATGTAAATTAGTAATAAATAATTACATACTGTATATTTTTTTACATATTTTATATTTACTAAATTTATTTTTTTACAACCAATGTTCTTTATGGGACCACCAGGTAGTGGTACTCCCTCCTGTAGGAAGTAGGAGCTGGTTAGCACTATAGGTTAGTGAAGTTAAGACATAACTTCATCTGAGCACTAAACTATCAACAGACGGATGTCATAAACTTTGACCCAGATAGGACACAAACGCAAGCTCAGAGTCAGATTTCAGAAGGCAAAAGGGTTTAATGAGACAAGCAGAGTTCGGTACACAGATGTGGTAGTCAGACAGTCAAAGTTCAGCAAACAGGTGATCAGTCCAATACAAAGGTATCCAGCAAACGTGAGGCCGAAGACTTACTGGGATAAACAGGCAAGGTTCAAAACAGCTAAGAGAAGACTTTGAAACAAGGCTGGAACAAAGACGGTGAAGTACTACGAACTGGCAACGAGATAGTGAGACACATGAGGTTAAAGTACAAGATGTAATAAGGGGTAATGACACAGCTGGGGAAGACAATCAGGGATCAGGTGTGACCAGGCGCGGAGCCAGTGTCACATTGCAGAGGGGGCGGGGACTTGAAGTGGGCCCTTATAGCGTATTGGCTATTTTACTTGTTAACAATTCACATTATGGATCCGATGTGGATTTGAGCTGTATTTGCCGCTGCCAAAAAGGGACTGAATGAACAGCTTTAGCTTCGTTAATTTTTTTTAAAAGTCTCACACTTTGAACCATCAAAATATGAAAGAAAATCATAGCTCAACAAAGAGACTCAATTTGCTTCGTAAACGTCCAGATATTCTGTAAAACAAAGTAAACCCAACATTAGACGCTGCGCAGTGACAGCATCTAAAGACACAGCTGATCAATTAGTAGCGTTAATAATGGGATAGATAGCAGCCACATAGTGGCCAGATAGCAGCCACATAGTGGCCAGATAGCAGCCACATAGTGGCCACATAGCAGCCACATAGTGGCCAGATAGCAGCCACATAGTGGCCACATAGCAGCCACATAGTGGCCAGATAGCAGCCACATAGTGGCCACATAGCAGCCACATAGTTGCCACATAGTGGCTGTGAGCTGCTAATGATAGCTTATAAAGTAATTGGGCTAACTGGGAGTTCAGTTTAATGTGTGAAATGCAACAAAAGGTACATAAGAAGCAGCTTGCCATACTTTATGATCTTTTCTATGCAGCTTGCAAGTAAATAAAAATGAATAAGATGGAATTATGACTTTTTTCCAGTCATTCTTAAGTTCTGGTCATGTGTGATCTGTGTTAAGGACAGGCTGTAATACCAGGATAATCAGCTCGGGCTGAGGTTGGGTTCAGTTTTTTTATTGTCTTGAACTCAGGTGAATTTTGTACTGAAATAAGTGGCTCCAGTCTTGCTCTTGTGAGACATGATACTGGATCAGTGGTTGTGTTTTTTTCTGTTTGTTGCTGTTAAATGCTGGTTATGCCTGATAGTGGTATATGAATGAACTCTGGAGGTTGGTCAGCTAGGAGAGATTTCACATTTTTTTACGATATTTATATAGATATTTGACATGGGTAAAATCCTTCATCTGTGAAATAAGACTCAAGTCTCAGTCTTCTGATTAAAGTACTCTTGTGGTTCTGTAAAGTTTTTACTACAAACAGCTCTGCCACGTCACATCCAGCAGCTGGCAGTAGATGCCGCTGTTCCACTACAGTAATAGCAGCACCCATAAATCAGCCGTAGGATTGGTCTATAGCCTGCGGATTAGCTTGGTAACCAGCTCATTGGTAAGCTTGACAAGTAGCATAAGGGTTAGCTGAATAACTGACTTAGCTGTTAGCTGAATGACTAGGCTGCGGGTTAGGTTGATATCTATCTTGTTGGTTAGTTTAAATCTAGCATACAGGTTAGCTGTAAATGCAGATTTTTTTCCCCTGCATTTTTCCCTTTTTGTTTCAGGCCCTTAGCTCGGCAACCCATGTATTGGATATTTAGACAACTAGCACGAGGGTTAGCTGGATAGCTAGGTTGTTTGTAAGTCTGATAACTGGCTTTGGGTTTAGCTGAATGACCAACTTTCTTATTAACTGACAGACTAGCTTTTGGGTGAATTGGCTTACTGGGTTGTGGGTTAGTTTGTTAACTAGCTAGTGGGCTTTCTGGATAATAAGCTTTTTGGCTAGCTAAAGAGCTAGCAAATAGATAGGCTAGCAAATGGCTTTGCTAGGGAACCACCAGATAACCATCTCGTTGGTTGCTTGTTGGGTATTTTGTGGGTTTTCTGGATGATTAGCTGGTGGATTAGCCTTTTGTCAAGACATGCACATAACAGCACAGTGATAAAGCTGTTACCTGTAAGACTTAAAACTCAGACAATTACAAGCTTCAACTACATATTTATAAATCAATGGGTCTAATCTGATGTGAACATTCTCTTTATGTATGGTAAACACATTTCTTTTATAGAATAAATTACTTGAAGTTAAGACTTTTACCTCTTACAGATTGTCTGTGATGTTACTTCAGTTACTTGTGTTAGCACTCCTTAACATACTGGGAATGAATTACTCAACAGCCTTCTGTCAAGGTGAATCATAAAAACACGTACAGTCAACATGCTTCCTGCGCAATACAAAGCTCTCTCTATTCAACCTTTGACTTCACAGCAACTCTTTCTGTCAACAAATCGCTCTCCAGGGGGTTCAGGAGCTGTGAAGCACTGTAGAGCCTTTTAACCTTGTCATCCTGGCCTTTACTGAATGATGAGTGAGGAGGCTCAGGCGAGGATTAGTTATCTGAGCATTGATTGTGCGTCATACCAACCAGAAAAACAGCACTGCCAGGAGAAGCAGCATTTCACCTTCATATGAAGAACCATCCTCTTCATACAGACCTGCCCTCAGTAACAGTTTGTGAGGATTAATCTGCATGTAGAAGAGCTCAACATACACACACACACACACACACACACACACACACACACACACACACACACACACACACACACACACACACACACACAGACGCAAACATGCACACACGTCAATTTGAACAAATCACACATTACTGCACTCACCAAGAAACAAGCAATTATTGTACAAACATAAACATAATTACTGTTTTCAGAAAACACTTTCTCATTGGAAAAGAAAATGTGCCTCTCCCAATTAAACAAAATGGAAACAGCAGCGTACCATGAGAGATCAGGCCTTTGGCTCAGCCACTCCTTGCCTGTGGAACGCCCTCCCTGACAGCCTGAGGGCTCCACAGACCGCTGACTCCTTTAGGAAGGGCCTGAAAACCTTTCTTTTTATAAAAGCCTTCCTCTGAAAGCTTGTGTATTTTTTGTATTTCAACCTGTTTTAATCCTGTTTTCTCTGTAGCACTTTGAGATCCCCTGATGAAAAGTGCTTTACCAATAAAATGTATTATTTTATTTAAGAAAAACAATGAGATGGATTAAAGTTTACATAACACTATCCACAGGGGTCCATCCTTCACTCAGATGGATCATACTTGGTTATACCTGCACATGCTTGTTGTGATAGTTTGCAGTTGGATGGCAGATTTACAGCTTGTGGCTGCTCCTGATACTAATAATTTACCTGACATGTTAATGTTTATAACCTCACAATGTTTTCAAAACTATAAACACATAAAACAAACTCGTCAGCCTCTGTGGGAGCAAATTTCTGCCTGGTGTTCAGCATCTGATATTAGACCTGTCACTCACATCTGTGCTTTTAGCCTGACTGAGGACCAGAGAGAGCGATGAAGCTACGCAGTCAGTGTGTTCAAAGATCCTGTAGGCACAGAAAGCACACGCTGCGTGAGAAAAGGAGCTGCAGGGTGCACAGCAAAGGAAAGGGACTACTTCAAAAAATAAAAACACTCCTGATTCACCCCAAGCCAGCTGCATCTCGGGGGAAAAACTGCCAAACATCTCTCAGTTATTTTGTGATTTGAGGAGTGCAACGAGTTCAACTCAGTATCCAGCAAGGGACCTCAAATGAATGTTTTCTTTAATGCATCCACTCGTAAAAATATCAATTTCTGTGAATATGATTTCTAGTACTGCACATCCTCTTTGAGTGTCTTTAAGGTCTCAGGCAGTATGACCAGTCGTTCACACTGCAGAAGCCTCGCTGAAGCACCCCCCCCCCCCAGAGATGCATTCCCTGCTGGGTAATGTAAATGATTGAAGTAGCTCCCTGCAGGGCATTTCAGTATGCAATAAACTAGAAAGAACTACAGATCATGGTCATACAGGCAGCAGAAGTGTGAATCTAAGGCCCTGTTTATACGACAACGCTTCACAGCATTTCACCTGAAAACACAAAAACGCGGTGAAAAAAATCTGCGTTTGTACGAAAACGGTGAGGGACTGAAAACGCTGTAGTATGCATACACGGGCAGGAGATGGGGATATAACTGTAGAGTCTGTTGGTAGTCTGCCGCCGAAGAAGAGGCGGGCTGATCGTCTGGTGGATATATTAAATACGTCTTACCTGAGAGCAGAAGTGGAGCAACAGATGAACGTTTGTTAAAGGCAGTCAGCAGATTCAGCAGCACAAGCACAACCCTGTAAGTCCACCATTTAACCGTTGTTGTTGTCCGGTTTGCAAAAGTTCCCACAACAAAAGTGGAATGCACATGCGCAAAATGGAGCGTGACGTCAGCGTTTTCACTGAAAATGCCAGCTTCCCTTTTATACGGCAATGGAAGCTGCAGTGTTCCAGAAAAATTCCACTCTGGAGGGCGTTTTAAAAAAGTTATAAACTAGAGGCCAAAACGCAACAAAACTTTTGCGTTTCACCCTGATACCTAAGCATTTCAAGTAAGTACCAGGGAGCCAGTGCTGTTTACATGACAGCAGTTTCAGGATGAAATGCAAAAGTGTTGTTGTGGTTTGGCCTCTTGTTTTCGCAGAAACGGCATTTCAGCCGACCTAAAACACAGCTTTTTTAAAACACCCTCCAGAGTGGAATCTTACTGATATGCTGCAGCCTCTGATGCTGTGTAAACGGCAAGTTGGAGTTTTCAGTGGAAACGCTGATGTCGTGCTCCCATGCTCCCATGCTCGACTTTAGTTGTGTGAACTTTTATTTGCCATGTGCGAACCAGACAACAACAACGGATCAATGGAGGACTACCAGGTTGTGCTGAGTCTGCTGACTGCTTTTCAACTAAATGTTCATCTGTTGCTCCTCTTCTGCACTCAGATAAGACTCATTCAATATATACACCAGATGATCAGCCCTCCTCTTCTTCAGCAGAGGGCTACCAAAAGACTCTACAGTTATATCGCCACCAAATGCTTGCTATGCATACTACAGCCTTTTCGGTCCCTCATTGTTACCATGTAAACAGATTTTTTTCTTTGTGTTTTTTTGCTTTTTCGAGTGAAATGCTATGAAAGGTCATATTAACAGGGCTTCAGACAAGAAAAACATCTGTCAACAGTGAGCAGATATCCCTCCAGTTCGGTCTATTCTAGCTCTCGCTGCCAGACAGCATGTTGATTTCCTGAAAACTACAGGGAGAAGAATAAAAATACCTCTCAGGGTTCTCTCCCAGACTTTCCTCTATTGGCAATCAACAGGATTGGATTTTCGGCCTGAGCAGATTGCTGTAGCTTTGATTGCATTAGGTGTTTTAATATTTAATCACATCATTTACAACCCAAAGCTCTGTGTGGCAAGCTGAATTGCTAAGTATCACAAGTAGCAAGTCACTCATGATGAAGCATGATAATTACAGGGACACTGAACGCCACTGGACATGACTGAAAGATCCCAATGCAGTGTAAGCAGGCTGTGGGTCTGTGAGGCAAAGTGGTCCTTTGAACTCGAGGCTAACATGTGGATGCTCAGCATGTTCAGGTCTTCAACATCCTGATTTAGTGTGTTAGCTTGTTTACATTTAGCAACAGAGCACAAAACATGTTTAAAGCATGGCTGATGGGGTAATGATCAATGTGACAGGTACATCATCATGAATTAAAGTACAAGACGTGCAAAAGTTGTCCAGCAATTTATTTATTCATTTAACCTTTATTTAACCTGATGACAGACCCACTGAGATATAGACCTCTTCACAAGGGTTACCTGGCCAGAGGCAGCAGCACACATCACAGTAAACAACACAGACAGATAACATAACAACACATTTTAATTTTAAATACAAGCAGTTTCATGAATAAAGTGCAGGAGTTATTTTTACAGTAATAATTTAAGAACACAGGCACTGTTTAAGGGATTTCTGTGGTCGGTTTCTAAAGATAGAGCGAAAGGCTTCCAATGAAACAAATTCTGACAGTTTCAGTTCAGATTGGAGGGCATCCCACGCAGAGGGGGCAGAGTGACTGAAAGCTTTTTTTCCTCTAACAGTTCAAACACGAGGAGCAGAGATACAAAATGTCATTTGATCATAAGAATAACAGCTTCCACTAAAGACAAGTGCATAAATAAGTAGGACCCAGGCCAAGAAGAGCCTCAGAGCGCAGTGGTAGACTGGAGTCAAGGACTGTAGGCAGCTGATTGAAGCTCACATACACACAACATTGCCATAATCAAGTACAGGCAAAAATGTAGCTGACATCAGAAGCTAAAGACGGCGCTAGCTTACAGTCAAGCCCTGTGTCTGAATTTGCTTCTTGCATACTTACACTCTTTTGAGAGCGTAAGGTTTATATGCTGTGATGACGATGATGATGATGATGATGGCAAAACCCAGTGCCTTCAAAGTAGGGATGGGCATTATAGTCTAAGACACTTTTCCATAGTCACTGAAATCTAATCAGTGATTCCTTGAATGGCCGTATTTCAGCCAGGCCCATTTTTTTAATGATGATATTTCATAATAGCGCTTCGATTTTTACTCAAGTAATGAATATTCAGTTCAGAAGAGAGCACAAATTCATTCCTACAGACAGACTACTATAAGATTTGATTTATTATATTAAATGTTACCAAATAGTTCTTATTTCATTCTGCTTTGTAATTCATATTTTGTTATAATGTCTATTACAGGTTGTTCAGTGTGTTGTTGTTTTGACAGTGATGTAAAGGTGTCACATTAGTTTAAATGTGTTTTTGTCCTATGGTGATGAACGGACATTAAAGGCATCACCATGCAAAGCAGGTGTCCTATGCTCTTTCTTCCCCACAGGGCCAGATAGGTTTGGATTTTTTTTTTTGCGCCTTAATAAATTGAATCATCCTTTCGAAACTGCATTATGTATTTTCTTGGGTTGTCTCTGTGTGATATTAAAATTGGTTTGATGATCTGAAACCTTTGCGAGTGATAAATATGCAAAAAACAAAGAAATCAGGAAGAGGGCAAATACTTTTTCACACCACTGTATAAGTTTCCCAGTTAAAGCTGTTGAGATTTTATAGTGCAAAAGAGATAGAGAACAAGTTACAGTTAGACTACCTTATATTTTAAAACTGGATTTGAAAACATTTTGCCAGTAAAATGAGCAAGACAATAGCCTGCACCTCATATGTTCAGTTGTTTAAGCTGATGTTTGATGAACAGACATAAAACATTTTCTGAAGCAGTAAATAACAACATCTCACACTGATCATTGACCAGTGGGCCAGATATAATGATGAGCCCTGCTAAGCTAATGTAGCCTCCATGTCTCTTGATAGGCACAGCACTTTAAGCAGGTGTACAGCTGGTGTTACTTTGTTTTCGTTCAGTGCAGGTTGCACTGAAAATAATATACCAGCATGAGATCACTAAATCACATTTTAATGCAAAATCAGTTAACTGCTGCATCCTTAGCGTGCATCGCTTGTCACTTCCAGTCCTGACCTTGCAGCCTGACTGGTGGGACGAAAAAAAGCCTCTGAACCAAAGTCTAACGCTACATCTTTACTATATGGCAACAAAAGTACAAGAACAAATGATAACACTTGGGTCCTCCATCCTCGTCTTTCTCCTGCTCCACATGACAGAATGAACTGACAATGATGGGCCCGGCAGTTTCTTTTGAAAAAATTGACATTTTTTTCTAAGGTTTTTCATTTCCAGTCCATGTTTAAATGGGCCACAGAGGCTGAGAGTGAGAACCAGAGTTTCAGAGGTCCTGCAGAGCACCAGTCTTTGTCAGGAGGTCATCCTGCCTACCCTAGCACCTTGATCAGCTCCCAGGCCCATCCTGGCTCCACGGTCGGCTCCCACATCAACACCAGCTTCTCGCTTGGCTCCCACACCAACACCAACACCAGCTTCCCGCTTGGCTCCCACACCAACACCAGTGCCTGCAGGATCTCCCGTTTGGCCCGCCACCCAGCCAGCCTCCTGAACTGTCTCCCATGTGTGGCCCGCCACCCGGCCCGCCTCTAGAACTATACTTGTAAGGGGGGGGCTGTAATGGTATTGTCATGACTTTCTTCTTGTGTTTTTATTGTTCCCTGTTTCCAGTGGTTCCTTATGTGGTTTCCCTGTGTGTTTTTGTCTTGTTTCATTATTTAGTCTTTTGTGTTCCCTTTTTCATTTTGTAGTTTCTATTCATGTTCCTTTCTTGTGGTTTTGTTACATCCTTAGTTTTCCCTGTTTCTTAGTGGGGTTTTTTGTCTTGTGTTCTCCTGACCTTGTGTCCCTCCTATGTGATTGCTCCTTATGTGTCTTACCTGTCACTCACCTGTGTTTGATTGCCCCCTCTGTCTATTTAGACTGTCTTGAGTTCAGTTCACTGTGTTTCTCCTAGATGTAGGTTGTAGATGGTAAATGGACCAGTACTTAAATAGCGCTTTTCTAGTCTTACCAACCACTCAAAGCGCTTTACACTTCTAGCCTCATTCACCCAACAACACCACATTCACACACTGATGGCCGACTGATGCTATAAATCATCAGCTACATCCAAGCTACATCTAACACATTCACACCACATTCATACACCACTGAAAAACAGTGGGAGCAACTTGGGATTCAGTGTCTTGCTCAAGGACACTTCAGCTGTGACTGCAGGAGCTGGAATCAAACCCACTACTTTCTGATTGTGGAGCAACAACTCTACCACTGAGCCACAGCCGCCTGTGTTGTACTCTGAGCTACATTCACATGTTTCGAGTTCCCTGTTTCCAGTGTTTTCAAAGTTTGGATTTTTTTGAGTTGTCTTTTTGGATTTTGGATTTCACTGGTTTCAGGACCTCGAGTTTGGTTTAAATAAATCTTTTGAGTTTGAATCTGCACTTGGATCCTCCATCCTTGTGTTTCTCTTGCTCCACATGACACTGAAGTCCAATAAGTCCAAGGAAAACGTATCAGTGTGCTTCATTTATACTTTGTAACAACTGAACTGCTTATCATTACTCTGAAGTGTGACTGCAGGATATGTATTGTGGAGCATTCTGAGTCATTACAAGGCCTTGTGTGATTGAAAAGCCTGCATAAAACAACTGAAACTGTGATTCATCAGCTAGTTGGATCAGAGTGCTTTCTCCTGCAACATTAACCGAAGTAAGACCCAAAGATCTCGTCTTTTGAAAGTGCGTATGTCATGAACAATGAAACTTCAGTGGGCTCTGTGCACAACTGTCTGATAGGCTTTACTCCAGAGCATGACCACACAGGGCTGCTTGTGATTCATGTCCTCCTTCTTTCCATTATCCACTTCTAGCCTGGTTGCGCAGAAAGCTGCAGAGACTTGAAACAGCCAGCTGACAGCGTATATTGCCTGAACAGCTCTATTACAATCATGGGTAAGACCGTCTCTCCGTCACTGGCATACAGGTACAGAGCTCCAGCTCAACTACAAACACTTAGCTGCAAACAGGTGCGTCGTGGTGGGAATGTGACTTACTACCTAGGGCTTAAATGGAGGAGGGGGGTTCAATGGGCCTGGTATAAAATGTATTTTCTACAATGCTTTTCTTTTGTTTGGTGTTATAACTGCATTAAGATAACTAAAATTGTCTGAATAAATGATCAAACATTCAAAATTCCCTTCTGGAAAAAAGGGGAGTCTTCCAAAGGCCCCTCTCCTCCCCTTCCAATTGCATAGAATGGTTTAGGCCGTCCTGTTCCTGATCTTTCAGCATAGTTGCCAAGTCTGCTTAGTGACTTTAGGCTTGTTTTTTGCTTGTAAATCTCATCAGTACTGGGTTGTGGGTTTTGAGCTTGTTTTCTAAAGTGTAGCTGCTCATTTGGGTTTGCTTTACTGTCTGTATGATCTCTATCTGATTGTCTCCCAGCTCTCCACAACAAGAAACACAAACACAACAACTGGATATGTAGCTAGATTGGAGTCCGTTTACCAGGAAATTTTTAAGCATGTAGTTTTGTTTAATGCAAATGAAATTATTTCTTCTCCAGATTTAGTTTTTCCTGAGTATATATTGCATTCACTCTTGTGATTATTTATTAACATTTTTCAGGGCTGTAAATGTTTTTTAATGGGTCACTGGGTAATGCAGGTGTGGTTAGAACATTATTGTAGGGTTGGCTGTGGTGATTGAGCTCGCTGGGATATTTTTTTCTGGGGGCTCAGAATTTCTGGCGACATCCCTGGCTGCAAAGAAAAATAATGTGACATTTGATTTTCTGTCACAAAGAAATTTTGACTCAAACTTTTTGTATAGGAGGACCACTCAGAATGAATTCTGTATGCCGAAATATCCTGCCATTGAAAGATGTTTCTTTTTGTTTTGTTTTGTTTTTTTCTAAAGTGAATGTACTATGGGCTGAGATATGTGCCACTACACAGTGAAGTTGATTCGAATCTAAAATGCTCAGTTAAATAACTGCATTAAGAAATTAATTTGAACAACATGATTTGAAATTGAATTTTTAATATTTTGAAACTGAATTTATTTGCTCTGAAATTTTATCTTAACCTACTTGAATATTCAACTCTCCATATTCCAAAAAATTTATATTCAATTTCAGTTTGCAGAATTGAGATTCAGTTATTTTTCCATTCAATTTCAGATTGTCACACACTTCAGAGGCATGAGTAACCAAGTGTAAACTCACAAAACTACGCTTCACGTCAGTATTACACCCCCCCCCCCCCCCCCCCCCACACACACACACGCACATTACTGACTGCACCTCTGTTTGCTTAACTAGCACTGAAATGCTAAATTTCTCTCCTCTGAGATGGATGCTGTTCACATCTGTTTGCGATAGTTACATAACAGTGACATTCACTCACTCATATCAGTGTCAAATCTCAATCATATCATCATTAACAGTTTGCTAACTGATGCACTGGCTGGTTCATAAACGTGCCACAGTCCAGGACAAGAAATTAACATTAGCCAAAAAGCTAAACTGAAGATGCTTATGTTTGGTCAACTAAATGATTAAATGCCTTATCCCTCGTTGGTTAGCAGCAGAATTCTGAAATACTAAAATACTAAAAACCCAGTTCAAATGAAGTTGGGACGTTGTGTAAAACGTAAATTTAAAACATTTATAAGTACATTTATTTGTAAATCCTGTTTAACCTATTTTCAACTGAATACACGACAAAGACAAGATATTTATTCTTCAAACTAAAAAACTATTGGGTTTTTTTTTTTGCAAATATTTCCTCATTTTGAATTTGATGGCTGCAGCACGTTCCTAAAAAGCTGGTTCAGGCTCATGTTTCCACTGTGTTCCATCACCTTTCCTTTTAGCAACACTCAATAAGTGTTTGTGAACTGAGGACACTAATTGTTGAAGCTTTGGAGGTGGAATTCTTTACCATTCTTGATTGATGAACAACTTCAGTTGATCAACAGTCCGGGGTCTCTGTTGTTGTATTTTGTGCTTCATAATGCTCCATACATTTTTAATGGGAGACAGGTCTGGACTGCAGGCAGGCCAGTCTAGTACCTGCACTCTTTTACTATGAAGCCACGCTGTTGTAACAGGTGCAGAATGTGTCTTGTCATTGTCTCGCTGAAATAAGCAGGGACGTCCCTGAAAAAGATGTGGCTTGGATGGCAGCATATGTTGCTCCAAAACCTGTATGTACCTTTCAGCATTAATGGAGCCTTCGCAGATGGTCAAGTTAGCCATGCCATGGGCACTAACTGACCCCCATACCATCACAGATGCTGGCTTTGAGACTTTGACCTGAGAACAATCCAGATTGTCCTTTTCCTCTTTGGCCTGGAGGACACCACGTCCATGATTTCCAAAAACAGTTTGAAATGTGGACTCGTCAGACCACAGCACACTTTTCCACTTTGCGTCAGTCCATCTCAGATGAGCTCGGGTCCAGAGAAGCCGGCGGTGTTTCTGGGTGTTGTTGATATATGTCTTTGTCTTTGCATGGTAGAGTTTGAACTGTCACTTGTAGATGTAGTGATGAACTGTGTTAACTGACAATGGTTTTCTGAAGTCTTCCTGAGCCCACGTGGTAATATCCTTTACACAATGATGTTGGTTTTTAATGCAGTGCTGCCTGAGGGGTCAAAGGTCACGGGCATTCAATGTATGGAATGGCATGGAATGTTTCAAACAGGTGTTTTTGGAGCATTCCTTCTTCTTCTGTTGACCCTGTCCCAGCTTTTCAGGAATGTGATGTAGGCATGAAATTCAAAATGAGATAATAAAAAACAATAAAGTTTATCAGTTTGAACAATAAATATCTTGTCTTTGTAGTGTGTTCAGTTGAATATAGGTTAAACAGGATTTACAAATCATTGTATTCTTTTTTATTGAATGTCCCAACTTCATTGGAATTGGGGTTGTAATTGTGAAGTACATATTTCACAACTGCTAATAATATTTATAACAAAGCATGTAGACTCATATTATTATTTATTATAACTGCAATCGCAATATTGACCCAGATCAGAATCAGATCAATCAGAATCAATCAGAATCCCACATATCTGCCAAATCATGCAGCTCTAGTTTGGGGCCACATATTTAGAGTGAACAATTCTGAAACTATAAAACCAAAAACCTCTATCACAGCTTCATTCCTTTCAGACAGAGACATAAAAACCACAAAATATCTTAATAAGCCACGGAAGCTTCATCTCTGTTCATTCCAGCTTCTTAGTCACAGAAACAGCAAGTTAACTTCCCTGCTCTCGTTTTGTGCTCAAAGCAGCTTACAGAGACGGGAAGTGAGTCCAGCAGCACAGACTCACATAAGCTTTTGGCACAAAGGAAACCTATTGAGCTGCATCTTTCTCTCACATGATGGAGGGATTTTGGTTTTAGTGGTATTTTCTGGTGGTGTGAATGACTCTGGATGTTTTAGTTTGGTTGTGTCAAACAGAGGAAAGGAAGCTAGAATTAAACCTTTCAATTTTGAACAACAATAGTTGTTTAAAAACACCAAGAAATCCCAGCCATATTTATTTAACGGGTGAAGAAGAATATAGGAAAAAATGGGTATAAAGTCTTGGAATTTATATCTGAAGATGACTGCAGAGAGCGCACAGGGACTAAAATCAATGTTTCTGTGTTCTTGGTGATGATTTCTTGCTGATGCTTCGTGCACCGTGAGTAAAATAAGCAGGCGTACACATGTCTGCATGACTCATGCGTTATCAGGCATTAACAACAGACGAAAATCTCTCCCACTCTCAGGTAACACCACTGTAATAAACCCTGTAATTTATTTATCCCTATGGTGTTTTCCATTGATTCTCAGTGTATTTTTCAGGCTGACTACATGTGATTTGCAGGGAATTCAATATCAGATGTGGTAACTCACAGGGCTGGAGTATAAATGGAAAAAAAATTCTATTTAAAGGCAGCTGCTGAGGAGGTTTAGCATTCAGGTTGGAGAGAAGTAAGAAACAGCTTGCGTGCAGGATCTGAAATATTCATAATCAAACTCATTCATCTTTTGCTCTTCCACTTCATACACGCATCTCAAAAGTCTGCAAAAAAGTGACAATGGTAACATCAAAGCTTGGGCTGCACAGGTGCCTCCAGAGCTAAAAATGTCTCCCTTAGAGGAAGGAGACATTCAAAGAGGAATTTATGGGGAAAAAAACTGCAGGTTTATAAAGTCTAAGTAAACAAAAGACCACTTGGGAGAGATTTTCACGATAAATTCTTTATTAATATTCACAAACTGAGCTTCATCACCTCTAGCCACAGTTGGCAAAGAGAAAATATTCTAAAAATCACAGTTCAAAGGTTTTATAGTGTTTCATATCCTGTCTGCTGCTGGGTATATTGCTCCAGGTCTCATTATATTAGCTTCATCTTGCAGCTGGTTTTAATTGCAGCTAAATTCATCTCACTTTTGGCTTCCATTGAGGGAGATCATTAGCACAAACCAGAGAGTATGTATGTATAAGCATCTCCTCCTAAAGTATGCTCACATTTCAAAGAGCCATAATCGGGGTGAAAAGGTGTAGCTCCTGAAACTGCACAGATCATAAATACTCTGGAGGGAAAATAAATGTCAACTAAAGCATCAAGCGACGATAAGTGGGCCCTTGGCCACTTATCGTGCAGCAACATCTGCATATGCACATGTGTATATAGGTCCAGAGAGGGACTGATCATTTGTGTTACACCTGACACTACCCTGCATTTCCAGAGGGTGGCGCTATTGCAGTGGTACAGATTTGAGCAAATGGATGTGTTGGGAGGTGGACCTTGATCATGTGTGTCAAATTTGAATCAGAGTGGAAGTTAAATGAAGGAGCTACAATGACTTTTTGTTTCATGGTGAGCTATCAGAGTTTGATGTGCTGCCATGGACACATAGTTTGAGTACAGGACGTGACCTGATCAGTGGTGCTTTATGAAGGCCTGAAAGACATTACGTATTAGAGTAGAAAGAAATATTTAAAGAATGGAGGATTTTTTAATGAGAGAGTAAAACTTGTGATTTCCTGTTGACTAAGGGGGGAGCTGTACTTTCAAGTGAAAAAAGTATAAAGATGTATTCAGGCTGTGACACAGAATATGTGTGTGCATTTTGGTCCAGATCCAACATTGTACATGCAATATATGAAGGTTTTAATATTTCTGAAAAAATTGTCAACTTCGGTGACGTCCTGTGCTGACGCTAATTGAGTTGTGAAAAATCCTTTGATAAATTTTAGATTGTCAGTACATGTAGTATTCCCAAAAAAATATTGAAGATGATTGGAAAAAAACTGTGGGACAAGTTCAATCAAATGCTTACCCTAGATATCACAAAAATTGGACGTTTAACTCCAATTTAAAACTTCCTGTTTGGAATTCACTATGGTCGTAAGAGACTTTCTTGTAGATCTTGGTATGATAGTTATGCTCACTGAAAATAGACCCTTAGCTCAAAGTAGCCCAAGGGGCTGCAGTTTTAACTCACAAGGGGATGCTGTGGAGCATGTATCTGCACACAAACACTGGAATCATAAATTTTTTGCCATAACTGAATTTTTGTAGTTGTGTTCGTGTTTATCTAAAGAAGAGGGCATGCAATTTGGGGTTAAAGAGGCATAAGAAAGAAAGAATAATCCTAAGGGTTCAAGAGGGCCTTTGCCTCGATTCTCCGGCTCGGGCCCAAACCCCCAATTCACACAAACAGCGTGAGCGCTGTGGTCCATCAGCGCCGCGCACTGCACTGTATTTTGCTGCCATTCAAGTCAATCAGTGCATTCACACAGCCAGCGCCGCAGTCTGTCTCCTGTGCTACCAATGGCTGCTCGCGGCTGTTCCGCTGCGAGTCTATTCTTGCCGGAGTACGCTGCAGAGACGTGTCAATCTCCGCAGAGCAGATCGTATCAAACAGGAAATCAGACACGAAAAACAACCAGAGTTTCCGGTCTTTTCAAAATAAAGCACCATGTTCAGCCTGTCGATTGTAAAGTTATCCTCTATATCAAAACTACAACACTGGCACAGGGCCAGCAGTCATCAGCGGGTCAGACCCAGAGGAAATCTGACGCCATGGACGAGGAAAAGTTTATACTGGAGACGGAAAACCTTATAATTATATACGATATGATACATCCTTTATATAAGGACACCAACAGAACATGATCTTGTGTATCCAGCTGCTACGGAGTACGCTGAGCTGCGCTCTGCTCCTGAGACGGATCCAGTGTGAATTGGCTTGCACTGACAGGCCGCAGTGCTCACAGAGTATGTGTGAAACAGGGGTAATAATGACTGAGGTTTCAAGAGGGCCTTCACCCCTGATCCTCGGGCTTGGGCCCCAATAATGACTGCTGGACGTGTTTAGTGAAGTCAGTGAGGAGGGGCTGTTTGATGTGAAGACTTTACAGTTTTTTATACATCTTGAGATGTTTTATAACAAAGTACAGACAGATTGAGTCTTTAGTGGAAGCTTGGAGGTTTACACAATCACTGCGATCTGGATTAACGAGGCATTTTGCATTCGCAGTGATCACAGCACAAATTTTCAACCTGAGACAAACAATATTTTCAACATAATGTATTTCTTTTCCATTTAATTTCAGTTTATGTAATAACTGAGATCGTTAACAGAAATATGTTGATGAAAATGTCTACATGCAGGGTGGCAGATTCACTCACTGGTTGAACTGTGTATTTATGTGCAATCCTCAAATCCTTCACTTCATCTCCTTACGGTCCTTTGCTGCATCCTACTCACTCACAGTCCCCGCTGCCAACTCTGTTCACCCTTCTCTCTCAATAAAAGGCACAATAAGGAAACAATATGAAATATTTTGTGGTCTTAGGAGGTGCACACCAGCCAAAGCCTAAAGCTGCAGATTATTGGCTGGAAATATCAAACAAGATTTAAGTATAATGTTAACAGATCCAAAGACTTTGAGCGGGTCATCATTAAATCTCCTTAGAATTAGAACGGTTGTAAACTAAATGTAAAGTAGTAAATCTAATGTAACGTACACCCCTTGAACACACTCTCATTACTTTATAGGGCCTTTGACATAACATTGGCAAAACATACATCAATTCCATAAAATATTTTGTGTAAAATGTCAGCGCTCTGATTTTAAACATCCAAAAACAACATCACGTTAAGTTCTTTCCTCAGGATTTTATAACCCAGGTGAAGATAAAAGACCTGGATCTCAAACACTCTCAGATCTGATGTTAATGTGTCAACAAATCAAAGTTTTAAGCCCCAAACTTTAGACTCTGTGAGAACGTAGGGATCTGTCAGATTCACTTGCTGCAAGACTACAGCTAGGCATTTAGGACAGTAGCTAGCTGGTTAGCTAGCTTACCATAGCACTGTTTGAAATAAACATCTTTCTCCTCTCTGTTGTGGTTTAAATGGGAGTACAGGTCAGAGAGGTAGTATTTCTTAAGAGTGCACCTGTTGTTTATTGACAATATTCACATCATTGAACAAAAAATTAGTATATAACAAGAATAAAGATCTGCGTTAATGATAAACATCTTTGATTTTTAAACATACTCCAAGATGAGAAACAGGCTGTCTGCTCTGATCAGGTTTCATGACATCCTCACAACAAACAGCAGAGAGCAAAGCAGACTGCACCAAGGTTAAAATGCATTAAAAAAGCAGCCTGCAGGCCTGCAACTGCAAGGTCAAAACAAATGTTATTTTAGGGTTGGAAGATTAAAGGGTTTTTACATCTGATGTTTAATTCAACAAAATCTTAATGAAGGTACTCTTAAAGTTCCTTAGTTTTTCAGATAATGAGCAAGTCCTCAGGACTGACTGGTCCCATAAGAAGATCCTCCTCATCAGAGAGCAGATCTTCTTTTGATCAGCAGCTTCAGCCCTCAAGGAATTTCACCCCAGCAGACTTTTCTCTATTTGCCCTCACACTCTCCAAACCAGATGGTCTGTAAGCTACCCTAGTGCCAGCCTCCTCGTTTTGTAATTATCCACATTTATGACACACCGAACTCTGAGCGGCTAACAGCAGCCGAAAGAATCCCCGGGCTAAAAAGACGGTGACACATGGAAGAGGCAAGGCAGGAGAACTCTGCGATGATACAACCCTCTGCAGTCACAACATCTGAGAGTGATATCCAACATGTCAAGAGGAAATCCAATAAGGTTTTTCCACGGTACATGGCGGAAGAAGAGGAAATGAGAAGTGCCTGTCACCTTCAGTTTAACACACAACATGCTCTCAGTACAGATGACAATCACATCAAGCCAATACTTCAGACAGAAAGCACAGAGAGAAAGAAAACAGGAGTGATTCTGTCTGATGAGTCTGTTTATGTCCTGCCTCAGTCTGAGCCCACGGGTCTATAAAAGGTAAACAATAAAAGAGTCTGACTGGTCCTCATGTGGGCTGCACACAGCTATTAATAGCCTGTCCTATAATTTAATTAAACCTCATTTCAGCACACAGTTTAAAATCAATCTCTGCAGCCAGAGAGACACACAGGGGATTGATTTCTCCTCAAAAATGTTGGATCAGTCACAGACTCTCCATCCAGACATTATCCTCCTGGATGCTGTTTATCTGCTCTGCAGCTATGCAGATCAGCACCCGCATCGACTCTTAATGGACTGCAAGGCTACAACTGGGTGATGATTATTATCACCGAGCCTGCCACCTCTCCCCTTCTGTCCATGCAACAATGAGCGCATGTAGCACAGCGTGAGCAGCCTGAGGAAGGTGAGTGAGTGTAAAGGGCCTACATTATTAACTGCATGCTTTTAGGCTCATCAATTGCACCGAGTGAGGAGGCAGTCAAGTAGAGCGCTGCATATCAGCTCAGACGGCTGCCAAAATATGAACCGTTCTCATAATCAGAGCACTGAATTTTGGAGAATGAAAAAACAAAATCACCACAGTGCAATACTACCAAGGGTCTAACTTTGATAGAGCTGGCAGCTCAGGATCATTCTCTTTAACAAGTTTCACAGCTGATTTAAATGATACATTGAAGGAAGTGACAAACTATGCCTTTAAGTCAACCTCAATTCATTCATAGCCACTTAAAGGTTGCTGTAATTAGCTATGAAAAACAAAATTATGTTTTTTAGACACCCAGCAGCAAACAGTTGTTTAAAAGTCTGTTTTACTGACCCATTCAATGACAAAATTCATAAACACATTAACAAAAGCTCTAACATTCATTTTATGAATAAGAACTTTAAATCAAGCTAGCTTAAAACATAAGGTGCAGCTACGTCACGTCTATGTTCCAGTAATTAAGGACCCCCCCTGCTACAACAGGTAAGAGAAACTATATAAACATATTTACATTCAACATAATGCAAAAGAGGCATAAAAACACTCGGTCTCACTGAATATTATTACAGAAATATTACATGAGGGTTTTGAGGATGTTCATTAAAGATAAAAATACATAATATTTTAGATTAAATATTTACTTGCCAACACTCAGTTGTTCATAAGTCTGGATGGGGCAAGGTTCACGATTTTATAAACAACTGCGTGAGCAATAGTCCGACAGTTTATAAACAATGTGTCTCAACGTTCAGTGTCAAAGAATTGATGGATTTGATCATCTACAGTCCATAATATCATCAAAAGATTCAGAGAATCTGGAGAAATCTCTGCACGTAAGCAGCAAGGCTGAAAACCAACATTGAATGACCGTGACCTTTGACCCCTCAGGCAGCACTGCATTAAAATATATTTATATTTTTATATATATATATATATATATATATATATATATATATATATATATATATATATATATATATATATATATATATATATATATATATATATAATTAAAGTTGCTAATATTTTTTAAATTAATGCTTACTTTTTTTAAAGTAACAGCTGGACTCCTGCAGATTCATATGTTGATCAGGTTTTAAGCTGAGCTGATCTGCACTGACATAAATGTGTTTCCAATCAATTTGTAATGATAACTCAGAGAAACTGATAATGGCATCAAGCGTTTTTTTTTTTTTTTTTATCACAGCCAGAAATCTGAAAAGAAAGCTCTGCATTTTCTGCCTGACGACACCAGAGTGACGTCAGGACATTTGGCTGTGACAAACAACAAGTGGCCTGGTGCCCGACTCCAGGTGAGCCTCAAATAGCAGTGGGCTGGCTGCTGTGTGCTTTGTGTTTTGCTGCTCCCTCTGACACCAGCCCTGTGTGCTTACCCATGACAAACAGCTATTAAATTTAAATTAGCATTGTTTTGTATGATCAAATGGAATAACAGAGGTCACAGGCTGAATGCATTAACACACGCCTCTGTAGATTTCAGGGAAGACTATGGAGCTGCTGGTTGAGCATGGTGTCTACAACAAAGACAGTGCACACAAGATTCAGCAGAATAATAGGAAAGTGAGGGATAAGATGGCTGTTCAGAATCACTGACAGCATCAAAATACGTCTGGAACATAAAACACTGCTTTTTTTCCACACTCTTCACCTTTGCAGCAGAGCAAAGGAAGCAGAAAGAAACCAGGAGAGACTGTTCATCAGCATCCTTCAGCTCTATTTATAGCCTGACGCTGGATCTCAGCAAAACAGCAGGTAGGCCACCAATTGGACAGAAAATAACAAGGACAAAACCATAAGACAGATCCACTTTCATCAAATATGATAAATGCAGAACGCTCTGATTTGTCACCGTACACTGAGCACTAGGCTTAGCAGTGTAGTCTAACAGTGGGGGTCTGTTAGACTCTCGAGGTGGGGGGGGGGGGGGGGGGTCCATGAGGAAGATGACTGAGGGCGATTAATAAAGCCAAGTTTTGGAGATTTTGGCACCAAATCTTCATGCCACAGCTCAGGCAGAGGGGCAAAAATAAGAAAAAAAACAGTAACTCAACAGATTATGGTTTAACTGTCCACATTGGATAGTTTACAGGAATCGTCATGAAACTCCTCAGAAGCTCTAGAGATACTGAGATGTTCTCAGCTGTGAACTTCTCTGAATAAGAAGCAGAGCACAGCTGGAGGTGCATCTGTTTTTCTGAATAGAGAGCTGAATTAAATCCAAACACATTTTAAGAGCTGGCTGATAGCCAGGCTGAATGTGTATTCAGGCAGAGAAAAATATGACAGGTAGTCGGTTCAGCGGCTCTATGGGCTGTAATCAGGGATTGTTGGGCTCTGAGGTGAGCAGGTGCTACAACACAAATACTAGGAAGGAAATATTCAAATATTCAATAAAACTGAACGATAAAATAAATTGAATAGTTTATACAATTATTATCAAGGTTATTATAGTTAACAAAAACGTAAGTAGTAAAGAAAACTAGAGCTGAAATGACATTTTTGTTAACCAAAATAAAAATAAAAAGATCCTTTACCAAAGAAACAATAACAAGTGTTGGGTATCAATCATAAATTATTGATAACCGTTCTGATACCCAGTGGCACCACCATTTTTTATTCTAATAAGGGATGCACCGAAATGAAAATTCTTGGCTGAAACCGAAAACTGAAAATGAAGAAACTGAGGCCGAAAACCAAAATACCAAAAGTAATTATTATGCCAAATAAACGCGCCATTGCATAAATTAATACTAATGCTTAAAAGAATAACGCCATTTTCACAAAGATGCCCTGAGAGCGCTTTAAAAAGGCAGAATTTATTTTCTGCGTCTCTTGTGATGGTTGAATCATTATTTTCTGGTCTGTCTGTCTGCTTTATGGGGTGTGTGTGTGTGTGTGTGTGTGTGTGTGTGTGTGTGTGTGTGTGTGTGTGTGTGTGTGTGTGTGTGTGTGTGTGTGTGTGTGTCTGTGTGTGTGTGTGCGTGCGTGCGTGTGTGTGTGTGGCCATGTGTGCATCAGGGTGGAACTCAGCCATGTGCGATATAGAGAGCAGAGGAGAGTTGTGAAGGCTTAACCATCCGTCCTATAAATAAGATAAATAACATGAGGCTGTTTGGTCTGTTAAATGAAAGAACAGAGTATTGATCTGATCTATAAGAGAGGTATGTCCCTCATCTGGTTCAGAGCAACAAGTCCTTTTTTTTTGCACTCTGAACTCCTTCGCCTGCGCCGTTTCCAAGCGGCAACCTCCAGTCTGATAATATGAGGCAATGCAGAAGTGCTAAAGTCTGCTGTTCCTCGAGTGTCCGCTTGAGGCTGGCTCCAGAAGTACTGGAAGTCACAAACACACCAAGCCGAAAAAAGCTGTTTTCACAGCCAAATTAAGCACATTTACAGCCTGGTACAAAGAATGTCTCCTGTCTGAATCGCTGATTTCACTAACGGCACGTATTGTACGGGGGTGAATTTTTTTCTAATTCAGCAGTTTCCACGATATTAAGCTCGCCAATTCGTCCAATCAGAGGCACAGCTCAGATCACGTGACTGTGGAGCGTTGTTACATGCCAGGCAGGGCAGTACCATTTGTTTTCTCCTGTCTGTCTTTTTTTCATCCCCCCTCCCCTTTCTTCTCCTCAGGTGACATTGGCTTCAAGTGGATTCACCTGTGGAGACATGGTCAGGC
This sequence comes from Labroides dimidiatus, assembly GCA_030710495.1. Classification (NCBI taxonomy): domain Eukaryota; kingdom Metazoa; phylum Chordata; class Actinopteri; order Labriformes; family Labridae; genus Labroides; species Labroides dimidiatus. Next base: position 1,361,343 of record CM061154.1, on the reverse strand, counting down.
GCCCCATTGGTTCTTCTAGACTGGGAGCTGGCCACTCAGGAGGCAGATCAGCTAATTAGAAGGGCCAGCCTGGGAAGCTCACACTCTCTGCTGCCTCTGTACCTGCCAGTTGCTGTGTGTATGGCTTTGTTAAAGAGGACTGTGTTTTAGGTTTGTGGTGGGAGTTTCAGGACTGTAGGTGAGTTTGGGGTACCCTATACATTTTCTTCCACACACGTAGTTTTCTTTTTTGTCTAAAAACACTAGGTTTATTGGTTGGTGCCTCCCTTGTACTTTTTGGTGAAGCTCTTTTTTTTTAGACTAGTTAGTTAGGTCTTTTGTTTGTTTTTCTTTGGGAGGTAGAGAAAGAGTAGGGCCTCATTTTGTTCTATTTATTTCTTTTGTTTGGCACAACCTCCTGGTCCCATCTCCCCCCACAGGTTGAAATTCTTGTCTGTATACACAAGAAGAAAAAATAATGTAAATAAATCTTTACTTAGCCACGTCTACTCCGACTCCATCTAATTCTTGGTTGTTGTGTTACTGTCCTGGTTAGCAAAGGTCTGTAACAAGTGTCCTATGGTTGTTACTGTGGAGACTCACAGTCCGCCTCATTTTCAATATGGCCGCGCCGGCCGTTTTGCTTCAAAAGTCCGTTTCAGGAACAGACGGGTGACGTCGCGGAGACTACGTCCATTAATTATACAGTCTATGGCCGTTTTCAAGCAGGTTTTCTGCAGTCATCTCAGCCTGGATCATCTCATGTGTACATTACATGCTTTACAAATCACTATCTGTGGGTCTTTCTCAGGTATACTGAAATACGTTGGCCCTTATCCCGAGAAGAGCATGCCTACCGCAGTTTTTGCTTGCATCATCACAGCATGCTGTCATGGCCATATTGTCTTGATGAAAAGTCTTTTTTTGGACAAATTTTTGGTAGCCAAAATGTCATTACATCCCTATTTTCTCACTGAGAAGCAGCAGGTGCTAGAGATCAATACATGCTTTTACATCAGTCTTCAAACTCCAGAAATCTTGCTAGATTTTTTGCTTTTTTGAAGAAAAAAAAGTCGCGAGAGGGGTCTAAAAAGTTGCTAAATATAGAGACAGCGTCACTAAGATGGTGACACTGTCCTTCATGCCGTAATTACTTGTAAGTTTACAGCCAATCACTGGTGGCATTATCAGATTTTGATCATGCGATTAACCCTTTGGGTACCAAAACTTGGCACTGAAAGACAAGGCCTATTTTAAAACTTGGTACTATCAAATTATTTCAGTTGTTGCCAAAAAAATAATCAACGTGTGGTAACCAGCCCTAAGGATAACTCACTTAAACTATATGATGAGTTTATAAAAAATAAAATTACAGAGAAAATGTATTTGGTTTTCATCTTTGGTTATCTATAAACTTAGTTCTTCGACAGGATATGAAATGTTTTTGTTTTCTGGCTGTTTCACGTCAGTTTGTGTATGTGCAGCATGCATCCACACTTTGTCCGCTAGCAGAGTGCTGATGTCAGTGAAAGTTGTCAGAAAGCAGCAGATTTCTGTTTGGGATTACTCTGAATATGACTGTCTCTGACAGGAGCAGGTGCCTCACAGTGGAAGATGATTAAGTATGAGGAACATTTCTTAAGGGGAAAAATCTCAACAATCTCAGAGTCCATTTGAAAACCTTGCACAGGGAGGCTAACCTAGCTTAGCTAGGAGAGTGCCCAGCCCTCTTTCCCTGAAACAGAAGCTTGTCCCTGAACCAGGCAGCATGATGGAGCACCAGATAACCACAGGACAGACGACACCGATGAGGAGCCTTTTGTTTTATGAGGACGGTTGTTCATCTGCCCTCAGTGAAAACATTTTTTATAAAGATATGATGTTTAAAGTTTTTATATTACATAATTCTTTTTCTGACATCTTTGAAACTCACTCCTGACAATGACCCCATACAACAAAGTGACTGAAACTAATAAAAACAAAACTAAAACTAAAAACTAAATTTAAAAATTAAAAATAAAAAAAAACTTCCATAGTAAGATAATAAGATTCCAAATAACATGAGTACCAGTTGATGGAAAAACAAGCGGGGAAAAAAAAAGCTTTTGTGCAATATTTAAGTAAAAAAAAAAAAAGAGTATCTAGATCTTATTTCACTAGCGTATCTACAACTTTGCGTCATCATTAAATGGATTTCTCTTTCCTTATGGTTGCACGAGGGACTTTTCCAACAACAGGAAAATAGTTATCTGTGACGTTTGATTTTGGTTAAACTGCCCATCCTGAAGAACAACATGCACATTTACATTTAGCAGTAACATTATATGTGACTGAACATTTTGTTCCCAAAGTTGAGGTGCTAGAAGGACCAAATTGTGATGGTCTGAGTATCTCTAAAACAGCAGCTTTGGTGCAGTGTTCAAGGTCTGCAGTGGTCAGTGCCCAACAAAAGTGGTCTAAGGAAGGAAAAAATAAGAAGGTCATGGGCAACCAAGCCACACTGAAGCACTTTGGGAGTAAAGGCCAACAAAGGAGCTACAGGAGCTCAAACTGCAACAGAAGTTAGAGCTGATGGAAAGAAGGTCTGTGTGTGTCTGTGACCCCTGTCCATGGCAATAGGCAACTAAAGCATCACAACTGGACCACAGAGAAATGAAGAGAGGTGGCTGAATTATGATCCAGGGAAACACAACAGAGTTGACAAGGTCTCCAGATTCTCAGATCTCAAGTCTGTCCAGCATTTGTGTGATGTGCTGGACTAACAGGTATGTTCTATGGAGGCCCAACCTTGCAATGTCTTCAGGACTTTAAGGATCTGCTGCTAACGTCTTGGTGCCAGATACCACAGTGCACCATCAGAGTTCTGGTTGGAGTAAAAGATTCTTGAGATCTGAACTGTTTTTATCGTAACATGACAAGAGGATGGCCTACAACATCTATAACAGGTGGTCACAATGTGAAGATGAGTACTGCTGAGTTTAGAGGGGAAGTGTTTTCAGTTTTAGCAGTATTGGTCACAAAATGATATGTCAGTAATGCTGTTTCATGACTACAATTCATCAAGTGGAAGAAACAAATGGCAACACCAAATTTCATGTCAGTCCATCCAATTTGTCAAGATACTTCAGTGAAACTCATAAATATTGAACTTCATGATGGCACATGGGTGATTTCAGGGATGACTAAATCCATGGGTTCACTATCAGGGGAGCATGAATATGTCTGAACAAATGTCTTCATCACTCAACAAAATGTTGAGAAACTTCAGTACTTGAATCTAATTGCTGATCTATTCTTATCTAGAGGGTATTTCACACATCAATTGACTTTTAAGATTCATCATCTTGGGAGCATGAATATCTGTACAAGCCTTAATGGCACCCATTATGCAGTTGTTGACATGTTTCAAAGTGGGCCTGAGTAATGAAGCAATAAAACAAAGATATTGCTATCTTTGGCACCACACAGCATGGTTGAAGAAATTGCAATAAAATTCATTCATTGATACTCTTTTGGGTTTCAGTCAAACCTGCTTTAATCCAGAGCTGACGCTTTGCTCTGCACAACCTTAAGAACTCTTAAATCCTTATTACCTCGCTCAAATTATCTTTCAATATGGAGATGATTAAACCTGGGGCTCTTTTCTCTGTTAATTGACAGTCAGTGAATCTGGGCACAAGGCCATGCTTTTGCAGGAGCTGAACAAATGCACTGCAGTAGCCTATAAATGAAGGTTATAAAGGTTTAGGAATAAAACGCACAGCATGCATGTGTTATTCTTGGTATTTATTTCACAGTCTTCAGATAATGCTGCAGAATTGACTTCAGGGGAAAGTTTTAATTAGAGCTGAGAAGTATAGAATCCCTGCAGCCATCTCTAAATTGAAAACGACAGAGATAAAATCTGCATACATAAGTGAAAGTCTTCAGATCAAAAAGCCAGTCTAGGCCACATTAGCTGTTCTTTAAAGAGAATCCTTCTTACTTCAAAAGTTGCCCAGTGAACCAAGGTCAGGTGACATTTCATGAAAACAGAACCACTGCACACTGGAGATAAGAATCCAACCTCTCTCTTACAGTAATGCAGCTTCCATCAGCCTGCCAGCGGCCTGTTGGAGCATCACAGAGTTAACATGATTTTATGGAGCTCAACTGAAATAACGTACGGCCTCGCAGAGTCTCCATCAGCGAGAGACTGTTACTGCAAGGCTCAACGCAATATAATTAAGATTAAATAGAAGAGGCATCAAGGAGCAGCTGTGGAGATAAAATGTCATTTTTCATCCATCCAGAGAATGTATTTGTCTTCAGATATTTACTGCTTAAAACAAGGCTGGAATGGAGCATCCTGGATGTGTCTGGTTGTATATATTTGATGGGAAAATAATAACCAGAACATACACTCCAGCCATGGCTTGAAATTTCTGTATGAACAAACACACACACACACACACACACACACACACACACACACACACACACACACACACACAAAGAGCCAACCAGATTATGACAACAATAACGGCTCTACAGTGTCCTACTGTAACTCTAAAGGAACAGATGGTTTAAAGGGCAAAAACATGAACCAAACACACCGATACCTTTGAATCAGCAACCCTTAAGGCAGCAGGAAATGGAGTAGGCTGTGTTTGGCCAAGCTCTGCTAAAACTTAAATTTCAAAGTTATAATAAGGGGCGCAGATGGTCTAGGGATCGAGGTAGTGTCCCATGACCCCCCTCAAGCAGGTGGTCCAGGTTCGAATCTAGCCTGTGGTCTGTTCCTCGCATGTCATTCCTCACTCTCACCATTGTCAGCTCCTCTCCGATTAAAGGCATGAAGCCCAGAAAATAACTTTAAAAAAATTACATAAAATTAAATTTATAATGAGGTACTCTACATCCACAAACATATGTAAAATGTAAATAAAAATAGAAAACAATGATTTGTAAATCCTGTTTATCCTATATTCAAGTGAATGCACTACAAAGACAAGATATTTATTGTTCAAACTGATAAACTTTTTGCAACTATTCACTCATTTTGAATTTGATGCCTGAATAAATATCTTGTCTTTGTAGTGTATTCCGTTGAGTAAAAGATAAACAGGATTTGTAAATCAATGTATTCTGTTTTTATTTACGTTTTACACAACGTCCAAACTTCATTGGAATTGGGGTTGTATTAGTGCTGCGTTCTTAAAAAAAGAAATCTAAAAACTAAACATTCAAAGAATTCACAAAAGTGACAAACACTGATCCTGTGAAGGGAGGGTCAACATCCTGAAGGGAGTGAAAAGGTCAAAAAAATGATGGAGTAAGTTGTTGGATTCATCCCTTTAGAGAGCTTATCTCTACTGCAGATAAAGCAGATTTATGCTTCGACTCTACATTTCAGGCCACCTTACCTGAGCCAACAGGTGATTATAACTCTGATGTGAGTGCAGTTAGTTTTAGAATTATTAGTGTTTCATGGACGTCATTTGCATCAGCCTCAAACAGCAGAGCATGTGCTAACAGAGCACAGGCTAAAGGCTGAATCACGGGTTAAGCCTCTTGTGAGCATGCACACTACTACCCACTTGTTGCCACGTTTCAAACAATAGTGCTATATATCTATAAATCAATACAATACCGTATCCCTTTGATATCAAAACAGTGGTTGATGGTGCTCATGGGAAATGGACTCTTCATCCTGGAAAAACACTACCAATTCCAGACAGTCCTCTCAGCGTCTTTAAGCTATTTTTGTTTACACTGATAAATGGTGTGTCGTGGTATTATCAAGACAAAAACAAGAATTAAAGATCCTGACTCTGTTTCAGCAGTCTCAATATTAAAACAAAAATATCAGGATGAAGGACCAAACATGGAGAAACTTGTTTTTTTTAAACCCCACCATTTTTTTCCAATTTAACATTTAGCCTCATGTCACATAGTCTGAAGAGATGGCACTTCATACATTTTAACAGCTTCTTCATATAAAGACTCATTACAACTTTTTTTTTTTTTTACATATGCAGACTTCAAACAAACTTTGGTCCAAACAGTGATGCTCTCAGCTCAGTTTGAAGTATCTACTGATCTCAGTACCTCCTGTTCTCAGTACCTCCTGATCGCAGTACCTCCTGATTTAACACCTCCTGGTCTCAGTACCCTCTGTTCTCAGTACCCTCTGTTCTCAGTACCCTCTGTTCTCAGTACCCTCTGTTATCAGTACCTACCGATTTCAGTACCTACTGATTTAACACCTCCTGATCTCAGTACCCTCTGTTCTCAGTACCTCCAGATCACAGTACCTCCTGATTTAAAACCTCCTGGTCTCAGTACCCTCTGTTCTTAGTACCCTCTGTTCTCAGTACCTCCTGATCTCAGTACCTTCTGTTCTCAGTATCTACTGATCTCAGTACCTCCTGATTTAACACCTCCTGGTCTCAGTACCTCCTGATCTCAGTACCCTCTGTTCTCAGTACCTCCTGATCTCAGTACCTCCTGTTCTCAGTACCTCCTGATCTCAGTACCTCCTGATTTAACACCTCCTGGTCTCAGTACCTCCTGTTCTCAGTACCTCCTGATCTCAGTACCTCCTGATCTCAGTACCTCCTGATCTCAGTACCTGCTGTTATCAGTACCTCCTGATCTCAGTACTTCCTGGCACTCAGTGAGAATTTGCTTGTTTTTAGAGATCAAATATGTTGCTCATATTCTTTGAGAGATTTATTTTCCACTTTGCGCCCTGACTGAGGATGTCACTTCACACCCAAGGCAGGAATATTTTAAACCCTTAACCACACTTGACTCACACTCCTCCCTATTCTGACACTTGTCACTAGAAGAGTGGCCTAATTTTAATCTGATATTTTATTGATCGGACAGAAATAAATTCCTCCTCCACTCCTTCCTGGAGGGAAAGGTCAGATCACTAAAGCATACAGATCAGAAAGCCTGGTGCTTGCAGGGGCTGAAAGAGTTGCTCAAAGGCTCTTCAGCACAGCAGATGCACACCCAACAAGAGGGAAATAAACCAATGACCCCAGTTTGAGTCTCACAATGTTGTGTCTGATAGCACAACATCCAGCTGGTGTTCAGTAGCACAAGAACTGTCTCCAACACAGAAGTCACGGGATGGAGGATCAAAAGAAAAGGTCCAGAAATGATACTGGACAGAAAACAGACGTGAATAAAACCCCAAAAGCCGTGCATTTCTTCTCTGATTCAGCCAGCACCACAAAACGAACAGGTGGCACATTTGAGCAGCAAAGAAATCATCTGAATGAGCAGCAACAAAGCCTTCCTGTGATGGAAAAATCAACTTGTGAGGCCCTCCTATCATCATTCTTTATAACACACTCAGTTTAGCAATCCAAACAGCTGCAAACAGCTGTGAGCTATTATTAGCTCTGCACTGAACTTCTTTGTATTATCCCTTTTCTCTTCTTCCTGCTTTAACCTTCTACATGTTTTGTAATGAATGAAGTATGAGACATTTATGTTGTAATTTCAGCAAGAATCAAAAGTTTTTATACTCTGTGGTGCTGAATTTTAATGTTTGTTACCAGAAATAGTCCTGCCCTGATGTGCGCAAGTTCAGTCATACAGTGCTGAGAGCTGTAATAGAAAGAACAGAGGATCGTGGGTCTGCAGGTGTGTCTTAAGGTCCCTGGCAGCTCAGTGTGATCATAAATCTGCCATTATGTCCAGATTTGACCTGCAGCGTCACAGAATCTGACGGGTCACAGCTGTATCACCTGCACGGACACACAGACGGACTGAATGACAGACAAACATTACCATGAACAGCTCCGTTTTGACCGCCACACATTCCAACAGATTGACTCAAACCATGCAGCACGCGGATGTGCGCGCGCCAACATCCAGCAGCACGAGACGCATCTTTCTACCTGTTAGCACGAGACTCACCTTTTCCTCTCGTCTCCTTTGACATGGTGTCCTCTCTCGTGTCTCTCTGTCGCGTTGCTCTGCGCAGAAACGTCTTGCTCTAATAGTTCACCAAACAGCGGCTCTTCCTCCTGCGGCACCTTGACGCCTGCCAAGCCGAGACAGGGTGAAGGAGGCGCGGGGGAGCTTCAGCCGCCGAGTCGGTCTCTGTTTCCTCGTGGATGGGGAAGAAAATCAAAAGCAGGAGAATGTGCAGCTTCGTTTTCATTTACCCGAGTCCGGTCCCTCACCGCGTCGTGCCGCCCCTGCCGCAGACATACTTTGGGTATTTGTTGTATCTGTGCAGACTTGGCTCACATGTCATGCCCACCCAGCTCCAGTCAGCGTCTCCTCTCTGCTGCTAACAGAAGCCAGAGTTCCCCCAAACGAGCCCCGGTCTGCACTGCCTCCAGCGGTGCGCGCACGTCCGCGGCTGCTGAAGGACGTCCGTGCTCTTCCCCATCACCTGTTTCTGACTTTGCTCAAGAAGTATCATCAGTGACGACATAAATAGCTCCTTGAGTGACTTCACGAATCCAAATTCACGCATTTAGCAGATTATGCTCTCACTTATTCAGTTTGTCTCGGATGCATTTATACTTGGCAGAAAAAAATGTCATAAATAGAAAACCTTACATAAAGTGAAACAATGAAACAACACAAGCGGCTCGTTTCTCTCTGCGGGGTGTGGTTGTTACTGTCAGTGACCTACAAACTGCCATGGAGGGCTGGGACATGCATCTGTCCAGAATCAGCACCCTCTTTGATCCAGAAATGTGCTCAATCTTCATCTGCTTGAGCACAGACACTTTCCCTGCTGTGACTCGTTCTGTCTTTTCAGCAGAGATCAGACTTTTGGCTGCTCATATCAGTTAATAAACGGTACCAGCTGTTCTCTCACACAGGGCCTGAAAGCCTGACCTTCAGGATTAGATCTGAGAAGCTGCAACAAGTGTTGCTGCAGGGGGTGTGATGCTCTGAGGCTCAGGGTGTAACGATGTAATGATGGGTGTAAATTATTCAATAAATTCATCGCCATGTCCAAGGCTGTAATTTTTTAACTCTGGAAAATGTGGTTGATTCATAATTCAAATACTAAGAAAGAATGATGTTTAAGGCTGAATGCACAGATTACTTATCCAACATGTGTTTTGATAAGCACTATGAGAGATGGACTTTGTTTTATTTTGAAATGTGTATGACACCCGGTCATAATGTTCTTGATTTTTGACCCACTTTACAAGTTATGTGTGTATTACGTTACCCTGAGCTGCTGAAGCAGGAAAAGACTGTTACCTATGAAGTAAAGATGTACCAGTGACTATACCAGAGAATAAAAGTACAAGTGAAGACACCAAGTGTTGTCTTTAATGACATGGCTAGAGCAGCCAACACAACACTGAAGGGCAAAGGCACAATAAAATCACAGAGCTGAAAGCTGCCATGCCTGTCAAACATCCATCACTGAAGCTGCAGGTGCCACCTTGGTCACGTAGTGGCAATCATTGGAGCAGAACACAGAATCTTTTGCTGCATCCCAAAATAAACCCACCCTTCAAAACAAAGCCCTCTGACTCCTCTCCCCTTTTGCTTTCAAGGGATGACGGAGAGACAAACCATATGTTCAAATGGCAATCCAAACTGTACCATACTCAAGCACAATTGCCATCCCCGCCCCAACCCTGCAACACTGTTCCCCCACAGTCACACTACTCCAACATGAACCAGACTTTAGGCACACGCATGGCCTGCCTATGTCACCATGAAGTGTCTGTTTACATGCAGCGTGGTCTCATCAGAGTCAGCAGTGTGAGACACAGAGAACAGGATTACAACTTTGGAGACATTCTGGCTCATGTTAAGTTGTTTTGGTCCCATACAGCCCTCTAACACTCCGTTATTGGTTAGAATAAGTGTAGAGAGGAGCGGTTGCAGCGATCACGTCCTCGTGCTCATGCTCATGTATAGCTCTGAAGCACACCTCTCTGAAGCATAACAAAGAGGAAAAGTGAAACACACTCAAGCAAGATACACTCGCGGTCACACTGGCTAAACAAACTGGACTTACGTGTTGTGTGTTTAGAGATGCTCTTCTGCATACCTCGGTTGTAACAAGTGGTTATTTGAGTAACTGTTGCTTTTCTATCAGCTTGAACCAGTCTGGCCATTCTCCTCTGACCTCTGGTATCAACAAGGCATCTTCACCCACAGAACTGATGCTCACTGGAGATGGTTGTGGGTGAAAATCCCAGTAGATCAGCAGTTTCTGAAACACTCAGACCAGCCCGTCTGGCACCAACAACCATGCCACGTTCAAAGTCACTTAAATCACCTTGCTTCTCCATTCTGATGCTCTGTTTGAACTGCAGCCAATCGTCTTGACCATGTCTACATGCCTAAATGCATTGAGCTGTCATGTGATTGGCTGATTAGAAATTTGTGTTAACATTTCATTAGACAGGTGTGCCTAATAAAGTGGCCGGTGAGTGTTTATATATATATATATATATATATATATATATATATATATATATATATATATATATATATATATATATATATATATATATATAGGGACTCAGAAAGACGTGAGACTTTTGCAAGGTGAAGGCGAGCCTCGTTTCAGCAACATTAGGCTTCCTGAGAGTCATTACAGAGTCACAAAATACAAAATGTGTCAGTCAGCAGACCTGGATTTAACAGCCGAGCTGCAGCTTTGTTGTTTCCAGTCTAAGAGAACACTTCAGTGATTTAGTGGGTGGAACAGCACTATCAGCAACCCAGGAGAGCCAATGGAAGCTGCGGAAGAAGGTTTGTGATTCTTGCTTTTTACTGTTGTGCTGCTTTATATGAAAATATTCCCCGAGCAATGTGTCACAGTGAGTGTGGCTCATGGTGTCATGGTAAACTGGCAGTTCTTCACATTCAGGGAGGCTTGAGTCAGAGCAGCTCAGGGACACATTTCATGTACCTTTTCCTCTCCCATCAGGAGAGCCCTGTTACCATGTTTGCCCCAAAATGAGAAGCTAATGTAGAGTGTGAGAAGTGATGACGTTCTGCAGGTGTGGAATTCATTATGAGGGAATGCTTCTGGGGACACTTTGCATATATGTCACCTGCAACAAATGATTCTGCTGCATTCTTAGATTAAAGCTCAGTCCCACATCTTACCTTATTCAAATAAGATTTTTCACTTTTGTCTCTATCTGTACATGCAGAAATAAAGCATAACATTTATGAACATAAAGCTGACATCTTACTGTAAATTTCAAACAATTGAAGATAAAGTATGTTCAGTCGTTGTCAAATGACGTGTTTTTTTCTGTTGGGTTTAATATCAGTAACCAGATGACAGTCACTCAGCTGAGTTATATTAAATGAAACAGAGTGCCAAGAATTCATTACTAACAGCCAGGAGGTCAAGAAAGATGCATTTATTTATTTATTTATTTTTGGACAAACAGAAAAAATGCAGCACTATAAGTGGAAATAAAACTAAACCAAAAGATTAAACATCAAGTTTGAGAAATAGAAGTTCCAGGAATTAAACCCTGACATTAAAGTATCCATTACATCTGTGTTAAATAAGTACAGAAATTACCCATCTTCTTCAGTTAAACTGAAAAATGCAGTTTCATGTCAGCAGCGGTGCAAGTGTGGAAGTGCAAGTGAAACTTAAGGTGAAATATGAAAAAGAAGGGTCCGGCAATCGAACCCTATGGAGCGCCACAGAGTAAAATCACAGTTTATGACTTAAAGTTGTCCATTACATCTTTGTTAAATGAATAAATAGGAGACCTGAGTGAGTAGTCTTACTCAGGTTTATCACTGCTTCTCCTGTGAGAAGGGGCACTGCATGGTGGAGAAAAGTCTCACTGAGTCTGACATGAGGCCTGCCTATTATCAGAAGTGGTAGAGGCCAGTGGGACATTTTTCTATGTGGCTCCAACATCTTGATCAAACAATCATCAAGACTCATTGAAAGAACATTTCATTTCTTACGGCTAATATTAATCTCTGTTCATAAACCATTAAAGAAAACAACCAAAGTTTAGCTTAGAAGACAAATGTGAAGTATTTGAATTTAGTTTTCAAACAATTTACTGATTGTTGAAAAGCTGGAAAATATGAAAATGTACAAGTTCTGAAGTTGAGGTGTTTTTCTCTGTTTTCAGATCTATTCTCAGCTGAACCTTGTGCTGAAATTAAAAAAATGAAATCACTGAGTTTTTCTATATGACTCTGTGGTATACCTGTTGCTTCAGACAGTCATTTTGATTAAATCACTTCTATCCAGAGACTATATTTTTAATTCACTCTGCATGAAAACTTTTCAACTCACTGCAAGTTCTAAAACCATTTATCATCCCTTCAACACAACACGAGGACTGGATTGTTGTTGCAAACAGTCAAGAGGTTTCATGAGAACAACAAGTGAACCCTGAAAATAATTTGACTACATGGGACCTGCCACACAATATGCCATTTGTTGAATGCAAACAGCGCAGGTATTTGCATGACAGAACATCCATCAACAGCAAGATGTGCAATAAGCCAAAACGTTCTCATCCATCTAGTTCAAGTGGTTTGAATCAGCTGCAAGAAGAAGCACAAATACCAAACAGCAGCCTGGAGGGAGCTGCCCTGAGCAGCCGAGTGCTCCATCAATGCAGCATGAATATATTGCAGTCTGCATCCTCTCCAGTTCTGAAATTAGCTCTGATAATGAGTCAGCGCAGGCTGTTGGCAAGGTCGAACCTCTCTGACCATTAGAATTTATAATAATGTGAAAAATGCTGCTGATTCTGATCTGTGCACACTAACATGTGGTTGTGTAAATGCTTGGATCAGATAACAGCCCAGTGAGGAATAACTTAACATCTAAGTCATGTAATGGTGTTACTACAGTGCTGGTGGTAACATGAAGAAATATAAAGCAGAAACTGATGTCACTGCTCTGTGGTTTGCTGATGCCACAGTTTCAGTCAGCACTAAGTAGAGCCCGCTGAGGAGGCAGAAAAGAAAATATATCAGGCTTTGTCTTTGAAATGACACACTTTGCAGACACTGTTAAGATTTCTGAACCATAACAATGAAAAATAATTAGGAATTAGTCCTTAAAGGAACAGTTTCATGTCTAACAATGTCAGAGCAGCATCAGCCGCCCCACCTCACTTTGAGCTAGCTGATTTCTATCTGTTCATGAGAAGAAGGAATTTACATGGAGCCTGTGAAAGGCTGCACATATACAGACACCCACGCAGAAACCCAGCCTGCGGGGAAAAAGATGGGGAGAGCTGATTCACTGTGAGCTAATTCATTCAGTCAGTGTGTATGTCTGCTGTCACAGGCTGATCCCCACAGGCCAGACCAGCATCTGGACGTGTCCCCTCGGCTCCATCCGCACCACTTTCATGCTGCTCTCAAGGGACTCAACACTTTCTTGGTCTGCCAAGTCTGTCGTGTTTGTTTTGCATTTATAGTTGACACTTTACACCATTATGATGCAGGATTGGGCTGCTTCACTGCAGTACTATAAAAACAGCGGGCATTCTCTTGAAAAAAAGGAAATAATAAAGAAAAGCTTAAAAAAGGTCATTGCAAAGTTCTCCTAAACCGAATTTCACACATGGCCTTCACATACATTAAACATTGGTGGGTAAAAAGCCTCCCTGCTGTGTTTTGACCCTTTTATTAGACATTAAAGCAAAGGAGGAAATCCAGTCACAATACATTAAACATATGATGCTCTCGGCTGCTTACATCAATTTGTTGGAGACCATATGCAATTAATTTATTTCCATATTCCAACGTGATAATAGAAAGAGAGAGTAATCCTGAGGGAGATTCAAATCAAGTGCAACGGGAGGCCGATAATCTTATAATCCCCTGTACTGTCATAATGGTCTCTCCAAGCTTATCTCAACTCAACTAACTTTCCCGGTGGAGTTCAGTCACAGCCACAGATGGAGCACAGAGTCATGTGACTCATGCTGCCTGTGCAATTCAACTGTCTGCTGCAGCTTTTGAATAAAAACTATAAAAACATGATTAATAAAAGAATATTTTTACATCAAAACATGAATCCACAGCCACTGCTTGATGTAAAGATCTTTCAAAACACATTTGATTTATTTCAAATTCAAATACATCCACGAAAAACAGCAATTAATCCTCAGCCATGATTAGTCCTTTGTAGCAGATTATAAATCTTTTCAGCTTCCTATTGGCTGACCAGAGCCGCTGCAGAAGCAGAAGGTGACTGAATGGGCTGAAGAAACTCTGAGGTGAAGACAGCCTCAGCGTACTCCTCCACCATGTCCTGAAACTCTGCAGCCACGTCAGCCACGGCCTCCGACAGCAGCTCATCTGCCAGGCTGCAGAAAGAAGAGGAAGAGAAATACAGTCAGAAATATTTTTATAATCCCAGGGGGAAATTTGTTAGAAACAGATGAGTTATACATCAAACTGCAAAGTCAGAGTCATGTGTGTGACAAGTCATGTTTTTACAAAACTGCATATCTGAACAAGTGAAACAAATTGATCATGGACCATTTCAGAAGACAGCAGGAGTTAAAGCAGTCCACTGCAAAAACTGAAATCTGAGCAAGTGTTGATGTCTTATTCATTTTTTTAAACAGTATTTTTTATTAACTTTTAAATGAACACACAAACAGTACATTACAACAGACAAACAAACTTTGGCCACATGAAATACATCCTCACACATAACACAGAAACCTCTTACTTTCCAAAATATAATCTTAATGTCCACAACAAAGTGTTATATCTTAAATATGTGCATTTACTGGTTGCACTCAGTTCAATACATCAGTAGCTCCCAGCAGTGAGATTGTGATAGAAGGACATCAACTTTGGGGCAAAATAAAGACTAAGCTTACATAAAAACAAAATTAAACAAAGAAACTAGATACCGGACTATAAGTCGCTCCGGAGTATAAGTCGCACAAGTCAAAAAATGCATCATGAAGAGGAAAAAAAAACATATATAAGTCGCACTGAACTATAAGTCGCATTTATTTGAAATGATTTGTAATGTTTATAGTATTTCAAGAGAGAAGTATTTACACTTAACGATAAGTCAGTATTTGCATATTAAGAGGTTTAAATATTATTTTCCTACAGCACCTCATATCTGTGACCATAGTTAAGTTTCAGTTTCACTTCCCTACATGGGATCCACTCACTCACGTCACTTACGTACACCCCCACTTGCTATACTGTGTGTGTTGCCAGTGAGACAGGTACAGTGAGCTCAAATGAGCCTCAACTAATAAACAGCCTCACTCTTAAAGTTACAGGAGTTTTGAAACTAGTTTGTGACTCAAATCCCCAAAAAATTGTCTACAACGTAGAGCCAAGAAGAGTGAATTTTTATTTCTCCAAATCATGTGATCAGGCGTTAAACACAAGGAGCTGTCAGGCTGTCCAAGCAGAGATGCAGAGCCTCCATCGGGGCTGCAGAGATCATCCCATCGTCATTCCTCATGTATGAATTTAGTGATCTTTGCCCCAAAAAAAGTACCCAATAACACGGCACCTCATTTATTTGATATATAAGTCGCACCTGACTATAAGTTGCAGGACCAGCTAAACTATGAAAAAAGGTGCGACTTATAGTCCGAAAAATACGGTAAGTCAAATTTACCAAAATAAATAAAAAAAATAAAAGAAAAAGAAAAAGGAAACTTCGAGGTTCTAAACTCTTTGCAGACCTATGACCCAGGACGGGCATTTTGCCCACTTTGGGGGTACAATCAGTCATTCCCTTTAAGATAACATCTGTAATATGTACCAGCATATCAAAAAAGGGAGTCCAAATATCCCCCCAAAAAACCCCCAGTCTCACATTTGATCCTGTAAGTAAGATATTCCATAGGACTAATATTAAAGACTAATCTGTGCCATCCTGTAATCGTAGCTGGTGTAATATCAATCCATTTGAGCAATATGTTCTTTAGAGCAGCAGACGTGAGAATACTGAACAGCCTTCTCTGATTCAAACCCTTAATTTGAGGACTTGGTAAACCAGTAGAAGAGTCTGAGGATCAATATCAAGGTGGACATTTAAAATTAAATTGAATTTTTCAAAAATTTATCCCAATAGTCTATATATGTATATGGATACATGACCATACACAGAGCCTATAGTTTCCAAACTTTATATTACATTTGGAGCACATTTCTGTTAGCTTTGGATTCATTTTATGTCTTAGCTGGGGGGTGATTTGTAAGCTATGTAATATTCTAAACTGAGTCTCCTTCATCCTATTACATATGGAGCCTTCCATACTTCATCCCATCTTGTTTTATCCAATGTGAGACCAAAGTCCTTATTCCATAATTCTCACAGGTATTCAGAGGGCCTGGTGCTTACAAGAACGAGTTTAGTGGACCCCTGACCTAAGATAGATTCTTTTGCCACCATGGAGAGGAAGAGTTTCTATCTGTGAGTTTTGACAACTATCACTGCTTTGATTCTGAATATAATTGCGAATTTGTCAGAATCTAAAGAAATGGTTTTGGAGGAGACCATATTTTTGGTGCAAATGTTCAAAGGTTAGCATTACCCCCTTGTCAAACAAGTATCCCAGTGTTGAAATCCGCTTTTCTCTCCACACTGTAAATCCTTAGTCAGAGCAGCCTGGAATGAAATCAGTGTTGTCTTGTATAGGAGTCAGAGGAGATAATGTCTTTAATTGGCCCTCCATCTGTCCTATTGAATGCCTGGTTTGCACAGTGGTTTTTAGTATAAAATTTGACTTAAATCGATCATGGCCTTCTTTGGATCTTGTGCAAATAACAAAGCTGACAGTGAATTATCTGCATTATATGATTCCAGGTCAAACCATGTGGCGTCTGACTCAATTTTAATCCATTCAGCTGTATAACAAAGTTGGGCTGCCAACTGATACAGTCTGATATTTGGGGAGGCTAAACCTCCTTTTTCCACAGGGATCTGTAATTTGGCCAATTTTAATCAGGGTTTCTTATTATTCCAGATGAACTTGCTAAACCAGCTAATTACCTTTTTAATCGTTTAGAGTTGAGTAAAATAGGCACCATCTGAAAGTAATAAAGGAGCCTTGGGAGGATCCCCATTTTAAGTAAGGCTATTCTGCCCAACATAGATAAAGGAAGAGATACCCATCTATCTAAATCATCACAATTTTTAGAGGGGTTTTAAGTTAGCCTTTGGGGTAACCATTTGAAAGGGGATGAACTGTAAAAATGGGGGCTACCTAACAGCATGATTTCAGATTTTGAAAAATTTATAATGTACCCCAAGAATTTGCTAAATTGATTTAATATTTTCAGCACAGCTGTTATAGATGTTTTTGGATTAGTTAAAAATAGCAGGAGGTCATCAGCATAAAAAAAACTTTTCTGTGATTCTTACCACTCACAGCAATTCCAGTGGTACCTGGGTTATTCCTTTTAGCTTTGGCTATGGACTCTATTACGACTGCAAACAGCAGGGGGAAAGAGGACACCCCTGCCTGGTCTCTCTTCCCAAGGGGAAGTAAGCAGAGTACGGACCATTAATCCATAAAGCAGAAACTGGGTTAGAATAGAACAACGTCACCATCTACAAAATGTTTCTCCAAGTCTGAAATTGCTAAGAGCAGAAAAGATGAAACGCCATTCACCATGGTTGAAGACCTTTTCTGCGTCCAGGCTTAGAACAATACTGTCCAGGTTATCCTGGCATGTCATTTGAATTCAGTTCAATAGTCTCCTCATATTGTCACAGGAGTTTCTACCACTAATAAATCCAGTCTGATCTTTTCCTATTATTTAAAGGAGAATCTTTTCAAGATGTGGTGCCAGGATCTTAGATAGTTGTTTAAAATCAATGTTTAGCAAGCTAATGAGGCAATATGACGAGCATCCATCAGCTGGCTTTCCCTTTTTTAAGAATTAGACTTATGCTGGCTTCGGTCAGAGATCTAGACAAGAAGCCCTCATTCAATGATCCATGTAACATCTCTAGAAAAGAACTCATAAGTTCAGATTGAAATTCTTGATAAAACTTACAGCTAAGGCCATCAGGGACTGGGGTCTTTCCAGACTATAAAGTATCTAATGCTTCCAAAACTTCCTGTTATGTAAATGCTTATGTAATTCTGTTAGTTTGTATAAACTTAGCCTAGACATATATGTATTAATCAAGTCCTGAGTCCCTTCAGGCTCTTCACTAGTGAAGAGTTTGCTGTAATATGCCTTAAATACTCCATTAAATTCAGTTTTATTGGACATTGTGTGTCCCTTAACTTCTTTAATAGAGGAGCACATCTAATATTTATAAAACTTATCAGACTAAATGTGAGCCACATACACACAACAGCTCCAGAAAAGAAAGGAAACCCCATTCACTATCAACACCCCCCCCCCCCCCCCAATCAAGGAGCATACACTGCAAATACAACTTATTCCCGACTGAAAAAAGGCGCACATCTTGGAAGTCAAGACTATCAAAAAGAACGAACAGGCAAAGAACTCAGGGCCCGTTTATATGACAACGCTTCACAGCATTTCACTCAAAAATGCAAAAAATGTGGAGAAGAACAATCTGCGTTTATACGGAAATGCTGAAGGACTGAAAACGCTGTAGTATGCAAACAGAGCCAGTAGATGGCGACATAACTGTAGGGTTCCCACAACGAAAGTGGAATGTACACGCGCAAAACGGAGCATGACGTCACGCCTGCTTGCTGTTTATACGGCTGTTGGGTAAATGTGGCTCATATTAAGTCCAACAAGACATATTGAAAAAGGGCATAAAAACTTGGTTAGAGTTTAGTTTCTGCAGTGAGTGGTTGTAAAATGTTCTGTCCTTATCATCCAAACTATGTCTTTCAAAATTTCTGGCTGTGGGTTACAGTTTTGGCCTTGTTGTTAAGTCGGCACTAAACAACAACTTCCATCCTTGTCATATGAAGCTCATGTTGAAGTGTTAAAATCTGCAGTTCCTTGATCATCCACTAAAGGCTGGTTGCAGAAACAGAGCAAACCACAGACTGACCAAGCAAAAAAGGCTGATTTTTAAAGCATTAATAAACATGTTCACACCTGGTATCCTGGTATAAAAACTGTTCTGAACAGGTTTGAAGCGCTCCCTTTTTTTGAGGGGGGGGGGGGGGGGGGGGGGGGGGGGGTAATTTCGACTTCATATGTTATGCCTTGCCTATGTGCCAAAGCGGGGAAGTGAACCGAGCCTGAGCACGGTTCACTTGCAGTCACATTTCTTTGTTCTTTTCTGTCAAAAAATGTCTCAAAGTTTGTGAAGTGAAGACCACAAACCAGACCCTGGACTGTGCTCCTCTGGTCTAACTGACACACCACTGAGTTGAAATATCTCCTCAAACCAGCCCTACACCCTGGACTGCAAATATTCCTGAAACGCCCGTAATTACAACATAAAAATATATATCTGACTTGCCAAAAAGGTCATAAAAACTTCATGTCATTCACTAAGTAGTCTGACATTATCATTCAAAGCAGATTTAGTCTTGTTATTGTTATTTCTTATTTTTTATATCCCTCATTTTTCCAGCACATGCAGCTCAGGCATGTTTCCTTGGAGTGTGCCTGTACAGCCTCATGATCGACATGTACTCATTATCTTTGTTATGGCTAGCAGACAGATAGACAGCTTCTGTCTGTGAGTTCTTCTCCTCTCATTCAGCCCATGTCCTCTGCCACAAACACATAGTCTGTATAACTAATAGACGTAGCCTCTGTCACGTCACTCGTCTGTTTCTGAAACAGATTTTTGAAGCTAAACGGCCAGTACGGCCATATTGGAAGCGAAACAGGCTTTGAGTCTTCACAGTAACAGCCATAGGGTGCCTGGCAGTCACGTGAGCTGAGCTGTGCCTCTGATTGGACAAACTGATGATTTTAAAATTGTCTAAACTGCTGAGTTATAAAAAATTCACCCCCTATACAGTGAGTGTCGTTAGCAAAATAAGCGCTAACAGCACAGACAGGAGACATTCTTTGTACCAGGCTGTAAACATGTTTATGTCTGCTGTGAAAACAGCTTTTTTTTGTTTTGATGTGTACGTGACTTCCAGTACTTCTGGAGCCAGCCTCAAGTGGACACTCAACGAACTGCAGATTTTAACACTTTCACATTGTTTCATATTTTTAGACCAGAAGTTGCCACTTGCCCAAACAACACACACACATCCACACACACACAGCCGCCCACGCACACGCACACACACTTTTCTAATACATTACATTCCCAAAGTCTGACAGTAGATGGCCAACCATTCACGGTAGTTTAATTTTACCCAACCTCTGTACTGACATAACCTCACTCTTCATTTTACTCTTCACTTTTTCTCACTCTTCACTTTGCTTTGAGAGGCAAGAAATGTATGAAAACTACTCCAAAAGACGAGCCGATGGGAGCAGCACTGAGCTAAATTTCAGGGTTTTGATCATTATCTAGGTCAGCACGCACACACACACACACACACACACACACACACACACACACACACACACACACACACACACACACACACACACACACACACACACACACACACACACACACAGAGCTGCAAAGGCAGGGACATGAGGGATCAGTGAAAGTGGCGTTCTGTTTTGGAGCTCCCTCATCGAGCCCCTCCAATCATCAGGCTGCCTGTGCAACAAAACGCTGAGTAACTCTTGTTGAAATGTCTGGACTGTTTATTTTTTTGTCATGATGGGAACATGATGCTCCTCGGCACTGATGCCAGGGATTGGGATTGGGAACATCCATCCAGAAATTTGACTAACACTAATATGCTAAAAGCCATGCTAATGCTAGTGAATGAGGCTGCATGCTAATGCTAGTGAATGAGGCTGCATGCTAATGCTAGTGAATGAGGCTGCATGCTAATGCAGAAAATATAATGACATTCCAGCATAAAAAAGTGCATTGTCACTCATAGCGTGCAAGAGTTACTGTGCAGCACACACACCATGACACATACATAAATAAAGACATGAAGAGCTACAGCTGACTCCATCTCAGCCATCATGGTTAGAATGTTGTTTTCTCTTCAGGTGAACAGAAACTAGTTTGATACACACACAGCTTCACTCATCATAAAAGGACACAGTACTTCCTATCGAAGCAGAGTGAGACGTTCTCAGCCAGAAGTCTGATTCTCTTTACTGCATGTTTACACAGACAAGACCAGACCCCCCGCTGTGGCTTTACCATCAGGCTATGACCATAGCTGAGCTACTGTGTGCATGTTAACGTACTGCGTAAAAACTGGATTACAGGACTTCAAACAGCTCAGAGTGAATACATGTTGTGTGTGTTTTCATAAAATTGAGCTACTCTCTAATCAGTCTCTGAGCAGAGTGACTCACTCATAATGCTCTGGCTCCACAGCAACAGTAGGCTGCTCATTACCATCCCATCACACAGACGGGTTACTGCGCTGTGTTGGAACAGCAGGGGGTCTGCGTGCTTCAACATACGTCTTCTCCCTCCACAAAACACAGAGATAATGAGGCTGGCTTCTCCTCGCACAGCATCCTGTCTCTCAAAACTGCAAGAAAGTGTGGATCTATCTCTAAAAAACTTTTCTTCTCTGATGTAGAGCTGATAATGAGCTATGTGGAAACATTTGGGGTCCATGGGGTGGGACTGGGAGGCAGATTCTTTTCTAAAGTTCACAAACCCACACGAATCTGTGACGCAGACACAGACGGTGTATTCATTAGAGGAATCAAAGAGATAGGATATATTTTCAGGGAGTCCGTCAGGTATGTTAATCCGTAAGAGGGAAAAACAAAGGAGAAGACCGGAATGTTTCATCCAATCTATAACCTCTTTGTGATCCCTTCACTTCTAGAGTTTTAGATGTTTTGCATCTGATTTGTCAAACATGTATAAAACACAGATCATTGAGTTCAAACCTTGTTTCTGTGGCTCTCAGTTTAGAATCAGAGTATGTAATTCAGCTGCTTGTAGAAAGTTTTCTGTTCAGCCTCAGAGACACAGAAAGGTTGCTGCTGCTGCTGCTTTTCTCTTAGTGCTGTCTCCCTCTCAGTGTGTTACCTGTCTGCGACCGCCCAGGGACTGAAGCTGCCAACATCCTCGTGTGCCACAACATGAAGGTAGGCCTCATAGTCTTCCCTGTATCTGCAGATGTTTCCCAGCATGCCGTCTGGCACAGAGATAACAGCTCCTCTGTCTCGCTTCACTGGGCCGGGGACGGACACGTGGCTGTGTGTGGGCTGCCGTGCATCTTGGGATGCCTCTTCCGACAGGCTGCTCTCAGAGAGGATGCTGTGTGAAGAAACAAGAGGAGGCTCATGTTCTATCAAACCTTTTCATTACCTTGACAGCTCGTGCTGTATGAAGTGGGCAAAGGACCCCTGAGTGCGGCAGCTGTGCAGAAGAGTTTATTGATGAGAGGAGCCGGGATGGAGTGCAGTGCCATGATTGACCAGAAACCCTTGTTGCGCTTGAAACGCGGCCGAGGATGATGAATTTAGAGGAGGTGTTGGAGTGCGCTGGGGCTCAGCTGGGCATTGCTGTGGTGTGGCCTTATAATCCTCTGCACAGACAAATCAGCCTGGCTCCTGCAACGGCACTCAGTGCTATATTTAGTGTTGCAGCAGCTTCCGGAGTAAAGTGCCTCTCTATTGTGCTCCCTGGCCCTGGCTGAACTGGTCTCTGTTTTGACTGCGGTAGTTGCAAACTGTGGGGTGGCCATCAATACAAAGTGGCAGCACAGTTAGCTCTGCTTCATGTCCCAAAATGGGTCAATTTGCTGTCTGTTGGCCATCTGAGGGAAGATGGGATCACACAAAATCAGCCTCAATTCATAAATTTAGAATGGCAAATGGCACACACACTTTTTGTGCTACATTCAAAACAGAGGGCCGCCCGCCAGCAAACATCTCAAACACGTCACAGAATAAATCACTTGAGTACAAAAAATACAATAATACACTAATAATCAGTGAGTGGAAACAGACCCAAAAGGAGAAATTCACCAGCAG
Organism: Labroides dimidiatus; assembly: GCA_030710495.1. Taxonomy (NCBI): domain Eukaryota; kingdom Metazoa; phylum Chordata; class Actinopteri; order Labriformes; family Labridae; genus Labroides; species Labroides dimidiatus. Next base: position 1,338,381 of record CM061154.1, on the reverse strand, counting down.
TGGAGCCACATAGTAATGGAAAAGCAGTTCTTTTCTGTGTACTGCATCATTAGAATCAGTTCAGTGAAGTGATTCATTCAAAAGCTTTGTTCATCAAATTGTTCAGTACTCACCACAGCTCCGCCTGTGAATCAGAAATTAATACACACTGATCACTCACTGACTGTCTGACTCAGAGGCAGGGCTGCTGTTCAGTATGTTCAGTGAACAGCTGACTGAGCAGCAACGTGTGAGACCAGTCCCCAGCCTCAGTCACACACACACACACACACACACACACACACACACACACACACACACACACACACACACACACACACACACACACTGAACTGTACTGTACTGTACAGTACTGTTAAAACGCTCAGCTGAGTAAAATTAAGTTGAATTTATGTTTGCCAACTAACAGTACAAAAACAGCTATATATTTTAAAAAAAAGGGATTTTTTTTTTTTTTTTTTGCGACACTTTAATGTTAAACAAAATGTTTGCTACTGGAGACATGGAGGGAGCTGTAGGGGCGGTCTTGAGCGACACAGGGCTTCCAACCAACCCTGCCCTGTTGGCTCAGTCAGTACATATTACTGACATGAAAGAGAGAGGGAGGGCAGGTTTTGGCGACTCTTAAGGGCTGATTATTCTTTCCATGTGAATGCGACACACAGAAATGAGATGCGCGAGATCCCCATGAGAGACCACATGTAGCTTTTATGCTTTTTCACACTCTGCATGGCGTCCATTCCCAAACTGCAGGGGGCGATGTATTGCAAACACTGTTTCTGTCTACCACAGTACTGGACTAGAGAAGAAGAGGTTGTTTACACTGTTTACAACATTTTTTTCATCAGTTCTTCTCCGCTGTCAAGTTTGGCTTCAATTTCATGCCAGAAATAATTCAATAGTTATCCTGGTGATCACTGTGTGGTAAATCATATAAATGCCTGCGTTTTTTTGTACTTTGGGAAAAAGGAGCTCTGGTTCATCCACATGTCCCCACCGGAAGTTAGAAATTTAGATCATGCGTGACGCTGAAATTTTCCACATGAAAAGGACTGCATGAGGGGGCAAGGCTGCTAGAATGACTCCAATTAAATGAATCCCCACAAAGCTGTACGGACCTTACAGACGTGTCAAGCATAATCCAGGTCTAGAGAGAGACACACACATCAGGTGGGTGGGAGGAGAGCATAACTGTTGAGAAATAAAGGACTCTTTTCAGTAAATGATTCAGTTTAGTTCAATTACCCAGATGACTCATTCATTTTGAACGAATCGTCTATGAGCGACACATCACGGAGGCTAAAGGACAAGCTTTTATTCACGGGTTTAATCTTTGTTGGACAGAATAAAACATAAATCAGCCAAATGTCTAACATCAACCAAAGCCGATAACCAGTCAACCTCTACAGAGAGCTCTATAGAGAGCTGAAAGACAAGAAGCAAGCTTTAGGGATCCTCCAGGAATACTGATAAAAGTCTCTACTTGCCCTGAGTCAATCTGTTGTGAGGTTTTTGCTTTTGGAAACAAGAAAAAAAATTGAATGACAAGAGGCTCTGTGTCCTGTGGAAACTGGGGTGCGTTGGACTGAGGAGCTTCTCCCAATGTGTGGTGGAGAGCATCCTCAGCTGCAGCATCATGGCGTGGCACGGCAGAGAGGAAGGCTCTGCAGAGGGTGACGAAGGCTGCGCAGAGGATAGTGAGGAGTGGCCTACCCACCACCACGGACATTTACATGAAAAGATGCAGCTAAAGAGAACCTCCTGCACCATGACGGACTCAGCTCACCCCACACACAGTTTTGGACCCCCTCCCCTCTGGCAGGTGACTGCTGAGCATTTGGAGCAAAACCAACAGGTTTAGGAGCAGCTTCTTTCTGGAAGCTGTCAGACCGTTGAACTCAGTGGTGCTCTGTAACTGCTTTGCGATGCTACATGGTATTTAAAACTGTGATGCAAATTTCTGATCATAGCCCAGTACAACTAGATATAAATTTTCAAGGTTGCCATTGAATCTTTTTATAATATGCAACGTCTAGTTAATATATTGTATTCACATAATTCAGAACAGTCAGAAGTAGTGATTTCTTTAGATGCCGAGAAGGCATTTGACTGTGTTGAATGGCAATATCTCTTTGCTACTTTAAAAAGGTTTGCATTTGGCCCCACATTCCTAAAATGGATTAAAAGTCTATAGAATTCCTCAGTAGCATCAGTGCAGATGAACACTGTAGTCTCTGACTATTTCCATCTTTACAGGGGCTGCAGGCAAGGTTGTAGCCTCTCCCCTAATCTTTTTGATTTGGTGATTGAACCTCTAGCAATAGCTCTAGGAACAGAAGACAACATTAAAGGTATAACACAGGGGGTAGATTCCATAAGGTGTGACTCTATATCTCATATATCCAGTCCTGGAGAATCCATACCAAACTTATGAAGTATTCTGGATAACTTCGGTCACCTGTCAGGTTATAAATTAAATTACTTCAAGAGCTTGCTCTTTCCAATTAACAATATCAACAATAACTATTCTATTTTTCTATTCAAACTGGGAGAAAATGAGATCACATACTGAGGGATTAAAGTGACTCGCTCGACAGGGGGCTTGTATAACAAAAAAATTAAAAAAATTACTGGACAGAACAACCCAAGATTTTAAAAAGTGGTCAGTTCTGCCAGTTTCTTTAGTAGGCCGAATCAATATTGTGAAGATGAAGGTTTTACCCCGATTTACCCCAATCTATTTCAGATTATCCCAGTATTCATACAGAAGACAAGATTTCAGCAGCTGGACAGGTCAACTGCATCATTTATTTGGAACAATTCAAACCCAAGGTGCCCAAAGAAGTATATACATATGAAAATAAAAAGGACATGGACTGGGCACAAATGGAATTGCTATGCAACCTGTTGTCTATACCCCCCCCCCCACCACCATATAGTCATAAGGTAGAAATGAATAATCCCGTGATAAACAAGTCACTAAAAATATGGCCTCAGTTAAGGAGACATTTTGGTTTAAAACAGGCGAGCTGGAGCAAATAATCCTTTCTTCCCTTCATCTGTATTGGATGATGCTTTCCAACATTGGCATAGAAATGGGCTGGTGTTTTTCCATGACTTATTTACAGATGGAACTTTCTCCTTATTTGAAGTACTCACAAAGAACTATAATATGAACAATTCTCATTTCTTCAGATATCTTCTTCAGGACAGCCTCACTTGCATACACACCTCATCATTATGCGTGCAACATGGGTTAAACCAGTTTCAGGTACTTCATCGTCTCCACTATTCAAACTAAACTAACAAAACTTTTTCCCACTACAAATTCTTCCTGTCTTCCATGTCCTTCTTTAGATAATCACTGGATCAGTATTTCTGATGTATTCTCTCATATGTGTAAAAAAAAACCCACAGCTCCTGACTTCCATAAGGCCATTTTTTGGAATAGCACCTCCAAACTGTGAGCTTACAAACTTACAAGCAAATGTTTTGACATTTGCTTCATTACTGGCTCGTAGACTGATCCTTTTTAACTGGAAGACAAATAAAGTCCCATCATCCTAACAGTGGCAGAAGGAGGTGTGTTCCATCCTTCCCCTTGGAAAAACTTAGATGTAACATTGGCAAAAGACACAAGGACTTTTTGGCTACCTGGAGTCCTTTCATAGATTAATCTGAAAATCCCCCCATGCATTGATTGTTTTGTGCTCCCTTCATCTTGTGGTAGCTGCCCCTTTCTGTTTCCTTTTTTTGTGGATTAGTATTTGTATAATTTGGTTGCATTTGGAGGTAAAGAGAATGATGGAGCAGGACCCTGTCTATTCTTGTGACCCTTTCATTTTTTTCTGTTTTTTTTTTTTTTTTGTCCTTCTTCTAATTTAGCCTCAGGGGAGGGAGGGGGTGTGGGAGAAGATTTCTGTATTGCTTCTGTGTTGTTTTGTGGTTGTTTGTATGTTGTATATCTTTGTTGGAGATGTAAAAAGCAAAAAATATAGTATAAAAAAAAACTGTGATGCAAAATTAAAAAAAAAATAGCACCACGTTTACTTTTTAATTTACAGACTAAATCTGTGCTTGGTAATGTGATAGAGGCCTGGTAGACTTACAGTGTTTGCTAGTGATTTTGAATCTAAGATTAATCGGAGTCCCTGGGGAATGAATAATAAAAGTAAATGAGCAGGGACAATTATTTAAAAAACAAACAGGATATGAATCAGCTGTCGGCTACAATGTTATTTTTCAACATCTGAATAGGTATCCGCCCTGTTTTGTATCCCTGTGAGAGCATCCCTGGCAACCATATGTGACGTCTTGCATGGAGTCTGTGTGTCCGTGTGTCTGTGCCTGACAGAGATGAACCAAGTGAATCTCTACAAAAGCATCCTCTCTTTGTCACATTCGCCCACCTGCTGAGCAGCTTGGCCTTTACTTGACGTATACACATCGAAAAAAACCAACAGCCCTGACAGGATCACATTGTGCGGCTTTAAAGTTCTTATTCTCGAGTCCTCTTCTTTTCTCTAAAAGCTGCAGCCATGTGTCAGAAGAGAGGGATCTGACAGAGGACTGGGCCGTAACTGTAAATCAAAAGAGATGCAGCACGACTGAAGCTGAGTTGGACTGAGATGAATGTGGTGCAGAGGTTGTCGGGTGTGATTTAATCAAGCTTCCCAGAGACTCTGGCATGTCGTAAGAAACACACGATAAGACGCCTGGAGGAAAATACATAGACTGATGTATTTTCTTGTCTTTTGAGTAAAATCTTTGATATTCCAGCAGAGCTTTTGGCTTGTTTGAAACACTGTTTCCATTAACTAAAACAGAGGACAGAAAGAATGAAAGAGCAGACAGAATAACACATGAAAGGTTGGGAATACTGCTGAGTGGGTCTTTCATCTCTTCATCCATTCGTTTGACCTGCTGATGGAGCTACAGAGGGCCTGAATTAGCCAACAGGGTGCACATTCAGGCCCTGTGTCTGCGCTTCTCACCATGGATACATAAATCTTATCTACCACTCTGCAGTGTTTCCAAAGATGAAATCTCTCACCTCTTTGTCTCAGAGGCCGTTTGATAGCACTCATGCAGGCGCTGAGACTGCCAGGCAGAGGAATAACAGATGTTGTTTTGGAAACAGGTGATAGAAGTGCTAAGATACTGGTCTTATGTCAACAGTCACACTCTTACAGGTGTTTGACAAACCCCCTCTTCTGTAGGATCTTGTGGGACAGGGGCAGCAGAGACTAACACAACACATGAATGTGTGGTGTTTTTGAACATTAAACTGTCCAACAGTACCTTTATATCATCCAAGAGGAAAACTCTGATGCTTAAAGAATAGAATAGAATAGAATAGAATAGAATAGAATAGAATAGAATAGAATAGAATAGAATAGAATAGAATAGAATAGAATGGAATAGAATAGAATAGAATTTCATTGTACTTTATGTAACTTTCATTGTCCTGTTCAAGGTTGCGGGTATCTGGAGCCTATCCCAGCTGGCTTCGGGCGAGAAGCGGGGTACACCCTGGACTGGTCAATCACAGGGCTGACACACAGAGACAGACAACCTTTCATGCTCACACTAACACCTACGGGAAATTTAGAATCACAGATTGACCTAGTGAGCATGTTTTTGGACTGTGGGAGGAAGCCAGTACAACGCACTCACAGGGAGAACATGCAGACTCCACACAGAAAGGCACACCATGCTCAAACCGGGATTCGAACCGGTGACCTTCTTGCTGTGAAGCAACAGCACCAACAGCTAATGAAACTTTCATTTATAAAATCAAAAATAGGATGCAAAAAACCCCACCATGTAAATGGTAAATGGACCAGTACTTATATAGCGCTTTTCTGGTCTTACCGACTACTCAAAGCACTTTACACTGCTAGCCTCATTCCCCCAATCACACCTCATTCACTGATGACCGGCTTAAGCTAATCAAACCATCAGCTATATATCTAACATATCATACAACATTCATACACTACTGAACAACAGTGGGAGCGACTTGGGGTTCAGTGTCTTGCTCAAGGACACTTCGGCAGGAGCTGGAATCGAACCCACAACCTTCTGATTGTGGGGTGACAACTCTACCACTGATCCACAGCTACCCCTGTACCTTAACCACCATGTAGTTCCTGTAGTTAAAAGTTAACAGCCTACCATTAGAAAACTTACAGACTTCAGATGTCTTCTTGTTCAGAGTTAAGTTCTTTGGCTTTGTTCTAATTAGTGAGGCTCAAATTTATACATAATAAGATATAAATATTATTAGTTTGCCTAAGCATTAAGTAAGTAAGCAAATAAACAATATGACGAACCCTCTAGTTTCTGTAAGTATTACACTGAAAAACGAGGATAAATCATTAGCACTTGAAAGCATCCTGGTGGTAAAATATATGGCTAAACTGTAAATTACTGTTAGCATCTTATCTGTAAACAATGTGGCTAAACAATGAGAAAGTTAACGGTAACAATTCGTAAACTAGGAACTATTACAAGTAAATAATAACTATTAGTAAGTAAACTGTAGTAGTAGTTACTGTCAGCATCTTATCATTCAACAATGTGGAAAACTGTTAGTTACAGTTAGCATCTTATTGTGTAACAATGTGGCTAAACTATTGGTTACTGTTGGCATCTTACCAGTAAAAGCAGTGGCTAAACTGTTAGTTACGGTCGGTATCTTATGGTTAACAATGTGGCTAAACTGTTAGTTACTGTAAGCATTGTATCAGTAAACAGTTTGGCTAAACTGTTAGTTTCTTATCCTTTAACAGTATGGCTAAACTGTTAGTTACTGTTGGCATCTTATCAGTAAAAGCTGTGGCTAAACTATTAGTTACTGTTGGTATCTTATTGGTTAACAATGTGGCTAAACTGTTAGTTACTGTAAGCATTGTATCAGTTTGGGTAAACTGTTAGCTTCTTATCCTTTAACAGTATGGGTAAATTGTTAATTACTGTTGGCATATTATCATTTAAAGTTGTAGTTAAACTGTTACTAACTGTTGGGATCTTATCAGTTAACCATGTGGCAAACTGTAAGTAATTGTAAGCATCATATCAGTAAACAGTGGCTAAACTGTAAATTACTGTTGGCTTCTTATCGGTAAACAATGTGGCTAAAGAGTTAGTTACTGTTGGCATCTTATCAGTAAACAGTTTGGCTACACTGTTAGTTACTGTATGAATCTTATCATTTAGCAATGTAGCAAACAGTTAGTTACTATTAGCATCTTATCATTCGACAATAAGGCTAAACTGTTAGTTAAATGTTGGCATCTTATTGGTAAACAATGTAGCTAAACTGTTAGTTACTGTAAGCATCTTTTCAGTAAACTGTGGCTAAACTGATAGTCACTGTTAGCATCTTATGGTTTAACAGTGTAGCTAAACTGCAAGATACTGTTGGCATCTTATTGTTCAACAATGAGGCTAAACTGTTAGTTTAATGTTGGCATCTTATTGGTAAACAATGTGGCTAAACTGTTAGTTACTGTCAGCACCCTGTTGTTTAACAATGTGGCTAAACTTTTAGTTAGTGTTACCACTGTATCAGTAGGCAGTGTGGCTAAACTGATAGTTACTGTTAGCATCTTATGGTTTAACGGTGTGGCTAAACTGCAAGATACTGTTGGCATCTTATTGTTTAACAATGTGGCAAACTGTTAGTTACTGTAAGCATCTTATTGTTGAATAACGTCACTAAATGTTAGCTGTTGTTAGAATCTTATTGGTAAACAATGTGGTTAAACTGTTAGTTACTGTTGGCATCTTGTGGTTCAATAATGTGGCTTAACTGTTAGTTACTGTTAGCATCTTATCGGTAAACATTGTGGCTAATCTATTAGTCTTTAAGATATATAAACACACACACACACACACACACACACACACACACACACACACACACACACACACACACACACACACACACACACACACACACACACACACCTTCTAAACAACCTAAATTGAACAGCTTCTCCTATAGTCACAGCACACTGAGGCAGGGATTAAAAACAAAACCACACAATGACACAAAAACAAAGTCTGTTTAAAGGCTATAAGGCTACAGAGGAAATTCTGTTCACTGACTCAATAGGAAATTATCTCAGGGAGGCAGAAATCATGAACTACACCCTGTCCTTAATAATTTTTACAAGACCAAAAAGAGACTCCATGTTTGTAATTTATCTGAAATTATAAGTTTTGGTCATTTATAATGAGTCTCTTTTTTAACACACCAATGCTGCATGAAAGCTTACTAGTTAATTCATTTCTCAGTCTAATCACTAAGCTCAGGTCCTGTTCAATCCAGATACGTTGAAAAAAGGATGCTTGTTAAGACTAACCAGTCTTAACAAGCAGATTTATCACCCAAATATTAAAATAAGTTTGATGGGGGTCTTGTGCTGTTTTTTTTTCTTTTTGTGTTTGTTTTCTGTTTTTCTGTAAAACAGCTCTGCTCTCTTCTTCTTTTCATTTACACGTTTGGAAATGTGTCACCTGGGGGGTTTAGGCCTGCAGCACTGACAGCCCACTCATCTTTTTTACAGCTCAGGTCAGCTCGCAAAGCAGCCCCAAAAGACAGCTCTACTTAACAGTGTGCCTAATCAGCACATTTCTCTCTCTGTCTCTCGCCCAATGACTTTCTGAGTCTAACTTGATTACTACAAAAGGGACTAAACACCATGGGAGCTGTAGTGTTTTTGATGAACAGCACTTTCTGAATACAGTCTTCTAGTAGTAGTGGGGTGCACTGTCAGCAACAAGTGTTGGTTTTATTGGCAGCAGCTTCATTGTTGTCTCTTTTGATCACACACAGATATTTGTGCCAGCACTGACAACTCCTACAGCCACTTTGGCATTTAATTTGTCCACAAGATTTGGATTAAATATGAAAATTAAGACCGTTTATCCAAACAAAAGCACTTCATTGTCCAAGTAGTTGGAAAGAATTGGTTCGGTCTCCATCGAGAGTGCAGGAGAGGTGACTTATGGGAAGATGTATTCAGATCAACTCTAACCTCTAATTCACACATACAGCATGACCGCCGCAGTCTGTCAGCGACGTGCACTACGCTGTACTCTACTACCACTCTAGTCAATCAGTGCATTCACACAGCCCATGCCACGGTCTGCCTCCGACGTGTGCTACCAACGGCTGCTCGTGGCTGTTCCACTAAGAGTCTATTTTTGCCAGAGTACGCTCCAGAGAAATGTCAATCTCCACAGAGCAGAGTTTCTGGAGCAGAGTTTCTGGTCTTTTCACAATAAAGCCCCATGTTCGGATACACTATGTGATGAGTAATATTAAATTATCACACTGAATGTCAAGAGAATCAATAGTGTGGTAAAGAGACGTAAAATCCTTTCTACACTTAAAAAAGATAAGGTACAAGTGGCACTCTTACAAGAGACCCACCTTACAGACCTTAAACACCTGAAATTAAAACGTGATTGGGTCGGTCAAATTTTTTCATCCTCATTTAACTCAAAAAGTAGAAGAGTGGCAATTCTCATCCATAAAAAGATGAGTTTTTAACTTGAAAAAGTTATTCACGACACAGAGGAAAGGTATGTTGCAATTACTGTGTTTCTTTATGGAGAACATGTTCTCATAGGAAGTGTGTATGCCCCCAATACTTTTGACAGCTCATTTTATTCAAAGTTACTGTCTGATTTATCTTCTGTTTGCCCCCCTTTTGTTTATTGGGAGGTGAATTCAACTGTGGATTGGATCCAGAAATGGACCACAGTCCATCTAAAACTTTACCTTCATCCAAGATGGCTAAAGCCACAGAAGAACTATGTCTGGATCTAACCTTATTTGATGCATGGAGAGTAATTAATCCTCTAGAGACAGACTTTACTTTTTTCTCTCACCTTCATCAATCTTTCTCAAGAATTGACTATTTATTTGTCTCAAAATCAGATCTTGATAGGATTAAATCCTGCTCTATTGATACTTGTATTCTCTCAGATCATTCTTTGGTCTTTGTAGAACTCCTACCACCTTATTATGACCCTCTATTTAGACACTGGCATCTAGACCCTTCTTTTCTCAGCGATCCTGAATTTGTAACATATTTAGAAAAACAATGGGAACTTTTTATTTCCACTTAGGTATAATATTCTGTGTGGTTTTTACACAAGCCTTTACAGGTTTCTAACCACACCTCACTCTTATGTTATTTCTTTTTTTTCCCTTTGTTATCTATTTTTATTTAATTTTATTATCTATATATATATATATATATATATATATATATATATATATGTATATATGTATATATGTATGTATATATATATATATATATATATATATATATATATATATATATATATATATATATATATATATATATATATATATATATATATATATATATATGAGGGGGAGCATCATTTCTTATATAGCAGCAAAGAGGAAAAATGCACTAGCGAAACAATTAGAGCTTGAGCAGCATATTAAAATTTTGGATAGAGCCTTTAAATCCTCTTCTTCTATGTCTGTATTTACAAAATTAGAAGAAATCAACTTTTGACTCAAAAGTGGAAATGTCTATTTCTTTTGCCAAGCATAGACTATTTGAATCTGGAAATGAACCTCGCAGACTTCTTGCCAGGCTTGCAAAAGGCCGGGCAGGGCTGTGTGTAATTCCATCACTCAAAGACTGTAAGGGTAAACAACATTTTGAAACCAAAGCTATTAGTAATGTAATGAAAACATTTTACCATAACCTTTACTCTTCTGAATGTCAATATGCTTCACGACAGAGTCGGGAGATTTATTTCATCAAAAAATTGTTTCCTCTATCTGAAACAAACAAAAAGGATCTATGTAGACCAATCACAACACAGTACTAGAAGTACTAGATACCATTAAGTCCTTACAAAGCGGAAAAGCCTCAGGTCCTACGGATTCGGTCCTGAATTTTATAAAAAGATGTCCAGGTTATTGGTTGGACCTTTAACTAGAATGTTTAATGAATCTTTTGAAAAAGGAACACTCCCACCAACTCTAAATTTTGCCCATATTTCCCTGATCTTGAAGAAAGATAAAACCTCAGATGGCTGTGCTTCTTACAGACCAATAAGTTTACTTGGAGTTGATAACAAAATATTATCCAGACTTCTGTCTCGAAGACTTGAGGAGGTCCTGCCCACTTTGGTTGGATCAGACCAGACAGGGTTTGTAAAAGGTAGATGTTCCCACTCCAATGTCCGTCGGCTCTTAAATGTTTTACCGTTTTTGCAAATTACAAAGAAAAGGATTTTGGCTGTCTCACTAGATGCAGAGAAAGCGTTCGACCGGGTGGAGTGGGAGTATCTTTTTGATATGCTCAATAGGTTTGGTCTGGGCTCTGATTTCATTAGGTGGGTCAGGCTCCTATATAGATCTCTGTCTGCAAGGGTTCTGATAAATGGTTCAGCATCTGATGTGTTTCCTCTGAATAGAGGCACACACCAAGGTTGTCCCCTCTCATCACTTTTATACGCACTTGCCCTTGAACCTCTTGCAGAGGCCATTAGAACCAACCACTGTTTTTCTGGTGTCACATTAGGAAATAGGGAATACAGGATATCACTCTATGCAGATTATATATTACTATTTATTACTCATCCAGAGAGCTCCATACCGGCGTTGGAATCAATTTAAAGTCATTTTGGCCAAATTTCAGGTTAAAAATTCAACTATGAAAAATCGGAGGCTTTTACCTCTCAGAGACTTTGGTAACCCTGATACTTTTGTTAATTTTCCATTCAGATGGTCCGTTTCAGGTTTTACTTATTTTGGGATTAGAGTATCAGCAGACACAAAGGAAGTGTATAAATTAAATTTTATTCCAACTTTGAAAATAACTAGAAATGGTCTCAACAGATGGTTTGATCTTCCCCTGTCCTGGATGGGTAGAATAAGTTTAATTAAGATGAATGTATTGCCCAGGATATTATACCTGATGCAAATGATGCCGCTTAAGATCAGCAGAAGAGCTGTTTTGGATATTGAAAGATCTCTTTCGAGATTCATATGGCATGGCAAGAAATCTAGGCTTAAGATGATTACCTTACAGCTACCAGTGGACAGGGGGGGGGGCAAGCATTTCTCTCTCTCCCTTCAGTCTCCTTTACACTGACAAAGGCGAACTGCCAGCAGATGTTAAAAAAAATGCTATCATGTTAAACACAATTAAAATTTGGAGAGATATCACTAAACACATAGTCAGAGTGATTTCTCATCAGCATTACAACCTCTGAATCAAAATAAAGCCTTCTTTCCAGGCTTAGAGAAAAGTATTTTCAATGACTGGTACTCAAAAGGTCTAAGATTTGTGTCTGATTTATTTCATAATGGTGATTTCATGTCATTCAGTCAACTCAAAACCAAATATAGAATACCAGACAGACACTTTTTTGGTTTCCTCCAAGTTAGGCATTTTGTCCAGTCAGATCTGATTATCCCTACTGATCAACCACTTTTAGGCTGAATTGAAAATTTTCTTCTCACTCATAGTTTAAATGATCTCGATAACAGGAAATTATTTTCTATTTTTTATGACAAATTACACCCTGCTAATTGTAATAGAACTAAGAGAACTAAGGAATTATGGGAAAGAGACTTCAATGTCGAATTTAGTGCTGAGGCATGGTCAAGTACCTTTGTCTCAGCTGGGAAAATCTTTATATGTAATCGACTCAAAGAGAGCCGATATAGAATATTACATAGACTTCAAAGAACACCACAATTTTTAAACAGAATTAACCCTCAGATCACCGCTCTCTGTTTTAAGTGTAAAAACGAAGCAGGAACTTACTACCACTACGTATGGCAATGCCCTTTAATACTCAGGTATTGGGAAAACATTGCCCAGGAACTTGGCTGAATTTTTCACAAAAGAATAAAATTAGATCCTGCACTGTTTCTTCTGAATTTACCTACACAACAGGTCTCTCTTTCAAAAAGAGAGCTTACTCTAATGGGTAAACTTTTGCTCTTAGCGGGCGATGTATTCTGTTTCAGTGGATTCAGGACAGATCTCTGTCAGTCACTCAGTGGTACAGAGACACATTCAAAGTTTTTCCTATGGAACACCTCAGTGCGAAATTAAAGGGCAACGATGACTTAATCTATAATATTTGGAAACCTTTTATAGATTATCTTCCTACTGATCTGGTTGGGTAACTGCAGAAAGGATGCCCACACTTTATTTTCAAAAATATGTTATATATATATATATATATATATATATATATATATATATATATATATATATATATATATATATGACATATATATATGACATATATATATGTGTGTGTGTATGCTCCGCTCCACAGACAGATCCAGTGTGAATTGGCGTGCGGCGAAAACCGTGGCACTGACGGACTGTGGAGTATGTGTGAATCAGGGGTAATGGTTTTTGGAAATGGTAAAGAGTTCAGTTACTGCGAGCCAAGCAGTCCTGGAGCCAGAAAACGTCATGCAGAACATTTTGTAGACACAGCCATCATCAAGACAACTTTGTGCTGGAAAGTGAGATTCTCTGACGCCACGAAGAAGAGTAAGTCAGCAGGCAGAAGAGCTGCACACTCTCATTCATGATTAAGATGAAGGATTAGTGTGCTGAGTGAGGGTCTGACAGAAACTGTCCTCATTCCAACTCCAACAAACATCCACAAGGAGATCAACTTTAAAGGGAATGAAGATCAATTACTTCCAGTGAAAAGTAGAGCTGAGCCTTGATTTATTGACCAATCACACGGCAAAAACTGAAATCCAAGCAAGTGTCTTATTTTGTCAAATATTGTCTCATTTTACTTGATATGAGCCACATTCACCTGACAGGTTCTGAAAGAGATCTTATTTCAAGACATTAAAAAGACAAAAATAAGGTCTGAGTTGCTTGTAAGGGGGAAGAAAAGTGCTCGTCAAGTTTATTGAAACAAGAATCATTTTTTAATACAAGAAACGAATCAAGTCATTTTTCTTTTCCTTTTTTCTCCAAAATGAGACAAAAACACTTCCTTAGATTTCAGCTTTTGCAGTGTAGGTCTCTGAGTTTAATTTCAAACACCCTCTTTAATACTACACTCAACTCATAACACTTGTTTTCACCTGTCTCTTCTTTATTTGTACCTGGACTAACAAAAGAATTACTTAGGAATCCCTCAGGCTCACTACTTCCTCTTAAATTGTTACCTTATTTGTGGTATTTGAACCTTGCTAAGGTTGATTTGTAATAGAAGTTTTTAGCTGTGTATAATTTGTGTCTAAATATTCCAGCAGCGCTCTCTGTGATTCAGCATGTCTCAGAAGAAAGCATAAAAAGGTCCAGCAGGGAGCCAGGACTGTCTAAAACACTCTGTGATTTGGATTAGGGATAAAAGTGCTGCAGGCTGTCTCTGCTTAGTGCCACAGTGACTCAGAGTGTTTCACAACAACTGAGCTGGCAGTTCTCAACATGACTTTGTTCTCATTAAGGTGCTGTGAGGCTCCCTACCTTTAAGGCCAGTATAAGTCATGGAAAAATATAACACCTCCTGAAGAAAAGCAGACACTAAATACCTCAGAGCACCTGAGTTTGCCAAAAAAAGAAAAAAAACCAAAATGGAGCCATTACTTGATGGAAGGAGAACATTAGATGAGTCAGAAACCATCTTAGGGCAGAGTTTTCATCCAGGGAACTGAACCTGAGGCACTCTAAGTCTGACAGACTTTAATTTGCTAATGGTGTTGCTTGAATTTATCAGGGGCAGCATCCTGCTGGCTCATCTGTCTCAACAACTTGTAGTCCTTCCGCTCTCTTTCCTTCTCTTTCTAAGTTCCACGTTAATTGAAGGAGAGAGCAGCTGCAGCCAGCGCCGCGGGCAGCGGATGGGCTCTCTGAGGAGTTGCTGCCAGAGTCAGGAATAGACTCAGCTCTGGGTACGGGAGCCACCAAGTGGCTTCTGTGGGATGAGTGAGGCTTCCCGGTGGGACGATGTTCACGGGGCAGTGACACATCATGTGGAAAGAAACAGAATTTTTGAAAAAACCTAAACCACTTTACTCTCTGGATCGAGAGGCCTCGTTACAACACTGGATGTCTTCCTGTGAGTGAAGCTGCTGTTGCTCTGGGATTCTGTAACAGCTGAAGTCTTAACAGCCGATCTATTTCTACCATAAAAAGTGAAAAAAATCTGAGCGAGAAATACAGTACTTCAAAATCTACATTTCTATATGTATGTTTTCTAAAGAGGGGATTATATCAGGTCATATATGTCCACTAGTACTGATCTATTTGCAGGGGTTGTTATTGTTATTATTATTATTACAGCCTGCATGACATCATAGATACTGAAACTAAAAACTAACTATAAACTAAACCAGCAGAGTCCAAACTTATTTAAAGGGTCTGTAAGGACTATACGTTTGAAATGGATCGCAGCGACACATCAAAGTTATTTTTCTGGGGCTTTTTATGCCTTTAATGTAACAGGACAGGACAGTGGACAGAGCAGGAAACAGGGTGAGAGTGGGGAAAGACGTGGGACAGGGCCGCCCACTCCAGGGCTAACCTCACAGCTCGGCCACACTGGTAGCTCACCCGTGTTGTTTTTGAGACCATTTTGACCTGTGCACATTTTTAGCCTTTAATATTTTTATGCTGCATTCTGAATATGTTTAAAGCATCTATTCAGTTTTTTTCTGCACAATTTCATGATTTAAAGTCCTGTAGCACATTTTTACATCATGATGAACACATTTAAACGTGAGCTTTAGAAACTCTTGTGTTTCTGCTTCACTCAAGTAGTCTTAATATGATCCACATGTGGTTTTGTGAGAGCTCTTACTGTAATTATGTTGAAATGCTGATACAGCATTTCAACATATTGTTATTCGACTTTATTATTATTCTTCCGTACGTTTTTTGACGGTTTTCACAGCCTTCAAATTACAACGGATTTACACGAAAAAAAAATATGCAGTGTATCATGTTAAGCAGATCTCTGCTTGTATTTTTCACAGCTATAGCAGTTATACTTTTTACAAAAAAAAATATTTTATGCAGATTTTTTTGTATTGCAGTCAATGGGAGATTTCAGCAGCTCAGCAAAAACCTTCTTCAACTTTCACATTAAACAGATTCAGCATACTTCATACTACAGACTTCATTCTTACTTCAAAATGTTCACAGATCTTTCACAGATTTTTTGAGATCTTCAGCAGTCTCCTATCTTCAACAGTTTTTCAGATAATACAGCTTAAGCAACACAAAGTTTTCAGCTTTTCCTCAAAAAACTCAGATTTAACAGTGCGTGACATCATCAGTCAGAGTGAAGCAGCAGCAGATTACACAGAAAAATCTTCCCGAACAAATTGCTCGTAGGACCACAAATTTCACTCTAGAGTCATAAAAATGGCATCAAAATGTTCCCTGACTCCTCCTGCTTCTAATAAAACTGCATTTGGTGGCAAAAATTGTACCCTTTGGTCAGTAGGTGGCCAAATCCTGGAGAAAGTCTGATTTTCCAGCCATACAGGTCCATTCATTCTCTAGTCATCCCCCATTCATATGTAACCACTTTTTAAAAAACTGTTTTAAATACTTTCTCTTGGCCCTACATATAAAAATTTGACATTGAGAAATTCCTCCGGCCGTCTGGATTCGTACGGTGTGCTCGGTTTTCTGATAGCTATTACGGTTTGGCCACAGCGAGCATTTGTTCGGACCATGTCCAAAACCCCAAAATCCTGCCTGAGAGTAGCTGTCACAAAGAAGTGACAGTTAAACTCAGCAGCTGTCCTTTGAAGTCCCATCACCATGGAAACCACGCAGCTGTTTAAAATTAGCAATCAAAACATTCCCTGACAGACACATTCATGTTAATCTGCCTCATCAGCCAGTACACAGTCACAGGGAGAACTACTGAAACAAGAACAAACTCACTCCTGCACAGCCACACGCACACACACAAGCACACACATGCACACACAAACACGCACACACACACATACTGTCTGTCTCTCTCTATTCACCACTGATGGCTCAATACAACCATATCTTTTCAGGGGAGTTGTATTTGTACTTGTATTTTCCCTCACATGTTGCAACCTCAAGTACTTTTTGACTCAAATAACTTTATTTAAACAATGTATTGGAGGAATGGAGGAATCCTCCAGTTCTGCCTTAAACTTTCTTTACTTAAAGATTCTCAGGCTTCTGCATACTTCTGCTTACAGACTTTAGTCTTTCTTCCAAATGTTCTCAAATCTTTAAACAATTTTGTCATTTTCAGCCTTTTGCTCTCTTCAACAGTTGTTTAGATAATACAGCTGAAGCAACACAGTTTTCAGCAATTTTTCTTTCACATGTTTTACATTTTCAGGTTTCTTCAGCTGCTTAAGCAATTTTTATTTTACATTTACCATTTTAAGCTGTTTCACAGCTTTAAATAATTTATATTCCACATGTTCCACATTTTTAATTTTTTTTCACCTGCTTAAGCAATTTTTATTTCACATTCAACATTTACAGCTTTCTTTTTCAGCTTTAAACAATTTTATTCAATATCTTCTCTTTTTTATCACTTTTCTTCAGCAGCATCAGCATTTCAACGCATTTTCTTCAGGAAATGCAATCTTTCTAGTTATTAATTATGATTTATAATACAGATAATTAGGAATGTGATAATTTTTATATGACCCCCAAGGTCCATCTTGACACTAAAACTATAGAAGAAGTTACACAGTAACATGGTGTTTATGCTGTAGAAACAAGTTTCTCTTTTATGTATTTTCTTTGTATGGATTCTTTTATCTTGTTTTCTTTCGTCTTGTTTTTACTGATGGCACTTTTTAACCCATTTTTATTTACCTCAGTTTTATCACTTATGGTTAATTTTATTCATATCACATCTTTTTTTTTATTGAATGCTTTTTCTTGCTTTTATGAGGGTTCCCTTTTTATTACGGAGCACTTTGTCACTGTTGTTTATGTTTTATATTCTCGTGCTGATTGTTGGTTATTGTTAAAAGAAGGCTGACTCACCAACTGCAAACCAAATCTACCCACAGGTACAAACCAAATCTACCCACAGGTACAAATAAAGTCACGTTGAAGTTTGCTAAACAGGTCAAAGTGAGGTTCTTCACTCCAGCTAACATTATGGAATCACCAATATTTCTCTCAAAGATGCCCAGAAGAGAACTGAGAGAGGAAAAACCAGTGTAAAAATTAATCTAGAGTGACAGTTAACTCACCCCGTCTCCAAAGGTTTCTCTAGGACAATATCAGCCGCAGAGCCCTGATCCAGCACTGGTCTTGTGAGCCTGATGGGCTGAGGAGAGGCTGGCCTGGAGCCTGGGATATGACACCAGGGTCCTGGGAAGAGTAGTGACAAAAGAGGAGGAAGCGGTGGAGTGTGTCAAGAGGGATGGGATGGAGCAGGGGGCGAACAGACAGACAGACAGAGATGATTCAGAACAGCAGCTGTTCATCTGCTGTTAGCTCTGTCTCCACCAACAGGAGACATCAGGAAATGAACCCCACAGAGAGGGACGAATCAGAGTGTGTGTGTTACCTGCTGCTCCTGGATGATCCCAGTAAAGAGGGTCTGAGTAGGTGATAGAAGCAAATCTTCTCCTCACTTCTTCTTGATCTCTCTGCTCTCACACACACACACACAGAGTCACATTTTACAGAAAGACTGCCTAAAGTTGACCACATCAAATAGGATAAACATCAGTGTCAAGATGAGACTCTGCATCTGTAAACAAAAGGCCAAAACTGTCACAACCACCAGCAAACAAGACCACACCATCACAGGTGACCTTTTATTGTTGCACCCGTCTGCAGCTCATACCTGTATCTCCTCCATCCGCAGCAGCATACTCTCCAGGGTGGGGGCCTGCAGCCTACACTGGGCGTCACCCTCCAACTGCCTGTCTGTCTCAGCTGCCCACGCTGCCTGCACAGAGTCCTCCAACAGATCTTCCAGCAGAGCCTTGCTCAGCTGCTTGGCACTCTCTGCTGCCTTAAGGGGGGAAATGAGAAATATGTACCATTTAGCTGAGTTATTGTTAAATAATGACCAGGACATTTAAAACGTACCCAGCTTACCCTCTCGGCAGCCTGATCAGACAGCCTATTCCTCAGAGAGGGGCTGATCTGGTCTCTGGTCTCACTGATCTTCTAAGGAGAGTAAAACAAAGATCATTTCTGCCTCCTGGATCTTATAAATACTCAGAAACACTTACCAACACTCAGGGACTTCACTGCACTGTACACACACAGCAGATGATTTCTTGTACCTGAGCTTCATCCAGCAGCGGCTGAATCTTCTCTCTGGCTTTCTGCTCGGCTTGCTCAGCCCACCGAGTCGGAGACAGAACTTCTGACCTGTATATGAAAACACACCCACTCAGCAAGCTGTCAGCGGAGAGGTTTGGGGGCTGACTGAGTATGAAGGTAGATATGTTGTGAAATAGCAGAGCTTGTAAAATGTGATGTGAGAGCTTGAAGGAAAAAAAGAAAAGTAGTATGTAAAAATGTTTACTTGTAAAAAAATTTACACAAGTAAATTTAATTTGAAGTCACAGAAAAAATATTCACAGATGTGTAGACTAATATTTACACAATGCTGCTTGAGTTGTGCAACACATTTGCAAGACGTCTGTAGGAACACAGATCTGTACTTGTAGAGATACCCCCCCCATATCTCCCTCATGACATTTATGAGAAATTCCAGTCTGGCTTTAAACCACGCCATAGCACAGAGACTGCATTGCTATGTTTTCAATGATTTGCTAATGACTGTTTACTCAGGAAACCCTGCTATGCTAGTGCTTCTCGACTTATCAGCTGCCTTCGACACAGTAGATCATGGGATCCTCTTGACACGACTGGAGCAGTGGGTGGGCATTAAAGGCTCGGCTCTTTCATGGTTCCAGTCTTGTCTTTCTGATCACAGCTACTCTGTGCGGCTCAGTGAATTTACCTCTTCCTCAGCTCCTCTCACCTCTGGGGTCCCCCAAGGCTCCATCCTAGGGCCAATTCTCTTTCTGCTTTATATGCTGCCATTGGGGTCAATTTTTAAGAAACACAACATGTCATTCCATTGCTATGCAGATGATGTCCAGATCTACCTGCCTTTAACCCCAAAATCAAATGACCCAGTTGGGCCTCTGTTGGATTGTTTGACTGATGTTAAGTCCTGGATGTCTGCAAACTTTCTGCATCTGAATGAAGATAAAAGTGAAATTATAGTGTTTGGATGTGCTCCTGCTTCTTTTTCAGCTGCTTCTTTAGGCCCTCTTGCAGCCAACATCCGGTCTTCAGTCAGGAACTTAGGGGTTATATTTGATGACAGATTAAAACTTGACCACCAGATCAGGGCTGTTGTCAAAAGCAGTTTTTACCACTTAAGGATTTTATCTAAAGTCAAGGGGTACCTGCCGCCTGAACAACTTGAGACAGTAACTCATGCCTTTATTAATTCGAGATTGGATTATTGCAATTCAGTCTCTCTCTCTCTCTCTCTCTCTCTCTCTCTCTCTCTCTCTCTCTCTCTCTCTCTCTCTCTCTATATATATATATATATATATATATATATATATATATATATATATATATATACATATATACATATATATACACACACACACACATATATATATATATATATATATATATATATATATATATATATATATATATATATATATATATATATATATATATATATATATACACAGTTCTCTTATTTTTAGTTTTTACAGTTCTCTGTGATTATCTTCTGTTGGTACCTTAATGTCTGAATGCGCTCAGCCTCCTCTTTGCTCAGCTGGTTGAGCTCTCTCAGCCTCTGCATCGTGATCTTCTCCATCCAGGCCTCCCTGTTACAAAGACAGTCATCATCTGAATGAAGTTTTCCCCATGAATGATGCTTAATCCTCTTGTCTACAGTCAGGCTGCTAGCCCCTGATTAAACGCAAAGCTCACTTGTAATAATTAATATTTGATTAAACAGGGACATGCAGTGTGGAGCACTAAATCAATGCAGCTCTGAAAAGCTATTTATCACTCATAAAGAGAAATGGCCTCAATCTAGCAGACACCTGGATTAATTTATTGGAAAGAATTACTTTCGTATTAGAATCAGAGTTTAGCCTGAGGCTCCCTGACACAGGGATTAGAAAAGCCCTGCTGAATACACAGTGAGGATTTTTAAAATGCTACTTTCTCTCTAAACTTCACTCAATTTGGACTGCACAGGATCATGTGAAGCATGTGAAGACAAACAGTGTTATTATCATCATTACAGAAGAGGTTCAAGTCTCAGAGCTTCACCTTAATGCTTCATTTTGAGCTTGTTTCTTGGCTTCAGAGCTCAACCCAGGAGCCAGCTTCTGCCTTAGGGAAAACTCTGATGGCTTCAAGGGAGAGAAGAGACAGCGAGGCTCTGGTCTGCTCCTTTGAGGGGATCTGCTGCAATAACAGAACATAAAAACAGAGGGAAACAGTCAAGCTCAAATTCATCTTTATCTTTCAAACATTTTAACTTGCAAGCCCAAAGTGCTTCACAAAACAGAGAGACAAAACTAACAGCAAGGAGTCATAAAAAACTCAAGAGTTAAACTAAAACCAAAAGACACCGAATGAATAAAATAAGATCTGTTTAATATCAATATAATAAAATAAAATAAAATAAACATAAATATAAACTATTTAAAATGAAATAATAGATTAAATGAATTGAAATGAAATGAATGGGTTCATGTGAATTATTAAATTTAAATATATTTAAATAAAATAAAATAAAAATAAATAGAATAAAATAATTCAAAATAAAATAAAAAAATAAGAAAATATGTTATGAATTGAAATGAACTAAAATAAAATAAAGTTAAAGAATCAGAATGAATTAAAATTTTAAAAAATTAATTGAAATGAAAGAAAATGAATAAACATAAATTAAAATAACATTAAATGAGTTCAAATGAAATAAAATTAAATATCCAAATAACTATGATTATAAATAAAATCACATTTAAGCAGTAGTGATTAAAGTCAGATTGGTATTAATGCAGTGCAGGGCTTAAAAGAAGTTATTCCAAATTAAAATCTACATTTAAACGGTAGGTCTGAAGTTCTATTAAAAACATCATACTGAAATAAAGAATCACTGAGCGGTAAAGAAAAAAAGATATAAATCAGATATAAATCTTCCTCTGCCTTTTCTTATCAGGCTAATGTAGCATGTGTTTGTTTACTGCTTTACTATATAACTGTAGTGCTTATATTCAGAATGTGTGAAACAAACTGGACAAACCTACAACCATAAAATGAACACAGGCTATAATTGCTGAAGGTGATTGCACTTTTTCTGATTAACACCACCCACAACCATGACCATGCTGAAAAATAAACAACTTATCTCCACCTGACAATGAGTGCACTGCTTTATGAGTCTATTTTAAATGCCATTGTGCTCAGAGCTCCTCTATTCAACCAACCTCAGTGTGCAGATTCAGACTGGATGCACACTGTTACCCTGAGATTACAGTTTCATGCCTCAGAACTACAACAGTAGATTTATTTTTTCTGTATAAAAAGCTAATGAGTCATGAGCTGCAGACAGAGATAAAAGGCTCACCGCTGTGGAGGAGGAGAGTGAGGGGATGTGGGGATCCAGGGCACTGAGTGCTCTTTTTGAAGGGGCTGGTTCACACGCAGCTGAGAGGACACTGTGGGCTGCTGGAAACCTGCTTCTTGGACCTGATGATGCTGTTCACAAAGAAACATCACTTCCTGAATGTGCTTTTTCTGTAATCTTCATTGTATGAACTCCATTTAAAGATATGTTTCACCATCACCAGTATCTCTCCATACCTTGATTACAGTGTCAGCCTTAGCTCTCTCAGAGCATGCAGCCCCTCCTTTCTTGCAGGTTTTGTTTGTCTGAGCTGGTGCTGGCTGCTCTCTCAGCTCCCTCTGTTGGCCAAGTCTCTCCAAGCCAGCTCTGAGGACCTCTCTCCTGCTCATGAGCTGATGGGATGTAGTTTTTGGTCTCTGTGAGACCACTCTCCTCCCTGCTGACACACTTATGAAATTATTAAATCTTCAAATTACTGGGCTCACCTTTTTTTAAATCTGCTTTAATAAAGTCAAAGAAAAGCTGAGGTAATAACAGAGCAGTTGCTTCAAAATCATAAGTAATTTGGATTTGAATCTGCTCTTTTAATTAGACAGTTAACCTGCACTGGTTAACAGCCACCTGATCCTCACATAAGTGCCACAGGGATGTAACTAAAGCAACAAAAGAGGCTCCTCTCTGGGAGATGTGGCTGATGCTAAAGCTCATTGGAGGTGTTTGTGTCTTGTCTACCACAGGATGCCTCTCAAACCAGCAGGAGTTAACTGCTCATGAGTTGAGGCAGCAGGGGTCTGAGGCACTTCAGGGTTTTTTTCCAGTCCTACTTGTCTTCATGGCTCTTTATCAATTTTCAACTTGGTAGAGCCATTTAGGCACAGCAGGAGGCCGAAACACATCCACATTAATGCTCTCAGGTAACCTTTGGATAAATAGAGCACACCATCAAGAGGCAAACATTCAGTTCACGCTCAATATGTTTACCTGCAGCTTCAGAAATTAGACTATAAGTATGAAGGTAGTTATGTTGTAAAATAGGAGCACTTGCAAAATGTGATGTGAGAACTTGAAGGAAAAAAAAGAGAATTAGAATTTATTAATGTTAACTTGTAAAAAAAATTTAGACAAGAGAAATTAATTTGTAATCACAGAAGAATTATTCACAGATGTGTAGACCTATATTTATTATTGATAAACAGCATTAGCACCATGCATTGTGGGAAACAATATTCCATGTAGGCTAGTCTGATGCATACTTGAGGAATTTTCCTGGCTCAGTAGGACATCCAAGAATTTTTGCCATACTGCAGATTTTTCAAGTTTTGGCATACTGCCTACTACATACTGAATGTTGTCCAAATCAGTAGGAACTGCTGGTGTTGTAGGCGGTTTGGAACACAGCCTATGGTTCCAACACAACAAACAAACAGTGGAGCATACATATATATCTACAGCTGCATCCATCTCAGCCAACGTCTTTAGAAGGTTGTTTTCTCTTCAGGTGAACGGAAACTAGTTTGATACGCACACAGCTTCACTTATCAAAAAGGACACAGCGCCACCTATAGAAGTGGAGTGAGACGTTCTTGACCAGAAGTTCGATTCTCTTTTCTGCACACTGACAAAACCACACCCCCTGCTGTGACTTTACCATCGAGCTAAGACCTGAGGGCATGGTGACACTGGCCAAATGTTCCGTGCTGAACTGGGGCACTATTGCCCCCCTGCAGCACTGCTCCTCAACTGGCCAGTACGACCTGCGGTCACACGACTCCAACATGAACCAGACTTTGGGCACAGGGATGGCCCACCTATGTCACTGTGAAGCATCTGTTTACATGCAGCGCGGTCTCATCAGAGTCAGCAGAGTGAGACACAAAGAACAGGATTACAACTTTGGAGACCTTTTGGCTCATTTTAAGTTGTTTTGGTCTGACACAAGTCTTTAACACCAGCGTTATGGCTTAAAATAATTGTGGAGAGAAGCAGTCGCGGCGATCACGTCCGCGTGCTCATGCATGAAAGCTACCATGTTCGTGTCAAACTGGCCAAACGAGCTGGACTGTAGGGCTGAACCGTGCTTGGGCGCAGAACGTTTGGCCAGTGTGCATGACTGCCTGCATGTAAAACATACTAAGCGTGGCTTTAAGAGCAAAGAGGGCATTCGCTGTTTTTTAGAATGATGCTTCAAGTTTAGGTCTTTAAGGTATTAAAAAAGCCGCTGATGCTCATAAAGTTTCACTTTCAAAAACAGTTAAAAAATGCAGAAATGGTTTTGAATTCTCTGACTTGTCTGATCAAACACTCACCATGGAGACCTCTTTTGGGATTTGAAGGCTTGTGAGGCCCTCGGTTGGATAAGCGGGCACCCTTGGGTGCTCTAGCAGGTGACATGCTGCAGTGAGGAGACTTCCTGGGTGGTGGACATGCTTCAACCTGCTTCTTATCCAGTGTCTCTTGTTTACTCAGAGCAGAATCCAAAACCTTGGAGGAATCGAGAGCAAGACGATAACATGTGGGATCATTTGTAAACCTTTGAGGGGTTTTAAATATCACATGCAGTTCCATATTGGTTTGTTTCCATGCAAAACAAAACCCCAGCAAAGTTAAATGTGATACAAATGCAGCTTTGTTACCTCCAGTTTCTGCAAGATGTCAAGTGCTGTCTCAGGCACTGCTGAACCCTGCTCTACCTCAACCTTGGCAGAGCACAAAGAGAGCTGGCGAATCAGCTGGCCCAGCTCCCTGTAGTGAGAGGGAACCTTTCCATGAGACAGATCTGAGAGCTGGTTGATAACAACCTGCAGGGCCCTGAGTGCTCCTCGGTGGGCAGCTGCCAGTCGGTTCATTGCTGTGGACTGAAAAGGGAAACAGACAGTTCAGTAAAGAGATCACCTGATGGGTTTGCTTGGCAGAAGAAATGACATGAATTCCTAAAATCTTCATTCAGGAAATTCACTTGTCAAAGGTTAGGTGTGTTTAAACATTTACCGTTTCTTAAAGTGAAACGAGGCCAATTTAACCATATTTAACAATGATGCTCTCAAATCTGAATGAAAGTGACATTGCTGAAAAGAGATGTACCTTTTTTGTGTCCCAAATTTTCTGCCCTTTGAGTTTTGCAACATCGTCTTGAATCTCTTTCACCTATTTAAGACAATGTGTTTGAACAATGTTTACAGAGAAGCGGCACAGGGTTTTTGTTGTAGTTCAGTGGGAGATTGGGAGATTCAGATGTAGATTTATAGACCTGTTGTTTAAGCACATAGATCATACGTCCTGAACGGGCTGCCTGCTTCTGTCTCCGAATCTCCAGCTTCTCCTGCTCCTCAGGCTCCAGAGGCTCCTCCACTTTCTCTCCTGTAGTATAGACCACATCATGCATCATTATCCATGCAATGTAACACCTGTAAGCAGTGTGCTGATTGTGTTTGGGCTAAAACTGAGTGTTTGAAGTAAAAATGTAGCCAAGGACAATCTCACCTTTAAGTTTTTGCTCGCCTCTGTTGGCCAGCTCCTCGACTTTCTGAATATACACTTCCAGCTCATTTTGCAGCTTTTGGATCTCACGGCCCAGAGGAGTCTCTTTGTTTTTTCCCAAGTGCCCTGGGCCAGGATCTCTGGTTGGGGGTGACTGTCCAGCTCGGGGTATGGGAGAAACGGGATATTTGTGGAAAGTATGCACAGACAGTTTGGCTCCAGTTCCAGCTGCCTGGTTTTTCGGACTTGAGGCCTTCAGCTTGGACTTAGTCGGAGTGGCTGCAAGCTCCTACACAGAGAGGGGGGGGGCACTATCTTTGGTCATTTTGCCAAACTAAGCAACAAGACGTCCCTGAGTAAAACAAAAAACACAACATAAAACCTTATACGATTAATCAGGTGCAGTTACCTGCAGTAGCTCTGCATCACTTGTCTCCAGCAGAGACGCCTCCAGAGGAGGTTTAGGGGGAGATTTTCTCAGTGACTCCTGGCGCCTTCGTCTTAGATCACGCTTGGCCAGCTGAACCGCAGCTCGCATCCTCTCCTCTGAGAGGGCGGTGAAGCTGATTGAACTTCTGGCACTGTCCACCTGCTCATGCTCCTCTGACTGTGGCGGCAGCAGCCTTTCAATTACAATGGGAGCTGGCAGGCACACATGGGTGGCACGGTTGCCAGCACTTGCAGGTTTTGCGTCATTGAACAACAGCTGTGGTTTTGAGAGATGAGTAAATCATTATGGGAGGCCAACAGGTCAATTTGTCATTACTTTAAACTGGCCCAGGTTAGATTTTGTTAAGAACAATCAATTACGTCAAATGTGATCCACAGAAAAAACTCAACAACAATTCAACACGAATATCTGTTTCACTCTCTGAAAGGTTTCAGATTCATTTCT
This sequence comes from Labroides dimidiatus, assembly GCA_030710495.1. NCBI lineage: Eukaryota > Metazoa > Chordata > Actinopteri > Labriformes > Labridae > Labroides > Labroides dimidiatus. The sequence continues at coordinate 1,311,347 of CM061154.1, read as the reverse complement.
TGTACAAGTTTTATGTCAGTTACTGATACAGTTAGACATGATTATCATGTCATATCATTATTATTTAAAAGCACAACACAGGGAAGAACCGAAACGACCAGTTCATTTAATAAATTTATAGAGATCTCAATTTAAGATCACCATAAAGACCTGAAGGTTGGGCTTGTAACTGGAAAATCATTATGACGAGCTGAATTCAATGTCGCAAGATCAACTGGAAACTTAGTCTCCAAATCTGCACATGCAACGAGCAGCCTGAGGTATCAGAAATAAAGATGTAACGCAGTCTTTAGTGAGTGTGAACTTACTTTTGTTTGCGACATCCCACTGAAGCCAGTAGAACAGTGATGATGCTTCCGGGCTGAACCAAACAAGTCTTCCCTCCGCTTTTGTTGTCCTAATGCATTTTTCAGCCACTTCATTAAAGCTGCGTCATAAAGGTGAAAAAAAAAAAACTCTAACTGATGTCAAAAAGACAAGAAATTCTGAATAAATACCCACGTATGAGCGATAACGGTTGGCTTTAACCAGCCATTGCGCTTAAAAGGCATTACGGTAATCTCAAAACATCCATTTGACCATTTCGACTTCTTTTACTGAGCGCTTTGCCAGTAATTATAGGAATAAAAAGATATATCGTAGTAAAAAAAAAACAACATACACCTGTAAGTTAAATCAGGTAGAGCTCATAATCGTTTTAAAATTCAGTCACATTTTAGCAACAGTTTGAAACGCCGCCATGACAACAACAGAACGCCAGTTGACGGAAGTAGTTTCCATCAAGTACGGATCGTCAGACATATCAATACCCACACAACCGCCTTTTACGATAAAGTACTAAAAGTAACTCAAAATGCTCTTAGCAGTGTCTCTTTTGTTATTTCCCAAAGTATATTTCACCGATGATGTGACTATAACTATTTTTCGTTTTTACAAATGAAATTTTAAAATCCTCATGACAAATTTCAGCTACACTGTCATTTTAAGAACCCTTGCACATACCGGAAGTGGTACTGTCAAACGTAGAGTACATGTACCAGGTCCCGTGTGCTGAGCACCACTGTTTCCTCTGCCTCTGTCAGTGCTTCATAAGTTTAATAGTTTATGTCAGTGCTCTGTCACACTGTTCAGTCTGAACTATGGCTCATTATGAAGAAGTAACCGTGCGCGGCTATGAGGAGTTCTGTAAGGCTGTGTCTGAAAGAGCAGGGAAGGATATATTTGCCTATTTCTCTGGTGATAAAGACGCTCAGGGAAAGAGCTGGTGTCCAGACTGCGTAAAGGGTAAAATCTCTATTTCTAATACAGAAACCTTCTTATGCATTTTCATCCATTCTGAAATGATCTTACAGGGCTTAACTATAAACTGTGATTATCTGAGCATAGTATTGCAAATTCAATAGCTGTGTAAGTGAGACTACTTATTAACAGTTGTTGTTTTTTATTTATTTATTTATTTAAGGGGGGGGGGTGTTTTTAAAAATATTTGGTCTACTAATTTCGTACATTTTCTGTTCTTTACTCTTCTCCAGCTGAGCCAATCGTAAGAGGAGAGATGTCTCATCTTCCTGAGGGATCTGTCTTCATCTACTGCCAAGTTGGAGAAAGAGCCTAGTCAGTATTTTTCCCCCTTTGTTTCACAACATCATGTAAAATGTTCATTATATCAGCATGTAGGGACACACGTGTTGCATCTTATCAGAGTACATGAAGCTGTATAACAGGTAATAAAATATCAGGCAAACATTTGAATGTGATTTGACTTACTTAACTTTGAAACAGTATGATGTGAAGAAACAGATGATTCATGTGAGTGAAGACTAACAGATTTTATTATACTTGGTTAATCTCTAAATGTATATTTAACAACCTTGAAATGTTCACATTCAATATTAAATCATCTACACCCAGAGTTTCATTGCAAAGCTGGCTCCTATTTTATTTATGTTCTACAAATTAACTTGTCATCACAGTGAGTGCATATGTAACATATTACCTCTTTGAGACTGCCATAGTCTGGCATCACATCGCTGCATGATAAGGGAACAGTACAAGGGCATACAAATTATATGTACAAATCATACCTCCAGAACATAGAGCTTTGAAAAACTGAGTCAATAGAGCTCATTTCTACGCAGCCTTACAATTTTTATCTCAAATATGTAGCTTAATGATATTAACACTAATTCAATACTATGCTTGAATAACCTTTTAATTTTCTGCATGCAAACAGAAATAAAACAGTATCTTATCAAGCAATATTACAAAAAGCACTGTTTATAAGTATAGTTCTATGGTGTGCTGTGCGGATGAATCAAATAAGCCAGTGCTTCAGATAATGCTGACCACACCTGCTGTTTCTATCACCACGTTAATCATGAATTTCTTACATCAGCTGTCTCTTTAGGTCCGCTCTTTCAAAGGATGTACAAATAAATTATATCAGCTGCCTATTGATGTATGCTTTTACCATGTTTCAGTTGGAAGGATCCGAGTAATGACTTCAAGAAGACACTGAAACTGAGTGGAGTTCCAACTCTGCTGCGATATGGCACAGTAAGAATAACCTCTTTCTGACTGACTCTTTATTGGCAAAGATTAGCTACACTCAGTCTTAGCTGACATTGTGATGTTCACTGAAAAAATCAAAGTGGTATATAAAAAGTCTAACTTTATTTTTCTGTTGTAATAAATGGTCTGTGATCTTTTTCCAGCCTCAGAAGTTGGTGGAGGAGGAATGCTTCAAAGCTGATCTGGTGAAAATGATGTTCACTGAGGACTGAGGATCCATTGTCATCCACGTCTGTCATCATGAGCGTTCAAGACTTCTTCACCTTTAAATTAACACTCACTACCTTTCAGTGAAGTCTCACACAGCCGCTCCTGTTTAAATCAGTAACTGTTCAGATTTACATTCATAATAACAATCCACATGTGTGAAACAGAGCCTTTAAAAACAAACATGCTGGAAAATCAGCTGACAATCACATAATAATCATGTGATTCACACTATCTGTTTGTGTCTCTCTTCATGTGCAATGAATCATTTTTCAGTAGTAAATGAAGTTTAATAAATTTCAGTGTATTTGAATCATAAAACAAGTGTCTTTGCATTTTTTCAGATATTTCTTGATGAAAATATATATATATATATATATATATATATATATATATATATATATATATAGAGAGAGAGAGAGAGAGAGAGAGAGAGAGAGAGAGAGAGAGAGAGAGAGAGAGAGAGAGAGAGAGTGTCGGATTGACTAGCTTCAGGGACTCCAGTATCCATGTGTGCGGCATTGAGTCGTAGGCTTTCTTGTAGTCAATCCAGGCAGTGCACAAACAAGTTGGTGTTTCTGGACTTGCAATCTTGGGAGTCTGCCCTGTCATCCAGTAGTTGGTGCTTGGCTCCTCTGGTGTTATTGCACTGCTCATGTATTGATCCACATGTCCACTTATCTTAGCTGCTATGATGCCCAACAGGAGCGTCCATGTGGTGCTGAGGCAGGTTATAGCCTAGTAGTTTGATGGTGTTGCTCCCTTCTGGGGGTTCTTAATGATGAGGACTGTCCGGCCTTGGGAAAGCCACACTGGGTGGGTCCCTGATACTAACAGCTGGTTCATTTGTGCTGCTCAGGAAGAACAGTTAGCTTCTTCAACCAGTATGTGTGAACCATGTCAGGTCCTGGTGCTGTCCAGTTCTTCATTCTTGACACTCTTTGTTGGATGTCTGCTATTATTATTACAACTGGTTCTTGCTCTTGGAGGTTGCTGTGTTCTGCTTGTAGGTCCACCAGCCATTGGGCATTGATGTTATGCGATGCCTCCTTCTCCCAGATGTTTTTCCAGTATTGCTCAGTCTCAGCTCTGGGTGGATCCTCTGTATTCTTACCACCCTGCCCTTGAGAGTAGACCTTGGACGGGTTGTCAGAGAACATCCTTTTTATTCTCTTGGCCTCTGCTTCTCTACTGTACCTCTTTAGGTGGGTAGCCAGGGCTGTGAGCCTTCACTTAGCAGTCTCCAGTGCCTCAGCTGTGGACACCTGGTTGTACTTCTTGGGTACTTTGTTCTTCCCCATCACACCTTTTTCTGATAGAAGGCTAACTTCTTTCTTTGTTGCCAGTATTTTGGCCTCTAGTATTCTTCTCTATGGAAGATTCCCCTACTTCTGGCCTCTGTTGTTCATCTTGTAGCCAAGCATCTCAAGGGTGACAGTGGCCACTGCATATATCAGCTGACTGATCTCAGTGATGCTCTTGGTAGGGATAGTTAGCAGTGATGTGTTCACATTCTCGAGTAGAGACTCTGAAGGTACTTCTTTTCTTAGCCTTAGCAAGTAGAGGTAGTTGAGTTCCCCAGGTTGACTCAATCTTCTCTTTCAGGTCAGCTGCCCTTGTGTTGAGCTGTCCTGCTTCTGGGGCTTGGTACCCAATCTCATTGGTTGGGGGTGATGAAAAAGGATTTTAAATTTTAATCTTCATCATCAACTAAATGTATGAGTTGAGAAAATTATCCTATTTCCTGAGCTAGATAAGGTCCTTAAAATCTTCTTTGAGGATCATTATCTAGCAAGTGTGAATGCTTTTACTGTAACTGATAAGAACATAAGTCAGCATTTAATACAGTTTACCATTTCAACTGCTTTAAGCATTTTGATGTTTTTCTGGTGTGTGAAACAAGACTAAAAAATAATAATTTCTTTAAATCAATTAAAACTGTATCAATAAGTTTTTATGAGACATTTGGGGGGCCCTGGAAATCTCAGGGCCTCAGGTAATTGTCTGTTTGCCTAATGGTAAATACAGCCCTGTTTAAAGTTATAGTATGAAAATCTACAGCATACTAACATTTCACATTCAGCACATCTTATATCTATAGAATCATGATCTGTAATGGAGGAGTTCAATTTATCTGAAGAACTCAAATTACTATTCAAACAAGAATTTTAAAGAATAAATTGTTGTAACTTCTGTAGTGTGCACGTTTGAACCCCAGGTGGCAGCATATCCACAGAAGTTGAGTTATTTCACAAAGTGATTTTTTTTTTTTTTTTTTTTTTTTTTTTTTTTTTAGATTTGTTGGATTTGATTTAGAGTTATCTGTTTAAAGCTTATTAAACGAATGCGTCTGAAGTAGTTAATGCAGTTTAACATATGTTTGAAGTCAAACTTTGAATGCAGGTGCTTTTTATTTCAACATCAGATAATTTAGGGAATGAAATGTGTAAGTATAGATATTAAACTGTTGGAGCTAGGTTAAGAGATGGGAAAAAAGATGTTTGAGTGTAATTTCTGTGATGATTGATCTTAATGTAATGATTACAGAGCACGCGCTGAGGGTACAGGAGCGCAGCCGCTGTTGCAGTCGAGGCGATAAAGCGGAGAGCATTCCTGCACAGCGCTCACACCGGAGCACGAGCCGCGGTGGAGCAGCAGACACCGCATCGCTTCACAGGGGCCGGAGCTCACCTAAAACCCCAGACAGGAGGTGAAGGAAGTGCCGGGTGTCGTCTGATTATCGCGGTTTACACGTACAGCAGCCTCGGCTGAGGACAACGTTGTGTACGAGGACTGCACGCTGCCATGTCGGAGTTTCTGGTGAGTGTGTTCGGGGAGCGGCTCGTCAACAGCGAGAAAGCCGAGGTGGACGTGCAGTCGCTGGGCGCCAAGCTGTCCCTGGTCGGGCTCTTCTTCGGGTGTAGCCTGAACGCACCGTGCAAGCAGTTTAACGGCAGCCTGTGCGAGTTTTACAGCAGGTTTAAAAAGACGTCTGAACACAAGGATAAATTGGAAATCGTCTTCATCTCGTCTGATCAGGACCAGAAACACTGGCAGGACTTTTTGCAGGAGATGCCGTGGCCTGCGTTACCTTTCAAAGACAGACACAAAAAGGTAAGACGGGCTGTGGGGAGGATGAGGAGCACTGCCGGCTCACTGCTCGGCCTCATGAGGGCTTTTCTCTGCATTCAGCGAGCTGGAAACCACCAGAAAAGCCCCGTTTGGGATGTGCTCTGCTCTCCCTGCGCAGGTGTATATGCTTTCATCTGGATCATTAGCCTCTTTTTCAACCTCCTTTTACTCACTTAAATAAGACGAACTTCTATCATCTTCAGTCGATCTGTTTGTAAACTAAGTAAATCTGAACCCACTCATTGCACTCATTTAATACTGAGAAATTAAGGGCAGCCTCTCAAATGCCCATTGAGGCTTTGGAAAGTGATGAAGGATCTATAAACAGTCAGTGATCCTGATATATCCTGAATATTATAGACCAGATTTTAATCTATACATTTTGAATCATACTTTACATTCTGCAGCCTTTATTGGACCCATATTAACATTTAATTTAATTGATCTGACTCCTGTAAATGTAGCTGTGCAGACAGTGCAGACTTATTCACAGACTTGGGAGCAAAACACAATTTTTCTCTTTCAACTATTCAAGAAAACATCTCACGCTATATAATCATTGTTGATGTATAATATTTTAGACAGACATGTCAGGGCCCAGTTATTGTGCATCTATCACATTACTCTGCAGCCTACCCAGTCAAGGCCTTTCATTTTCCCATTTATACTATTTTACCTCCACACAGAGGATGTCAACAATGCAGCCTGTGGAGAATAAAGGAAGATAAGAAGATATACTTTGTTCATCTCCTTGGGAGAAATTCAGTTTTTTCGCTCAGAATATATATATATATATATATATATATATATATATATATATATATATATATATATATATATATATATATATATATATATATGTATATATATATATATATTCACTGCTAGAGAGTGCAGAGTGAAGGAGCAGCACCCTGTGCAGTTAGATTCCTGTCTGCATTTTTCTTATATATTCATCCAATGATTGCAGCTGCTTTATTTATTTTTCTATGAGAATATTTTTTGTGTAAATATATAGAATTTTTTTTATGTCAGACAGAGTGAATTATTAAGTTTAACTGGAACTTTTGCTCCTTGTGAATTTGTCTCTAATCTCAGATATCGGTGAATAAAATGGGATTTTTTTTTTTAAACAATTGAATCAAATATTGCTCCATCTAAAATTGCTCCACACTCACAAATATCTTTCAGATGATGCTGTATTTATTCTTTTGTGCTGCAGAAAGTAAGGGGCAGTGATACTGTGTTGCCTGCAGCACAGGTCTTTTTTTTAAATAAAAAACTAGGATTTAATGTTTGATTTAATGTTAGATCGGATGCAGAGTTGCATTATGTGCACCGTCTCAGTTAAGCATGTCTGTAAACACTGATTTATCTGTAAAAAAATGGGCATAATCTGGAAAAGAGGACTTTGACCCCTTGTAGCTGCAGATGAGGCCTGGTTTTATTGTAAAAACAAATATTAAGGGAAATAATATTACAGAAATGAATAATTAATCATAAACAGAAAAATGTCCATAGTAATGTAGTGGAATATAAATCCTATTAAGATGCCTGCATCTCGTCTGTTATGTTTTTTCAATAATGTTGCATCCTTTCACCCCCCCAATTGCTCTCTGTGCAGGTGAGGTATGACTTGCACTGAATCATTGTCTCGTAAATTCTTGCAGATTGCAGATGATTTCCGTTCCACCTCATAATACAGTCCAGGCGTGGTTGGGGCTCAGGGATGACCGGGGTGGGGGTGTGGGGGTTGTCCTGTTGTTGTCTGGGGCGGAGCACATCCATTGCCTGGGTGCAGTGTTATTGTGCTGGAGATGCTGGTGGAAAGATGTCTGTGGCGTCCACAGGAGCATTGTTAGTGCTCCTGTCGGTGGTCTGTCGGCAGTCTGCTGGCCTTGTGAGGATAGAAAAACACAATCTGTGTGTGATTGTGTTGGTGTGCTGTGCAGAGGCCTGCAGGTCTGGTTCAGTTTGGGTTTCATCCAGCCTTCGGTCCTGTTTCTTTTCACTGCTGTAAACAGCATCATTAGGGTGGTAGTAGTGTTCAGAAATGTGACATCTCTGGAGTGCTGTGCCTCATTATTCTCTAATCCATGATTCATACATGTTTGGATTAACATTTTTTACCCTCATCATACGCTGTGATAACCTGTGACCACTGACGCTGCCTGCGTCTGCTCATTTTCTCCCACAGATGTTAATTCTTTTGAATATTTTTTTTTCTCCTTCAGATAATGTTACCTTTTATCAGTTGTGATAAAATAAAGGCTTACCAATCAAATGTAAAATAATAAAATGGTAGCACTAATTTTAGTTAATCAGAAATGCAAAAGTTTCATGTTTAATTTTGCATACTGTCTGTTTTTCTGTATGCTGATAATCTTTATCTCTGGCTCGGCCAAACTGAACAAGCTGTCGGCTGACAGATTTCATAAAGCGTGTTGCACTCAAGTTTTTGGACTAATCAGCAACTAATTGAAAAACAATCGTCAGCTAATCACGGATGGATTGATTCTGAATGCAGTTGTTAATTGCTGTTGTAATTCTTTGCCCATTGTTAAGGGATTTGTGCATCCTGCTGGAGCTCAAGGTGGTCAATTCAGGACAGAAATGCACACATTTTCATTCCTGGGTTATAATTAGATGTGTTGAAGAGGAGTGTGAATGCAAATCAGGACGTGTGAGATGTGCTGCAGATAGAATAAGCTGTGAAGAGGGAGACAGACAACGGAAGGTGATCCTGGCATGTCTTATATGTAGCCCGTGTGTGTGTGTGAGAGAGAGAGAGAGAGAGTGAGAGAGAGCTGTGGCAGAGCTAACCGGTGACTCTTATTGACCCCGCGGTCAGCTGTGTTGATGTTGTGGCTCTGCAGAGACTAAGTGACCCTCTCACCTCTGCGGCTGCAGCTCATCTCTTGAATGATGCAGCTTCTCCTCGCTTGTGTCTTAAGCACATCTGACTGCAGCCTGTCCTCTTTTCTCCCAGGAGTTATTCAGGCCTTCCTGTTCCAGGAAATGTTTGTTATTCAGTCAGGCAGGGATAATATTCTTGATTAAACACAGAGAGAAAGAAAATCCTTTTTTTAATCTGTCCTTTGACAACAGTTGGAAAGTTCTGAGTTGGTATTTTAGCCAACATAATTAGACTTCAAAGCATAACTGCTCGTTTTTCTCTGTGCAAATGTGTCTGATTTAAATGACTCAAACTGAAAGAAGTCTAATTTCATATTTTCCATTCTTAAGGTGATTAAACACTGTGTCTGAAGAGTACAGAGGGAAACTCCTTGAGTATCTCTTTCTCAGTGATCACTTGTTGTCCAGATGGGTGCAGCTGTCCACTCGTCCTCTTGGCGTCCTGACTGGCCTTGCCTTTCATGGACTTGTGCAGCAGAGTTTTGTGTAAATCAATTAAAGCCTTGGCAAGTGAAAACCAAACTTGTACCCGCTGATGTGTTGCCAGAGCTGCTCCTGGTGGACTCTGAGGGGGGAGGATCACATCTCTGTGAGAGAGAAAGGCCTCTTGTTCGAGTCCTCCTGGTGGAGCGTTCTGCTCTGCAGCCGGCCCCCCTGAGGCAGGACGCCCGCCTGCCTGCTCGCTCGGCTGGCAGCCAGGGGTCTGAGTGCGCTGAGGGGCTTCAGAGAGGGGCTGAGTTCACCTTTCATCGATATGCCACAGATTTGCTGAAAGCTGCAGTGCACCCAGACTATTCTACCTCCTCTCCTGGTGACAGCGGAAAAGAGGTCTGAACTCTTTTATCTGCAGGTGCTAATCCTATTCCTTCATCTGTCACTGCAGCTTTTGGCTGTTTTGGGGTTGTTTTCTTAATAGTTTCTCCTCTCTGTGAGTTCAGTCAAACCATATGGGCTAACAACGTCAACGTTCTCAGCTCTGTGTGATGTGGAACATCTGTAGTTAATAGCTTAAGGGATTAATTCTGGGATTCAGAGAGGATGTGTTCACCATCAGCTTCCTCTGTGCTTCAGCTCATGGGAACAAACTTCATGCATGTCGTCAGCAGGAGACCAAACTAAGGTCTACCCATGTAGGATAAATCTAACAGCCCTCTGAGGTAACATGCAGGGTTAAGACTTCAAACACAAGCAGAAAGAGAGGACATGGGTACACAGTGAAACTAAACCCCTCTGTGTCCCTGATGATAACTTTATAATGGACCCCACCTGAGCCAGGTTAACAGGAGTCATCTAACATAGCCCTCCACGCCATGTTAACCGAGAACATGAAACAGTGGCACTGTTTTTTTTCTTTAGGTTCCTGACTCTGATCAAAGCACACGGGGTTGAGTAACAAGCCTATTACAAAGTTAGCTCTGGGATTTAATGGAGGGAATAAAGCTAATCCTGACTTCAAGGCGTTTAACCCCAGCAGATTAAACGCCGTGTGAAACCTTAGAGTGACAGTTATCCTGAAGTTAAACGCTTTCTGACTTCTTGAGGAGTTTTGATTTAGATTTTAAAAGGAAAAAAAAGACTTTAAAATTCATCAGAAGCACCAAATCCGGTTTTGATCATGTTTACACACAACATTAAGGAATCAGTTGTCATGTTCCTGCACACTACATGGGCTGTTATCTAGTTCAGGTCTGTGATTCCATAAGATCTGTCCCAAACAGTCACACTTTGGGGTCTTGTAGGCATTAAATTATACTGATTCAGATTAGAAGCTTTATTTCTGTGTTTGTAAACTCCTGCAATTTGTCCAACTTTTGGAAACATTCATAATTATTACCAACTTTTGGTCCCCAACCCTCTTCATGCAAAGAGTTTGTCTGAAACATGATGGTATTTTTCATTTGTGAGGATGGAGCTTTAAGCTTGAAGTGGATTATTCCATTTCTCTAATTTGATGATTGTTTGATTAATTGTAATTGTGGATGACTTTTTTTGCTCTATGTAACTTCAGTATTTGATCAGTCTCAAATTGAAGTTTATTTTTGGGGATGGGCATTTAAAGCAAAAATACTATTTGATTTAACCTCATTTCTTTTTAATATTTTCATAGAAGTCTTTTTTGCGCTGGAAGTCTTTTTTCACATGACCTATTCTGTGTTAATTTTTATTTAACAATTATTTGAATTCTAAAAATCATGCAACTGTACTGGTTATTCAACAAGTATTTTTGCAAGTTATATGTTGTGCAGAGATCATATATCCTCCTCTTCTCCACACCTGTCCTATGAAACAGACGCATAGCTTTTCTACTTTTTCTTCCCCCAAACAGGAGACACTAGATAAGATAAAGTAAAAGGATTCCATAAAACATAAAAAAATAACAATTGATTACATTCGAAGCGAGGAGTGCAGATGGAATCTTTTCAGTTGTCATAGTCAAAGCTAAACAGACCTGTTTTCAGCCTGAATTTGAACACTGTCAGAGTTGAGGCCTGGTTCACATCTTCTGTAGGACTGTTCCAGATTTTAGGAGCATAAAACTGAAACACAGCTTCACCATGTTTCGTCCTGACTCTAGACACCTGCAGGGGACCCCTCCCTGAGGTTCTCAGAGTCTGAGTTGGTTCATATGGCTCTAACATGTCAGAGATGTTTTTCGGTGCTAAACCATGAAGAGACTTGTAGACAAGCAGAGCTGTTTTAAAGTCTATTCTCTGAGCCACAGGAAGCCAGTGCACAGACCTGAGACCTGGACTGATATGGTTGTATTTCCTGGTTCTGGTCAGGACTGGAGCAGCAGCATTCTGGATGTACTGCAGCTGTCTTACAGCTCCCTTAGAGAGCCCTGTGAGTAGGCTGTTACAGTAATCTAACCTTCTAACCTCTAATTTCTGTTTTGTGTTTAGCTGGAGGAATTTGTTTTGCATCCACACATTGATCTGTTCAATGTTGTGACAGAGTGAATCTACAGGCCCATGTTCTCCTGCCATCAGTGACACATAAATCTGAGTGTCATCTGCATAGTCATGGCAGGACACGTCTAATGGAAGCATGTACAAACTGAACAACAGGGGTCCCAGGATTGACCCCTGAGGAACCTCAAAGGCTTCTGATTTCACTGTTGAATTATTTTTTGATGATAGGTGTTATTCTTGTGGAAGTACTTGTACCAGTGGATTAATAGAGGGAGTGGTACAATGATGTAAAGAAGACCTCCCAGAACTCCACGTCTATCTATCTCCAACATTACTAGGGCTGAGCGATATGGACAACATTTTGTATCTCAATATTAATACCAGATATCTTGATATTGATACAATATAATTTGACCATGGGTTGTGTGCAAATTAAGCATTTTTCAGAAAAATAAAAACTCCATAATAAAAAAGGTTGTGTAAAGTGCAGTTTTATTGATTAGAACACACTGTCAGTCATCAACATAAGTCAGCAGTAATCAGGTGACTGCTTGAGCTGTACATGCAGGACAAGCTGGGAAAATCTATATCCTTGATATCATTGATTTTCCTATATTAATATCTTGAATGTTCATATCTAGATACAATAATGAATGATACATCTTTCAGCACTCCTTTTTATTTAAAGTCTTGATAATCTGACCTTGTAGAAACTGCCCCTTTGATTTTGTCCCCTCGGCTGCAGTGTTGTTCTGTCGTGGCTCTCCTTGGTTCTGCAGCTGTGAGGCCTTGTTTCTGTGTGCCATGTTTGACAGGAGCTTAGAGAAAGAATGTGGGCACACACACCTGCTCAGCTGAAGCCAGTCAGGGCCACAGGGCATGGAAACAGTGTGTGTTTGTGATGGCTGGAGACACTTGGCAGTGCCAACTGTTACCAGCTTGTGTTACAGTCTCCTCTAACTGCTCATTGTGTTCTTTATACTCAGAGATCTGTAATATTATGAGAGATGACAATAGGGATCTAATCAGAGGTGAAGTTCAGAGGATTAAGTTACTGAAGTGAGAGTTTGAACAAGTAGTCTGTGTGTCTTTGCTTCTGTTATCTATCCGTTAAAAGAACAAACACAATAGCTGTCAGGCTGCGACCTCTGTCCGCGATCCACCGAACCACTGAAACGAGACTCTGGGATTGACTTTTCCTCTTTGTCCTCCTGTTTTCCAGCTGGACTGCTCCTGGATGCTGTGTGGTTTCAGTCCTGACTTTCCACAGCGGAGTGACGTTAAAGATAATAGATATGGCTAATGTGTTCACCACCGTGTCTGCAGTAGCTCCCAATGAGAACAACAGATGATTCATTTGCTTGCGTACGTTAACCCAAACCAGTCTCAATTGTCACATACTTAGTGATGAAATCATCCAAACCAGTGCAACAGAAAGTTTCGCCTGCAGTCGCTTGGTTTCACTTTGGATTCCACTGATGGCAGGAAAGCAGCTTAAACTGAGCGTCTCTCCGTGGAAAAGAGCTGATGGTTATTTTGATTCATAAATCCACCATCATCTGCCGTGTCTCTATTTTAATACTCTTCCTACATATACAGGAGGTTTGTTCATCCTTTTCTCTGAGCTGAAAACACTTCATGGATGGTTTGTTGTGCCTGGACCCTCCCCCACTCAATCCTCCGGTCTCTAATTGCCCCACACCACAGCTCAGCAGCCCCTTCCAACATAATAACAGCATAGCCGCCCCAGGGGCATCCTGCCATCCAGAGCTGTCTTTCGTCCTTCTTTTGTTATCTCTCTGAGATTGGATGTTCGCTCTTTGTGACTGCATAGTTTCCCCCTCATCATCCCCGCTGATCGTATTTCTAAAGTTAAATGAAAAGGACAGATTGATTGATACGTGCTTCAGACTGTCTGCACTCAATGAGAATCTTAATCTCCATCACCGACACTCCCTGAAACCCTTCTCCTTCAGGATATCTGCTCTATCAGTGAGTGGCAGTGCTGATTTGATGTAAATTTATTCATAGTATGAAAATTTCTGGCGTGACAAGTTTCCCCTTGGACGATAACCTCTTTGCTTCCATGTGACCACAACCCTGCTCATACAGAGGGAGCAGCACTTAGCTTTTGCAGGCTGTAACCCCCCCTCACTGGGCTGTTTTCATCCAAGTCGAAGTGCTGTCCTGTCCAAAAGAAAAGCTCCCTGTGTCTCAGCGTGTGGCCTGGCTCACCGGCACCAGCCTGCTGTCTTTGCCCACAGTCTGCTGTTGCATTAGGTGAAGGGATTGTGAAATGCAACTTACAAGTTAGCATACAGGCTAAGAGAGAAAAAATATCTCTTCACTTTTCTGCGTGCAGGCTCCCTTTGCTTTAAAGTTGTCCAAAGTTAAGTTTTAATATTTTATCACAGACCTAGATACTCTGTTTTATTCTTTATGTGATAACAGTGGAGTGATACATAGTTAATATCACTCAGGTGCTGGGCTACATTCAAAAGTTATGTTAAGCTTATCCAATATAAATGAGTAATTAATGCTTTAAAGAGAAAAGAATGAGAAAATGTTTTCTATACTAATTAGCTTAAAAAAATAGCCAAACAAATGTCATGGTATGTTATTTACCCTTAAAAATAGCCAAAAATTTGTATTATTGGAATTGAGATGTTTATTAACCCTTTCAACTAAATCCACCAAAATATAGTGATATTATTTTTGTTTATGACATGTTTTTGTATCATATTTTAAATTTTTTTAAGTAAAGTCTTTAGTAAGCATTATTTTAGTGCAGAAAATGCTTATTTAAAAAAAATGAGCAACAATTACATTTAGATTTTAACCACAACTTCTTGAAAGTTACCAACGATTTTCCTGAAAAATATGTGTGGATGATTTCATGAAAGCAGCTGCCTGTAGCAGACTGATAATCCTCAGGGGGTAGAATACATTTTTGATAGTGCTTAACAAGTTTTTAAGGAATTTTTTTTATCATGTTGATGAGATAAAAGTCTTATATACTCAAGTATCAAATATGATATATCGGGCAGTTAAGGGTTAACTGGATTAATTTTCAGTGATTATGACTTGTTTTGATTATACAAAGTTTGGGTTTGCCACCAAACTAATCCAAAACAAAATAAAATATATACAGTTATAGTGACAATGTACAGGTTAGCTTGACGCTAAAAACAATTAATGCAACAGTCAAATGTAATCCAAAAAATAACAAAGTGCCCAGCTAAAATATTGGATTAGTGGATGAAGAGTTAGCTGACCTTTGGTCTGTTATGATAACAGTTGAAATAGTTTGCTCAAATTGAAACAAACAGTGACAAAATAAGCTTGCTAGATAAGAGTAAACAGTCAAAGGAAGCACAAGCTAATGGGTAAATTACTTACCAAAAATAATTACCGTATTGACTTGAATATAGGATGACCCCGATTATAAGACGACCCCGCTCTTGTCGAGATCAATCTTCAGAAAAAGGAAACTATTTTTTTATTGAAATTCTGAGAAAACCGTTGAAATAACAGATACTGCTATATCATTTTTGGCTGTAAATACAATCACTAAGATCTGTATTTCTAATATAATCCAGATGAGAGCTCTGCTAATGATCGCTTTCTTTGTTTTTCAATAACAAACTCACACACCCTCCTATCAGTCTCTTGGAAACCACCGCTTTGAGGACCACAATCAGTTTTTCTTTCCCATCTTGTATTTTTCAGGCAGTCTGTTTGGACGCTCCATCTTCACACATTACTCTCTGAAACTCCATCTATTTTGGCTGCTTGTCGGTTGTTTAATGTCTCTGCTGCATTGATCATCATCTTAAAATCAACATCATAACTTCGCCTCATTTGTCTGTGTACTTGCCTAACTTTTGATCCACTTTGCTCTGGACGATCACTGCGCCTCTCCATGTTTAATCTCCTGTCACTGCATCTCTGCTGTGATTGGCTCATCACCACAGCCACAGTGAGGCTTTACAAAAAGCAGGCGCCTTCTGCTGTTCGGTCGTGTTGTGACTCTAGACAACATATCAGCATGTGTCAATGGTTAGACCCTGATTATAAGACATTAATTTAACCTCATAAAAAAGCTTGTCTTATATTCTGATCAATACATCCATTCATCCATTATCTTCTATTCCTCTTAACCTGTTCAGGGTGGAGGGTGTCTGGAGCCAACACGGTTTGCTTCTTCACTTAGAAATGATGGATTACTATTAAAATAGTTAGCTTAATACTAACAGTCTAAGTAAGTCGTGTATGTAGAGGGGGATAATATATTTATTAGCTTAAAGTTACTGACAAACACATGAAACAAATGACTTAAGGTATTAGATAATGTAAGCTGTTAGCTAAAGCTAATGTAAACTGTTAGCTGCTGCTACCCTGAACTGGAAAGAGTTAAACTCAAAATGAACCCTGACTGAAGCTGTGAACTTTTATGTACCATTTACTTTGATATTAGACTAAATCTGTATTCAGAGCAATAATAACAGTATCTTTTATTTATAATGCGGTTTACATCAAACTGCTACAACACAAGACAACAGGTGGTGTTTGTAAGGAGAGAAAGTTCCCCAAAAGGGACGTATGGGCGTGTTAGACATGAAAGACTGGGTACATTACCGGCTGTGCTTTGATGTGAGGGGAGAAACAGTTGTTTGAGCATAAAGACGGAGGAAAGAGAAATGGTAGTCCTTGCCTCAGGCTAGCAGAGAAGTGTATGTGGATGGAGAAAACGCTTCGCTTCACTCCTTTGGGCTTTGTGGGCTTTCAAATGCTGCATTACAGAGGACAGAACAGCATCCAGGCCACATCCTCTAGGAACTAAAAAGATATATTATCTGTAACATGGACGTCCATCTTTTTTTATTGTCTGTCACTGTAATCTCAGTGAGGGATTTAAATGATGGTGACGGATTTGTGAGGAAAACTATGCTGTTTTCTGTATGCACAAACTCTGGTTAAGATATAATGGATACGGATGACATTCTTCTGGCTTTTTAAATGTTCAACAAGGAGAGAAAAGTGGAAAAAACGCAGCTGTAGATGAATTGTGAGGGTGAAGAGAAATAAAGCCGAGGTATCATAAGTATCAGACTACAGTGATCAAATTGTTTTTTGTTTGTTTGTTTTGTTTTATTCTAAGAATAATTTGACATTTTTTAAAATATTTCACTCAAGTATGTCAAGAAGACTCATAGCACAGTGAAAGAGATCGTCAGCAGCAGGTTATCCTAGCTTAGCATAAACTCAAAACATGGATATGTCATGTCTGGCTCTGTCCTCTGAAAAAAAATCCACTCTCAGCACCTCATAAATTCACCTTAATGTTTTATCTTACAAATCAAATCTTAACAAAAACTAGGGTATAAAAAAATTGATATGTCCAGTTTTATAGTTAGCATTATAAGAGCTAAAATAACAGATCACAAATATGAAAGCTGTATTTTGTTTCATCCAGCTGGTCAGAAAAGTATTTAATATAATACAAAAAATGTTGAGTTGTTTCTTTGATGCAATATTCAAAGTTTAAGTTGTAATAAGGTACGTCTCAGCAGTAAAACCTCTGAGCATGAAATCTTTTCTCCTGCTCTGTCTCCAGTTAGAGATCCAGCTGTATCTCAGAGCTTTCTTTTAATCATAACTCTCTTTTCAAAGTGTTATTCTTGTAAAACAAACATTGGCATGTTTCGACATTGCAGACATCACTTCGGCTGGTTTTACCTGATGCTTCGTCCTCAGTTTGCTCCATGGATGCTACATTTGAAGAAAGCTGTTAAACTCTTACAGCATGATAATAAGCAGACTGGAGATTCATGATATATCACTACAAGTATGTTTTTCGTAATATTGAAGCAGCATGGTGGCATATTTGCTGACAGAATATAGATTTATAAAGTAAGTGAGCACTTTTCAAATATACTTATTTTCGCAGCGGCTGACTGAGAGGAGCAAATTGTGGAGTTAATTTAAATGCTGGTCCTGCTAAGTTGGCATATTGCATTAGGCAACAAATTGAGCGGAGTCTGGCTGAGGCAGAGCTCATGGCCTGTAGTTTGCTCATTATTTTAATAATAAGCAGAGAGTCACTTGGAATCCTTCCTCCTGCTCCTCCAGGAAACAGCAAACAAACAAACATTCCTGAATCTGGATGATTCAATATGTTTCTATTCAGATTTTTAATCGAAATGAGGTTGCTGAGGTTTCTCTGCCTGTGTGTATAAGACTGCTGCATAAACACTCCCCACATGATTGCACATTATATCAACTCACACAAATAGACATGTTGATGTTAGCAGTCGGTATCTGCCATCGCGTGTGTGCATATTTGAGTCACATGATTCCTTAGAATACATTAGTGAGGTATTTTCTGAGGTCACTGGCAGGCAGGCAGACAATGAGGGAAACGATCACACTGCAGGGCTGTATACAAATGGATTCATGCTTTTGCATTATCTGAAAAGCAGAGAAGATTAGGTTGAACATGCGACCAAATGTAAACAAAAAAAATCACCAGCCTTATTATTATTTATGCTGGAAGTGTTACAGAAGTAAATTTCTCGCTTTGCTATGAAAGAAGAAATGAAGACGTCCTGGAGCTAAATGTATGCACTGCTTATATTTTTAATTTCTAAACCTTGATTGAGGAGGAAGAAGTGGGGATGGAGTGTGAATTCTGGGAGGACAGACTGGGAATGACGTGAAGCAAAGAGCCGTATATCTTCCATTTGAACTAGGGTGCACATATCCAGGACAAGCCCTCTACATTTTCTGCTTGATTTGTCTCTAAATACTAGCTTTAAGGTAAAGTACACAAAATGATGCCTTTCAGGAAATACTCAGCTCTGATATGTGGTTGTTAAACCAAGATTCATTCCTCCATGCACTCTGTTTTGGTTCCCATTATCTTGTGAGAAAAGTATTCCTGTATTTATCTGCTAAATGCTAAGCAATGTCCATCAGCTAGTTGCTGTTAATGTTCTCTGATGGATTATGAGATTTTTTTTTTTAAATGTTTTTTTCCAGCAACTTTGACTTTTGAGTGTTGTTGGGAAAAAAAGCAAACTTTAATGTCACCAGGATGTATTGGGTGATTATTCCTCGTCGTTAAAGTAAATACTCCTCTCCATCCACCGACTGTATAATAAATGGACGTAGTCTCTGTGACCCGTCTGTTCCTGATAGGGAGTTTTGAAGCATAACCTTGACAGGGGCCATATTTGGAAAGAGGCGGGTTTTGAGACTCCACACTAACATCTGTATGATATCCACCTGTCAATCAGCTGAGCTGGGCCCCTGGTTGGGGGAACTTGTCATGTTAATATCTTCTAAACTGCTTAGTTAGAAAAAAAAAAATAACCGCCAACCGTTCAGTGTGTGCTGTCAGCATTTCTGCTGTAGTGTGTATCTGGTTTCCCATCTTTCTACGAGGCTACATTTCTGACTTCTGCTTGCAGCTGTCTTGTCAAAGGTTGTTTGTATGCACAGTATCTGCAGGATCTTTAAAAGTCTGAAAAATGTTTCAAATCAATCATTTGAATTTAAGGCCTTAAAATGCTTGAAATTTCCTTAAAATCTCATAAAATATCCAAAACATGATTTTGCAAGTTCTTGACATTTTTTGCAATGTTACTGTTATTTATAACTAATGCATAAACTTCAGTCTCACTTTGAAAAGTTTTGATTTTTGAGGACGCTACAACATGACTACAAAACCAAACTAAAGTACAAGAGCAGCCCAGACAGAATTTACCAAGCACAACCACCTGGTGTGCTCTGCGTGTAGCGTGGTGTGTTACAGCATATAGTCTCTGTTCACAGCCGAGCTGTGAATAAATGATCAAATACTTGCTCTGATTGTCCATCATGTCTTTTTTGCCAGTATAGCTGTGAAGTTGGTCTTAAATAATATTTATTATGGTCTTAAAAAAGTCTAGAAAAGTCTTGTTGAGACTTTGGTATTGCAGGAGCATGGGCTAGCACCAGGGTGAGTTGTTGCTGGAAGCCAGCAGCAATGTTTACAGTGTTTACAGGAGAGAGTGCAGGTGGAGGAGAGAGTGTGTGTGTGGTAGAGGGAGCATTAATATGCACTTGTACAAACTAGGGCTGCCACATACGATTATTTTGATAATCGACTAGTCACCGATTATTTTTTGATTAGTCGACTATTCGGATCATACATAAATTGCAGCTTATTACACCAGCATACAGCTAACATCATTAGCTTCCAGCTTCAAGTGTTTAAGGTATGTGCTAACTAAAAATGAAGACAGTTAATATCATAGTTCATTCAGCTTTTAATGAACTTGGCAGCTTGTAGCAGCATTTCTGACATTTTTTTAATGGACCAATTTTCTATTCAAATATGACATCGCTATTAAGTAGGTAGCTCCCTGTTGACGTTAATGTTAGCAGCCAACTAGCCAATCAGCTTACTGAGATTGTCATTCTTCGTCAGAAAATAAATCAGCCACGGCGTGCTGTCTTTTCAGATGCTCGTTCATCGCCGTCGTACTGTCATGGAAGGACATTTCTGCTTTGCAGATTTTGCATTGCACTCTTTTCTCCTTTGTTTTGGAAAAATGCTCCCAAACTTTCGAGCTCTGTTGCCGGCTAGCCATGATACTGTTGGGCATAACTTCTCTGGTGACATCACGGGTTACCCCAGTTACCACTTCTGTGCGTATGCGTCAAGGACAGAACGGCAGACGAGACAGGTGAAAGTACAGCAGCAGTTTTGAGGGAAAAATAAAGTTTGAAAAAATATTAAAACAACAAAGTCGATTATTAAATACGTCGCCGACGAATTTGATCGTCGACGTCATCGTGACTAGTCGACTAATCTTGGCAGCCCTAGTACAAACACAACCAGATGAAATTCTGATTCTGGAAAAACATAGGCACGCTCAGCCTCTGCAGTTTTCTCCATTTCTCTCCCAGGACTTCAGGCATAAATCCAGAAACTGTTGTTAATGTTTGCAATGCTATTTGATACAGTTAGCATTGTCCTTCTTCTTTTATGCTAAACAATTAGCTGACAACTTTATGACATGCTACAGCCACCGTCTGGAGTGAGCACTTTATTACAACCAGCAACCAGTATAACCAAGGGAAGATCATATCCTACAGATAAGATATAATCTGTGTTTAATGCTTTAAATTTGTATAAAGAGATGTCTAGAATTTAAAAAAAATAGTGACCCATCCTCAGCCTATTATTTTGTTGTTTTGTTGAAGGGAACTCAAGAGTTTGGCAGCTGCTCATTGTTTTTATGAGAATATTTATTAGTTATAAATACATAAACTTCAAACACATGTGGAAAGCATGTTCCTCTTTGATGAACTTTAGACTGAGGCTGGCCAGAACTTTCCTCCAATCCTTTGAGGCTGTGGAATAAAATCTGCTGTAAACAAATCAGCTTTTTTCTCTGGTTGTTGGAGAGAATGTGGTGTATGCTGAAGTCCAGCTTGTCTGTTCACCTCGGCTGCCTGTAGAGTAAACAAGCACAGATCTTGACCTTGCTGCTGAGGAACACATGGAGGCTGTATAATACAGTAGAGCTACAGGCCAGATGATGCACTGATGGCTGCCCATATGGAGGTACTGGCAGTGCTGTTGGCTGTAACAGGGGGAGAAATTAGAGGGAAGACTTGTGGAGGCTGGGTAACATGCGAGGCTGTCATGGGAGGTTGAGCTGATTGTGTGAATGAGCTGATTCTCTTGAACACCCTCTGAGTCAAGGAGCAGCCTTGGATTCACGCTATCAGGGGGCCTGGAGTGTTTTCCGCTTTCTGAGGCTTGCTTGTCTGTACATTTCTCCAGCTGTCATATCCCATTTAGAAATCAACAAGTCTACATCTTTGTTCAATAAAAAAGCCCACCACATGCATTCCTCACATATCACGGCTCATGGAGTAGCTTGGAGGAATGCATTCTTCAGAAAACAGCTCACATGAATCATCAGAAGCTTTGAGTGGTGGACTGAGCGGACCCCCTGCAGAGGCCGCTCATCGGCTTAGCTCGGCCTCCACATTGGAGGCTAATCGCTGTTTTGATTAGTCTTTTTTGCCCATTCTGTTTGCGTGGAGTAACGATCCCACAGCCATGTTGAATAAAAGGGTTTATCAGCTTAAGCCTGTTGTAAGGAGCATGAGAGGTCTCATCTTTTCACTGAGGATCCAGAGAAACCCCTTGGACACAAGTGTCCAGGCAATTAGAGACGCCCGCGGCTCAAAGAGAGAGATTACTGGCACACAGTCGCGGTTGGCTTCTTTTCTTGTCCTGCACATTATTCACACATTGGTCAGACACATGATGATCACTGATGGTTTCTCTCAGAGGGCTGGAGGAGGATTTAATAAAACAGTCACAGGGTGTTGATCAGTGGAAGAATCAATGGTTACAACCATAGACTGTTTATAGAATGGACAGCTTGGCTCCATCTTTTACCGTTGTACAGTTTTGAAGCCAAAACTATTCCCAAAAAACTGTACAAGAACGGCAGCTGTCAATCACGTAAAGCACAGTTTTTAACGTCTCATAACTAATGAAAAAGAAACTTTTCAGAATAAAAGACAACTTGAGCACAATGCAGCCCAATAAAATCGAAGTAGATTTATTGGGCTAGGGCGGCATGCTGCCAGTTTAATCCAAGGGACAACCTCTGGTCTGAAAATATGAGACAATGCAGAAGTGGTAAAATGCGTCCACACATTTTGTTTCTGGTTTAACTGGACTCATTCACACACATATATATACTTTTCTAACTCCAGAATGATACATCAAGAACTCAGATGTGTGGATGTTTTAACTTAGGTCAAATTTAACTCATGCACACACACACACGCTTCATGCGCACACTGTCAAATATATACTTTTCTAACTCAAGGATAATATGTCATGATTTCTGGTTGAACTGAGGTCCAATTTACCAAATATCCACATATCACACACACTCACAAACACAAACACACACACACACACAGACACAGACATGTGCCCTTTGTGTGCTTAGATGTGGTGGGGGTTTTGTGTGAACTGAGGTCCCTTTAACTCATCAAGGCATACACATATGCACGCTTTGTGTGCCCTTTCAAGGACAAGAACACCTCTGTGTGTGAGCTTTCATTGATAACACATTGTTTAAATAAAGTTATTTGATTCAAAAGGAATCCTGACTCTCTGTGTGTGTGTGTGTGTGTGTGTGTGTGTGTGTGTGTGTGTGTGTGTGTGTGTGTGTGTGTGTGTGTGTGTGTGTGTGTGTGTGTGTGTGTGTGTGTGTGTGTGTGTGTTTTAATAGTATAGTCAGGTTCTTCCATAATGCTATGAGTCATTTTTTTATGAAGAGCTGTGTGGTTTCCATGGTGATGGAACAACAAGGGACAGCTGCAGAGATCAAGGGGCACTTCTTTGTGACAGCTGATCTCAGGCCGAGTTTTTGGGTGAGACATGGATCTTAACAAGTGCTTGCTGTTCCAAAACTGTGTTAGCTATCAGAAAAACAAGCACACTGTGAGAATCACAAGACTTTGAAGAATCTGTCAATGTGCATTTTATATCTGTATGGCAAAGAAATTGGACCAAAAAGCTGAGTTGAAAATGAGTGATACTTTACGGAAAACCCTCTTTGAGATTTAACATGGAAGTCAATAGGGGGAGGTGGTCAGTTTTGCCTGACAGTGGACCCTGTTCTGACTAAGAGCTCCATCCTTTGACTTCAAAAGCCACTTTGACAGGAGACAAAATTACCTATGTTTTGATGCCTTTTTATGTCTGTGGAGTGAAGTTTGTGGATTTGAGAGCAGGTTGTTCGGGAAATTTCTTGTGTCAGGAGCTGCTGCTCCACTCTGACTGATGATGTCACGCACTCTGAGAGCTGAGTTTTTAGTGAAAAATCTCAAAACTTTGTGTTGCGTAACCTTTGTGTTCTCAAAAACTCTTGAAGACAACAGAAAGCCCATAGAAACTTAAGCTGTGGAAAGATCCGTCAGCATTTTAAAGCAAGAATAAAGTCTGTCGGTCAAAGTATGGCGAGGCAGGAGCAGTCAGAAAAAGTATGTTTTTTTTGGTGTGCTCGGGGAGTCTCCCCATTCATGTCCTATTAGAGCTTTTCGTCCATTTCTCAGCCAAATTTTGCAGATTTTTTTAGAAAAGTCATAGCACACCACATATATGATTTGTAGGGATTTCTCAAAGCCCTAGGAGCAGAAGCAGTCTGAAATTTTGTCCGGAAGATGACAAAGGCCTATACTGCAGTCACCAGGGGCAGCAGTTTTTGACCTATACTGCAGTCAGTTACCAGGGGGAGCAGGTTTTGTAGTGACCTCAGTTTGAGCCAAGTGAGATGACATCCATGTTTTTACAGTCTATGGTTACAGCATGAAGCTGGAGACATTACACACATTACTTATCAAACTGATTATAACCAGAGTTTTGGCCTGTTATACATCCTCTGTCTACATTTTTACATGCTTCTTTTTGGGGAACTGGGGCTTCAGCATTTATTCTTACAAAGTGAAACAGTGTATCATTATCTCTTTCAGGTCTCTTTATGTTTTTAACTCCTTGTGGAGGTAATTTATTGCTTGTATGTCACTCGTCTTTGTTCCTGTATCTTTCTTTTCATGTGTACTAGCTGCTCTACACTAATAGCCCCCAGTTCCAATGAAATTGGGACATTGTGAAAAATGTAATTAAAAACAGAATACAATGATTTGTAATTCCTATTTAACCTGTATTGTCTTTGCCTTGTCTTTGTGGTGAATACACTACAAAGACAAGATATTTGTTCTTCAAACTGATAAACTTGTTTTGTTGTAAATATTCCCTCATTTCGAATTTGATGGCTGCAACACATTCCTAAAAAGCTGGTTCAGGCTCATGTTTCCACTGTGTTCCATCACCTTTCCTTTTAACAACACTCAATAAGTGTTTGTGAACTGAGGACACTAATTGTTGAAGCTTTGGAGGTGGAATTCTTTACCATTTTTGATTGATGAACAACTTCAGTTGATCAACAGTCTGGGGTCTCGCTAAAATAAGCAGAGACGTCCCTGAAAAAGACGTGGCTTGGATGGCAGCATATGTTGCTCCAAAACCTGTATGTACCTTTCAGCATTAATGGAGCCTTCACAGATGGTCCAGTTAGCCATGCCATGGGCACTAACACACCCCCATACCATCACAGATGCTGGCTTTGAGACTTTGACCTGAGAACAATCCAGATTGTCCTTTTTCCTCTTTGGCCTGGAGGACACCACGTCCATGATTTCCAAAAACAATTTGAAATGTGGACTCATCAGACCACAGCAGACTTTTCCACTTTGCGTCAGTCCATCTCAGATGAGCTCGGGTCCAGAGAAGCCGGCGGTGTTTCTGGGTGTTGTTGATATATGTCTTTGTCTTTGCATGGTAGAGTTTGAACTGTCACTTGTAGATGTAGTGATGAACTGTGTTAACTGACAATGGTTTTCTGAAGTCTTCCTGAGCCCACGTGGTAATATCCTTTACACAATGATGTTGGTTTTTAATGCAGTGCTGCCTGAGGGGTCAAAGGTCACGGTCATTCAGTGTTGGTTTTCAGCCTTGCTGCTTACGTGCAGAGATTTCTCCAGATTCTCTGAAACTTTTGATGATATTATGGACTGTAGATGATCAAATCCATCAATTCTTTGACATTGTATGTTGAGAAACATTGTTCTTAAACTGTTGGACTGTTTGCTCACACAGTTGTTCACAAAGTGGTGAACCTCGCCCCATCCTTGCTTATGAACGACTGAGCCTTTCAGGGATGCTCCCCAATCATGACACTCACCTGTTTCCAATGAACCTGTTCACCTGTGGAATGTTCCAAACAGGTGTTTTTGGAGCATTCCTCAACTTTTCCAGTATTTTGTTGACCCATTGCAGTCTTTTTCACATCTAGAAACAAAAACTCCTCACAGTAGCTTTAAGTTTAAAAGGAAATGAATATCAAATCATCCTAAAAGTACAGAAGAGAAATAAAAACACCTTTTCATGAACATATAAACCACTTTTGATGACAGATTACTGAGCTTCAAATCTGTTATCAGTGCGATTACTTTGGTTTGGCGTCAGGAGGGGTTGAGACTCACATTTTCATTACTTTAGCTCCTGTGGCATTCTTTTTAAAAAAATATTAGAGATTAGAAACTATCACACAAGGCTGGCATTGTTCAGGGGGAGTTTAAAGCATGTGAACTAGGCCTGCATAATGTGAGGAAATAGTTGGTTTTTCACCATTTATGATACACCAATTTATCAACTGATGGCTAAGTTTAATATTGTCCTACAAACATGAACACATGCTACATGCTTTCATTTTCAGGGACCAAATAGACGTTGAAGACTCGCTCCTGGATTTTGTTACTCCCTCTGAAGGGAATAATCTTGCAGAAGCCTTCCCGCTGACGTGACTTGTATCCTGTGAAGTGTTAAATTGAGTCAGGAGACCGTGCGAGTGTCAGGAGTGAATAAACAGAGAAAATACTTTTAACCCTCACTTTGCTCTGCTGCTCTCCAGCATGTCACTCACCACCTGCTCATTTGACAGCGCTGCTTCTTTTGGGGGTAGCAGGTGTGCTCTTCAAGTCACATGTCAGCTACTCCTGGTGTGTGTGTGCGTTGTGGTCAGTCAGCCAGTAAAGGTGAAGTACACATGATATTGAGATCCTTCAGTGCCCTTTAAAGCTAGCTGAATCAATAGCCAACTGTTTGTGTGCACACATTCCCCCACAGGCACTTACAGAGCTGATGAAGTGAGGCAAAGAAGACGAAGGTTTCATGTCAAGAGTTTGACTTTCAGCCAAGTAATGCACCTACTTTAATTCTCCCTTTTCATCTCTTATATAATTATGGTGTGCACCAGGAGCCACAGGTATGTCCCATGGTTTTAAGGAGGAAATAAAACGAAGGAGTTATTTCTGCAAATGAAAGTCCAGCTGTGGGTTTTTCTGCAGCTGAGGTACAGTTTTGATCTCTGAGTGCAGAAAGTAGCTCATTGTAGCCCAAAAACCTGACATGTGGATTCATTTCTCTTCCCTGTTCGCCGTTTGACTTCACTGTGTGGCCGAAACCCCCTCGAGAAACAAAGGCATCTTCATCACTCCATGGCTTTCCCCGTCCATTCTTTGTTGCTCCAGGTGTTCGGTGTCTGAGCCGTGGAGATGGAGAACAGATAGAGAACGCGTCCAAGGAAAAGTATGAAGCAGAGGTTGTTTTTTCTTTCAAAGCTCTCACAGGTGCTTTAAGAAAATCTGCTTTTCTCCAGCTGGACTTCTTGATTGGGTGTGAGGAATCATTTGAACTCTGCTGTGGTGAGAGAAATATGTGGGCAGGGCTCTGCCAGCGGGGCGGAGGTATGTTCATGGTGTATACTGTTATTACTCCCTCTAATCACTGGCATCAGAGCGCAAGCACCAAATACCACGACAGCATTTAACATCACTTGTGCTAACAGGCTTTTATTTGTGGTCTTTGAGTTACAACCATTCCCAAGAGGATGAACTGAAGGGTTTGACAGTGCCGAATCCAAAACAATGTGCACTGCTTTGGGAATAAAAAGGAAATGAAGCTGGCTGCACATTCTCAGCCTCCTTTTCTAACATGTTCCTCCTCTTTTCTCCCGTCTCAGAAAGTAAACGCAGAGCCAAGTTAAATATCTGGCGTGGCCTCAAAGCTCTGAATGTTTCCGTGGAGAGAGAGCAGTTTATGTAAGTTCAGGATAGAGATAGCAGATCACTGGATGTCTTCTGTCGCCTGTTTGTTGCCAGTTTTTGTGAGGAATGAGTACCACACGTCCACCTTAAATACAGGGAAATAAAACTCAATGGTTTTTCAATGAGACACTTTGAAAAGAAGTCCCAGGCTTTAAATCAGAGTCTTTTTGGACCATTTGTGCTCTCAAGGTCTTGCAGGTGTGTCTTTCTATCTGCTCTGATTTTCCCGAGTAGATTCAAACATTTTAACAACGGTCTTTCTCGGCTCTTCCTTTATCCACTCAGGCTCTTAAGTTATTTAGCCCTCCAAAGCCAAAAAAGCCTGTCCCAGAATCATCTTTTAATCATGCTGTTTCCTTTCTCTTTATGATTTCCTTCTCTGACCCATGGAACGTCAGAAATGATTCAGAGAAAACTTTTTTTAAAAAAATTCCCTCAGCGATGAAAAGAAGCAAGGAAATGATGCACGCCCAATGAACCATGCCATCTTTGATCTTCAAATTGCAGTCATTACTTTTCATGATATTCCATGTCAAATCCCTCTGATTAACATGCTTTTGATGCTTTAGATGATCATTCAGACTCCGTTTTGTGAATCTAACTGCTAATTTTGTGCAGCATTTGAGCTCTACAATGAGACTCACTCCTGCTGCTCATTATCCCAATACGCAGATAACTCTCTGCTTTTTATGAGTGATGGGAATCTGTTCCAGTCCCAGAGTGTCCATGCAGTTGCCAGAGGGAAACATGCTGCTGGTCTCTGGGGTTTGATGCAGTTTGTGTACTTGGCACATAGTGAACGGATTGAGAGACAAGAGTGAGGCCTCTTTCAGAATCCAGCGCTGGGTTTTGTGTTTGCCAGCGGTGGAGTGTTAGCAGCTGTGGGAGGATGCCAGCATGAGCACTGAAATAATCACTGCAGTATGTTAGTCAACACCATACAAGTGCAGCTGCTCCCTTTAGCTGGTGAAAGAATATCAAAGGAGGAAATGTAGCTTTTTTAAGCAAGTGGAGCTGAAACTGCCCTTTAGGGATCAGCAGGGCTGAGGAGCCTTTTGAAAGGCAAATAAAGCTGAAAGTTTAACGGTCAAAGGCTGTGACACAGAGAGGGAACTAACACTGAAGTGTGGACAGGACCTCTGCAAAGATTTATCACCAACCTGCTGAGCCTGGACACACACTTGTGCGCTCACACCGTTTTGCTCTCTAACTTTTTATAGGCTCCGCCCTCTCAGCAGGGTCCCTTTTCCTCCCAATCAAAAGAGCTGGATGAGGAAACTGGTTCAGGTTTGTGTCTCTTTATTAGGTCTTTATTTCCTCCTGTTGAGACTCTCTTTCATGGTCTTTGAACATCTGGATGTTTTCTTTCTTTTTTAATGAGGTAAAGAGCTGCTTTTCAGGGAGTGAAAACTTGTCATCAGAGTGGGAAAAAAAACATCTGTTTATATTCATCAAAACTCACCACTTTAAAATGCAGGTGAGCTTTCCTCTCACTGAATGTTGGTGCATATTCATTGACTGTGGGCTTGCAGATGCAGCTTAGATCAGAACTAAAGGCCTGTGTCCACTAACAGTCATTTTGACCCTGGCAGTGCCTGTTTTCTTCACTGAACCAGCACAGTTTTGTGTCACACATGCCAAAAGACCTTCAGCTGCTTTTATTTTCATTTTCTCTGTACTCTTAGTTGAAAGTAGAAAACTTCAGGGTTTGTTAATGTCACTTCTACATGTCTAACCTTTTAAAGTCAAGGAGGGGCAGGACTTCTCATGAAAGACCTCCATATTTAATGCTGACAAAGTTAATATTTGAAGAAACTAAACCTACTTCTTTTTTGGATGGTCAAGGTCCAGACTTTGTATTAATGCTACAACAGGACTTCTATCAATTCATTCATGCTCCATCTGGATGAATCCACCTCGTGATAATACTTTATGGCAACAAAAACCATCTTATTATGCAGAAATGACATATAAATGACTGACAGACAGCTGGAGTCACAGACCGAGGAGTTCCCACAATCCTCTCCATTGATGAACCTTTCCTCACTGTCAGGAAGTTGTGCACAGAAACTACCTAAAAAGACCCAGTGACTTTTAAAGTTAAACAAAGTGTGTCAAAACCTGCTTGAGTAGCTTGACTCTAACAGCAAACGGACATAATGGGTGGAGCCAAACCAGGAGTCAACAGGTTTGAGGTTTAACAGCCCAACATGAACCAAGAAAGGATCGTGGGGACTCCTTGGTCCATGACTCCAGCTGTCTGTCAGTCATGAGACTTTCTGAACTGAACATGCAGTAGGAGTGAGTTGACGCAGTCAACCAGTTGGCTTGCCCTGACTAGCACAGTTTCTGACTGTCCAATCAAAGGGAGTGAATACGCTGATGTCACAGTACGCCTTCTAGATGGCCTCGGTGTCATCAACTCAAAATCTGATTGGTTAAAGCAAATGTGAGAACAATACTTATTTTATGCCACAGGGCCCAAAGCACTGATTGTGAAGGCCTCCAGGCAGATTTCTTTGAACCTAGCAACAAGTGATGGCTGAAATGTGATTTAATGAATGCTTTTAGATGAGAATACAGGTTTGAAAGCAGCATAATCATGGGAGAAAGCTCTGAAAGGAGCAAACAGGCAGTTTGGAATTATTTCATATGTATACATAGAAAATAAAATAACATAGGTCTGTTATTCAGATAGTTTTAGGCCAGCAGAGAAGGCCTTACAGGCCCTGACTGCCCACTGCTGGTCAAAGATCGATTCAAAACAGACTTTAAAGTTACGATTAAGGGAATGGAGCTGCCTTTGGATAACTTTTGTCAATTAACACTGGTGAGAAGTGCTCTAAAAGTGGGGTTGTAGGTGCTGCTGGTGCCAAAAATGTTGTTAGTGGAGACAGGCCCTTATGGGCCCTTACAATCAGTTCATTAACTGAGCAAGGTTTCATGCTTGATTCTTTATACAGTGTTATTTAAGAAGGTTGTGGTTAAATGATCTTTATTGTTTTCTTTATACTAAATCTGGGTCTTGAATTTTGTTTAATTTCATTGTCAAACCAAGAGTTCAAAACTCAGGTTTTCTGCTTTAGGTGGATTTCAAATAAGAAAATCTCAAAATTAAGAAACTAGAATAAGAAAATGTTTCACTGGCTGGTCACGAAGTAAATTTGAAAAATACTTGTCATCATATTGGTGGCTGAAATGATGCCTCTCAAACCAATGAGAGAAGAACAGGACGTCAACACAAACATAGATCCTGCCTGCTCAATAAGAAACCTCTTCACTGTAAGATGAAATAGATCTGATGTTTAACCCTGACGCTGCACAAACTGCACATTGTCGCTTTTATTTCCACAGCTCGCTCTCTCTTTCTCTCTCACTTTGATAATTGCATTTACAGACCTTCGTGGTTTTTCTGTGCAGAAGCATCCTCTTGTCCAGTTTTTTCCCCATAAGAGCAGCACTTTGTCTCCCTTTGTCGTCTGGGTCTGCTGGAAACATGCAGACACTGAAGCATGGAAGCACTCCAACAGGCATCACTTTGCTCGAATTATGCTGAACAGGCTGTTTGCTGAAAACCTGCAGCTAACCCTGTGATTAAATGTGAGGATGGAATGTTGTTTTTTTTAATGCACTTTCTTTGTGGATGGCAGGTCTTCATAAATGTGCACAGGTGGAGATGAGGTCATTTGCAGACCTGTATCTTAGAGCTTCCTGTTATTTATCGAGACGGACTTGCTGGCGTTTGTGTCCAGAGTGTGTGCTTCTCTTCCAGCACACTTTCTCAGGCTCTAACAATGGTCCCCTCGTTGCTGGCCCCTCGTAATCCTCTTTCCCGCCCCCTCTCTCTCCTCCTCCAACCTTTTCCTCTGCCTAACTTTGGACAGCGAGCTCTTTCAAAAGGCCGGGCACCCCGCTGTGTTGTCAACATCCACCAATCCGACTGAGTGCTGCAGCAAAATTAAATGTTTGGAAATAATGCAAAGCTGCTTAGGTGGAGGTTAAATACTTGAAAATGATGAATGCTTCTCAAAAACATCCCGTTCTGTTTAGCTTTGTATCTACACCACTGAAGCTTAAATCACGTTAAGAGAAGAAAAAAAGCTTTCTTTGTTTCATTTGCTCTCTTGTTTAGATGTTTGAAGTCATTTGTTGGTGTTGAAATCATTGCATGGTTTGGTTTGAAGCATGTTTTCCGTCTCTATGCTCATGACTCAACACTCATTTTTTATTGGCTGAAGCTGTAACGTTTCAACATAGATGAAGCTTGTTAGCTCAGAGGGGGGTCCCCGGATCTTTTCTTTTCCTTCCAAACGAGCAGATCTCTCCTCTGGTTATAAATCTCCTCTGTTTTCATCCTGAGAGAGATTTTTTCAGCTTGAGTAAGAATCTAATTATTCATCCATTTATTCCTTTTATGCATCAAACAGCCTTTTTTCTTCAGTCAAATGGCGACTGACGGGTGGTAATTATCGTTCAAGGCACAGCGGAGCTGGACGTCAGAGGGGAGCAGAAGGAGCTGGCTTTCAGGTTTTTGGCGACCAGCCCTTTCTGCTGCCCGTGCCACTCGTGGTGGAATCTTGAAAATGGTCGTTGCAGCAGCTCTGACGGGTCACCCGTGCCAACCCAACAGCGGCTGCTCTTTACACGCGAGCCCTCGCTGAGTGATTCCTGCCCTCTGCCCCGGACTGCTGCAAGAGGTGTTGTCACTCAAGTTGAGTGAGAGCGAGTAAGCGCTGGAGGGGGGCCGTGACACTCCAGAGATCCACTTCAAACAAACAATTGGAGCACGCTGGTACGTGGGGCTAACAGGCTTTTATTAGCATGCTTTACTGTTGAGATGGAATCAATTATGAGCTGCATTTAGGGCTTTTTTTGACTTGTAAGTCATGCATAGGAAGTAGTTTCTGTTTGTTTGATATACTGGAGCACTCTGAACCCTGTTCTTTCCAAGTACTGGAGCTAACCCTCATCAGCTCCCACAATGCAGCTCAATATATGCAAAGCCGTCTCTTGACAGGCCTTGTTAAGCATCAATGCTCCACTCCTGCTCCAGAGATTTATTTCAATATGAGCCATTACTGGTGATAAAGTTGCTGCTCAGCCAGCTGTGTGCTCCCTTTGTGGCTGTGGTATCCTTAAACAGGCCGTGTGTCCGAGCTGCAGAGCTGGAAAACTCTCTCATTTCTCTTTGCAACAAAAGAATGAAGCATTGTCACGATTTAGGATCAGTTCATAAACTGCTTTGGGGCCATTGAGATGACATAATGCTAAACCTTGAAGCGTAGAGTTAACGAAGCATAGCTGGAATGTCGTATTTCATCTCTCTGCAGGACGAGACGTTGGACAGGATTTATGAAAGAACAAACACTATTAAGATGACTGGATCTGCTTGTGTTTGTCTGTGTGTGGAGGTGAAAGAAGAAATCTGAGCCCAAGATGAGGATCTTTCCAAAATATGTGCAGCTTCTTGATATCCAAATTTGGTCTCAGAGTTTGTGTATCCCTCTTTGGCCTCAAACAACCCCTGAAACCTCTTTTCCTCTTTGTATTACAACCCCATTTCCAATGAAGCTGTGTAAAACATAATATAAATAAAAATAGAACACAATGATTTGTAAATCCTGTTTAACCTATATTCAAATGAAGTACACTACAAAGACAAGATATTCATTGTTCAAACTGATAAACTTTTTTTTTTTTTTTTTTTTTTTTTAAATATTCCCTCATTTTGAATTTGATGTCTGCAACACGTTCCTAAAAAGCTGGTTCAGGTTCATGTTTCCACTGTGTTCCATCACCTTTCCTTTGAACAACACTCAATAAGTGTTTGTGAACTGAGGACACTAACTGTTGAAGCTTTGGAGGTGGAATTCTTTACCATTCTTGATTGATGTACATTGAGAAACATTGCTCAACAGTTGAACTATTTGCTTACGCAGTTTTTCACAAAAGTGTGAACTTGAAAATGAGTGAATATTTGCATAGAAACAATAAAGTTTATCAGTTTGAACAATAGATATCTTTGTTGTGTATTCAGTTTAATATAGGTTAAACAAGATTTACAAGTCACTGTATTCTGTTTTTACTCATGCTTTTACCCAGCTTCATTGGAATTAGAGTTGTATTAAATGCAGATCCCTTTTTTCAGGAAAGCAACATATAAATGTGCAGGAAACAGAAGCTGTGTCCAAAGATGCCTTCAAAGTCTCTGTCCTTGTCCCATCTTGCACATGCCTGTAGTCTGAGGTATCATTAGCACAATGAAAGGGATCTTTAACCAGGATACAGACTTTATTCTCCACTCCTCTTAAGCCGGGCTCTGTGCTGCTCATCACGGTCATAATGGCTCACAACACTGCAGCAATTAAGCAGCTGTTTGGAGTGAATCAAATAAACCTCCCAGTGCCTTCTGCAAGATTTTCCCAGAAGCAGAAGAAGAAGATGTTTTTCTTAGGGTTCTTGACCAATTAGGAAAACTGGCTGTTATTCTAGGTGATCTATGCCTGGGACACCTTCTTTCCTGTCTGCTGTCCAGTGTTTGAGCACATAGAGAGGGAATGAACTAAAAGGGAATCAACAGAATGCTCAAAAGTGATCTTCAAGTTCTGCATTCACAATGTAAAACCCAGTGTCTGAATATTTTTCTTTTCTATCTTTATTTTTTGAAACATGTCAGCTGTTCCATTCCAGTGTGAGCTGGTCATGCTCTTAAACTGACCCATTTAGGGCCAGATCAAAAGCAGTGACGTTAACACAGTCTGCTCCTGTAGGTCAGTAAACATGCAGGCCAGTAAAGTCAGCTTTTATGTTTCATTTACAAGTTGGTGTGCGGTAGAGGAGGACACAGAGGAGGACACAGGGGAGGACACAGAGGAGGACACAGAGGGGGAAACAGAGGAGGACACAGAGGGGGAAACAAAGGAGGACACAGAGGGGGACACAGAGGGGGACACAGGGAGGGACACAGAGGAGGACACAGAGGGGGACACAGGGAGGGACACAGAGGAGGACACAGAGGGGGAGACAGAGGAGGACACAGAGGAGGACACAGGGGGGGACACAGAGGAGGACACAGAGGGGGACACAGAGGAGGACACAGAGGGGGACACAGGGAGGGACACAGAGGGGGAGACAGAGGAGGACACAGAGGAGGACACAGAGGAGGACACAGGGGGGGACACAGAGGAGGACACAGAGGAGGACACAGAGGGGGACACAGGGGGGGACACAGAGGAGGACACAGAGGGGGACACAGAGGGGGACACAGAGGAGGACACAGAGGGGGACACAGGGAGGGACACAGAGGAGGACACAGAGGGGGAGACAGAGGAGGACACAGGGGGGGACACAGAGGAGGACACAGAGGAGGACACAGAGGAGGACACAGAGGGGGACACAGGGAGGGACACAGAGGAGGACACAGAGGGGGAGACAGAGGAGGACACAGGGGGGGACACAGAGGAGGACACAGAGGGGGACACAGAGGAGGACACAGAGGGGGACACAGAGGAGGACACAGAGGAGGACACAGAGGGGGACACAGGGAGGGACACAGGGAGGGACACAGAGGAGGACACAGAGGGGGACACAGGGAGGGACACAGGGAGGGACACAGAGGAGGACACAGAGGGGGACACAGAGGAGGACACAGAGGGGGACACAGGGAGGGACACAGAGGAGGACACAGAGGAGGACACAGAGGAGGACACAGAGGGGGACACAGGGAGGGACACAGAGGAGGACACAGAGGGGGAGACAGAGGAGGACACAGAGGGGGAGACAGAGGAGGACACAGGGGGGGACACAGAGGAGGACACAGAGGAGGACACAGAGGAGGACACAGAGGGGGACACAGAGGAGGGACACAGAGAAGGCCACAGAGGAGGACACAGAGGGGGAGACAGAGGAGGACACAGGGGGGGACACAGAGGAGGACACAGAGGAGGAGACTGAGGAGGACACAGAGGGGGACACAGGGAGGGACACAGAGGAGGACACAGAGGGGGACACTGGGGAGGACACAGAGGAGGACACAGGGAAGGACACAGGGAAGGACACAGAGGACTTAGGGGGGACACAGAGGAGGACACAGAGGAGGGCACAGAGGAGGACACAGAGGGGGACACTGGGGAGGACACAGGAAAGGATTTAGAGGAGAACTCAGAGGAGCAGTTTTGTGAGCACCATATTTTGTTCTGTGCGCTGTGCTCGCCATGCTACACTCAGAGCTTGTTGGAGAGAAGCAAAGCTTAGAATAGGGATGCACCAATCCAATCTTGGTATCGGGTATCGCCGGATCGAGCCCCTCAAAGCTGGATGGGTTATCGTTGGGTAAGGGCCAATCCTTGGTGCTGATCTAGGCAACCAGCTCTATGCTTCTTTTTTTTTTTTGTACTAACGCTCTCATATTTTGTACAAGAGAGTTTGTTGTCACTTAAAGAAATTGACTCTATTCTGTCCTTAATGAGGTCCATTGTCCATTCAGGGTGTTTTATTTTGAAATGGAACAGATTGTTACTTCCTTTCCTGAATCCTAATGTAACCATTCAAACACATTTGATTTGGTGTGATGTGAGTGAGTGAGTGAGTGAGTGAGTGAGTGAGTGAGTGAGTGAGTGAGTGAGTGAGTGAGTGAGTGAGTGAGTGAGTGAGTGAGTGAAACAAGACTCAATGTTTTTTTTTTGCTCTGTTTAAACTGATATGAAGAGTCCTCAGTCAGTCACGTGTGAACCCAGGATATCAGCATCAGGCCACTTTGTGGATGCAGCTTTAGAGTCAAAATGCTCCCATACTGGACTCTGTGATTTCAGTTAAACCAATACAGGAAGCCTCTTCAGCCTGCAGATCTGGGTTGCTAAGGGACCAGACTGGTGGGCTTCTGAAAGCTGAGTGGACCCTGAGCAGTCTTGGGCAGGTACATCTCCTAATCAGTGAGATGTTAAAAAGAGAAGGGGTGGTACTCTGAAGCACCAGACGAGCTGCAGTTACAGAGACATGAGAAGAAAACCTGACTGAGTAAGAGACGTGGAGTCATTACCAGCCAAGTGTTCATGTTTGGAGCAGCAATTAGTGCTTATGAGATTTGTGTAGACCATTATCCAATGGACGGTGGACCCAAATCAATTCTAAAAGCAGCACTGCTTCATGTTCCTGCTAAGGTTTTATTCCACAGTGATTCAGCGTAGGATGGAGGAGCTGTTTGCGTTTCTTTCTGCGGTGTGTATGAAAACTGCTGGCTAAATCCTGCAGTAGGAAACAGAAAGGCAATTCAGGGCGTTTGTGAGCTCATTAAAAACAGAAAAAAACAGCACTATTGTCAGGTCTGTAGTTTCACAGGATGTGTTGGATGTGAGAATAAAGTGTCCCTTACAAAGATCCAATCTGGCCTGAGCCAGTCCAGGCTGGTCCGTTTGGCTGGACCACCCAGACTGATCCCGGTGGGTGACACAGGCGAGCATTGTGCTCCTCTGGGAAAAAGATCATGTAGCAGAACTGCTTTCAGATTGATTTCTGCTCTGAGATGAAAGAACTAATCATTGTAAGGCTGAGCTGGAGTAAAGATAGTTAGCTAGTTCATGTGTCAAAGATCATGACCGTGAGTTATGAAATAAAATAACAAGTCTTACACTTTCACCCCTACATCCTGGTGTGCATGTTCTTGGTCTCCAGGAGATGATTCAGTGAGTTTGGACCACAGGTCCTCTTATTCTAAGTGTTTTAACTGATCCTTTTGCTTTTGTGATCAATTGATTTGTGTTGTTTATTATTGTTGTTGAGCATATGATATGTCTCTGGTCTTGACAACAGAAAATGAGGGAAGCCTCAATGTCTTTTGGAGAATAAGTAAAGGCTTGAACCGTTTCTGTCTTTTCTGGTTTCCCTCTGTTAGCCCTCCAAGCTAAAAAACAGATGAGTCATTGGGCTACACAACTTCAGACTGAAAATTCTAAATGAGTTTAGATGATTTCTTTAGAGTCTGTCTCAGATTTTCCTCTACTGGAGCTCTGGTAGACCATGATTTCACATTTTAATGGTAACTTGATCAGTTCATGGGCTGGTTTTCTGTAACTTTTTTGTAACTTCTTCTGTTTTACATGGTGCACTCCAGACATGCCTCAGGCTACATGTTACAAATAATGTTCGCATCATTTATGGCAGGACTCAGGGGCCATTTCCCCCCACATATACCCTGGTCTCTCCAGGAGAGTCAAAGTGAATTCAAGCTGTTTTAAAGTAGCCTCTTATGATATGGGGTATAAATGAAATAGCAGGAAATATTTTGGGTCCATAAATCTCTGAGTGAGCCCAACTGACGTGCAGCAGCAGCAGAGCTCCAGCTGTGCGGTCTGCCCCTGGTAGGTCATCTGCCAGAGTTTCTAAATATTATTAGAGCAAACTGATTTTTAGCTCCGTCCTTGCAGTCCATCATGTGAAGAAGCAACTGCCCAGATCACAACCAGTTGAGCTGTTGTTTTAACAGAAGTGAGAGAGAGCATAAACAGAGAGATGGTTGTGCAGCTGTTTTTTTTTTTTGCTGTTTACATATGAAATTACTCTGCTGAGATATTGTACTTTTAAGTTTGTCCATTTTTTAACTGTTCAGTCTACAGCTGGAATCAAGGAGGAGATATGAAGTCATAGGACTGGGTTGCATTACAGATTTCATGCATGATGCCTCTAAACTAGCATGTAGAAAACTGTGTACCAACATCGAAACATGCTTGATCCGATTATGAACGAACCCACATCAGCACCCAGATTAAAGCGGTCGTTTACATCTGGGAAATGCAACCACACGGCACTCTGTAGGCCACCACACACTCTGTGTATTTGACAGACCGCAGCTTCCTGGTTGGTATTTGGCAGCAACCAGAGAAAAACATGAGCTCCTCAGTTTGATCCAAAGCCCAGTGACAACATCATGACTGCAGGCAAAGATGGAAAATATTCAGCTCAATCTGGATAAAGCAAGAGCTCTAATTAAACTGGGATTGAGACTGACATTACAGGTTACACCTCCAGACAAATCGCTAAGAGCTACATTAAGAATCCTTGAAAAGCCACTTCACTGTATTGTTCTCTATTGCATGGCCGTTAACACCGCCATGTTTAACCACCCAAAGGCACAATACTTACTGGTCATCTGTGTGTACGGATGTCGGTTTCGCTTGCCCCTGGCAGGATGTGTGTGTAAGGTCCTCGTCCGGTTCCTGCTCGAATCCATTACACCATGTGCCACTCACAGGGCACGGGGAGCAGAAAGAAATCTGTAGGTTTGTTCAATCCTGTTAATGTGGAACAGCATTTAATTAGATCCGCTCTACATCCAGCAGCTGCAGAGAAACCACGCTCTGCACAGCACTAAACGCTGGTGCTAGGGTGCAAACCACTTTGGATAGACCTGCAGGAGTACAATTACACAACGGAGATGAGTATGAAGAGGAACACTTAAGGTGAACTCTTATTTGCAGTGGATCGTCTTAACATTGCTTCAAAATCATCTTGAGTTTTTTTTTTCTTTTCAGCTTGTCTGCATTATTCTCATAGTGTAACACCACATGGGGTGTCAACTCTTTCTGAGGGTAAATGCGTTTTTTACCTTGCAGCTGAAAGTTCTGTTTTTCAGTGCATTTCAGTGACCATCACCAGCCCTCTCTGAAAACTAGGCTAACAAACTGTTTTTATTGGAAATTTCCTACTCAAAGCCACAGAGGACAGTGCAACACCTATGTGACAAAAAGAAGAACAGAAAAACAGGAAGAAGAAATGATACAATATAAGATGTTTTTTTTGGAGTGGGGTTGGGGGGGCGCAAGTAAGGAGATAAGGGTGGTGCTTCTGTTCCTAAAGTCTTGGATGAGATTTTTTGCTACTCCTAGCACTATCAACAGACAAAAAGAAAGAAAGAAGAAAGGAAAAGTCAGACGTGTAGCAGACTGAACACCTAAAAAGTGATAATCCAACAGAGAGAAGTGGGTCAATCAGGAAAGTTCATGTAGAGAGGAGGTGATAGTGGCACCAAGCTGTGTGTTGGGCTTACAAAGTGACTCGACTCATCCTGACAGTGCCCATCTGGTCTTTGTTATGGACCCCGGCTGGAGCTGTCTAGTTAAGACACACATGATTGTAAGCCAGTCACTGAAAGACCCAAGGTGCTACTCCAAGTCCCGCAGAGCCACAGGCCTGGTAGCACCCAAGTTGGTGCAGCCTGAAGACCACGGAGGCCACTGGGTGCAGCCCCCACCAGTCCCCCACAAAAACCCCAGGGCTCACGCCAAGAGGGACCGGGTGCAAGGACCCATCCACCCAAAACCTCCTGTCATGCTGTGTTTGTGTACAACGTATTGTCACTGGTGCTCTCTCTGTTGTGTCTTTGCTGTTGCTCTCCCTGCCTGTGGGAGGGTTGGTGTGCTCTCCCCACCCCTAGCTTTGGCCTTCCACTTTGTCAAAAGGAAGTGGAAGAGCAGGGAGCT
This sequence comes from Labroides dimidiatus, assembly GCA_030710495.1. NCBI lineage: Eukaryota > Metazoa > Chordata > Actinopteri > Labriformes > Labridae > Labroides > Labroides dimidiatus. The sequence continues at coordinate 1,271,383 of CM061154.1, read as the reverse complement.
CCTAGAACCACCAAATTTAACGTATTACACACAAATAATTAATTCTTTTGATGATACCAGTTGTGACCAAATAGCAACCTCTGGTCTAAAAATATGAGACGATGCTGAAGTGTTAAAATCTGCAGTTCGTCGAGTGTCGGCTTGAGGCTGGCTTCGGAAGTACCAGAAGTTCTAACCTGGCAGTTTAGACAATATTAAGATCGCAAGTTCGTCCAGTCAGGGGCACAGCTCAGCTCATGTGACTTACGGGCGCCTTATGGCTATTACTGTGGAAACTCAAAGCCCACCTCATTTCCAATATGGCCGTGCTGGCCGTTTAGCTTTTAAACTCTGTTTCAGAAACAGGTGGGTGACGTGACAGAGGCTACGTCCATTAATTATACAGTCTATGGTCCAGACTGAGCTGAGAACAAATTTAGTCCACCACTTGCCTTTAATGATAAATAGATAGTGGAAACAGTTTCAGTGAGACCAGTGGCCTTTTTCATCGTAAGCCTTCTTTTCTGGATTATATAGTTTCAGAGTGAGCCCCTCAAAGGTGAAAATGTCTGAGTTAACACATGTCAGACACTGAGGTTTGGCTCCTCCCTGCATGGTTAAATCACTTTGACTAACCAAAGTGTTTACATCTGCACATATCTCACTGTCTGTCACATCACACTCAGGGGAAAAACTCTGAATTTCAGCCAGGAAATGTTCCCTTTTGACACAATGTTGCCTTAAAAATGTCAAACTGTGAAGATAAAGATGTGTTATCAAAGTGGCGAAATGTCCAAAAGTAAACATTTACAAATGACCGGTGTCTAAATAATTTCTCTTTATCTCTTTCCAACGCGGGTAAGTAAGATCGATACCTCAAGTCAAGTTGGCAAACAAAAACCCCGCGAGTATAAATGTTTCTACGTCTGCCAGACTGTAAATATCAACATTTGGCTCCTTGCTGTGGAATTTATTTTCCGTCTTTGACTCAAGGAGGGAAAAAGTTGAATTAAGGTGTTAACAGATTTGATAGATTTGCAGCTGACGCATTTATTTTCAGTGTCTGTTGCCTAACTTTGTCACAGCCCTGAAAGGAGAGGAGCAGTGACTCACAGCGAGTAAAACAGAGATCATTTGAATGATTTATTTTCTTTGTGGTGTTTTTTGGAGGGAAACAATCCGTCAATGACAAATAGCACTAGTGAACAGATTCAGCATCACAATCCAATTTTCCACCGTGAGAGTAGCAGGATGTACGTGTTCAGCCCTCCTCACTTTAAACATAGTGTGACTGGCTATTGTGAAGCTCATCACCTTCTCACCCCGTCCTCCCTCATTTCCTGCCTCTCCAGTGTGCTCATACATGCCGCTACAGTCAAAAAAAAACCACACAGGCAGGGGAGGGAAAATAAAGGAGGACTGGGAAGGTGAGGAGAGGACTGAGAGATAAAAACCAGGCTGATTTCTATCTCGGTGGAGCTCCAGGCGCAGGCAGCAGCAGGAGGGTGGGGGATAAAGGATTGTAATGTGGCAGCACAGATTGATTCTCCTCATAATCTGTTGCTATCAGCTCTGGCGCAGCGCCGACTTTTGTCACAGGAGCCACTCGCTGTTTTTAAAAAGGCTGGCTGCACACTTTTCATACCGTTATGCCATGTAACCTCATCTTTATGGCCTCATTGTCTCATTATTTCTGACACTACTCTTTCATTCTTTGAGCCGGTGTGCTGTCTTGCTGTTTTTATCCCAGTTTCTCTCTCTGTTCTCAGAGGAGCGTTTTCAGCTACCTGTGGAGAGGCTCTGTAGAACGGCTGTGGAGAACAACCAGTTTTAAACTGGAATGAGCTTCATTTTTTTTTGTCTTGGACCAAAGCATTTTATGATGCCAAGTCCTTCTGAAAATTGTTAGTGAATGAAACCTTTTGGTTGGCAAGTTAATTTTGTTGTGATGTCTTTCTGTAAAATAATCACTTCAAACATACATGAATATTCCTCCTCTCATTCCCCTCTTTAGATAACTGGTCTTAAAGTTTGCTAGAAGCAGTAGCAGACAAAGTTAGTTAAAGTCAGCTAGAAAATTAAAGGTTCAGAATTTATAGGTTCTGGTGGTCAGTTTCAGATTGAAACGCTTGTTTTCTCCCACTTCATGGTGAAGAGAGACAGAAAAGCTCCAGTCAACAAGCCTAAAGCGCTTTGCAGCATTTTACTTTTGCAGTTTTCATGTTTTTTTGACTTTGCATTGACTTGGTGTTTGCAACACGTTTGTTATTGTTTCATCTCTTTGTGGCACATTTTGTTAGCAGTGCATTTCTACTGTTGCTCTTTTGTTTTTAAAGATGCATTGTTTGAGAATTTGCTGCACACTTCTCCAAATGATGATCGTTCATTGCCTGATCTTATGCACAATGCTTAGCTAAAAATAATTGAAAAGTTGCTGAAATATATGTAAAGGTAATATCCGCAAAGTTGTTAAAAATCATAGCAACCTGATGAGCATGTTTTCGGACTGTGGGAGGAAGCTGGAGTACCCAGAGAGAACACACGCATGCACGGGGAGAACATACAAACTCCACACAGAATGGAGCACCCCGTACAAACCGGGATTCGAACCAGCAACCTCCTTGCTGTGAAGCAACAGCTGTGCTGCCGTGCTGCCCTACCTAAAAGTTGAAAAAAGTAAATGGAAAAACAGGAAAGGGTAATGTTTTTATAGTTTGCTGAAAGTCACAGAGACAATCAGTGTTTGCTAGAAAAGCTACAGATGTGCAGTTATGAATAAAAATGGTGTAGAAGCTGTTGGAACACTAATCTTAAGTCTAGGACAAGGTAGCCAAAATAATCTACCAGAACAAAAGTTTTAAAATGGCTGTAGCTAATAGTTATCCTAAATGATTATAAATAAATATACTGAACCAAAAATTTAAAATTGAAACCGAGTAAATGAAAGTCACTAGTCTCAGAGTGTGCTAAGTCATAGCAACATTCAGTGTTTGCTTGAAACAGTTAGTGATAGCTATAAAGTGTGGGAAGTAGTCAGTAATGAGTGTGTGTGCACATGTGTGTGTGTGTGGTTTATGTTTATGTGTATATATCATTGAGAGTAATGTTTTAGTTAGCTGGAAAAAAAGTAATAGATGGTTAAAATATAATCTGTTGTTGGCTAGGTTCAGCTAGTAAGCAAAGGTTTTAGATAACAGTTTTAAGTGAGTCAAACTGTGCTAAAGGCTAAATGTTTACAACATTTAAGAGTAAAAAAAGGAAGTTAGTGAAGAGTTAAAATAACTGTTTCATTGTTGAAAATAAAAATGGATTGGAAATTGTTACATTTTTCATAAAACAGCTGATTGCTAGCTTGAAAAGTTAGCTAGCAAAAGTTAGCTTACAGTCAACAGCAGCTTATGTCATTTGAATGCTTGTAGCACATCATGTCACAGAACTCATCTGTTTGTTTAAGTCTGGCTTTTGATTTGATTTTAGAAAAAAACTGTGAAAGAAACAAGCAAAAAGAAAACAATGACTCAGGCTTTGTGGTGACCTCATCACTTGGCTATGGAGCAAGCTGTTGGTTTGTAAATGACTGTTAGCCAAATGAGCTATAGGCCTATTAATACTTGAGCTATGAGGACTAATTGAGGGTACAGATGCTTTCCCTCATTCCTGGAGATCCAGCTCCATACACTAGCAGCTTGTGCCCTCCTGAAGCTTGCTGTGACGATTCTTGTCTGTGTTGAGCAGAGCTGCTGGTGCTGGAGCTGCAGAGAAACATATGTAAGCAGGCTGGGTGGGTGGGTGGGTGGAGGCAGCGGTGCTAAGTGCTGGTAGTAAACAGGAGGGGCAGAGAGGGTGCCCTGTAAGAGTGGTCTGCCTTAGAACAGCAGCGCCTTTTGTGTCTGTGAGTTTCTGTCGGTTATTTATAAACCCGGTAAACCCACAGCACATTCCAGGCTGCCACAGACGCAGAGAGAGAGAAGAGAGAGAGCTGCACCTCGGCCATGTGTATCCTCTTTGTCTGTGCGTGCAGTTCCATCCAGAGCTGTCAGGATCAGAGACGACCTTATTCACATGTGTTCTAACAAAGAAGTCAGAGACGGCCTTCTGTCCTGATTTGGAGGTGCATGGAAAACCATTCTATGCTTTTTCCTCTTTATTTTATTGCCTCTTGGCTGTTGCAGTTTTATGACCTCTGCTTGTGGTCGTCCATGACTCACATTAATCGGAGGGCGTGCTTCTTTGGCACTGGATTCCTCAGTTTAATGTTAGCCTATTCCTGAACTTGACTACTTAAAGAAGTGCAACTCTCTATCCCTCCATCTGCCCAAATCCTCTGAGACTCTCTCCTCTGAGTTTGTGGAAAACATTAATCACATCCCTGGACGGCTTTTCAAAACCAGCATTAGACAAAAATGCATTCAGGCTTTTCCTGTCAGCACAGCGCCATATATTCTTTATCGTAAGACAGGGGATTGCTCCTGGGAAATAAATGCATGAAGGATCTGGCTTTCACTTCTTCCCTTATGTAAGATACTTCCTAAATAGTTTGATCTGTATGTTTTTATATATTCTGTTCACAGCTCGGGAGAGTCATCCTCCTCTTCCTCTTCCTCTTCCTCCATTTTGTTCTGGCAGCTGTTCTTGCAGGTTTCCTGTGGCTGAGTCCAGAGACCAGCTGGAGGAAGTCCAAGCATTAAAGGAGACCCCTTCCCCACCCTTGGAACCATGGCTTCAGTCCCTTACTTTCTTCAAAAGTCTGAGCTAATGGTCAGAATTCATAGTTCAGACTGCTCTATAATTTCACTCCTGGATTTATTTGTCAGACTTGTATCGTGCTTTCCAAAGGCTTTGATTACAAACATACAGATGAAGATTCTCTGGCACTTTCTGCTCCCAGGTCTGAAAAAAGGATGACAAATCTGTAAGACACAGAGCTGATCTGTGTTTTCTCATCTGTCCCTTCCTTTGAACGTAAAGTCTGATTATAAAGCTCAGGGTCTGCTCTGCTTTGGCTCACAGCCTGAGAAAATATTTAAAACACTGATGGAAGATGGAATGATATCCAAAGGGAGAGTCTTCTCATCTCCTCTTAGGTCTTTGGAGAGCTGTGGTCATTAAATGAATTACAGACTAGCCATTTTTAAATACGTTTCAATCAACATTTCTGCACATCTAAAACATATGAACTTGTGTTTGAAATTCAAGCTTGATTTAAGGAAACATTGCATACAGCCTTAAGCATCAGGTGACTTTCTCACAAACACAACACTTAGATAACAAGGCAACCTCTCATTTAACTTCCCATTCTGATCTTCTTTTACTGCAAACTAAACTAAACTGACACCAATTACACAAATAATGCTGTAAGTTATATTTCAGCTGAGGATGTCCCTAAAGTGGTGTTAAAATGGAAATTTAAATTCCCAATAACCGACTACACTTAAGCTAAGAAAACATTCAGAATTCAGCTCAGCCAACTTTCTTTTTACTGCTCCCTTCTTGAAAACTTTACCTCATCTCTCTGCGTTTCAGACTAAGTCCTGTTTCATTTTACATATATACATATATACATATGTACATATGTACATATGTACTTGGACACAGATTCTGCTCCATTAGTCTGCTTCAAACTGAACACTGGTGTTTCAGAAACTAGAAATTCTGATATATCCTGTTGGCACATCACTCTGATACACCCGCCAACCATTCGCAGAGTAAAATCCCTACCAGGCTCATAATTTCCTCCACATTGTCCTTTATTTCCTGTCCCTGCTGTATAAGGTCACTGCTCTCACTATGCCACCAATGCAGTGTTTTATCACTGGTAGCCTGTTTCCAGCCACAAGACCCACATGAATAAAGACGATGTGTTGGATGGAGTGATGGGGATTTGTGCCCAAGGATTACATCATATTGTCTTAAAAAAGTCCAGAAATAAGATATCACAGCAGACTCTAGGAAACCAAGGCCCAGTGAGAGGCTGGTGACCTCTGCCTGCATCTGTGGGAGGCCTCTGATGTGTCTGTCAGGCTCATGGAGCTGAATTACAAACACACTCAAGACTGAACACCAAGAACAAGTCATTGTCAACCTCGTCTGTGTTTCCTGGAAGCTTTGACAAGTATGTTTATAACAGGTACTCCTGAAAGAGGCCCGCGGGTCTGCAACATAAGAAGGTGCTGAGAGAGGAGAGGTGAGCCAGTGTTTATGTACAAGTTTGATTTTTTTTTCTTTTGAGACTTTTAAAGTTGTCAAAGAGGATCAAGAGATCCATGGAGGCTGTAGGTGTGAATGGATGACATGAAGGCTGGTCATGCTGCTTTAAATGGGTTATCAAAGGCTTGAACTTTGAACCTGCGCTCTGCCCAGTCAGTCAGTCAGTCAGGCCTCCAACAGGGTGACATGACCCTGAAAATTGACACTGGAGTCTGCTGTCCTCCTCCTGCTGTCCGTCTTGTCTGCTTGTCTTTTATCAGCTCTGCTGCTGTTGTTTGCTTTTCTATGATGAGCTCAAATAAACACCTTTAGATCTGTCATTTATCAATCTGACCTTATTGGATGGAGTGAGTTTAGGGGGGGTTCAGGCACCTCAGTGAAATTTCCATCATCCTCAGTCTCTCTACGGAAGCAGAAGCTCTCAGATCCCCCAGGAGAAGCTGGAGGAAGTTGTAAGAGTAAAGAGAAGCCCCGTTTATACGATGATGGTATCAGTGTGAAACGCAAATGTTTTGTTGCGTTTAGGCCTCTCGTTTTAACGGAAACGCCGTTTTAACAGACCTAAAACGCATCTTTTTTAAAACGCCCTCCAGAGTGGAATTTTTCTGAAACGCTGCAGCCTCCATTGCCTTATAAACAGCAAGCCGGCGTTTTCTGTGAAAATGCTGACGTCACGCTCCGTTTTGCGCGTGCGCATTCCACTTTCGTTGTTGGAACTTTTGCGAACCGGACAACAACAACGGTTAAATGGCTGATTTACCGGGTTGTGCTTGTGCTGCTGAATCTGCTGACTGTCTTTCAACAAAACGTTCATCTGTTGCTCCACTTCTGCTCTCAGATAAGACGTATTTAATATATCCACCAGACGATCAGCCCGCCTCTTCCGTTTCCGTATAAACGCAGATTTTTTTCTCTGCGTTTCTTGCCGTATAAACGGGGCCTTAGCTCACTGAGCTGCCACAACAGTCCTGACCTTAAGTATCTGGAGAATTGATGGATGTTTATTCTGAGCCTCAGCAGGGGTTTGGCTCCAAGCTACACATCAGACCTTTTTATAACCACTTGTGAGGGGGAGTGGAGCCTTGGGTCTTTTGGCAGAGTGCTACAGGTTGTTCCAAGGACTCCACATCTAACAAAAGGGGACCTGGTCTTCGCTGTCCAGGCTCCTGAGGCCTAAAACTCTCTGCCAGAGTGGAGCCTCGCCAGATCAGTAGCATCTTCCAAAGCACAGTTGTACAAGGAAACATTTTTACAATGCTCTTTTATGTCCTGCTTTTTGTGGCTGACTGTCTTCTCTTAGTAGAGTTTTTATTTCCATTGTCTTTGTTTCCCTTTCAGCTTCTCTTTTTTGACATTTCCTTCATGCTCTCTGTAGTTGATGTAAATGCAGTGAAACAGTATCCCCAATTGTCCAATTAAATCCAGGCAGTCTGGATGAAATTAGAGGACTTTAAAACTGTCAAGCATTTTTAGAATTCACCTGCATTAATTATAGACATAAAAAGTGCTTTTCAAAGGATAAAATCATATAAATATACAGTCTGGTTACCAAAACTACTTGATTGTACATGTTTTTCCCCAGAGCATCTCTCTACATGTGGCCCAGACTGGATGAATATTTGATTTGTCCAGTGTTGTGTGTGCATCACTTAATCTGCCTGAAATGAAATCTGCACCCAAGAGTCTCTTCAGTGCACCAATATGGGCTCAGTTCATTGGAAAGGGAGATTATGGGAGCCAGAACGTGTCGCTGCTGCTGTGAAAAGTATCAAGGCAGAGGGGGATAAGCCCAGACTGAGGCGTGCATGGTCTACAGTGGAGAGAGGAGGGGGAGGTCCAGATGTACAGCTCAGCTATAAAATGCACAGGGCCCGTCTGTAGCAGCAGGCAAACAGATGTGACTTTTAATGGATGTAAGAGTGTGACCATGTGTGGATATGAGGTGTCACCATGCAGCTGAATGTCACTGAAGAGCCATTTGTAGCTTAGAGCAAAGACAGAGAGAGAAAGACCAGCATGTGGACGGGCAGCGTGGGGTGGCAACCTGTAGTGGTCCAGCATGGCCGCAAGAAAATATAAGATCTTAAAAATTGAGGGGACATTTTTCAGCATCTGTGCTATTCACAGTGTGTGTGTGTGTGTGTGTGTGGCCTCAGGGTGTTGCTTCTGTCAGAGGTCTGAGTTGTTTTATGAGGCAGACCAAACACAGGGTGTCACTGTGATGAGACACCTCTTGGACTGTGGAGGGTACAGCTGGAGAAATATTACACGGTACCCTTACAAGCTCACAGTGCTCAAAGAAAGAGACCAAAGCGTCTCAGTGCAGTAGCTGCTGACTGATACCGTTACAGTGCTGATGCTAACTCTGCTTGTTTCTGATTTAAAACATCTCTTCTTCCTTTTTTTCTGAGTGTGTTTGATGTTTAAAGACTTAACACTAATGTCAATGCCTTTTTGTCAAATTACCGCTCATATTAAAGCTGGAGCCTCAGAGTCTTTTGGACTCTGTTACTCTTATTTGATATAGTAAAGGCGCCGTTGTTATGACATGTCTGTGCTTTCTGTTGTCAGTCGTCTGGTTTGGGTTTGTTTTTTCCAGAATGCAACAATATGCTCAACATATTATAAATCATTTTATTTTTTGGTGATGTGCATGGAGTGTATTTTCTCGTAGTAAGATTGGCGCAGAAAAAACACAAAAGAAATGTGAACCATCCATCTTAATGTTAAAAACAAGTCTACTAGATGGGTTGTTGGATAAAGACATTTGAGCTGATACTGTGTCTGAAAAACTCTCTTAACATTTCCATTAATATTAATGTGTTGTGATGTGGGGGATTGAGCTGCAGCTTCAGGAGACTTCCCAGGGCTGGGGTACAATAAGGAGTGGTGGGAGTTAAATGTAGGGTCAAATAGAGGTCAGGGCAGTGAAGCTGTCTAAACCCGAAACCCAACCCCCCTCAGTCAGCACTCAAGGAAACCAGGATACCAGAGAAACAATAATGTAGAGGATTATGGGTAGAATTCATGCACAATTGCTCTGGGTGTGTTTGCAGAGTGTGGCTAATTGAGCTGTGAGTGTAAAAGCCACATGCATGAAATCAAGTTGTGCTGAAAGGCTTATTCTAATGTGTGTTTAGTCTCATTATTAATATGTAATGGACTAAGAGTTCCCATGTGCAGACAGAATTAATGAGGCTAACGTGCCTCTATGCTGTTAACATTGTTGCTGCATATCTCGATTCTGTTTGATGCCAAATTTCACTCCAGAGGGGAGTGGGTGTGAAATTAGCTTTTGCAAAAAGAGCCCAAAAAATGCAGCAGGCCCTTCAAGTCATGAGCTGGCTGATCACTGTAAGAGTGTAATGCCAGTCTGAGAGGGTCATGCTAAGGTAACTGATAAAGCACATCCAGCTGGTCTAAAGCCAGCCCAGCTTCCTATCGTCTCTATCAGTCTGTTCAACCCAGCACGCTGGACTTGATGAAATGCAGGCTCACAGTAGAAGGCTTGAGTTACAGCTGAACAGAGAAATCATGACACAATGTCCACACAGCCCTGTGTAAACAGAAATGAGGTAAATCATTACTGCTGAGTGGAGTTGGAGGGGATTTTTCTGAACAGTTAAATGATTGACCTGATAAGTGTTGTTATCTTTCATGTCTGCTTGACTTCGACTCTTTTGGATTTTTTCTTTTCACTCAAACAAAACTCTTTAAAAGTGGTTTCAAAATATTAGTGTTATGCTTCACTTTCCTTTCTAAAAGTTGCTAGTAACATATGCAAATGCTAGCATTACCGTCTAACTGGCTAACTGTTGTAACCTTAGCCCAGTCAGAATCAGCTAACAAAAGTGTTAGCACGCAATGGTTAGATTTTTTTGTATTTATTTAAGACTAAATTAATAATGAAAAAAAACTTTTATTTTGACATAATTTCTATAGTTTGTGTCTTATCAATTAATTTTAGCTTACGTAGCTAAATAGTTTATCAAGTGTCAATTAGAAGCTAACATGACTGACGAACTATTGGCCCAGTCAGATTTAGCTAACTCAGTGTTAGAACCATAAGCTGTATATAATATGGATGTAGTCTCTGTGATGTCACCCGTCTGTTCCTGGTACAGTCAAATGATGCGTACGTGGTTTCGTGGCTTTGTGCAACCAGCCTCTAGAGGATTCTCTATGAAGGGCAACTTTTAGCACTTTCAGTTTCGCATAGGCTTCATTTTTCTCTATCGGGTGTTGCCCTATGGTTAGAACCCATCAACAGTTGTGACACTGTTTATTAATCCAGCACTTGTTATACATATTTTGAAGGCATAAAATTGCGTTAAATCAGGCGTCTTAAACTCAGCTTACCAAGGGGCCGCTGGAGGAAGTGTCTGGATGAGGCTGGGCCGCATCAAGTATTAAAAAAAAAAAGGGCTTTAAGTATTAAAAAAAAAAAAAAAAAAGTAAAAGTGATCCAATCTTCTCAGTCTTAACAGGTCAGAACATGCAGAACATGAACAGTTCTTCAGAACATTTGGCTTGAGGGAGGAAGCAACAGAGACCCTCAGTATGGCTTTAAGATGCTCATCTTTAAGTTTGGACCTGAACTTTGACTTATTAAAGTTCATTGTGGAGAAGAGCTTTTCACACAGATAGGTGCTGCAAAAAAGACACATAATATAAACACCGACAAACACCGTATAGCACCAGATGTGACACAATCATGTTGCAAGTGACCTAAGCTAATTCGTGTTGTTGTCATGAGCCTGAGCTATGGTAGCCCACAAGTGTTAAAAAATATAAAACGCCCAGCTGCATGTCAGAAAAAAAACACGGGCCGCACTAACACAAAGCTTTGATTTCAGGCAGGGGGCCACAAAATATTGTTCTGGGGGCCATAAGTGGCCCGCGGGCCGCAAGTGTTTGAGACCCCTGTGTTAAATTAACAAATTAAATCTCTTCAATTTTCTGTGTATGACTTAAAAGCAAATGTTAGCCTATCTTTTTTTCATTTGCTAATGCGCCTTTTTTCATTTACCAGTGTTGGTTGTTGTTGTTTTTTTCTTTTGTTTTGTTTTTCAAATTAACATTCTGGGAAAAGTAAATAAAGTGTTACAATCTGACCATGTTTTCAGCGAGATCTGAGGCTAATGTTTTGGAATCAAACAAGCTAGACACAGCTGTAAAAAGCTACCAGTTATTTCTGTTTCTCAATAAAGCTTGTTTGTCAGCCCGTGTGTGAAACAGAAATAATTGTTTACCAAAGAATTTAGAGTGGTAAATCTGCCACTTATCCATTGTGAAGTGTAAATGGCCTTATCCTGTTTTGAATACATAAAGCTTAAGAGTAGAAATGCTAACTGGTGTTTTATCATGTTATGTTTTTTCTACAGTTCACACTAAAAACAAGAATACAGATGTGATGGCTGGATTGCTTTCTCACAAGACGTCAAATTCATGCACTAAACTGCTTCTAACCAAAACGTGGATCGTTTCTTTATTCACAAAAACAAAGCATGAAGTAAATGCAAGTGCAAATCAGGATTCTCAAAAATGGTTCACATGACAGTCAGATGCTTGGAATCACATGGTAGCTGCACATCAGTGTCAAGAAGAATGCTGTTTTTAATATAATGCACTATGGAAGGAGAGTCCTTCCAAAACTTGCATATTTGTGGTCAAGATGTTGGATTAGCTTGGACTGAGGAGTAAAGTGGAGAGAAAAGGATGCAATTTAAATATTTTCCGCATTAGTGTGGGTACGGCTGGGTTTGTATGCAGCTGGTTTACACTTTCTTTTTGTTATATGTCATGAAAAGGAGAAAAAAGGACTAGTTATAGGGGCAGACAGAGTGGTCTTAACACCACTGGGAGTGAGGAATGCACCCCCTGTTGTCCTGACCTTTGACCTCACTGAATGTAGGCCTCAAGGGCAGCCCATGCCTGTAGAGATACAATGCTGCAGATACCTATTGAGCCCTGGCTTTTTACTCCTTTACAATCCCCCTGCTTTTTTCACACTGCCTTCTTTACTACACGAAAACTTCTCCCCGTACAGAGTCCAAGTTTGGATTTAGAGCCTGTATTCAGGGCTTCTCTTTTGTGCCTCTACACAAGGCTGCAAGGAGAGAAACACACACATCCCTCTCTCACCCTTTCCTCTTTCTCTTTCTCTGTTTCTCCCTCCCTTTTTCTTCTCCTTTTCTGTTTTTTTACCCTAAGCCCTCTGACATTCTGGCACCTGTTTTCCTCACAAAACCCGTTAATTTATCACTGAATTATTAACTAAGGGTCCTGAATGTGTCTGGCACTCAGTGACATGTCCTGACTTCATTTGGGGGGGGGGGGGGGGGGTCGTGGTTGCTGTGGCAACAGGGGGGCCTTTATCGAAAAAGCAATTTAGTCAGCGCCTCTTTCTAGTCTGCTTTCCTGAGGATCCACCTCCAAAATGGCTTGGCTGGTGAATGTTACGGGATTAATAAAATACATGAGGCGGCAGCAGCATTTTGTGTTGAAAAGACGAGACGTGAAAGCTCAGGAAAGTGCATTTGCCCACCACAATGGAGCATGTAGTGCAGGATGAGCCTCTGTAATGAGCCCACTGGAGGCGGCTGGAGTGAGAGGCCTGTACTTTTTATATTTTGGGAATATAGCCGACACTCAAGGGGGTGGGTGGCAGATAATGGAGGTGGCTGGAAAAACGAGATCTGGTAGCATTTTTCAAAATCATATGACTTCAGTGGTGCAAAAGTCTGATAGTGAAGCCTGGAAGATGAAAGCAAAGTTGTGGTGGTGCTTTTTGTAAGCTGAATGGATATGCACAAGTTAAAGAATATAAAGAGGTGGGTCATGGTTGTAGCACAGAGCTGGGCAGCGACTGTGCAGCTGTCACAGGGGTTGAGATGTGTTTTTCACCACCCAGAGCAGTGAAGACTCTTGACCGAGGTAAAGTGATAGTGGGGTCAGAGCGGCACACATGGAAGCACTGTGTTACACACACTGGCCTGCGCGGTGTTGGCTGAAGTATGGCTAAGAGGTGGGAGGGGAGTTCTTCCTTTGTAGCCTTGAAGAGCAGCAACAGGGTTTTGAAGTGGATACAGGCAGTAACTGAGAGCCCGAGGAGCAGACTGAGCAGAGGCGGACTGCAGCATGGAGGAATGAAAGTCAAAACTGGCTGCAGGGGCCGAAAAAAAAAAAAAAAAGAGAATTATAGTAGGGTAGGTAGAAGATGTAGGGTGCTAGTGAACAGACGACAGAGGTTTGTGTCCAGTCTGTCTCCAAAGAGAGAATGGAACAGATTTTTTACCCAAAAGCTGTTCAATAAATGATAGAAAGATTCACCTTTAACCACTAGGCAGCCATTTCTGACATTATGGGATGGGGAGCTTTAAGACTGATGCTGTATGAGCAGAGGGAATTTGCCAAGTCACTTGATAACTCACTCACTAACTCGCCATTCCCTGACTAATCATCAGCTGAAAGTGTAGTAACATGGTGCCACATTTTGGGCTAAAAAGACGTTTTCATTTTAAAAAAATGTTCTACACACGACAACAGCTAATGTTAGCGATGTAAGCTAAAAGGTGGCTAAAAGCTGTTTGCAAGGAAGCTAGGACATGGTTTTGTTTTGTCTTTGTATCATCTCTAAGAGCGTGCTCACACTGACCATCCAAACCGTACTGAACTCAAGCATGATTGCTGCCCCACAGCGCCACTCCTCAGCTGGCCAGTACGGCCCGCGGTCACACTACTCCAACATGAACCAGACTTCAGGCACACACACAGCCGCCTATGTCACCATGAAGCGTCTGTTTACATGCAGCATGGTCTCATCAGTCAGCAGAGTGAGACACAGAGAACAGGATTACAACTTCATTGACTTTTTGGCTCATGTTAAGTTGTTTTGGTCCCACACAGCCCTCTAACACCCTGTTACTGTTTAAAAACTGTCGAGAGGCAGCTGCCTATATATATATATATATATATATATATATATATATATATATATATATATATATATATATATATATATATATATATATATATATTAAATATGGATACATATAATACATTATTTAATATATAAAAATTATAGTAATATTGAATCATAATTATGTACATAAAGGAAGCTTATTAATAATATGTTATTGATGGATGGCGAAGGGGTGGGGCTTAACAAGTTTTTCCTTTTCGAAAAAATCTGTTTTTATGTTTCAATGTTTTGTTTACATTTTGTGTGGATACACATAGGAATTAAAAAAAAAATGTTCAAATCAAAATCAAATCAAAGAGAAGAAATGAACCGCGCCTGAACATGATGTACTTGTGGTCACACTGGCCAAACGAACTGCTAAGCACAGTACTGTTGACCAGTGTGACCTCGCTCTACTTCCACTACCAGAAGATAATATTAGGCTCCATTTAAACGACAATGGTATCAGGGTGAAACGCAAAAGTTTTGTTGTGGTTCAGCCTCTCATTTATACGGAAACGCTGTTTCAGCCGATCTAAACGCAACTTTTTTATAATTCCCTCCAGAGTGGAATTTTTCGTAAACTCTGTGGCCTCCATTGCCGTATAAACGACAAGCCGGCGTTTTCAGTGAACGTGGACGTGGATGTCACGCTCCGTTTTGCGCGTGCACATTCCACTTTCATTGTGGGAACTTTTGTGAATCAAATAACAACAACGGTTAAATGGCGTACTTAGCAGGTTGTTGCTTGTGCTGCTGAATCTGTTGACTGCCTTTCAACAAAACGTTCATCTGTTGCTCCACTTCTGCACTCAGATAAGACAGATTTAATATATACACCAGACAATCAGCCCGCCTCTTCTTCAGCGGCAGACTACCAACAGACTCTACAGTTATATCGCCACCTACTGGCCTTGTACGCATACTACAGCGTTTTCAGTCCTTTAGCGTTTTCTTATAAATGCAATTTTTATCCTCCAAGTTTTTTGCGTTTTCGGGTGAAACGCTGAGGAGCGTTGTCATATAAATGGGGCCTTAGCATGCAGCAGCTTCTTAGCTAATGTTAGCACTAGAAATGGCAACATGCTATGATTCACAATTGTCTAAAAGTAGCAAACGGTTGGTCAGATTTATTTTTCTTAATTTTCGATGTTCATTGTTTTGAAATAATATTAATTTGTTAGAGAGATGAAAACCAACCAAGCAGTTTTCCATTGCAAAGCATCTTTTTAACTGAACTGAATTCATGAGCAGATTGGCTCAAATTGCCTTTCCCTGCACTGAGTGATTCTGTAGGTTTGTGATCCTGAGATGGAGAAATCTACATTCACGCTCTTCTCTTTTATCCAAGCTATCAGATGTTTTATCACCATTTGTCCCTCATGTAATACTTTGAGATAAAGGACTGTGCTGCTATCAGCATCACAGCAGGGTGCCTCTCATGTCACCCTTTGTAAAGGCCTGACTCTCCTTTGTAGTGCCACTGTTCTAATAAAGCAGCAATGGGAGCGTCTTGCAGCTGCCTCAGGCCTGACCAGTTCAGTGAATGCAGATCTGTGAGGAGACTGAACTCCAGCAGAGAGATGGGTGAACTGGGAGCTTTGAGTGATGAAATTTCTTCCACTCTAGTTCCTTCAGCACACCAAGGCCACTACAGAGACCAAACCGCTCCCAACACGGACTGAGTTCAACCACAGGATCGGGCTGCAAGTGGCTTCTAAACGGACAAAAACGGAAACACATGTGGAGATATTTCAAACTCCTGCCTCCCTAATCTGTAGGGGGTTCTCCATGTAAGCCAACCTCCTCTTAAAGTGCAGAGTGTTGCCATAAAATGCAACAGTGCAGAGCGGCATGAAAGTGATCGCCACGCATGACATTTAACATGGAAATGTGGATCCATCTGGGGAGAGGATTTATTGCCTCCTCCCCCCTTTTTATTTTCTTGTTCCTTTACCATCCAAAGAGGGTACACATTGGAAATGAATGGAGAAATGGATCCAATCTGAATAATAATAATAATAATAATAATAATAATAATAATAATAATAATAATAATCATAATCATAATCATAATCATAATAATAATAATAATAATAATAATAATAATAATAATAATAATAATAATAATAATAATTATCACTGCCTCTTTTCGCTGCCCTGTAGCTCAGGTATGTTCATGTGGTATGTTCATGTGGTATGTTCATGCTGGTCCTCTTCAGGGTATGGATCCCCAGCCATGTGTGATCCAATTAGCATGATGAGCAGTGGGCATAGTGTGAGGCTAATGCCTGCTTGTCCAAAAGAGTAAATGGATTGTTAGTATGGATTTTCAGCTCTCCCCAGAGTCTTAACAGTTGGTGGGCTCTCTACAGGGGTTATTGGCCTCCTTAAACCAGTGTGTAACTAAAGATCTCAGGCCTACCCACCGTCCCTATGGTTACACACTCTTGATGCTGGTAATGAAAAGAGGCGCTCTTCAAGAAATCTGGGAGCGGCAGCATGCAATCTTGATGCAGTGACCACTATCTGCGAGCAGTTTGAATGCTAATTAATGACCGACTATGTGCTGGACATATTTTCTTTTAATTCTCAGAGATATTGGAGCTTGGCTACAAGAAATGAATGTTTTACTGCTGTCTTGGACCTCTGAATACTTTTCTCAAGTAGTCTTCTTTGAGAAAGATGTCAGAAAATATTGACAGAGTCAACTGTGACAGGTGGAGATTAGTAGGTTTGTCCAAAATGCAAAATATCTAACCAAATATGTAATGTAATGTAATCTTTGTTGAAACAGAACAGATTAGCATGTCCTCATTTTTAAAAGCAAGGTCTTTAAAAATAAATCTTATGCATAGGTGTATAAAATGCAGTTTCTTAGGTGTCCACTTGAGGCAGATTCCAAAAATGAAGGATTCCCAATTCAGCCCATGTTAAGATGCACATTTTTACAGCAGAAAAAATATCCTCAGCCTAGATCCAGAAATGATTTTTTTGTGTATGGCTCATTTCATTAATTTGTACACATTTTAGGGAAAACTTATTGTATCAAGGCATCTATGTTTTATAGGTACAACATATTTTATCAAAGCAAAAGAGTTGGTCAGATAATATGCACATAGAATAGAATAGAATAGAATAGAATAGAATAGAATAGAATAGAATAGAATAGAATAGAATAGAATAGAATGTACTTTATTAATCTCCGGAGGGAAATTCAGGGATGAATATAGATGAGTAAGGTCACAGAGACAAAGTCAAAATTTCTTTCTCAGTCCATGTGTACAAGTCAAGACATATTTCTGATAATTAAAATAAAAAAGATTAGCTATTCATTTACTAGTTTGATATTTTGGGGGAAATGTATTGAAGATTGACATCACACACCAGCTTAGCATAGTTGATTGATTTAGTTAATATAGCTTATTTAGCTCTATACAGTTTTATAGTTGTCTTATCAAAATGAGGTTGTGAAAGAGCCAAGCTATCTGTTTAGTAAGCTAAGCTAAATGCCTGCTAGCTATTGGGTCATATTCATAGTACAGTCCCAAGATTGATTTCAACCTTACCATCTAACTCAAAGAAAGAAAGTATTTCCTGTCATACTATTAATCTTTTCAGCTCACCTTGAGTGCGGCAGCAGGTATTAAAAACACTTTGAAACTGGAGTCGTGTTGCAGACTAATAAAACCTGACAAGTTGACAAAAGCATCTTTCACACTGCTTCTTACACTGGCAAGCTGTTAGGCTGAGGAATGAGGGTGGATTCAGCGCTGATTTATGTGGGTTTTTCTGTACAACATATCATGTCACCTCCTGTAGTTATTGTCTCAGATGTTACAGACAGCCTGCGGCTTGACACTGAAATAGTTATTTTGGTTAACGCTATTGGATCGCTGCAGTGTGTGATCCTCGTGTTTTTCCTCAAGAGGAGGAAAAAAGAAGGCTGATGTTGTGAAACCTCATGTCTTTGTTGTTTGGATGAGGATTTTGCCCTGATGGTAAAATATGACAATGAATACTCAGCGCTGCACCCCACCCAAACACCAGGAACTCTCCACATGATGTATGCTTGTTTACCACAGACTCCAGGACGTGTTGCTTTCTAGTTACAAGGTCGGCCGTCCTCTCTGAAATCCAAACAGCTCTTTCATGCTAAAGGCAGATCTAAACCCTCAGAGGATGTAGCATGCAGACACACTGTATGATGTGCAGCCAGAATCACCAGGCAGACGTTGTTCGAGGATGCAGTGAATTAGTGAACAGACAAAGAGGAGGAAGTGGTTGATACAGAAATCTCTCCACTGTTCTCTTAATGCTACAACACGAGACATGTATTCAGAGACCTTTCCTTGTCATTGTAACTTGCTAAATATTGCAAAGGTCTGTACTCATGGTGGGTTAAGATGAGATCAGACTTCTTATCTTGTCTTGATGTTGGGTCTCTGTTAATAAAATTTATTATCATTTCCAGGTCTAGACCTGTTAACCCTGTTAATGAGATAATGTTTGTTTTGAATTGGCGCTATATAAATAAAGATTGATTGATCTCACACTGAGTACAAATGGTGCACAGAAGCTAAACATCTTTGATGTTGAAACAGAAGGTGTATGAATTATGGATAATTTGAGCTATCTGTCATGCTTAGCAGGTCACACAAATGAACTTTTTGAGGTCACACGAATGAAATCTCAGGAGAATTTGCAGCTAAAAGTGTTTTAACTTTGAGTCCCTTTTACTGCCTCTCACAGCTGTATGTCTTGTGTTAGCTTAAGTAAACATGCTAACACATTAAACCAACATAAGTGATATACATAACTCATCATCAAGTAAGCTTTGTCATTGTTAGCATAAAGTCGATCAGCTCTAAGGGCTGCATTGGTTATAAAAAAAAACTCTAAAGGTGTTAGCTAGGATCAGGATGTTAGCTTAAACGATTGAGCTGGTGTTTAGCAGATGCCCAAATTAGTGATCATTTCCAAACTCCTGAAGAATTCATATCACGCCAGACACACTGGAAACTTCTCTCATTGGCCTTTTGCTGATTTAAAACCAGTCTCTGTCCCGTGTCCCTCTCTCTCTCTGTCTGTTGAACCCGTCTCTAAATGTCACATCATCATCCGGCCGCAGCAGGCAGCTGATTGAAAAAGCTGCTGTGACCCAGAGACCATCTCAGTTCTGTCACTGTTAATGCCCTTAACCTCAGGAGTTTGTGTGCTGAGACTGAGTTTCCAAAGCAGTGGGGAGTGTGTGCTGAAGCTGTTGACTGTGGCAGACGCTGGAGTTTGTCTCTGTCCCACCTCCAGACCAACACTGACTGCAGGCTCCGGATCGTCTTGGTCTTGGTCTGGGGTTAGGCTGTCTGACCTCTGGTGTCAGAGAGGGCGTGTGGTTGATGCTTTGGAGAGTTCATGGCTTGTGCAAAGAGGATACAGATGATAATAAAAGCCACACTTTGGAAGCTGTTTGAATGTCTGTGTTTGTGCTCAGCTGATCCACTGAAGTCACTGTTTTCATGAAAAGAGCAGTAAAAGGTTTTCAGTGAACCCGTGCTCAGCTGAAACCGAGCTGACTTCAGGGAGCCTTAAGAAAACTGGGGCTCTCTTCACTTGGCATACCAGCCATTGGCTGTGCAGACATTACACATATCATATATTATTACAGGTCCTGAAGTGTTTGGCTGGATGCAGCAGGTAATAAAGTTTGATGGTCAAGTTTGGGCCTGTTTTTCCTCCACTGGTTGTTTTTTTTTGTTTTTTTTTTTAATGCGTATGTTTTTATAAATCTCCCTGCTGAGCAGTCATCAGACGTTTTACTGGACAAACTGCTCACAAACTGAAGCATAAAGTTGGTTTAAAGGTACCATGTTCCTTATTTCTCTCATGTGTGACTTCACATCAGGAATTCTTTCTTTTTTTTACCTCTTTTTTTTCCTTTTCTTCTCCGTCTTCCTCTCTTCATCTTCATCTTCTTCTTCCTTCTCTTTTTATCTGTTGTCCTCTCCTTTTCCTCCTTCCTCCTCTTCTTCTTTCTCCTCACTCCTTCTCCTTCCTTGTCATCTTTTTTGTCTTCTCATCCTTTTTCATCTGATCTTTTTCTTCTCTTTCTGTTTCTTATTCTTTTCCATCCTCTTCTGTCTTTCTCTCTATTTCAACTTCATCTCTGTCTTCCTTTCTTCTCTCCCTCTACTTTTTCATTTTTTAGTCCTGGTCTTGGTATTTATTGTCTTCATCTACTTTGTCTTCCTTTTTTTTAGTCTGTTTACTTCATCTTTATTTTTTCTTCCTCATAATTTTCTTTCTCCTCTTTTCACTTGATTCCTTTATTTTAATTTTATTCATCTTTGTCTTCTTTGCTTCATCTTTTTCTCCAGCTTTTTTCTCGTTTTTTATGTCATCTCTGTCTCCATTTTCTCCCTCTATCTTTGTCTTAATCTTCCTTTTCTGTTCTTCTTCTTCTGATTTCTTTTCTGTCTCATCATCTTCTCGGTCTTCCTCCTCCTCCATCTTCTTCTTCTCTTGTTCTGTCTGAAGCAGTAACATTGCTCGGTGCAGCTCGCTGCTCTCTACATGCCTGTCTGTTTTCTATTCACAGTGCAGGACTCTCCTCTCTTCTCTCTGATATGGAAAGCGAGCTTCAGAGATGTGAAATGCTTGATCTTCTCTTTGATGTTACACTGATGGCTGAACTCTATAAATAGCGTGAGTTCATGCAGATTTTCTGCACAGAGGCTCTTTTCTTAACCTCTTTTCTGACCATACTGATATAATCTCATCATTTTGGAGATATTATGTCAAAACTCAAGGTCAGTGGCTTCTAATAAATGCTTGTGAAAGTATGGGTTACCTCTCCAGGAGCTCCTAGAATTCCCTCACTTGAGAAGGACTCTGATTTTTTTATTATTATTTTTTAGCTACATCCTCTTCTTTTAATATTATTCATGGCTCAGCAGGGAGCATGAGTTTGCTCCAGTTCAGCCTCTTTAAAGTGCAGCAGCGTGCCTCTCACCCTCTGCTAATTCACCTCAGGGCTGACTGCACTCCTCCATCTTTTATTCTGCCTGCTGCTCTCCTGAGTCTCTTTCAAACCGCAGACTTTGTGTTTGTCCTATAAAACATATACACTGCTCTGTTGACATTTGTTTCTTTCATGCTGTAGTTTCTCATGTGAAGACTGCAGCTGACATGAATATGTAATTTAAGACTGACTGACTGTATTTTCCAGCTCTGAAATTGTATTAAATATAAACTTTAGTGTCTTGTCTTCCATCCTTCACAGCCTCTTGTTCTCTTTATTTTATTCTCTCTCCAGATGAAGCTGTGGAACAAGTACAAGGTGACCAGCATCCCATCTCTGGTGTTTGTGGACGCAACTACAGGGAAGGTGGTGTGTCGAAACGGTTTACTGGTGGTCAGAGACGACCCCAAAGGTGAGATCTGACACACACACACACACACACACACACACACACACACACACACACACACACACACACAAAAAAAAAAAAACCATGACTGGTGAAGACAAAAACCCTGATTTATTTTCAGCCCCTGACTTTGAGCTCTGACCTGAACCCCCAGACTAAATGGCCCAGCCACAAACCAATCAACCATACAAACATCGCTGCGTAACATTTGAGGGTCAGAAGGCCGCAGCATTAGAGACTGTTACACTCTGTCATCCTGTGTTACCCTGAATTCTTTGTGGATAGCATTCATGGACTTTGAAAGGACAGTAACACGCTCACAGTCAAGGTCTGGGTTCACAGCAGGCTGTTGACTCTGTAGACCTGTCCCCCATTAAAAGCAGTTTTGTTCCTCTAAGAACATAGGGCTGTTATCCTTAGTGCAACGACTGTTGAAAGTTCGTCAAACTGGATCAGGTGCATATCATCTCTGTCTGTTAAAAAAACACACACATATTTCCAACATTCCTTTTTTCTAGGAGGTTAAAAAAGTTTTTCTCATATACTAATTTTCGAAATAAACACAAAATCCTGTATTTTGAAATCTACAGGAGCCAAAATAAAACCATTCAACCCTCATGTTGTGTTTCACTTCAAACACAACATAATCGGTCAAATCTGACCGATTCAAATGTTTCATCTTTTTAAAAATCACTTTATTCAATCAGACTTTCTGAAGCCACATGACTTTTGCCACAAAGAGGATTTTAACATACAAAATAAATTATTTTATTCAACTATTGTACGCTCTTGGTGTTCGGTCAAAATGACCAGTCATTAGCAAACCATCTGTGGATGAGCATCCTGCTCATAATAGTGACTAACCTATCATCCACCGTTACATTGGGACTTTGTTTATAGATGAGTGGAAGGCACTCCAGCTCATCCTAAACCTCCCTGATCGCTGATCGCTATAGTCTGTTTTGTCAACAGCAGTCTCAAAAAAAGTTGTTTTTTTTGTGTTATCAGGGAGAACACATGGGATAAACTGAGAGACACTGTAATGACTCATTGACAGACGTTACTGTGCAGAAAAGTTGATCCGCTCGTTCTTTTCTAAATTAATGAAACATACCCTCACCTCAGCACAGACATCCACTGACACAGTCAGTAAGGTCTATGATGAAGTCATGAAATCAATCATATCTTAACAAAAAAGAAATTTAACTTCAGTAGAAGAAAACATGGAGAGGATTTCTGTCAATTTGTGCTTGATAACTCTTCCTCACAGGTGAAGATGACATAATGGTTGTGCCACTCAGAACTGAAACTGAATTTTTTTATTTTTGAATTTAAGGAATATGGAGAGTTGAATTTTAAAGGAGGTTAATTACAATTTCAAAACAAATAAATTCACTTTTAAAACATTAAATTTGATTTCAGATCACGCTTTTTAATGCAATACTATAATTCTAATTCAGTGTCTAGTGGCACAAATCTCAGCCCATAACTATGTTTCATCTGCTTTTTAGGCCCATTTTATTCCAAATATTTTATAAGTTCTGTTTCTTAAAACTTAGTTTGAAACTGTCTCAGCTCAGATCAATGAGGAATACAAAAGCCAGAAATAACATAGAAGTTCAAACATGAAATGATCACACAAACTTAAGCTTCTGAAAACAAATCTAACACAAGAAGTTATAATAAATGTATGAGTCCTAATGAAGCAGGAGCACAAAACTGTTTAACAGTTAACGTGACGGTTAATGTTTCAGATGGACTTACATGTATGAGCAGCAGTGATGGACATGCATGTTTTAATATTGCTGTGGAGTGAGGGTTATTACAAACCCTGAATCTCCTGCTTTATGTCCCTTTCCGTTGGTAAACCATTTATAGCAGACTGAACCCACACAGCACATTACCCACACAGCTTTTTCCTTGGATTTTAGCCTGAAATCATGATCATCTACAGGCCAGTGGTCTGACACTGACGTACAGCATCAGCCTGTCTCAGCTGGAGGACATGACAGCGCCTCTTCTACCTTTCTTCCTCTGTGATAATGGACTAATAGATACTTTGTTGGAAGAAAGGAAGCAGAGTTTTCCTCAAACACTGATCCAACACAGAGCAAACCCGACATAAATTCCCTCCTGCTGGGGGGAGACAGTAGGAAGAGGGAGGAGTTATATTTAGGTAACATAATAGCATGTCTTTCCATTGGTCAGTAAGGTCCCCAAAGCTGACGGTGGCTGTGGGGGGACAGTGGACGGTTTGTGTGCTGTAGGAAGTCAAAGTTGTCAAAAGTGGAGATACATGTTTTTTATTGGACAGTGATGACATCTGTAAAAAAGGAGAATAAAACTGAAGTCCTTCTTTTTTTCTTGTACAGTTTGTCTGTTATTGTGTAATGAAGGTCTTTGGTGAATAACAGCATTTTTTCATTTTGACATATTTTGTGAGTGGATGAGTTAAATAAGTATGGATAATGCACCTCTGTCTTTTCCCATTGTTAAAAGATGAAGCTAGAGTTACACCACCATGGCACTGATATACCAATTTAAGATGGAGGGGCCACTGAATTTAAGCCACGCCCATTCTGCTGCCCTAAACCAGTGTTAATAAGCCGTCTATTTTAAGTTAAGTCTAGTTTAAATGACATTTGGCCCTCTTTTTTTACACTGACAAAGACTCAATAATCTAAGGGTCTCCTTGAACCAATCAGACTGTCTCACCTGATGTGTAAATATCCCATCCAGTGTCATCCATCTTAGCTGTCAAAAAGTCAGTCATAAAAAAAATTCAAATTAACACGAACCTCCCACCTCTTCCATGGGTATTTCATTAAATCACAGCGCATTTCATTCATAGTTGATCATGACGATCAAGAACAGATCAAAACTAAAATATCTGACTAAATTTGTTCTTTAAAGGAGAATAAACCAAGGTTGAGTACGGAGCTTTTAAAGCTGACAGTGACAAAATAAGCAAATATCAAAGTGATGTCTGATGTTGCTGGTTGTGGAGAAACCACGTAGTTTCCAGTCTTTCTGCAGAGCCTCTAGCTGATTCTCCATGAACAGCAACTTTCAGCACTTCCTCATAGGCTTTATTTTTCTCTACCAGATGTTGCCCCTTGTCCACCACTAACCTTTAAGTCTCATCTTGTTAGCACAAATGTAAAACTGCGATAGAGTTTTATCATGAACAGTGTTTTCTGCCTGTTTCTGTCTTAACTTGGGCATAAGAAAAGTTCCTGTACATTAGCTTTCTAGTTTGAACCATGTCTTATCTGTTACAATGGACGATGTGTGCTTTAAGACCTATTCTGCATCCAGCCACCAGGGGGAGCTTTGTTTTGGCTTCACTTTAAGGGAGTGTCTGTGCCATCCTTTACTTACAGTTAAAGCCCCTGTGAGGACTTTCTAAGTGATCTTGAAAAGGTATCTAGATATCTGCCTGATCCTAATCCACAACTTCAAATGAGATTATCAGCACCAATAAAGGTTATTTCTAAATGTTGTTTCTTAGCTTCATGATCGGGTCAGACAGGACTGGATTGATTTACAGCACGTTGAAGTCTCTGTGACAACACCACGCTGGCTGATGAAGTTTAGTAGAGAGAAGAGAGATCTGTGTTTTTCTCTGCTGAAAATGATTTCTGTGATTAATTTAGTAGAGATGATGGAGACTGGAGCTGAACTGACAGAAAAAGAACAGAAGAAGAAAGCTGAACAGGAGAGTGATAGATCCAGCCTAATGGCTAAAACACAAGCTTAAGACTAAACCATGAGCTAAAGGCTAAAACACCTCGTTAACCAAACCACAAGCTAAACCACAAGCTTAAGTTTAAAACACGAGCTAAAGGCTAAAACACAGGTTGATCTGTTTGTGATAATGTTGATTCCAATCCACATGCAGCAGTTATTCTGCAGTGATCTGATCACCTGGAGAGTCTGTCAATAAAGTGAGGTTATACGTTAGCTCTGATTGGTGGATTAGCAGGACAAAAGGATTCACCAACATTAATGTTAGCCTACGTATATATCTTAAATCAACGGGCTGCTAAAATAGATATCTACTAAACTACAGAACAAACTGACAAAGTTTACTTGTTGTCTTTTTTCAAAAAGCAGCTCTGTGTAACTGTTGATAAATAATTTACCTCATCAGGTTGTATCTGATAAAAAGTTGTCTTGAACAAAGAAAAGTAGTGTTAAAAAGAAGATCTGATCTCCATTCATTTCTAAAACAAACACAAGCCTTGTTAAGAGTCATTTCATCACCACAGTGTGCGCACGATTCCAGTCAAAAGATGTCGCTGTGATCCACTTCAGATAGTCCTCACAGAGCTTTTAATGTACACGTGCTTTTTGAATGTCGTCTTTTGGTCAAGAATTTTGTCACTGAACCTTTTTTTTTTTGCTGCTTTTCTGCAGATGATAGTAAAGACACTTGATGTTCCCATTCAAACCAGAGATAATAAACTTTCACATGTTTTCCATTTGAAAATAACTTGTTGACAGCTTTAGTTTATACATAGCAAAACTTGGGGACACAATTTAACTGAGTGAGACGAAGTGTTAGCAGCACACACAGATGTTTCTCTGTAAAGATGTTTACAACATGCTCATCGTTTCATGTAGACATATCACATTGTTCAAAACATTTAGCATCCATTTTTCCCATGTTGCTTGTGTTGACACTTTTATAATTACAGCTCTGTATGAATATTATTATAGTTTGTCCATGTCTCACTCACTCATCTACAAACCCTGTAATTTCTGCACTTTGAAGTGGAAACAGAGAATTAACTAGAGCTGGCTTGCATTCCTTTCCTGCTCTGAGGACGTCCTCTGGAGCAGAAAAACTCTCAATATTTAGAGTGTTGCCTCCGTTCAGCCTCCATTCAGCCAGGCTGGAAAAAAAGACATCAGTCATATGAGAAGGGAGAAAAGCAGGACAGTGGCAACAAAGCAACAAAGCAGAATGGATTTGACATGTTTACAGGCAGAACTTGTTGCCTGTTAAATGAGGCTGGTCCAAAGCTGTAGTTTTACCCATGAGTCATTAACCGTTCATCCAAACTTCATGTGGTCAGGGAGCAAATTAAACTCTGACACAAAGCAAATATGAACACTGACGTTTGATAATGCTCCTGTTTTCAAACAATTCCTCACCACTACAAGAAAAACAGGCCTTTGCTTCACTTTGCTTCAGTGCACATTTAGATTTGTTTTTTTGATTCGAGACTGTGCGCAGCTCCTGATGTGACGAATCAGTTCAAGCTCTGGTTCGAAGGAGACAGGCATTAAAAGTTGGCAGGGAGGGGCCAGGGTATGATTAAGGATCCCTCTGCCTTTCTCTCTCTGTTAGAGGCCCCTCTTGAATGGCAGCACCGGCAGAAGAAAGTGTGCACTTTTACAATCAGGATATGACTAAAGAGGCCACAGCAGCACGGTGCAAATGTGTCGTTCCTGCCTAATGACGCCCGACACAACTGTGCTCTCATAAAGAGGCTGTTAGGAACGAGCCGTACAAGGTTGTATTTATTATTACCTCCTCTTTTAATTTCAGACGTGGTTCATTCGTCTCTAGAGTCTGATGTTAACAAAGAAAAGGACATGAAAAGTGTGAATGAGAGCAGGCAGGGAGGATTTCTGGTTACCTTCACCTGCTTTAGAGGCTTTGCTTTCAGTCCTCATTAAAACCATATTCTGGTGCTGGTTTGGATTTTCATCAGACACAACTCACATCAAATTTGGCTGAATGGACACATTTTTGAACCCCTTTTTTTCCAGTTTGAGCTGTGTTTATGGACTGTAAAAAAAAAAAATGGACGCACTGATATCGCCCGCTGATATCACACCAGAGGGTTTGAAGCCAATGACAGCAGTCACCATATTAGAAATGATTACTATTTAATTTTGTTCTACCTGAAAACAGTCAGAGAAAAGCAGACAGCCACACTGTGCTCACACGCAGCTCTTCATGACTGTTTCTCAAATGATTTTAGGGGTGCTGAGCACCCAGAGAGCTGTCGCCCGGCCAGACAAGAATAATTTCACTGTTTTGTACTTTCATTTTCTATACCACGTCTCCTGTTCAGGGTCGCGGATGTCTGGAGCCTATCCCAGCTGTCTTAGGGTGAGAGGCAGGGTACATCCTGGACTGGTCACCAGTCAATTACAGAGACAGACAACCTTTCCTGTTTTGTACTTTTCAATACAATCTTATTCCTACATTAGTGAAAGAAAAGCTGAACACTTTCTGAGAAAGTCTTTGACAAAACATCAAATCTGATAAAGGTTATTCAAATGTTGAGCCACAGCAAAAGAGGAATGGATTGGAGTCATAAAAGAAACATATCATAAACCCAACTTATTGGGGAAGACGACTGATTTAAATATAACAGCTCCTCAACTTACACATTAAACAGTATGTTTCTGGAGTAATCCAGCCCCCTATTGTGAGCACATCTTGTCTGCTTTTTGTAAACAGTACAAATACATGAATAAAAAAACACTTTAAAAAAGGGCTAAAAATCTACCAATTTATTATTATTATTATTATTATTATTATTATTATTATTATTATTAATAATAATAATAATAATAATAATAATAATAATAATAATAATAATAATAATAATAATAATAATAATAATAATAATAAAGCCATGTTAGAAACGTCTAGAAAAAAACGTCAGCTAACTCCTACCCACCAACATAAGCAGTGACCTATGATTAAATGCAGCAAAAATGAGGACTGGTAATGATAATAATGTGTTACTGAGTGGTTGAAGTTAAGACATGTCCTGGTTTAAGCCAGGTACTTACACCTCTTCAGCATACCACCCACACTGGAAGGCAGCGCATTGCTCTGTGCAGATGTGCCCAAGAGTTGGGGTGGATCAAACCGTTTTAAGGCAAGAGGGGTGCTGCTGTTTTTTTGTTGTTACGATATTAAGTTTCAACCAGGTATACTGTCTGGTTTTTCACTTTTTGTTAAAAAAGGACTTACAGTAAAAGAAATAAAAAAATAATAATTATAATCTCTCAAATTTTTGGGGTGCTGAGATTCAGTTTAGTGTTGCTTTAGCACTCCAAACTGGCTTCTGTAATCTGAGGAACTACATGCTTTTGCACTTTTCCATTGGCTCAACTGCATCTGAAACACAGATGCATCTTATAGTCTGTGCAAAAATGTTGTCAGGAAAAAAATACACATATATTCATATTCTATGACTCTGTTTATCAATTGTTGGGTAATTTTCAGCATTACGCCAAAATATTTCTTTCTTTTAGTTGGACATTTAAGACATTAGATTTTTGATTGACATTTTTCTGGCATTTTGTAACAACAAAGTTAATATTTTTAACGACTATTCACCTATGAGAATATGTGTTTAACTCCTCTAGAACTCATCTTTTAATGGCTCCAATGCAGCCATGCAGGTGTGTTTGATGAGATTAAAATCTATTTATTATTATTTATTATATTTATTTGTAGACAGGAGAGTGACAGGAGAGTCAGTGAAGTGGGAAACAGGGAGAGAGTGGGGCATGACATTCCGCAGATTGTCACTGCTTTAATGTCACCTGGGCTGTTTACTTCACATACTTTGGTTTCTGTTTCTGGGGCATCATTTAACCACAAGGCCAAACTGGTGCCTGAGATTAAAATACCAGTGAAGAGTCTTTTGTTGATCAAGCTGAATTCTTCAGTTTTTACAGCTCATGGTCATGACTGATTTTTAATCAGAACTCCTTTCAGCATCAGGCTTTTTATCAGTGGGTCAGATCCTTAATGCCAAATATTCTCTTAGATAATCTGATAATAAATAATATTATTAATAATCTACATTTGAATAATAAATAATCTTAAATTATCTGATATCTGAAGTCTGAAGAGAATGAAGCTTAAGGTCAGAGTTGCTTGAATTTAAATCTAGTGCAAGTGTGAGGTTGGTATTTCCTTTGCTTGAGTAAAGCCTCAACCACTGTGGCCAACAAGAGCAGATGACCTGTAAGAGCCTTAGCTATCTTCATCAGGAGAAAATCAGGCTGCAAGTGCAGAAGTATCATTAAATAACACACTCAAAAGCAGCCGCAAAGACACTGCAAAAGAGAAAACGTGCTTCAAAAGGTGAAATGACTGCACTGACCCCAACCTGGCTCCAAATATACACATAATGCAGTAAACAAAATAAAAGACAGACTGAAAGAAGCACTTCAGTTTGAGGCTTGAAAACAGCAGTGTTCACACACTTAACTGAGTTGGTTAACATGCTAACATTTTTACCTGCTAACACCAGTATGTTAGCCTTGTCGTTGTCAGTGTTCCAGCCTTCTGTCAGAGTCTTGTTTTCTAACATTTCTTGTCCTGATTTTCTTCCTCCATCCCTCTCCATCCCCTGCTCCACTTTTCTTCCTTCTCTCAGGCCTGGAGTTCCCCTGGGGGCCAAAGCCATTTGCTGAGGTGGTGGCAGGGCCTCTGCTCAGGAACAACAGGCAGACGACAGACAGCGGCTCTCTGGAGGGGCACTATGTGGGAGTGTACTTCTCTGCACACTGGGTGAGTACACAGAGAGCTGAGAAAAAGGGGAACAAAGAGGATGTGGATTTTTGTTTGGCTCTCCTGGCCTCCTGAGTCTGTCAAAACACTGAAACATGGCTGAGAAGAAAGGGCATCTGCAGCAGAGCGAAGCAGGAAGAGACGGAGCGCTTCGTGGAGACAGATAAGAGAAAGAAGCAGGAGGGTGGAGGCCACTCCATTGTGTTAGTGTGTTTACACTACCAGCGGTTAACTCTCCCTGTCACTCTTTGCACCACCACCTCTGGACCTCAGTCAAAGCCAGTGTCTGTCACCACGCCCCTCTGACATCATCACTATTGTCTCTGTCTCAGCTGGACTTGCTGATGTCCAAGCAGGTCATGACTCGGTGATGCATGAGAGGTGGTGTTTTGTTTTGTTTTTTGTATCCGCTGTGGACTTTTTTTCTGATGAGATGCAGGCAGGCTTGACCCAAGTCAGTCAGCTCTGCTGCTGCCAGAGCTGCAGCCTCAGAGACCAGCACTGCAGAACGGTGACGCCTTGGGGCTGGCCTGCACCCCAGACCAAGGATAAATGAAGAAGGACAAGTCACAGAAGCCATTAAAGGAACGTTTTTTTGTGGTATTTTTACACCAGATTCCCTCTGCTAACTGATGTAGCTCTGCCATCTATTAGAGGAGCTGCCAGCACCTGGCCTTGGCAGTCATTTTCACACAAGTTCATTTTTTCCCCCTTTAATGTTCAGAGGACGTGAAAGGGCCTGTGGCAGAGACTCATGACCTATATTTCATTCTCCATTTGCGTTTTGCCTGCAGTGTGAGGGAGTGTTTTTTTTAGGAATGATGAAATTTCAACCAAAAGCTGAAAAGGTTGTTAATAAGTGATTGTTTTGATCAGGGAGCGTGACCTAACTCAGGAATCACCATAACCCAGTAGGGGAGTAACTCTAACTGTTTTACTGCTACCAACTCTCAGAGCCTTCTTCATCTGGAATCCTAAATATCACACACTGATGATTCCTAGTGCCTCCAGTTTGAAGCTTGAAGACGAGAGGTGCCAGTTTGGCCTCTGGGGGCCCCAAAATCAACGGATCATCTCAGGAGCTATTAATATATGCCTTTTATGAAAAAAGCAAATGCTGGGAGTAACCTGAAAATAGGAGAGATTTTGTAATGTCTTGCCAATGATTTGCCTTTAAAACTTGTCAAAAAATGTCTGAATTTGCCCATTTCATGACTTTTCATAATGATTTATTATTTGTTGCATGTAAAATAATGGCACTGAGATATATAGGGTGTAAGATTTTTGATATGGCCAAGTTTGGAAAATTGTGTCTTTAAATTGTGATGCAGCATTTAAAAAAGTGACATATTATTTGATATAATTAAAATTTGAAGTGTTCACTTTAAAATACTCCCTTTCAACTAAACTCCATACTTATAAGTACATACTTATGAGGACACACTCCGAAGTTTACACATATAAATACATACCTCAAAGTACATACTTTTAAGTATATCCTTAAAATACATTTTTAAGTACACACTTTAGGTACACCCTTTAAATACACACTTTTAAGAAGTACGTACTTAGAAGTGTGCACTTAAATAGACACTTTAAAGTGTACCCTTTTCATTGTGGACTTTTCAGTACACTCTTAAGGACCCACTTTTAAGATCACACTCCAAAGTGTACACTTTTAAGAACGCATTTAAAAGTACATACTTAGAAAAACTTACTTCAGAACTACACTATTAGGTTCACAGAGTATGCACTTTAAGTACACACTTTAAAGTAAATACTTAAAAGTGTACACTTTTGTGTACATTCTTTTAAGTAAATAATTGTAAACATATACTTTAAAGTGTACACTTCTAAATACACACTTATAATGATATACTTTAAAATGTACCCAACATAATCATACTACTTTTTTAGACATCTCATCAACACTTGGAAAAATCATCCAGGAAGTAGTCAAAACATGGCTCTCTATACTAATAGCATCTTTTCAGCCTGTCTCACATGAATATTCAGACATTATTATATTCCCTACATATTGAGCTGCTGGTAGAGCTGACAGACGGAGTATTGAGGGAGAGAAGCTGGAAGTCAAGACATGTTTGTTTGGCTTAACGCTGCCATGGTACTCTGATGTCATCTTAATGCCAGCCATACCATGCTCCCCCCTCCCCCCTCCTCCATCTTCACACTGCCTGGAGAGTGTTTGCTCTCCAAACACACACACACACCCATTCACACACACACACACACACATAAACAAACGCTCTGAATCCACAGGATTACAGAAAGATTATTTTAGTCAGTATGGGCTGTATTTCAAAGAGTCTGGGTATCAAACAAAGAGAATAAGTGATGTGTGAGGGGGTTAAATATACTCTCATTTACTTCTCCGTCTCTCAGTGCCCACCATGCCGCAGTTTGACCCGGGTTTTGGTGGAATCGTATCGCACTGTTAAAGAGTCTGGTCAGAAGTTTGAGATCGTGTTTGTCAGTGCAGACAGGTAAGATTCTCTAGATTTATTCATAAACAACCATTTGTCTCTTTCTGTAATGCAAGTCATCCCTACTCAGCTCTTAACCAAGACTGAGAGATCACTTTCTGTTGTTTCC
This sequence comes from Labroides dimidiatus, assembly GCA_030710495.1. NCBI lineage: Eukaryota > Metazoa > Chordata > Actinopteri > Labriformes > Labridae > Labroides > Labroides dimidiatus. The sequence continues at coordinate 1,238,637 of CM061154.1, read as the reverse complement.
TTCACTCCCCTTCAGGTCAGAGGAGTCCTTTCAGCAGTACTTCAGCGAGATGCCATGGTTGGCTGTGCCGTATTCAGACGAAGCTCGACGATCGCGGCTCAACAGACTCTACGGAATACAAGGTTTTCTACCCCAACATCATCATTTTATGTCACAAGGAAATATTTACTGCCAGGCCTCACACTGACTTTCCTGGCTCGGTAGCTAATGCCTCTGAAACACAGATTGCTCTGCAGCCTGAGGAATGTGGGCCACTTATCAGCTTTACAGTCTTGCTCATCTGGGATTTTCTGCACCTCTCCCTGTGTGCCTCGCTCATTTCTCCTCATTTCTCCTCATTCCTCCCTCTGTGCTTGTGCAGAGGACTGTGGATGAAGCCAGCAAGAGCTCGGCCTCTTTTGCAAAGAATGTGAAGAATGTACTGAGGACGAGTCAACACCGCCTCGCACTCATGCACCCATGCAGCTCATGTTAGCCCCCATCACATGCACACTCAGACATCCTATCAAATTCTCTGATGGATTGATCTGAGTCTGATAAGGCTGCGAATGAAACAAAAAAAATCAAGGAAACTGCAATGAGAATGTAAACAGTCAAAAAAACTCAAACAGGATGGAAAGTAAATCTCTTCTCTCTGTCTCTCTTCTGCAGGCATCCCAACGTTGATCCTCCTGGACACAGAAGGTCACATGATCACAAGACAGGGCCGTGTAGAGGTGCTGAATGACCCAGAGTGCCGCCTCTTCCCCTGGCACCCTCGGCCTGTGCTCGAGCTCAGTGAATCCAACGCGGTGCAGCTCCACGAGGGGCCCTGCCTGGTCCTGTTCGTGGGTGAGTAGCTCCACTAGCTGTGTGTGAATGAGGTGGCATTTATTTCCAGCATATTGAATGTCAGACTCTGAAACATTCACACAGAACTTTATTTATCAATCCATTTAAGTGCTGATTTGGAAGATGGAAACATACAGAAATGTGGAAAAATAACTGGGACATGTATGCTGAGGGGGTCTGGAGTTAAATTGGACAGGTTTTCACGCTGTGGGCTCTCTTTTTGTCCGTTTTCAAACCACAAACTGGATTCAACAGAGACAGAGACCACCTGTATGATTCCTTTTCTGTCTGGTTGTCTCTCTTTCTCTGCATCATCTTCCTTTCATCCCGGCATTTCTCCTTTCCCATGTGGATTTATTTACATACTTTTAACATCCTTCTGTGTCTCTCTCTTTCCCGCTTCATTCAGACGCAGAGGAGGAAGGTGAATTGGAGCCAGCCAAAGAGCTGATCCAGCCAATCGCAGAGAAACTTATGGCCAAGTACAAAGCCAAGGAGGAGGAGACGCCGCTGCTGTTCTTTGTGGCTGGAGAGGTGAGATAAGGCACTCGATGCCACTCAAGACAGAGTGAAATGTCATTTCAAAGGAAGGAGCAGAGCTAAAGTTGGGTTTCTTTTGGTGTGACAGACATGTAGCTGTGAGTGTTTCATGAGCCGTCAGTACTCCTGCAGCAGACATATGCTGGATCCTTCAGATGAACTCTTGTGTTTTAATTCTTTTTATTGTTATTTATATTTTATATAAACATTGAAAATATTGAGGATTCAAAATAGAAATATGTTTGTGCCTCTGAGTGCATAGTTCATTCAGAAGGTGTTTAGTGTAGTGTATAGCTCTGTGTTTGGTCTCTACCAGCTCCTTCAGTAACTGTCTGGCTCTCTTGGTGCTGAATGTCCACTCCTGTCCTTTGCCAGCCAAACTTTCCCTTAGTTCAGATAATCCGCCCTCCTTCTGAGTGATTCCCTCCCACCTCCTCCCGAGCGGGACAGGCTGTGGAGTTTTCCTTACTCTTCTTATCTCACGTTGTTCTGTCTCGACCTTTGCAGTGCCGGAGGAGTTAACAGCAGCAGCAGATGTAATTACCAGATTAGCCACCTCTCCCCAGCCTCCCCCTGATCCCCCCCCCCTCCCACCTCTCTGTGCCCAGCAGTATGGGAGGACTGCACTGGTTTCTGGTGTCACACACTCCAGGGCAGGCTCAGATGTCTGCTGTTGGACTCACACATGTGCTGGGTGTGTGTGTGATGTCAAGCTGATAATTTCACTGTCATGTGCACCCTGAACTGTGGTGTTTTAGACAGAGCAGAGCTGACATGATGGTGTTGTTTGTTTATTGTCTGAGTGCCAATATTTATTTGACCTAACACAGAGAAACATGGTGGATCAACATGGTGGATGGTAGCACATGCAGCACTTGAAGTGACTCAAAGGCTTCCTGTGGTCCAGAAAGAGGCAGATTGTTTACATTAATTCAGTTCAGAGTTCATTTCCTGGCTCCAGCTCATCTGGATATGAAATCACTGGGTTTCATTTACAGATCAAATTCACCGTAAGATATCTCTTCCTGTTTCAGGAGTTCAGGAAGCAAAGCTGCTGGGCTCTGGGCTCAGACTCCTACACCTCATCCTGGGTTAGCCCTGGTAGTAACAGGCTCCCTGCCAGGCCAGCTGCTGGGTTTTCTGTGTCCATGAGACAGCGATATGTTGGCTCGCTCTCAGGGGGAGGCTGAGCAGAGAAACAACCAGATCTCTTACCCCCCTTGCCTTAACTCTGTACCACAGAGTGGTAAACTGGTTTGTGAAAGCAGTAAGAGGAGTTTTGTGCTTTCATTTCTGCTCCAAACCAGCTGATTCATCCAAAATGAGCTCTGGGGAATCAACTTATCACTAAAGAATTGAACTCATTTTGAGGCAGACAGTGAATGTGTGGCCTCTTTGTTCTCATGATCAATTATAAAGATCTGTAAATATTATCTTTCCAGCCATGCAAATAAAGTGGCTTGAGGTTTATCCTTTGAATTCTCCTGTAGCGCCACCATAAGGCTGTTCCATGCATTGGATTTGCATTTGTTTGGAGATGTTCCTGGTGCTCTGTGGATGAATCTTGATGACAATATTGACTCCAGGAATTAAAGTCAATATTTGATCAGCAATGATGCTAAAATAGGGCGGTTTAATTGTTTGATTGTATTTTCTCGGTCTTAATTTAAATACTTTTGATTGTTTCGAGGGATGTTTTTGTCTGAGATCAAAAAGGAAAACAGTATGTAATGATGCTTCTTTATGCTCCATTACCCTTTTTTAACTCAAGACTCCAAAACGAGTCATGTTATATGACTCTCTGGGAACTTATCTATGGATTTAATAAAAAGGAAAAAAAAACAAGTTACAGATTAAAGAGTGAAGAAAGTAAACCTTAGCTCACCTTTAATTTAGTAACGGCACCTTTTTCTAACTCTGCTTCCTTGTAAAACTCTTTGGGTCCTTCCAGATAAATAAGTACTATAAGATTTAATTTTTTGACACATTCATGTTCTTATCAGGATGAACTAAACTGCAGTGTGGTCCTAAATAAGGTTATAAGGTAAATTTTTACTCTTCTGTGGAAGAAAAAGAAAATTGGATGTGTTTTATGCTAGCTAGCAAATGTTAGCATGCTTGTATTTAAACTAAGGCATGAACAAGGTGAGAATTATATGACAAACAACATTAACAGTGTCATTGTTGGTATGTTAGCATGCTGGTGCTTGTTTCTAAATGAGATGGACGCTAAAGGGTGCGTAGCATTGAGCATGACACAGCATACTTGCTAGTAGCTCAAAGCTAAGCTTTAGCCATACAGAGTTGTTAGCATAACTAAACATTAACAGTGACATTATTGTTATGTTAGCATGCATGTGTTAGTTTTAAATTAAGATGAGTATGAGCAGCATACTTTGTAGTAGCTAAATTTAGCCAGACAGAGCTGTTAGCATGATGTGGCCTTTTGAACTGTTGGATTATAAAGCTGGTGTTTATACTGGAGAGAGTACAGCTGTTTAGCTTTAAGACTGAATCATGTCACGGTTGTTTCAGGCTGTTTATCTCACTTTAGCAAAACCATCAGGCAGAGATGTTTTCATTTTCAGGGAAATAAACAGATGAGCATATCTCGAGGAGAGTGTCCAATATTTCTCAATCATGACTTTACACCATTGCTCAGAGCTGGCCACTGAGACGGACAAGCCTCCCCCCCGACTCAGGGGGCAGCAGGGATGGAGGGAGGGGGGTTGTTATCATCCTCAGTTCAGGCCTTATCAGATGGTCATTGTCTGTGAAATACCACAGTGCATCAGCAGTCAGAATAAGCCTGACACGGCCCAGCAGGTTCCACGCCACACACACATACACACACACACACACACACACACACACACACACACACACACACACACACACACACACACACACATACACACACACACACACACACACACACACACACACGCACACACACACACACACAAAAACACACGCACACAGTCTTATCACAGTTCAGTGTGAGCTACAGCGCTGAGGCCCTTTGTCTTTTTTTTCTGTAGAGGGCGGGCGGTGGGGCCTCAGGGATGGCTGCACCTCGAGAAGCAGTTTACACAAGCAGAGAAAGCAAACAAAAGAAAGATGCATGACTTCCTATGAAGCAGAGATTACATCTCTTCTTATCAGAGAGACTGGAAAGGACAGGGCGACAGATTGTGGAATTTATCCCTTTTCCTTGATACTCCGTGTCTAGATGATCCATAATCTGCACTTAGCTGGGCTGCAAGCGAACAGGACAAAGCTTTTATTTATAGTATCAAGAAAAAAGCCATATTTCACCCATAGCAACATTGTGCTTAGTGACAGTTGACATCTGTGAGCATTAAGTGGTCATTGTTTGGTGATTTGCAGTCTAATAAAGGGAGGAAGAGTGCTGCTTGCAAAGAATTACCTCACTGTAGCTCATCTCTCCCATCTGTTCATAGTTTTGTTAGCAAAGCAGACTTCATCTTGGCATACTTATCCTTTTTAGGTAGCAACGCAGCCAAGCTATTCAGAGAGAAGTCTGAGAGCTGATTGTGTGGTTTGATCCATTTAGCATGAATAGCTGCAGGATTTTCTGATAACAGGAGAGACCTAGCAAAGAGGCCAGAGCGTCACGTGAGGCAGGAAATCCATCCAGTGACTCTATCTTTGACTTTGTTTGGACCAAACTCACACTGGCTCATGAATCAGCAACAGTCTTAACATCAGAAGCCCTGCCTTCATAAGAGGTCCTGGCCTTTGTTGCACTGCCCCCCTCTGGTCGTTTTCTGTCACTGCTACAGTTCTTTAATCTTTAACATATGAAACTGAGCTTTAATCCCTGACAATCTCCCTGCAGCCTGCAGGAACATTTATGGAGGGAAACTCAGATCATGAGGAAAAGAAACCTCTCAAATGAGGCTTTCAATCAGTGAACTTTGACCTTTTGAAGGAGTGAAAATGTTAAATGTCAGAGTTACGCCAGTGTTTCTTCAGTCAGTCTGAATAATTAATGACCTTCTGGAGTTTGTTTAAAGCTGCTGCCTGCATGCCTGCCTGCCTGTGATTCATCTCTGTTACCTGCAGCTACAGAGGTTGTAATCCTGACATGTTAAAGGTTGGTAGGCGCCGTCACGCCTCAGGCAGATCGTGGGCGAGGCCCTTTCAAAATAAAGCCAAGAAATCAAACAGGAATCAATCCGTCTGTAACATACTTTTGCTCGTCCTTCATGTGCTGTTCAGTTGCTCTGTGATGACACTTCCAGTGTGTGAGAGCTCATGAAAAGAAGCACAAATGTTGTTGGACCCCCACCTGGTTCCTTCCTGCCTCTGCACACAGCAGGATGTGTGACTAAGCAGCAGCTCTCTGCTCTCTCTGGGCAGGCTGCCTGCAGGAAGATGAGAAAGAGTTGCATATTCTCTTTCAAGAAGTTTGCATGAATAAAGATCGTACCAGTCACTTCTGAGTTTTACAGGGTAATCTCCGTGTGGAGGTACCAGGTGCTGTCCTAGTTTTCTCACTTGAAGCAGGTCTGAACTGATAAGAAGCAGAGAAATGTGGGGTTTCTTCTCTCATGGAACGTTTCCAGCCTTTGGTTTGCATGCAGTTTAAATCTCAGACCTCTGGTGAGATGAAGAAGACAGCTCGTGCCACGAGCAGAAATCTGTCACTCAGAATCCTCTTTTTTTTAGGCACACGAGTTGAAGTGAGTCATCAAAGGTTTTCTAGTTTCTTGGCTCTGGAAATTAAGATGCAAATGATTTTATTGAGCTGCATTCCCTTCAGACAAAGCGATGTCTGGCAAATCCCCAGCTGCCTGTGGCAAAAATTATAACAGTTAGAAAATAAGAGCAAATTAAAAAAAATATACGACAAACATTTGAAGACATTAAGACCTCAAATTTTCCACTTAAAAAAGAAAAACACATTGTGGGTCTGTATGATGTGTGATGTATGAAAATTAAGTGAAGCAGAAACAAATGGTTTGATAACACTGATGTGTTTTCTGATGAAGGGCTTTTACCAAACTTTTAAACATATAAAGTTATTCATTAAAGCTGGTGTTTGGAAAACCTCAGCACATTTAAATTCCTGCAAACTTGCAGCACTGATCTGTCGATTTTTGGTCAGCTGACATCATTTTGTGCCACAGCAATTGAGTGCCCACTGTGCAGGATTCAACACCTTTAACAGACAAACAAGGCTCAGCGAAAAGAGGCGTCACAAACGGCACACTGAAACTAAAGGTACATAAGAAAGTCATCAGACTCATATCCTCGTCTGGTCTCCATCTAACAGCAGGAATCACATCCTCATGAAAAGTAATCCAACCTGGGAAAGGTGGTGGGAGGCGAGTTTCATGTTCAGTTCAAAGAAAAGTGTTAATATAATCCAGACAGACAAAAACTGTGGCACACAATCAAAGATCCTCTGGTTACAGATGTGGATGTTATTGGTACAGATTTTCTTAACATGCTTTGACATGAAATCAAGATTTTTTTTTCTCTTTAATCTGATGAGTAAATAAAAACAAGTGGTTCAAACAGACAATCTGTTAGATCCTGTTCCCTTTAATCCATCAATCAGAGTTAGAGTCCACATCAGCTCACGGGGCCATGAAGTGGGACTCAGACCACATCTTTGCTTTTTGGTGTGTTTTCATTTCTCACTCTTCTGATACCAAAATAGATCCACAGGTAAAACTCCCTGTAATCTGATCTGACTGTAAAATAACAAACACAGACTTAGGATCAGGAGAAGATTGATGAATATCTAATTAAAAGGATTTTTTCATCTCTAAGTTAAAGGCATATTTTAATAAATGTTAGGCTCTAATTCAGCAGACGTTTTTGTCCAAAGTGGCGTACATCTGATATCAAGGTCTATACAGTGTGTACAGTATGTGTACAGTAAGTCCTTTACTAAGTAAATACAGCACACTGCTGTTTCTGCCTTAATAAAGGAGCCATTCAAATCATAATTGAGATGTGATGTAAAAAGTGGGTGCTTATCATGTAAAACAAAATATGAAAGTTTGTGAAGAGCTTCAGTGAACAACAGAATCAGCAGAAAACACATCCTTCAGCTCCTGAGAGGTAATCATGTTGGTTCTGACGCCCCTGTGGACAAAGCTGTGTTTCTTATCTCTTTGCAAAGGAGATGGAGAGTGAAAGGACTGTTGTAATTTCAAGCATCAGTGTCCTCATTCCCCTCTCTTCTGTCTCTCTACAGGATGACATGAGTGACTCCCTGCGGGACTACACGAACCTCCCTGAAGCTGCCCCCCTGCTCACCATCCTGGACATGTCAGCTCGGGCAAAGTATGTCCGCGACGTGGAGGAGATCACGCCGGCTGTAGTGGATCAATTTGTCTGTGACTTCCTGGCTGAAAAGCTCAAACCTGAGCCCATCTAAAGGGGACGTCAGAGTATAAATCGGACTAAACTTCATGGGGCTCTCTCCATCATGGCCCTCTCACCTCTCTCTCTCTCTCTCTCTCTCCCCCCCAGACTGTTAGAGAGATATCTCACTTTTTACTGACATTTTAATCTTTTTTTAGACATGTTCCTCTTTCCATGGAGTCCTCTTTCTCCTGTGGTGCCTTGCATTGATGATAGTCCCTACAGTAATATATGGAGATTCTGTTGGTTCTTGTTTTTGGCCTTATGTTTGTTTGTTTTTTTGTTTTTTTCACTCGATAGCTTTTCTGAACTCTAGCGAAAACCAGAGAATAACCCCGTGGACTTACTTATTCAGCTGATTCTTTGCTTTCTGATTTCTCTGTTTACTTTCTGAATGATGAGAAAGAATAAAATGCTTTTTGTTTTGGATGTAGTTGGATGTAGCCGTAAGCCTTTTCTGGCTCTATTTAAAGAAAAAGAAACCCTGACAGGTGCACATACAGTAAAGATCACTCTATACCTGCTCGTATCAGACCAGTGACTGATGTTTTAAACCCTGTGTCTTGTTGTGTGTGATGATGTGAATGAAAGTCATCTCTTGCCAGTTGTTCGCAGTGGTTCTCATCTCAAAGTCGTTCTGAGGACTTTCTGTGAAGGTCCCCTGATGAAGAGGTCGGGCTGTTTGTGAAGGCACAACAAAAGAAAAACCTGGTGTTGAATGTATAGATCCTGTATCCTGTTACTCCAGTCATGACTTCTCACAAACATTAAAAATATTCACTGGCAAAGCACAACGTTTGGTTGCTTTCTAAGTTAGCTCTTGGATATGATAATTACACCTGATAACACCACTCAGCAATCTCTTTTTCCAGTTTTTAATGAAGGGCTTGAGTGCTGACATGTCAAAGTAAGTCGTCTTATTTCTGACTGTTAACTGAAAAAGAACTAGGAGAGAAGGGTGATAAAAGAAAGGGGGAAGGTTTGTTTCTTCCACTTCTAATCAGCTTCTTTCTGGTAGCACAGGAGGGTTATCACACTATCACAATTTTAAGGCTTATTTTTTGCTCTCCTTCCTTTTGGATTTATTTCTCATCAAAAGTTAATTATGTGTACTTGAACTTCTTTCAGCATGTCTGTGAATCTATTTAGAAGTTGGAGGCTTTTTTCTTGATTTTTTTAAACTATGCCTTTTGTTCTGACCCTGTTAGTACCATTTATACCAAAAGGTGAATAAGCAGCCAACAGAGCCAACAGTCATAGTGCTGGCTGCACCTGAACCACCTCTTCTTCAAACAGATGGTGCTAATGTTTTCTTCCTTCAGTTTTTCCATGCCGTGGTGAAGAAGAAAAATTGCTGGAATATTTCTGCCCCACACTTCCCCTAGGATCTGTTTCTGTCACCAACATCCATCCCACTTATAAACTATTAAACACTCTAATGAACAATAATTTCATGTGAGTCCTGGTTTAAGAGGGCAAAAGGCAGAAAGTAATGGTTTTATTCCCTCAGAAGCATGCTGGACACAGTTTGGAACAAATGCCATGAATACAAAGTCAGTATGGTCCAAGGCAGACTGCTGCCTGACGACTTCCAAACTTTATTCATGGTAACCATACCACAGTCGTACCAGTTTTGCTCCCCTTCCTTTAAAAATGTGAAGTATCTAAGAGCCTTTTCCTTTAACCTGCTTTTTCTCTCCTTGATATCCTGGTTTGTCTTTGTTAGGGGAACAAACGTTGCTCCAGCATCACTTATTTCTGATGCCAGATGGACAAAACCATTTTGTGCATTTAGATAGGGGGGAAGGGGAGACATCAGACAGGCTACATGAGCTCAACATCTCATCTACACTGACACTTTTTACTTTTAGAGAAAATAAAATCAAACTAAACTGGGCCATGAGTAGACAGACCCACAATCCTTCCTATCCTTCCCTGAACAACACCCATGGATGGTAAGCAAAATCAATATATTTACAAATATTGAAGACCGTCTTAATAAGGTAGAAACATACATGAAAAGGCACAACACAAAAATGAATTTGGACAAACATTTCATAGCTGCTGTTTTTTATTGTCAGAGGACATGTATGTAGAATGGAAACTGTCATTAGTCCTTACAGTCTGAAGTACAGAGGGAAAATGGACAGGGAATCACATATTGATGTGTGAAGCTAATGTCATGAAATTTGCTGCTTAGCATTAGATTCCTGCTTCCTTCCAGCTGTCTGCATTATTTTTAAAAGCTGCTTCCTCCCCTCAAACAAAAGGATGCTGGCTGCCATGGCCGAATTCAAACTGTCCACATCAGGAACAACAGGAATAAAGAGCCTATGACCTGCTCTTTTCTCTGCCAACTGGACTGATTCAATACTCAGACCCTTTGTCTCTCCACCGATCACCAGTGCTGTGGGTCCCTGAGCCCAGCTCTCATGGTACAGCTTAGCATCCACTCTTGGAAGAGACAATCCCTCAAATTCAGAGTCAGAGTCAGAACCTGAATCGGAGTCATATTCCTCATAGTGTGTTTTTTTTTGACGAGCTCTCGTGCTGACCCAGCCGTAGTCTCCGGGCTTGGAGGGCTTGTGAGACACCTCTAGTTCAGATTTCTCCATTTCTCTCCTTGTGCCAGTACCGCAGCTGCTGTCAGCCACATGAACCGTCACAGGTTTAGGGAGGTGGTCTTCAACATCATCCCAGCTCAGGTTTGGGTAGATGGGAAGGCGAAAATGGGAGCCCATGGCTGCACGCAGGACTTTAGGCTCCCAAGCATCAACACAACCTATTAATAGAAAGATTTCTGATATGAGCGAGGAGTGAAAAGCCAATATATTCTCTTCATTGACTGATAATGTTAACTTACCTTTAGTGAGCAGGACATCATGGCAGCCAGCAGCAGCAGCACATCGCAGTATAGTCCCAAGGTTGCCAGGGTCTCGGATATTGTCACAAATCAAGGACAGTGGCACTGAATGGCTTTTATTTGCAAAGTTCAACCGGGATGGGTCTGGGCGAGAAAATATGGCTGCAGAAGAAAATGCCTATGTCAGCACTGATTGAAGAGATTTTGAGACATTTGTAATGAACCACAACAGGAAATATCTGCCTCTCACCGATCACGCCTTGTGGAGCCACAAGGTCTGACCAGATCTTGATGTCCTCAAACTTGACTTTGACCAATGTGGCTCTTTTTAATTTGTCTAAAGGAAGTTCTCTGAGGCGATCAAGTGAACTAAAGAACACCATCTGTGGGTTGGCACCAGCGTTCAGGGCATCACAGATCAGACGCCGGCCCTCCAGGAGGATTTTTCCCTGGTTCTCCCGGAACGTCCTGGAACGAGCAACACTAACTACCCTCCTGTAGCACGAGAGACAGAGAAGGATTACAAACCAACACATGTAACATGTATCCTGACAGAAAAAAAGTTTGTAAATTAAAAAAACAAAAACAAAAAAAAAAAAAACTCTTTCCTCAACAAGAGAAAAAGATGGCAGCAGAATGATCATGTCAGTATAATAACACTAACTTTCTACTGTCATCTATATGTGAAGATTTACATAATTTCCTTAACTTTTTGATATCATACGAGACAAAATTCTCGTAATGTTTTATTTATTAATTTTTATTCATAAAAACTGGACAAAAATATCTAAAATCACTGAAAATGTGTTATTTATTTATAAAATATACATTTCAAAAAAATCTTCAACTTGTTTTTATAATAACCGCTCGTGATCAGTTGCCATCTGTGACATTTCATCTTTTTAACCTTCATGAACACTTACGCCAGTCTCCGATCTCCAGGGAAAGCCCTCTCGAAGCGCACTCCTTCGATTGAATACTTTGTAGAAGCACCCTGGGACTGTTTTATACTTGACTCCACACTACTCCTCCTCTTAACAGACTCACTGTCAAGAATGTGTCTTGTTTTGTCTGTGACTTTTGCCTCCTTGCTGTTTGCCTCAGCCGGTTGGAGCTTTCGTGGAGGCTTGATGACATTATCCTTCTTGTCGTCCGGTGAAATCACTGCCACGGGTCTCCTCCGGAGTCCGCGTACATACCGTTTAGGTTCCACTATGAGCCCTCCTGTTCCTCTTGTCAGAAATGTATTTCGCTCTACAGAGACGAGAAGCATCATGCTCCTCATGTACGCTGCCATGTTTGTCCCGTTTCTTCTTCTCTTGTTTTTATTAAAGTTGTGTACGCTTACCCACTTACTGCCCGAGGTTGTGCAGAAAGTTCATCATTTGAGACTTATAAATTAATATCCTTGATTTTTTTTGAGCAACTGAGTAAGTGTGGGTGCGTTTCCATAATGTTGTTTTAAATTTTAAACTTTTTTACACGGTCAATATTCCTTATTTCTCTTCTCTTTCTTCTTCTCTATGGATAACCACAACTATCATAATCGGTGCATATCGCCATCTACCGTCCATCTATCTAATAATTCAGGAGGGGGAAAATGACTCTCATGTCAAATCTGACCGATTCAAAAGTTTCATCTTTTTGAAAATTACTTTATTCGATCAGACTTCCTGAGGCCACATGACTTTGTCCAGGAAGATGATTTCAACATACAAAATATTTTTTTATTCAACTATTGTACGCTCTTTGTGTCCAGTCAAAATTACCAGTCATTAGCAAACCATCTGTGGATGAGCATCCTCCTCATAAAAGTGACTAACCGATTATCCTCTGTAACATTTGGACTTAGGTTATAGGTGAGTGGAAGGCACTCCAGCTCATCCGAAACCTCCCTGATTGCTAAAGTTTGTTTTGTCGACGGCAGTCCCAGAAAAAAAGGTTAACGTTTTTTTTCTGGTATCAGGGGAAACATCGGATAAACTGAGAGACACTGTAACGTTATTAATGTTATGATTTCTGCTGTTTGTTCTATTAAAACAATGGTCATGGAGTACTGTGAAATTGTCAAGTGCAGTTTTTGGATGATTTCCTATGGAGGAGTATAAAATATTTAAAGTAACTGTATAACAAGTGTAAAAAGATAAAGTTTCAAAACAAATTTCCTTGGTAACTTTGACCCTATAGTCTGTGATACTATGATTCATCTGGTTTTTAGGCCTAGTTTATTCAAAATATATCATTAGTTTTGTTTCTAAAAACTCCGTTTTAAAATGTCTCAGCTAAGATCAATGAGGAATACAAGCCATGTATAACACAGAAGTTCAAAACGTGAAATGATCATACAAACTTAAGCTGCATAAGAGTCCTAATGAGGCCTAATCCTACGTCATTTCCCGTCATTTCTGAACGGGAACACAAAATTGTTTAACATGAAATGCACACAACATGAGGGTTAAGTAAATACAATAAAAAATAAAAGTAATTAAAAACTTAAAATACAATAAAATAATAAAAAAATAACGTCTTTATAAATTGACAAACAGCTAAAATCACACGAAACTATCTAATACAACCCAATCCACTTTCATTCAGGAAAAAAAGGAGACAGCCTTTATAACATTATATATTAACCCATTAACACTATCTCATTTGAATGACTGTCCCTGAACTCCATCTCCTCTAGTTTGTATCAGGTTTGTTTCGATTTGTTTACAGCCACACTGGGTTATACCATGTGCCTGAATTGACAGGGGTGACGAAAATAATTTAGCACTTGTGAATAAAAAATCTTTGAGTCTGCAAGTACTATTGTAATAACAATCTAAACATATGTCATAATATCTACGATTTGTTTTAATTTGTAAATGTCTAAATTATTAATTTTGTCTGTCTTGTGATCTGCTAATGGTAAATGCCATCACCTTACTTTTCACTAATCAACTACAGAGCAATCGATCATCCAGGACGCGTAATCGTTTCCTCAACAGCAGTCTACTCCTCTAACAGAAACATCTTTACAAAAATATGGCTTTGAGACGGGCTCTTCATTTCGTTTTCAAAGTTGGTGACAGAGCCAAAACAGCCACGTTTTACCGCGATGTTCTGGGTATGAAGGTACTGTTTCAGAGGCTCCGTTTTATCTCCAGATGTGACCCAAGCTGAAGCTGTGGTAAAACTTTGTGTGATAATCGGCCAATCTCAGGCAGTTGCACAACTGTTACGCAGCTAAACTTTGGTCAAAAGACTGTTTTAATGGTCGTGTATTTACAGTGCATCCTAATCTTGCATTCTATTCTTATTTATCCGTAGATTTTACGCCATGAAGAATTTGAGGAAGGCTGCAAAGCGACGTGTAATGGGTATTTAAAAAACAGTCCTAACTAAATGAACGCCATACTATATACTGCTGTGGATACACAGAGCTGCCTGTACAATAATTCACGCATTCATCCTCTATCCATTTAGCCCCTACGATGGGAAATGGAGCAAAACAATGGTTGGCTTTGGTCCAGAGGATAACCATTTTGTTGCTGAACTGACATATAATTATGGAGTGGGAGAGTATCACCTTGGCAATGACTTCTTGGTGGGTGAGAGTTTATTTTTTAAACTGTACCAGTGATGACAGCAGTCTTGTAAATATATGTTGTAATGGTTTTTTTTTTTTTTTTTTAATTCATTGTAGGGCCTCACGCTGCAGTCCAGCAAAGCTGTGAGCAATGCAAAACGTCTGGGATGGCCCCTCACTGAGGTCGGAGAGGCTCTTTATCTGACCCAGGCTCCAGGAGGATATCCTTTCTACATTGTGGACAAAGAGCAACCTGCCAGTGGTGGGTGTAACTAACTGCATGGAAAAAAAAAGGTCTTCCTGAGGTGTATGCTGTCTTAATGTTGCATATTCAAAAAAAAGGCTGGATTCATCTGTTAATGATCATAAATAACCTTTGAACATTTGTTGTAAGACCCTGTGCAGAAGGTTTGCCTGGGAGTGTCCGACCTCCAGAAATCAACACACTACTGGACCACCCTCTTGGGAATGAAGTTAATTGAAAAGAATGAGGAAAAGAAAACAGTGCTAATGGGATTTGCAGACACTCAAGTGAGTAAAGTATCCAAATTCACATTAGCAGTATGTTTTTTTTTCTTTTGGTGAATGGGAAAACATGCATTTGATTTACTTTTGCTTTTCACACAGTGTAAACTAGAGCTTAAAGATATCTCTGGGACTGTGGATCATGGATCTGCATTTGGAAGAATAGCATTTGCATGCCCACGTGAGCAGGTAGCATGAATTCTCAACTACATTATTCTGGTAACAATAGAGGGCTTTTGAATGATCACGAGTGATGCTTCATCAATTCCCACAGCTGCCTGATCTCGAAGCCTTGATGAAAAAGGAAAGTCAAAAAATTCTTACTCCACTCATCAGCCTGGACACTCCTGGAAAAGCCACAGTGGACGTGGTTATTTTGGCTGACCCAGTGAGTGCACTGAAAATATACAATGCTGAATTGAAATTAAATCAGTCTCTGCTGCTAAGAAACATGAACTATATTATGTTTTTCATAGGACGGTCATGAAATTTGCTTTGTGGGAGATGAAGCTTTCAGACAGCTGTCCATGGTGGACCCCAAAGGAAATGAACTGCTTGACAAGGTCAGTGTAGGTCTTCTGTTATTCTTTATACACACACATAATAAACAAATAAATAAATAAAAATTTAAAAAATGCAAAGCTTTATATTCATCACATGTGTGCTTTATGCTTTCAGGCTATGGATGAAGATAAAAGTAATGAATGGTTTGCCAAACACAACAAACAGAAGGCTGCTGCTTAAGATGAAACATTGTCATGCCTTGATTTGATTATTAGCTTCTGTACAACAAAACTTCTTGTAATGACAATTCAACATGTGATGAACCTACAATATGAGATTAGTTTAACCCTGGAAGCTTGAAATTAAGCACCTAAAACACATTTTGAAAAATGATGGTTTTTCCCCCAATAAACCTTCTACCTGTTGATAAGATAAAAAGATGTAGATGAAGTCTAAAACAACCTTCTGATAATAATAATAATGAACCCAGCACTAACTACCACATGAGCTTTGTCTGTGGCCCATTGCTGCTCATATTTAATGCAACAGTACAACGCGGTAGCATCATTAAATGCATTTGTTTGTTGTAATTTAGATATTATCTTTTGATGAAAGACTCTAACAGAATAATACAGAAGCATTGCAGTGCAGTATTGATGATCGTTAGCATTAGTGATGCAAATTTCCCAAATGCAGCCAATTAAATGACCAAAATCTAATTGTGGTATATCTATTTAATATTGTGATATGAGTGGTTGGTGCTGTTGCAGTTTTTAGGAAATGCAAACTTGAGTTTGGACTGTAAAAGCATGCATCTGAAAGGCATTGAGCTTCTTGTAGCAGAAATTTTCTTACCATGTGATCAAGTTGCACTGAATACAAACTACCAAAAGTAAAAGTTCATGTTTTTATGTTGTAGAAATAAATTTTAATTTTCATCTTGGAAAAGTTGTTTCTGACTGCATGTGTTTATTCCAAAGATGTTTTTGAAGTGAATTGTTCACACTTTGTGTTTGAATCTATTGTTAAAACTAGAATAGGTGAATCTGTAGATATCAGTGTGTAAGATGAGAAATTTGAGCTGCAGCTATTTATGCTCACTCTGCTGCAGCCTGTGCCGTTTTAAAATCCTTAAATTCCTCATCACCTGAAGTATATTACTGTAATTTTGGATATACAAAATTAAACAATGGTAATCTGGTGGGTTTTTCTTGTTTGTTTTGTTTTGAATCAGTTATAACCTTATATTCGTTGTTCAATAAAGGGGGGATTCTGCACTATCGACAATGCTGGAGGTGATTTGGACATGAAGAATGACATATGGTCAAAGTGAACTTATTAATGCAAGTTAGAATGATAGTTATAAAGTAATCTTAGATATCTTAAATGATAGTTTTGGTGGAGAAAATGTAATAAAAAGATCAACTGTGATTTCACCTGTCCAAAGTTTTTTTTTTGCCAGTAGTGCTGCAGAACATCCAGGTGCTCCTTTGCAAGTCTCAAACATGCAGCAACATTATTTGGACAGCGGTGGCTGATTGTTTGAGTGGTATTAGTTTAAGCAGACTGTGTTAGTCTATTGTTGTGACCTAGATAAAGATCAGAACACGTTTTATGACCATTTTATACAGAAACCCGGGTAATTCCACAGGGTCCACATACTGTCTCTGAAGTCTCGTGGAGATGAGGTAGAAATCTAACTGTGCTGGAACGCCTTGTCAATTTCCTCTGTCTAGTGAGCTGTTTGCCAGCTGAGCAAAGGGGAGTGTTTACTCGTCTCTGCACAGTTAACTTTCAGACCTAAGTGTTCGCAGCGCAATGCAGTGCAGCCACAACCCAACACTGTGAACATGTCAGGGTAAGTCGGCGGCTTGATAATTATCTAGTGTTGATAAGAATTAAAACGTTTACTGTAGTTATCGATATGAATGCTGAGGCGTGAATCAGACTTGCACTTTGCTAAGTTAGCTGTAGCGTTAGCATGTCAATGTGCTAGCACAGATTTGCTACTGATTTTTGGGTGACGCAGCGCAGTGGCACATTTTAACTGTTTCATGTTTGTTGCTGTTGATGCTGTCCGTTAGCACATAGTCATGGTTTCATTCACAGAGGTTGGAGAATGAAGGAGAAGTTGGTAGTTTCACACACTGGAGTGACAACGTTTAGCTACATGCTACTTCACGTTCAGTTAGTAACGTTAAACAAGATGTACTGAGGAACGTAAGCAGAACACATACAAACGTTACAGATATACAGGAAAACAGACAAAGAACTTAAATTACAGACATTTACAGTGATGGAAGAGTTATTTTTCCACCTGACTGTTAAGGTGTTTGAAGGTACAGCTGATGTGCAGCTCTTCTCTTCCTCACTGACAGCAGACAGAGGAGCAGACAGACTCATGAACAACATTTGGGTGTGAACAACTTCAGGACAAAATGTCACTCCTTTTAATCTCCTGCCTTTTAACTCTTCTGGTTGGCATTGTGTTGCTATGCGCCATTTTCAGGTAAGAAAATTTGAGTTCAAACACTTAACCTCAGGATAATAATGTGTACTCTAAGAGCAGCTCTTGATTTCTACACTCGTCTCTCCCTGGTAGGTGGCTCATTTGCACCCTGGCTGTGCGGTTCTTCCAGACTGCTCTGAACGCAGATCTAAAGATCAAATCAGTGGGGCTGTTTTCTGTCCAAGGAGTCAGTGTCCAGTTTCACCCCCAGCATGTGCTGGTAAGGCACAGTGTTTACATGACATTCATGTTATGAGCTCATCCAATGCAGCTGCTCCCATGTTGCTTTAGAAATACAGCACAATAACAATGACTCTTATCGACAGGAAATTGACAGGATATGGATTTCAAGTAAACTTCTCAACCAGGATTTGCCGTAAGTTGTCACAAATGTTCACTATAAAATAAGATCTCTCAGTATGTCTGTTACAGCCATTTCACTTAATGTGTTTGATTGTTATTGTTAATAACTTTGAATGTGTTTTATGAGGTGCTCCTCCTCCCAGGAGGTGATATAGAGTAGTGAGGGACAGGTGCAGGTGTGTGGCTAATAGATACAGTCGGCGGCGTCACGTCACAGTCGTGTCATAGTTCAGAGCAGGGAATTTGGAGGGGGAAAACAATCCTTTCCCCCCTCGTCCGCAGCATTGTAAACATGCCGATTTTAAAATCAGATTTCCATGCAAACTAATAAAATGTCATACATTGATTCATTGGAGCCAGTTCAAAAGGCTAGCTGCTTAAAAAATCTCTCAAGTAGGTTTAGATTCTTGTCTGTATGTTATCAAAGAGTGGAGGAATGATCCTACTGAATGGCCCGATGTGTCATTCCTGACACCTTCTGCTACCTGGTGGAATCACCTGCTAAGAGGCAAAATCAGGTTTACTAATGATTTAAACCTCACATCATTTCAACGTCTGACAAGGAAATTAGCACATTTCAGTGAATTTATGCTCCACACAGTGGTTGTTATTACTCAATAGCCCCCATGAGCTGCCTATGTATAGCTTACTGATGACCTGGTATATCACACAGGGATTTACACACACAGCAGCCTAAAGAACTATCGATCCCTGGAGGCACAGAACTTTTTTACAAGTGGTTTTGTTGGAGTTGTGCTTCATCACAAAATACCTTCCTTGGATACCTACCTGTTCAGGTGTGATGTTCAACTAGCAGTTGAAAGTTCATGTGAAATACAAAACAGTCTAACATTGATTGAATAAGATGTAGATACTGTTATCATACCTGTAATGAAGTGCTGAGTACAGACGTACATGTTTTGATATTAGATCTGAAAGGGGATCAAACTCATCTTCCCGTCGGATTGCTTGAAGCCACTGCGTTCTTCCCCTGCAGTCAGTTTGGTAAAATATAAAACTTGAGATCTGTTTTTTTTTTTTTTATCATATTTGTGGTACAAAAGGGCACACAACAGCTCCTCGGCATTGTGGGAAGCGGTTTGTTTTCCCCCTCAGTGTGAACCAGATATGACGTTTTGTGGGCGTTCCTCTCAATGCTGACTGTATCTATCACACAGGGCAGAGCCATATTGGTTTTGGACCGCTTTCTCTCCTTTAAGCCCAATTCTTTTCAGTTCTTGTGGACAGTATGAGAATTATATCAATAAATCTGTGACAAGCGAGAAATCAGTGAATCCTTTAATAGAGCATGTCAGCCACAATATTGAAATGCCTTCACAATATCAGTTACAGTGTCAGTGTTTCTATGTTCAGTCATTTGTAAAGGCCTTTCTTTGCATTTCCTTTCAGGAGATACTTGGCATTATGTGTTGGTGAAACCAGAGTGAGATTTGACTTGCAAACACCACTCAAACCGTTAGTGAAGAAGAGCCATGGGAAACAATCCGGAAAGATTTCTGTCAGCCCAACAACACTGCGCTTTCTGTCCCAAGTATGAAGCCTCATGGTTCATCCTACCTTTGCTATGTGAAGTAGATTCAACAGCAGTCTGTCATGTCCTGTCTTTTGTTTTCTTTAGCTGCTGTCATTCCACGTCAGCTCCATCAATGTGATGGTGCTGAACCTTGCACTGTCTGAGTCTCTGTGGCACATGACCATTTCAGGCATCACCTTGTTACTTGACCACCAGAGTAAAAGGTACACAGTGTTTAACTCTGAAACGAACACACTCTGATATAAACATTTAAAGAGGTCTGACCCAGAGCCACCTCATCATTTCCTGCTTTAATCACAGGCTGGCATGGGACTTCTCAGTCGGGCAGCTAAGCAGTAAAGTACTTAAAAGCAGTCAACTGGTGAGGTTTCTTATGGCACTAGAAAAGAAACTTGTGTTTAACTTTAAACATGTGACTAACATGCTCTCCATTGTAGGACATCTGTCTGGCTGAAGTGGCCCTGAGCCTGCTGCTGTCTGGAGATGTGAGCTTACCAGACATGAAACCAGGGTGTTTGTCCCTGAATGTGAGGACGCTCATCGCAGAGCTGCATGAGGGACTGTTCCTCAGCCAACTCCTGCTGCCACCTTCACCCCAGAAGAGTGATCGAGATTCATCTGGTAAGCAAAGTGTCGAAATGGTCACATCTCTTCCTCTTTTTTTTCCAGTGTGTGTCATAGTTTCTCACAGGATATGAAGTGACAGTCATCCATCAGGGTTACTCTCAGGGGAAATGTCATGAGGTAGAAAAGCCACTCTTTGAGATGTTAGAAGTGTATCTACCCTAAAACCTTACATCAGTCACCCTCGGATAATTTTAGCTGCTTTTATCCACACAGAGAAACAGGACAAGGTAAGACTGCAGAACTGAGGACAAATAGATACTGTCTCTGCAGAAATAAACATATAGAATCTGTATAATCCCTCTCATAAAATGCTTTTTTGTGACATCATCAGCTGTGCGGTTTCCATGGTGATGGATCATTTCCTTTTATTTCAATGAGCTAAAAAAAAATTTGGAAAATGCTGAAATTTAAAAAAATAAAAGTATAAGGGTTTGAAATGTGAAACATACATGCACGGTTCTCCCAAACATGCTGAACATTTGTTGGAGGAGTGGTGAGCCTAAAAACATATGGAAGGAATAAGCAAAAAAATAGTAATAGAGCTGGATTTCTATATGTTGAAATGCTCATAATGCACTTGTATTCCATCCATCTAATATGTATTTTGAGATAATCAGGGATGAATACAAAGGACAGTGTTCTCCTGTATGTTGTCTTCTACACTTGAGATCACAGTAATCTGGTGTCCTGGTAAAAGTCTGTTGCCCAGAAATTTCTTGTATTTGCAAATGTAGAAAACATTGTTGAAGAACTATGTTGCTGAAAACTCATTTTTTGAAATGCAGATCAGTTTTGTGTTTTCCTTTATTGGACAATCAAATGAAAATTTCACGGTTTTCCTTTCAGAATGTAAAAACATCGAGTTCATCCAGACTGAGACCGTTGAACGGTTTCATCGGCTGATCCCCAAAAAGGTTGATGTGGAATTTGATAACACAAACATAACTCTCTCCATGCACAGCCAGAAAAGGTGAGTCATCATTTCCCCCCGTTTATAGTTTTTGGTTTGCACAATCCGATCCCCTACGTATTGATTTAAACATTGTGTGACTCTCTCCTGACCCTGCAGACACCTGAACTGGACCCTGAAGTCCTTGAAAGTCGGCTACGGACGTGAGGACGAGCAGCTCCCTCTCAGAAGCTTCACTCCTGAGCTGAGCTTTCCCCAGAGCAGCCTGGAGCTCCAGCTGGAGGGTAAGTGGACGACTGCTGAGAGAGATTGAAGAAGGAAAATGAAACATGAGGGACTCGGTCCTGATTTTTATATTCATCCCACAGATGGACTTCTCCTCTCGCAAAGTCGTCAAAGAATTCTTTGTGTGAACACGCTGAAGACGACCCTGCAGGTGAGGGCCACTCCTCATGATCCTGTCAGGAGACAAGGAATCACTTGAACAATTTGACTTTTCTTCTACCTTTAGGTGACATCCATAGACATCTCAGGGTCTCTTACAGTCAACACTTGTATCATCCACTACCGTCACCAGGAGTTCTCCCATTGGCTAAATCTATTTCCATGGGAACAGCTCATCCACAGGAAGGCAGCTCATCGAAAAAGGCGAGTTAGGAGAGAAAGCTGTGTTTTATTAACACGTACATCAGCTTGGGGATTAACCTCATATTCTCTTTGATAGGTCACCATTTTTCTAACGGTCTAACAGCTCTCACTATCTTCTCTTTCTTATCCACGTTTGTGTTTGCTCATCATTTGCTCTGTGTACCTCCATTGCCTTGTCACGTTGTAGTCCATTAGATTATTTGCCCACCCTCCTTCCCCTTAGGCGCCTGCCTCACCTGGACGCTCCTGTGATGATCACCTCAGCTGTGTCCAACGTCAACGTGTCTGTTCAGCTGGGTGACACCACACCTTTCGCTCTTGGCTTCCTCTCTGCAAACACAGGTACTCTGTCACGTGCAGATGCACTCATGAGTAGAGAGGCAGGTGGATGTCAGATGATGTTTCTGTTGCTTCAGAAAACGAGGGCTTAAAGATTAACTTCAGCTCTGTTTTCTGTTCGTCTCTCAGGAGTACATGAACATTTCCTTCAGAGAGAGCTTTTGTATCATCATGTTGAACTAAATTTGTAAAGGTCTTTTTGTTAGAGGGCTCTTTAACTGTTAACATTAACAGATTTCTATTTTAACACACTCTGTTGTTGTTGTTTTTTTCCCATAATCAAATGTTTTAAGGAGTTTTGCTGCTTGTATCTGTAGAATTGCAGCATCTGCTGGACATTAAAGTCGACCCAGAGAGCGCCGAGTCCCAGAATGTGCACCAGCGAGCCGGGCTATGCCTGGACAACTTCTGGTGGAGAGTGGGTCAGGGATCTCATATCCAGCAGGCACCCCACCCTCCTGGTAAACATGTGTGGGGAGAGGCGCTAATTTTAGACTCACTCACACTTCAGGTAACAAGGGAGCACTTTTGAATGAAGTAAATTTTATGGAGAATGAAGATCTGGATTTCTTTCGATATTTTCAAAACACATGAACTGAATTGTCCTTTTTGAATCCATGTGTCTTGTGTCTCTCTCGTCCTTTTAGGGGAGCTACAACAGACCCCACCTGGAGTCAAGCAGCCAGGCTCCAAGTCTGAGCATGGAGTCCGCTCTGAAAGGGCTTCAGGTGGAGCTCTCGGAGACATGTGCGCTGTGTCTTTCTCGCCTTATGTCCCTCATCTGTGTTCCTCGGGAGTCGCGGATGTCAGGTGTGGCCTCAGTCTCGCCCCCTGGTGATGATTCTGTGCAGCTCATCCCCTCCTCACAGCTACACATGCTGTTTAAACTGGACTGCTGTTTGGAGGATGTCAATGTGTTCACACTTTCTAATCTGGCAGGTGTGATTTTTTCTGTTTTATTTTCCCAAAAATAGTTACGATTTTATTTATTTATTGTTTTCCAAAGTTGTCTGTTCTCATGTGAACTTTTAGTTTTGTTATATTTCCAGGAGCAGTGTCTGCGCGGATGGACTCGGTCAGAGTCCTCAGCTCTGCAGAGAGCTCCACAGTGTCTCTTTATGGTGTCAGCCTATCAGTGATCAGATCAGTCACAGAGAACATGGAGCTCTGCTGCCCTGCCTCTCAGAGCCAAAATCCTCTGCTCAGACTCACAACCATAGCCTTTAGTTACCACATCACTACCTACACCTTACAGGTAAACCCACCTGACCGTGCACTCTCTCTGGACATGAAACATGGCTGTGCTAGTCTTAATTCTGATTCACTGTTTCTCAACCAGGTTCAATGTGAAGAAGAGCTCACAGTGGAGTGGACTCCTCCAGACCACATGGTGTTATATCAGCACATGGCTGAGGCTCAGGCGTGTTGGCAGATGCTTCGTGGAGAGCGATCAGCACAGAGTCCAGTCACAGCGATGGAGCCAGAGGCCGTTTCCAGCCACAGCAGAGGTCTGCACGTGCGTGTGGATCTGGGCTGCACCCGTCTCACAGCTCATGTTAGCGAACAGAACTACATCCTCCTGCACACAGAAGCTCTCTCACTCTCCAAGCATGCCGCCGCCATGCACATACGCTCCCCCTCTGTGATCTTCAACTTTGACGGCAACAACATTGTCTCCTTTCAAAGTCTGGATGTAGAAACGCACGCCGACCTGACAGAGATGCAGCTGCACAGAGACACCTTCCCCTTCCTCACCACTCCTCACAACAGAGTCTGGGTCCTCTCGTGTCCCTCTATGTCTGTTGAGTTCCCCTATCAGTATGATTTCTCAAACACCTTCGACATGGCAATAAGTGTGCAGAAGTGGTTGAAGACTCTGCATCGCTCCCAGAGCCAGGACGCCACAGAGCAACGTCTGCCTCCCGACCTGGTGTTCAAAATCCGACAGTTCTCCTTCGTCTTCCTCGACGACGTCTTTGAAATCAAGCTTAGAGACAACTATGAGCTGATGAAGGACGAGAGTAAGGAAAGTGCGAAGCGCCTGCAGCTCCTGGATAAAAAGGTGGCAGATCTGCGCAAGCAGCACGGGGAGCTTCTTCCTGCCAGGAAGATTGAAGAGCTTTACAGCTCACTGGAGAAGAAGCACATTGAAATCTATATTCAGCGATCTCGACGGCTCTATGCCAACACACCCATGAGGAAGTCTCTGCTGACATGGACGGTGTCTGATCTGGAGCTTGTGGCACTGGCTGATCACTCTCTTCATGGGCCTGAGCGGATGAGGGATCAACTGAGGGACATCGACGGAGTTAGTCCGTTCCCCAGAGACGGACTCCCTCTGGTGGTTCAGTGGTGTCGTGCCGTCAAATTTAAACTGGCCGCTTTTCTGGGTAAGTTGATCCAAATTTCATTACTTGTAAAAATGAAAAATAATTCATCACACAAACAGTTGATATCAATTCTTCCTTCTGTGTGTCGTCTTAGTGAGAATCCGGGACTACCCTCGTTACCTGTTTGAGATCCGTGACTGGGACCTGTCAGGACGTCTGATTGGGACCGAGCAGGATGGACAGACCAGAGCTCATCGCAAAGAAACCATCCCACTGGGTCCACCGTGGGGAGACGTGACGGTCCACAGGAACATACCGCCACTCAAGTTTTACTATGATTTTAAATGTGAGTTATGAGAAAGATTTGATCCAACAGACCTTCAACAGTCTGGAGGTATTCCCCAGAGGTACACTCAGGTCTGACCAGTCACGGCTGAACAAGCAAAGTAAGGCCTCTTCAGAGACAGGGGAAGAGAGAAATCCAACATTAGTGTGACAATGAACACAGATAAGACTTTGGATGAGTTCCACACTGCAAAAATACTGAAGTCTAAGCAAGTGCTTATGTCTTATCTTTAGTAAAAATGTCTTTTTAGATGTAACATGAGCCACATTCACATCAGTCCAGAAAACTTCATTTGATTTATTTAAAGACAAAATCAGCTCTGAATTGCATGTAACAAGTAAAAATGATCTGCCAGTTAGGTTAGAGAAAAGTTTCTTGTATTAAGAAATGATCCTAATTCCAAGAAACTTGATGAGCACATTTTTCTGACCCCATGGGCCGATTTTTTTAACCCATTATGAGCAATTCAGACCTGATTTTAGTCTTTGAATATCTTGAAATCAGACATGTATCTGGACCGGTCAGGTGAATGTTGCTCATATCAATTATAATAAGACAATTTGTACTAAAAATGAGACAAAAACACTTTCTTAGATTTCAGTTTTTGCAGTGCAGAAAAGAAAAAGTGAAACTAGTCAGAGTGATGTAAGTTCAGCCTTTCCTCATCTGAACTCTAACATTTATAATTGCCCCCCCTCCCCCCAGCAAACATCTCTCTGTACACCATCGTATGGGGGCCCTGCTGGGACCCTGCCTGGACCCTGATTGGCCAGTCTGTCGACCTGCTGACCAAACCTACAGCTGACCCCTCACCTGCTCTGGCATGGTGGGACAAGAGTCGTCTAGTTCTTCACGGTCGCTGGGTGATGGACATCGAGCAGGCTAATCTTCATCAGCTGGCTACAGAGGTAAAACAAACTGCTAGTGAGAATCTCCTGAAAGAAGGATTTTAGACTCTTCTAATGAAGGTTTCAGTGTTGAAGTCATGGTCAGCGATGTTCCTGTAAAGTCATTTACATTAAGAGATCATGAATCTTCTTCTAGGACCCTTACAACACCACAGAAAACCTGCACTGGGAGTGGAGTAGACTCAACTTTGACTGGAACCCCGGACAGTTTGTATTCAAAGGCCATTTGGACGTGAACGTCAGAACAGCCTCAAAGTAAGTTTCTTCATGAGTGAGAGAGGTGAGGGGAGTCCCTCTGTCTGCGTTTCTAGCTGATCAGTGACACAAGCTGCCTTTTTTCCATCCCAGGTATGATGATATCTGTTTTCTGCACCTGCCCAATCTGTGCATGACCCTTGACCTTCAGTGGCTTTGCCATGGAAACCCCCATGACCACCACGCTGTGATGCTCTGCTGTGCAGAAAGCGTTGCAGATGTGACCTCAGGACAACCCCATGACTCTTACAGAGCTTTCCGATCCGAAAACCTCAACTTGTCCATCACCATGGACCTTAACCAGCACTGTGGATCAGGTGTGTGCAGCTCTGTTAGATATTCACTCCTGATAAATGCATCAGAAGGGAAAAAAAAGTTAAATAAGAATTTAGTTTCAGCAAATTAAAGTGTTTTCCTTTTAGAAGCCTCCCAGCCACGAATCCTGCTGTACAGCAGCACTCTGCGCTGGATGCAGAACTTTTGGGCCACCTGGACAGGTGTTTCTCGACCGATCTGCAGAGGCAAGCTGTTCCACAGCCTCAGGCCTGTGCGCAAGAAGCTGGGTCAGCACTACAAACAGATGTCCTACACAGCTGCCTTCCCACAACTACAGGTGAGTGTTCCTGAAAAACTGTCTCTGAAGTTGACATTCAGAGTTGACTTTAGACAAAGTTCTTCTCTTGTTTTATTTTATAAGTGTTTTATACGACATAAACATGGTTTGTTTTCTGTCAGGTGCATTATTGGGCCTCCTTCGCCCAGCAGAGAGGCATCCAGGTGGAGTGCAACAAAGGGCACGTCTTCACTCGAGGAGCGCAGAGACTGATTCCACAGGGTACGTGGGTTGACCTGCAAGAAAAACCCTCATACAGTTTAATCCAAGCTTTCTTAAATGTAAGTGTGTGCTCTTTGTCTCTCAGCTGGCACCGTGATGAGGAGGCTGATCTCTGAGTGGAACGTCACTCAGATGGTGAGCGAGCTCTCTCAGGTGACCGTTCACCTGATGGCCTCTACCTGGGACGAGACGGCCGACCACCAAATCAACGCGCAGGTGAAGAAGACTCACCTGCTCAGCTTGTCTTCACTGAGCTACCAGCGACAGAGCAACCGCATGGAGGAGGTACTAACCTAAGACATGGCGTTTAATCTTGAGTTTAACTTCTTTTCACTGCTTTTGTGTTCATAATCCAGCTGAAATTCATCCAACAGGAAGTGAACCAGAAGGATGAGACCAATGCATCTTACACTCACAAACTGCGGCTGGTGGACCTGCGAGCCTCTTGGACCACCACCAACAGGAACATAGCCTTTGGGCTGTATGATGGCTATAAGAAAGCATCTGTGCTGAAGAGAAACCTCTCCACTGAAGCCCTGAAAGGTCTGAGGATCGACACGCAGCTGCAGACCAAAAAGCTGAAGCGCTCTCCGTCCAACTACTCGCCCACCACAGCCCCAACCACACCGGTCATGCCCACGCTCAGTAGAGCAGAAAAAAGTCACATTGAAGGTGAGGAAAAGGCTCAGGTGGGACACAGAAAGCAGACTTTAAAACTTGTTTGAATCTCCTGTTCTTTGCTTCGCAGGGACATCGATGCTCCAGAAACTGATTGAGGAAACAGATAAGTTTGTGGTGTTTTCAGAGGAGGATTCTGGTGTCAGTGACCAGCTGTGTGGGATCGCAGCCTGTCAGACTGATGATGTCTACAACCGCAACTGGTTTATCGAGTTGGTCAACTGTCAGGTGCCATGAAATCAGATTTTTTCCTTGTAGTCTTACTGTAAAAGGGAGGATTGCATAAAAAGAATCAGTTAAGGAAGAAAAGTGAGGATTTCTGTCTGACTCAGAGGGTTTTGGGTTGCCAGAGGTGCTAATTGTCTTCCATGCTTTAAACAGATGATGCTGCGTGGCACAGAGACAGCAGGCTGCGTGCTGGTCTCTGCAGCTAAGGCTCAGCTGCTCCAGTGTGAGCACCACCCGGCCTGGTACAACGACACCCTGAAGCAGAAAACCACCTGGACCTGTTTACTGGATGGCATGCAGTACTTTGCCACCATGGAGCTCAACCCGTCTGAGCAGGAGGACAGGCAGCTGTGGCTGGAGGTACGAACAGCTCTGATCTGATCTTTGTGTCCAGGGGAAAGTCCTTTAAAGCTACAGTATGTGATGTTCAGGAAAGAGTTTTGTTTTTTACTTATAGTCTGGTGAAACTTCATTACACTTTATTTGTTTGCAGCAAAGTATCAAAGGCCATTTCCAGAGACGGTCTAAGCATCCCAGCTGCACTGCCTGTATTATTACATCATTTCAGAGACAAAATCAGAGAATTCATCTATTACAAGACACTGTTTTAAAATGAAAAGTCCTACTGTGCAGCGACAACACACAGCTAAAGTCTGCTTTGTACTTAAACTTATGCTCAACATTGCACCCTATGTGTAGGTCTAAGTATCCCTTTTTCAGCACCTGACAGAAACCTGAGAGCTACATTTATTTTGAAGCCTAGGCAGCTTTTATTTTGAGGTAATGACTCAGGAAGCATTGATCGTCTTTATTTCCAGAAAAAGTCTCATCAAGAGGGTGAGTCTCCATCATTTATCAGGTTTAGATATCATGCTCTCCCTTACACATTCTGTGTTGTTTTATGTTTCTATGATTTTCTTTGAGTTCAGTCTATTTTTTTTGTTGTCATAGTCAATGTAGAGAGGAACTGCCCTGTAGGGTTTCTTTTAAAAGCCTCTTTGCTCTCTTTTCCGTCCTCCTCTTAAGTTTTTTTTCTGATTACTCCACTCTTTAATGGACAGAGTCTGTATTATCAGTGTTGAATACATATGTAGACAAAAGTACAATAAAACGAGGCGTCCTCTATCCTAGTACTGCTGCTCATTAGCTGTCTGTTAACCTGCTCTTGTCCACTGCCTTGGGTCATTGGAAGAGTGGATTCATTCCCACATTGTCCATTTACCCCTGCATTCACTTCAGCAGGTGGATTGTTGTTTCCAGGACTGCTATCTTCTGGGGATGTCTGTGATAGTCATCAGAGGAAAGGGGAGGCACCTTGATGCAATCACTGTAGCACAGGCTTGGTCAGTTGGTCGGCCGCCCTCACACAGTATCAGGGAAGTTGAAAAAATACCCCTTTAATCTCTCACAACAAATGACAATCCCAAGACTTGTAGGCTCCAGGAGCCACCGCTATTATTCATTGAGAGAAAAAACTAGAAAATGGGCAAATATAAAAAAAAAAGTCCAAGTAGGGGAGAGAGCAAGCAGAAAAGTGTCAGCACAGTAGGAAAACAGGAAGTTCTCCTAACGGTCACTGTACGATACACAGTACATTATACTGTGAATTAAGTACAATATCTGTTTAACAGTTCATCTTGTCTTACTAATGTGTGTGTGTGTGTGTGTGTGTGTATATATAAATAAATATATATATATATAAATACACATACACACACACACACACACACACACCTCTGACTGGTTCTTGGTGTTGTGTCCTCTGACTGGTTCTTGGTGTTGCGACCTCTGACTGGTTCTTGGTGTTGCGACCTCTGACTGGTTCTTGTTGTTGCGACCTCTGACTGGTTCTTGGTGTTGCGACCTCTGACTGGTTCTTGTTGTTGCGACCTCTGACTGGTTCTTGGTGTTGCGACCTCTGACTGGTTCTTGTTGTTGCGACCTCTGACTGGTTCTTGGTGTTGCGACCTCTGACTGGTTCTTGTTGTTGCGACCTCTGACTGGTTCTTGGTGTTGTGACCTCTGACTGGTTCTTGGTGTTGCGACCTCTGACTGGTTCTTGGTGTTGTGACCTCTGACTGGTTCTTGGTGTTGCGACCTTTGACTGGTTCTTGGTGTTGCGACCTCTGACTGGTTCTTGGTGTTGTGTCCTCTGACTGGTTTATGGTGTTGCGACCTCTGACTGGTTCTTGGTGTTGTGACCTCTGACTGGTTCTTGGTGTTGCGTCCTCTGACTGGTTCTTGGTGTTGCGACCTCTGACTGGTTCTTGGTGTTGTGTCCTCTGACTGGTTCTTGGTGTTGCGTCCTCTGACTGGTTCTTGGTGTTGCGTCCTCTGACTGGTTCTTGGTGTTGCGACCTCTGACTGGTTCTTGGTGTTGTGTCCTCTGACTGGTTCTTGGTGTTGTGTCCTCTGACTGGTTCTTGGTGTTGCGACCTCTGACTGGTGTTTGGTGTTGTGTCCTCTGACTGGTTCTTGGTGTTGCATTCAGGTGAAAAACATTGAGGAACACAGACAGAGGAACCTGGACTCGGTGCTGGAGCTGATGGAGAGCGGCCAGGCTGTGGGAGGAATGGTTAGCACCACTACAGGTAAATTCAAAGCTTTGTGGTGTAAACTTTTTGAGGCACTCTGATTGGCTGGAGTCTTTCAAAGAAAACTATAAATGTTCTCTGTGTGTGTAGACTGGAATCTGCCGGCCCAGGTGAACGAGGCTCAGCAGGTTCAGCGTATCATCTCACGCTGTAGCTGTCGGATGCATTACATCAGTTACAGTCATGACATCAACCCAGAGCTGGCCACGCAGATCAAACCACCAGAGCTGAGGAATAACCACGAGAAAGAGGACCTGCTGAAGAAGCAGGCCGGTATGTGTGATGAAGAAACCACCAGGGTTCATGTCAAAGAAAGCCAGCATGCGGGAGCTTAAAAGTCTTTGCTTTGTTGATGGAACAGGAGCTGTGGACACCTTCACCCTCATCCACCATGACCTGGAGATCTCCACTAACCCTGTGCAGTACGCCATGATCCTGGACATCGTCAACAATCTGCTGCTTCATGTGGAGCCCAGACGCAAGGTGGGCTGAAGCATCACCTGCTCACAGTTTGCACAACACTTTCCTGACTTACTGCTTATTCCCTTCTTTGATTTCTGCTCTTGTTGTGTCTGCAGGAGCACAGTGAGAAAAAGCAGCGTGTGCGTTTCCAGCTGGAGATTTCAAGTAACCCTGAGGAGCAGCGCAGCAGCATCCTGCACCTCCAGGAGGCGGTTCGACAACACCTTGCACAGATTAGACGCCTTGAGAAGCAGATTTACTCCAACATCAGAGTGAGTCACACGCTGTCCTACCAAAGGTTTTCAACATGGGTGCAGATATAGAACAAAATTAATTTTCTCTCCTGATCATCTTCAGGCTCTACCTGAGGAACTCAGCGGAGATGAACTGATGGAGATCAACACGAGACTGCAGAACCAGCTGAACCAGGAGAAGAATGACATGCAGATGAAGAGTGAAGAGCTCAACATCCTCATCAGGTCTCACATCATGTCCCCCTCAGGTTCATCAGTGAGGATGTGACACACAGGTGATTTGTTTACATCGGTGATTCTCTTTCAGGTGCTTTAAGGACTTCCAGCTGCAGCGTGCTAACAAACTGGAGCTACGAAAGCCTCCGGAGGATGTGAGTGTGGTGAGGAGGACGGAGATCTACTTTGCTCAGGCTCGCTGGTGTTTGACTGAGGAGGACGGACAGCTCGGGATAGCAGAGCTGGAGCTGCAGAGGTTCATGTACAGTAAGGTGAGAAAAACACAGACAAGAGTTGACTGGATCACCTGTCCTCTCATTTATCCTCCATCTCTTTTTAAACTAAACAGACAGCAAAAACAGGCTCATTTTAAACTGTTGGGTTGTAAAGAGAATTCTAACACTTTGAAAAAAATGTAGCTTTAATGAAACTTTTCCTCCCACAGCTGAACAAATCTGATGACACAGCAGAGCATCTGTTGGAGTTGGGGTGGTTCACGATGAACAATCTGCTTCCCAATGCAGCTTACAAGGTACGTCTGACTCTGTGGTTCTAATTGTGCTTTTTGTCTTTTTTTTCAGTTTCAAAAATGAAAGGTTCAAATGAATTTTCTTTGACATAATCTTCTACATGATGCGATGAAAGCCGTGGTGGTATGAATAATGTGCCTGTTTCTTTCCGTGCAGCGTGTGAGGGTATGTACAGGATGTTTTTGTCAACTCCATCTTTGTTCGTCTTAATGTGATCACTCATCAGCTCCACCAGAAGCTCATAGCCAGTGTTGCATGAACCCTTGAGGTCTCACTGATGCATGAGTGATCAAAGACTTGTTACAGTTCACTTCAAAGACCAGTGTGTAGGATTTATCAAGCAGTGAGGCTGCAGATTGGGACTAAAAGAGAAGTTTTCCTCCTGGACCAGGACACATTCTGTTTCCCTCCTGAGCTACTAAAGCAAGATGAAACATGGAACTTATTTATATGATATAAAGCAGGCACATCCATAGTCGGGCTGGGGGAACAACTGTGGCCTTGGGTCCATTTTCATATGGCCCCCAGCTTTCATCTCTTTTTATTAATTATGTCTCAGAAATTAATCTTGATCTAAATGATGTGAACAGTTTTACTTTCTGTCAGGGTCTCAAAACAAACCACAGTCTGTGAGGTCTGACTGAAGTCCATCTGAACTGTTCATAGTCTGCCTGTATGAAGCTAAAGCTCTGTACATTCAGCAGAAACTCAACAACTCTTCCTGCTGATGTCTTTGAATTCATCAGGATGAGTTCAAAAAACACACATGAAATGGAGCAGAAAATAGTCTGAATCTAAAAACCAGTCCTGATCCAATCCAGATCCTGATCAAATCCAGATCCTGATCCTGCCATTAAAACACGCTGACATATTTGTCCCATATCGCCCCCTAATGGAGAACATGTTCCTTGGTCAGAAGCAGAGTTTGATGATGTTTACGCAGCAGGTAACACTGCAGAGAACTGACCACTGATCATCTGGGATGAAGAGACACCTGAGGGACAGGAGAGACACCTGAGGGGCAGGTGAGACACCTGAGGGACAAATGAGACGCCTGAGGGACAGGTGAGACGCCTGAGGGACAGGGGAGACGCCTGAGGGACAGGGGAGACGCCTGAGGGACAGGGAAGACAGCTGAGGGACAGGGGAGACAGCTGAGGGACAGGTGAGACAGCTGAGGGACAGGGGAGACACCTGAGGGACAGGTGAGACACCTGAGGGACAAATGAGACGCCTGAGGGACAGGGGAGACAGCTGAGGGACAGGGGAGACAGCTGAGGGACAGGTGAGACAGCTGAGGGACAGGTGAGACGCCTTAGGGACAGGTGAGACACCTGAGGGACAGGGGAGACGCCTGAGGGACAAATGAGACGCCTGAGGGACAGGTGAGACGCCTGAGGGACAGGGGAGACGCCTGAGGGACAGGGGAGACGCCTGAGGGACAGGTGAGACAGCTGAGGGACAGGTGAGACACCTGAGGGGCAGGTGAGACACCTGAGGGACAGGTGAGACACCTGAGGGACAGGGGAGACAGCTGAGGGACAGGTGAGACACCTGAGGGACAGGGGAGACACCTGAGGGACAGGGGAGACAGCTGAGGGACAGGTGAGACGCCTGAGGGACAGGGGAGACACCTGAGGGACAGGAGAGACACCTGAGGGACAGGGGAGACAGCTGAGGGACAGGTGAGACACCTGAGGGACAGGAGAGACACCTGAGGGACAGGTGAGACACCTGAGGGGCAGGTGAGACACCTGAGGGACAGGTGAGACAGCTGAGGGACAGGGGAGACACCTGAGGGACAGGTGAGACACCTGAGGGGCAGGTGAGACACCTGAGGGACAGGTGAGACAGCTGAGGGACAGGGGAGACGCCTGAGGGACAGGGGAGACGCCTGAGGGACAGGGGAGACGCCTGAGGGACAGGTGAGACACCTGAGGGACAGGGGAGACGCCTGAGGGACAAATGAGACGCCTGAGGGACAGGTGAGACACCTGAGGGACAGGGGAGACGCCTGAGGGACAGGTGAGACACCTGAGGGACAGGGGAGACAGCTGAGGGACAGGTGAGACACCTGAGGGACAGGTGAGACACCTGAGGGACAGGGGAGACGCCTGAGGGACAGGTGAGACACCTGAGGGACAGGGGAGACGCCTGAGGGACAGGGGAGACGCCTGAGGGACAAATGAGACGCCTGAGGGACAGGTGAGACACCTGAGGGACAGGGGAGACGCCTGAGGGACAGGGGAGACGCCTGAGGGACAGGGGAGACGCCTGAGGGACAGGGGAGACAGCTGAGGGACAGGTGAGACACCTGAGGGACAGGGGAGACGCCTGAGGGACAAATGAGACGCCTGAGGGACAGGTGAGACGCCTGAGGGACAGGGGAGACGCCTGAGGGACAGGGGAGACGCCTGAGGGACAGGGGAGACACCTGAGGGGCAGGTGAGACACCTGAGGGACAGGAGAGACACCTGAGGGACAGGGGAGACACCTGAGGGACAGGGGAGACACCTGAGGGACAGGGGAGACAGCTGAGGGACAGGTGAGACACCTGAGGGACAGGGGAGACACCTGAGGGACAGGGGAGACAGCTGAGGGACAGGGGAGACACCTGAGGGGCAGGTGAGACACCTGAGGGACAGGGGAGACACCTGAGGGACAGGGGAGACAGCTGAGGGACAGGGGAGACACCTGAGGGACAGGGGAGACACCTGAGGGACAGGGGAGACAGCTGAGGGACAGGGGAGACACTTGAGGGGCAGGTGAGACGCCTGAGGGACAGGGGAGACACCTGAGGGACAGGGGAGACAGCTGAGGGACAGGGGAGACACCTGAGGGACAGGAGAGACACCTGAGGGACAGGGGAGACAGCTGAGGGACAGGTGAGACACCTGAGGGACAGGAGAGACACCTGAGGGGCAGGTGAGACACCTGAGGGACAGGTGAGACAGCTGAGGGACAGGGGAGACACCTGAGGGACAGGTGAGACACCTGAGGGGCAGGTAAGACACCTGAGGGACAGGTGAGACACCTGAGGGACAGGGGAGACACCTGAGGGACAGGTGAGACAGCTGAGGGACAGGGGGGACACCTGAGGGACAGGGGAGCTTTGAGTTCATTAGCTTGTGATGCCACTTAATGAGGTTCTCTTTCCAGAAATCAGGAAAAGGAAACAGCAGCATTGCTGTGTGACTTTCACAGTTAATAAATATGTCCTCAGGAGCAGCTGTCCCTTTGTCATTTTCACAAAATCAAATCAGGCCCTCTCTGAAATCACTTTGGACACCCAGCAGCATAGATAAAGTATTGATCGCATGGAGATGTAATTATTGAACCAAACAACCATTTAATGATTAAAAAGTCTGATGGGTCATGTGACTATTATCTTATCTTAATAATGTATTTTTTAATTTTTTTTTCATATCAGCCACTTATTGTAAACAGTGTGGTGCCAGTCTAGCCCATCGGTCTCAGTTGCGTGCCTCATGAGGCAAGTCCTTGAGCTGGTGGTCAGGGTTTCCAATCAGACATGCAGCTCATATCCTGCATGTCCTTCCTCCCTCTCACCACATTTTCAACTCCATCTACTACCCTGTCCTCTCCATTATACGCACAGAAGATAAAACAAAAAAAAATGACTTAAAATAAAGGCAGACAGTGGTTGGACAGTCTGAAAACCGTTTTTTTCCCATCTAATAACTAAAGATATCCATATTAAAACATGAAAAATTCCACATGAAAAAGCAGCAGTGCTAGTTTTCAGTCAGACAGGTTTACAAGGTTGACTCTGAGGTTCAGATCAGGAGAGTAACAGAGACCCCAGAGTTCGGGAATAGAATAGAGTACTGGAATAAAAACACCATGGTTCAGCTATTAACTGATTATATGAGAACACAAACATATTTGACATCCTGTTTTGGTTCATCAGAATCCAGATAGTCCTGCCCACTGGTTGTTTTGGTGTCGTCTGTACTGCCATCACACCATCAAACACATGGAGGCATACTCTGTTCAAATCACCGTCCATTAAAATGCTCTGATCAAACTGTCTGAATGAACTTCATCTTCTCCTGCAGGTTGTACTTCGGCCCCAAAGCGCCTGTCAGTCAGGACGCCAGTTTGCTTTGCGCATCTTCAGTAAAGTGCGCCCCCCTGTGGGAGGAATCTCTGTGAAGGAACACTTTGAGGTAAACCGCATCGCACGCAGCTTCAGCAAAGTTGACTTTGAGGTGTTTGACCAAAGATTTCCTGATCGTTTGACTCCTCAGGTGAACGTGGTGCCTCTCACCATTCAGCTCATGTACCAGTTCTTCAAAAGGATGATGGGCTTCTTCTTCCCGGGCAGAAACGTGGAGGAAGAGGAGGTGACTGATGAGGAGGATAAGTTCAGGCTGGTTACCACAGGTGGGTTTGTGTGGCGTCATCCGTCTGAGCTTAGGCTCGGCTGCTCGGCTGCTCGGCTGCTCGGCTGCTCGGCTGCTCGGCTGCTCGGCTGTTCTGCATGTGACCTTGAGCTGTGTGTGGTGGTGGTTTGGGACACAGAAGGAGGATCAGGTTTTTGTTGCAGAGTCACCCAGAGGCCACAGCACTGATGCTCATCCTGATCCTCTCTGTGTCACAGGTATCCCTGTCAAGCCTCGGCAGTTGTCAGAGGACACCATAGGCGCTCTGGGCCCCAGCAAAGGTGTCACCCAGGGGCTGAACCGCACCGCTGGGGTCAGGAGGTCGTTCAGGAAAGCTCCAGAGGTATTTTAGTTTGGATTGATCGCTCTCAGATGTAAAGAATACAAAGATAATGACTTTGGTTTCCTGTCTCCTCCAGCATCCTGTCGATGACATTGATAAAATGAAGGAGCGAGCTGCCATGAATAACTCCTTCATCTACATCAAGATTCCTCAGGTGCCACTCTGCGTCAGCTATAAGGTGGGTTACTGAGAGCTATGTTTAGCATCATGCCTCAGTATCATGAGGTTCCTCATCAGTGTGTTTTTTTAATCATAGGCATTAAAGATCATAATTAGAATATGATCTCATCCCACCTTTGGAAACTCCTCTGAAGCTCAGTGCGCCAGAGCTAAAGTCTGGATCTTACTGCTCTGAGCTGGAGCTTTGTTTCTTCTGCAGAATACAGACGCTCTCAGTTTATAACTGCACCATCTGTTCTTCAATCATAACAGGCTTTAAAAATTAAAAAGGGAGCTGAGACTGATGAATAAGTGACAGAGAAACATGGGAAGGATGTGTGATTTAGTAACTAGTGTACAAAAATTACAGACGGCTTGTGAGTAGAGCTTCAGAATGCAAAAAGGAGGAAACGAGACAAAACAAAGAGAGGAGGTCAATTCACTGAAAACTAAACTCAAACAGGCTGTTCATCAGCTGAGCAGGGGACATCTTTTGGGTCTACTGCTCGACTTTGTTGTCTCATAATCCTCAGGATCTTCTGGGACATTAAAATGACTCTAACTGCGTCTGACCTCAGCAGTGATGGCATGTTGTGGGGGGACCCTTGCATCCAGTTTAACAATCCTGACACTCAAAAACAAAAAGCCTGTGTGCCTTTGCCTTTAGGAGGTCGTGACAGAGTGAACGCCTGAATGAAAACGATGTGAACGACAGATATATGCTCAGATTGTGACAGAAGAACAGTCTGAGTATAAATTTAGTTTTCAGTACATGACTTCCTCTCTGTTTGGTCTCTTGCTCCTGTTTCATCATTTTGTATTCTGAAGCTCAACTTACAACCTGCTTACCATCCATCGCTGCAAAATGTGAATTCTTGTTATTTCTCTCTGTGGTCTGAAGATTTTGATCAGGAGTCTACCACCCCAATTCCAATGAGGTCTGAACATTGTGTAAAACAAATAAAAGCAGAATACAATGATTTGAAAATCCTGTTTATCCTATATTTAACCAAATACACGACAAAGACAAGATGTTTATTCTTCAAATTGATCAACTTTATTGTTTTTTGAATTTGATGACTGCAACATGTTCCTAAAAAGCTGGGACAGGGTCAACAACAGACAACAGTCTGGAAAAGTTGAGGAATGCTCCAAAAACACCTGTTTGGAACATTCCACAGGTGAACAGGTTCATTGGAAACAGGTGAGTGTCATGATTGGGTATAAAAGGAGCATCCCTGAAAGGATCAGTCGTTCATAAGCAAGGATGGAGTGAGGTTCACCACTTTGTGAACAACTGTGTGAGCAAATAGTCCAACAGTTTAAGAACAATGTTTCTCAACATACAGTGTCAAAGAATTGATGGATTTGATCATCTACAGTCCATAATATCATCAAAAGATTCAGAGAATCTGGAGAAATCTCTGCACGTAAGCAGCAAGGCTGAAAAACAACATTGAATGACCGTGACCTTTGACCCCTCAGGCAGCACTGCATTAAAAACCAACATCATTGTGTAAAGGATATTACCACGTGGGCTCAGGAAGACTTCAGAAAACCATTGTCAGTTAACACAGTTCATCACTACATCTACAAGTGACAGTTCAAACTCTACCATGCAAAGACAAAGACATATATCAACAACACCCAGAAACACCGCCGGCTTCTCTGGACCCGAGCTCATCTGAGATGGACTGACGCAAAGTGGAAAAGTCTGCTGTGGTCTGACGAGTCCACATTTCAAACTGTTTTTGGAAATCATGAACGTGGTGTCCTCCAGGCCAAAGAGGAAAAGGACAATCTGGATTGTTCTCAGGTCAAAGTCTCAAAGCCAGCATCTGTGATGGTATGGGGGTGTGTTAGTGCCCATGGCATGGCTAACTTGACCATCTGTGAAGGCTCCATTAATGCTGAAAGGTACATACAGGTTTTGGAGCGACATATGCTGCTATCCAAGACACATCTTTTTCAGGGACGATGACAAATGGTAAAGAATTCCACCTCCAAAGCTTCAACAATTAGTGTCCTCAGTTCACAAACACTTATTGAGTGTTGTTAAAAGGAAAGGTGATGGAACACAGTGGAAACATGAGCCTGAACCAGCTTTTTAGGAACGTGTTGCAGCCATCAAATTCAAATTGAGTGAATATTTACAACAAAACAATAAAGTTTATCAGTTTGAAGAATAAATATCTTATCTTTGTGGTGTATTCAGCTGAATATAGGTTAAACAGGATTTACAAATCATATACTTTTATTTATGTTTTACATAACGTCCAAGCTTAACTGGAATTGGGGTTGTATGTAAACTTAATCAAATGCTTAAATGTTTTTCAGGGGTGTAAATCACCAGTTTCAGCACAATAGGATACGGTATTGATTCTCAGAACAATGATTTGATATTTGCCAATATCACAACATCTGCTGCTATACGATTCAGATTCAGTTTGATTTAGAGGCTCACGATTGATATCAGACTATGTTGTGAATCCATTTACCACATTCTGTTACTTTTCACGTAAAGAAAGAAAAATATTGTTACGTTTTGAGGCTTTGTTTTTGCTGAATGTTTCGGGCATTTACATGAAAAACATTATTAAAGTGAATTAATGCTTGTTTTTCACCTTAAAGTGCTGCAGTTTTCAGTCTTAAATGTACACTTTTTTTCCCCCCAGCATTCATCATTAAGGGTCACCAGTAACATTTGTGTTACATCATGTTAGATCCACATGGTTCTCCTTATGTGCTGTACTTTTTACCTAACCATACAGACAGAAACGGTTTCTTTGATGTAAACAGACACTCATTTGTCCTGTTTCCTTCATACTTTATCTCACCACGGCTTTGTTTACATGTTGCATGCGCTCCGTCTTCTGATCCGTCTTTTCTCTGGATTCTGAAATACTTCCATACTGCTCATTTACTCCAGAGAGGGGAGGGAATGTCTTTATCTCTCTCAGCTGCTAGCCATAATGTGCTATCTTTACTAGCGGTGTTGTGACTCCTGGCTGAGCAGAAACTGTCATAACCAAGAATGTGTGGGGACTTTCAAAATAAAAGTGGATGGTGAATGAAATAGCGATAAATATCAATGTTTTTACTTTCAATTTGACAGTCAGTGCTCAAATGATCGTTATATCAGTTTAGATCAATGTATGATTATACCCCTAATGTTTATCTATTGTTGTGAAATGGAAGTAGTTGATCGTACATTTCCCTTCAGATTAATCACCGTTTTTTCTTTTTTTTTTAGTAATTGTTTTGTTCTCGGGTAGCTTCACATGAACAGCTCTTTGATGGTGGTTGTCACACGGATTCTGCTTCCTATTGGTTCCTTTGGTCAGCAGGATACCAGCGGCTTGTCTCTGATGTGAAGTTAAAACATTATGTAACGCCTGTCCCTTCATTAAATCCTGCCTCCTTCAGGGAGAGAAGAGCAGTGTGGACTGGAAGGACCTGAACCTGGTTCTGCCCTGCTTGGAGTACCACAACAACACCTGGACCTGGCTGGACTTTGCCATGGCTGTTAAAAGGGACAGTCGCAAAGCACTCGTAGCACAGGTACCCAACATTCACCACTTTGACTCCTTTATTTCTGTAACTCTCAGCACTCGAAGCTCAAAGTTTGTTTTCTGTCAATCATTTAAATGTGTTTTATAAATTCTCCTTCTGTTGCTGTTGTTACTGTTTTCCAGCCTGACTCAGAGGAGAAACAGTGTACATTTCTGAAATAGAGCCTTTCTGCTTCCTCATCCTGCTCTTTCTTCCTCAGATGATAAAAGAGAAGCTGCGTCTGAAGCCGGCCTTGGGCTCAGACCTGCGGGGTAAGACGTCCGAGGGGAAGTCGGACAACAGCCTGCAGCAGCAGGAGGAGGATGAGAAGGCGCGGCTCCTCATCGGCCTCAGCTCGGCAGACAAGAGCTCCAGCAAGAAGAGCATCTTCAGCCGACGGAAGTAGAAGGAAAAGTTATCTTACAGTTTTGGGGTGAACTTCACTGTATTAGACCAGCCTGCTGAATTTAAAGACGTTTTCTGGAGTTTTATTCTTACAAAATGTTCCTGATGTGTCTCAGACATCTGTAAACAGCTCCAGGATCATCACAAGGTGCCATTTTGACCAAATCTGAACACTTTATTTGCGTACGGTTTAAATTTCACCCCTTCAGATTGACCGCTTCTGTTGCATTGAATGTAGCGAGGAAGATTAACGGTGCGTAGCTAGCACTTCACTGTCACTGTTTCCTCTGCTTCACGTGATCAGACTGACGGCTGCGTCTTCCTGCTGGCTCAGGAACTCTGCCTGTCTAACCTGTGAACACCTCCAGCACACAGGGCGTCATTAGAGCACCTTCAGTGCTTCAAAACGCCATAAATGAAAGGATCAGATCTGTTTTATCAGGTGAGTAAGGGCTGTATGACTGTCTGTGTGACAGGACGGCCTTTATCACACTCATCATGCTGTTTTTTATTTTACCTGGAAATGCCTCACCTCAGTGCAATATATGGAGAACAGCAGCATACGTTTGTTTGATGCTCATGGTGGCAGAAGCAGCTAATCGCAGAGTGTATGTTTTGTAATTTTAATACTAAAGCACTTTTTTATCCAAAGTATTTTGATATTTTTTGAAACCAGGGTTTCTGTTTTCTGTTGGTTCCTTGTAACTGTATCTGTGCTGCCCAGCCTTTTATTTCACTCACATTTCTATCAAGAAGAAGTACATTTCAGCCAAACGGATCATATCTTTAAAAGAATCTGTATGAACATTTCTATCAGCTTTGTTATCGTCTGACTGTTTCTGTATCAATAAAAAGTCTAAATCTCACTGAGTGTTTCTGTGCAGACTATAGAATAATGGGGGAGGGGGTTGATTGTTCGTTAATGTGACAACTCGAACTGGAGCGGAACCGAGCTGTGGATGACTGTCGAACACGAAACATTTCTGCGCGGCATAAAAGGCGCACAGAGACGCATGGATGAGCAGGAGCGGAGCTGGAGCGGAGCAGGAGCGCTGCTTTCATGTCAGACACTACGGGTTATGGGCATCGACGTCAGTAGAAACACTGAGGTGAGTTGATAAGATCAGTCGCTGATGTGTTGATCAGCTAAAAGTTCGGCTTTAGAGCCGAAATGATCGCGCTCGCTAAAGGATTTGCGGTAAAATGTGAAAGAAGTTACCTTCCTTTAACTTGATTTCTGAAATGAAAACACTGAGCCTTATGAGACTGACTTTCTTGTCTTATGAGTTTCTCGAACACGTTTTTTTGGCCAAGATTCCCGGAAACCGCATCAAAGCGCAGCGTCAAATAGTTCTCGATCAGTGAGCAGAAGCCTGGTTTTTTTATTATTATTATTATTTTTTTATTTTTTATTTTTATTTTTTATTTTTTAAACATTCAAACGTTATCAGCAAACCAAAGTGTGACCCACCTGCACAGTCTCTAACATTTTGTACCCGTTTTAACTCTGTCAAGTCTCGGCCTAATTTTTCATTTCCAGCACATCACCCATATGATCTCACTGTTATTTGGAATTTAGATTTTTACATAAATTAACAAAGAGATATATCGAAGCCAATAAAAGTTGAAAATGAAGACACTGGTGGTAAATGAAAAAAAAACTTCGGTAAAATGATGATTACATTTTACTATTGACATATTAAAAAAAAAAACGTTTTAAAGGGAAAAAATTGAGATAAATTCATACTTTAAGCAAAAATGTACAATAAAAACACAACTTTCTATCAGCTTTTTTTCTTTGATTAGCCTCTGAGCTTAAAAACAGACTAAGTAAAAAAAAATTAAACGGAGACCCTGGCATAAAGTCCTGAAGTTTCAAATTGTGCCAAAGACACTTTGAATGTAGAGAAAGGGGTTCATTGTGCAGTGTCAGGGTCCAGGGTCATTATGTGTTTTTCCAGGGCTCAAAAGGCAGAGGTGGGCCTGCAGATCTGGACCCCGTCTTTGTTTTTAGATCTTTAATAACAACAATCAAAACCAAAACCACTGAAGATGTCATGTGCCCGAGTTTTAGGAACATGCTGCAAGTTACTGGAGGAGAAGAGCTGAAAATATGTTTTCTTATATATCAGACGACATTTCTTCATGGGACTTGAACCACAGAGAGTGTTTATGGCAGCTGCTGGTGTTTTCAGGGCTACGGTAAGA
This sequence comes from Labroides dimidiatus, assembly GCA_030710495.1. Classification (NCBI taxonomy): domain Eukaryota; kingdom Metazoa; phylum Chordata; class Actinopteri; order Labriformes; family Labridae; genus Labroides; species Labroides dimidiatus. The sequence continues at coordinate 1,195,738 of CM061154.1, read as the reverse complement.
GTCTGATCATGAGGTGTTCTTCCCGCTTCTTGTCTAGAGAGTCAGACCAGCTTCTCGGCATCGACACAGTCTCGGGTTCCTCTCACACACGGTGGTCTCTGTCACACACAGACTCAGACACTCGGCTGTATTTTCTCCACCTGCTTTTGGACAGGATGACAGACCAAGTGTCTCCAAACTGCTGCTGCCTCCAGAGGACATCTCTGAGACATCAACCACCAAAACAAATCCTCCAGATCACATCTCTGACTTTCTACCAGAGTTTCCGCTGCAGAGATCTCCAGGACCAGACCATTTCAAGGTACTCTGGGGATAAAGAGCTGCTTGGTTTGTGACCTTTGATCTTTTTACATTGGTGTGTCTGCTCACAGGTCTGTGGCCTCATCGCTAAAGGATCATATGGACCCATCCTGAGAGTAAAGGACATGTTGAAGGATAAGGTCTACGCTGTTAAGGTTAATAAATACTCAAGTGTCACATCACTGTGAGAATATTTGATATTTTCGTAAACATTTATTGGTGCACAGGTTCTGCCAAAGTCAGAGATCAAGAAGAGAGGAGTTGTGAAGCAAACCAAAGAAGAAGTCATAATCCAGGTATGATGATGATGATGATGATGATGATGATGATGATGACAAACTTTTCTCAGCTGTGGAAAAGAAAACAGGTGGAAGTTTTTATTTTTATATAAAACAAATGAATCTACAATGGTCCAAATGACCCAAATGAGAGCAGTAGATGTCCACAATCAGCAGAGAAAGGCAGGACACCTTGGCCTGACCAAAAACTTCATGTTTCTCCTCTTAAATGTTGGCGAGTACATCTTTACTTTGCTAGGAACACACATCATGGCATTTAAAACTCTTTCTTAGTATGAAGGAAAACCACTATCAGCAATTTTCCCTCTATTCTGGGTTGTTTAATGTACCAAAGTTAAAAGATGACAGATGCATATAACAGCATGTTATTTCATGATGAAAATATAGGAAAGTTTCAGCTTCACAAATTTGAAAAAAAATAAAAAAATAATATATATATATATATATATATATATATATATATATATATATATATATATATATATATATATATATATATATATATATATATATATGTATATTGTGTGTGTGTGTGTGTGTGTGTGTGTGTGTGTGTGTCCGTGGACTTGCAGCGGCAGCTCAAACATCCTTTCGTCCACCATCTTCAGGACTGCTGGCAGACGGAGCTCCATCTCTTCATCAGTGAGTGTATATACACAGGGGTTTACAGTTGAAGGTGCAGTCTGAACCTCTGCTCTTCCCCTTGTTGTCCTGGAGGAGACTTTTAGCATCATCATCATCAGGCTCAGCACACGATGAAGAAGAAGAACACTGCCATCTAATGGTTATTTAGGGTAAAGCTCAGAGGGATTTTAGGAGCATGCATGTTTTTGATTTGAATCATTTTTTCCTCCCTCCTCCTTTCCCCACAGTGACATGGACAGAGCATTTATTTGATGGAAATCTCTACTGTGCAAACTTTATCTCAGTCTCTCCTTTAAAGGACACACACACACACACGCACACACAGAGTAGCCGTGCTTTTCATCCTCTGCAGTGTGTGACTACTGCGACAATGGAGATTTGTATACTTACTGGTTACTGAAGGGGAAGTTCGGGGAAGAAGAAGTCTGCCTCTTTGCTGCAGAGCTGGGCAGTGCACTGGGTAAGTAAAGAGACACAGTTACAGGTTAGATAAAACATTCATCCTCTTGACTTTAAAGAGGGGGTATTCTGCTTTCTCAGATTTTAAACATGGATATAAAGTAACAATGCTGGGTGTTCTGACTAAACCAGTGCAAAATTTAAACTGCTCTTGAGGTGGGCCTTAAACACCAAGAGCCTCCAGAGGGATGGCCAATCAGAGGGAAGGGGGTCTGTGGAGGTGCAAGCCTTAAAGAGACAGTGGGTAAAATGAAGCACCTCAGACAGAGGCATGAAATAAGGGTTTTCTAAAACAGCAGTGTGGACAAAGATGGATTTTTATGATCCATAAATCATATGAAGCCACTAAAAGGATACAGTTGGGACAATATAAAGCCTTAAAAAAGCCCAGTACCCCCTCTTTAATACATGACTTTATCTTGTGTTTAAAAAGGTTGTATGGTGCAGATGCTCACTTTTTGTCTCTCGTTATTTCTCCACAGGATTCTTACATGACTTAGGGATCATACACAGAGATGTTAAGGTATTATTTTTTCAGATGTATAATCTTAATGTATCCATTTTAACATTTTTGCTGACAATTATCACGTTTTTTTTTTTTCTTTAGATGGAGAATATTCTTATAAGTGATCAAGGTAATATTTCCTCTATCATTTCAAACCAGAGTCATGATGTTATTGTGTAGGTTGTCTCCTTATCTTGTGGTTTCTGAGATTGTCTGTTGATTCTCCGTCTGAGGTTCATTGATTTTGGGACTTGCTTTAAAGCTCCTCTAAGTTGTTTTAACTGAAATGAATGTAGCAGACAACCACTGGTATAAAAATGGACTCTTTCTTTAAATTTGTTTTTAATGTCTTAAACTGTTTCTTAGGGAGAAGTGTCAGACAAAGTGAGGACTGCAAACAGGAGCTTTAAAGAACACTAATGTGTGATTTTGAGCCTTACAAACACATCTTTGGTGAAACATAGTTGTTCTGCCTGGTTCAGTCACTGAAAAATGAGAAAGAAGACGCTTTTAAGTTTAAAAATGTTTGAGTGTGTCACTGCGTGTGTGTTTTGATTCAGGTCATCTTCGTCTGTCTGATTTTGGACTCTCCCGGCGGCTAAAACGAGGTGGAAAAGCATTCACGATATGTGGGACGATCCAGTATATGGGTGAGGTTTTGGTTTTGTTCCCTCTGGAGTGTAAAAACCATCTCTTGAGGGAAGCTGAGCTGCTGTCTGTTGGCTGACTGAAACATCAGAGCCTCACCTGGTTGGCCCCCACTGGATCCAGTTGACCCACTTCTTATAGGGATGCACCTGACATGTTATTTAACTGATCAGCTGATTTACTTCTCATGACTGACTTTTGGATTTGTTTCCTCTCTCTGAACAGCTCCTGAAGTTTTAGCCGGGGGTCCATACAGCCATGCTGCTGACTGGTGGTCTCTTGGTGTTTTGTTGGTCTCTCTAGTGAAGGGAGAGGTAATAACACATGAGCTCAGCATGTAACAGCACTGCATGTGTTTCTGTGTCCATTGTTGGTCATCTGGATTTCTTTCCTCTTGCAGTTCCCGGTTCCTGCTGAGCCTGACCACAGCAGCATGCTGAACAGAGTCAAAGATTGTCCTTACACCATCCCCTCAGCCTACAGTTCTGCTCTGATCTCACTGCTCACTGAGGTTTGTTGATGAAACGTCTTTGTGCCAGTTATCTGAATCTGATTGAAACACCACAGTTATCTGTTTTTTATGCTGTAGCTTCTCTGCAAGAATCCAGCAAACCGGCTTCGCAATCTCGAGAGTTTTAAGATGCAGGCCTTCTTCAGAGGCACCTCGTTTGACTGCCTCATCCTTCAGAAGACGCCTATTAAAGCCATCCTGGAGCTCAGGACTCATCCAGACTGGACAGCCAAAGCCATGAGAGGCCTTTCATTGGCTGACTTAGACAGCTTTGACTGTGATAAAAACCTATGCTGTCCCACGACTCCCACTGAACCCTCTCCCAGTCTGGCAGACGTGGAGCTGAACCCAGGCACAGAGCAGCTGTGTGAATCATAACACTGTATTTTTAGGAGTGGATGAAGATGCTGGATGGAAATAAGAAAATGTGCCAAGGATGAACATTTCTCTAACTCACACATCAACCACTGAGAATTTATTTGACATTAGTATGAAGTTTGAAGTTTCCTTTGCGTTTTGAGTTTTGAGGATCTGAGCACGCATTTTCTACTTTATGCCTGTTTTTACCAATTTTCAGGGTCCATATTAGATTCAGCTCCTTCTGAGGGCTTCATCCAATCATCCCCAAATTTTGTCAGTGTGTTATAGACACCATGAAAGTGTCTAGTGTAGAATAAAGGGTTTGGCCAGGACTGGGAGTTAAATTAGCATGTTGTCAGAACAGTGTTAACACCTCTGTGATTCTGGAGTAGAAAGAAAACCACCTGCCTGGAGAGTGACCTTGCGTTGCTGGCATAACATTTGAATCATGTGATGTTAGTTAATAAGTGGCTGATTTTAATATTAGCTGTTATGTTGTGGTAGATTATTTAACATTCTGGAAACTTTCAGAAAGATATTTATGCTTCAGTCACTTGCAGCACAGAAAAGTTTAATGTTTCGCCCTAAAACAGGAAGCTGTTCTTCCCTGAACTTCTTTGTGTTGGTTGGATCTTCTCATGGTCCACTCCTGTAGACATCTACATGCCAACTGTTACCTGTAGTTACTGAGCCACCTTCTGGAAAATGGCCAAATTACTGATTTATAATGTTTGATCTCTTCGAATTGGACGTTTGATTGCATTCACATTTTAGACCACAGCCGTGACAGGGCCTGCTGATAAAAGGCAGTAGTACCTCTCTTATGTGTCTGATGTGCTTAAAATTTCCCTCCTACGCTGATGATCAAGGTCTGAGCAGATCAAATTGCTCATCTCCCGTCCATCTCAGAGTTTTATGCCATACACATTTATATCGCAGACAGATTTTTATTTTTACTTGCAGGAAATACACTCACTGGTCACTTCATTAGGTTCCCCTTGCTAGTACTGGGTTGGACCCCCTTTTGCCTTCAGAACTGCCTTAATCCTTTGTGACATAGATTCAACAAGGTACTGAAAACATTCCTCAGAGAGTTTGGTCCATATTGACATGATAGCATCACACAGTTGCTGCAGATTTGTCGGCTGCACATCCGTGATGTGAATCTCTCATTCCACCACACCAGAAGATGGGTACTAGAGCAAATTCTCCCAACCATCCAAGGGCAGTTTGGTGATGAAGAATGCCTTTTCAAGCATGATGGAGCACCTTGCAGTAAAGCAAAAGTAATGACAAAATTGCTCGGGGAACAAAACATTAAGATTTTGGGCCCTTGAACAGGAAACTCCCCAGATCTGAATCTCATTGAGAACTTGTGGTCAATCCTCAAGAGGTGGTGGACAATCAAAAACCCACAAATTCTGACAAACTCCAAGAATTGATTATGCAAGCATGGACCTCCATCAGTCAGGAATTGGTCCAGAATTTGATTGACAGCATGCCAGGGAGAACTGAAGAGGTCTTGAAAAAGAAGGGTCAATACTACAAATATTCACTTATTGCATGAATTGTGTGTAATTCTCAATAAAATCTTTTGATACTTATGAAATGTTTCTAATTGTATTTCATTATACCATAGAAACATCTGACAAAAACCCTGAAGCAGCAGACTTTGTGAAAATGTAATATTTGTGTCATTCTCAAAACTTTTGGCCATGACTGTAGTGTGGAAATAAACTGTCATATGAAATACATTAAAGCCTTTTTGTTCAGACTAATAAACATGAAAAAAATGAAGTTGGCCCAGGCCCATCTATTTAAAATGGTTCAGTGTTGTCAGCGACGGCAACACAGTCGATTATTTCTGCTGCTCTATTTGCTTCCTGGCACAAATTGTCTCTGTTCAAACGTTGCACCTGGATACATTATGTCCAACTTTCAGCCTGGGTCGACCTATATACCAGAGTTCTTGCAAACCCACTGAGGACAACTTTAATAGGACAGAAGATTGAGGACCAGATAAAGTATCATCATTAAATGTTTTTAATTGGGTAACAGAGGAAAAAATGGAGTGTCCCAGTGGAGGCAGCCATTTATGATTGCCATACTTCTCTATTTAAAACTGAATCTTCTGAATGGGAGTGCACCTGCTCCTCCTCCTGCTGCCTCCTGACAGTGAATCCCTCTTTGGCCCTTGTCTTTGACAGGTCCATCATGTCTGTGTTATGGCTGTGTGGTGGCAGGCAGTCCAGTGACCCACATCTGGTTTCAAGAGGCACACTGACACATAATGATGGTCTGAACAAATGAGTCACACCAAGCTTTGATGTCAGGAAAGCATACAACACACACACACACACACACACACACACACACACACACACACACACACACACACACACACACACACACACACACACACACACACACACACACACACAAAAAAAAAAAAAAAAAAAAACACCTACCTGGAAACTGACCTCGCTAATATTAGCTGTTATGTTGCAGTATCTTATTTAACATTCCGGGAACTTTCAGTATAAACTGACTCAACAGGTCCTAGAGCAATAAACAGACAAATGATGAGGATCAACAGACCGCTTTGACAAGCTGTAGTCTAAAATATCTAATAATGAAAATCCAGAGGAACATCAAGCCTTAATTCCTGTTAGCCTAGCCTAAAGCATACCTGCCAACTTTCGACTTTGACAAGCCGTTAGACCACCACCCACGCGCCCATTAACGTCTTTTCTGTGCTTATTTACCTTGCACATGATAACGGGCTTTATTGAACCCCTCAATACCGGTTACTTTTGGCTGTAACCACGTCAAAAATGACACTGGGCTCTCTATACAACTCTTGGACGAGCACATCCCAACACCTCTCTTGGAAAACTCAGAAAACACACAACTGCTGATCGCAGGTAATGCATTCACTGAAGCTTCTCATTCTCATATACAAAATAACCCATATTAACAGTAACACATTCTCATTATTTAACATGAACAACCCACCATGTCTGTAACAGTATCAAAGTGAAAAACCAGGAGTGTTGACTAGTATGTAGTTGTGTAAATGCAACAGCTGTCCCTGGTTCTGGTTCCGACAGCACGAGGACCGTCCTCCACCCCTTCTCATTCTTTGAAGGATTAACTAATCGATCATGTGTGACGTTTGTTACTCTAAACCATCGCTCAACAGGTAGATATCAGATGAATGTCATCATTTGCCAACTCACGGATGATAGTCAAGTTCCTGTAGCTCTCCATGTAATTAATGATTTCTCTAAGTCCTCAGGTCTGTGCCTTAACTTGGGTAAATGTGAGCAGTTCACCCTTTTCCGGCTGAGAACCATGGCCTCAGAGGTGCTGATCTTCATTCTGGCTGCTTCACACTCAGCTGCAAACCACCCCAGTGTAGGCTGGAGGTCAGTGTTCGATGAGGCCAATAGGACCACATCAAAAAGCAGAACTGGGATCCTGAGGCCCCCGAACCTGACACCCTCCGCCTAGAAACCCTGTCCATAAAAGTAATGAACAGAAGGGCAGCCCTGGTGGAGCCCAACCCTCACAGGGAACGAGCTTGACTTACTGCTGGCAATATGAACCAAACTCTCACTCTGGAAATACAGAGATCGAACAGCCCGTAGCAAAGGGCCATTGACTCCATATTCCTGGAGCACCCCCCACAGGATACCTCGGGGGACACGGTCAAAATCCTTCTCCAGATCCACAAAGCACATGTGGACTGGTTGGGCAAACTCCCATTCCCCCTCTAGCACCCTTTCAAGGGTATAGAGCTGGTCCAGTGTTCCACGACCAGGACGAAACCTGCATTGTTCCTCCTGAACCTGAGGTTTGACTAATCGCTGGACTCTCCTCTCTTATTAATAAATTCTATCCTGCTAATCACTATATGACTATACACTATATATGTTTATTGTTGTCCAACTCATGATAGCAGCTAATGTAAGCAGCCTGTAGCAGCCTTTAGCAGGCAGACATGATGTTTTCAAAGTATCAAGCAAATATTTAGCAATTTGATGTAAAAGCATCTGTAACAGGATATCGTTTCACAAGGCCAGGTTAGGCTAGGCTAATTGGTTATACCATTGTTGTTGACATTCCTCTGACTAATGTAAGCAATCTAAGAGGTACTTATTAACATTACTGCTACCTAGCAAATGTTAAACTCACATTTTGGAAGTGTGTTACAAAGAGAAAGGTGTTACATCACATAATAATAATAATAATAATAATAATAATAATAATAATAATAATAATAATAATAATAATAATAATAATAATAATAATAATAATAACTCCACAATTTCCACAGAAATCGGGAGGGGGACTCGGGCGGCATGCTACCGGTCAACATACTAAATATACTTCTTGATATACCTGGAAGTGTTTCCCCTCTCTAATAGCTGTGAGAACATAGAACAGTACATAATGGCTACTCGTGGGCTGTGGATGTGTTTGGTGAGATTGATGTGTGGCTGCATCTCCACACATCTGGTTTGTACTTCAACTAAGTTCAAATTTAACTCATTCACACACATGCGCACTTCCCACACACACTGTCACATACACTATTCTAACTCAAGGATAATATGTCATGGTTTCTGTTTGAACTCAAAGGTCAAATTTGTCAGCCCATAGCCAACATTTTATTGGTGTCCTTTTTGTGTGAACTGAGGTCCATTTTACTGTTTTCCACAGAGAGAGAGAGAGAGAGAGAGAGAGAGAGAGAGAGAGAGAGTGAGAGAGAGCGAGAGGGAGATGCAGGCTTTGTGCGCTTGGGTGTGGTGGGGGTTTGTGTGAACTGGGGTCCCTTAAACATTATCATCATACACATATGCACACTTCATGTGCCATTTAAAAGACAAGAACACCTCTGTGAGTGAGCTTTCATTGATTATATATTGTTTAACACACACACACACACACACACACACACACACACACTCAGGATTCTTTTTGAATCAGTTAACTTCATTGGAACAATATATTATCGTTTACTATCAGAAAAACGAACACTGTGAGAATCCAGTGACTCTGAAGAATCTGTCATTGAGTGTTATATCTGTAGGGCAAAAAAAAAATTGACCGAAAATCCGAGTTGAACATGAGTGATCCTTAGCTGAAAATCCCTCAAGCCTTAACATGGAAGTAAATAGGGGGAGGTGGTCAGGTTTGGCTGACAGTTGACCCTTTTCTGACTAAGAGCTCCATCCTTTGACTTCAAAAGCCCCTTTGACAGAAGTCCAACAAAATTACCTATGTTTTAATGCCTTTTTTATGTCTGTGGAGTGAAGTTTGTGTATGTTAGAGCAGGTTGTTCAGGAAATTTCTTGTGTGTCATGAGCTGCTGCTCCCACTCTGACTGATGATGTCACGCACTCTGTTTTTAGTGAAAAAACTCAAAACTTTGTGTTGCGTAACCTTTGTGTTCTCAAAAACTGTTGAAGATACCAGACAGCCCATAGTAACTTAAACTGGAAAGATCTGTCTACATTTCGAAGCAAGAACAAAATCTGCAGGTCAAAGTATTGCGAGGCAGGAGCTGTCAGAAAAGGGTTTTTTTTTTTTTTTTTTGGTGTGCTCATTTCGTTTGAGAGATTTTCATCTGTTTTCGTAATTTTCTCAGCCAAAAATCGCTGAAATTCTAAGAAAAGTCATAGCATACCATTCTGGACCAAGCCGAACGTTTTGATGAATAATTTGTGGGGGTTTTCCCAAAGCCCTAGGACGAGAAGCGAACAGAAATTTTGTCCAGAAGATGAAGATGAAGTAAAAAAAGAAACAAACAAACGGAAGAACATAGGTAGCTTGTGGGAAATCCATGAGCCACCCTCCCCATAGGAAGCCTGAGCCCCCAATAATAATAAAAATGTTATCTTGCAGAATTTAACTGGACACCGCAACAAAAAACTACAATTCTTTTACTTGTGTGTAAGCAACACCAAAAGTTAAGGCAACACATGAACATTAGAGAGAAAAACAAGGAAATATCTTTCTGATGATGTAAAATTATTAAGCTTGCCTCATATCTTGAATCATCTGTGCTACAGGACCAAGTTCATTCAAAATCAGATCAAATGATTTCTATTTCTGAAGTGAAACTTTACAAGATTTAGAGTTTAAAGTTCACAAAAAGGAGCCACTGAGTGCATGAATTGCTCTGAGACCGGGTCCCTCCTGAGAATTTGAGGGTAAAGACCGAATTATCAGGAGACCAGAAACTTTCCTAAGGGTATGTGTTAACTAATTAAACTGAAAATAGCATGCTGTGGGGTAAGGTTAAACTCTTAATTTAGAATGCTATAGGGGGATGCAGGAGCTGAATGAATACATTAATTTTTCACAATTAGCCTGAATATTGAGAGGGATGAAAATGGGTTAAAGTATGAGTCAGTAGGATGTGCATTTCTAATTCACACCAACAATCTGTAAGAGATATTATTGATTACAAAGTGAGCCTGTAAGTATGGAAATATTAAACTTCATGACACAAAAACTTTAAAAAAAAATAAATATTTATTTAAATAGATAATGATTCATTCAAAATCTTCTGATATATGTGGGACAAAGGTGGGTGTACCTACACAAGCGCCGCCCAGAGCCGTGGGCGTACCAAGAGGGACATATTATGAGCCAAACACAAGCAAGAACTGAGGGAGGATCTCTGCCAGCGTTCATCTCATCAGAGAACCAGACTTCTTCTGTCAGGTAAGAGCTTTTATCATATGGTCTAATTTATTTATAGGGATCTGACTACAGCTGGCAAAGACTGTGTACAAAGTATCAAGAAAATAACAGCTTGATGTTTTCTTTTATGACTATGTCAGATTAGATTTCACATCCATGTGTTGGCTTATTCAAATTAACAGCAAATAAGCCTAAACTGAAAGGATTTACTTTATCTTTTACTCCACAACACACCACACTAGTAAAACAAATGTCTATAGTTTTAACCTGTAATGTCTCTGTTTCATTTAACCTCATTTCATATTTTTCCTATAAAGTTTTTGTTGCATGAGGTGAGTTATTGTGAGATTTATCCTTTTCTCCAGCTTTGAAATCATCGTCCAAGCTGATCAGAAGATGATAAATAAGAGACTTTCAATAACAATAGATTTCTGTCTTATTCAGCTTGAACACTGTTTAATACTGTATCTAGGTTAAGTGTCAGATCACTTTTGCTCCTGCTGGACCCTAAAAACTGTCACTCATTCAGGATGACACACCAGTGCCCGACGCTCACCGAGGTCCAGAAGAGGGAGCTGCATGAAACCGCTCTACGCATAGTTTCTCCAGGGAAAGGCATCCTGGCAGCAGATGAGTCTGTAGGTCTGTAACTCTGCCTTTACTCATTTATTTTATTTAATGCGGGAAATATCTCACAGATGAGGCCCATCCAGGTCATTAATCCCTGGTGTTGAAATCATACCTGCAGGCAGCATGTCCAAGCGGCTGGCCCAGGTTGGGGTGGAGAACTCAGAAGAGAACCGCAGACTCTTCCGGCAGATTCTCTTCAGTGCAGATGATCGCATTAACGGTTGCATTGGAGGGGTCATCTTCTTTCATGAGACACTATACCAGCACTCTGATAATGGGGTTCCCTTTGTCAAAATGATCAGGGACAGGGGCATCATGGTTGGCATCAAGGTGTGGAACCAGATAAGAGATTTATTTAGATTTATTATTTATTTAGATTTCCAGTTCAATTATTAGTGTTTCTAGACTTTGTCCAAAGTTGAACTCATTTGTTCTACTCCTCAGGTTGATAAAGGTGTCGTCCCCCTGGCAGGAACATCTGGAGAAACCACAACACAGGGTCAGACACAAACACGTTGAAATGATCAACCATGTATAAAGACTACGTATCAAGCTTTTCTCTCCCTCTTTCTCAGGTCTGGATGGTTTGTCGGAGCGCTGTGCACAGTACAAAAAGGATGGAGCCACCTTTGCAAAGTGGCGCTGTGTCCTCAAAGTCAGTGACATCAATCCATCAAAGCTGGCCATTGCAGAAAATGCAAATGTGCTTGCACGCTATTCCAGTATATGCCAGCAGGTCAGGGCCCAGTGGTCTATGTGGCTGAATTTCTAACTCATACATCTGTGTTATGTCATGCATCCACACTGTACTTATTACCTCGTCTTTCTTGGCTAGCACGGCATTGTACCCATCATAGAGCCGGAGATTTTGCCTGATGGAGAACATGACCTGAAACGAAGCCAGTACATCACTGAGAAGGTGGGTTACAGCTGTGAGACCTTTGAGTGTGTATGTGAAATAGAGAACAAATGAAAAGGATTTATCTGAAAAATAACCTGTTTCAGGTCTTGTCTGCTGTGTACAAAGCCATGTCGGACCACCATGTTTACCTGGAGGGCACTCTCCTCAAACCCAGCATGGTGACATCTGGACACAGCTGCCCCACCAAGTACAGTCCAGAGGAAGTAGCTATGGCTACCATCACTGCTTTACGCCGCACAGTTCCTCCAGCAGTTACAGGTATGAGAGGGCTGTGGTCTCATGTATGACACATGCAGATGAAAGTAAAATCCTTTTTTTTCTGTTCCTGCAGGAGTGGCTTTTCTCTCAGGTGGTCAGAGTGAAGAGGAGGCCTCCATACACCTTAATGCCATCAACAACTGCCCTCTGGCCAAACCCTGGGTCCTGACATTCTCCTTTGGCAGAGCGCTTCAGGCGTCTGCACTAAGAGCCTGGAGAGGTCATAAAGAGAACGAGAAAGTTGCCACAGAGCAGTTCATCAAGAGAGCAGAGGCATGTTCACCTTTGATTCCTGCACTTCAGTCATTTCAGGTTTTACTCTCAGACTAACCAGGGTTACTTTTCTTGTGTGTGTTTGTTTGTAGGCAAACAGTCTGGCATGTCAGGGGAAGTATACCGGCACTGATCACTACAGCGAGGTTGGCCAGCACAGCTATGGTTCCTTTCATGCGTACTGATTTGCTTTTAAAAGTCACATTTGAATCTGCATTCTGCTCTTCATTACCACGGCGAGGATGTATTGCCATCTGAAGGATCTGGGTATTCATGGATTCTGTACAATGCATTTTCTTACCTTGACAAAAGAGGACAATCAGAGCATGGCCTTAGGTATTTCTAATGCATAGATTGAATGAAACATAATTGTTTTATTTATGTTATAAATGTATGCTGTATGTATGCTTTTGTGCTAGGTGACCTATCTACAGCTTTCAAATCCTGCATTAATCACATTGTATTAGATTTAATAGAATACCATGTGCTGTAAGTATACTGCATTCTAGAAACATTATTTTTAACTATAGCAGAACCTGCTCAGACTGGTACAGCAAAGTTAATTAGAAACAGAGAAAATTGATGACTTTGCCCAAATTAACCATGTCTGCTCAGCTGCCAGGATTCTGGAAGAACAAACTCTATGGTTATATGATCAAAATGCTGTATTATAGGTTGCAAGTTAATGAAAGGAATCTCAAAACTCGCCATGTTTCTCTAATTTGTATCAAATATGTTGTTTTTATTTCAAATGTGGCTAGATTTTTCTCCAGAGCAGCTCTGAAATCCATTAGCTTGTTACATTCACAAAACATCTTTTTTGCCTTACAACATGATAAACAGCAGTTTCATTTAGTGACGTGAGCTTCCTGACGTAGTTGGAATGTGAAGGTAGTGAGTCTATTTCCGTAAAAAAAGAATAATAATCAGAAAATCCTTTTTGTTTGTGAGTTTTTTAGTGCTGTGTGAGTATTACAGCAGTGTTAGCTTTAAGCTAAATCCTCATGTGTCAGCTCAGCACAACAGTAACTTATAATGTGGTTTTGTGTCATCATTCTGAACTGTCAATCATTGAAACAATAAAAGCATTAAGGTTGAGCCCACTGTGGACAAGTTTATGTAAATCATAGGTCATGAGTCTGTTTCCAACAAAAATGTTCCATATTCAAGTATACAATTTATAACAGACACTTTCCACACATTATATGTGTGCATGTCACAAGAAACAGATAAACTATCTCCAGCTGTTTTGAAAATTCAGACATGCATCCATACATTTTACAAACTCATCATGTTAGAAAAAGTACATTTTCAGCTGATCACAACTCATATCCTTACTGTCAGAAGCACAAAACATAGAGAGGCTTTGTTGACCTCATTCAATGGGGAGATGGTGGTGTGACATGCTATGGTGCCTTATAATACTAACCAGCCAATTTGTTTTCTTGGTCACCAAAAATGATCTTCGTAGCATGTAAATGCAGAGGGATGCATGTCTGCTTAGGGCTTCTGTAGAAAACACCCACCTTACAAAATAGAATCCTTTTATTTACTGAGTATCTTCCAAAAGTCTTCCATACACAAACACTTAATGTCATAATTAAAAGAGATTAAAATAGGTTTAAAAATCTTTATGATAAAATATATAAACATTTATGTTAAAGTGAAATGTATAAATACGTCAAGTAAAATGTGCAATGGAGAAAAACAGACAAACAGGCTGCAGTTGTGCATGAGGTATTTGCATTGTAGTTTAATGGCAGATTGAATTATTCGTCATTGTACGTCATATACTTTTTGATATCCCCTTACTTCACTGGCTAAAGCAATTTATTCATCATTAAAGTGGACATCAGTTACACGTTGGTGCTGCAGGTCTTAATAAGAAGTGTGTTCGTCATCGCTATACCTGCTGCATTGGCGGACTACTTTGTTGGGCGGATGTGTCAGCAGAGTTTCTTGTATTCATGAATGCCTCAACACACAAGCGCGATTCCTGAAGAAAACACCAGTGGGGGCGCTTCGTGGGTTGTATTGTCTGCCCAGGACATATTCCGTGGATTGCCGCGTAAACTAGTGCCTCGTATCTCTTCATTATTTGCAGACAATATCACTTTGAAATCGGCGTTGCTCCATAAATCTTTCGCATCTACAACACAGCAAAGCCTTAAAACAAGAAGCTTGCTAGCCTTTGGCAGCCATGTCTGGTGTTGTGCGAGGCCCCGCTGGAAATAATGATTGCCGAATTTACGTGGGAAATCTTCCTCCTGATATCCGCACAAAAGATGTGGAAGACGTCTTCTACAAATACGGAACGATTCGAGATATCGACCTGAAAAACCGGAGAGGAGGGCCTCCGTTTGCCTTCATCGAGTTCGAAGACCCCAGGTGAGACGCTAGTTAGCAGTTAGCTCGTTAGGCCAGAGGCAGCGTTTACATTGTGAGGGGAACAAGTCGCGTGCTTGATCCGGTACGTGCCGTCTCAGGATATTCTCTGGATTCATGTGCATTTTATAATTAAACAAGTTATGTGTGGTTATTAGCTTTCAATAAATTATTCTAAGTGTAAAATGTAATGCCCCGTGTTTACAAGTTGAGATAAAAAACTGCGCTGTCCTTATCATTAATAACTTCTCTCCTTTAGATAACACAGCACCCCGTCCCCTCTGCCTTATAAACAACTATACCTCATGGTACCCATAACAGTCTCATTGGCAGTGCTAATTTTGTTAAACGAGCGTCTTCATTGCATACTCTGTTCGTTCCAAGCTTGTCTGGCAGGCGGATTAGCAACCCTAAACCAGATCAAGCTAGCCGCCAACATGGCCGCCCTCGTTTACATGTGTGTGAAATGTTGTACTCTGCGCCTTAATGCGTGAATTGTACCCATTGTCATCAGGGATGCAGATGATGCGGTCTATGGACGCGATGGTTACGACTATGACGGCTACAGGCTGCGGGTGGAGTTTCCACGGAGCGGCAGAGGCTCCAGAGGCGGCTACGGTGGGATCGGCGGAGCTCCCAGAGGCAGATATGGGCCCCCATCCAGACGATCAGAGTACAGGGTCATTGTGTCAGGTAAGCAAGCAACTTTGTAAGCTATTTACTTGAATCTTAACAGGAAGTTCAACTGTGTGTGAATGATGTCTTTACAGAAATTTCTTCAGTGCATTTTCTTGTACATGCCTTTGTTTTCTAAACCTTTCTTAGCAGTGCCCCACGTTTTAGAATAGTTAAAATATGCTATTTATCTGCTAAAATAAGTCATGTTTTTAGGAGTACACACTGGTGATATCTCTTAATTTTTATGTATGTCGGCTGTTCTTTGTGGTGTGACAGTATTGCTTGTCGACCAAATAAAAATGTTATATTTTTAATGTGAAAGTGTGAAGATCACTTTTGGTATATTTCTGATGCTGAAGTGGGATGGTGATTCCTCACTCACCTTTACCTTGACTTTGAGAAGATAAAGTTAATTAATAAAAAATAAATTCAAGGAGAGTTTGCAGATATGCAAGGAGTTCAAAGCAGTGAGCCTTTTTACGGAGGTAAAATAGTCTTCCTCGGGTTCTTATGTCTTTGCTCTAATATCACTTGAGTTTTTGTTTGACTAATGTGCTGGGTCCTAGTTTTTGAAGATGCATAGTCTTGGTTAAGTTTGTGTTGTTTTATTCCAATGACCCCCAAAATTTAAGACATAACAGTGCACCAAGATCAATAAGTACTAAAAAAATAACTTGGATATTATACACCCTGAAGACTCCCCCAGGGACGAGTATCTTTGTCGTCGTGGTTACCCTGTGGAGTGCACTCAAATGCCTTTTTATGCTAATATTGTCATATCAGTGTTGGCAGTTGCATCCTTTGATTCTTGGTTGTGCCGTATGTTCCTGATGGAACACTTTTATTGACTAATCACAGTGCTGGGTAGTTCACCAGGTGCCAGCTAACAGCCTGCCTTATGTCTCAGGACTCCCACAAAGCGGCAGCTGGCAGGACCTGAAGGACCACATGCGTGAAGCTGGTGATGTGTGCTACGCTGATGTTTTCAGAGATGGAACTGGAGTTGTAGAATTTGTGCGCAAAGAAGACATGACCTATGCCGTTCGAAAGCTGGACAACACCAAATTCCGTTCACATGAGGTATGTGTACTGATTTGATTGATTCTCATGGATAATGTGTCTTTGCTGTGTCAAGGTAAGTACATCAGGAAGTGCTTGTTCCTTGGAGCACGCCTGGCCCCTCTGTACCTTCTGTGGTATTTCCACTTTCGAGGGGATGTTGTCTTTTCAATGTCAAGTTCTCTTGTTTCTGCCAGGGAGAGACTGCTTACATTCGTGTGAAATTAGACGGTCCCCGCAGCCCAAGTTATGGAAGATCCCGCTCCCGAAGCCGTGGTAGCCGCAGCCGGAGCCGGAGTCGCAGCGCCAGTCGGAGTCGCAGCAATTCCCGGGGCCGCGGCAGAGGATCACCCCGCTACTCGCCTCGTCACAGCCGCTCTCGCTCCCGTTCCTAAACCTTTCTACCGTTGATGTGTTGCCCCTTGGATGTATTCTCTCTTGTTTTTACCTCTCATGAGTTCCTTCAGATGTCAGCAAATTTTTAATTTTTGCATTTCATGTCCCCATGTCCCTGTGGATGATCTTGGTATGTAGATGTACCCCCACCAGCCCTCTCCCACCTCTCCCACCATGCCTCTCACCATTCCTCCCACTCTCCTCCAGCTGCTTTGTCCTGTTTGTTTTCTCCATCTCTCTCTTCCCCTTTCTCTGTTCTTTCTCAGTTTTTTGCAACAATAGAAAATGTGCTGTGCTGAACTTCAAAAATGTTGAGTTGTTTTTATCGACGCTCAATGTTTTTGCAAGCATTGACTGAGTTTTGTTTTTGTTCATTTTTTTTTAAACAGCTTCTATCATTGGATTTGTGGGTTGGTTGGTTTGTTTGGATTGGGAGCCCAATGCTTAACTGTATTTTACCCTTGTGTCTTCCTTTAGACATCTGAAGAGAAGGATTAAAGTGATTTGGAATAAAACGATTGTGGAGCACATTTCATTTGTATGGTCAGGATAGGACATTGAGGAGCATTCAGGTCGAGGCAATGGTACGCTTCATATTCCATAAATTGACAATTTTAACAGGATTGCCATGTCATGCATGTCATGTTTAACAAAGCCATATGTTGCTGTACTTTTGTTATATATATACAATTTTTAACATGCTACTCTGGCCTGTAACAGAATAAGCAGTCCTAGATCAAGTGTTGTGATGTAAGTGTAAAATCTTTGCTGTCAAATGTAAAAATCTGATTCAGTACTTTTGTTGCATAGCTTTCCACTTTAACCTAAAACTGTTTTGACTGCAGGGAGTGGTAGTTTTTTTCTCATTGGCCTTTTTTTTACTTGATCTGAAATGAGTGCTCAAAATTGGAAAATCAAATTAGGCCCAAAAACTTTGACATTTTATTCTAACGGTCTGCCTCTGATTTTCTTCCTGGTATTTCAAGGTTTTGATTGGAGGAGTGGCTCAGTGGATCCCAATCCTTGGAGCTGGATGAGTGGATCGATTAGGGAAGGGATAGGCAAGGATGGATGCTCGGAACGGGATCAGTTTTCCAGGAGTCAAATGAGATTGATTTCAGAACTAATTAACAGGATTCCCAGAGCAACTTTTTTTTTCTATTAAAACCCCGCCCTGCCTATCTTTTAAAGTTTTTCAGTGGTAATGGCTTTATTTTACAAGAAAAAACGAAACAGAGGACCAGGAAGTTGGATCAAAGGATGGAGTCGTAGATGCCTGGTATGAAGGAATATGAATTGGGGATGTTGGGAAGGGGTGTTTGGGAGTAGTTTGTATGTTTAACTTTGCTTAATCTTTTTTTTTCTCTCAGCATTTTCAATAAAACATTTTCCAACAAGGATATTTTAGTCTGTGGTTATTTTAAACTTGAACAGGAATTTCGTGCAAAGTTCACAGAGGAATCATTTGTCAAAGAAGGCAGTTCACCCCTCAAGTTATCTCACTGCGTTGTAAATACAGGAGATTAAGTTTACTAACAGACAAAATCTAAAAGGTAAACAAAGGAACCCATTAGTGGACATCTGTCTAGTGAAAATGATTCCATGGTGAGACACATTTTTAAAAATTAGGGCAATAGAGAGGAACCAGCTGCTGTATCTTTGATAGAAGCTAACGTAACAAACGCATGTTACGTATTCGGAGCGTCTAGTGAAAAAAATCTTTCACACTGCCAAATAATACCTCCTCACTGCTAAGGTCTCGTTTCCTCTTAGCCCACACTCGGTGGTGTATACTGCGAATGATGCATTGTGGGATGAAATAAGATGCCGGCAGACAGGAGCTGGAGAAAACGCTTGCAACACACGGGGAGGTTGCAGCTCGGCCAATAGCAGCGCGCAGCATGCAGCAGAGGGGCGGGGCGCGTGTCGGAGCAGCACAGCAGAGAGCCTACCTACCTTCATGCTTATTGTGTAAATCTTTAAAAAGCAATTAGCTGCAGCATCATCTGAACCGCACTTCTCTTCACACTTTGGCTGTGTGAAATACACATCTTTTCTTTAGAAAAGTAGAGTCTCCAATCGTTTCCGGAGAGGTGAGTTTATGATTTTCATGTGTGGAAATGATCTGCATATCTTGACATTTCAGATTCGAGTTTCTCCTCTGTGTTGATGAGCTCTAATTGTTGTTAATCTGAGTTAGAGGATGTATTGGTGTGAATGACAGTAGCCATAGCAAACTGCTAACTGCATACACTTTGATACTTTCGCTCCCTTGCAGCAGCTTCTTTCATCTGAAAGTGATTTTGCCAAGTAATTTAACTCCACCTGTATCAAGTTTCGCAGCCAATCTATGCAACGCTCAAGTCATCGTGCTGATGAGAGTATTGATAGAAATAAACGAGCATTTGGTGAGATTATCAATCACACAGAAACGCGGTGCCAAGCGGGCAATTTTCTGCGTATGACTGATTTTTATGGAGGATCCGGCTGGCCTGAACCATCCCCATCATGAACCACGTGCGGTTTTAATTTTCAGTGCAGTACGTCTGAGTGAACGTGCTCCCGTTTCCTTCCCAGCAGTCACCATCATCACCCTCCAACCATGACTGACAGGAAAGCAGTGATCAAGAACGCAGACATGTCCGAGGACATGCAGCAGGACGCGGTGGACTGTGCCACCCAGGCCATGGAGAAGTACAACATAGAGAAGGACATCGCAGCCTACATCAAGAAGGTGAGGACAGGAGGGGCGCACCGTGCACGGATGAATCCAAATGCAGCTCTGCGTAAAAGCTTTACATCACTGACACATGATCTTCAAGTTCAAAAGCTTTTTTTATTCTCACATCTATTTTTGGTTGGTTGAGGCGCTGATGTACAGAGCCTAAGAAAATATTCTTCATCGCAGAGGAAATGACAATAAAATTTATCCAACTCCATCAAAAAGCCAGGTGCTCATAAACAAAGTGGACAAAGTCTCTACAAGTAATGGTAGTAGTTTTTCACGTTTGTGTGCACTGATCTGAGATAATATAAAACTGTGCGACTGTATTAGCAGCCTGTTACAGGATACAGGCTTTACAGATGTCTTGAAACTAATAAGACTGTACTAACACATTTAAAAGTGGGGAGAAATGAATACAACTTAAGCAAAAATAATAATAAAAAAAGATTTGGAGTACCATATCCACATATCAGCATTTTTTCCCTTTAGAAGTAACAAAGTTGTTGGCAAAACTTCCAAATTTACCAAACTTTTTAGGGCTACACTGGGAATGATTAGTGGGTTGCTCAGTTCTGAATATAACAAAAAAATTGTCATTAAAAAAACAAACAAACCAATCTTTGCTGGTGTAAACTTCTCAAATTTTTTTGCTATCTCATGCCAACCACTAACATCATGTTTTCACTGTCACTCAATCAAAATGATCAGCTGAAATATTTCACCTGGTTTCTGGGGAATTTTGAGAATGTGCATTTTTTTAATCTCCAAAAAGTAATTAATTTGTTAGAGAAATGAAAAAAATACAGACATAGGCCATAAAAGCAGTCAAAAGTGGCTAACAGGTTAATGCAAATTCATTTTAACACAACTACTTGTTCTGATGTGTGATTAACACACATGCACTTGATCCGTGCTGTAGAAAATCAAAAAGCAGCAAAAGAAATTTTCTTTTGAGCAGAAAAGAATGAAGACAAAACTCCACATTTTCAAAACTCTAAATTCAATAAAGTTTGAGCTTTTCATACAGCTATCAAGTCCTGTGGATGCTAGGATTCATGGAACATGCATCAGTCATCCAACAAAGTTACTGAATGATATTTTATTATTCCCAGCTAACGGGTACTAAACTACACAAATGCATACTCTGTTGGTCAGTTACTTCTGTGTATAGTTGCACATGTTTAAGGGTTTAAACTTAAGCTAAATGCAATACCTTCATCTGCTTTCTCGTCAAAAACAACAACAAAAACAAAATTGTCAACCGCTGTCGCTGTCAGATGTTAAAACAGGCTTCCTATCCAGCCATGTATGATATTACCATCTGTTGAACAACCATCTAAATGAACTCTAATGAGCATGAATTTAAAATACAATATTAAAACTAAAATTAAAAAGCAAGCATGTTTCTTCTCCCATTTTGATAAGAGGGTTGAAAACTTAAAAATCATCCCTGTAAGGTACATTAAGGATGTGTGATATATTTGCAATGAAATGTGAGTTAACTTTACACACTCGTGTGAATAATCTTAAAAATGTATAGCCCAGAAGACAGGATCTGTCAGTTTCTCTAATAAGTCCTGGGTGTTAATCTGACGTTCATAAATGATTGTGTTTTTTGAATTCCAGGAGTTTGACAAGAAGTACAACCCGACCTGGCACTGCATCGTGGGGAGAAACTTTGGCAGCTACGTCACCCATGAGACGAAGCACTTCATTTACTTTTATCTGGGGCAAGTGGCCATCCTGCTCTTCAAGTCTGGCTGAGAAATTTCCCGATTGGTGACAAGGAGTTTTTCTCCCTGACCCTAAATGGGAAATGCACTGGTGGCTGATGTCTCCCATACACTAATAATGACATACCATAACGATGCAAAACCGGCCGTGCGCATTTGCATGGACTATACAATATTTAATATGTATGTTACAGTAAGTTTTCTTTTTCGGTAGTTGCCATTTCAATGCAACTGAAGTAGTTTTTGTTGATGCTGTTTGAACTTTAGGTTGTAAAGATTTCAAAGTGGCCCTTGATTGTTCAATAAAGGAAAGCTATAGAATGTCTTGGTGCATCTGCTTTCCTTCACAAAAGGCATTGCCAGCCCTGTTATGAGAATCCATCTGTGAGTTTAGATGGTTAAATCATACTGTGTGCTCCAGTTTAACAATCCATCATCATAACTTTACACTGATCATGTAAGGGGCAAAAAAAAGTTGTAAGAGTTACTCCATGGCCTCGCTCGGTCTCATGAAGGGCAAACTGCATGTGATCTCTTTATTAGCCTGTATTACCAGTTTGATGAACATTTGTTGGTTGTAAGTGCAAATACAAAATCTTAACTCTTTTCAGTTTTGAGCTGAAATAAAGTTGCCCAACAGATGAGGAATTTTAGCAGCCACCTTCAGAAAAGATGTCACTAAATCCAAAATGCTTGACATTTTGGAAACAACAGTTTGATTGCCAGTGCGATCATTTCCAAGGACATAGATCGTCTGCTCTTAAATTTTCACTGTGAAGGACAATGGAGCAAACACAGCTCTCTCTCTCTCCCGCATACACGTGTACACACACACACACACACACACACACACACACACACACACACACACACACACACACACACACGCACGCAGCATAGTCTTGTAATGTTGGAGTAAAACAGACTGGTTACCAATATCTGCTAACTAAGAAGATTTCAGTCTAACAGTTCTGTGTTTGCATGTTTAGAGGATTCCCACCATTTCTTTAACTATGGTCAGACAAGAACAAAAGCTGATCTTGAAGTTTAACACCTTATTTAACTTTTGAGTAAGTAGATAATGGACTGATGTCTTTTCTCATTGTTTGCAATGAAGAAGCAGGCAGATTGAGATCTAGATGAAGAGATCTGCTGTCAGCTCTACCAAGGCTAAAAGTGCTCATGTTTTTAGTTGGTTGTGGTGTCTTGTGATTCTTTGGAGTTGTGTTAACCACCAGCCTTTATATTAGTATTGCTTTTGTATTGCCAGACATGCAGGAAAATGCAGGCACTTAGAGTCAGGACTTGTTTTGGAATTGCACACAAATTGACTCTAAACTTGGGTTGTCATTCAGTCAGTTGAAGGAGTTTGAAATGCCAATGCACAATGTGTAGTCTGGATGGAGTGAGCTCTGTGGGAGGGTAGGTTGGAGGGATTTAGTCTGTAAAGGTGGACGACACTACACATTTATTTCTGAAGACTAACTTAGGACATCTTCTCCCATAATCCAACAGTGCTATAATGTGTGTCTCAAGTGTTAGTTTGGATTGACTTTTTTTCTTGCAGAGAAGTCTTCTTAACTATTTTCAATGTAAACTGATTTTGGTTTGTTTTCCTCTGGCATGTAATTTTGCTGTGTACATGTAAGAGCCGTTTAATGCTGTTAAATTTGCACAAAGTGTGTGCCTGTCATTGCTCTCAACTGTAACTGGCTTGAGTACAATTGCACTTCATCAGAGTTATCCAGTAGGTTGCTACAAAACCAAAATTATTCCAACTCGACAAAATAAAACTTAATTGTTGACTTATTACTCTGTTGTGTTTGCGTTTTGTCATTAACTCATTTTTATTCTTTGTCTTTTAGTCTAGCATGAGAGCTATGTGGTCTCTCTTTCACTGTTTTTTAGTTTAGTTTATTTCAGTTACTTTCAACATAAAGGCTCATTGCATACATTAATGTGAAAAATTTATAAATAAACAGATGTGTGAATGAGATTTCTACATTAACAACAAACAAGCAACAACAGAAATCAATGAAACAAATAACAAAATAGGACTGAAAAGGTGTAGGTGTAGCGTTCGCTTATTGTACTAACCCTTTTCATATTCATGATTTACTCAGCTGCCTTTAGATTTACATAACAATAAGATAAACATAACTAAATACTAGTTCATCATACATAGACACTTTTTCTATCCAAAATCTTAGACACATTATGTGTTCACATCACATTTCTATACCTTTCTATTGTCACTTGTAGACATAATTTTTTAAACCTACCATGTGTTTGACATTCTTTCATTTCTGTGTCCAATCACTTTATTGGTGGCCTTTTTGTGTGAACTAAGGTCCATTTAACTGATTTCCCACAGAGAGAGAGAGAAGATATGCCCGCTTTACACCACCCAGAGTTGGGTGGGGTTTGTGTAAACTGAGGTGTCTATGACACTATCATCAACACACGCAAACATGCGCATATGCGTGCTTCATGTGCCTTTTCAAGGACAAGAACACCTCTGTGTGTGAGGTTTCAATGATAATACATTGTTTAAATGAAGTTATTTGATTCAAAAGGAATCCTTACTGTGTGTGTGTGTGTGTGTGTGTGTGTGTGTGTGTGTGTGTGTGTGTGTGTGTGCGCGCGCACACGCTTGTTTTGATAATATAGCCAGGTTCTTCCAGAATGTCCTTATCATTTATGAACAGCTATGTGGTTTCCATGGTGATGGAACATCAAGGAACAGCTGCTGAGATCAAGGGACACTTCTTTGAGACAGCTGATTCCAGGCAGATTCCTACATTCATTCATTCATTCATTCATTCATTTATTCATCTATCTTCTATCCCTCTTATCCTGTTCAGGATGGTGGGTGTCTAGAGCCTATCCAAGCTGTCTTCGGGCGAGAGATGGGGTACACCCTGGACTGGTCTTCAGCCAATCACAGGGCTGACACACAGAGACAGACAACCTTTCACACTCACACCTACAAGGCAATTTAGAATCCCCAGTTCTGATCACATGACTGAAAAGCATTTTTTTTAGTGAACTGTTATATAGTGTTTGATGTTAGGCTGTTATTTGTTGGCTTTGGATTGTTCTGGCTAAGAGAGGATTAGGTGATGGATGGGAGCCAACCCACCCAACTTCTTAGCTGCTGGGTTAAATGGCATGTTAGGTGGACCTGGCCTCCAGTTTATCATTAGCCATTTGGTTAAAAAATAGATGTAAGCTAGCATGACTGTAAAGTAGGGGAGAACAGGACTAGTTGTCACACACATTATATCTTGCCACCAGAGGGCGCTGTCTCTCAAACTGTGATATGGAAATTTACAGAATTGGGATCAGAGCTCACCTACAGTCTTCTCTGCAGTCAGACAGCTGAAGTTGAGCTCAGAGGGCTTTTTGTGTTTTTATGTCAAATTCTAAATTTTCAGCTCCTCAGTATTTTTTTTCTTTTACACATTGTGTTTATAACAAAACAACTGTTAGCCCTAAAAGATGTGAAGGGAAAGCTATGGTTCAGATTTTTATTAGCTAGCTAACTAGTTCTTACACTGTCGACAGTCTTGATGCTAGTGAGACATTTCAGTTGGGGTTGTTGTCACAGTGTTTCAAAGTGTCTTTGATAGTTTTGTTAGAATGAGTTTGAAAATGAGATGGAAACACATTTCAAGCCAACATGTTAACCTTCAACTTAATGTAGGAATAATTGATGATTCAAAGATGCTTTGATGATGAGCAGTTCACACTAGAGTAAAAAATGTGACAACTAACCCTGTTCCTCCCCTACTGATTAAAAACTCAGATGAGTTTTTATGGTCATTTTATACTTGTTATATTGTATATATGTTTTATGTTTGTTCTAAATGATAATAATTTATTGTCCTTGCTTTGTACAATAAGTATGTTCAGTTCTGTATAGAGATTTTGGACTGATACTTTTTCCTGCTTCTCAAACATGATTTTCTTTTCCCTGTCACTGGCTGGTGGTCATTTTTTTTTATTAAATAAAGCAGCAGGAGTGTTGAATATCACTTGTGTAATGTTTGTGCTGAAGTTACGTGATGTCTGTAAGTGGAAAACAGTAGAAACACGAGCACACAGAGGCAGCAGAGCTGAGAAAGCAGACAAATTGAAGGACAAGTGACTAATGAATAATTTCTGGAGACAGACTGAGGTCAAATTGGGTGAAAGAAGACACCCTGTGGAGTTAGCCTTAACACTTTAACTAAATATCAAAAAGTGCTCTTTGCAAGAAAAAAAGCAAGGCTGAAATAAATTTATGATCACAGATCATATTAAGATGCATCACTGACCAAATGAATCATGTAAAAAAAAAAAAAAAAAAAAAGATTTGTTATCAAACGTATCTAAAACTTTTGTCACAGGCCTTTGTGCTTTCTCACCACAGCCTCAGAGATGTTTAACACTCCTGATTATTTTTTTTCCCTGTGAGCATCTCCTCCATCACTCATGAAGTATCTGCCTGCCTGCCTGCCTGCCTGCCTGCCTGTCTGTCTGTCTGTCTATCTGTCTGTCTGTCTGCCTGTCTGTCTGCCTGTCTGTCTGTCTGTCTGTCTGCCTGTCTTCCCTCCCTCTCTGGCTGCCTCCCTCCCTCCCTCTCTGGCTGCATTCAAACATCCTCCCACTCAAAGCTATAATGCATGGCCACAGCACATTCACATTTAAACTGCACAGATGATCGACTGGACAAAGACATTAACCCCTGTGGCTGCTGCCAAGTTTCAAACAGGTTTTTTGGCTGCACATCCATGATGAGAATCTCCTGTTCCACCACATCCCAGCTTTATGACATGGAGCGTTATCCTGCTGGAAGTAGCCATCAGAAGATGGGTACACTGTGGTCATAAAGGGATGGACATGGTCAGCAACAATACTCAGATAGGCTGTGGTGTAGAAACAATGCTCAGTTAGTACTAAGAGGCCCAAAGTGTGCCAAGAAAATACCCCCCCCCCCCCCCCCCCCCGCCCCCCATTACACCACCAGCACCAGCCTGAACCGTTGATACAAGGCAGGATGGATCTATGCTTTCATGTTGTTGAAACTAAATTCTGACCCTACCATCCAAATGTTGCAGCAGAAATCCAGACTCATCAGTGCAGGCAACATTTTTCCAATCTTCTATTGTCAAATTTTGGTGAGCCTGTGTGAACTCAGTTTCCTGTTCTTAGCTGACAGGAGTGGCACCCGGTGTGGTCTTCTGCTGCTGTAGCCCATCTGCCTCAAGGTTCAACGTGTTGTACATTCAGAGATGCTCATCTGCATACCTCGGTTGTAACGAGTGATTATTTGAGTAACTGTTGCCTTTCTATCAGCTTGAACCAGTCTGGCCATTCTCCTCTGACCTCTAGCATCAAGAAGGCATTTTGGCCCACAGAACTGATGCTCACTGGATATTTTCTCTTTTTCAGACCATTCTCTGTAAACCCTGGAGATGGTTGTGCGTGAAAATCCCAGTAGATCAGCAGTTTCTGAAACACTCAGACAAGCCCGTCTGGCACCAACAACCATGCCACCTTCAAAGTCACTTAAATCACCTTTCTTACTCATTCTGATGCTCTGTTTGAACTGCAGCAGATCGTCTTGACCATGTCTACATGCCTAAATGCATTGAATTGCTGCCATGTGATTGGCCCAATAAAGTGGTAAGTGAGATTATATATATATATATATATATATATATATATATATATATATATATATATATATATATATATATATATATATATATAACTCTGCTGCTTTCACTCATTTATAACTTTTAATTTGCATTGTACCTAAACATAAATAAATAGTCTTCACGGTGAGACATTGAAACTCCAATGTAATGGAAAAAATCCTATTTTTAGACATGTGGATAAATGTAGTCTCAAAGGGTCTACTCAGCTCCTCATATGGCAGGCCTTTAAAAACATTTCTACAACCCCGCTGCACCAAAACAGACTGTTTTTGGCTCAGGCTGAAAATATCCTTGAGTGTTTGGCTCTTATTGATGTGGTGAATGTTTGTGCTCTGCAGATGCCTCACAGACTGTGAGATGACCAGTGGGCGGACTTAAAGAGGCAAGTGACTCAGGCTGAAACATTAGGGTGTCCATACAATATGTGGCCACATGAATATGATTATAGAGCAACGCTGGACACGTGGGCTGGAATGACAGGTTGACTGTGTGGGATGGTTTGTGTTTACATTGTTACAGGAAGCAACATTCAATGCTTCAGTACATGTAAATCCTTTAAAATGACAGCATGCTGCTGCTGAGTCTGAGAGGGTTTAGATGTAAGCGTTGAAACCATGCTTAAGGCCTCAGTCTGTTTTGATTTCTTTTTGAGTCGACAGGATAGAGTCAGACTGATCACATCTTTAAATCACATCCAGACTAAAGGCAGCTCTCACATTCTCTGGCACCTTTCTTTGGGCACCGTTTTCCAAGGTTTTTTAGGAGGACAATAAGATATTTTTAGATATAACCAGAGGAGCTTGATATCCTGGTGTCCTTTTTCTCCGAGCTGCCAGAATAAGCTCAACGTTTGAGTGTTTTCAACAGTCGTGGTAGAAATATTCAGTCAGCGTTCTCTTGTAGAGGTACGGGTAAATTCAGCTCTGTAAAATACTCCTACATCACATCTGACTTGAAAAACCTCTCTTACTGTACTGTCCCTTTTATTATGTCATTAGACCTTTGTCACTGTTTGCTTTAACCAATTTGCGAATATTCTAAAAAATGTAGAAATGTTTTAATAATTTCATTAATTACCAGCAATTAATGAAACACAATTCAAATGGTCTGTAAGCTAAAAAGTAACACAAAATAACATCTCATCGTCTATTCCTTTATTTATTTATTCTTTTTTTTTGTAAATATCTTCACCTGAGTCATAGAATAACCATGAAAAAAAATATTATCATGCAACAAGAGGTTTAAAGGCTATGGACAAAAGTAAACAAGAGAAAAGCAAATAGATAATAAGAAAAACAAGGACAATTATAGAAATACATGTACAGCAAAATTACTACACCCACTTACATGACCCCACAACCGCTGCATACATGGAGGCTAAATAACACTCCTCACCAGACGAGGAAAGAAGATACAGACAGCCAGGGCAAGTGATTAGTTATGTTTGATACTCAAATATCCAACAGTTACAACATATACTGTAGGGTAACCATCACATGAAAAATAACTATCACCTCATGTTGGGTTATTGATATCATTACATAATTATCAAGAGTGTTATAAAAACATTCTGCCCATCTGTGGTGTTGGTATAAACAAAGCAGCATAAGAAAACTCACAGTGGCCTGTAATGACAGCACGAGGCTGCTGTTGAGAGCATCAAGAAGTTCCAGCGCAGTCAGATGTTTGTGGAGTTGGAGTACCTACCTGTCCTGCTGTTATACGTAGCCTGATGTTTAAATTTATGTGTAGGACATCTGAGTCAGAAAATGACTTAATTACCGCCTTGGTCAACCCTGTACCCACCTCTGTCAGATTCTCTTCCAGGCTGTGAATCACTGGCGAACATGTCTGTATTTTAGACGTCGAACACTGTAGAAAGTTTTGTAATTTCTTATGTGTTATATTTTTATCTTGATGTGTTCTTTTCTTTTCTTCTTGTGATATGGATCCCATTGGGTCTGGAATAAAGATTATTATAAACATGACTGGGAAGAGTGTTCACCTATTCCATTTCACTCACTCATATTTAACAGCAACGTCTCTCCCATCTATATGAGCTGAGATTTGTGCCACCAGAAACTGAATTTGAATTATTGTGCTGAATTTGAAAAGCATGATCTGAAATTGAATTTAATGTTTTGAAATTGAATTTATTTCAAATCTTATTTAACCTACTTGAAAAATCAACTATCTAAGCTTCTTAAATTCAAAAGTTCAATTTCATATTCAGATTCGGTTTTACAGTTCAGTATCTGTACAGTTCAGTTTAATTTCAGTGTGGCTCGACCATTACTTCATCTCCGTCTGTGATGAAGACTAATTGAGCACAGACTCACAGAAATCCTCTTCAAGTCTGTAAAAACTTAGTCTCAAAAGAAACCCTGATTTTTTAATCCAAGATCTTCAGACATGAAATCTCAATTTCTCCTCCTCAAAGGGCAAAATGACATCAAAGTAAATCTGTAAAGTGAGTTTTAAGAAGAGATTTTAAAGGTGGTACTGACTCTGCCAGCCCTATCTCCTTGGGGAGGTCGTTCAAAGTCGAGGGGCCCTGGAAGAAAAAGTCTGAGCACCCTTTGATTTGAGCCTCGACTTTGGAACAACCAGCAGAGCATTTCTGTGATGTAGCTTGGTGCAAGACCTAAAAAGCTAAAAAGCTAAAAGTGTTCAGAAAAATCTTAAAATCAATTCTAAAAGACACAAGGAGCCAGTGAAGAGAAGCAAGGACCAGACGGAGGTGGTGTAGTCTGTTAAAACCAGAAGGAAGCCCAGCTGCTGCTGAGTTTGACCAGCTGGAGGTGGAAGAGAGATTTATGGGTGATACTGGAAAGGAGGGAGTCAAAGGAATGGAGACGGGAGAAGATGAGAGCATGGATGACTTTTTCCACCTCATCTTGTGACAGAAAGGGTTTGATTTTGGATCTTCAGTGAATGAAGCAGGCATTCCTAATGTGATGATGGAAGGTTGAGTCTGAGTCAAAAATTACCCTGAGCTTTTCATGTATTTTATATGTTTGATTCATGTTTGTTTTATTTATTTTAGTGCATTAGGTTACATTACAACTCTGCACTCTAACCACTAGAGGGAGACATTTACCTTTCTGACACGTTTTTCTGCTGTTTTCTCTCATTCTCTCTCAATGGCATTAACTTAAAGCTGGTTGGAAGTTAGTGTTCAGATCTAAACCCTGTTTTTAAGACAAAAATAAGTGGATGTTTTAGAGTAGATTATTAGAATAATAACAATTCCCAGTATGAAACACAGAAATCTAGAAAATGACATCAAATTTACATTTAAATTAACAGGCTTGTTTTATACATATGGAAATGCTGAAGTCAGTTTATCAAAAGTTTTTTTATATTCATATCTTGTGAGTAAAAGCCAAAAACCTGAGAATATCATGCAGCCTTCACTACATAATAGAAACAGTGACATACAAATTAGGAGATTTAATATGATGAAGATTAATATATTTTTTTAAAAGAGCATCTTAGTTTAAGGAGGTGCTGGGACTGTGTTTCAGATAGCGCCTGTGTACACTGTCTACACTCTTATGACTGTCTTAACTTTAACTGTGTTAGTTTAGTTTCTGGCAAACATTCACTATGAAACCCAACAACACTGTTTCACTTGTTTCCAGCTGTTTTTGTATTCTCACGTGTTTGAAATAAAGCCCTCATTCGTTCATTCATTCATGAAATACTGGAACTGAAGCGTGGAGCTTTCCTGCTGTTCGGACGAGACATGAGAAAGTATTAAGGACATCGAAAGTTTTAAAAATTGATTTTCATGCCTGAAGTTCCTGAGATTATTTTCTGAGCTGGGCTTTGCTTACAGACACCTGGTGCTTTGTCCTTGCTAAGGGCACCCAGAGGTGATTTGCTTCATAAATGATGGCGTCCGGTCTGCTTTGCTGCACATGAGAGCAGTTTGTTCTAATGGTTTCCCTCTGAATGAGAAGTGCAGCCATGAAGGTTTGCGCCACAGAACAGGAAGTTGCTGAAGCAGTCACCCCGCACAGTTTCGCTCAGGTGTGGTATCACTCATATGCCATTAGACTCATTAATAGAGCCCTTCTGGAGACTGCAGTGGGGGACAGCAGCAGGGAGGCATTTCACTGGCTTAACAGCACAGACATAAAACTCATCTGACTGGTCCCAGTACCAGACCATTTGATTCACTTCAATCACAACAAAAGTTACGCATACAGGTACATAACACTCTGTTTTAAAGTCACCAGATCTTGGCAAACATCCTGTATGACTGAGTGAGTAGCAGGTTAAAGGTCGAGTCGGCTGCCTTTCATGGGCCCGCTATATTTTTACAACCTTCTGTAGACAGAAATGACAGGAAAGCAAAAAATCAGCTTCAACAGAAAGAAACCAACTTCTTCATCTCCAGAACAAAAAGTGAATCCCCTTTTTCTGGTGTGTTTTGCAGCAACATATTGCAGAGTCAGCTCGACAGTGAGTAAGAAAACCTGGATTCATTTGACCCAAAGTCACCAGCCTCATCTCCTACTCAACAAAGCACCTTATCAGAGCCAAACCCTTTATGGACCATCACCTCGTAATCCCACACCTTTACTGCCCTCGCTGTGCGCTGCTGTCAAGGATAAGGTAATCAGCTTATCATAAAGACATGATTTATAAAACCTATATGCAAAAAGGGCATCTAAGTGATTCTTTGACATCTTGACCATGTTTCCTAATTACTTTGTGTGCTATGTGAAGAAATGAGGAGAGAGAAAACTCTTTTTAAATCAGGTGTTTTATTTCTTTTCTTTGTCACTGCGGTCTGGAAACCAAACTTTAACTCGTCCCCGTCCTGCTCTCTTACCTGAGTGAGTGAGCAGCTTACGGAAGCAGGAGAGGGAGACTTGTTTCGGTACTTTCTTGCCTTATCTCAGATCATATCCCTGCACTCTGAGGCATGTGACGTTGGGCAATAGGGCCATAAAGCAGGCCAACTCTTTATGAGACAGACTGTGACATTCCGGCTTCACTGATGTGGTTCTGTGGCTGCAGGGGGGCCTACCTCCAAACAATGTTTGCACATCACATTATGTCTTTTAATCAGAATCTTTAGAGAAAAATATTTTTTGATGTTTATGATTAAATCCTGATTTAATTTAGTTTAGTTTGTCTTTGATCAAATGGTAATGGAGGCCAGTGAAGATTTAAGTAAAAAGACAAGTTGCCCAAAAAGTAGATTTTCAGTGAGAGAACCTAAAATGACCGACTTCCTGATTGATCGTTCATAGTATCTTTTAATTCTTAATCCTGCATTCATACTGTGATAAGAAGAAGTGTTTCATCATGCTCTTTTGGAGTTCATATGAACAGGATAATGTACAGCTCATTAATGTCTCTGTTGTAGTTCTCAGTTCAGTGAAGACTTTCTCAATGATCTTGAAAAAGTCTCACCTCTTGATATCTGCTTGATTGTAATCTAGGATTTAAAATAAGATTATCAGCACCAATATTATTTCTAAATGATATTTCTTAGCTTGCCTTTAAGGTCAGGGTTGGTAGTCACAGAAAACTAGCATGGATTTGAATGTAGCATCTCCTTCTCAGGACTCTGTTTAGCCCCTGCCCTCCCACACTTGGAGCTCCTCCAGAACAACAACCTGTTCACATGCAGGAGCGCCTCTGATTCAGGACCATATAATGGTGACTGTTTTTAAACCACAGACTCAAACTGGTCCTCAGCACATCATTTTTGTTTGCTCTACGTTAGCAGTAATCAGGGTATAGGTAGTTTTTCTGACATTCTCCAGAGGACTGTGATCCCTGTTGGTTATGCACTTTGAATCAGGGCTGGAGCACACTGGTGAAATGTACGCACAGGAGACGGGCAGAACGTTACGACGGGATTTGATTGGTCTAATAAACTGGATCCTAAACTCTAGGATTGGTTGGTGTTTTCCCAGGTTTACTCCTGCTGTAGACAGCAGATGTTTTTCACTCTATTTTAAAAACACATCATGTATTGATTGACATCAGGACATAAAGATACTTTTTAACCAGTATAACAAAGAGTCTGTCTAAATCCTATGACTAACACTGACTTTAATTTAAGTTTATTGTTAGGTAAGATCAACTTAACTTATCTTGGCTTGTTTAATCTATATGTTCTATCTATATATCTATATCTATAACCCATATCAAAACTTTTAAAATACATTTTGTAGCTTTGGTTTCAGCCATGGGTGGGACAGAGCTGTTCCCTGCAGAGCAATTCAGGTGCTGTCAGACAGGTAACTGATGGCTGAGATTACCCTGACAGAAGTTTAAAGCTGTTATAAAAGTGACTATTTTATTTGATTGCTGTTGGATCTTACTGGCCCTGACTTTATCCAAGGTCTGTTTAAAGACAAGCAACAAATCTCAGGGCGTGGGGAGGTGTGTGTGTGTGTGTGTGTGTGTGTGTGTGTGTGTGTGTGTGTGTGTGTGTGTGTGTGTGTGTGTGTGTGTGTGTGTGTGTGTGTGTGTGTGTGTGTGTGTGTGGTGTGTCTGAGGGGGTCATGCACAGGGTTTGGTCAGGGAGGTCATGGGGGGGGGGGGGGGGGTGAGTTCAGGAAGTCACACAGGTAGGGGGCACTGATACAGGCAGTGTGGGACTGTGCAACCACCATGTCTCAATCTACAAACCTGCCCTGCATGACTGGGCTTGGGTAACAGCTAATGGCCCCCAATTACAGTTTCTCTGTCCTCCAGAAAGCAGCCAGTGTGGCGTGACCCTCCAAATGAGTCTTCCTCAGGAACGCCCGGCAACAAGCCAGATATTGAGGAGAAAGATAGAATATTTTGTTGTAAATTTTTATATCATAAAGGTAGAAAATTTGACTTCCAGATGTTGTTTTTGTTACTCAAATCTTTATTTCCTCATTAAGATACATGATTCCTAAGAGACTTCTGAGAGGTCAAAGAGTGGGGTCCGTGTTGAAATGTACATGGAGAAATGGTTAGAAAACAAAACAAATTTAGGAACTTAGATGTTCAGGTGGGAACAAGTAGAGCAAAGGCTTGAGGTGGAAAGGTCAAAGAGATGTTTCACCGTGAGAGAACGAGAGGGACATTTTTTTTCCAACAGGATGCCTCCTGTGGTCGGGGTTAATGTGGTGTTGGAGGGACAGAGATGTGTGGATGAATTAATTTTAGGGATGAGCAGAGGAGCGTGGAGACAGAGGGCCAGAGTCCACTGGTGGAGGGGTGGTGGGAGGGAAGCACTGGGGATTGGTGGCTTTGAAAAACAGGTTTCTGAGGAAACAATCAGATTTCTTATAGATATGAACAAATGTTGTGAAAAGCTTGAATAACTTCTTTATAAGATTGATTAATTTTCCTAAAGCCAAAAACTATCAGACGTAGATGCAATTTATGCAACACAGGCAGTACACCAGATACCAGAGTCTGCTGGGAAAAGGGTCATATTGATTTGCCATATGGCTAACTGTAGCAGAGCTAGCACCACCAGCCTCTGGTTCTCATTACAGATTGCATCCACATATTTGTTAGGGTTCATAATTGCTCCCCATGGAGTTATGTTGTCAAATCCAAATACTACAAAACTATGCCCGACTTTTTGAATATTCATGTAGTTACAAATTTCTCCCTTTTCTTTTAGTGTTTGATCTGTGCCACACATTTCTGGAATGTTCCAGGTGACCAGATGAGGACTGCTTGATTTTTGTTGACTTGTTGACTTGTCATCACCTCATGGAACTGTCAGCTGTCCTTTTGATTTTATGGTACATTCGGAGCTACTGTTGGATATGAAATTTCGATATTGCACCATCACTTAATTTAGGAGACAAAACCGGAATGACATTCCCATCAGCCTCAGGTGCACATCGATAAATTGAAATATTTTTTTGATAAAAAAAAAAAAATGTTGTTCAAAATGAATAAATAATAATAATAATAAAAAAAAATCCAAATTTAAATCCTTCGTTTTATGTTTTTGTTTATAAGCAGATTTGAAAAAAACATAAACGCTTTTCTCCAGGAGAGGGTGAAATGTTTTTCTTTGGTTGTCAGATCCCCTGAATACAACTTAAAAACTGACTCACATGTGATGAGTGCTTTTTTTCTTGGGGTGGGGGGGTTGGGGGGGGTTGGGGGTGTGTGGCTCCTGATATAGTCTGTAGACATCATCATCATTCAACTTTTTCTCATGGTCTGGTATTAAAAAAAAAAAAAAAACTCATTAAAATCAGCAGTACTGAAGAATTAATATTTCAACTGAATGGGCACATCAGTGGGAGAAAAGCATCTGGTCCCATCCCTATAGCATGTGCCCACACTTCAACCGCAAGATTGCTTTGCAAACTCACAGCCTCACAGTGTTGCTAGAAGTGCTGTGATGCTGTCTAGGGAGCATTTTTCAAACCAAAGGATGTTTAATGTAAATTCTTTCTCAACTGAATAATTTCAAATTTGGTTTGAAGATGTTTTGTAACAGAGTGTTTCGTTCTCTCTCTGACCTTTCAGGGAGCTTCCACCACCATCTTGCGCCACCATA